>CM062294.1:371020917-372470585 GCA_031216915.1 Pictodentalium vernedei | reverse complement strand
TTTCAAGTCTGAGAAAGGAGGAGGTTGGCCTCTACCTCAGGCAGGGTGTTTAGAACATAGGTTTATAGACAAAAAAATATAGCTCATCATGGAACCCTCGTTTTGCACTCAACTATAGGCCTATATGTCGACGCTGTTGTGGTCTCGTCATCTCTAACCCCCAACTAGCCCCATTTTAAAGCTGCCATCCACACTGAAACACGGGCTGTTCTCTCTCATACATCATTATGTACCCATTATTTGTTTCTCTCTCCGCAATTTACAAGGCAACCATTTGGGCCTGTATTTTGTAGGCGAATTGGTTGTCTATAGGGGAAGGTTGCTTAAGTATTACCCAAGGTAGCAGCACAAAGTAGATAAATAAGTTAAGAACAATAAAAAAGATCTAATTGTGAACTGAAGATAATTTACACGAACCACGCACTCTGCCAAAAGCCTAGCATTCAGAGGAAATGGCCTATAGGCCTAAGCGTTTTTCCGACAGAGGTTCACGAGCGTCACCATAAAGAATATCCACTGAGCATCATGCAGGATCCAAGGAAGTTCATTGGGCATGGTGGAAGACAGTGACGTAGATACGAGGTTGTGGGTGGCACTGTGCCCCCCCCTCCCCCCCAAAAAAACAAAAAAAAAAAAAAAACATTTTACTCTTACCAGGGAAAAGTTCGAAGCTTTTTGTTGGTGAAACTGTTCAAAATAGAACAGAAATTATATTTTCGCCAAAACATGTTTACGCGCAGAAAAGAAAACTGGGAAGACTAGGGGGTTGTCACCTGAACACGGTTAAACCCCAACTATAATCATGATCACTTGGCATCCAAGGTTCTGGGTTTAAGGTGCGCCTCTTATCAATCATGATGCAAAGCATCATCCCACGTGCTTAGTGGCGAATTAATGCACACACGAGAAGGGTATGGGGCCTTCCCACTCTGTTGTGCAGGACAAAATAAAAACAAAAACAATTTTGACTAACAGTTGGCTTGAGACTTGTGAAGACTAAGCTATAGGCCTATGCCTGCATGGGATGGACTACGGTATGCTATATATGTCATGTTATCAGCAATAACATGCATATACTCCCGAAGTGGGTGCCATTGTGCTATCGTGGGTAACATGCACCGTGTACCCTGCGTCAAATGATTTTTGTGAAAAATAGTTTTAAGTTACAAAAACAAAAATAAGAGGGCACGCACCGCTGGTGCACTTTCCTATGTACCTCAATATATTCACATGGTAATTTCTTTCAGCAAAGACATTTAGATCACCCCAAATGTTTGCTTGTTTCAGAAAGAAGGAAAATTTGGGTCTGTACTAGACTAACTTCTCTGTGGTGCATGCTTCGGATCAATGGTCAACTGGACATTCCCCGACGATGTCAGCCATTAGGCTTATTAATTTATTCAAAATGGCAGCGCCCATATAGATCTGGGGAAAGTTTGCACGTGTTCGCCCATGCACTATACTGGCTAATATATTGGGCATGTGGTTTATGAAATAGTTTCATGCGAAAATACGTTTCAATGCGGATTGTTCTTCGTCAAGAGGAAGTCAACTTTAATAGGCTATAGGTCTACACGTGCAAAATGGTACGATAGCCTATACCCAATTTAGAATAACGGTTGCCCAAGCCAACTCTGTCTTTCTTCATTTGGTCATCTTTGAAGGACTTATAAATTCTTGCAGTGGATTTTTTAATTGTAAAGAATGTAAGTAGAATATACACTCAATTTATTCTTGTTGAATTTACTGAATAATTCACGATGCATAGGCCTATGCTAGGTAGCTGTCTTTGACGCGACGTGATGGCAGGCGGGGGGGGGGGGGGGGGGGGAGGGGGGAGGGCGGACTTGATGTCACCGACATATTGGTTAAAGACCGAAGCCTGATTGAGAGGGCGAGGACTGAATATATAGTCCTATAACCCATCCTAGATCAGTGGCGGATACAGGAATTCTCAAAGGGATGGGGGGGGGGGGGGGGGGGGCTAATCGTGCAGATGTTGAAGGCATCTGCCGCGAGTGCTGAAGGCACGAGCTTTTGCAGGGGGGTCTGGTGGGGGCCTCCCCCAGAAATGTTTGGAAATGAGCAACCAAATCGGGCATTCTGGTGTGGAAATCCTCTTGAATTTTTGAACGGCTAATTAACACTTTTTAAACAGCATGTTTCAGAATTTCAAATTCTGTCATACGTTCAAGACAGAATTAGAAAATTTGAAATATGCTCTTCAGATCCGTTTACCATAATATTGTATTTTGGACACACTGTTTACAGTCATAACCGACTTAACCTCAGGAGCTAGAACATTGCGATCTGCCAGCGTTTGAAAGTTTTAAGCAGTCAGCCCTCTAGGCTTAGGTACCCCATGACTATGCCAATTAAGATCCTGATCCATAATTGGCATAGCCATGGGGTACCTGAGGCTAGGGGCATGTAACACCTCAAAATCATGCTGTGTCGGTGACGCTATAAATGAAGGCGACCAGTAGATATATTTTGCATAATTTCAACAGTATATTTGTTTTCCTTAGTGAATGGTGATGGAGGAAATAAATGTTGTATGTTTTTACTACATAGGATTCAAGCAGGGGCGGCGGAAGGTCCCCCCCCCCCCCCCCCCAAACCTTCAACCCTCTGGATATGCATTCCACATATCGCGTAGTGCCCCCCCCCCCCCCCCCTTCAATTCATGTATCTTCCCCAAATGAAATCCTGACTACGCCCTACATGCGAGACAAACATGAGCTAAAGGGGGGGGGGGGGACCGCCCACCCCCCACCCCCTTTGTATCCGCCATTGTCCTAGATATAGTTTTACTCGACAAGTTAGGCCTACGTCTCAACTGTGGCTGTTTAGGCCCATGGACTTATTGAGGATCGATACAACAAATTCTAAACGAAATGTTGTATAGGCCTATTATCTGTACATAGACTGGTGATCAGTCATGTAGTCTACATTAATTGCTGCTTGTCGCATAAGCCGACAGTAAGCCGTTTGGGGGAGAGGTGGGGGGGGGGGGCGTGGAAATGAACGGTCATGTAGCTCTATGAATTGCCTTCCTGCTATGTCATTGACCATTCACATGCAGGGCTACTTCTATATGGAGATCGGCGGTTTTCAAGTTGCATGTCTGTTCCCGGTTTCGATTTTCATTGTAAAAACTATAGGCTAATATCTTGCATTTGCATATAGGAAGATTATTTGTCGCCAGTCAGTGTCACAGCGACTCCCTTTTCAGGACAACGCACCTGTGTAGGTCTATACGGGTACTCTGGTTTCCTGAGCATAATGTTTTTTTTCATAAATTACCCCAAGGGTTTCAAGTTTGAGAACAATGATTTTTTGCCTTGAGCCTGTTCCAAAAATCCCCCCCCCCCCCACCCCACCCCCCCAATTACCTCTGTCTAGGGTAACCCGACCGACTCTAAAAATTATGCCGACCATAAAAACTTGATGAAGTAAAGTCGCTCATATAGGTCATTGTAACCCTAAATTTCTGTCCAATTTCAGCTGTGATTTTGACGCTGGCTTTGGAGTTCAAGCTTTCATAATTGCGTGTAGAAACAGATACATTTGTCATTACAAATGTGGAACAAGTGACAAGTTCCAGTTCTGCAAAGGAAATCACATCTGATAAACAGATGAACATGCATGTAAAATACGATGCGTAAGAAGTAAATTTGTCACCTATTCTTGCAGTAAATGCCACGCTCGAACGCAATACTAGGCCTAATTAGAGCAGCTGTTCTGAAAAAGGGATATCGCGACTCGGAAGTTTGAAAACAAGGTTAACTTTGGCTCTTTCTCTTTATTCTGAGAAGTGAAGACCTGATTCGAGTTTTTCAAGATAGACGCTGAAAACCGCGACGACGGCACGAGGCATGATTACTGTTGCGTCGCGCATGTAAAAAAAAACAC
Source organism: Pictodentalium vernedei (assembly GCA_031216915.1). Taxonomy (NCBI): domain Eukaryota; kingdom Metazoa; phylum Mollusca; class Scaphopoda; order Dentaliida; family Dentaliidae; genus Pictodentalium; species Pictodentalium vernedei. The sequence goes on along the minus strand of CM062294.1, from coordinate 372,466,670 downwards.
GAAAAATACAAGGCGCGTAAGCAACTCTTTATAAGATTCATCGATAAACATGTTCACATAAACACAAGAAATATTTAAGTTGTAAGTCCAATCATATTCATAGGGTAATTTTTTCTAAGTCTTTTTCCGTGCTCCCATTCGGATTGTCCATGCTGAAAATATTCTAAGTCCAAAAATGAAAAATATTTCAACTGATAAATTTTCTAAGTCCAGTTTTCCGTGCCATTTCCGGGCTCTGTCCAAGGTATGTCCATGGTGAACATCAGCTGTCCATGGTAATTCCATGGAACAAGTTCCATGGTAGCAAGGAATTTTTTACCAATCACATAAATTCCATGCCATTTCCTTGGATTTCCAAGGAATTCTAAAATGTTCCATGCCAGTCCATGGAAATTTTAAATGCAGGGTTTTGGTCCAAAATTTCTAAGTCCGTAACGGGACGCCAAATTTTCAGCCTAAATATGAACCCAGGGACTTGGCTTGAGCAAACTTGAATCTCACCCCCCTAAGCATGCTGCATACCAAATATCAAAAAATTCTTATTGGTAGATCTGAAGAAGAAGATTTTTAAAGAATATTCCTCATACTGCACTAATTTAAACATTTGGGCTCCCATAGAGAGCCCAGATATGGACCCAGGGAATTGATTTTAATAAACCTATGAAACAATCTTCCAAAGATGTTATATGTGAAATTTGAAATCTTTTGGAGCAGTGGTTTGGGAGAAAAGTAGTCTTAAATGTTTTCCCGTTACCCACAGTGTTAAAAAAAATGCTGACTCCGCACTTTTTCAAAGTCCCCCCCCCCCCCCCCCCCCAAAAAGTACCCCATGATAAAACCGATAGCAATTTTTTTTACCATTCCTTTCTATTGGTCCTAAGGAAGCTTCACACCAAATAAGAATTCTCAGTGCCATGTAGTTTTGGAGATATGGGGATTTTAATTTTTTTCTGTTTTTAGCCCCTGCGGTTCCCATGGGGTGACGGGAAAAAAAGAATTTTGTCAAAAATGAAGTACTTATGGCCCAATAAGCCCTCATATTAAATTTGGTTCAAATCTGCCTCTCAGTTTGAAAAATGGAAATTTTGGGCGGTGCGAAAATTCTTGCCCCTCCTATAACAAAGGCAAATATAGCTCCTCGAACTTCTTTTGAACAAATCTGAGTCTACACCTCAAAAGGAACCTGCACACCAAATATCAAGTCTCTGCTGCTGCTGGTTCATGAGAAGAAGATTTTTTAAGATTTAAGCACACTTTTTGGGCGTGGCCCTACCGAGGGGCGGGTCAACTTGATTTGAACAAACTTGAATTGACATATGATAGGGAACATGCACAGCAAATTTTGTTGAATTTGGTCCAGCAGTTCTTGAGAAGAAGTCGATAATGTAAAGTTAATGACGGACGACGGACGGAAAGCGATCAGTTAAGCTCCCCTTGAGCTTCGCTCAGGTGAGCTAAAAAGGAAAAATTACAACAATATGTGTTATTAAAAGCTGGGAGTCGCCCATCAGCCTCTAAGGTAGAGTGTTGTGCTGATAGGTGGTAGTGTAATCCACAGTAGGTCATATGTTAGAATTATTTCGCAATTATTTACGGGGAAATGCCGAACAATGCATTCCATATCTTGATGCTAATAGGCCTTATTTACAAATGGGTCAGGCCAGCCCACTCCCCCAGTACTCTTGAGTGCCTAATAATCATATATGTATGATTATTCTTTTTTTTAACAAAATTTCCCGCCTGTAGGCCATGTATGATCCTTATTTGACCCTGTATGATTATTAATTTTTAGCAATTGAATGTGCAGAGAGGCCGCTTATCTCAAGAGGTTCACCAAAACAAACTAGTAAGGTACATGTTATGAACAAGCAAACACAGGATGCAATGGAAATGTTAATTGGTAGAGAGCTGGAAGCATATATTTGGGCTTTATTCTGAAGTGCTGCTAACATAACTTAAAGACCTAGTACCCATTGGATGTGCTTCATACCATCACTGATTTGCCTTGGTGCAACTTATGGGAGAGTGCCTACAGGCACTCTCCCATAAATTGCAACAAGTCAAATCCATGTGAAAATTATGATAACTGAAAGTAATTTAGCCCTTCACCACTTCAAGAGCATCAGACTTCTGTGTTATAAAAATGGCTCTGAGCACAGTGGCTGGATCACATATTGGAATTTTCCATCCTATACTATTATTCGACCCTATACTATTATTAATTTTCAGGAAATTTTCCACCATGTACTATTATTTTGCCCTGTACTATTATTAGGCACTCGAGAGTACCAAACAAAATTTAAAATACGGGCTTTCAGGTCATGTTTGGACTAGGCTCCCCCCCCCCCCCCCCCCTCCAGTTTCTTGACACCTGTGCTGATGGTTAAGAAGGGGGCTGTATCGTGAATGGAGCTCTGCACTTGACCAACGATTGTAAGTTTTGACTGCATGATTCTTGAAGTAATCACTTTATTATTGAGAATTTGAAACATGCTGCTAAAAAAGACAGCAAAAAATGTGATTTTTTTTAATATCAAAAGCCGCCAGAAGTCTCCATTCATAACTGATTTAAAAAAAAAAATTGGGAGGGGAGGCACCCCCACCCCTATCATCGACCATGACTTGCATCCCACCCCATCAGCGCTTGTGCCTGCCTTTGGCATCTGCATCAGTACCCCAACACTTTTGAAAGGGGGCATGTCACAGAATTAACTCTGGGGTTCGAATTTCCATTCCCAGGCACTGATAAGTGCTTTCTATTCATAAGGCACGCACTAAGTTAGGGGTGGCATGCATAAACGTTGGCCGAGGATCTCTTGAAAAATGTGGAGGGACACATTGTCACAAAATGAATTTCCCTTGAGTTGAGTATGAGTCGCCATCTCATTTAACATAATTTTGCTAAAATAAATAGTAACAAACATACCAGTATCAATAATTAAAAAATAAAACCATTCCAAATGAAAAATTTCAACTTGGAATTAAAACAAGCACATCTCGCACAAAACGTCCGGTTTCGATTTCAGTACGAACTGCCTATGGGATGAAACAACCATTAACCACATTGGGAAAAAGAACTTACTTCGAAAATCGCATGCCAGTCAAAGTTCGTTTGAGAGGTGCAATTAACAATAAGTAAAAACAGATTTTTTGCACCCGTGCGTTTGTAAATAATCAGTGACATGCTCATACCATGCAGAAGGAATAACACAGTACGTTTATTTTTTGTTTTGGTTTAAGCAAAAACATTGATATACTTTCAGAAGCAAAATGTTGGCTTTCTGTTTTCGAATTCGTCGCGTGCAGCCTGCAGGTGACGTAACTTTCCGGTGGCCTATTTTTCTTTAATATTTCTCATTATTTGTCAGTCATAGTGGTTCAAATAAATCATTGTGTCGTCAAACGAGATTATCAAGAATTCTTGGAATGTATATGTTGAAGTGTGATCCGTAGGGGTCAGTCTTTGAAAAACCACAAGGCTGCTTCGAGACTTTCACGTGTTGGCGGTGCTGCCACATAATGTTTTTTTCAAGAGTAACAAGAAAATTATGTTGCAAGGCACCATTGCGCAAAAAGCTGAATTATTGTTGTTTTTCGTTTACTGACACTCTGTTATGCAATGCTTGCCTTTGGCCCATTTCATGGAGTTTGGGGGGTGGGGGAGGGGGGAAGGGTGAGGTGCAAAAATGTTGTAGGGCCCAGATCCCCGGCCCACTCCACCCCACCACACCCCCATTACACCCAGACATGCATTCACTACCTTAGTTGGTAGGAAATGTGGCTAAAAAAGACAATTCCCTATGGGCACTGTTTTTTTGGGTGGCATTTTACAAAGAGTGGCATAGGCATCGACAGGAGGGAAGGAGGGAGGGATGAGATACAAGTTTATTAGCTCACCTGACTGAAAGTTAGGGGGGAGGGGGGCTTAAGTGATCACTTTCTGTCCATCCATCTGTCTGGCGTGAACTTTACATTATCGACTTCTCATAAACCCAGGACCAAATTTGGTACGCATGTTCCTTATCATATGTCAATTCAAGATTGTTCAAATAAAGTTGCCACGTCCACAGGGGGCACCACAAGGGGCATTACTCTGACAGCACCAAAAAATTGTTTTCCAAAATTAAAAAATCAACTTCTCCAGAACCATCAATTAGAATCTTCTGATATTTGGTGTATAACATCTCTAGGAGGGGGGTAAGATTCAAGTTTGTTAAAATCCAGTCCCTGGGTTAATATTTGGGCTCCCTGTAAGAGCCCAAATTTTAACTTAGTGAAATATGAGGAAATTTCTTTAAAAATCTTCTCCTTCAGATCCACCAGTCAGAATCCTTTCATATTTGGTATACAACATCTCTAGGGGGTCAGATTCAAGTCTGCTCAAATTGGGTCCCCCTGAGTTAGTATTTGGGCTCTCTATTGGAGCCTAATGTTTAACTTGGTGCAATTTGAGGAAATGTCTTTAAAATCATCTTCTTCAGACCAACCAGTAAGAATCCTTTCATGTTTGGTATACAACATCTATAGGGGGTTCAGATCAAGTTTGTTCAAATCTAGTCCCTGAGTTAATATTTGGCCTCCCCAAGGGAGCCTGAATTTTAACTTAGTGTAATATGAGGGACTTTCTTTAAAAATCTTCTTCTTCGCATTCACCAGTCAGAATCCTTTCATATTTGGAATACAACATCTCGAGGTGGGTCAGTTTCAGATTTGTTCAAATTGGTTACCTGCAAACATTTGGGCTCCCTATGGGACCCCGAATATGAACTAAGAGCAATATGAGGAATCTGTTTTTCAAAATCTTCTTCTTCTTCAGACCATGCAGTCAGAATGCGTTCATATTTGGTATACAACAACTCTAGGCAGGTCAAATTCAAGTTTGTTCAAACCTGGTCCCTGGGTTGATATTTGGGCTCTCTCTCTGTTGGAGCCTGAATTTTAACTTAGTGCAGTATGAAGGAATTTCTTTAAAAATCTTTTCCAAAATCATCAATTAGAATCTTCTGATATTTGGTATATAACATCTCTGGAAGGGCGAGATTCAAGCTTGTTCAAATTGGAACCCCCGTTTGATATTTGGGCTCCCTGTGGGAGCCCAAATTTTTACTTAGTGCAATATTAGGAATATTTTCTGATATTTTGGTATATAACATCTCTAGGAGGGGTAAGATTCAAGTTTGTTCAAATCCAGTCCCTGGGTTAATATTTGGGCTCCCTGTAGGAGCCAAAGTTTTAACTTAGTGAAATATGAGGAAATTTCCTTAAAAATCATCTTCAGATCCACCAGTCAGAATCCTTTGATATTTGGTATACAACATCTATAGGGGAGTCGGATTCAAAGTTGTTCAAATCGGGCCCTTGGGTTATTAATTTGGGCTACCTAAGGGGACCTGAATTTTAACTTAGTCCAGTATGAGGGAATTGTTTTTTAAATCTTCTTCAGATCCTCCAGTCAGAATCCTTTCATATTTGGTATACACCATCTCTAGGTTGGTCGGATTCAAGTTTGTTCAAATCGGGGTGTGGGTTCATATTTTTGCTCTCTATTGGAGGCCAAAGTTCAACTTAGTGCAATGTGAGGACATTTCTTTAAAAACTTTCCTCTTCAGATCCACCAGTTAGAATTCTTTCATATTTGGTTTCTAACATCTCAAGGGGGATCATTTTCAAGTTTATTCAATTTGAGTCCCTGGCTTGATATTTGGGCTCTCTAACTGAATGTGACCCCAAATAGCTCTTTCAACCACTTTGTCAGGTGAGCGATTAAGGCCCCTTGCTTGGGGCCTCTTGTTACCCCCCCCCCCCCTCTCCCCCCCCTTCCATGAAGTCAGGAGGCGGGGATATTGAAATGGTTTTAGTCCATCAGTCTGTCTGTCCATCACAAACTTTGTCCGCGTAACTTTTACAGTTTTCAGTGGATTTTTACGAAACTTGGTCTGAAGTGTCATTATCAAGTGTAGATGTGCATGTGGTCAGGAATTGTCGATGCGATGAATTTTGCATGGTTATGGCCCTTGGAAATAGCACAATTGCCATCACAAAGGCTTGTCCGCTTAACTCCTGCATTTTTTTGTTGGATTTTTATGAAACTTGGTCTGAAATATCAGTATCAAGTGAAGATGTGCATGTGGTCAGGAATTTCCGATGCGATGATTTTTGTGTGGTTACGATCCTTGGAAACAGCAAAATTTACATCACAAAGGCTTAACACCTCTTACATTTTTTATTGGATTTTTACGAAACTTGGTCTAAAGCATCAATCTCAAGTGTAGTTGTACATCTGGACAGGAATTTTCGATGCGATGATTTTTGCGTGGTTACGACCCTTGAAAATAGCAAAATTTACATCACAAAGGCTTGTCCGTTTAACTCCTCCTAAATTTTTATTGGATTTTTATGAAACTTGGTCAAAAAATTTTGATGCGACGAATTTTGTGTGGTTATGCCCCTTGGAAATAGTAAAATTTCTGTCACAAATGCTTGTCCACTTAACTCCTGCATTTTTCATTAGATTTGTACAACAATTGGTGTGCAGTTTGAGTATGATGTGTACATGTGCATACTGAAAGGAAGTTTTGATTCAAATCATTTTTCCAGAGTTATAGCCATTGTCGATTTTCAATTTACCAAAATTGCAGGTCTTTAGGAGATATCTTCAGTTGCAATTAAAGAAATTAAATGATATTTGGTGTGTTACATTATTAGGTATGAATACATGTCCAGGTCGATAATGAGATTATTCCTGTTATAACATTATAAAAGTCTTGTTAAAATTAAACTCCTTGGTTCATATTTGAGTTCAATTTTGAGTTGAATTTTAACTTAGGAAATATAGGGAATAATCTTTAACAATTTTTTTCAGATCCAACAGTCAAAATTAATGCTTTCATATTTGGTATACAACATCTCTAGGGGGTGAGATTAAGGTTTGATCAAATTGAGTGCCTGGCTTAATATTTGGGCTCCCTACTGAAACCCAAAAAGAAAAAGTCTGTTTGCAAATAATATCATGTTACACTGGAAATGCAATTGCAGTTAATTAATCCAATCATACCACATTTCTAATTGGTCTGAGATGAGGAATTTATTCACTCCTGTAGCCATACATAGATAAATGTCAGATTGGTTCATTTTATAACACACTGCATTTGTAGTAAGAATTATTTATTAATTATATCCATTCTGATTTCATGAATGTCTGAATAAAATTTTTACAGAAATTTTACTGAAATGTGTAGGGCAAAATTTCACTAAAATTTTAAAAAAGATTTCAGTGAAATTTTGAAAACATTTCATGAAATTTCTGTGAAATTTCTCTGAATTTCATCAAAATTGTGAAATACCGCCAAAATTTCACCTTTTCACCAAAATTCACTGAAATTTTACTTAAATTTTGGTGACATTTTTTCTTGGGTAAGCTCTTAGAATATTGTTCTTATATATAAGTCTGTGTTTAGATGAGCAGACCGAGAATGAAAATATGTCCCCACCTGCATCATTTAATATATGCTCGGAAATAATGAAATGTGCTATTTCATTCAAAAGAGCTAATTTGGACGTAATGTTTTAAGCAGATCACCTTACCAGAGTTATGGTGCAACGTCTCAATGGAAAGGAATATGAGGACGTGGTTCCTCGCTAAGAGTTCTTTCCAGGACAGTCATGTAAGTCATGTACAACTCTGCACAGACAGTCGAATCTGGAGTTGGTAAGACACGATGTTGCCCTTGCGTCTTCATCACTTATAGATGACAAGGTGAAAAGCTCTCTCTGAGTCGCTCCAGTTACCCGAAATATACCATTTGACGACAAGCTTACGTTGCTATATGCGCAGGCTACAAGAAAGCTTCCAGTGCTCTGCTATTGAAGCCGGTGTCTCATCAACACACTTCAGCAGACCGGGGTAAGCGAGGCCGTTCTCCTTCTAAGAAAGCATCACAAGAATGTCGCGCGAGGGTACAATAAACCTCTTATATTTACTTTGGAAGTCCTCATTATAGCGACTCCGAAAGGAGCATAGGTCTGATCAAGGCTATGGATCTGACGCCCCTAGTATGTTGACGATTAACGGCTGTTATCATCTTCACGAGAACTGGATGTTAATCACAGAAGTTTCTTTCAAAGAGAGTCGATCACAGTGGAGGTAAAGGCTCTCTTATTGAAGGGAACAATTGCGATCGACGAAGACAAGCTTCTTTGCGGGAAGGACTTAGTTTCTCCTCCTGTAAGCATCGTAAGTCGTACAGGTGATGGACATGACCTCTATTGCTTGCCAGTTGATAGACCGATAATCTTGAGGTCGTCGAGAATAGATTTTGGTTGCTTTCCACTTGGTGATAGGTTATTAGCCTTGCAATTAAGTGGATAAATTGTGGAAGATCGGTGGATGATCGAGTATGTAGTCTTGGCAGGCCTGCGGCTATCAGCCCGAGCAAGCTCCACTCACAAGTTTACTTGTTGGACATATCTTCCAAGAGAGGCTTTCCTTCTGGAGGTACAAACTTTCCTATTGAAGAAAAGCATTAGACGTCGTCGAAATTATTCTCCAGTTTTTTATTATCACCTGTTTCTCGTCCTGAATCCAGATGGATAGTGCATAGATAGGCTGAGATATTCCTTGGCGTCAAGACAATTTATGTCATTGTGGATGCCATAGTAGCCTTCTGTTCAGTTACAGCAGTCTCTTGGGTTAGGCTCTGTCCACTGTCTTTTGGGAATAAAACCGAAAAAGATACTGTGCTTTTCAGTTTGTTTTTCCTAGGTGTCATAGACTTGAGTCTTATTGTTACACCAGTACACCAGCCTAGCAAAAATCATGAGTGAGATTTTTTCCGTATTATGCAGTGTCATAACTGAATTTATTATCTCTTGGGACTGCGGTCTCTTTGGGAATTCAGGGCTGTTTATATAGCGGCTCTTCATTCCCTACCTTGCGTGGCGATAATTGTAAGTCTCCGTTAAGTGAGCCTTCAGGGTTGCAACTTACACCGATATATCTGTCTTCACGAAGATGAAGACTTCAAAGCAATGGCTAGCATTGAAAGTCTCCTTTGTGAGCTTCTAGGGCCTCAGTTATCAGCTTTTAATGGTCTTCACTTACAGGAAGACCTTTAGTTGCTTCAGCTAGCCTGAGTTCGTTGTCCTATCTGACATGATACTGTTTGTTAGAGGAGGTTATTCTCTTCAAACCGGTATGGTTTGGTGTGAGTTATTATGTAAATACGGTGTATTTGTTCATCACGTCCTTCTCTGCCCTTAGTGGCATTATGGAGTTGGTCAGACGTGAGGGAGCCTTGCAGTTTCTATACTATTTGATGACTAACACAAGAACGATTCAAGTAATGTGGGTTCGATATAATTTTGAATCCCCCCCCCCTCCCCGCCAATGTGTTAAGAGGCAATTACCGGGCAAGACATAGTTTTCTTCCCGTAAGCCTCGTATGCATTTAAGTATATACATGCATTTCATGACTTCTCGATTGGCGGCTGGGTTGTGTTCTATGGCGACCTCATAGGCACATCCACTTTTTAGTTGGTTTGTTTCCTGTGGTTGTTTGTTTATATGTCATATACGAGCATATGATTCATCATCAATAAATTGCTAGCCTTTGTGTACCTGTAAGGCTGTCAAGTCAGTTAACTGGTATTCAGATGATTACATGCAGGATTGCATTGCTCGCGTGCATAATAAGTGTATTATTAGGCAGACACATTATTATGTGTACCCATACTATGTATGGTACACATAATGCCGGCATCCGGGGTGACCATCCGTCGTTCGTCCATCCTTTGTCCGTCCTTCTGTACGTCTGTCCGTCCGTCTGTCCGTCCGGCCGGCATCCGTATCCATTTCTTTGGCATTCGATAACTTGAAAAATATTGCTTGGATTGTCAAGTTACTTTATATTTATGTTCAGGTTACTGATGTGCCGAGCTGTATAGTTTTTGGTGTAAATCGGATAATTTGATCCTGAGATATTAACCCTTTATCCTTCAAATTGAAAATTCCTCCAGTCCCTTTGGCATTCGATAACTTGAAAAATATTGCTTGGATTGTCTAGTTACTTTACATTTGTGTTCAGGTTACTGATGTGCCGAGCTGTATAGTTTTTGGTGTAAATCTGATGATTTGATCCCGAGATATTAACCCTTTATCCTTCAAATTGAAAATTCCTCCAATCCCTTTGGCATTCGATAACTTGAAAAATATTACTTGGATTGTCAAGTTACTTTATATTTGTGTTCAGGTTACTGATGTGCCTAGCTGTATAGTTTTTGGTGTAAATCTGTTATTTTGATCCTGAGATATTAACCCTTTATCCTTCAAATTGAAAATTCCGCCAATCCCTTTGGCATTCGATAACTTGAAAAATATTGCTTGGATTGTTAAGTTACTTTATAATTGTGTTCAGGTTGCTGATGTGCTGAGCAGCTGTATAGATTTTGGTGTTAATCTGATAATTTGATCCGGAGATATTAACTCTTTATCCTTCAAATTGAAAATTCCTCCAATCCCTTTGAGATAACTCAAAAAAGATCAATCCGATTGTCATAGTTCTTTATATATTTATGCAGGTTACTGATGTGCTGTGCTGTATAGTTTTTTATGTAAATCTGATAATTTGATCCGGAGATATTAACCCTTTATCCATCAAATTAGACACTCCTTCAATCCATTTCTATATGTACCCATACCTTGTATGGTGTACATAATGTCAGCATCCATGGTGGCCCTCCGTCATACAGCTTTCTACTAGTTGCGCGTATGGGTACACATCTGACGATTTCATCGGCCTATTTTTGTATGTTATGGACCTTAGAAACAATGAATTATTCCGGGGGCAGTCCGTGACGAGTCTGTTAATCATAGCTCGTTCCATTCCTAAATCCAGGTTTCCATAAGTTTCTGTTTCTGGGAGTGTTATTTATTGGAATTTATTGTACACCTGAACGTGGTTGCTTGTGGGTTGCCTCGGAAGTGTGTTTACTCTCCAGAGATCATCCATTGTGATTCTATTGGACATGTGTATGTTATACATATTATATCACCGGTTTTTGACCTATCTACGTATGCCAACTCCGGTATACGTTATAAGTGGGCGCTATTAATTACTGGGATCGCCGTGATAGTCTTAGCTTCTGAAGTGGCATTAAGCACCAATTTATTAATGATAATTAATATCTGGGTGCCTGTTTGGTGAATATATTCTCGCCCAAAAAAGAAAGTGTGCATTGCAGAAATTGAGCAAACTCCAAAAAAATAATTTCGTAGGTGTATAGAGTGTTAACCTGTTCATGAATAAGTTATATTGAACACAAAAACAGCTTTCCCCGTTAAAATTTCATTAACGTTAAATGACGTGCTGCACGTTTGTGAAAAGGCATGTTTTGCACGTGGAGAGTCTGAAAATTCATGCAGCAGTGTGAATCCTTGGGTATTTAAACACTAAAGTAAGGCCTTCCTATCGTTCACATTCAAACTTGCGCTGCTGTTAAGACGACTCCACATTAGCATGCCAAGATTGACAATGAATCAACGTCTCCTTGCCCTGGGTATGATTAGAGCTGGCAGAACACACAGAGAAGAGGTTGCCCAGTATTTGAACTGCCACCGTAACACTGTAGACAGGCTAGTCCATCAACATGCACAACATGATGACGTTCGTGACCGACCCCGCTCCGGGAGACCCCGAGTTACCACCCCTGCGCAAGATCGGTATATCCAGGTCGTCCATCTCCGGAACCAGCAACAAACGGCAACGACGACAGCCAGGAACATCCTTAACCTGAGACAGATACATCCTCAAACAGTAATCAACCGGCTGAGAGAATACGGCTTACGTCCTCGAAGAATTCGTCCGATTTTGATGTTACGTCACGGCCCCGGCGTCATTCTACAGCAGGACAACGCCCGACCCCACGCAGCTCGTGTTGTTCAACAGTATCTGCAGCAACAACAAGTGGATGTTCTTCCCTGGCCCGCAAATTCGCCCGATATCTCACCCACTAAGCACGTATGGGACGAAATGAAACGTCAGCTACGCCGGTTTCCCCATGCACCGTCAACGCTTGTGGAACTCCAAAGACAGCTTATCAGAATATGGAACAATATCCCACAACACTTCCATGCTAACTTGTTCGTTTCCATGAGGCATAGATGCACAGCAGTAGTCGATGCAGACAGAGGTCATACCAGATATTGAGTGTGTGACTTTTGTGTTTGACCCTTAGTGTCTTTGACTCTCCATGGCACCAAGAGTATTCATCGTAGCGTAATGAAATTTCTCGTGTTGATCACAGATTGATTCATCTGTGATTGAATAAAATTTCCATGAATGAAAATGATATATATCTTTTTAGCTCACCTGACTTTCAGTCAGGAGAGCTATAGTGATCACTCACCGTCCATCGTCCGGCGTCTGTCGTCCGTGAACATGGTGTTTGCATCTTCTCCTCCCAAACCGCTGAACCAATTTAATTGATATTTGAGATAATAGTTTGTTATGACATCGCAATTTGATTTTGTTCAAATCAAGTTGCCTTGCTCGTGGGTAGGGCCACACCCAAAAAGTGTGCTGAAATCTTAAAAAATCTTCTTCTCATGAACCAGCAGTAGCAGAGACTTGATATTTGGTGTGCAGCTTCCTTTTGAGGTGTAGACTCAGATTTGTTCAAGAGAAGTTTGTGGGGCTATACTTGACGTCGTTATGGGAGGGGCGAAATTTTTGGCCCCACCCAAAATTTCTATTTTCCAAACCGAGAGGCTGATTTGAACCAAATTTTATGTGAGGGCTTATTGGGTCATAAGTACCTAATTTATGCTGATTTTTTTTTTCCCGTAGCCCCATGGGAACCGCAGGAGCTAAAAATAGAAAAAAATTAAAACGCCCATATCTCCAAAACTGCACGGCACCGAGAATTTTTATTTGGTGTGAAGCTTCCTTAGGACCAACAGAAAGAATTGGTAAAAAAAATTGCCATCGGTTTTATCATAGGGTACAGTTTCGGGACTTTGAAAAAGTGTCGAGTCAGCACTTTTTAACACTGTAGGCAATGGGAAAAACATTAAAAAATCTTCTTCTCCAGATCCAGCAGGCAGAATCTTTTGATATTTGGTATGCAACATTGGAGGGTGGATCTGATTCAAATTTGTTCAAATCGGCCCCCTGGGTTCATATTTGGGCTCAGTATAGGAGCCTGATTTCGAACTTAGTGCATTTCAGGCAAATTTCTTAAAAAATCTTCTTCTCCAGATCCAGCAGGCAGAATCTTTTGATATTTGGTATGCAACATTGTGGGGTGGATCTGATTCAAGTTTGTTCAAATCGGCTCCTTGGGTGTATATTTGGGCTCAGTATAGGAGCCCAAATTTGAACTTACTGCATTTCAGGCAAAATTTCTTTGAAAATCTTCTTCTCCAGATCCAGCTGGCAGAATCTTTTGATATTTGGTATGCAACATTGTGGGGTGGAACTGATTCAAGTTTGTTCAAATCGGCCCCTTGGGTTTATATTTGGGCTCAGTATAGGAGCCCAAATTTGAACTTAGTGCATTTCAGGCAAATTTCTTTGAAAATCTTCTTCTCAAGATCCAGCAGGCAGAATCTTTTCATATTGGGTATGCAACATTGTGGCGTGGATCTGATTCAAGTTTGTTCAAATCGGCTCCCTGGGTTTATATTTGGGCTCAGTATAGGAGCCCAAATTTGAACTTAGTGATTTTCAGGCAAATTTCTTAAAAAATCTTCTTCCCCAGATCCAGCAGGCAGAATCTTTTGATATTTGGTATGCAACATTGTGGGGTGGATCTGATTCTATTTTGTTCAAATCGGCTCACTAGATTCATATTTGGGCTCACTATAGAAGCTCGAATTCGAACTTAGTGCATTTCAGGCAAATTTCTTCAAAAATCTTCTTCTCCAGATCCTGCCGGCAGAATCTTTTGATATTTGGTATGCAACATTGTAGGGTGGATCTGATTCCAGTTTGTTCAAATCGGCCACCTGGATTCATATTTGGGCTCACTATAGAAGCCCAAATTCGAACTTAGTGCATTTCAGGCAAATTTCTTTGAAAATCTTCTTCTCAAGATCCAGCAGGCAGAGTCTTGTGATATTTGGTATGCAGCATCCTAAGGGGGGTGAGATTCAAGTTTGTTCAAGCCATGTCCCTAGGTCCATATTTGGGCTCACTGTGGGAGCTTGAATTGTAACTTTGTTCGAAATGAGGAATTTTCTTAAAAAATCTTCTTCTTCAGATCCAGCAGTCGGAATGGTTTGATATGTGGTGAGTAGCATCCTTGGAGGGGAGGGGGAGATTCAAGTGTGTTAAAGCCAAGTCCATGGGTCCATATTTGGGCTCCCTGTGGGAGCCCAAATTATAACTTAGTCAATATGAGGAATTTTTCTTTAAAAATCTTCTTCTTCAGATTCAGCAGTTGGAACGTTTTGATATTTGGCATGGAGCAACCTTATGGGGCTGAGATTCAAGTTTGTTCAAGCCAAGTCCCTTGGTTCATATTTGGGCTCACTATGGGAGCCTGAATGACAACTTAGTTCAAAATGAGGAATTTTCTTTAAAAATCTTCAGATTCAGCAGATGAATGCTTTTGATATTTTTTATGCAGCATCCTAAGGGGGGTAAGATTCAAGTTTGTTCAAGCCATGTCCCTAGGTCCATATTTGGGCTGATTGTGGGAGCTTGAATTGTAACTTGGTTCAAAATGAGGAATTTTCTTTAAAAATCTTCTTCTTCAGATCCAGCAGTCGGAATGTTTTGACATTTGATGTGCAGAATCCTTAGGGGTGTGAGATTCAGGTTTGTTAAAGCCAAGTCCCTTGGTTCATATTTGGGCTCACTATGGGAGCCTGAATGACAACTTAGTTCAAAATGAGGAATTTTATTTAAAAATCTTCAGATCCAACAGATGAATGCTTTTGATATTTTTTATGCAGCATCCTTAGGGGGGTAAGATTCAAGTTTGTTCAAGCCATGTCCCTAGGTCCATATTTGTGCTGATTGTGGGAGCTTGAATTGTAACTTGGTTCAAAATGAGGAATTTTCTTTAAAAATCTTCTTCTTCAGATCCAGCAGTCGGAATGTTTTGATATTTGATGTGCAGAATCCTTAGGGGTGTGAGATTCAGGTTTGTTAAAGCCAAGTCCCTGGGTTCATATATGGGCTCCCTGTGGGAGCCCGAATTATGACTTAGTTCAATATGAGGAATATTCTTTAAAAATCTTTTTTTAGATCCACTGGTCAGAATATTTGGATATTTGGTTTCAGCTTTTCTTAAGAGGAGCAGATGCAACTTGTGGAAATCAATTTTCTGGGTTGATATGTAGGCTACCATGTCAGGTGAGCGCCCTCAGGCCCCCTGGGGCCTCTTGTTTTAGTGTTATTTTTTAGCATGCACACTTTCTTTTTTGGGAGAGTATATATTGTTATTTGGTACCACTTTTACTGATTCCAGAGCGCTCCCCTCTTTGTTTTTGAAGAAGATTCCTTCAAAAAAGAGGGGGGGGGGAAGTGATTTTTTAAATATCCGGCTTGATAACTGTGTAATTATGAGTGAAGCAGTTTTGTCTCTAGTTTATATCCTGGATACAGCTTGTTTATTATTAGCTCACCTGGCCTAAAAGGCCATGTGAGCTTTTCTCATCACTTGGCGTCCGTCGTCGACCGGCGTCCATAAACTTTTCACATTTTCATCGTCTTCTCTGTAACCACTCAGCCAGTGTGAACCAAACTTGGCAGGAATGGTCTATGGGAGGTCCTCTACAAATGATCCTCATTTTGTTCCCGTCGGATGAAAAACATGGCTTCCAGAGGCATTCTTTGATTCTGGTTGGTGGATTTTCAAAAATCTTCTCCTCTGAAACTGCCAGGCCAAATGTTTTAAAACTTCACAAAAATGATGACTGAGATCCCCTCTACCAACGATCCTCCTTTAATGTTGATTGGGTCACAAGCATGACGAAATTGCGCCTTATAATTACTGTAGAAACCTTATGAAAAATGACATTTTCATCATCTTCTGCTGAGCTGACATGAACCAAACCTGGCAGGGATAGTCTATGGGAGGTCCTCTACAAACGATCCTCATTTTGATCCCATGGGTTTGAAAACATGGCCGCCAGAGGCATTCTTTGATTCTGATTGGGGGATTTTGAAAAATCTTCTCCTCTGAAACCACAGGGCCAGATGTTTTGAAACTTTGCATGGTTGATGACTGGGACCCCCCTCTTTCAATGATCCTCATTTAATGTTGATCGGGTTGCAAACATGGCTTCAATTGCGGCTTATAGTTACTATAGAAATCCTATTGGAAATCACATTTTCATCTTCTTCTCCGGAACTACTGAGCTGACATGAACCAAACCTGGCAGGAATGGTCTATGGGAGGTTCTCTACAAATGTGCCTCATTTTGTTCCTGTGGGTTGGAAAATATGGCGGCCAGAGGCATTCTTTGATTCTGGTTGGTGGATTTTCAAAAATCTTCTCCTCTGAAACTGCCAGGCCAAAGTTTTTGATACTTCACATAAATGATGCCTGGGACCCCCTCTACCAACGATCCTCATTTAATGTTGATCGGGTTGTAAACATGGCCGTAATTGTGGCTTATAGTTACTATAGAAACCGTATGGTAAATCACATTTTCATCTTCTTCTCTGGAACTACTGAGCCAACGTGAACCAAACTTTGCAGGAATGGTCTACTAGAGGATGGAAATATGTGGCTGCCATAGGCTATATTCTAATGCTTAACCCAATGCCTCGCCTGTCTGAAGGAAGATCGGTACTGTCAGCAAAATACTTGTTTTTTTGAAAATCTGGTAAGGGTTGGTTCCAGTTTTCTTCACTGAGAACTGGGGAAAAAACCCAAAAATATTGTGTATACAGTACAAGTCAAAATAAGCTGTAGCATAACTGCAATAAACTAAGTAAACTGCTGCTCCTGGACTGACAAGATCAGAATCTGACATTTTCTGGAAAGCTATCAGTGAAAGCTTTCCAGAAAATGATGTCAGCTTCCAGTCTTATCAGTGTAGGAAGAGAAAGATACATAGTTTATAGGATTATCCTACAACTTATTTTGACTTGTACACTGTAAACAAGTGCAACTGTATGTTGATATATGTATTATTTTATTATCAGAAAATACTGATTGATGACAGGTGTTTGGAAAACCATGGAAGTTTTTGTTTATATTCTCTTCTCATCATGTCAGCTTAGATGACAGTAATTATTGTATATCTTTTAAGATTTGACAAAATTGGAGTAAAATGTGTTTTCCTGTAACCCTTTACCTATCCAAAGCTATTTTGAAAGAGAATACTGTCTGAAAAAAATTGTAATTTTCAAAATATTTAACCTTCTTTTACTGATTTTTTTAGCTCACCTGAGCACAGCTCAAGGGGAGCTTTACTAATCACTTTCCGTCCGTTGTCCGTCCGGTGTTAACTTTACATTATCGACTTCTAACAAACTACTGGACCAAATTCAACAAAATTTGCTGTGCATGTACCCTATCATATGTCAATTCAAGTTTGTTGAAATCAAGTTGACCAGCCCCTCGGTAGGGCCATGCCTAAAAAGTGTGCTTAAATCTTAAAAAATCTTCTTCTCATGAACCAGCAGTAGCAGAGACTTGATATTTGGTGTGCAGCTTCCTTTTGAGGTGTAAACTCAGATTTGTTCAAGAGAAGTTCGAGGAGCTATATTTGCCTTCAGCTTAGATGACGATTTGAGGCAGATTTGAACCAAATTTGATATGAGGGCTTATTGGGTCATAAGTACTTAATTTATGCCAAAAATTATTTTCCCGTCACCAGATGGGAACCGCAGGAGCTAAAAATAGAAAAAATTAAAATGCCCATATCTCCAAAACTACATGGCACTGAGAATTCTTATTTGGTGTGAAGCTTCCTTAGGACCAACAGAATGGAATGGTAAAAAAAAGTTGCTATCGGTTTTGTCATGGGTTCTTTTTTGGGACTTTGAAAAAGTGCTGAGTCAGCATTTTTTAACACTGTGGGTAATGGGAAAAACTTTTAAGACTACTTTTCTCCCAAACCACTGCTCCAAAAGCTTTCAAATTTCACATATAACATCTTTGGAAGATTGTTTCACACGTTTATTGAAATCAATTCCCTGGGTCCATATTTGGGCTCTCTATGGGAGCCCAAATGTTTAAATTAGTGCAGTATAAGGAATATTCTTTAAAAATCGTCTTCTTCAGATCTATCAATAGGAATCTTTTGATATTTGGTATGCAGCAGCAGCATGCTTAGGGAGGTGAGATTCAAGTTTGTTCAAGCCAAATCCCTGGGTTCATATTTGGGCTGAATATTTGGGGTCTTAGAAATTTTGGACCAAAATCCGGAAATCAGTTTTTTGGTTTTTTATGCGTTTTGGTCAGTTTTAAGACAGAGAAAAAAAAATTTTAGTCTGAAAAAATTTTAGTCTGAAAAATTTTTGTTTGGGACTTGGAATTTCCAAACGAAAATAAAAAAAAAATCTGTTTTTTATGCATTTTTCTCAATTTTGGGACGTGCAAGTGCAGGAACTGAAAATAGAAGGAAAATCCTGTGTATTGTGTGGGCACAATAGCTTTGTCTAGTTGCTATATGCTTTTCTTATGAGGGACGTATGCAGCTTATTCAAGTCAACTCCCTAGTTTGATATTTAGACTACCATGTCAGGTGAGTGCCTTAAGGCTCTTGTTTTTTGTTGAAACAAAATTCATAAATGTGTGCATTTTCAAGAAAATCTTCTTTGAAACTACAAGGCCAAATGATTTGAAAACTTAGTGTGACTGATGAGTGTAACCCCCTCTACCGATGATCCTCATTTTAATCTTCATCGGGTTGCAATTATAGCTGCAATTGTGGCTGATAGTTCCTATCGAAACCCTATAGGAAATCACATTTTCATTATCTTCACTGAAAGTACTGAGCCAATGTGAACCAGACTTGGCAGGCATTGTCTATGAGAAGTTCTCTACAACTGTTACACATTTTATTCATGTTGGGTGAAAAAACATGGCCGCCAGAAGCATTCTTTGATTCTGATTGGTCAATTTTGAAAACTCTTCTCCTCTGAAACCACAGGGCCAAAT
The DNA here is from genome assembly GCA_031216915.1 of Pictodentalium vernedei. Taxonomy (NCBI): domain Eukaryota; kingdom Metazoa; phylum Mollusca; class Scaphopoda; order Dentaliida; family Dentaliidae; genus Pictodentalium; species Pictodentalium vernedei. The sequence goes on along the minus strand of CM062294.1, from coordinate 372,447,551 downwards.
GTTTTGAAACTTTGCATGGTTGATAACTGGGACACCCTCCACCAACGTTCCTCATTTTAATGCAGATCATTTTGCAAACATGGCCACAATTGCAGTTTATAGTTACTATAGAAAAAACCTATTGGAAATCACATTTAAATCTTCTCTTTGGAACTACTGAGCTGACGTGAACCAAAACTTGGCAAGAATGGTTTATAGGAGGTCCTCTACAAACTATCCTCTTTTTGTTCCCATTGGTTGGAAAATTTGGCCACCAGAGAAATATGGCCACCAGAGAAATATGGCCACCAGGGAAATATGGCCACCAGAGACATTCTATGATTCTGTTTGATGGATTCAAATGTTTTGAAACTTCACGTGATTGAAGACTGGGACACTTTCTACCAATGATCCTCATGTAATGTTGATGTAATGTTGCAAACATGGCCACAATTGCAGCTCATAGTTACCATGGAAAGCCTATGGGAAATCACATTTTTAGCGCAACTTGACAAAGTCAAGCTGAGCTATTGCCATCATGTGCGTCCGTATGTATGTAACGTACGTACTTACGTCCACAGTTTCCTTTGGCACACCTCACAGGTCGCATTTCTCATCAGATCGCTTTGAAACTTGGCTTGTTTGGGGTGACCTCTAGATGGGAGCTATCGATTTTCTTCAATTTCCGTCAAAAAATGTTGCCGTGGCCAACGTTCTTAGAACTTAGTTTAGTCAAACCTCAATATTTCCCTTTCGTACACCCTACAGGGCACATTTATGATTGGATTGCTTTGAAACCTGGCATGCTTGTTTGGGGTGACCTCTAGATGGGAGCTATTGATTTTCTTCCATTTCCGTCAAAAAATGTTGCCACTGGCAATGACCTTCGATGAACTTAGTTTAGTCAGACCTCAATATTTCCCTTTGGCACACACCCTACAGGGCATTTTTATGATCAGATTGCTTTGAAACCTAGCATGCTTGTTTGGGGTGACCTCTAGATGGGAGCTATCGCTTTTCTTCCATTTCTGTCAAAAAATGTTGCCACAGCCAACGTTCTTAGAACTTAGTTTAATCAGACCTAATTATTTCCCTTTGGCACACCCTACAGGGCATATTTATGATCAGATAGCTTTGAAACCTGGCATGCTTGTTTGGGGAGACCTCTAGATGGGAGCTATCTATTTTCTTCCATTTCCGTCAAAAAATATTGCCACGGCCAACGTTCTTAGAACTTAGTTTAATCAGACCTCATTATTTCCCTTTGGCACACCCTACAGGGCATATTTATGATCAGATAGCTTTGAAACCTGGCATGCTTGTTTGGGGAGACCTCTAGATGGGAGCTATCTATTTTCTTCCATTTCCGTCGAAAAGTGTTGCTGCAGCCAATGTTCTTAGAACTTAGTTTAGTCAGACCACAATATTTTCCTTTGGCTCACCCTGCAGGGCACATTTATGATCAGATTGCTTTGAAACCCGGCATGCTTGTTTGGGGAGACCTTTAGATGGGAGCTATCGATTTTCTTCAATTTCCGTCAAAAAATGTTGCCGTGGCCAACGTTCTTAGAACTTAGTTTAGTCAAACCTCAATATTTCCCTTTCGTACACCCTACAGGTCACATTTATGATTGGATTGCTTTGAAACCTGGCATGCTTGTTTGGGGTGACCTCTAGATGGGAGCTATCGATTTTCTTCCATTTCCGTCAAAAAATGTTGCCGCGGCCAACGTTCTTAGAACTTAGTTTAGTCAGACCTCAATATTTCCCTTTGGCACACCCTACAGGGTACATTTATGATCGGATTGCTTTGAAACCTGGCATGCTTGTTTGGGGGAGATGTCTAGATGGGAGCTATCGATTTTTTTCCATTTCCGTCAAAAAATGTTGCCACTGGCAATGACCTTCGATGAACTTAGTTTAGTCAGACCTCAATATTTCCCTTTGGCACACACCCTACAGAGCATATTTATGATCAGATTGCTTTGAAACCTAGCATGCTTGTTTGGGGTGACCTCTAGATGGGAGCTATCGCTTTTCTTCCATTTCTGTCAAAAAATGTTGCCACGGCCAACGTTCTTAGAACTTAGTTTAATCAGACCTCATTATTTCCCTTTGGCACACCCTACAGGGCATATTTATGATCAGATAGCTTTGAAACCTGGCATGCTTGTTTGGGGAGACCTCTAGATGGGAGCTATCTATTTTCTTCCATTTCTGTCAAAAAATATTGCCACGGCCAACGTTCTTAGAACTTAGTTTAATCAGACCTCATTATTTCCCTTTGGCACACCCTACAGGGCATATTTATGATCAGATAGCTTTGAAACCTGGCATGCTTGTTTGGGGAGACCTCTAGATGGGAGCTATCTATTTTCTTCCATTTCCGTCAAAAAATGTTGCCACGGCCAACGTTCTTAGAACTTAGTTTAATCAGACCTCATTATTTCCTTTGGCACACCCTACAAGGCATATTTATGATCAGATTGCTTTGAAACCTGGCATGCTTGTTTGGGGAGACCTCTAGATGGGAGCTATCTATTTTCTTCCATTTCTGTCGAAAAGTGTTGCTGCAGCCAATGTTCTTAGAACTTAGTTTAGTCAGACCACAATATTTCCCTTTGGCTCATCCTGCAGGGCACATTTATGATCAGATTTCTTTGAAACCTGGCATGCTTGTTTGGGGAGACCTCTAGATGGGTGCTATCGATTTTCTTCCATTTCTTATCAACCTACCTCAATTGTTTACAACAGGCTTGCACTACAGTGGAAGAACCTAACTCAGATAAAATACTCTCTATTTTAATCTTTCCCAAGATTTGGGAAAGAAAAGTGGTGTAAAAACACCACGAAAAAATAAGCCAAAACTGGGCCGAGCGCCATCGGCGCACACCCAGTATGGGACGCTCTTCCATAGTACAAATCCATGACTTCCGTCACAGTGCGCAATGCATCAATTCGTCATTCTTTTTCTATCCGAAGCACGAGCAGGATGTGTTTCCGCCATATGCATTATGAAACAGTGATAATTCAACTCGTGGATAATGGTTTTCCTGTGACTGGAATTATGGATCTGAAGATCGTATAATAACAGGACTGTGTTTTATATATTCTCGTTTATATTTTCAACCACATTCTCCTTGTTTATTAATTACTATTCCGTTTTCGCGAATGTTTTGCGACATTGTGTCATCGCGATTCGACAATGAATTTTTTTCGGTTGATAAAAAATTTTATTGGAGTAGGTGTCGGCCCCCGGGGTTCTGCCACCTTCTCTCGTAGTTGAGTGTGTTCTTCTACTTTCTGTTCCTGTTGAGTTCACCTTTTTCTTCTACTGCTCTCACCTCTGTTCTTTCCAGTTCGGTTCCTTTAGGGCAATTCCTTTTGCCCTCGCCATTGGTGCATTCTCGTGTCCGTTTCGTCCGCACACGCGGGTGGTGTGGAATGCAGTCGTTTCGGGAGCCTCCCGACTTGACCACGTCTGATGTGAGTTTACCCCCTCCGTGGGGGATGTGCAGCTCCTCCCGCACCCGACTCAGGGGAAGAGTCAGACATGAGTCGGACTTGGGGGCAGCTCTTGATTACGTGTTTGGGTTCCTTCTGGATCTCAAACCATCTAACCAGTCGACAGTGTCAGCCAGGCCGCGATCACCGGTCGCGCACCAACAGTCTATGGAGCAACCTGCTTCTGGGCGTCTTTGACCGTGCCCTTCGGTTCAGTTGGTTGAAGCATTTTCAGCCTTGGACTCCAAGCTAAGTTCCAAGGCTATGAAGGCTCCGTTCTTCACCAGGGTTGACACCTTTTTGCCCCCGGCGCGTTATCGTTCCTACGATTCCGCCAATCCATCGGTCTTCCAGACTTTGACGGTTTTGGATCAGGACTCCAATTCCCTCGGGCTTTCCAAGTCCAAGTCTGCCGTCATTCCGATGACGACTCTGGAGTCCACATTGGGCTTATCGTGAGAGATGCTTGGTATGCTTTCTCTCTCCGATCACGTCGTCTCAGCTTTTGCTGCTTATCTGCCTTCAGATAAGATTGACGAGGTACAGGCTCCTTTGCGTGTGCTGTCCAAGGCACTCATGCATCTTACGCGCATGCCTGTAACACGGCTAATCTGGAATTAGTTCGAAGGGACTCTGTGCGGGACACAGGCCGATCCCTTCCTGAGGAGCAGTCCGCTGCTCTTCGATCTGCTTTTTTGACAGGTCTGCAACTTTTCCATGATTCTGTGTTGACGGTCCGGGATGACGTCCTATGTCATTCCAATGATCAGCTGCTGTTTCTTCAGCTTGATCAGCCTTCTAGGGTAGGCACGGACTGTTCCAAGCCTAACAAGTACCCTCTGCTTCCTCTGCGAAGCAAAAGGGGCTGATCCTTCTGCCACCGCTTCTACTTCTTACACAAGAGGTAAGGGGAAGCGTCGGCAGTCTTGAGGGAACTCCCAGGATTCTTCATTCAGTAGAGGTGTTTTCTCCTCTCGCAAGCCTCGTCGGGGTTCGCAATGAAGGTCCTCACCTCGACTCGTCCCAGGTTGGAGGAAGGATAGCAGAGTTCGCAAACCGTGGGCCACCATCACATCCGATCCTTGGATGTTAGATGTTGTTTGGTCCGGGCTGCGAATATCCTTCCGACGGCACTCCACTCTGTTTGGGGTGCCTTTTCCAACCACAGTTCCTTCAGACATTTTACGTCTGGAACTTTTGTCCACGGAGATAGACAATCTCCTGACAAAGGGGGCGATTGAGGTCATCAAGAACATTAGGTCAGTGGGTTTCTTTTCCCGCCTGTTCTTGGTGCCGAAGAAGGATGGCCGACTCCGACCGGTTCTCGATCTGAGTTTCCTGAACCAGTCTATCTTTGCTCCCAAGTTCAGCATGGAGACTTTCAGGTCGGTCCTCCGTTCAATTCACCAGGGAGATTTCGCTTCCAGCTTCGACCTGCGAGACGCTTACTTTCACGTTCCGATTCATTGGGCGTTTTGGAAGTATCTCAGGTTCATTTTTCTGGGGCGAGTTTACCAGTTCAAGGCCATGCCTTTCGGCCTCATCCTGGTTCCTTGGTCCTTCACCAGACTGATGTCGCATGTGATAGCTTTCCATCGCACACAGTCCAGGGTGACTACTTCGGCATATCTGGACGATATCCTCCAGGGGCATTCCAATGCTGCCTTCCTGGAGTCGGATGTTGGCACTCTGTTGAGCTTGCTCACGTCGCTACGCTTCAGAGTCAACAAGGAGAAGTCGGACCTGGTCCCTTCTCAGTCGTTTTATCATCTGGGGATGGCTTTCCGCAAACAATTCAATTTGGTGGCGGTTCCCCAGGCCAAGGCTGTGATTCTCTCAGTTTTTGCGCCGACTCTGTCCCAGTCCACATCTGCGACGGCTCGGAGTTTTCTCCGGCTTATCGGTCTCTGCTGTTTGGTGACGGCTCTCATTCCTCTAGGTCGGCTGCGTGTCAGACCTCTCCAACACTTTCTGCTCAGTCGTTGGAGGCCGAATGTAGATTTTCTGGATCTGATGCTTCAGTTTCCAGACTATCTTTATCCTCACCTTCTCCTCTGGGCGGATGTCCAGTGGCTTTCGCAGGGTGTTCCGTTGGACTTTCCCACGTCCGATCGCGTTCTGACGGCAGATGCCAGCGATCTCGGATGGGGTGCGACGTTGGATCCTCTAGGTCTTTCCATTCACGGGATGGTGGACCAGGATCATGCAGCTCTACACATCAACCAGAAGGAGCTTCTTGCTCTTCTTCTGCGTTTCAGGCAGTGGATCCCTCACCTGTCGAATCGCCAGGTCCTTCTGTTGTCTGACCATTAGACGGTGGTTGCTTACATTCGGAACCAGGGCGGCACGCACTCTGTTCCCATGTACGAATTGGCTTGGGATCTTATACTGCTCGCTCAGGATGTCCACGCCGGGGTGGCTGTTCGTCACATTCCCGGTCGCCTGAACGTCCTAGCCGACTCCCGGTCTCGTCGGGGCAGGGTCATTTCCACCAGGTGGATGCTCCACATGGCGGGTTCCATCGATCTCTTGTGACTAGTTGGAACCATCAGGTGGACACTTTCGTGTCCCCGTGTCCAGATGCTCTGGCTTTCGCCGTGGATGCTCTGGCCCTCCTTTGGGATGGTCTTGTCGGCTACACCTTCCTACCGGTTCCGATTCCGCCTCAGGTTCTCACCCAGATATTAACCTGCAGTCGTCGAATCCTTTCGATCACACCCGTCGTTTCGGTGGGTGTGGATCAATCTGCTCCGCTCTCTGTTAGCGGCGGTTCCGGCATGTCTCCCTCTACCTCGCGACTTTCTTTGCCAAAGTCGCCCGGGAGGTTTTCAAGTTGACCCGACTTCATTGTGCCTTCGCACATGTCTTTTATCGGGTCCTGTCTCCTCCGTAGTGGTTTTTCGAGACTCGCAGTGGAGTTGCTTTTCTTCAAGGAGGCACTCACTCCACTGGTTTAGCCTCTGTGGCTAAGTGGAAGGTTCTTCTGTCGATGGTGTGTGATCACTCTGTTGCTTCTGTCACTCCTTCGATCACACTGCTTGCGGAGTTTTCTGGTATATGTTTGTTTCTGGGGGTCTCCAGCAATGTGTACTTGTCCATGCTTCGGAGACATTTTTTCCTATGTGATACCGCATTGTTTCGACACTTATCCTTGCCTTTCCAAGCTTGTTCAGCTCTTTTCCTTGAAAAGGCCTAGGACTTTGCAGTTTCCTCCAAGATGGTCACTTTCTTGGGCGCTGCTCTGCTTGGGGGTGGGGGGCATTCACGCCTTTATCCTGGATGAATATGCATTTTCCCATATGCCAGATCTCTCCTGCATCCATTTCTTGATGGACTTGTCTTGCTATTCGTGCAGCTTCCGCTCGTCTAGATACTGGTGATTGCTTTACCAATTGTTTTTTCTGCCACGAGGTGCGTGCATTGTCTTCCTCTTTTAATAACTCTGTCATGTTGTCGGATGACTGATGTTATACTGGCAGTCTTCTGGAGAAATGCTACATTCTCCTTTTCTCTGCGACAGTTGCAGGAGCCGACAGAGACCCTTGGGGCCCTCTTTCTTCGGCTCAGGATGTTGTCTATCCAAGCTTTTCAGCTTTTTTCAGAGTCGGTTCCAGCTTTGTGCTGTTACTGCCCTTTCTGTCTGTGCGTCGCACTTCACCATACGCCTCATCTTTCATTGGCTTTTCTAATGTTTGTGATGCTATGGTTTGATAGGCCTAGGGATCTCTTCCTCTGTCCATGGTCCCAGTGCTATTGAGTTATGTGTGGGTTGGTTATGTGATTCCCTCCAGCCTTTTGTCTATTCAGCCTGTTGTAAACAATTGAGGTAGGTTGATAAGAAGTATAAATTTTATAGTAAATTTCCTTTCTTATTATACCTACCGAAATTGTTTACATGGAGGCCCTCCCGTCTTCTTATTCGGGTAAGAATCCTTCCTCCCCGCTGATCACATAACTCCTGTGTTGTTCGGAATCAAAAGAATGACGAATTGATGCATTGCGCACTGTGACGGAAGTCATGGATTTGTACTATGGAAGAGCGTCCCATACTGGGTGTGCGCCGATGGCGCTCGGCCCAGTTTTGGCTTATTTTTTCGTGGTGTTTTTATACACCACTTTTCTTTCCCAAATCTTGGGAAAGATTAAAATAGAGAGTATTTTATCCGAGTTAGGTTCTTCCACTGTAGTGCATGCCTGTTGTAAACAATTTCGGTAGGTATAATAAGAAAGGAAATTTACTATAAAATTTATACTTCCGTCAAAAAATGTTGCCACGGCCAACGTTCTTAGTTTAGACAGACCTCAATATTTCCCTTTGACACACCCTGAAGGGCACATTTATGATTGGATCGCTTGCAAACTTGGTGTGCTTGTGTGGGGTGACATCTATATGGGAGCTGTCTATTTTCTTCCATTTTAGTCAAAAAATGTTTCCGCTGACCTTTGAACTTGGTTTAGTCAGACCTCAACATTTCCCTTTCACACACCCTTCAGGGCACATTTATTATCGGATCACTTTGAAACTTGGTATGTGTGTTTGGGGTGACCTCTAGATGTGAGCTATTGCTTTCATTTCTATAAAAAATTATTGTTGTTATCATCAGCCTTTGAACTTACTGCATTTGTGCATCAACTTATCCCTTTTGCACTCTCTGCAGGGTATATTTATGAATTTCCATAAAAAAAACCATTGCCACAAGCAATGACCTTCTATTTCGTGCATTTGTACATTAACATCTTCCTTTGGCATGCCTCAGAGGGCACATTCATTATCATGTTGTTTTGAAACTTTGTATGCTTATGCAGGGTGACAAAGATAGGAGCTATTGATTTTCTTTTCATTTCCATCAAAAACTGTTGCTGTTAGCAACAATCTTTGAATTTGTTGCATTTGTCCATCAACATTCTTTGACAAGGCCTACAGGCCACATTTATCATAGGATTGTTTTTGAACTTGGTGTGCTCATTAGGCAAGACCTTTAGATAAGAGCTATTGATTAGCTTTCATTTCTGTGAAAAAAGTTGTCATTTACAATAACCTCTGAACATACTGCATTTGTGTATCAACATTCTTCCTTTAGCCCATCTTACAGTTTACATTTAAAAATGCATGGATTACTCTGACGTTGTGCACACACAATGCTGTTATGTTGAAATTTCATCAAATAACATTGGTACCAATGATCTTCAATTTTGCCATTTCATTTATAACTTACCAAGTTCAAGTTTGTCAAGCTGATCTACAGTGTCATTGACACTTTCATTGTATGTAGTTCCAGGTGAGTGATTACAAGCTCTGTAGAGCCTCGATCTAGTTGTATATAGCGTATGTTTGTGAGGGTTAGTCTCTCACTCTCAAATACTCCATCCTAATTTATGGGGCTTAGTCCGGACTAGCCTTAAAATTGGGGGCTCGTTACACCCAATTAGCATAATCATTCATACTAAGAATATGGAATTACTTGGATATGGCTCCTTATTTATGATATGTCTTCTCTATTACTGTATAGAGAGACATACATGTAATTCCTTTTAAATTTTATTTCCTTTCACCTTGGATTGCAGGCTTGGGAACTATGTTGGTCTGCTAATTCTGAAGTACTAGGCCCTCCGCCTTTTTACGATTCAGTTAGTCTAGGCCATTGGTTTATAGTATAAAAATATGATAAATTTAAAGTAATTTGTATATTTTTTTAAACTCGCCAATGGCCCAGACAGGTATAGTCCTCCCATGAGTGGGCTCTCATACCTCCCCGCTGAGTTATTATGTAGTACTCTCTTCTACAAAGAATGATGTTGCCGCCCATTCCAGTCACTTCCTGACGGCTGCGCATGCGTGGAAAGTAAAAGTATGGAGGACCAGATAGGACTTTTAATTTTCGGTTTTGTAAGCAAATTTGGGGGATTGGGGGGGGGGGGGTGCAAAATTTGTGTTTGGCCCTTGATAACTTTGAGTTTGCACCAACTAGTCTGGGCCATAGGTAAGTATAAAATATACACAAATTACTTTAAATTTATCATTTTCCAAACTGAGAGGCTGATTTGAACCAAATTTGACATGAGGGCTTATTGGGTCATAAGTACTTAATTTATGCCAAAATAAAATTTTCCGTTACCCTTTGGGAACCGCAGGAGCTAAAGGTAGAAAAAAATGCCCATATTTCCAAAACTACACTGCACTGAGAATTCTTATTTGGTGTGAAGCTTCCTTAGGACCAACAGAATGGAATGGTCAAAAAAAATTGCTATCGGTTTTATCATAGGGTACTTTTTTGGGACTTTGAAAAAGTTCTGAGTCAGCATATTTTTATACCACAACCAATGGCCCAGACTAGCTGGTGCTAACTCAAATTAATCCAGGGCCAAACAGAAACTTTGCCCCCCCAATCCCCCAAATTTGCATGAAAAACCGAAAAAATGAAGTCCTACATGGTCGTCCATACTTTTGTGATCTGCACATGCGCAGTATCCAGGAAGGTACCGAAATTGGTGCCAACCATCATTCTTTGTTTGGCCCTATAGTCAGCAACAATGAACTGACATCTGTGCTTTTAAATCTCCTTTTTAGCCCGACTGTTTACAGTTTGGGGCTATAGTCATGACTTTTGTCCATCTGTCCGTCCGTTCGTCTGTCTGTCTGTCTCTGTTAACATTTAGAGTTTTAGTTAAAGTTTGTGGTTGAAGTTTTTTAGTCAAGGTTAAAGTTTTTTTTCTTTTAAATTAATATTAATTACTATTGATATTATCATTCTCATTATGTTTCATGTTATTTTGTGAAATGTTTAACCCTTTTTTGTATGGCAATTTAACTTACAACTTCCAGGTTAAAGTTTTTGGTTCAAGTTTTTTTTGTTTACAAAATTACACCTTTAATTCTTCAAACAGTTCAGTGCAATGTCCCTGTTTCTCATTTGGGACAATGTCTACTGTCTACTGAACCTTTCTACAGTGATTTTCATTAATATTGGCATGATTTTAACCCCTTTTAAACATGTTTTCAGACTTAGTTTCTTTGTATTTGAAATTAGGCTTTTCCACATACTTTCTTACTTTAATTCTTGCATAGTCATTACAACTTAATGATTACATTTGCATTATTGATTACATCAGTGATTTCTTTTATCGGTTTTAGGAAATATTTAAACCTTTTTTGGCAGTCAGTTTTACTTAGTATTCCCAGCTTTAAGTTTCGGATTAAAGTTTTGCTTTTCAAGGTTGTACCTTTCATTCTTCAAACACTGTGTTACAGTGACATTGATTTTCATTTGGGGCAAGGTCTACTGAACCTGTATACAGTGGTTTCAAATAATATTGGCATTAATTTAACCCTTTTCAAAATGGTTTTCGAACGTAGTTTCTCTAAATTTGAAATTAGTCTTTTACCACATACTTTGTTACTTTTTATCGCCCCCCCCCTGCCCCTCACAAGGGAGGGATATAGCATAGAGCTCCATCCGTTCGTCCATCCATCCATCTGTATGTGCATCTGTCTGTCTGTGAGTCCGTCCATCCGTCTGTCCAAACTTTGTTTATGTCATAACTTGAACAATAGTTAACAAAGTTCAATTCTTGTCAGTACAAGTCTCTAGAACAGCAGTGTCGATGTGTCAAGTTCGATGACCACCAATATCAAATGAAAATTGTTGGAAGTAATTGCTCTGCCCCTTCCACCCCCTCCCCCCCCCCCCCCCCCCCCACCAATTAGGCATTTTTTCTTTGCTTCAAAATGCATTTTGAAGTATTTAGAGTGATTACATCTTTTTTTTAACTCCTATACCCTCCATCCCCCCACACCCCCATGCCAATTAGGCACTTTTTTTCTTTGGTCCAGAATGCATTTTTAAGGATTTAAAGTGACTACATGCAGAAAAAAAATTGACTCCTATAACAACCCCACTCCAATCCCCCCCCCCCCCCCCTCCTCCCCCTCCCCAGGACCTTTTAAGCAATATTTTTCTTTGGCCCAAAATGCATTTTGAAGGATTTAGAGTGACTACATGCAGAAAAAAACTTTACTCGTATGACCTCCCCCCTCCCCCTCCAGTTAGGGTGCCAATTAGGCATTTTTAGCCTGACTGTTTACAGTCAGGGCTATAGTTATGATATCTGTCCATCCATCATCAGTCCATCCATTCATCCGTCCATTTGTTAACATTTAGAGTTTCAGATTAAGTTTGTGGTTAAAGTTTTTTAGTGAAGGTTACAGTTTCTTTTCTTTTTAATTAATATTAATTACTATTGATTATATCATTCTCATTATGTTTTATGTTATTTTGGGACATATTTAGCCCTTTTTTGCAGTGAATTTAACTTAGAACTTCCAGGTTACAGTTTTTGGTTTAAGTTTTTTATTTACAGAGTTACACCTTTAATTTTTCATCAGTCTTGTTCCATTAATAGGTCATGAGGTATGTTTTGGGGTAGGGAAATGAAAAAATAAAATTTGAATAGCAAGTTTTATAAAACACGAGTGCAGATATGGCAGATTTGTTAGGTAAACGGTTACCAAAAAATGGCTAAGTAGACTATTTTGTGTCTAAGAATTGCCATTGCTGGGACAGCCGGGCTGTATGCGTGACATCACTCTAGTTTGAGGATGCCAGACACAAATCAATGGTAAAATTGGTGGATCCAAGGCTGTAAATGGATGATGGAAGTGAACAACGGTGGTTGGAAACATTCAGGGCTGTAACTTTATGACAATTATAATGAAAGTGTCAATGACACTGTAGCTTAACTTGTGTGTTGTGTTTGATGAAAAGGATAATGTTCAATGTTTATGAAAGGATTATGAAATAAGACAAGAATTGTGATAATTGGGAATATGTTCATTTTTGTTCCCTGTATGCTATGTTTATGATAAAAATAATATGAGGTGTACACTGTACTAAAGATCTGAGGGGTGGGTTAATATGACCTCACAGTTAATATATGTGGCCCTCACAGTTAACATATATCAACAAAATTACAATGAAATTATTCCAAAATAAGTCATCCTATCAAGTTACATTAAAATCCCTTCATAAATATGGCCTGTAGACTGTGCTAAAGGTTTTCGGGCTTCGGGCCCCTGTAGCCGTCAGTTTCCCAATTGCGTCCAAAGGGGACGTTCTCATCTAGACATTATATGAAGTCAACCTACCAAGTTACAATGAAATCCCTCCATAAATATGACCTGTAGACTGTGCTAAAGGTTTTCGGGCTTCAGGCACCTGTAGACATCACAGTTGACCAACCACGACCAAAAGGGGATGTCATCATCTAGGCATTATATGGAGTCAACCTAACAAGTTACAATGAAATCCTTCCATAAATACGACCTACAGACATGCTAAAGGTTTTTGGGCTCGGGCACCCATCAAGGCTGAATGATCGTGACCAAAAGGGACGTTCTCATCTGGACACTATTTGGAGTCATCCTACCAAGCTACAATAAAATCCCTTCATAATTATGACCTGTAGACTGTTCTAAAGGTTTTCGGGCTTTGGGCCCCTGAAGCCGTCACAGTTGCCCACTCGTGTCCAAAAGGGGACGTTCTCATCTAGACATTATATGAAGTCAGCCTACCAAGTTACAATGAAATCCCTTCATAAATATGACCTTAGACTGTGCTAAAGGTTTTCGGGCTTCGGGCTCGGGCAACCATCATGGTTGAATGATCGCAGCCAAAGGGGACAATCTCATCTGGGCATCATCTGGAGTGATCCTGCGAAGTTACAATGAAATCCCTTCATAAATATGACCTGTAGACTGTGTTCAAAGTTTTCGGGCTTCGGGCACCTGTAGCCATCACAGTTGACCAATCATGACCAAAAGGGGATGTCATCATCTAGGCATTATATGGAGTCAACCTAACAATGTTACAATGAAATCCTTCTATAAATATAAACTTTTGCCTATGCTAAAGGTTTTTGAGCTCGGGCACCCATCAAGGCTGAATGATCACGGCCAAAATGGGACGTTCTCATCTTGACCTTATTTGGAGTCAACCTACCAAGTTACAATGAAATCCCTTCATAAATATGACCTGTAGACAGTGCTAAAGGTTTTTGGGCTTCGGGCACCTTTAGCCGTCAAAGTTGCCCAAACATGTCCAAAAGGGGGCGTTCTCATCTAGGCATTATATGAAGTCAACCTACCAAGTTACAATGAAATCCCTTCACAAATATGACTTGTAGACTGTGCTTAAGGTTTTCGGGCTTCGGGCAGCCATCATGGTTGAATAATCGCAACCAAAGGGGACAATCTCATCTGGGCATCATCTGGAATGATCCTATGAAGTTACAATGAAATCCCTTCATAAATATGGCCTGTAGACTGTGCTCAAGGTTTTTGGGCTTCGGGCACTTGTAGCCAACACAGCTGACCAATTACGACCAAAAGGGGATGTCATCATTTAGGCATTATATGGAGTCAACCTAATAGGTTACAATGAAATCCTTCCATAAATATGACCTTTTACCTATGCTAAAGGTTTTTGGGCTTGGGCACCCATCAAGGCTGAATGATCGCGATCAAAAAGGGACGTTCTCATCTAGACATTATTTGGAGTCATCCTACCAAGTTACAATGAAATCCCCTCATAAATATGACCTGTAGACTGTGCTAAAGGTTTTCGGGCTTCGGGCACCTTTAGCCGTCACAGTTGCCCAATCATGTCCAAAAAGGGATGTTCTCATCTAGACATTATATGAAGTTAACCTACCAAGTTACAATGAAATCCCTTCATAAATATGACCTGTAGACTGTGCTAAAGGTTTTCGGGCTTCGGGCTCGGGCAGCCATTATGGGTGAATGATCGCACGTTCTCATCTAGACATTATATGAAGTTAACCTACCAAGTTACAATGAAATCCCTTCATAAATATGACCTGTAGACTGTGCTAAAGGTTTTCGGGCTTCGGGCTTGGGCAGCCATCATGGGTGAATGATCGCAACCATAGGAGACAATCTCATCTGAGCATCATCTGGAGTGATCCTAAGAAGTTACAATGAAATCCCTTCATAAATATGACCTGTAGACTGTGCTCAAGGTTTTCGGGCTTCGGGCACTTGTAGCCATCACAACTGACCAATCACGACCGAAAGGGGATGTCATCATCTAGGCATTATATGGAGTCAACCTAACAGGTTACAATGAAATCCTTCCATAAATATGACCTTTTGCCTATGCTAAAGCTTTTGGGGCTCGGGCACCCATCAAGGCTGCATGATCGCGATCAAAATGGGACGTTCTCATCTGGACATTATTTGGTGTCATCCTGCCAAGTTACAATGAAATCATTTCATAAATATGACCTCTAGACTGTGCTAAAGGTTTTCGGGCTTCGGGCTCCTGTAGCCGTCACAGTTGCCCAATCACGTCCAAAGGGGGACTTTCTCATCTAGACATTGTATGAAGTCAACCCACCAAGTTACAATGAAATTCCTCAATAAATATGACCTGTAGACTGTGCTAAAGGTTTTCGGGTTTTGGGCTCGAGCAGTCGTCACGGTTGGCAGATCATGCCCAAATGGGGAAACTCGCATCTAGACATCATAAGGAGTCATCCTACCAAGTTACAATGAAATCCCTCCACATTAAACATGACCTGCAGACTGTGCTAAAAGTTTTTGGGTTTCGGGCTTGGGCAGCCATCATGGTTGATAGATCATGCCCAAAAGGGGACGTTCTCGTCTAGGCACTATACAGAGGCATCCTACCAAGTTACAATGAAATCCCTTCATAAATATGACCTGTAGACTGTGCTAATGGTTTTCAGGTTTTGGGCTCGGGCAGCCATACCGGTTGCCCGATCGCGACCAAAAGGGGACGTTCTCATCTGGACATGACCCCAAACCTGCATATGAAATTTCGTGACGATCAGACAAGAACTGCGGGGTGTAGCCCGTGCTAAAGGAAATGTGAACAGACGTCACAGACTCACAGACTAACAGACTTCCACACGCGTGATGGCAATAGCTTATCTTGACTATGTCAAGTTAAGCTAAAAATTATTTCATGTTTCTCAATTTTGGAACATACACCTGACGTCATCATTCTTGCTAATGATTTATCCACTGTTTGTTAAGTGTTCCTTCCCTATCCTTCCTTGAAGCCCTCCTGTTAAACTCCTAAGCTTTTTGGCTATGTTTATTGAAATTTTTATTAAATTTCTTGCGAGTTTAATGTGTGTTACAAAATGTTTATTCTGTTTATCCCCATGGTTACATCCTCACCCTAGGGGTGTTGGGTCGTTTTGGTCTTGCATCTTCTATCCGATGTATTGTTTTTTCTTTGTATGAAGATCTAGCATTACATCTGGTAGCATTAAAATCTGTTACTGACTTTGGGCCTTTTTGTGTGCTTGATGTCTTGTTTCCGTTTTTTTCCTTGACGTTGTTTACATTGACGTCTTCAAATATACTTCAAATATATGTAGTATTTAGTACTATATTACTGTAGGATTACTGTAGGATACATTGATTATGATTCCGGTGGTGTAGCTCTAAAAATTTGGATTTTGTCCACACTTAGGCTCTATCGGGATGCCCTTGGGCTCATCATGTTCCCTTTGGGAACTTAAGCTTTTTCAAAATTTTTTCGAAAAATTTTTGGAATTAATTTTTCGAATTTGGTTTTGATTGCAATTATTCATGTATCTTTATCATATATTTTCATAATTTTTAGGAGTGCTATTGACTTTGTATTTTGATTGAATCATGAAAGCTTACTGCTCTATATGCAAGGCGAGGAAATCTTCCTCGTATTTACATGCTTGTTGCCTTGCCTGTAGTTGATGTACTGCTGTGGATTCTTGTCCTACATGTGTTAATTGGGATGACACACTTTGGAGACGGGTGTCACGGTACGTTGTTGGCGGTGAGATTCCTATGCCAGAACTCTCACCGCAAGATAATTTGAGTTTTTCAGTTTCTTTTTCAGAGGAACAAGAACATGGTGATGGTATTGTGACACCCACCAAAAGTGTGCTACCGTGGTCGCGCTCTGATGAGCAAACAGAGCTAGATGCAAAGGTGCTCATGAATATTAAGCAAGGGATAAGGCCTCTTGTTAGTGTTCTTAATCCCTTGCAAGCAGCTAACTCGACCGGGGAAGCAGTTACTATGTCGGTGGGAGGCGTGACACCGGGTAAGTCCATTGCGGTGGAAGGAAGTGTAGATTTGGGTAGAGCAAGCACCTTAAAATCAAAAGCTCTCCCAGAAATGACGGAAATAGGGAGGAAGTCAGCAAGTTTCTTTTCGGAAGGCTCAGCGAGGTCTGACAAGGCCGCGAGTGGGAGAGGTCCCTCTCTAACCCAGCAACATTTGGGGCTAAATGTTGTTTTGAGAAACTTGCACGAGTTGGAGCATATGTCCACACCTGCCACTCGGGACGCTCTGTCTGGACTGCAGCTGGCCTTGGCTACAGTCACAGCTTCCTCCGCTATGATTCAAAAGAACACACAACCGCATTCTAGCTACCCGACTTTGGATATCCAGCCAGCTGTGCGAAGATGGAGCCAGTCTTCGCCCGCGAAATCTGACCATCCGGTAGCTAGGGAACCGAGGCTTCGATCATCGGGACGTTCGAAGAAGAGATCTATCTCCGGAACTGCGTCCTAGGAGCAGCAAGCAGATAAAAAACAGAAAACCGCTGCTCCTCAAGCCTTGGTAACGCAGGCCTCGAAATAACAAGATTTTGATAAACCTTTCAGCAGGTTGCCTCATTTGACAATGGTTAACCTGTTGATCGGTTACCTAGATTTTTTTCATAAACCTATTGGTTAACCATTGCATTAAAAGTATTAATACTGACAAAGGTTTTGACATACCAACTACAGTTCCTCCCAAATTAGTTTGGTGTTTAGACACAAGGGACCCAAGGCAGGTGCAGTACAAAATAGGTACAGACACAAGCCCCCCCCCACACACACACACACATACACGCGCAATTTCATGTATGCACGCATTAACATTTATTGTTCTTTGCTAAATTGTATGATTTTTGTGTCTAATAAAAATTAAAGAATTTTAATTGTTTATTTTGCTGTGTGGCTTATTATTTCAGAAACCCAAACACATTTGTCTCGAAATGGGAGTGGGAATTGGGCAAATTTTTTTTGGTGTGGGGATGGGGTCAAATACCTTCGATGGACGTCTGTATTAATTTACGAATACATTGAACTTTAGGGGATGGGAGTTGCATTGGCAGTCTCTGATTAACATTGGAAAAGAAACAATTGTAAATCGTATCTATCTTTCCCTACATTTCGGAATCCGGAGAATGTAATCCAAAGTTCCAAACTAAAACTTTATTTGTGCCACAATGTTCGAAATCATTTGGAAAAACCCATGTTCACAATCATGCTGGCTGTTTATTCAAATGGAATAAGCATGTAAATAGAAGTCAGCATTGGTGAATAAAAGACGTTTCCATAATGTGTTCGAAAATTTTTCTCATGGATTGGTAGGGTAAAAAGGGGCGGAATGCAAATAGTTAACAACAGCTCATTTGATTTTCAATATGTCTCCTTTTTATTGTATCAAACACTTATTTTCAGCTTCGCGCAGTGTAAGAGTTAATACCTCACGTGCGGTAAATGTATTAACAAAGCAGTTAGCTCCCTTTAGCTGTAACAGACAATCGCCTTTCTCAGAATCGAAACAAATTAATTGTTTCAAGAGCCAGAGGGCGACACGAGTTGGTACTGCAGATCTTCAGTACCGCTAATACTTCTGATTTGTACTTGTGGGGACAAGTACAGTAATGATTGAAACACGCTATATGATAACCATATGAGCATTTTGTTCCCGTTTTGTTCACTGCAGTCTGCAGTGCTTCTTTCAAATCAGTGGGAGGAAAAACGTTGAAAACTTTTCTCATCCTGTAACAACTAACTTTGTCGGCCATCGGCGCGATTTTTGGTTAACCGATCGAGCGTTCGCCTGAAAACAAATCTGCGTAACCGATAGGCGAACGGTACGAGCGTTTGCCTCTTATTTCGAGGCCTGTAACGGACTTGCTGTCGCAGATTGCGCAGCTGATTGCTGCATCCCAGCAAGTGCAAGAGCAACCTCCCGTCTCCGGTAGTGAACTGTCGGATGGTGCTGGGTCGGTACAGTCATCTGCACATGCAGATGCGATGGACCGAACATCACAGCGGATTCAGTCGGATGGTGAAAGGGACAAGGAAGAGAACAACATATGGTAGCGATGGAATTTATCCATCAATACTATCCTGAATTTGTTCCACATGATCAGCAAGCTTCGACAACTAGGAAGAAACCGCTGTCATCTTTAGACACAGACTTCGTGCTGAGGAAAGAGGAAGTTCTTTTCTTACAGTCTAGACAGGTGTCGCAGGCCTCTGGCCATGTCGACGATGTCATATTTAACCTCTCTAGTTCTAAAAGGAAAGCCGTTTTTTTATCGACATCTTCCATAAATACACCATTCTTTGGACCACGTTCATTTAAAACAGTTGGAGAAGATTCCAGAGAGCTCCTTTGCGTTTAGATGAGCAGGCCTGGGATTTAGATATATCCCTACCTGCTTCACTCAACATACACTTGGAAGTGATGGAATGTGCTATTTCATCAAATAGAGCGAATCTGGATGCAATCTCCTACGCAGATCACCTTACCAGAGCTATGGCGCAACGTCTTAATGGGAAGGAATTTGAGGACGTTTGCTCCTTGCTTAGAGTTCTTTCTAGGGCAGTCATGTATGCCACGTACAACTCTGCCCTGACAGTGGCAAATTTCGAGTTAATCAGACGTGATGCTGCCCTTGCGTCGACATCACTTATAGATGACAAGGTGAAAAGCTCTCTCTGAGTTGCTCCGGTCTCCGGACATACTCTGTTTGATGACAAGCTTTCGTTAACCTATGAGCAGGCTACCAAGAAAGCTTCCAGTGCTCTACTTGTGAAGTCGGCGTCTCAACAACATGCTTCAGCAGACCAGAGGTAAGCGAGGACGTTCAAAATCTAAATCATCTAAAGGGAACTCCTCGCGAGGGTACAAGAAACCCTTTTATAATTACTCCAGACTCGGGAAAGGGGCGTAAGTCTGATCAGGATTATAGGTCAGACACCCCTAAGTCGACGGGACGAGGCTCTTTGCGGGGAGGACGTAGTTTCTCCCGTAAGCCTCGTAAGTCCTACAGGTGATGATCAAGACCTCTATTGCTTGCCAGTTGGAGGAAGGTTATCAAACTTCGCGAGAAACTGGATAGTAGTCACGGAAGATCAGTGGGTGAGAAGTGTAGTCTCGGAAGGCCTACGGCTATCATTCCGAGCAAAACCCCCACTAACAAGATGTCTGCGTTGGACAAATCTTCTGGCGGATCCTTTCAAAAAAGAGTCTCTCCTAGCGGAGGTACAGGCTCTTTTATTAAAGGAAGCAATAGAGGTCATTGAGAATAAAAATTCTCAAGATTTTTACAGTCACCTGTTCCTTGTACCGAAGTCAAACGGCTCATTCTGACCGGTAATAGACTTGAGCTGGATAAACAAGCTGATCGTGGCTCCAAAGTTCTGTATGTAAACCATTCTGTCGGTAAGAGCGAGCATTTGAGTGGACGACTATGCAGCAAGCATAGATCTAAAGGACTCTTACTTTCATGTCCTGGCACATCCAGCAATCAGAAAGTACCTGCGGTTTGCCCTGCAAGGAAAGGTTTATCAGTTCAGAGCAATGTGCTTCGGTCTGAACCTGGCTCCTTGGGCTTTCACTCGAATGATGAACTAGGTAATGTCATACTTCCGAGCTCATTCGTCGGCTTACTTGGATGACATTCTTCAGAGATACGGCAACAGAATTATTCTTCAGAATGATGTTCAGAGTCTGCTACAATTGTTCCGACATCTCGGTTTCATAGTAAAAAGTCGGATCTAGCTCCATCCAAATCGTTCATTCACTTGGGTATGAGCTTTGAGACTCACAACAATCTGGTTCGTCTGACATTACCCAGAGCGAAATTAGTCAGCTGTTATGCTTGCTTTTGTCTAAACTCAGATGCAGTAACAGCGAGGGAGTTTATGTGACTGATGGGGCTGTGCAGAGCTGCTGCAGATCTTATTCCGATGGGCTGTCTGCGCATGCGTCCCCTCCAGGTATTCTTTACTCAGAACTGGAGTGTGAAGACGCATTCGCTCGAAAGCAGTATTGTTTTAATGGACCGAGTAAAACAGAAGGTTCAGATTTGGGCAGATCTTCAGTGGTTAACTCAAGGAGTTCCGCTTCAACTGCCGGATCCGGCTTTCACGATTATGACAGAAGCGAGTCAGACTGGCTGGGGTGCGTCCTTAATTACCGCAGACTTGAAATGCCTGGGTCTTTGGGACTCTCGGTTCCTAGAAATACTAGAAATACACATAAACATCAAGAAGATGATGTCAATGTGGCTAGCATTACAACATTGGATTCGTCAAATAGCGAATGTCCATGTTCAAATTCTGTCGGACAACTCAACAGTAGTTGCTTACGTCAGGAACCAAGGCCGCACTCACTTGATTCCGTTATGCGAATTAACAGAGAAGATTCTCCTATTCGTTCTGAATCATCACGTTCATCTCTCAGTCTCTCATATACCGGGTCGTCTGAACGTATTAGCAGACTCGCTATCTTGGAAAGGTCGCCTGTTGCCATCAGAGTGGACTCTCAACAAGCGATTATTCAGGCAGATTTGCTACTAGTGGGATCATCCCATGATCAATCTTTTTACGACACACCTAAACCATCAGTTACCGACGTTTCATGTCGCCCTGCCCAGATCATCGAGCGTATGCAGTAGACACTCTATCGATCTCATGGGACGGGATGGTAGGATAATGATATCCTCCAGCTGCATTGATTCAGCAGATTCTGTTAAAGATCAAACAGTCTCATTGCAAAATCTTGCTAGTAGCACCTCTGTCTTCACAGAAACCTTGGATCAGTCTTCTCAGGTGTCTGTTATGGGACATTCCCCGGAAGTTTCCTCCATGAGAGGATTTTCTATATCAGGGGAAGTCCCGCGCACTGCATAACAACCCGGAAGGTCTCAACCTTTACGTATTTCCGTTGTGCGGTCCTTCTTGCACAGAAAACATTTTACAGGACGAGCAGTGGATGCAATTTCTAACTGTAGGAGGTCCTCCTCTTTGTTGAATTATGCCTCGAAGTGGAGGATTTTCTTCTGTTGGTTTACAGTCCAGTCTGTAGACATATATGATACGTCCATTTCACAGATTGCCAATTTCTACCTGTTTGACAAACTCAAACTACAGCCCGTCACTATTAAGGGCTATAGGTCTATGTTATCAGACACGCTCATCATGATAACTTGGCTATTGGATCAGATACTTCTTTATCCAAGCTAGTAAGAAATTTCTATATTAATAGACCTAGAATCCTCAGATTAATTTCTGAATGGAATTTGGCTTGGGTTCTGTTGAAGCTTCAAGAAGCTCCTTTTGAGCCTTTAGATGTTGTAGAGTTCAAATTCTTGACCTATAAAATGGCGTTTCTCTTAGCCTTTGCATCTGCAAGAAGAGTCAGTGAACTTCATGCATTATCTGTTGATGAATCTCATTACTGTAGTGTGGGTAGTACTATTACCCTCACAACGGAAGTGGGGTTTTTGGCGAAGAATCAGATTCCAGATAAGCAGCCGGAGCCTATTGTCATTAAGGCTTTACCGTCCACAGATAACCATAGACCTTTGCTGTGTCCACTCAAAGCAATAAGCATTTATAAACATCGATCAGATTTTATTAGAAAGGGAAGAAAATGTTTCTTTCTTTCTTTGATTCCTAACAGAGAAGATATTTCTGTTCATTCTGTCGCTAGATAGATTCAATTGGCAATACGTGTTGTCTATGAAAATATATCTTCGGATCAACGTTCTTTCAACAAGATTTCAGCGCACGAGGTTAGACCACTGTCCACTTCTTGGGCTTATTCTAACAGTATAGCCATTACTGACCTGTCCACTTCTTGGGCTTATTCTAACAGCATAGCCATTACTGATCTTATGAAGGCTGCTTACTGGACACAGCCCTCTTCATTAATGTTAAATAAGGTCTTTAGGCAGTCTGCTCGAGCACAGACGCTGTTCCGCTGCTCTCTTCAATCTGAGGAATTTTACCTCAGAACAAGGGGAAGGGGGTGGGGGTGGACGGTTTTTCCCTTATGATTATCTGGCTTTATAGTGAAATCAAATCAGCGGCTGACCAAAGTGTTATATTAGTGAAAAGCAAGGGAATACCTCCTCCAGTGACAGTAGTCCTGCGTCGGTGCTGGGTAGTTTTAATGTGTAGCTCGGTGTGAAGCAATAACTATGTCTCATTTATGTACTGTTTTTAAAGTGTAGCTCACTGTGAAGCATTTGTATATGTTACGAGTCAAACGAGCGTTAATATACAATCCTCGGACACTTTTAAATGAGTATAAAGCGTCTCATTCTCTCGACTAGCTTTATGTATTGGTTTCCTTCACCGAATTAGCATAACGGGTTATGCTGGCATTAAATGGAGAAATTATATAATTATGTAATTCTCAATTACATTGTTGGTGTTATGCCTTTCTCTTTTCTCGTAAAAAGAAAGACATATATAATTCATATGTCTTCTATTCTCCTGTAGGAGCTATCCTTTACTGAAGTAATTGAGAGATTGGATTTTCCTTTAAGACCTAGGCCTTCCAGCCTTTTTACGATTCAGCTAGTCTGGGCCATTGGTTATGGTATAAAAATATGTTAAATTATAAGTAATTTGTATATTTTTTATACTTACTTAGGGCTGTCACGATTAATTGATTAATCGATTGTCGATCGGTCACGCCGAAATCGATTAGTATTTTTCGTTGTCAATGAATCGCTAAATTTTACCCCGTTTTAGACGTTTAATAATTAAAAAAAAAACTGGATGAAAAAACTATTGTTGCTGAAGGTAAAAGGTCAAGAACGTCGACGTTAAACCTCAAAAAGCAGTTAGAAGCATTTGTCCTTCAGGTACATCAAAGCTTCGATGTTCTGAACTTTTGAACCCTCAGTGTAATAATCAAGACCGGTAGCAAAGTTCACAACTGCCAACCGGTCTTGGTTATTACACTGATAGTTCAAAAGTTCAGAACATCAAAGCTTTGAATGTACCTAAAAGAGGATCATTTTCGTTGTTTACTTGAAGTTGGTCAGTTAACTTGAACTTCATTTTTAACAACTTCAAAGACAGAGGGGGGGAGGGGGGGGGGGGGTCATCTACGTACGATTAATTGATTATTATCGATTATTTACAACGATTAATCGATTCCTAAATTAAACAATCGTGACAGCCCTAACCAATTGGCCCAGACGGGTTGGCCCTCCCATGAGTGGGCACTGATACCTCCCCGCTGATTATAACATTTAGCAGGCACTGTAGAAAGAATGATGGTTGGCGCCAATTTCGGTACCTTCCTGGATACTGCGCATGCGCAGATCACAAAAGTATGGAGGAGGACCATCTAGGACTTAATTTTTTTTGGTTTTGCATACAAATTTGGGGGATTGGGGGGCAAAATTTGTGTTTGGCTCTGGATTAATTTGAGTTAGCATCAACTAGTCTGGGCCATTGGTAAGAATAAAAAATATACAAATTACTTAAAATTTATCATTTTTTAACACTGTGGGTATTGGGAAGAACATTTAAGACTACTCTTCTCTCAAACCAAAGCTTTCAAATTTCACATATAACATCTTTGGAAGATTGTTTCACATGTTTATTGAAATCAAATCCCTGGGTCCATATTTGGGCTCTCTATGGGATCCCAAATGTTTGAATTAGTGCAATGTTCTTTAAAAATCTTCTTCTTCAAATCCACCAATCAGAATCTTTTGATATTTGGTATGCAGCATCCTTGGGGGAGGGGGGGGGGGGGATTCAAGATTGTTCAAGCCAAGTCCCTGGGTTCATATTTGGGCTCATTGTGGGAGCCTGAATTATAACTTAGTTCAAAATGAGAAATTTTCTTTAAAGATCTTCTTCAGATCTAGCAGTCGGAATGTTTTTATATGTGGTATGCAGCATCCTTGGGGGAGGGGGGGGGGGGTGCTGATATTCAAGTTTGTTCAAGCCAGGTCCCTGGGTTCATATTTGGGCTCACTGTGGGAGCCCGAATTATAACTTAGTTCAAAATGAGGAATTTTCTTTAATTTATTTATTTATTTATTGGTGTTTAAGGTCACATATTTATGCACAATGGCTAATCATGACCATGACAGTTTTATGGGTGGAGGAAGCCGGAGTACCCGGAGAGAACCACTGAGCAACTTTCAACTCCCCAACATTCTAACTCCACACAAGCAGGGTTAGCATTGGTTGAAGACAAGTACACCATTGACGTGCAGTATGCCTTAGTACACAATGCCACCATGCCCCCACATGGGCAATGGAGATGAAGTGTCTTGCCCAAGGATACAACGTGGTTGCCGCAGATGGGATTCGAACCGAGGACCTCTCGGCGTGCAATTTTCTTTAAAAATCTTCTTCTTCAGATCCAGCAGTTGGAATGTTTTGATATTTGGTATGCAGCATCCTTAGGGGGTGAGATTCAAGTTTGTTCAAGCCAAGTCCCTGGGTAAAATTTTTGGCTCCCTGTGGGAGCCCGAATTATAACTTACTTGAATATGAGGAATATTTTTCAAAAATCTTCTTCACATCCACCAGTTAGAATCTTTTGATATTTGGTATACAGTATCCTTAGGGAGGTGAGATAGAAGTTTCTTAAAGCCAAGTCCCTTGGTTCATATTTGGGCTTCCTTTGGGAGCCCAAATTGTACCAAAATTTTTATTTTTTCCGAACTGAGAGGCTGATTTGAACCAAATTTGATATGAGGGCTTATTGGGTCATAAGTACATAATTTATGCAAAAAAAACTTTTCCCATCGCTCCTGTGGGTAACATTACTGTGGGTAATGGGAAAAAACATTTAAGACTCTTCTCCAAAACCACTGCTCCAAAAGCATTCAAATTTCACTTATAATATCTTAGGAAGATTGTTTCACTTGTTTATTGAAAGCAAAATCCCTGGGTCCATATTTGGGCTCTCTTTGGGAGCCCAAATGTTTAAATTAGTGCAGTATGAAGAATATTTTTTAAAACATTTTCTTGAATCTTTTGATATTTGGTATACAGCATGCTTAGGGGGTGAGATTCAAGTTTGTTCAAGCCAAGTCCCTGAGTTCATATTTGGGCTTCCTGTTGGCAGATTCAGATTTGTTCAAATCAAGTTCCTGAGTTGATATTTGAGCTCCCGATGCCTCAAGAGCCTGAATGTTTTTTAACTTGGTGCAATATCAGGAATATTGTTTGAAAATCTTCTTCATGCACCAGTCAAAATTTCCTGTTATTTGTTATACAGAATTCTTACGGGTGTCAGATTCAAGTTTGTTCAAATCAGGTCCCCTTGTTTAAGTTTGAGCTCCCTATTTGGGAGCCCAAATTTCAACTTGGTGCTATATGAGGAATACTCTTGGAAAATCGTCCACTTGTGATCCACCATTGAGAATCTTTTGATATTTAGTATTCAGCATTCTTATGGGGGCAGATTAATGTTTGTTCGAATCAGGTCCCTGGTTCATTTTTGAGCTTCCTGTGGGGGGCCTGAATTTTAACTCTCTTCAATATGAGGAATACTCTTGGAAAATCTTCTGTCAGAATCTTTTGATATTTAGTATACAGCATCTTTATTGGGATCAGATTCAAGTTTGTTCAATTGGAGCCTAGGAGTTTTTATATTGAGGCTATTACAGCATCCTTAGAGGGGTGGACTTAAATTTGTTCAATTTGTTCAAATAAGTCCCTTGGTTCATATTTGGGCTTCCTGTGCAAGCGTGAATTTTTACTTCATGGAATAGGAGAAATATTTTTGAAAAATCTCCTTCACTAAGAATCTTTTGATATTTAGAATACAGCATCCTTATGAGTGTCTGATTCAAGTTTTCTCATATCAAGCCCTTGGGCTCTTATTTGCACTCCCATTGCAAGCCCAAAGTTTAACTTTTGCAATATGAGGAAAATTCTTCAAAAATCTCCTTTCGATCAACCATTAGTCATACTTTCTGGTTATAAAACTTTTTCATTATTGTCTCCCGCTTTTTGAAAAAATGGGAGATATTAAATTCGTGGTGTCCTTCCATCCTTCAGTCTTTCCATCCTTCCTTGTTTTTCGTTTCCAAACTCTAACTTTCCTTACAGTGACCGGATTTCGATGCAATTTGGGTAGTAGATCACTTTCATCAATTGTGGGTCCAAGTTCGAATATGGGCACTTTCCGTGCATATTTAATTAGGTTGCTGAAATTTGATTGGCTGGCGGTTTCCAGACTTTAACTTTCCTTAAAATCAACCAATTTCGATGAAATTTCATATATGGATTACTTTTATCAATACCTAGGTCAAGTTTGAATGTGGGAAATTTTGTACCAAAAATCTGTCCGTCTGCCTGTCCGTCTGCCCCGTGCGTCAATGCACCTCGGACTAAGAGCTGTATTTATGAACCGATCTTCACAAAACTTCTTGGGTATCTTTGTTATCATTGTGAGACCAGAATACGTGTTTTGGGGTTTGGTCCAAAATTCAAGATGGCCGCCAGTGGCCATTTTGTTCCAAAATTGGGTGTAATCAGTTTTTTTGTACAGATCTTCTATATGAAAGTTTGGATTTGAATAAATTTTTCTATGAATGTTTAGTAACATGCAATACATCACATATAATACAGGTTTTGTTCTCGTGCAAAAATTATGCAAATTAGGGAAACTTTGATTTATTCAATGCTACTACTAATACACAGTTAGTGCACACCTTCCATGTTTTTCGTTTCCAGACTCTAACTTTCCTTACAGTCAGTCGATTTCGATGAAATTTGGGTAGTAGATCACTTTCATCAATTGTGGGTCCAAGTTCGAACATGGGCATTTTCCATGCATATTTAATTATTTGCTTAAATTTGATTGGCTGATGGTTTCCAGATTCTAACTTTCCTTGGAGTCAATCGATTTCAGTGAAATTTCATATATGGATTACTTTTCACATCAGTTTAATGTAATATGTCTTATCATACCAGATCATACAGTCTTAAATTTTTAGTGATTCTCACTGTTATACTCCACATTACTTTACTTGCTTTGACAGTGATCTCCGTGAAAATAAATCTGATAACCACTGTCTGAAGCACTGTCTGTTCTGTCTCTTCTAAATAACTTCCACTTGCAACTCAACTATATTCCACTGGATGCATTAATTCCCATTGAAACTGCTGCTCAGCAGGTTCTGTCTCTTCTAAATAACTTCCACTTGCAACTCAACTATATTCCACTGGATACATTAATTCCCCTTGAAACTGCTGCCCAGCAGGAGACATGAATTTACTGAATTTGCTTGTTAACTGGGTAACTAACCATGTGCACTTTACAGCCTTAGTGTAAATCCCATCTATATTAATCCTTGACCTGACATAATTGCCAAAACCAGCCAGTACTATTCTCAAAAAGCTTTCAAACTCTGCTTATGACCCCCTCATTGGAATGGATTGTGGAAAGGTTTTTTTAGTGAAATCAAAAAATGAAAACATATTCTCTTTTTAATTAATAGCGTGTTTTAAATAAAGGGAGCATGGTGGCCCATACATTAGGGCATTGTTCTTCAATCTGAAAGGTCATTGAATTGACACTAAATTCTGATTGTCCACATTGGAGCATGGTGCCAATGTGTACTAAGGTGTACTGCACATCAGATGGTGCTAACTCTGTGCTGAGTTATTAAATTGGAGAGTCTGACAGTTACTTGCTGATGCTTGGTGGTTCTTCTGGTAATCCAGCTTCCACCGCTCGTAAAACTGTCCAACGTGATGTTACCTTGGTGGCTGAAGTGTCATTAAACCCCAGTAACCAAACCAAACCAAACCAATTTCAAATGAAAATAGTTTTTCAGAATAGCACAAGATATATTTCATAGCCCATTTGAAACAAAATAGCACATTATAAATTTTGTAGTATAATAAAGGAAAATAAGGTACTACATTCAACTAAATACAGTACATGTACATGTACAAAGAAACCATGACCAATCATACTCTACCCCATCTTATATCCTGGGGTTTTTTTGTACAACATATTCTTCAGCTAATGTTCTCACTTTTATATTTCAGGTCATCTTACAAATGTCGTTATTTTGTTCTCCCATGTTGTTTACACGACTTTGACAGAAAGTTTTGTGCAAAGAAGAAAGGTTCCAGTCAATACCAAACATATTTAGATTACATAAAACAAGTTGGTGAAGTTTGTGGATTTCATGTAGAAGAGGACACTCTAAGAATCCCTTCCACTAAAAGGGTCTGTATCAAAACTGTTATTCAAGGGTGCTGGGAATAAAGTGTACTCTAGGGTCTGTATCAAAACTGTTCTTTAAATCAATTAATATTAAAATACTTCAAGGGTACCCTAATGTACTCTTTCAGTACAGCTAGCGTGTAGTGTTATTCGTAGTGTCAAGATAGATCTGATTGTTGCAACAATCAGTTGATGACTGTTCAGCTTGTCTGGCTTATACATTCATTTTACCAGGGTTTCTGCTAGGGTGACCTAGGATCCCCTGAACGGCCCCATTCCTCTCACTCTAAATTCCCCTAACCACACATTCCATAGCTGATATAAATTGCTACATGAAGTTTGACTTCGGGGGAGAAGGTGAAATAAAACTCTCTTGCTATCAATGCAATGCATTCGATGGTAATAATCACGGGTTACACCAAACAGGAGCAGGAAACGCATTGTAAAATTATTCATGGATATCGGTCAGAGATCAATCAATGACACTCTCCGAGTTCGCAAAGACCACATGTTGGCCAAGCGACAGTGTATGGGAGTGTTGGCAAACTTCAAGTCAATCAGTGACTGGCATCACAACTGTGTAGTCACTTCTGAATAAACTATTGCGACATCCCCGTACAAGCAATCGGTATTGATCTCTATCATCCATGCCACCATGGACTGGTATTGTCGGTAAGTACTGTAATCTGTATGAATGATTTTTCACCTGAATTTGTCCTCTTTAGTCCTTATTCTTCAACAATTACCGGCTCTCAGAATGTGAAAACCTATGTAAATATCGCTTTGAGAAACCTCAAAATATCCTTCAGATGCAACAAAATCACAGTGTATAAACAGAAATCGTCGAAACCGGAAGTTGTGCGCTCTGAGGCGGGACGTTCCAATCGGAAAAGCCAAATCGCGAGGAGGTGCTGCACAATTTTCCTGATTTTAGCCTTGTATTATAACTGGAAGAGGAGCATTTTAAACTCAAAAAGTAAGTAGACTAGTTATATTTTATTTCTAATGCAAATTCAGGTCCGAATCTCGTGGCATTTGAGCTTAAATGCCAATTTTGTTCACTGCACTCACGACAATGTTTACATTTTTGCGAACGAGAATCCGATTGATGATACAAACATACAAAATCAGCGACCCTTTAAGGTTATTTTATTCTCGAAATTCCTAGATAATTCACTTTCCAGTCCATTGAACCTTACATCGACGAACCTGGTTACTTTAAAATCGTACATCAGGCTAATTTTCTGGGGTGCTGTCATCACACAATCTGTCCGATCAATTGTCAAATGACTGTCCGAATAACTCAAATGTAACATTCGATATGTCCATTATAATTCCATAGTTGGTTGTATCCTTTTTTATATGTAGGACACGTGAAACGAAATTGCTTTTCGTGAATTGATTTGAAATGCATTTTCAGACCATAGCTGCTGTAAAATGGTTTGCCACACTGGTCACACAGCTGCACTGGTTTACTTTCTTTATTGTTGTTTGTATCTCTACAATGCACCAACTTTTGGTGGCGCCGTACACTTCTGAGTCTAGTTGACGTATATGAACACAAATCACATCTGTGCACTGTCTCAAGAACTTCAAAAGACTCGTCAATCCCTTCTACAGTTATGGAAAGTGTCCATTTCCTGAAATGATAGGGAAATTTCGGCAAACCCATATTTTCCAATCCCTTTAGTACTCAATGTCGGCGTCCCAGTTTTATGTCAGTGGAGTTTTTTTAACAGAGAAGTGTGTTAGGAAAGTAAATATCTATTTATAAGATCTAAGAAAGATGACGAGTTCGAATGGTGTTGAGAAAAACCCAGTAGAACAT
Source organism: Pictodentalium vernedei (assembly GCA_031216915.1). NCBI lineage: Eukaryota > Metazoa > Mollusca > Scaphopoda > Dentaliida > Dentaliidae > Pictodentalium > Pictodentalium vernedei. Next base: position 372,416,907 of record CM062294.1, on the reverse strand, counting down.
CATTTATGTATTTTTTATGAAATTAAGCCATGGTTGTTTATCAGCAGCCACGACTTGATTTTACATGTTAATCAAGAAATAATTAGATTCCTCGACTAGGTATATAATTATTTCTTGACTGACATGTGAAACTTAGACGTCGCAACAACAACTAACGCTTATTTTTGTTATTAAAAAAATCTATGTAAATAATTCTCTACTAATGTTAAGCTCTTGAGCTCCTTGTCAACGCAAAATTTTGATTGACAGAAATTTGCAATGGTGAAGAATTACTAGGCTAGATATTCCATGTTAAAGGGTTAACATAGAAAATTTATGTCGATCGAAATTGTGTGTGAAGACGTAGCTCAACTTACCACTCAGAACTGATATGTGTGGTGGTATGTTGTACACTGGACTTGACCATAGACATTGCTGATAGTATTCACATCTCGATTCAATCAAATCTCGAAACCTATTCCTCTGGGCTGCCAGAAAACAACAATGTTTCACTTCACCTTACCCATACCTTATTTAAACAATCGCATTATAACACAGATCGAGTCTACCGAACATAAGAATTAAATGTCAAACCGTTGGTAGAAGTTTTCCATGCAAAACAAGCATCCCTAGTCCTATGGTGGCAATGATGCACCACCTTGCGTGGGAATCGATGTTAGTGGTTTAGATTCCATACATAATACAACTGGGGCAGGATTTAATACGCAGCTGTCCATCCCCCCCCACACAACCCCCAAACCACCCCCCCACACACACACGCACTGAGACGTCAGGTTTACTCACTTTTACATCCATTATTACCAATGGTTATTTCCCTGCAGTTGTCAAAGGTTAAGCAATTTTAATTTTGATGGCCAGGGCTTCTTGAACTCTGCCAGTCAAAATATAAACTGTTGAATCATTGACAATTTAAGAAGATTTAAGTAAAGATTTGGACATTTGTGATTTTAACCTCAGAGAGAAGTTAAACGGGTAAAACAATGAAAGGTTAAGTTTCCGAGAATCACAATATGACTTCCTGTCTTCAGCGAGAGAGGTTGCTTGACGCAACAAATTGATTCATGGAAAGTCACAGTCTCTGAGTGGACACTACATCCCATATATTTTGATAGACCAAATGTCTTGTCTTCCAGGTGAGCAAGTTGTGTGAACTTTTCCTTCCAGGCAGTTTTATTATGTAAAACGAAGTACATTGACTCACCAAGCTAGCAATGATATTACTCACATGTTTTATATTCATGTATTGGGTCGACATGAATATAACCAAGGAGTAAGAATACTCAACAGAGGCCCATTTTAGTCCCCTATGGGAACCGTAAGGGGACTATAGGATTGCACTCCGTCCATCTGTCTGTCCGTCCATCCATCTGTCCATCCGTCTGTCTGTCTGTCTGTCTGTTTTTTATGTTACCACATCTCCCTCCAACATGCTTTAAGCTACACCTTTCATATTTGGTACATGGATAAATGGTTCTGAGGGGAGGATGATCGCTCAAAAAATTTTTTTCAAAATCTAAGATGGCGGAATGGCGGCCATTTTTGTTGTGTTTTTTAAGCTTTTTTTTCTCTATTTTCATGTTACCACCCCTCCCACCAACATGGTTCAAGCTACACCTTTCATATTTGGTACATGGATAAATGGTTCTGAGGGGATGATGCACACTCCAAATTTTATTTTCAAAATCCAAGATGGCGGAATGGCGGCCATTTTTGTTGTGTTTTTTAAGCTTTTTTTTCTCTCAGGGTCCCCACGGGGCCTTGAAAACCTGGAAAAGCCTGGAATTCGTCAAAAGGTCATTCAAGGCCTTGAAAGCCTTGAATTTCCAATGGGAGCCTTGAAAAACCTGGAAAATCTGAGAATTTTGTGATGCGTAATTTAATCCGAACATATTTTACGGCATTTACAGCAAATGTAACTCTGTGGTTTATTAATCCGGTCATATTTTGGAGTATTTACGGCAGGTCGAATGCGTGCATTATTGATAGAACTTTGCAGTGATGTGACACTGAAATCCTTTGAATGAAGCATTGTGAATGGTTGCTATTGATGTGGGCGAGCACAGTGGTGTATATTTAAGCCAATGGGAAGATTTATTGTAAATTCTGCCTGTTCGAATACTGAGCGCACGTGCGTGGATAATTTATTCATATTGAAAATATTACAAATGGATGATTGTTCAGTTGAACTATTTGAGTATTTCCGAAGCATGTATGTCTGATGAATTTGCCACAACGTCATCTTAAAGTCCTGGCACGGGCAGTCGCCATCACGGTGGATTCCGAGTTTAGATTTCCAAATGAAAGTGTTATTGTCTTATTGACTTCAAATGTTAACATGTGCGATTTTAAGGATGATTCGCCCATGTATGAAACATTAAAAACTTTTTGACACTTATTGCATTTAGCTGAATACCGTTCAACTTGAACAGGCAGTAACCAGTTATAGTATGCAGTTGATTTAATCCAAGCTTGTTGGAAGGTACACTTCCCCACAACGGAATTACATTTTGCTTTTCGAATGACATTTCTGGAGACATTGTGGGTTACGAAATGTGTCATTTACATGTAACATGTAGTTTACAACATTACTCATTGGGAGAAAGGATGACATCAATTCATATGCATTCAGTAAGTATTCAGTTAGAATAGGGGTACATGTACAAGAGACATAGCTATTGTGCCACCTGGTAATTACACTGCAGTTGTAGGATAAACACAAGAAAATGTCTTTCTCAGGCTCACTAATTCTAATCAGTGATATCATTGCTTGGATAGCTTTCAGAAAGAGTTTTCCAAGAAATGATGTCAAGTGTTAGAATTACCAACAAAGGGAAATATAAGAGAAAGTTTCTAGTCGTTATCTGATAATTTAGGGTACTTTGCCAGCCTCGGCCTTGAAAAGCCTTGAATTTCATAAATGGGGACCTTGAAAATCCACGAAAATTGCCGAGAAATGGCCTGGAATGGCCTTGAATTTCACAGATTTTAACCTGGGGGAACCCTGTCTCTATTTTCATGTTACCACCCCTCCCACCAACATGGTTGAAGCTACACTTTGCATATTTGGCACATGGATAGAGGGTTGGGAGGGGATGATGCACATTCAATATTTTTTCATCAAAATCCAAGATGGCGGCCATTTTTGTTGTGTTTTTTAAGCTTTTTTCTCTATTTTATGTTACCACCCCTCACTCCAACATGGTTCAAGCGACACTTTTTATATCTGGCACATGGATAGAGGGTTGTAATGGGATGTTGCACATTCAATATTTTTTTTCCAAAATTCAAGATGGTGCCATGGCAACCATTTCTGTTGTGTTTTTTAAGTTTTTTTCTCTATTTTATGTTACCACTGCTCCCTCCAACATGGTTCAAGCTGCACTTTTCATATATGGTACATGGATAAAGGGGTTGTGAGGGGATTATGCACGCTCAATATTTTTTTTTCAAAATCTAACATCTGTCTGTCCGTCTCTCTGTCTGTCTTTTTTATGTTACCACCTCTCCCTCTAATATGCTTCAAGCTACACCTTTCATATTTGGTACATGGATAAATGGTTCTGAGGGGATGATGCACAGTCAATATTTATTTTTCAAAATCCAAGATGGTAGAATGGCGGCCATTTTTGTTGTGTTTTTTAAGCTTTTTTCTCTATTTTATGTTACCACCCCTCCCTCCAACATGGTTCAAGCTATGCCTTTCATATATTGTACATGGATAAAGGGTTGTGAGGGGATTATGCATGCTCAATATTTTTTTTTAAAAATCCAAGATGCTTATATACTCTTGTGTCTTCTGTGACAAAAACACCTTATGTCACAAAAGTGCCGTAGGGGACTAATACCACCTCGGTGGTCAAACACTTGTTAATCGTGCAATGTGTATCTATTGTTGCAGCCCCACCTCTTGCATGGTGTAATGTGTCTCGTTAGTATAGCAAGGAATTTGCTGGTGATTATACGGCTTACGTTTATCACATGTCCATGGCATTAACAATTCCCGATACAATAGCGCACAGTTAGTCGGACAAAAAGCCCACAGTTGATCGGATAGTTCAAAAACGTCCACGCTTGCAATTGGTCGGACATTTAGGACGAATACACCGTCTCGCATATTGGTCCTGTTTACGATTCTTCTATTACATGCTTTCCATAAGAGGGTATGTTTCGACTGGAAAGTGAATAATCTGGGAATTTGGAGAGTAAAATGCCCATAAAGCGCCGCCTATTTTGTATGTTTGTATCATCAATCAGATTTTCGTTCGCAAGAAATGTAAACTTTGTCATGAGCGCGGTGAACAAAATTAACATTCAAACACAAATGCCAAGAGATTCGGACAGGAATTCACACCAGAAATAACATATAACTATTCCACTTACTGTTTGAACTGAATATACTCCTCTTCCAATTACAAAACAAGTCTAAATGCAGGAAAATTGTGAAGCACGTCCTCGCGATTTGGCTTTTCCGATTGGAACGTCCTGTCTCAGAGCACACAACTTCCGGTTTCGACGATTTCTGTTTATACTCTGTGAAAATGGGGTTTTGGGGCCTCGGAATTTAAAATTTTTCTACCAAGGTCTGAACCATGGTTCAGGCCGTGGTAGTGACAACTCTTGGTTGCCCCCCCAAATTACTGACTTCAACATTTTGACCTTAGCAGAAACCCTAATTTTATATTAATCCTCTGCACTCGGATATCAAAAAAAAAAAATTAAAAATACCCAAAATTCAAGCAGCAATTTTTTCCAACAGTGCAACTTGAAATTTACCCAATTCAATCTTGTTTTACAGTGGTTGCAGTAAGCCCTGTCAAACAAGATTAAATTGGTTAACTTCTTAGTTGATTGAATTGGCTGCATGAAATTTTGATATTATGACATTAATCTTCAGAGGAAGAGAGGGGGGGGGGGGTTAAACTATTTATTTTCATTCTCAAATCGATAAGTACATTACATAGTTGTTGATTCAACAGTAAGCCTGAGGCTTATAGCAGTGTGTGTTTCACAGCCATATATCTTCAGAAAGATTATCAACAGCAACAGCATGGAATTATTGACAGTAACAACATTCATTTTTGTTTGTCCGATTCCAAAAGATTCCTTAAAGATTCCATTTTTATGAAATATATCCCCCATTCCCTTATTTTTCATGAAAACCAGCTTGAGACCCTTGTTGAAGATACCATAGTATCATTTATTCCTTAAGGGTCTAGATATTTGTGTACATATTTGCAACATTATAAGAGTCATCATCCTTGCCAAGTCACCTGTTCTGTTGCATTAAAAAGTGACCAAAGTCATAATTATGCCTTTAAGAGTTGAAAAAATTTTGGGGTGTGTGTGTGGGAAGGAGGGAGGAGCAGGTGGCATGATGGAAGTATAATACAGTGACCTTCTTGACATTTTGTGTGCCAATTCTGAATTCAGGTCACTGCAGATAAGAAAGGCAACCTAAGAAAACATAAATAATGTAAGAAAACTGGTATGGTTTTGCCATACTGAGCAGAGTTATGGCCCTTAATTATTCCCCCGACCTCCTCAGGAGATTCGTTGTGTATATAGTCGAGGTCTCAGTCCGTATGTCTGTACAAACATTTTGTACTATAATTATGGCATCAGTTGTCGGATTTTGATGCCCTTTGGTATGTCGATAGACCAGCATGGGGGAAATGATGTCCACTAATCGTAGGGTTTGTCCAAACATTCATACCAGAGTTTGGCCGTTGTAGGTCTTGGGGAAAAATAGTAAAGCAAACGTTTTGCATTATTACTCTTGCATCATTTGTCAGATTTTGATGTCCTTGGATATGGTTATAGACCAGACTGGGGAAATGATATCCACAAAACACAGGTTTTGTTCACACATTCATATCGAAGGTATTGTCCCTGTAAGACTTAGACAGACCTATACATCAGTCCGTACAAACATTTTGTTTTGTAACTTGCATCGGTTGTCATATTTTGATGTCCTTTGGTATGCTGATAGACCAGCAGGGGGACATGATATCCAATAATCGTGGATTTTGTTCACGCATTCACAACAGAGTTATGGCCCTTGTGGGTCTTGGAAAAATAGTAAAATGAATGTTTTGTATTAAACTCTAGCATCGGTTTTGATGTTCTTCGGTATTATGATAGATCAGCATGGTGGAAATATCTACAAATCGTGGGTTTTGTCCACACATTTCAGAGTTATGACTCTTGTAGGGATTAAGTCTGTCTCTACAAAACATTTTGAATTATAACTCTGGCATCGTTTGTCAGATTTTGATGTCCTTTGGTATGATGATAGACCAGCATGGGGGACATGATATCCATATATCACAGGTTTCGTCTGTAATTTATACCAGAGTTAGGGCCCTTATAGGACTTAGAAAAATAACAAAGTTAACTTTTTATAATTAACCATTATAACTTGTTCAAAATGGCAGACATTTATACCATCTAAGGAATAACAACACTCCAGTAATGAGCATATGCTGTTGGTATTGCAGGAGGAGGCATATGCAACACTTGCCGATGTGCTATTTTCTTGTTATGTCCTATTTTCAGTTTGTTAACATGATAACTAAAACAAATATTAATGGATTTGGTCAATATTTGGTATTTGAGACTTTCTTTACAATGTCTTGATTGAGTTCAAAAACTGGTGGGGTTCAGCCTATACTGAGTGTTGTTATGGTTCTTTATTAATTAGTGTTTGCCTGTTTTCAACTCGTTACCATGATAACTTGAACAAATATCAGTAGATTTGATTTTCTTATAATGACAACATTTTGGGTGCCAAAAAACTTGACCTCTGCATCAGTGATGTGTAATCCTTGTTTATGTTTTTTATTTGTTAACTGGTTGAGTGCAGGAAGACTATATTTGGGCTCCATTCTTAAGTGCAGGTTCCGTAACTTAAAGGTGTTATATTCTGTGGATGTGGTTCACATTATCTCTGAAGTGAATTTAATTCATATGTATGCATTTGCCTTGTTACATTTTATGAGAAGAGTGCCAGTAGGCACTCTCCCATAAATTGTAACAAGTAAAGACATTCAAACAAACTTTTGCAACCAGGAAAATTTATCAGTCTACCATTTAATAAAGAAATATCAAATGCATTTGTGTCCAACTATATTTATTTACCTTTTTTGAAAAATATCCACATAATATTTGCGTTAGTTTAGCATGTGCATCAGTCAAAAATGGTAATATTTTAAAGTGTCATGATTTCATACTATTTTGGGAAGACCCAGAAAGCCAATAAAATGCTCATCAAGGGAGTTTAATTTCATGAGGGATTTCCTGAGAACCCAAACCATTTTTGGGTAGTCTTTTTCCACCAAAAATGTCTGCATGTTAAAGGCAATGTAAAACTGATTTGTTTATGCGTGTTAGTATAAAGGTTTCTTGACTGCCTTTCTTTGATGAAGCCTCATAAAGGCCTTTTGAACAGTGTGTTACAAACCAGCATTTTAAACCTAAAGAGAACCAGGTTTCATTATTATTATAAGACAGACGATACTTCAGGCACACCTTATAGAAGAATGTTAAGGGCAATTTGAGTCAACCAGTTGTTTAGCTATTTGTCTAAAGTCTAGTAAGGTAGGTGAATGGAAAATCGGTTATATTTTTTTGGGTGCATAATATGCAATCCAGACTATAATTTTCACAGTTTAAACAGGTCGTCAATTTATGAAGTAATGTCAAATAATTAACTAATTTAATTATCAAATAATTTACCAACTCTAAAAAAACATTGATGCGGTCATTTTGGAGTAACTCAGTTTTTAGCTCACCTGAGCGAAGCTCAAGGGGAGCTTTACTAATCACTTTCTGTCCGTCGTCCGTCCGGCGTTAACTTTACATTATCGACTTCTCCTCCTAAACCACTAGCCCAATTTTATTCAAATGTTGGCTAAATGTTTATTACCTAATGCCAATTCAGATTTGTTCAAATGAAGTTGCCCCTCCTCCTGGGTGGTGCCACACCCCCAAGGGGCACCAAAATCTTTGTAAATCTTCTTCTCATGAACCAGCAGTAGCAGAGACTTGATATTTGGTGTGCAGCTTCCTTTTGAGGTGTAGACTCAGATTTGTTCAAGAGAAGTTTGTGGGGCTATACTTGGCGTCGTTATGGGAGGGGCAAAATTTTTTGCCCCGCCCAAAATTTCTATTTTCCAAACCGAGAGGCTAATTTGAACCAAATTTTATGTGAGGGCTTATTGGGTCATGAGTACTTGATTTAGGCACAAAAAAAATTTTCCGCAGCCCCGTGGGAACCGCAGGAGCTAAAAATAGAAAAAATTTAAAACGCCCATATCTCCAAAACTGCACGGCACTGAGAATTTTTATTTGGTGTGCAGCTTCCTTAGGACCAACAGAAAGGATTGGTAAAAAAAAATTGCCATCGGTTTTATCATAGGGTACAGTTTCGGGACTTTGAAAAAGTGCTGAGTCAGCACTTTTTAACACTGTAGGCAATGGGAAAAACATTAAAAAATCTTCTTCTTCAGATCCAGCAGGCAGAATCTTTTGATATTTGGTATGCAACATTGTGGGGTGGATCTGATTCAAGTTTGTTCAAATCGGCCCCCTGGGTTCATATTTGGGCTCAGTATAGGAGCCCGATTTCGAACTTAGTCCATTTCAGGCAAATTTCTTAAAAAATCTTCTTCTCCAGATCCAGCAGACAGAATCTTTTGATATTTGGTATGCAACATTGTGGGGTGGTTCTGATTGAAGTTTGTTCAAATCGGCTCCCTGGATTCATATTTGGGCTCACTATAGAAGCCCAAATTCGAACTTAGTGCATTTCAGGCAAATTTCTTCAAAAATCTTCTTCTCCAGATCCAGCACGCAGAATCTTTTGATATTTGGTATGCAACATTGTGGGGTGGATCTGATTCAAGTTTGTTCAAATCGGCCCCCTGAATTCATATTTGGGCTCACTATAGAAGCCTGAATTCGAACTTAATGCATTTCAGGCAAATTTCTTAAAAAATGTTCTCCAGATCCAGCAGGCAGAATCTTTTGATATTTGGTATGCAACATTGTGGGGCGGATCTGATTCAAGTTTGTTCAAATCGGCCCCCTCGATTCATATTTGGGCTCACTATAGAAGCCCGAATTCGAACTTAGTGCATTTCAGGTAAATTTCTTCAAAAATCTTCTTCTCCAGATCGAGCAGGCAGAATCTTTTGATATTTGGCATGCAACATTGTGGGGTAGATCTGATGCAAGTTTGTTCAAATCGGCCCCCTGGGTTTATATTTGGGCTCAGTATAGAAGCTCGAATTCAAACTTAGTGCATTTCAGGCAAATTTCTTCAAAAATCTTCTTCTCCAGATCCAGCAGGCAGAATCTTTTGATATTTGGTATGCAACATTGTGGGGTGGATCTGATTCAAGTTTGTTCAAATCGGCCCCCTGGATTCATATTTGGGCTCACTATAGAAGCCCGAATTCGAACTTTGTGCATTTCAGGCAAATTTCTTAAAAAATCTTTTTCTCCAGATCCAGCAGGCAGAATCTTTTGATATTTGGTATGCAACATTGTGGGGTGGATCTGATTGAAGTTTGTTCAAATCGGCCCCCTGGGTTTATATTTGGGCTCACTATAGAAGCTCGAATTCGAACTTAGTGCATTTCAGGAAAATTTCTTAAAAAACCTTCTTCTCCAGATCCAGCAGGCAGAATCTTTTGATATTTGGGATGCAACATTGTGGGGCGGATCTGATTCAAGTTTGTTCAAATCGGCCCCCTGGATTCATATTTGGGCTCACTATAGAAGCCCGAATTCGAACTTAGTGCATTTCAGGCAAATTTCTTAAAACATCTTCTTCTCCAGATCCAGCAGGCAGAATCTTTTGATATTTGGTATGCAACATTGTGGGGTAGATCTGATTGAAGTTTGTTCAAATCGGCCCCCTGGGTTTACATTTGGGCTCAGTATAGCAGTTCGAATTCGAACTTAGTGCATTTCAGGCAAATTTCTTAAAAAATCTTCTTCTCAAGATCCAGAAGGCAGAATCTTTTGATATTTGGTATGCAACATTGAGGGGTGGATCTGATTCAAGTTTGTTCAAATCGGCTCCCTGGATTCATATTTGGGCTCTCTATAGAAGCCCTAATTCGAACTTAGTGCATTTCAGGCAAATTTTAAAAAAAATCTTCTTCTCCAGATTCAGCAGGCAGAATCTTTTGATATTTGGTATGCAACATTGTGGGGTGGATCTGATTCAAGTTTGTTCAGATCGGCTCCCTAAATTCATATTTGGGCTCACTATAGAAGCCCGAATTTGAACTTAGTGCATTTCAGGCAAATTTCTTTGAAAATCTTCTTCTCAAGATCCAGCAGGCAGAATCTTTTGATATTGGGTATGCGCCATGCTTAGGGGGGTGAGATTCAAGTTTGTTCAAGCCAAGTCCCAAGGTTCACATTTGGGCTCACTGTGGTAGCCCGAAGTATAACTTAGTTCAAAATGAGGAATTTTCTTTAAAAATCTTCTTTAGATCCAGCAGTTGGAATGTTTTGATATTTGGTATGCAGCATCCTTAGGGGGGTGAGATTCAAGTCTGTTCAAGCCATATCCCTAGGTCCATATTTGGACTCACTGTGGGAGCTTGAATTGTAACTTAGTTCAAAATGAGGAATTTTCTTAAAAATCTTCTTCTTCAGATCCAGCAGTAGGAATGATTTGATATTTGGTGTGCAGCATCCTTAGGGGGGCGAGATTCAAGTTTGTTAAAGCCAAGTCCCTGGGTTCATATATGGGCTCCCTGTGGGAGCCCGAATTATAACTTAGTTCAATATGAGGAGTATTCTTTTAAAATCTTCTTTTTTTTTAGATCCACTGGTCAGAATCTTTGGATATTTGGTATAAGCTTTTCTTAGGAGGAGCAAATGCAACTTGTTGAAATCAATTCTCTGGGTTGATATTTAGGCTACCATGTCAGGTGAGCGCCCTCAGGCCCCTTGGGGCCTCTTGTTTGGAGTTGTGTTGTCAGAATTCATCTTGTGAGATTTCAGGACCTGCTATTATAGTTTCCAAATATTTTTTTTTACAGATCTGTTTTATTGGCAAAAATAGAATATATAGTGAAGAACAGGAAAATGAAATCGAAGAAGAAAGATCAAAGTTTATATTCAGTAGATGTAAAAAACTTACATATAGCTGTGGAAAAATGAGGATAAATTCTCCAGAGATGAATGAGTATAATTTAGATAAATTGCACAGTAATGTCATGTCTATTGAACATGAATCTCATTCACTTGATAAATTGACAGATTTTGATGAAAATAGAGATGTCAAAACTAAACAGCAATGTTCTGAATCTTCCTGGGCTGAAGGTTTTACACCACGAAACAATATAGAAAGGACTAAGAATTGTGTCACTGTTAATCAGACTGTCAAAGAGAAGATTGTTAATGATGTGTTCAAGAAAATTCTGATGGCAGAAGATTCTGTTTGTGTAACAACTAAAGATGGAAGTAATTGGAAGAAGGGAGGTAATGTATCATATTTAAAAAAAAATTATTACATTGATTGCTTGAAACTGAACTCATAAACAGGACTGCATCACACAATGATCGTTAAGTACTCATCTACACTCTCACAATCAAATCTTCGCTGTTTTTTTATTTTGTTTATTGTGATTTCAGGTCACTTTCAGCATCTGTGCTTATGTGATTCGGTGGAACTCTGTTAATTTAATAGCCACTTTGCCAGTGAATTTCATTCAGTTAACAGGAGTATTCATTTAACAGAGATTTTGTCAGTCCCCTATATTCTAGAGATAAACTGAGCATTTATTCTATTATATCCTATTTTACAGAGCTCATGGAGCTCTGTCAATCAAAATATAATAGATTAAATGCCTGTATTGCATTTACTGACACCAAAAGAGGCCTATAAACAAGGGGAAAATCGGTAATTGTCAGTTAATTCCTCGACATAATTACTAGATTTGTATTCAATTAACAGGAGCTTACTCTATAACCTGTATGCAATTAACAGGTCTAATTTTCACAGAGGGTGCAGTAAATTGTTTTGTGTTTGGGAATTATAATCAATTACCAGGGTTATTCAATTAAGAGATATACAATTAAGTTGGCTCTATGGATAAGTCTAAAGTCTAGTTTAACCTTCTACCAAACTTAACGGCCAAAACCAGCCAGCGCTATTCACAAAAATTGCCATTTAATTTTGATTATATTTTTCATTTTTTGTCTCAAAAACATAGGTTTTGTCGAGCTCGTTCCAATGAGGGGTCATAACCTATGTTTTTGAGACAAAAAATTAGTTATTCAAGAATTTTGTTTGCAAGTGTTGTCTGCTTTTCATGTTAGGTAAAGGGTTAACCAATTTCTTTTCTCATGTTTCAGCTATATAGGGAAAAACATAGATATCTCAGTTGTCAAACATTGCTCTACTTCTCTGAGGTCTCACTGGGAAAAAGTTGATATTAAATTTTTTTTTTCAGTTTAATAACGGGAATTTCTGATCATTAATTCGTTGGCTAGGATCAGTTTTTGAATGCTAGTATAGCTTGGTATATTCTTGCTTTTTATGTGTACCCATACTTTGTATGGTACACATAATGCCGGCATCCGGGGTGACCATCCGTCGTTCGTCCATCCTTTGTCCGTCCGTCTGTCTGTCTGTCCATCTGTCCGCCCATCCGTCTGTCCATCCGGCGTCCGTATCCATTTCTTTGGCATTCGATAACTTGAAAAATATTGCTTGGATTGTCAAGTTACTTTATATTTGTGTTCAGGTTACTGATGTGCCGAGCTGTTTAGTTTTTGGTGTAAATCGGATAATTTGATCCTGAGATATTAACCCTTTATCCTTCAAATTGAAAATTCCTCCAATCCCTTTGGCATTCGATAACTTGAAAAATATTGTTTGGATTGTCTAGTTACTTTATATTTGTGTTCAGGTTACTGATTTGCCGAGCTGTATAGTTTTTGGTGTAAATCTGATGATTTGATCCCGAGATATAAACCCTTTATCCTTCAAATTGAAAATTCCTCCAATCCCTTTGGCATTCGATAACTTGAAAAATATTGCTTGGATTTTATGTGTACCCATACTATGTATGGTACACATAATGCCGGCATCCGGGGTGACTATCCGTCGTTCGTCCATCCTTTGTCCGTCCGTCTGTCCGTCCGTCCATCTGTCCGTCCGGCATCCGTATCCATTTCTTTGGCATTCGATAACTTGAAAAATATTGCTTGGATTGTCAAGTTACTTTATATATGTGTTCAGGTTACTGATGTGCCGAGCTGTATAGTTTTTGGTGTAAATCGGATAATTTGATCCTGAGATATTAACCCTTTATCCTTCAAATTGAAAATTCCTCCAATCCCTTTGGCATTCGATAAATTGAAAAATATTGCTTGGATTGTCTAGTTACTTTATATTTGTGTTCAGGTTACTGATGTGCCGAGCTGTATAGTTTTTGGTGTTAATCTGATGATTTGATCCCGAGATATTAACCTTTTATCCTTCAAATTGAAAATTCCTCCAATCCGTTTGGCATTCAATAACTTGAAAAATATTACTTGGATTATCAAGTTACTTTATATTTGTGTTCAGGTTACTGATGTGCCGACCTGTATAGTTTTTGGTGTAAATCTGTTTTTTTTTGATCCTGAGATATTAACCCTTTATCCTTCAAATTGAAAATTCCTCCAATCCCTTTGGCATTCGATAACTTGAAAAATATTGCTTGGATTGTCAAGTTACTTTATATTTGTGTTCAGGTTACTGATGTGCCGAGCTGAACAGTTTTTGGTGTAAATCGGATAATTTAATCCTGAGATATTAACCCTTTATCCTTCAAATTGAAAATTCCTCCAATCCCTTTGGCATTCGATAACTTGAAAAATATTGCTTGGATTGTCAAGTTACTTTATATTTGTGTTCAGGTTACTGATGTACTGAGCTGTATAGTTTTTGGTGTAAATCTGTTATTTTGATCCTGAGATATTAACCTTTTATCCTTCAAATTGAAAATTCCTCCAATCCCTTTGGCATTTGATAACTTGAAAAATATTGCTTGGATTGTCAAGTTACATTATAATTGTGTTCAGGTTACTGATGTGCTGAGCTGTATAGTTTTTGGAGTAAATCTGATAATTTGATCCGGAGATATTAACCCCCTTTATCCTTCAAATTGAAAATTCTTCCAATCCCTTTGGCATGAGATAACTCAAAAAATATCAATCCGATTGTCATGTTACTTTATATATTTATTCAGGTTACTGATGTGCTGTGCTGTATAGTTTTTTATGTAAATCTGATAATTTGCTCCGGAGATATTAACCCTTTATCCATCAAATTAGACACTCCTCCAATTCATTTCTATATGTACCCATACCTTGTATGGTGTACATAATGTCGGCATCCGTGGTGGCCTTCTGTCATAAGCTTTCTACTAGTTGCGCGTATGGGTACACATCTGACAATTTCATCGTCCTATTTTTAACTTCTCTTGCACTGTGTAGGAGGGCTGAACTGTTTTGTTCCTTAGGTCTTTAAATTCCCCCCCAAATAGTGAAGGTAAATGCTGTGCCCAGTTAATGTAATTGCACCCAAATTCTGCTGTTTTTAAAAACTGCTGCACACAGAGTTTGCCAGTGAAAAGTAATCTGTATTGACAGTGTCCTATACAACACTGTTGATGTAGATTGCTTTTCACTGGGGAACTCTGTATGATCATGTACGCAAAGCATGAGATCTGATATATTCATATTTGTTGCATTTCTTATTAAATGTTGTGTAATTTAGTTTCAATGGCTTAACACTGGAAAACTAAGAACCCTTCAAGTAAATTTTAGTTCAAAGAGAAAAACCAATAATAATAATGAAGACCCAAAACAAGATGCTGAAAACTGATTCTAATCTGGAAAACCTGAAAAGTAGATGAAACAGACTCAAAGAAGGTGAAAATACCTGTGCTTTTCTCTCTGTCCCAGGTATTTGCCGTTGTTCCCATTAAACTAATCTAAAAGCCTGAGTTCCAACATAGATCTGACCTGCCCAGAATGTTTCAGATCATGTTTTGTATATTTCTTTTACATTAAGCCTTTATCTAATCTAATGGCTATATCTGGTCACTGCTATTCACAAAAAAATTCCATTCACATTTTATTTTTGTCCTCCGCTTTTTGAAAAATTTGGGGTGTCCTTCCGTCCTTCTGCCCTTCCATCCTTCCATCCCTCTGTCCTTCCGTCCTTCTGTGTTTTTCGTTTCCAGACTCTAACGTTCCTTTCCTTACAGTGACCGGATTTCGGTGAAATTTGGGTAGTAGATCACTTTCATCAATTGTGGATCCAAGTTCGAATATGAGCATTTTCCGCGCATATTTAATTAGGTTGCTGAAATTTGATTGGCTGATGGTTTCCAGACTCTAACTTTCCTTAAAATCAACCGATTTCGATGAAATTTCATATATGGATTACTTTTATCAATACCTAGGTCAGGTTCGAATGTGGGAAATTTTGTACCGAAAATCTGTCCGTCTGCCTGTCCATCTGCCCCGTGTGTCAATGCACCTCAGACTAAAAGCTGTATTTATGAACCGATCTTCACAAAACTTCTTGGGTATCTTTGTTATCATTATGAGACCAGAATATGTGTTTTGTGGTTTGGTCCAAAATTCAAGATGGCCACCAGCGGCCATTTTGTTCCAAAATTGGGCGTAATCAGTTTTTAGCTCATCTTGACAAAGTCAACCTGAGCGAACCTCATCACTCTCTGTCCGTCGTCCGTCCATCCATCCGCACTAACAAATGACTACTTATGTGGCTACGAGTTAGTAAAACAGGATTCTTATGTGGTTAAAGTCTGTTACGTGGCTAGCCATGTAACAGAATTTATTATTATGGGGGGGTGGGGGTGGTTGGTGGTTTGGATAAATGTAGAGTAGAGTTAGGGCATTCCAGGGTGGGGTTTAGGAGTGGGGTGGGGTGGGATGGGGGTCATTGAAGGGGTGTTAGAGTTATGTGGCTAGGGTTAGTTTAGGGTTAGGGTTAGCTTAGGGTTAGGGTCAGTAAAGGGTAGGGTTAGGGTTAGCGGACCCCCAAAAATTTTCCCCCAAAAAACTTGTTTTATTATGTTGGACATGTGTTTTAGGTTAGCCACCTAATATGTCCATAAAATAGCCACATAAGTTGCTACTTATTAGAACATCTGTCCGTCATCCGTCAACACCATGTTTTGGTCTTCTCCAAAGCCACTGGACCAATTCAAGTGAAAGTTTGTGTGAGTGATGGTCCTGAAGGGGCATTGTATTTTTGTTCAACTCAGCATGCCCAGCCCATAGGGAGGGAGTGGAGGAAAATGCTCCAAAATATTTTTAAAATCTTCTTCTCAAGAACCAGTGTGTACAATGAATTGATATTTGCTATGGAGCTTCCTTTTCAGGTGTAGAATCAAGTTTGTTCAAACGAAGTTCGTGAAGCAATATTTGGCTTTGTAATGGGAGGGGTAAGATTTTTGGCCCCGCCCAAAATTTATATTTTCTGAACCGATGATCCGGTTTGAACCAAATTTGGTGTATGGTATTATTAGGTCATAAGTACTTGACCCATGCAAAAAAAAAAAATTCCTGCATCCCCATGGGAACCCTGGGAGCTAAAAATAGAAATATTTTCAAACGCCCAAATTTCCCAAACCACACGGAACAGAGAGCTGTTATTTGGTATGAAGTATCCCCAGGACCAGTAGAATTGAATGGCATAAAAAAATTGAAATCGGTTATGTTAGGGTGTTCTGTAATGGGCATCGAAAAAATGCTGAGTCAGCCTATTTGCAAAAATTTAAAAAAATGTTTTCTCCAGAACCAGTCATCAGAATATTTTGATATTCGGTATTTCGGTATACAACATTCATGGGGGGGGGGGGAGGAGGGGGGGGGGGGGGGGAGTAGATACAAGTTTGCTGAAATAAAGCCCATTGGTGTATATTTGGGCTCAATACAGGAGCCCGAATTTTTAACATAGGGTAATCTGGGGAATATTCTTTAAAAATCTTCTTCTTCAGAACCACCAGTCAGAATCTTTTAATGCTTGGTATACATCAATGTTATGAGGGTCAGATTCAAGATTGTTCAAACCAAGTCCATAGGTTAATATTTGGGCTTCCTACGGAAGCCCAAATTTTAACTTTCTTCAATATGGGGATAATTTTTAAAAATCTTCTACTTCAGATCCACCAGTCAGAATGCTTTCATATTTGGTATGCAACATCTCTAGGGGGGTCAGATTCAAGTTTGTTCAACTCAGATCCCTAGGTATATATTTGGGCTCGCTATGGTAGCCCAAATCTTTACTTAGTGCGATATGAGGAAATTTCTGTAACAATCTTCTTCAGATCCACCAGTCAGAATGCTTTCATATTTGGTATACAACATCTCTAGGGGAGTCTGATTCCAGTTTGTTCATTTCAAGTGCCTGGGTTAATATTTGGTCTCCATAGGGAACCTGAAATTTAACTCAGTACAATATGAGGAAATTTCTTCAAAAATCTTCTTCTTCAGATCCACTAGTCAGAATGCTTTCATATTTGGTATACAACATCTCAAGGGGGGTCAGATTCAAGTTTGTTCAAATTGAATTCATAGGTTAATATTTGGGCTCGCTATGGTAGCCCAAAATTTAACTTAGTACAATATGAAGAAATTTCTTTAAAATTTCTCTTCTTCAGATCCAACAGTCAGAATGCTTTCATATTTGATACACAACATCTCTAGGGAAGTCAGATTCAACTGTGTTCAAATTGAGTCCCTTGGTTAATATTTCTGCTCCCTTTGGAGCCGGAATGGACCCTTTTGCTGAAGAATTAAAAATTTTGTATTCAGTACCCTCTAGAGGTGTGTAACTAAGATTAGTCCACATAGGTTATATCAAGGGGCTTCATAGGGGAGCTCTACATTTTACATTATGATCACCTGAAAAAAAGGCCTGATGCCCGGATTATTTTTGTTGCTCCTGAGGGACTCAAGGATTGACAGTGTAGCCTATGGAGATGGCTTGCTTAATGTAGACTCATTCTTGGACTCTGTTTATATTGTGTTCTGTTCAAGATGAGCACTTCAGGCCCCGTGGGGCCTCTTGTTTGTACAGAACTTCTATATGAAAGTTCGGATTTGAATAAATTTTTGTATGAATGTTTAGTAACATGCAATACATCACATATAATACGGCTGTTGTTCTCATGCAAAAATTATGCAAATTAGGGAAATTTCGATTTATTCAGTGCTACTACTAATACACAGTAAGTGCACACCTTCCATGTTTTTCGTTTCCAGACTCTAACTTTCCTTACAGTCAGTCGATTTCGATGAAATTTGGGTAGTAGATCACTTTCATCAATTGTGGGTCCAAGTTCGAACATGGGCATTTTCCGCGCATATTTAATTAGGTTGCTGAAATTTGATTGGCTGATGGTTTCCAGACTCTAACTTTCCATAGAGTCAACCGATTCCACTTGCCACTCAACTATATTCCACTGGATGCATTAATTCCCCTTGAAACTGCTGCCCAGTGGGAGACATGAATTCACTGAATTTGCCTCTTGTTTGTACAGAACTTCTATATGAAAGTTCGGATTTGAATAAATTTTTGTATGAATGTTTAGTAACATGCAATACATCACATATAATACGGGTGTTGTTCTTGTGCAAAAATTATGCAAATTAAGAAACTTCGATTTATTCAGTGCTACTACTAATACACAGTAAGTGCACACCTTCCGTGTTTTTCGTTTCCAGACTCTAACTTTCCTTACAGTCGATTTCGATAAAATTTGGGTAGTATATCACTTTCATCAATTGTGGGTCCAAGTTCGAACATGGGCATTTTCTGCGCTTATTTAATTAGGTTGCTGAAATTTGATTGGCTGATGGTTTCCAGACTCTTAACTTTCCTTAGAGTCAACCGATTCCACTTGCAACTCAACTATATTCCACTGGATGCATTAATTCCCCTTGAAACTGTTGCCCAGTGGGCGACATGAATTCACTGAATTTGCTTCGACTCACCAAAGACTAAAAGCCGTATTTATGAACCGATCTTCACTAAACTTCTTGTGTATCTTTGTTATCATTGTGAGACCAGAATATGTCTTCATCATTACTTCTTTTGCAACTCTACAAAGTCAGACTCTCCCAGTACCATATACAGACCACCTTATTATCTGGACATCACTTCCAAGGTTTCATTAACTTCCAATCACAAGCTTTACAGGTTGGTTAACACTTTTCACATCAGTTTAATGTAATATGTCTTATCATACAGTCTTAATTTTTAGTGATTCTCACAGTTATACTCCACATCACTTTACTTGCTTTGACAGTGACCTCCGTGAAAATAAATCTGATAACCACTGTCTGAAGCACTGTCTGTTCAGTCTTTTCTAAATAACTTCCACTTGCAACTCAACTATATTCCACTGGATGCATTAATTCCCCTTAAAACTGCTGCCCAGCGGGAGACATGAATTCACTGAATTTGCTTGTTAATTCAATTTTTGCCTCCTAAATCTAGGACCCCTTATTGGAATGAACTTGTCAAGCTTGTCCCAATGAGGTCTTGTGGGCTACATGTTTGTAGCAAACAATGAAATTTTTAGGTGTTCAAGAATTGTTTTAGTAAGTTTCATTTGAACCCTTTGAACTCCAGAGGACGTTTTTCTGGCCTGGTCACAAGCTATGTCATAATGTCATTAAGGGGGTTGACTGCAAGGTAAATGTATGGTGTTGACCAATCAATATTTTCAATGTGCAGCCCTAAGGCTGCACGTTGAAAATATTAATTGGTCGACCCCAAAATAATAAATATGGATTCTTCCTATTGCTACCATGGAACTGACATGGAAGATTCCACCAGTGTTCAAAGGGTTAAATCAAAGAGTTAAGGGAAAAGTGACCCTAGGTTTGAGAAAAATTGTCAAACTTTACAACTAAAGCAATAAAAGAAACGGAACAATGAATAGGGAAGAATCTAGAGGAGGTAACCCTGAGTTACAATATTTACTAAGATGGCTTTGATGAAATTGTTTGATTGGAAACATGGAAATAATCAATGACCTGAAAGAAGTTAAAATCAACTGAAAACAATGCAAGAAATATATGCCTACATAATTGGACTTGTAATATTCATCTCATTCCATGACCTATGGATTGCAAGAAAAACTGGAATGCTATGAGTTATTCAGTAAGAAGATTTCTTTCCATACCACCACACTGTGCTTATCTCCATCTAAATCTTGGAAAAGGAAACTGTGACAGTTTGGAATCCCCCAGGGTTAGAGAAAAAATGTGTAATGTAAGAAAATCTGCATTTCTTATCAACCTACCTCACAATTGTTTACAGCAGGCTTACACTACAGTGGAAGTCCCTAACTCATAAATTTACTTTCTATTTGTTCTTTCCGAAGCGATTTGGGAAAGAAAAAGTGGTGCAAAAGCACCAAGAAAAAATAAGCTAAAACTGGGTCGAGTGTGACTGGCGAACACCCAGTAGGGGACACTCTTCTCTGTACTAATCCACGGATTCTAGTAGCAGGGCACAGACGAAAAACAAATGAGTCATTCTATTTTCTTCCGCCATCTCATGAAGATGCGCTTTGATTTTGCTCATCAACAGTGATGCCTTTTGACTTGATGTTGACAATGTTCCTGTTCTGTGTTGTGAAATCGTGGCTGTTGTTTCACCATCCAGACATACAGAGCTGTGTTTTTGTATTTTCTCGATTATTCCCATTCTTTTTCGTGATATATGTTTTTAGCTCAACTTTGACGAAGTCAAATTTGAGCTATTGTCATGGCCCGTCGTCCGTCTGTCCGTCCGTCCGTCTGTCCGTCTGTCCGTACGCCAACAATTGGCTATGGCTCAGGCTAGAGGTCGTATTTATGAACCGATCTTTACGAAACTTCTTGTGTACCTTTGTTATGACCCTGGGACGGGAACGAGTGTTTTTAGGTGTGGTCCAAAATTCAAGATGGCTACCAGTGGCCATTTTGTATCGATGATGCAAAAATCAGTTTTTTGTACAGAACTTCTATATGAAAGTTCTGATTTGAATAAAGTTTTGTATAAATGTTTAGTACCATGGGATACATCACATATAATACGGGTTTTTTTCTCGTGCGTAAATTATGCAAATTAGACTGACTTTGATTTATTTAGTGTTACTTTCAGAGCTGTAAGTGCCAAGCTGCTATGGCTCGGGCTAGAGGCCATATTTATGAACCGATCTTTACGAAACTTCTTGGGTACCTTTGTTATGACTGTGGGACGAGAACGAGTGTTTTTGGGTGTGGTCCGAAATTCAAGATGGCTGCCAGCTTCCATTTTGTACCGACGATGCAGAAATCTGTTTTTTGTACAGAACTTCCATATGAAAGCTCTGATTTGAATAATTTTTTGTATGAATGTTTAGTACCATGGGATACATCACATATAATACAGGGTTTTTTCTCGTGCGTAAATTATGCAATTAGACTAACTTTGATGTTTTTTGGTGTTACTTTCAGCACTTTAAGTGCAAATGCCAATACAGCTCGGGCTAGAGGCCGTATTTATGAACCGATCTTTACGAAACTTCTTGGGTACCTTTGTTATCACCGTGGGACGAGAACGAGTGTTTTGGGGTCCGGTTCGAAATTCAAGATGGCCGATGGCAGCCATTTTGTACGAAATTTGGTGCAATATCAGATTTTTGCACAGAACTTCCTTATGAAAGCGCTGATTTGAATAATTTTTTGTGTGAATGTTTAGTACCATGGGATACATCACATATAATACAGGTTTTTTTCTCGTGCAGAAATTATGCAAATTAGATGAACTTTGATTTTTTCAGTGCTGCTTACACACAGTAAGTACACATGTCAATACGGCTTGGGCTAGAGTCTGTATTTATGAACCGATCTTCATGAAACGTCTTGGGTACCTTTGTTATCACCTTGGGACGAGAACGAGTGTTTCTGGGTGCGGTCCAAAATTCAAGATGGCTGCCAGTGGCCATTTTGCATCGAAATTAGGTCTAATCAGTTTTTTGTCACAACTTCTACACAGCCCATATTTGTGAACTGATCTTCACGAAACTTCTTGGGTACCTTTGTTTTCACCTTGGGACAGGAATGAGTGTGTTTTGGGGTGCCTTTGTTATCACTGTGCTATGAGAACAAATATTTTGAGGTTCAGTCAGACCCACTCTGGGACTCAGAGATTTTTTCTAGTTTAGCATCTGACTGTCACCCACCTTTACAATACTTTACCTATACATTTGTTACAGGCAACGCTCAGTATTTATGTACAGACCGTTACAATACTTTATATGTACCTTTGTTATCAGGTCATTACCTAGGTGTTTGTCATTGCTGTGTCACATACTATACTTGTACATGTCTTTGTCTTGACAAGTTGAGCTACAGTGTCATTGACACTTTCATTTCTCTATACTGATTTCACACGCGATATTCGCATACCATTCTGTTTCAGTCTCTTGTTCATTAAATTGACATTAATGCTAACCTTTGGGTGTTTTGCATTTATCTGAGTTTGGTGTCAGCTGTCTATTCAGGGTCGAATTTCTGCCAGTTTTCTCTTTTTGGCTGTTGGGGTTCTTTTATGTTCCCATCAGGCTTTTATTTCCTGCCACCTTACTCTGGTATCTGGGGGTGTCCTGATTTATTTTTCTTTGGGTTCTCCTTCCCTTCTACATTGCTCTCACCAGATATGCCTGGGACTATTCCTCGAGGGCGCTGTTTGTTGCCTTAGCATGCTCCACTTGATATGGGTGTTCCGTTGAAAGACGCTGTGGGTGGTATAGTTATTGGCCTTCCACCATTTGGGCTTCCATCTACTGTGTAGTTCGGGCACATGACCGTTCCTCCTGTGCATGGGGAACACAATAGTTTGTGGCCTTCCGAACCGACTCTGTCTGGAGAGAGTTCTAACCCCTCAGCGGGGGGTTTTGCAGTCTTTTTTTGACATGGATACCACGGTAGCTGATGACTTTCTAGTGAAGAGATGCCTGATTCCGGGACTGCTGTCCCCCTCCAGTCATCATCTGAGTCTGTCGCTAGGGTTGTGGCTCCTCCTTTGGAGCCGAGCTCGGTTGCTCTCTCCGCTTTTGCACCTTTGTCAACAGCTACTGATGTATCCTCTCCTGCTGCTGCTCCGTCGGTGATGTGCAATCGGTCTCCATTTCAGCAAGCCTTGGCTTACCCTGCTGGGCTGCAGGGATTTCTGCTTCTTCGGATTTGGGATATCGGCCTCAACCTTCCCTGGCTTCAACTCAGTGAAGTCAGAAGTGGTTGCCAGCTGATCCCTCTGCTGTGGTCTCTCAGCCATCGAGCCCATCAGTTTGGCTTGGGATTCAGATGTCCCACCATGGACTCTGTTGCGCTTCCGTCCATGCACCCTGTGCTTTGGCCAGTTTTGCAGGACCGGTGGATTTTGTGCAGTCTGGACATTCTGTCCCTCAGAGGCCTGCACGACTATCCTGAGTTCCTGCACTTTGGATCCTCGGGGTATTTCATACCCCTATAAGCATCTGCCTTCAGATATTTTGGCTGCCACCCGTCGACTAGCGTCGAGTGTTCTCGAGGATCATGACCCTTCGCTGGTTAAGAAGGTCAGATGCAAAGCCACTTTGCCGGGTCATTCCCATGTTGAACCGGCAGTTATGGGTTGTGAGCTTAGGGAGACCCTCTCCTTCTCACTCAGGCTCTTTCCAAGAGCCGTCCCGTTGCCTCCAGCAAGGCAACTAGTGGCTTCCAGGCACCCTCTGTGGCGCTGCCTCCCGGGATTGGAAGCAGGCCACTTTCTGATCCCCCAGTGTTTCTACACCATGGGAGGCATCGGCTGGTATGCCCGAGATGGGCTATGTGTCTTCCGACTCAGGGGACATATCAGATACACCTGACGTTGAGAGCCATCAGTCTTCTCACTTGAGGGCGACTCTTGATTTTGTGTTTGAGTTCCTTCTGGAAATCATACCATCAGACCATCCAGAGGTTTCAGCCAGGCTGCGATCATCGGACGCGCATCTACAGCGTGTGGAGCAACCTGCTTCTGGTCACCATTATCCATACCAGTCGGTACAGGTGGTTGAAGCTTTTGCAGCATTGGACTCTTAAGCTGAGTTCCAAGGCTATGAAGGCTTCGTTCTTCACTAGGGCTGATACCTTTTTGCCCCCTGTACATTATCATTCCTACGATTCCGCCAATCCGTCGGTCTGCAGGACTTTGATGGTCTTGGATCAGGACTTCTCCTCTGTCGGACTTCCCAAGCCCAAGTCAGCCATTATTCCTATGGCAACTTTGGAGTCTCTGTTGGGCTTATCCAGAGAGATGCTGGGCATGCTTTCTCACTCAGATCACGTCGTCTCTGCCTTGGCTGCTTATCCAGCCTCCAGATAAGTTTGATCATGTGATCTCTAAGGCACTCATGCCTCTTACTCGCACGCATTCCTGTAACACGGTTAATTTGGAATTAGTTTGCCGGGATGCTGTGTTGGACACTAGCCGTTCCCTTCCTGAAGGGCAGCGCACTGCTCTTCGATCCGCTTCTTTGGTGGGTCCGCGACTATTCCATGATTCCGTGGCGATGGTCCGGGATGACGTCCTGTGTCATTCCAAAGATCAGCTGCTGCTTCGCCATCTTGATCTGCCTTCTGTTGGAGGCCGGGATCATTCCAAGCCTAACAAACGTCCTTATGCTTCCTGTGTGAAGCCAAGGGCTGATCCTCCTGCTTCCACTTCTTCGTCTTACTCACGTGGTAAGGGTAAGCATTGGCAGACCAGAGGGAGGTCTCTGGATCTGTCTACTAGCAGAGGAGGTGGTTTCTCCTCTCACAGGCCTCACCGGGGCTCAAAATGAAGGTCCTCACCTTGATTCGTCCCAGGTTGGAGGAACTGCGAGATGCTTACTTTCACGTTCTGATTCATCAGACATCACGAAAGTGTCTCGGATTCACTTTTCTGGGGTGAGTTTACCAGTTCAAGGCCATGCCTTTCAGATTCTACTTGGTTCCTTGGGCCTTCACCCTACTGATGTTGTATGTGATAGCAGTCCATGGTTACTACTTCGACATGTCTGGATGATATCCTCCAGAGGCACTGCTATGCTGTTCTTCTGGAGTCCAATGTCGACACACTGTTGAGCCTGCTCTCGTCACTAGGGTTCAGAGTCAACGAAGAGAAGTCTGATCTGGTCCCTTCTCAGTCGTTTTGTCATCTGGGGATGGTCTTCCATACTCAGCTGAATGCAGTGGTGGTTTCCAGGGCAAGGGCAGTGATTCATTCGGCTTTCGTCCTGACTTTGACCCAGTCCACATCCGCAACATCTCAGAGTATTCTCCAGTTGCTCGGTCTCTGTGGTTCGGTGATGGATCTCAGTCACTGGGGACCGAATGTCGATCCTCTGGATCTGGTGCATTGGACTTGCCCTCATCCGAATGTGTTCTGATGGCAGATGCCAGCGATCTCAGATGGGGCACGACATTGGATCCTTTAGGTCTTTCCCTTCACGTTGTTTGGGACCAGGATCAGGCAGCTCTTCACATCAACCAGAAGGAGCCTCTTCTCTTCTTCTGAGTTTCCGGCAGTGGATCCCCCACTTTTCAAATCGTCAGGTCCTTCTGTTGTTCGACAATTCGACAGTGGTCACATACTTTCGGAACCAGGGCGGCACTCACACGGGTCCCATGTACAAATTATCTAAAAGATCTTCTACTGCTCGCTCATGACGTCAACTCCGGTGTGGTGGTTCATCACATTCCCGGTTGTCGGAACGTCCTAGCTGACTTCCTGTTCCGTCGGGGCAGGGTCATTTCCCCTGAGTGGATGCTTCACAGAGTAGTGTTCCAGTCGCTTTGTGATCTCTGGGGTTGTCCCCACATTGATCTGTTTGCGACCCATTGGAACCATCGGTGGACACTTTCATGTCCCCATGTCCAGATCCTCTGGCTTCAGCCGTGGATGCTTTGTCACTCAATTGGAACGGTCTCATCAGCTACGCCTTCCTGCCTTTCCGATCCTGCCTCAGGTTCTAGCCAAGATATGAACCTGCAGTTGTCCAATCATTCTAATCGTTCCCCTGTTGCCTCAACGGGTATGGATCAATCCGCTCAGCTCTCTGTTTTCAGTGGCTCCAGCACGTCTCCCTCAACATCGTGACCTTCTTTGGTAAGGTCACCCGAGGAGGTTTCACATCGACCCGACTTCATTGAGCCTTCACACATATCTTTTGTTTGGTCCTGCCTCCTCCATAGAGGTTTTTCAAGATGAGAAGTGGAGTGCATTTCTTCTTCAAGGCGGTTCTCCACTGGTTTAGCCTGTGCAGCTAAGTGGAAGGTCTTCTGTCAATGGTGTGTTGATAACTTTTGATTATGCCAATCCTTCGATAACACAGATTGCGGAGTTTCCGGTATATCTGTTTGATTCTCAGGGTCTCCAACCTGTTACCATCAAGGGGTACAGGTCCATGCTTTCGGAGACCTTTTCATATGTGGGATAGCATCTTATCGGCACTATTCCATACCTCTCCAAGCTTCTTCGGCACTTTTCTTTGAAAAGGCCTAGGGTTTTGCAGCTGACCCCAAGATGGAATCTTTCTTGGGTGCTGCTTTGCTTGGGAGGGGATGGGGGGAGGGTGCCATTCGAACTATTATCCCAGGTGGATATGCATTTTCTCTGTTGAGCCCGAATTTTAACTTGGTGCAATATGAGGAAATTTCTTTAAAAATCATCTTCTTCAGATCCACAAGTCAGAATCCTTTAACATTTGGTATACATCTTCTCTAGGGGGGTTAGATTCAAGTTTGTTCAAATCGGGTCCCTGGGTTGACAATTTTGGGCCTGGTTCGAAATGTTCGAAATGTTGGACCAAAATGTGAGAAATTTTTTTTATCGATTTTTTATGCGTATTATACAATTCTGAGACGAAAAAAAAAAAAAATTTGCCTGAAAATTGCAAAAATGTTTTACCCTATGTCCTCCCCCCCCCCACTGGTTTATCCCCTCCCCCCCCCCCCCCCAACCTGAATTTTTTTTATCTTTCAATTTAATCACAGAACTTTTTAAAGAATTTGCTTTAGTACCCCTCTGTTATATTAAAGAGCATGAAGGGCAATTTGAAAACTTGTTAGTCTGGCCTTGAGAGTGCAACAACAAACCCTATATTTTGATATAGTTTTTTATTTGAAAATATGAATAAAATTCTCATCAGTATCGTTGTATGAGCCAAAAAAATGATTTACTACTTTGAATGTCAGTTGGGGGGAAGGGGGAGTCATAACCTAACCATGATCTCCCTCTCCCATTCCCCCTCCCCACCCCATCCGAATATATTTGTTACATTTTACAACTTAAGCACAGGAATCTTGAGAATGGAAAATATAGCAAAAAATCAGAAGAAAACCAATCTTTTGTGACTCAGGTGTGGGGGTGGGTAAGATCATTTCTGAGTGAATAAAGAAAAAAACATCTTTCGGTTGAGAACTTTTATTATCATAACAATAAAAACCATGCAAACTACACCATCAAATTCAAACAAAACATCTAGCACTTAATAGAATCAACAAAGCCCTCAATGAATTTCTCTTCAAAATGGTGATATGAACAGTAAAATACAGATGGAATTCTCTATAAAATGGTGGTTTAATTTGCCTTAAAAAAAAAGACATTTGGCAATTTCAAGTGTCTGGTGGGGGTAAGATGAACTGGTCATGACATCTTCCCCCCCCCCCCCCCCCCCCCACAACAACCTGAATTTTTTTCTCTTCCAACTCAAGACATAATCGGAAAACAATAACCTGAATGTGGTTTTTTTCAACAATTTAGACATAGGATTCATCATACTCATATGTTTAAGTTGTTAAAATAGAAAAATTTTGACTAGGGTAGAAGATACTGTGACCAGTTTATCTTACCTCCCACATGGCACTGGAAATTGGAACACAAATTTACAAGTGGGAAATATGGATCTTAATATAGGATGAAATTCTCTACAAAATGGTGGGCTGACCTAAACAATATTTTTTTGGAACAGGACTTGATAACTAAAATTTATAGTTCAATATGTAGGTCACAGATAGAAATGTGTTTCTGGTAAGACAGAGTTATGGTCACCTAGTGGGAAGGGTGTGAGATAACCCTTTTGAAAACAACTGGCAAGATGTTTCCTCACTTGCTTGAGTTCAAACTGAAAATGGCCAGCATTACCATTTAACACATGCAGACAGTTAGCAATAGCATAAACCCCACAGTCATTTGTATTGTTCTGTCTTGCAGTCTCTGAGTATACAACCTTGAGTGATGGGAAGCCAGTCATAATGTCCTTCAGGAGTACTTGAAAATCTTTGCTGATATGGCGATATAAACTATCAAAAACTTCAATTGTTCCTACCGAACAGCCAACTGTGGAAAGTGCAACCCAGTGGTTGCCTTCAGTGTTCACTATTTGCACAAATTCATCTGTGGGAATGTCAAAGGATTTAGATTAAAACACAACAATTTTGAAGACCAGAAACACTAGGGAACTTGTTTTTCAGCAAGAGTTGTCCATAGTCTATATTTATATAAATTTTGCAATATGCTGCATGAATTGGGCAATAAACTAATTAACACATTTATATCTCCCCCGCCACCCCCAGCCCATCCGAAGATTTATCTTTTAACAACTTCTGCAAATGAATCTTAAAAAATAGAAATTATTGATGAAATTCTCGTCAAAATTTTATGTAACTTTCAAGTTCAGGTAGGGTGTAAGATAAACTGGTCAGGATATCTCCCCCCCCCACCCCACCTGAAGAATTATGTGTTAACAATTTCTGCAAAAGAGTCTTAAACATGGAGAATATTGATGAAATTCTCTTCAAAATTGTGGATTGAGGTAAAAAAATGAATTTTTATGTAACTTCAGGTTCAGGTGGGGTAAAGATAAACTGGTCAGGATATCTCCCCCGCCACCCCACCTGAAGAATTATCTGTTAACAATTTCTGCAAAAGAATCTTGAAAATGGAAAATATTGATGGAATTCTCTTCAAAATTATGGATTGAGGTAGAAGCTTCATGTTCAGGTGGGGGGTAAGATAAACTGGTCACAATATCCCCCCCCCCCCCCACACACCCCTCCCCCAACCTGATTTTTTAGCTCACCTGAGCGAAGAAGGAGAGCTTTACTAATCACTTTCCGTCAGTCGTTAAGTTTGCATTATCGACTTCTCCTCCAAAACCACTAGCCCAGTTTTATTCAAATGTTGGCTAAATGTTTATTACTTTATGCCAATTCAGATTTGTTCAAATGAAGTTGCCCCTCCTGGCTGGTGCCATGCCTGCAAGGGGCACCAAAATCTTTGAAAATCTTCTTCTCATGAACCAGCAGTAGCAGAGACTTGATATTAGGTGTGCAGCTTCCTTTTGAGGTGTAGACTCAGATTTGTTCAAGAGAAGTTCTAGGGGCTATATTTGCCGTCATTATGGGAGGGGCAAGAATTTCTGCCCTGCCCAAAATTTCTATTTTCCAAACCAAGAGGCTGATTTGGACCAAATTTGACATGAGGTTTTATTGGGACATAAGTAGTTAATTTATGCAAAAAAAAATTTTCCCGTCGCCCCATGGGAACCGCAGGGGCTAAAAATAGAAAAAAATTAAAACGCCCATATCTCCAAAACTGCACGACACTAAGAATTTTTATTTGGTGTGAAGCTTCCTTAGGACCAACAGAAAGCATTGGTAAAAAAAAATTGCCATCGGTTTTATCATGAGGTACAGTTTCGAGACTTTTGAAAAAGTGCTGAGTCAGCACTTTTTAACACTGTAGGCAATATGAAAAACATTAAAAAATCTTCTCCAGATCCAACAGGCAGAATCTTTTGATATTTGGTATGCAACATTGTGGGGTGGATCTGATTCAAGTTTGTTCAAATCGGCCCCCTGGGTTCATATTTGGGCTCGGTATAGGAGCTCGAATTCGAACTTAGTGCATTTCAGGCAAATTTCTTAAAAAATCTTCTTCTCCAGATCCAGCAGGCAGAATCTTTTGATATTTGGTATGCAACATTGTGGGGAGGATCTGATTCAAGTTTGTTCAAATCGGCCCCCTGGGTTCATATTTGGGCTCACTATAGAAGCCCGAATTCGAACTTAGTGCATTTCAGGCAAATTTCTTAAAAAAATCTTCTTCTTCAGATTCTGCAGGCAGAATCTTTTGATATTTGGTATGCAACATTGTGGCGTGGATCTGATTCAAGTTTGTTCAAATTGGCCCCCTGGGTTCATATTTGGGCTCAGTATAGGAGCCCAAATTTGAACTTAGTGCATTTCAGGCAAATTTCTTTGAAAATCTTCTTCTCCAGATCCAGCAGGCAGAATCTTTTGATACTGGGTATGCAGCATGCTTGGGTGGGTGGGTGGGTGGGGGGGGGGGGGGGGGGGGGGAGATTCAAGTTTCTTCAAGCCAAGTCCTTGGGTTCATATTTGGGCTCACTGTGGTAGCCCGAATTATAACTTAGTTCAAAATGAGGAATTTTCTTTAAAAATCTTCTTCTTCAGATCCAGCAGTCAGAATCTTTTGATATTTGGGATGCAGCATTCTTAGGGGGGTTAGATTCAAGTTTGTAAAAGCCATGTCCCTAGGTCCATATTTGGGCTCATTGTGGGAGCCTGAATGATAACTTAGCTCAAAATGAGGAATTTTCTTTAAAAATCTTCTTCTTCAGATCCAGCAATCAAAATGTTTTGATATTTGGTATGCAGCATCCTTAGGGGGTGAGATTCAAGTTTGTTCAAGCCATGTCCCTAGGTCCATATTTGGGCTCACTGTGGGAGCTTGAATTGTAACTTAGTTCGAAATGAGGAATTTTCTTAAAAAAATCTTCTTCTTCAGATCCAGCAGTCGGAATGTTTTGATATGTGGTGTGTAGAATCCTTAGGGAGGGGGAGATTCAATTTTGTTAAAGCCAAGTCCCTGGGTCCATATTTGGGCTCCCTGTAGGAGCCCGAATTATAACTTAGTCAATAAGAGGACTTTTTCTTTAAAAATCTTCTTCAGATTCAGCAGTCGGAATGTTTTGATATTTGGCATGCAATAACCTTAGGGAGGTGAAATTCAAGTTTGTTCAAGCCAAGTCCCTTGGTTCATATTTGGGCTCACTACGGGAGCCCGAATGACAACTTAGTTCAAATGAGGAATTTTCTTTAAAAATCTTCTTCAGATCCAGCAGATGAATGCTTTTGATATTTTTTATGCAGCATCCTTAGGGGGGTAAGGTTCAAGTTTGTTCAAGCCATGTCCCTAGGTCCATATTTGGGCTCACTGTGGGAGCTCTAATTGTAACTTAGTTCAAAATGAGGAATTTTCTTTAAAAATCTTCTTCAGATCCAGCAGTCGGAATGTTTTGATAAAAGGCGTGCA
This sequence comes from Pictodentalium vernedei, assembly GCA_031216915.1. Classification (NCBI taxonomy): domain Eukaryota; kingdom Metazoa; phylum Mollusca; class Scaphopoda; order Dentaliida; family Dentaliidae; genus Pictodentalium; species Pictodentalium vernedei. The sequence goes on along the minus strand of CM062294.1, from coordinate 372,385,472 downwards.
GCATCCTTAGGGGGGTGAGATTCAAGTTTGTTAAAGCCAAGTCCCTGGGTTCATATATGGGCTCCCTGTGGGAGCCCAAATTATAACTTAGTTCAATATGAGGAATATTCTTTAAAAATCTTTTTTTTTAGATCCACTGGTCAGAATCTTTCGATATTTGGTATAAGCTTTTCTTAGGAGGAGTAGATGCAACTTGTTGAAATCAATTCTCTGGGTTGATATTTAGCCTACCATGTCAGGTGAGCGCCTCAGGCCCCCTGTTTTTTTTATAGCCAGAAAATTTTGGGTCTGGTTCCGACTTTTTTTCGATTCTTTTCAAAATCGAGTTCCTAGATGAATTAGAGTGGAAATATGTGAAAATGTTTTTACCCTATGTCCTCCCCTCCCTTCCTTGTCGGGGGGGCGGGGGGGCGCAGTTAGGTTCCGCTGTACAGTTTTCCAGGCTTTTCCAAAAATGACACGCGATACACTCTCTTCAAATGTAAATTTTCTGTAACTTAGTTATCTAACCCATAACATGTATTACATTTCCCAAATCCAGTTTACAAATAAACACTCTGAATGTGGGTAGAATAATTTATTGTCAAAGGCAATACTTCAGCCTGCAAAAACATTTCATAAAAAAATGCCGAAACCAGTCATTTTCAGCCACCCAGCAGCCTCAAAAGCAGAATTTTCCTACCGCCCCACCTACCTACCCCTGGAGCATAGCATCCCCTGTTTCTAAAATGCAAAAACAAATTTATATGTTTCCATTTCATTTTTTAGTTACATGTCAGGCAACAGACCCGTGTAAAAATTACATTTTAAAAAATAGCTAATTTTTCGAACCCTCTGTTTCCCATAATTCATCTGGTAATTTACCCCTATGTATCAGACTCCAACTTTGGGACCAAAACTTCAAATTCTCTTGTCCAACAAATAGCCTAATGTAATCATATATCTGATACTAAAAATATATCTCTATTTTACAAGGCCTTAGTTTCAACATATGCCCTATGTTTAGAATTTCCCCCCTGTGCAATAGTGCGAAACTGTAGAGCGAAACCTTAGGAGAAAACAAGAGTGATCTCCCCTTGGATTTCACTCAGGCAAAAGAATCTGGAGTCTATCCTGAGTTGAATGAACAAAAACCACAAGTCTCTATTTTCAACCAGTAAAAGGATACAGAATTGCCTTTCTGACTGCCGAATAGCTTTTGCGGCCAGTTTTTGCCTGATTTTCACAACCTTACCACACCACACCTCCTCAACCCTCACATTCTTCTGAGCCACTTCAGAGAGCATTTTTGTTATTACCACCAGCCACATTGACGACCCAGGTCCAGTCAATAGCACTGTTCAATACAGTCAAAATGTAAAACAATAAGCAGAAATAACCATTGCTTTGGAGGTGGGGTGTTGCTCTCCAGATTTGAAAGTGCAAACAGCTTAACGGACCGATCACACACAGACATAACACCAGTGACCAAAATGAAAAAGTCGACACCATGACTGCAAATCTGTGGTGAATAATAACAACCAGGCTGTTCATAATTGCATATATTTGTCGTGAATAAAAAGCTTGGTGTTTACAAAAGGCATGTGCTACCTTAATGTGTTTTCGAAAGCATGACGCAAATTCAAAACAGGTGCAAAATTAGAATACCATATATTTTGATTTTCCGGATGATAACTTCCTTTATATTCAACACACCTAATCTGAAATTGGTATATAGCCTTATGAACAGAAAATAGGGGTCAAAGTTGACTTTGATCTTTATTCAAAATACTATTTTGGAATTATTGCCCTTTATTTATATAGAATTTAATATATTTTAAGTTTCTGAATGATAATTGTCTTTATATTCTATGCAATGATGCACTTTTCAAAAATGGAAGATTTTATTTTATGGCATTGTTCATCTGTCCATCTATCTGTCCATCCAATGCTGCTTGTTTCATGTTAAACAGTGTGCACCTACCTTGAACTTTCCTGTATGTGGTTGTTCTTTCTGATTCAGAAATTCTTATTTCATTTCCAAAAATGATTACCTGTTGTTGGTATTGGCCTTCTGAACACAAAATACATAGTGAAATGTTGAGTTATTGCTATTTGTTGATTTTATAGAATTTAAGCAAAGGTGTTTCTCTAACTCTAAAATACTACAAAAATATAAAAAAAATATGCAATTTGAACAGCTCACCATGGGTATATTATGCAATGCTCAGTGGTGCTCTTGTTTTTAGTTTTGGATTTTGGCTTGGTGGGTTGTTTATGTGATGGCTTGTGTAATTCCATACAACATGGAATTTATGTTGAGGGATCATCTTACATTACAGCATTGCCAACTTTTGAAGAGAATGACTTGTGATTACCAGTATCACTGAAATAGTCCATCAAGCACATGTGTGTTCATCTCTCATGACATCATGTGACTTTTATTTGTACAGCAATAATGATACAAGATCTTTTATGACCAACGTTTTATTGCTGCTAATATTGCTGCTTGCTAGTTAAAAATTGAATCATCAGAAAATTTTCTGTTTAGGTCATTAAAATATATGATGTCTGTACAAAGATTTTTTGCCTTCGGTTTATCATCCCTTGCTGACGAAGTCGAGAGGGGGATATTGAGATGGTGTCCGTCGATTTGTCCATCTGTCACAAACTTTGTTTGCTTAACTCCTACAGTTTTTAGTGGATTTTTACGAAACTTTTTCTGAAGTATCAGTATCAAGTGTAGATGTGCATGTAGTCAGGAATTTTCGATGCAACAAATTTTGTGTTGTTATGACCCTTGGAAATAGCAAAATTTCCATCACAAAGGCATGTCCGCTTAACTCCTCCTACATTTTTTATTGGATTTTACAAAACTTGATCTGAAGTATCAGTATGAAGTGTAGATGTGCATTTGGGCAGGAATTTTCGATGTGACAAATTTTGTGTGGTTATGGCCCTTGGTAATAGCAATATTTCCATCATAAATACTTGTCCGCTTAACTCCTCCTACATTTTTTATTGGATTTTTATGAAACTTGGTCTGAAGTATCAGTATCAAGTGTAGATGTGCATGTGGTCAGGAATGTTTGATGCGATAAATTTTGCATGGTTATGGCCCTTAGAAATAGCAAAATGTCCATCACAAAGGCTTGGCTGCTTAACTCCTTCTGCATTTTTTATTGGATTTTTACAAAACTTGGTCTGAAGTATCAGTATCAAGTGTAGATGTGCATGTAGTCAGGAATTTTCGATGCGACAAATTTTGCATGGTTACAGCCCTTGGTAACAGCAAAATTTTCATCACAGATGCTTTTCAGCTTAACTCCTCCTGCATTTTTCATTGCATTTTTACAAAAATGACACGCGATACACTCTCTTCAAAATGTAAATTTTCTGTAACTTAGTTATCTAACCCATAACATGTATTACATTTCCCAAATCCAGTTTAGAAATAAACACTCTGAATGTGGGTAGAATAATTTATTGTCAAAGGCAATACTTCAACCTGCAAAAACATTTCATAAAAAAATGCCGAAACCAGTCATTTTCAGCCACCCAGCAGCCTCAAAAGCAGAATTTTCCTACCGCCCCACCTACCTACCCCTGGAGCATAGCATCCCCTGTTTCTAAAATGCAAAAACAAATTTATATGTTTCCATTTCATTTTTTAGTTACATGTCTGGCAACAGACCCGTGTAAAAATTACATTTTAAAAAATAGCTAATTTTTCGAACCCTCTGTTTCCCATAATTCATCTGGTAATTTACCCCTATGTATCAGACTCCAACTTTGGGACCAAAACTTCAAATTCTCTTGTCCAACAAATAGCCTAATGTAATCATATATCTGATACTAAAAATATATCTCTATTTTACAAGGCCTTAGTTTCAACATATGCCCTATGTTTAGAATTTCCCCCCTGTGCAATAGTGCAAAACTGTAGAGCGAAACCTTAGGAGAAAACAAGAGTGATCTCCCCTTGGATTTCACTCAGGCAAAAGAATCTGGAGTCTATCCTGAGTTGAATGAACAAAAACCACAAGTCTCTATTTTCAACCAGTAAAAGGATACAGAATTGCCTTTCTGACTGCCGAATAGCTTTTGCGGCCAGTTTTTGCCTGATTTTCACAACCTTACCACACCACACCTCCTCAACCCTCACATTCTTCTGAGCCACTTCAGAGAGCATTTTTGTTATTACCACCAGCCACATTGACTACCCAGGTCCAGTCAATAGCACTGTTCAATACAGTCAAAATGTAAAACAATAAGCAGAAATAACCATTGCTTTGGAGGTGGGGTGTTGCTCTCCAGATATGAAAGTGCAAACAGCTTAACGGACCGATCACACACAGACATAACACCAGTGACCAAAATGAAAAAGTCGACACCATGACTGCAAATCTGTGGTGAATAATAACAACCAGGCTGTTCATAATTGCATATATTTGTCGTGAATAAAAAGCTTGGTGTTTACAAAAGGCATGCGCTATCTTAATGTGTTTTCGAAAGCATGACGCAAATTCAAAACAGGTGCAAAATTAGAATACCATATATTTTGATTTTCCGGATGATAACTTCCTTTATATTCAACACACCTAATCTGAAATTGGTATATAGCCTTATGAACAGAAAATAGGGGTCAAAGTTGACTTTGATCTTTATTCAAAATACTATTTTGGAATTATTGCCCTTTATTTATATAGAATTTAATATATTTTAAGTTTCTGAATGATAATTGTCTTTATATTCTATGCAATGATGCACTTTTCAAAAATGGAAGATTTTATTTTATGGCATTGTTCATCTGTCCATCTATCTGTCCATCCAATGCTGCTTGTTTCATGTTAAACAGTGTGCACCTACCTTGAACTTTCCTGTATGTGGTTGTTCTTTCTGATTCAGAAATTCTTATTTCATTTCCAAAAATGATTACCTGTTGTTGGTATTGGCCTTCTGAACACAAAATACATAGTGAAATGTTGAGTTATTGCTATTTGTTGATTTTATAGAATTTAAGCAAAGGTGTTTCTCTAACTCTAAAATACTACAAAAATATAAAAAAAATATGCAATTTGAACAGCTCACCATGGGTATATTATGCAATGCTCAGTGGTGCTCTTGTTTTTAGTTTTGGATTTTGGCTTGGTGGGTTGTTTATGTGATGGCTTGTGTAATTCCATACAACATGGAATTTATGTTGAGGGATCATCTTACATTACAGCATTGCCAACTTTTGAAAAGAATGACTTGTGATTACCAGTATCACTGAAATAGTCCATCAAGCACATGTGTGTTCATCTCTCATGACATCATGTGACTTTTATTTGTACAGCAATAATGATACAAGATCTTTTATGACCAACGTTTTATTGCTGCTAATATTGCTGCTTGCTAGTTAAAAATTGAATCATCAGAAAATTTTCTGTTTAGGTCATTAAAATATATGATGTCCGTACAAAGATTTTTTGCCTTCGGTTTATTATCCCTTGCTGACGAAGATGATGACTTGAGATGGTGTCCGTCGGTTTGTCCATCTGTCACAAACTTTGTTTGCTTAACTCCTACAGTTTTTAGTGGATTTTTACGAAACTTTTTCTGAAGTATCAGTATCAAGTGTAGATGTGCATGTAGTCAGGAATCTTCGATGCAACAAATTTTATGTGGTTATGACCCTTGGAAATAGCAAAATTTCCATCACTGAGGCATGTCCGCTTAACTCCTCCTACATTTTTTATTGGATTTTACAAAACTTGATCTGAAGTATCAGTATGAAGTGTAGATGTGCATTTGGGCAGGAATTTTCGATGTGACAAATTTTGTGTGGTTATGGCCCTTGGTAATAGCAATATTTCCATCATAAATACTTGTCCGCTTAACTCCTCCTACATTTTTTATTGGATTTTTATGAAACTTGGTCTGAAGTATCAGTATCAAGTGTAGATGTGCATGTGGTCAGGAATGTTTGATGCGATAAATTTTGCATGGTTATGCCCTTAGAAATAGCAAAATGTCCATCACAAAGGCTTGGCTGCTTAACTCCTCCTGCATTTTTTATTGGATTTTTACAAAACTTGGTCTGAAGTATCAGTATCAAGTGTAGATGTGCATGTAGTCAGGAATTTTCGATGCGACAAATTTTGCATGGTTACAGCCCTTGGTAACAGCAAAATTTTCATCACAGATGCTTTTCAGCTTAACTCCTCCTGCATTTTTCATTGCATTTTTACAAAAATTGGTATGCAGTATCAGTATGATGTGAGCATATGCATATGGAAAGGAAGTTTTGATTCAAATAATTTTTCAGAGTTATTGCCCGTGTCGACTTGCAGGTTTTTTGGAAGATATCTTCAGTTGCGATCCATATGGTTCCTTCAGTTGCAGTGAACCAAATTCCCCGCGGGAACCCCGGGAAGTGAAGTAGTGCCTGTTCACTGCGGTAAACAGGCTCTGTTTTACTGGTAAAATAGGACCCAGTCACCAATGCTTGGGAGGTGCAAACCCTCTCTAAATTGGGCGACATGATTTATTAATGCTCACCTCTGGTCTTGAGTTGATACTCATATTGTGGTCATGATTAGCCATTGTGCAAAAATATGTGATCTTAAACACCAATAAATAAATAAATAAATAAATAAATAATGAACCAAATGAGGTATTTCACTTTGTCCAATGAAGTCCATTCACCATCTCATCCATTTTTAGCTCAACTTTGGCGAAGCCAAATTTGAGCTTATGCCATGGCCAGTCGTCCGTCGGCCGTCTGGCCGCCTGTCCATCAACAATTCAATACGGCTTGGGCTAGAGGCCGTGTTTATGAACCGATCTTTACAAAACTTCTTGGGTACCTTTGTTATGACTGTTGGACGAAAACGAGTGTTTTTGGGTTCGGTCCGAAATTCAAGATGGCAGCCAGCCACCATTTTGTACCAACGATGCAGAAATCTGTGTTTTGCACAGAACTTCCATATGAAAGTGCTGATTTGAATATTTTTTTGTATGAATGTTTTGTACCATGGGATACATCACATATAATACGGGTTTTTTTCTCGTACGTAAATTATGCAAATTAGACTAACTTGGATGTACTTAGTATTACTTTCAGCACTGTCAGTGCAAATGCCAATACGGCTCGGGCTAGAGGCCGCATTTATGAACCGATCTTTACGAAACTACTTGGGTACCTTTGGTATCACAGTGGGACGAGAACGAGTGTTTTTGGGTACAGTCCGAAATTCAAGATGGCTGCCGGCAGCCATTTTGTTCAAAATTAGAGGCAATCAGATTTTTGCGCAGAACTTCCACATGAAAGCTCAGATTTGAATAATTTTTTGTGTGAATGTTTAGTACCATGAGATACATCACATATCATACAGGTTTTTTTCTCGTGCAGAAATTATGCAAATTAGATGAACTTCGATTTTTTCAGTGCTACTTACACACAGTAAGTACACATGTCAATACAGCTCAGGCTAGAGGCTGTATTTATCAACCGATCTTCACGAAACGTCTTGGGTACCTCTGCTATCACCTTGGGACGAGAACAAGTGTTTCTGAGTGCGGTCCAAAATTCAAGATGGCTGCCAGAGGCCATTTTGTACCGAAATTAGGTCTAATCAGTTTTTTGTACACAACTTCTATACGTCTCAGGCTAGAGGCCGTATTTATGAACCGATCTTTACAAAACGTCTTGGGTACCTTTGTTATCTCTGTGGGATGAGAACGGGTGTTTTGGGGTGTGGTCCGAAATTCAACATGGCCACCAGCAGCCATTTTGTACCAAAATTAGTGCAATCAGTCTTTTGTACAGAACTTCTGTATGAAAGTTCTGATTTGAATAATTTTTTGTATGAATTTTTAGTAAAATGGAATACATCACATACAGTACAGGTTTTTTCTTGTGCAGAAATTATGCAAATTAGATGAATTTTGATTTATTTAGTGCTACTTACACACTGTAAGTGCACATGTCAATACGGCTCGGGTTAGAGGCTGTATTTATCAACCGATCTTCACGAAACGTCTTGGGTACCTCTGCTATCACCTTGGGATGAGAACGAGTGTTTCTGAGTGTGGTCCGAAATTCAAGATGGCTGCCAGTGGCCATTTTGTACCGAAATTAGGTCTAATCAGTTTTTTGTACACAACTTCTATACGGCTCAGGCTAGAGGCTGTATTTATGAACCGATCTTTACGAAACGTCTTGGGTACCTTTGTTATCACCGTGGGATGAGAACGGGTGTTTTTGGGTGTGGTCTGAAATTCAACATGGCCACAGCAGCCATTTTGTACCAAAATTAGGTCCAATCAGTTTTTTTTTCTATACAGCTCGTAATAAATATTTTGGGGTTCAGTTAGACCCACTCTGATTTCTTTTCTAGTTAAGCATCTGACTGTCACCCATCTTTACAATACTTTACCTATACATTTGTTACAGGCTATGGTCAGTATTTATGTACAGGCCGTTACAATACTTTATATGTACCTTTGTTATCAGGTCATTACCTAGATGTTTATCATTGCTGTGTCACATACTATACATGTACATGTCTTGACAAGTTGAGCTACAGTGTCATTGACACTTTCATTTCATTTGTGTTGATCACCTCATATGCTTACTCCAATCATAACATAAAAGTCGGCGGGGGATATGGATGTCATTAGACTCTCTTGTTACTTCTGAGCTGTCTAAGTTGTGCCCTTGTAAAGTTAATTTTATTGTTTGTAATTCTTATATTTTTTAATTTCTAGGTACTATTCCTTTAGTGAATATAGCTGGAATGTTTGACAGAGATATTCTTCAGCAAATGAAAAGTGAATGTGGAGGGATTCAAACATTACTGAGGAATCACAATCATATATTTCAAGGTAGTTTTCAAGCCTTAAATTTCATCATGATTCACAAGAATAAGTTGGGATTCTCGCAAACTCTGTATGTGAGAATCAATTTTCAGTTGTCAGTTTAGAATTTGACAGTAGTGTTATAGCCTTATCCTTGTGAGTGCAGCTAGAACTGAAACAGTTAACCGATTAATCGATTAATCAATGATCAACATCTTGGTCAATCCAAAAAGTAATTGATCGATTAACCATTACTTTTGAACTACTGTATTATATGGGTTAACAAAGGAACAAACTTGCTCCAAAACAGGTGAACATTGCCACACTGACTCACATAAATTATATGAGACAGAGTAAAGCATGCAAGTAACTTGCTGACATACTTGTTTACTTGCATGATCATCATACTGTATCAATGACAGGAAATGGTCATTCTTAACCCTTTACCCATTGCAGGTAGCAGACAATACTTGCAAAATAATTTCATGAATTACTAAAAATTTTCAATTTTTGTATCAAAAACATAGCTTATGACCCCTCATTGGAACGAGCTCAATGAGCTCGTTCCACTGAGGAGTCATATGCTATGTTTTTTCCACTTTACCAATGACCCAGAATAGCTGGTGCAACCCAATTTATTACCAGGGCCAAACACAAATTTTTAATCCCCTAAACCCCCAAAATTTGACAAAAAACTTAAAAATAAGAAGAAGACCAATATGGATATACTTTTGCGCAATGCACAACTTGTTGTAGGCTACCACCATCTTGTCATTCTGTTGTTTGGCCCATGTCAGATCAACACATATCCTGACTTTTATGCTATAAAATCCTAAAGTATAATGTAGCCAGACACGATTTTGAAGTGGAATGGTGGAATAATTGCAGCAGAATTTAGCTGAATATAGACATTGAGTTTTTGAACATTCAGGGCTATAACTTTATTGAAATTAAATAATATTTCTTATTTTTCCCGTTTTCGGGATATGCACCTGATTTGTTCATTTTTTGTTTATCATTATGTGTGTGTTCAATGTTCACCTTTTTCCCCTTGAATCCTCTCATTAGATTTTTAAAAACTATTTGCCGGTTTGCAAATTTGTTATTAATTAAAATTCTTCTTAAAAATCTTAGATAATTTACGGAATGTGGATTATTCGTACCCTCTTTGTGGCATACCGGTTATTAGCTTAACTTGACATAGTCAAGATAAGCTATTGCCATCATGCGTGCGGAAGTCTGTTAGTCTGTTAGTCTGTGACGTCTGTTCACATTTTCCTTTAGCACGGGCTACACTCCGCAGTTCTTGTCTGATCGTCATGAAATTTCATGCAGGTTTGGGGTCATGTCTAGATGAGAACGTCCCCTTTTGGTCGTGATCGGGCAACCGGTATGGCTGCCCGAGCTCTAAACCCGAAAACCATTAGCACAGTCTACAGGTCGTATTTATGAAGGGATTTCATTATAACTTGGTAGGATGCCTCTGTATAATGCCTAGATGAGAACGTCCCCTTTTGGGCATGCTCTATCAACCGTGATGGCTGCCCAAACCCAAAACCCAAAAACTTTTAGCACAGTCTGCAGGTCATGTTTAATGTGGAGGAATTTCATTGTAACTTGGTAGGATGACTCCTTATGATGTCTAGATGAGAATTTCCCCATTTGAGCATGATCTGCCAACCGTGACGACTGCCCGAGCCCAAAACCCGAAAACCATTAGCACAGTCTACAGGTCATATTTATTGAGGAATTTCATTGTAACTTGGTGGGTTGACTTCATACAATGTCTAGATGAGAGAGTCCCCTTTTGGATGTGATTGGGCAACTGGGATGGCTACAGGGGCCCGAAGCCCGAAAACCTTTAGCACAGTCTAGAGGTCATATTTATGAAGGGATTTCATTGTAACTTGGAAGGATGACTCCAAATAATGTCTAGATGAGAATGTCCCATTTTGATCGTGATCATGCAGCCTCGATGGGAGCCCGAGCCCCAAAACCTTTAGCATAGGCAAAAGGTCATATTTATGGATGGCTTTCATTGTAACCTGTTAGGTTGACTCCATATAATGCCTAGATGATGTCATCCCCTTTTGGTCGTGATTGGTCAGTTGTGATGGCTACAAGTGCCCGAAGCCCGAAAACCTTGAGCACAGTCTACAGGTCATATTGATGAAGGGATTTCATTGTAACTTCTTAGGATCACTCCAGATGATGCCCAGATGAGATTGCCTCTATGGTTGTGATCATTCAGCCATGATGGCTGCCCGAGCCCGAAGCCCGAAAACCTTTAGCACAGTCTACAGGTTATATTTATGAAGGGATTTCATTGTAACTTGGTAGGTTAACTTCATATAATGTCTAGATGAGAACGTCCCCTTTTGGACATGATTGGGCAACTGTGACGGCTAAAGGTGTCCGAAGCCCGAAAACCTTTAGCACAGTCTTCAGGTCATATTTATGAGGGGATTTCATTGTAACTTGGTAGGATAACTCCAAATAATGTCTAGCTGAGAACGTCCCATTTTGATTGACTTGTTAGGTTGACTCCATATAATGCCTAGATGATGACATCCCCTTTTGGTCGTGGTTGGTCAACTGTGATGGCTACAGGTGTCTGAAGCCCGAAAGTCTTGAGCACAGTCTACAGGTCATATTTATGAAGGGATTTCATTGTAACTTGGTAGGTTGACTTCATGTAATGTCTAGATGAGAACAGCCCCTTTTGGACACCGTTAGGCAACTGTGTTGGCTACAGGGGCCCAAAGCCTGTAAATCTTTAGCACAGTCTACAGGTGATATTTATGAAGGGATTTCGTTGTACCTTGGTAGGATGACTCTAAATAATGTCTAGATGAGAACATCCCCTTTTGGTCGCGATCATTCAGCCTTGATGGCTGCCCGAACCCAAAACCCCAAAACCTTTAGCATAGTCTATTGGTCATATTTGTGGAAGGACTTCATTGTAACCCGTAAGTTTGACTCCATATAATGCCTAGATGATGACATCCCCTTTTGGTCGTGATTGGTGAACTGTGATGGCTTCAGGGGCCCGAAGCCCAAAAACCTTGAGCACAGTCTACAGGTCATATTTATGAAGGGATTTCACTGTAACTTTGTAGGATCACTCCAGATGATGCCCAGATGAGAATTCCCCTTTTGGTTGCGATCATTCAACCATGATGGCTGCCGGAGCCCAAAGCCCCAAAACCTTTAGCACAGGCTACAGGCCATATTTATTAAGGGATTTCATTGTAACTTGGTAGGTTGACTTCATATAATGGACGCAATTGGGAAACTGACTGCTACAGGGGCCCGAAGCCCGAAAATCTTTAGCACAGTCTACAGGCCATATTTATGAAGGGATTTCAATGTAACTTAATAGGATGACTCATTTTGGAATAATTTCACTGTAACTTGGTAACGTTTGTTGATATACGTTAACTGTGAGGTCCACATACATTAACTGTGAGGTCATATTAACCCACCCCTCAGCTCTTTAGTACAGTGTACACCTCATATTATTTTTATCATAGACATAGCATACAGGGAACAGAAATGATCATATTCCCAATTATCACAATTCTTGTCTTATTTCATAATCCTTTCATAAACATTGAACATTATCCTTTTCATCAAACACAACACACAAGTTAAGCTACAGTGTCATTTACACTTTCATTTTTGACATAGTCGGGCGTGTCTGTTTGCCATTACCCTTCTCTATGGGGAATCTTCTGGGGAAGTTTCTCTATTGTTAAGGGTATTCTTGGGATACCGGTTGTCTGACCTGGGCCTTTGTTGTGCCTTTGTTGTGCCTGTTTTGGACTTGGTTACCGTCTCCTATTCACTTTAAAAATTTTGCCTCGGGCGTATGTGTATTATGAAGTCCTCATGTTCGAATGTAAGAGGAAGAAGTCCTCTCTTGATTCTCATTCATCATGTTTGGCTTGCACTCGTTGCTCGAAAGATGGTACCTGTGCAACTTGCTGTTCTTGGGATTCCAAGCGATGGAATTCCCTCTCAACTTATGTATGTGTTGGCAAAGCACCGATTTTGGTGCTTTCACCTAAGGTAACTAATCAAATTTAGTTTCCATTTCAGAGGAACAAGAACATGGTATTGGTCATGGTATAACATCAAGTTCTGTGTTGCCGTCGTCTTCAGATACAGAGCATGTTGACTTACGAGGTTTATCAGACTACTCGGTACCTCGGGCAAGCAGACGGTCAACTTGCTCGACCAGTGTAACGGAGCCTTTAATTAGTGCTTCAGTACCGGGAAAATCCGTAGCGGTCCAGGATACGGAGGGTGGAAGACAGTCCTCTGCATCAGTAGCGAAGCATTCTTCTGTTTTGGGGACAAGATTCGACTTTTAGTGCCAGTTCCGCTGGTAGTCCGGTAGAAAATGCTTCGGAACCAGTTGTTTCTGATGTACCTTTCTCTGCCAGTGCGGCTGGCAGTAATCTTGATATAATAGCCGTTTCCAGGACTCAACACAGTAGACCGCATGCTAGTCGGCAAGATGCAGAGGTAGAGAGTCAGAGCCAGGATCTGGCTCTCTCTAAGGCTAGCATTTCGAGGCAAACATCTTTTTCTAAAAGACGGACACAGGGCTCTGTGTCAGATCACCTGCCGGAGCCAAAAGGCATAGACCGGGGGTGAACATAGCCTCGAATACGGAATTGCTGGAGCAAATTGCCCAGCTAATTGCAGACTCCCAGCAGCATAATATGCGGCCGTCATCGATCTCCGATTTGGATGATTCGGACGGTGCTGGATTGGCAGAAAGAAGGGTTTCCTCAAATAATCAGTATGTCGATAATAGACCAGACCAGGAACCTCTAGCTGGTAGTGTTAGGGAGTTTGATGAAGACGAGACTGACACTACATCTTTGGCTGAGCAACATATGGAAACTATGAGGTTCCTGCAGGATTTTTCACCTGAATTAATTCCTTCTGGTCGAGTTCTGCGCCTTCTAGAGCCAAGCGCCTGTCTTCTTTGGACAGGGAGGTCATTAAGTCGAAGGAAAGTATCCTTCTGTACCCGTCTCAATCAGTCCAAGCGTTAGATGCGTTTGATTGTTGTGACGAAGCTATTGCTGACCTGGCTCAGGCTAGAAAAAGTTCTTTCCTTTCGGAAAGGAAGCTTGACCTACTGTTTAGAGGCAATACCTTCTTAAATATGGTAGGCGAGAATAAGATTCCAAGAGCTCCTCTGCAATTGGATGACGGAGCTAGGAACTTAGGTATGTCACTTCCGTCATCGTGTAGCATTAGTTCTTTTGTTATAGTCACTTACATTGAATCTGGCAGAAGTATTTTGGGCGCTATGTCATATGCAGATCATATTTGCAGGGCATTGGCCGACAATTTGGAATCTGAGAGCTTACAGGAGTTGTTATCTCCTTTGAGAGTGCTCTCTGGCGCCATCATGTATACTTCATCCCACTCTGCTCTTTCAGTAGCGAATTTAGAGTTGGTCAGGTGCGATGCTGCCTTTACATCTATGTCATTTATTGATGACAGTGTTAAGAGCTCTCTAAGGGCCGCTCCCATTTCGGGCTCTTCATTATTCAATGATCAGTTAAAAGCTGTATTTGAAGATGCTTCTAAGAAAGCTACAAGTCAGCTTTTGTTGCGCTTATCTTTGCAACCTCAGCCTTCCACAAGTGGTACTTCTCGGGGAGGTAAATTTTTCTCCAAGAGAGGCTCAGCCCATGCTGCTTTTAAAGCTAATCGTGGTCGTGGTAGCTCGAAACAGGGGAGCGATTTCAAAAAGGGGATGACGCAGTAACCCCACACCGACATCACAGAGGGGTGCGAGAACTTCACATGGTTTCTCGTATAAGCCTCGTAAGTCCTACAAATGAAGATTTTGACCTCTGTTCTCCAGTTGGTGGAAGGCTTTCAATATTCGCAAGCAACTGAAACACAATAACTCAGGATCTTTGGGTTCGAGACGTTGTAAGAAATGGTTTACGTCTTTCGTTCCGGAGAAAATCTCCATTAACGCGGATTCCGTGTTTTGTGAACCTTCCACAAAATATAAAAGAGTGAGGCTTTGATTTCAGCTGTGGACTCTCTCCTACAAAGGAGGCAGTAGAGGTCGTAGAGAATCCCAATTCAAGGGATTCTACAGGCATCTTTCTTCTTGTGCTGAAGCCAGACGGCTCGTACAGGCCGGTCATCGATCTCAGTTGATAAACAAGCTAATAATTGCACCAAATTTTATATGGAGACAATTCGATCAGTGAGAGGCATCATCCGAGTGAACGATTACTCTGCAAGTTTTGACTTCCATTTCGCGGTTCAAGGAGAAGTATACCAGTTCAGAGCAATGTGTTTTGGGCTTGGACTCTGCTCTGTGCGCGTTCACTCGGGTGGTGAAGGTGGTGATGAGCCACTTTAGAGCTCACTCGGCTTCGATGACGTCGGCATATCTGGACGACATTCTTCAAAAGTACGAAAATTTTCATGCTCTTCAAAGTGACGTTCAGAGTTTGCTATCGCTGCTACGATACCTAGGTTTTATGATCATTGTCGACAAGTCGGATTTAATACCGACGAGGTCATTTTGTTCATCTGGAATGAGTTTCGATACTCTCAACAATCGGGTCTATTTGCCGGTAGCAAGAGCAAAATTAGTTTCTCTTTACGCAGATATTGCATAAACGCACAAGTCATTACTGCAAGAGAGTTTATGTGGCTGTTAGGACTTTGCGGCGCTGCCACGGAGTTAATTCCGCTAGGTCGTTTGTGCACTCGTCCACTTCAAATTTATCTAATTCAAAATTGGAGCGTAAAAGGTCAGTTGTTGGACAGTCCGATAGTTTTATCACAGTAAAACATCTTCAAATTTGGGCGGATATCCAGTGGTTTTCCCAGGCTACACCGCTTCAGATTCAGGAGCCGTCATTCATAATCATGACGGATGCCAGTCAGGAGGGTTGGGATGCTTCTCTGATTCCGGGCGATCAAGTGTGTCATCACTTATGGGAGAGTCAGTTTCTTGTGTCCCATATAAACTACAAAGAAATGAGGGCAATTTGGTTAACTCTAAATCATTGGCTCAGTCGAGTAATAAACTCATATGTTCAAATTCTGTCGGACAATTCAACAGTAATAGCCTATATTCGGAATCAGGGAGGTACTCATTCCATCCAGCTGTTGAATCTCACCAAAAAGATTCTTCTTTTCTCTCAAAAGAATCAGATTCTGATATCGATTTGTCATATTCCAGGTCGTCTCAGTGCAATAGCAGACTCTCTATCGAGAAAGGATCGCCTGCTTCCTTCAGTATGGATGTTGAAAAAAATCTGTCTTCAATCAGATTTGCTTCCAGTGGGAACATCCAATGATCGATTTTTTTGCCACGAGTCTGAACAATCAGTTACAGACTGTTGTGTCTCCATGCCCGGACCCTTAAGCTTATGCAGTAGACGCTCTGTCAGTTTCATGGAATGGGATAATAGGGTATGCTTACCCTCCAGGTCCCCTCATTCAACAGATCTTGCTAAAGATAAAACAGTCTTCTTGCAAGATTCTACTGGTTGCAAGTCTGTCGGCTCACAGACGGTGGATAATTCTTCTCCAGGAACTTCTTTGGGACCTTCCACGGAAGTTACCACTTTTCCGGGATCTTCTGACACAGGGGAAACTCCGTCAGCTTCCTGCACGAAAAACAGTTTTCCAGACGAGCAGTGGACACAATTTCTAACTGTAGGAGAACCTCCTCTTCGTTAAATTATGAAGCAAAGTGGAAGGTTTTTGTTCGTTGGTGTGAATCACCATTGATTGATTTTTTTAACCTAACTATTCCTCAATTAGCTAACTTTTTTATTTATCTTTTTGATGAAGTTAAGCTACAGCCAGTCACTATTAAGGGCTATAGGTCTATGCTTTCTGACATCTATGCACACCAAGGGAAATTAAACATTGGGTCAGATGTATCTTTAAATAATTAATGAGGAATTTTTCTGTGAATAGACCTCGTACCTTGACACTAGTCCCTAAGTGGAATTTAGCTTGGGTTCTTCTGAAACTTCAAGAAGCACCTTTTGAACCGTTAAATACTGTTGAGTTTAAATTCCTTACTTATAACACGGTTTTTCTTTTAGCATTTGCGTCAGCTAGAAGAGTTAGTGAGCTTCATGCTTTGTCTGTTGAAGACTCTCATTATCGTAGTGTTGGTAATTCTATTACTCACACTACGAAAGTGGGATTCTTAGCTAAGAATCAGGTTCCGGACAAATGGCCTAACCCTATTCTTAAAGCATTACCGTCTTCAGATGGTCAGAGACCTTTGTTGTGTCCAGTAAGAATGCTTAAGATTTATAAGGAGCGTTCTAGTTTTATTAGAAGAGGTAGGAAAAGGTTATTTCTTTCTATTCTTAACAGAAATGATATTTCTCTTCATTCAATATCCAGATGGATTCAGTTAGCTATTCGGTCAGCTTATAATGCTTTGTCTGTGAATCAGAGAATAGCTTATAAGATTTCAGCTCACGAAGTTAGAGCTTTAGCTAGTCGTACTTCTTTGAAGGATTTGATGCAAGCAGCTTATTGGACACAACAGCCGACTTTTACCAAATTTTATCTTCGAGATTTAGAATCAATTTCGGATGATCTCAGATCTTTAGGACTGTTATCGGTAGCTCAGAAGGTCGTCCATTCTAATTAGGATTTTCATTCAACCTTCTGTTTGGTCTGCTCTAGCACTGTCTCCAGTCTGCTACCCTCTTCATTTTGAAGTGTACATGTAGTTACTTTCAAAACAAGGGGAATAGGGGGATGGTATTTCCAAATAGTCATCTGGCTTTATAGTGAAAAACATGGACATACCTCCTTCAGTGATAGTATCCTGGGGCAGTGCTTTGGTAGTTTTAATGTGTAGCTTGATATGAAGCAATTTTAAATGTATTATGTGCTTTTAATGTGTAGCTCGATGTGAAGCGTTATTGTATATGTCATGTGTCAAGACGAGCTTTTCTATACAATACTCGGACATTTTTGTGTCGCCGCCCCACAAAGTGGGGAGCGACATATAGGGATTACTTTTGTCATCTTGCGGCGTCCGCATCGTCGTCCGCGTCACACTTTCTCTTATCTGCCACTCCTCTTTAACCTATGAATGGATTTTGATGAAACTTTCAGTGATTCTTTATCACATAATGGCATTGTGCACCTCCTATTTTATTTTTTGATCCGCTGTATTTTTTTCCAGAGTTATGCCCCTTTTCCACTTAGAATTCTGTCTGAAATATTAAAATATAGTGCAGGCGACACACGTCTTCCATGGAAGACTCACATCTAAGTTAATGATTTATAAAGAGTCTCATTTCTCTGGACTTCTTTATGTTTTGGCTTCCTTTATCAAATTAGCATAATGGGTTATGCTAGGCCTTAAATAGAGTTACGCCTATATTTTCATTGTTTTTCTGAAATAGGAGCAATGAATATTAAGTACTAGGCCCGCCTGCCTATTTACTATTCTCAGCTAGTCTGGGCCATTGGTATGGTGGAAAAATATGAAAAATTTATACCAATTTTAATATTTTTAATACTTACCAATGGCTCAGACGGGGATGGCCCTCCCTGGAGTAGACACTCCTTCCTCCCCGCTGAGTTTTATTACAGTTCTTATTAACATTTAACAGGCACAACAATAAAGAATGACAAGATGGCGGTAGCCTATTGTTGTCCTTTACAACAATTTGCGCATTGCGCAAAAGTATGGAGGACCATACTGGTCTTCTTGTTTTTAAGTTTTTTGGCAAATTTTAGGGGTTTAGGGGATTCAAAATTTGTGTTTGGCCCAGGTAATAAATTGGGTTGCACCAGGTAGTCTGGGCCATTGGTAAGTATTAAAAATATTAAAATTGGTATAAATTTTTCATTTTTGTATATAAGCCTAATCAGTTTTGTTTGTTATTTTGGGTAAAGGGTTTATGCTGTAAATCATCAACAGTATGGCTGTTATTCAGATATCTATTTGGACAAGTGATTAATCGGTTAACCAAGGTTAATCCATGTGATTAATCAATCAAGAAAACCCCTTAACTGTTTCAGCTATAAGTGCAGCAGTCCATAATCCCTAATATAAAACAAACCTCATATTTATATATAAAAATATTTACTGCTGTTTAACCCCAAAAGCCGTAGTTCCAATTTTTAGCTTAACTTGACAAAGTCAATATAAGCAATTGCCATCATGCATGCAGAAGTCTGTGAGTCTGTTAGTCTATTCACATTTTCTTTAGCACAGGCTACACCCCAGCAGTTCTTGTCCAAGCATCACTAAATTTCATGTGCAGCTTTGAGGTCATGTATCGATGAGAACATCCCTGTTTGGTCACGATCAGTCAGCCGGGATGGCTGCATGGGTTTGAAACCCCAAAAGATTTAGCACAGCCTACAGGTCATATTTATGAAAGGATTTTATTGTAACTTGGTAGGATGACTCTGTATAATTTCTAGATGAGAATGTCCTATTTTGGTCAGGTTCGGCCAACCATGACTCATTTTGGAATGATTTTTCTCTAAAATGGTAACTTTGGTTGACATACGTTAACTGTAAGGGCCACTTCAACCCAAGCCTTAGTTCTTTAGTACAGTCTACATCTCTAATTATTCTTATTGAAAACATATCATGTAAGGTACAGAATTGAACGTATTCTCAATTATCACAATTCTTGTCTTATTTCATAATCTTTTCATAAACATTGAACATTATCTTTTTCATCAAACACTACACACAGTCAAGTTACTCTGCAGTGTCATTGACACTTTCCTTGTTAGATTCTTGTCTTGTATGTAATGTAAAACATATGTACCAACATACCAGTTTGTGGTGGTCTTGCTGATGGAAGTTACAGTACCTTGGCAGTTGCTTCTAATGAAGTCTTGACTGCCTGTATAGCCATTGCTAAGTCAAAATATGTTACCTTATATGAGGGAGCAAAAAATAAGTAGAATTCTCCAGGTCTTTAAGGACACTTTTAGAATCTTTGACAAGAATCAAATGAAGATTTTGTGAGAATCAAGAGTTGATTCCCATTGTTTTTCTGATTCTCGCATGAATTTTAAGTCCTACTTTTAGTATTTTAGTATTGATTTTTGTCTTTTTGAGAGCATTCCTAAAATCATATTGGGACTTTACTGGTGACTGACAAAACACAATACTTTGGTTTTGATCAGATCAGGATCTTGTTATGATCCAATAAAACCAGTGGGTCGAGATTTTGTTATCAAATATTGTGAAGTCAAGACTGAATGAAGAAAAACGAATGGAAAAAGTATCAAAGATTCTGTCTTCTTGCATTTCTTTTTTCGACCAGTGGGATTCTACAGTATTGTAGGGAAGGAAAGCAGACTAGAATTTTGGCTGGATCTCAACCCAGTAATGATCCAGTTGATATTCTCTATTCACTTTTGTAATCGTAGTGCTGTATGTTGGTTCTTTGTACTTTTGTAATCGTAGTGCTGTATGTTGGTTCTTTGTACTTTTGTAATTGTAGTGCTGTATGTTGGTTCTTTGTACTTTTGTAATCGTAGTGCTGTATGTTGGTTCTTTGTACTTTTGTAATCGTAGTGCTGTATGTTGGTTCTTTGTACTTTTGTAATCGTAGTGCTGTATGTTGGTTCTTTGTACTTTTGTAATCGTAGTGCTGTATGTTGGTTCTTTGTACTTTTGTAATCGTAGTGCTGTATGTTGGTTCTTTGTACTTTTGTAATCGTAGTGCTGTATGTTGGTTCTTTGTGATTTTGTAATTGTAGTGCTGTATGTTGGTTCTTTGTTACTTTGTAATCGTAGTGCTGTATGTTGGTTCTTTGTTACTTTGTAATCGTAGTGCTGTATGTTGGTTCTTTGTGATTTTGTAATCATAGTCCTGTATGTTGCTTCTTTGTGATTTTGTAATTGTAGTGCTGTATGTTGGTTCTTTGTGATTTTGTAATCATAGTGCAGTATGTTGGTTCTTTGTACTTTTGTAATTGTAGTGCAGTATGTTGGTTCTTTGTACTTTTGTAATTGTAGTGCTGTATGTTGGTTCTTTGTGATTTTGTAATTGTAGTGCTGTATGTTGGTTCTTTGTTACTTTGTAATCGTAGTGCTGTATGTTGGTTCTTTGTTACTTTGTAATCGTAGTGCTGAATGTTGGTTCTTTGTGATTTTCTAATCATAGTGCTGTATGTTGGTTCTTTGTGATTTTGTAATCATAGTCCTGTATGTTGCTTCTTTGTGATTTTGTAATTGTAGTGCTGTATGTTGGTTCTTTGTACTTTTGTAATCGTAGTGCTGTATGTTGGTTCTTTGTACTTTTGTAATTGTAGTGCAGTATGTTGGTTCTTTGTACTTTTGTAATTGTAGTGCTGTATGTTGGTTCTTTGTGATTTTGTAATCATAGTGCTGTATGTTGGTTCTTTGTTACTTTGTAATTGTAGTGCTGTATGTTGGTTCTTTGTGATTTTGTAATCATAGTGCTGTATGTTGGTTCTTTGTTACTTTGTAATTGTAGTGCTGTATGTTGGTTCTTTGTGATTTTGTAATTGTAGTGCTGTATGTTGGTTCTTTGTACTTTTGTAATTGTAGTGCTGTATGTTGGTTCTTTGTGATTTTGTAATCATAGTGCAGTATGTTGGTTCTTTGTACTTTTGTAATTGTAGTGCAGTATGTTGGTTCTTTGTACTTTTGTAATTGTAGTGCAGTATGTTGGTTCTTTGTGATTTTGTAATTGTAGTGCTGTATGTTGGTTCTTTGTTACTTTGTAATCGTAGTGCTGTATGTTGGTTCTTTGTTACTTTGTAATCGTATTGCTGTATGTTGGTTCTTTGTGATTTTCTAATCATAGTGCTGTATGTTGGTTCTTTGTGATTTTGTAATCATAGTCCTGTATGTTGCTTCTTTGTGATTTTGTAATTGTAGTGCTCTATGTTGGTTCTTTGTGATTTTGTAATCATAGTGCAGTATGTTGGTTCTTTGTACTTTTGTAATTGTAGTGCAGTATGTTGGTTCTTTGTACTTTTGTAATTGTAGTGCTGTATGTTGGTTCTTTGTGATTTTGTAATTGTAGTGCTGTATGTTGGTTCTTTGTTACTTTGTAATCGTAGTGCTGTATGTTGGTTCTTTGTTACTTTGTAATCGTAGTGCTGTATGTTGGTTCTTTGTGATTTTCTAATCATAGTGCTGTATGTTGGTTCTTTGTGATTTTGTAATCATAGTCCTGTATGTTGCTTCTTTGTGATTTTGTAATTGTAGTGCTGTATGTTGGTTCTTTGTGATTTTGTAATCATAGTGCAGTATGTTGGTTCTTTGTACTTTTGTAATTGTAGTGCAGTATGTTGGTTCTTTGTACTTTTGTAATTGTAGTGCTGTATGTTGGTTCTTTGTGATTTTGTAATTGTAGTGCTGTATGTTGGTTCTTTGTTACTTTGTAATCGTAGTGCTGTATGTTGGTTCTTTGTTACTTTGTAATCGTAGTGCTGTATGTTGGTTCTTTGTGATTTTCTAATCATAGTGCTGTATGTTGGTTCTTTGTGATTTTGTAATCATAGTCCTGTATGTTGCTTCTTTGTGATTTTGTAATTGTAGTGCTGTATGTTGGTTCTTTGTGATTTTGTAATCATAGTGCTGTATGTTGGTTCTTCGTGATTTTGTAATCATAGTGCTGTATGTTGGTTCTTTGTGATTTTGTAATTGTAGTGCTGTATGTTGGTTCTTTGTGATTTTGTAATCATAGTGCTGTATGTTGGTTCTTTGTTATTTTGTAATTGTAGTGCTGTATGTTGGTTCTTTGTGATTTTGTGATCGTAGTGCTGTATGTTGGGTCTTAGTTATTTTGTAATCGTAGTGCTGTATGTTGGTTCTTTGTGATTGTGTAATCGTGGTGCTGTATGTTGGTTCTTTGTACTTTTGTAATTGTAGTGCTGTATGTTGGTTCTTTGTACTTTTGTAATTGTAGTGCTGTATGTTGGTTCTTTGTACTTTTGTAATTGTAGTGCTGTATGTTGGTTCTTTGTACTTTTGTAATTGTAGTGCTGTATGTTGGTTCTTTGTGATTTTGTAATCATAGTGCTGTATGTTGGTTCTTCGTGATTTTGTAATCATAGTGCTGTATGTTGGTTCTTTGTGATTTTGTAATCGTAGTGCTGTATGTTGGGTCTTAGTTATTTTGTAATCGTAGTGCTGTATGTTGGTTCTTTGTGATTGTGTAATCGTGGTGCTGTATGTTGGTTCTTTGTACTTTTGTAATTGTAGTGCTGTATGTTGGTTCTTTGTACTTTTGTAATTGTAGTGCTGTATGTTGGTTCTTTGTACTTTTGTAATCGTAGTGCTGTATGTTGGTTCTTTGTACTTTTGTAATTGTAGTGCTGTATGTTGGTTCTTTGTACTTTTGTAATTGTAGTGCTGTATGTTGGTTCTTTGTACTTTTGTAATTGTAGTGCTGTATGTTGGTTCTTTGTACTTTTGTAATCGTAGTGCTGTATGTTGCTTCTTTGTACTTTTGTAATCGTAGTGCTGTATGTTGGTTCTTTGTACTTTTGTAATTGTAGTGCTGTATGTTGGTTCTTTGTACTTTTGTAATTGTAGTGCTGTATGTTGGTTCTTTGTACTTTTGTAATTGTAGTGCTGTATGTTGGTTCTTTGTACTTTTGTAATCGTAGTGCTGTATGTTGGTTCTTTGTACTTTTGTAATCGTAGTGCTGTATGTTGGTTCTTTGTACTTTTGTAATTGTAGTGCTGTATGTTGGTTCTTTGTACTTTTGTAATTGTAGTGCTGTATGTTGGTTCTTTGTACTTTTGTAATTGTAGTGCTGTATGTTGGTTCTTTGTACTTTTGTAATCGTAGTGCTGTATGTTGGTTCTTTGTACTTTTGTAATTGTAGTGCTGTATGTTGGTTCTTTGTACTTTTGTAATTGTAGTGCTGTATGTTGGTTCTTTGTACTTTTGTAATTGTAGTGCTGTATGTTGGTTCTTTGTACTTTTGTAATCGTAGTGCTGTATGTTGCTTCTTTGTACTTTTGTAATCGTAGTGCTGTATGTTGGTTCTTTGTACTTTTGTAATTGTAGTGCTGTATGTTGGTTCTTTGTACTTTTGTAATTGTAGTGCTGTATGTTGGTTCTTTGTACTTTTGTAATTGTAGTGCTGTATGTTGGTTCTTTGTACTTTTGTAATTGTAGTGCTGTATGTTGGTTCTTTGTACTTTTGTAATCGTAGTGCTGTATGTTGGTTCTTTGTACTTTTGTAATCGTAGTGCTGTATGTTGGTTCTTTGTACTTTTGTAATCGTAGTGCTGTATGTTGGTTCTTTGTACTTTTGTAATTGTAGTGCTGTATGTTGGTTCTTTGTACTTTTGTAATTGTAGTGCTGTATGTTGGTTCTTTGTACTTTTGTAATTGTAGTGCTGTATGTTGGTTCTTTGTACTTTTGTAATTGTAGTGCTGTATGTTGGTTCTTTGTACTTTTGTAATCGAAGTGCAGTATGTTGGTTCTTTGTGATTTTGTAATCATAGTGCTGTATGTTGGTTCTTCGTGATTTTGTAATCATAGTGCTGTATGTTGGTTCTTTGTGATTTTGTAATCGTAGTGCTGTATGTTGGTTCTTCATGATTTTGTAATCATAGTGCTGTATGTTGGTTCTTCGTGATTTTGTAATCGTCATGCTGTATGTTGGTTCTTCATGATTTTGTGATCATAGTGCTGTATGTTGGTTCTTCGTGATTTTGTAATCGTAGTGCTGTATGTTGGTTCTTTGGGATTTTTGAGAAAAAAAATTTCTGATGCCATTCCATGCTGTTCCATTATAAGAGCTGGAAGGTTTTAATTTTTCTGATTCTCTTTCAGTTTCTGTTCGGTTCAGTTCAGTTTTCCTGTGTGTTAAGAACATATAATAAACACCACTTCAGGCTCCTTAACTTGGAAAAAAATCTAAAATAGTTTGTAATGCACCACACTCACTACAAAAAACTGCTGTCTGTAACAAACTCTATTTGGTTCAGCCTAACTTACCTTTTGATAATCCTTGGGGGTTCTAGGAGATCAGTTACTATGCCTATTGAGACCAAAGAAAACATAAATTAGGGTAACAAATGAATTAAGTTCATCTAATCTACGTTGTGTTCTCATTGTCACATTTTATCCCTTATTGACTTGTCGGCGGATGAGTCAGTAAGGTAAGAAATGTGACAGTGAGAACGCAACATATTTGCCCCTTTTCCAGACAGACGAAGTAACAAGAATCCAGATGGGCCACAAGTCAAGTTCTTTCCTAGTGAGATAGTTTGATCAGTTTATGCACAAAGTCTCGCTGGGTGTTCTGGTTCAGTTTTCTGGCTTGCTATAAGAACCAGAACCGAAAAATCTAAAAAATGCTCGGCTCTGTCCATTATGCCCTGATATTTTAAGTCTTTCCTTTGAACATTTCTGAAATCTATTATTGGAAATACCCTGAAACATTTGTATTTTCACTTGCTGTCATAAAAGAAGAAATATCAGTCCCTAGATTCTCAAATCCATAGATTTGCGAAAAATCACACCTCTCAAAAGGTCAGGAGGTGCTATTTCTATAGTCCCTCAAGTCATTTCCCTCTCCCAGTTCCCTGAGAGAATGAGCAGGTAATCGTAGTTAGAACTACTATTTCCAGAATGTAACATAAGTTATGGTGTGGGGCTGTGCACCCTGGTGATCAAAAATGTTGTTATCCCCCACTGCCGAAGTTGGGAGGGGGATATTAAAATGATGTTAGTCCACCCATTCGCATATCTCCTCCTACAGTTCTCAGTGGATTTGTACAAAACTTAGTCTGAAGTATCAGAATCAAGTGTAGATGTGCATGTGGACAGGAATTTTTGATTCGACAAATTTTGCATGGTTACGGCCATTGGAAATAGCAAAATTTCCATCACAAAGGCTTGTCTACTTAACTCCTTCTACATTGTTCATTGGATTTTTTACGAAACTTGGTCTGAAGTATCAGTATCATGTGTAGATGTGAATGTGATCAGGAATTTTTGATGTGATGAATTTTGCATGGTTATGACCCTTGGAAATAGCGAAATTTCCATCACAAAGGCTTGTCCGCTTAACTCCTCCTACATTTTTTATTGGATTTTTAGGAAACTTGGTCTGAAGTATCAGTATCAAGTGTAGATGTGCATGTGGCCAAACAATTTTGATGCGACAAATTTTGCGTGATTACGGCCCTTGGTATTAACAAAATTTCCATCACAAATTCTCAGACAATTGCTTGCCATTGTTTTGTGGTTCTCGTAAAACTGTCTGACACGAGATGTCCTGTAAAACTGTCCGACAAGAAGTGACCCTGGCTGTCAAAAGTGTTGTTAAACCCCAATAAATAAATAAATAACTGTACCCTAATGAATAGAGATTATCAGTGCAATGAAGTTTTCTGAAGTGCTGTATTGCTTTGAGTTTGGGCCTATAACCAAGCAGTACATCGACTCATGTGATACTGCTTGGTTGAAGTTTGATACAGCATTCTCAGAAACTTCACTGTACTGACGATCGTTTTTTTACATACCTGCCCTAAGGTAATAATTAAATAGTAAAATTAGCGTTTTGATTAGGGCTGTCGCGACTATCAATTTTCATAGTTGATTAATCGCCAACGTTAGTCGATGCTTAGTCGATTAATAGTCATTTCCCATGAATTCAACAATCTCTAATATTCTTGCAAAATAATTTTAAAACTGACAATGTTTGAATGTGTACCTTTCTGCATCAAGATAAAATAGAAACACCGGAATATATCTGGCAGACTCCGATTGATTTGAAGAATTTAAACAGTAACTAACTATTCAGAAATTTTCAATATAAAACCCCCTCCACTCCAACACAAGTTACAACTTAGTGCTACAAGTGAAGTTACCACTGTGGGTCTTGTAACAATTTTCTCGCTTTCGCGGTTCCAATTATTCCAAAGAGGGTTGCTCGAGTGTACAAGACCGAAGATTCTATTTACTCTGCAGTGACTTCCCAAACTGCAATTATTAAAAGATACACCATTTGAACGATACTCTTTAGTACTGGTGCTGGTTAATACTACAGAGAACAGGGATTGATCAAATGGCAAGGCTCGTTGTTTTCAAAATTACGTTGTTGCATAACAATGCGTCAAACAAAGGCCATGGGACATTACAAGTAACTATGGCGAGACATTTCAAAGGTTAACAATCTGTTAATTTATCTCATTACACAGCACAATTTTAATCCAACTTGTACCACTTTAAAAATGAACTATGATCGACTAAAAATAAAAAACGTCGAGTACTGCAGCAGTCGATTAATCGAATAATTGCGACAGCACTAGTTTTGATTTTGCTGAAAGTTGGCGACAAAATTTCTATTGTCGTTGTTGCCATGATGTCTTCTTTATCTCTGGTACCGATGGATGGACTCAATCTACCTCATTGTCTCAGTGTATCTGGCACAAATCCAATTTAGGTTCGACAACATTTTTTGAGAGATAAATAGATACATTTGTAGAATGACAAAAAAGATGTAAAAAAAATCTAAATTGATAATTTGTGGATTCAGAGGACATTTTCTAGCACAAGATGGATGAAGACATAATTCTCACCAAGCCTCATTTTCAATTTTTTCAATATCACACTTAGGGCTGCACGGTATATCGATTAACTGATATATACCGGTATTCAAACCAATATCGATGGAATACTGGTGTAATTACAAAAATATTGGTTTATCGTCATTATTTATTTACCCACAATTTAATATTTTTATACTGTACCAATGACCCAGACATAGCTGGTGCTAACTCTTAAAAATCTAGGGCCAAACACAAATTTTGCCCCCCCAATCCCCAAAATTTGCATCTAAAACCAAAGAAATCATGTCCTAAATGGTCCTCCATACTTTCCCTCCACTGCGCATGCGCAGTGTCAAGGAGGTCTCGCAATTGGCGCCAATAATCATTCTTTGTTTGGCCCTTCATCAGTTCACATCTGACTGATCTTTGTGCTTGTAAATCTCAGTTTAAATGATGCCAGACACATAAATATTAGAGAAATGGTGGATCTAAAGAGGAAATAGAAGGAGGAGAGGAAAAATGAGTGCAGGAAATAATCAGGGCTGTAACTTAAAAATTTTTTTATGAAATTATGATAAGTTGCCTAATTTCGAGGCATGGGCCTGTTGTTGTCATTCTTGCAATAAAGTTACACTGCTTGTTCAGTGTTTCCTCTCTCCATTTCCTTTAAGTCCCCCCTTGCTATTCTCCCATGCTTTTGGCATATTTTCTGTAATATTATTCTTCCTAAAATTTCTTGGGAGTTTTAGCTGGGTAACAGAATGAATTCTGTTCTTTTCCCCATGTTTACGTCCTCACCCATGGGTGTTTAGGCGTAGTGTTCTGCATCTGATGTTCTGCAGTTTCTTCCCTGGAAGTCTCTGTTTTGCATCAGATAGTGTGTTATTGGTAACTGATTTCGGGCCATGGTTATCAGTGCCTGGAGTCATGTTTCTGGTGTTTATACACTTCTTGTTTACATTGACAACAGTCTCTGTGGAGGGGGATTTCTTGTCTTTGTATTAGCTTTATCATAACAAGATACATTATTATTATACGTAAGTGTTGCATTAATTTTTTTAAAATATTTTTAAAATTTTTGTCTACACTTAGGCTTCTTGGGATCCATTGGGGCTCAGTGTTACTTTTCAGAAACTTGGGCTTTTCTGAATTATTTTTCCTATGTTAATGGATCATGTTATTATGTATCTTTGTTTTCAGGGGTTGGTGCGAGTACTAGGACTTCTTGTATTCTTTTCACAATGAAAGGATATTGTTCAAATTGTAATAAGAGGAAATCTTCCTCTGACTTTCATAATCATTGTATTAATTGTAGTCAGTGTACTCGCACTAACTCCTGTTCAGTATGTGTCAATTGGGATGACAAACATTGGAAGCGTGTGTCACGGTATGTTGTTAGCGGGGAAAAGGCCATGCCGGTCCTTTCTCCGCAGGGCCACTCTAGTTTATCAATCTCTATTTCAGAGGAACAAGAACAGGGTGATGTTTCCGTGATGTCTTCCAAAAGTGTGCCTCCGTCGTCACAGTTAAATGAAGAGCTAGCGGCAAAAGTGCTCATGGAAATACGTCAATTGCCTAAGAGGTCCCTAGTAGGATCGACGACGTTGACGTTCGGTAGCTCGCCCGGTGTAGCGTCCATTCATCGAATGGTTCGGCAGCCAGGTTCGTCCGTTGCGGTCCAGGAAGGAGATTTGGGTGATGCGAGCACTATAAATAGACAAAGTGCACACCCAGTGACGACGGATCAGAGGAGAGAACGGAGGAAGCCTATTAGTCCGGTTCCTAGCTCGTCCAGGTCCATCCGCGCTGCGAGCGAGAGAGGTCCCTCTCTCGTACAACAACATCTGGGACCAGATGTTGTGGTACAAAATGTTTCGCATTCGGAGCATATGTCCGCCGCTCGGGACGCTCCGTTATATAGACAGTCCGGAGAGACTGTCGATAAGGCTGCCTCATCCTCACGGCAGCGCACACGACCGCACCTTGGCTACGTGACCACGGATATCCAGCCAGCTTCGCCAATCAGGGATTCCACGGCGACCAGGTCACGCCTAGCCAGGGACACGAGGCCTGTAGACTCCGGACGTTCGCATAAAAGAAGTATGCAGGAGTCAACGTACACGGAGCTTCCAGCGGCAAAGCAACGTAAGACCGCTACTCCACAGGGCTCAGTGACGGACGTGCTATCCCAAATAGCACAACTTATCGCAGCATCCCAGCAAACGACAGAATCTCTGTCGGTGACGGACGTGCTATCCCAAATAGCACAACTTATCGCAGCATCCCAGCAAACGAGAGAATCTCTGTCGGATCAGGAATTATCCGACGACGCTGGGTCAGTACGCTCCGCTGAAGCATCAGGTACGGACGACCGAGAACTTCATAGGGTCCGACAGGATGGCGAAAGGGATTCGGAGGATTTGGAGCTATCCCTTTCGGAACAACATAAAGCTGCCGTAGATTTCATCCGGCATTATCTTCCACAAGTTGTTCCGTCGGACCAGAATGCTGCGATGCCGGATAAGAGACTGATAGCGTCATTGGACACAGAATTTTTTGGTTGGTTCAGGGACATCGTCCCTGAGTTTCCGACACAGTCCAATAATGTCACAAGAACATTCGAATTATTGAACGACGCTATTTATAAGCCTGCTACCAAAACAGGCAAGGCTGGTTTCTTGTCCTCAAATGCTCTAAATCTGCCTATCATCAATTCAAGGAATAAATTTGAAACGGCAGGACAGGGCATACCGAGAGTTCCTCTGCGTCTAGACGACGAGGCTGAAGACCTGGAATTGTCTATACCGTCGTCTATGTCAATTCCAACGACATTGGAAACGACAATAATATCTAACAGAGTTAGCTTAGACGCTTTATCATATGCAGACCACCTTACTAAGGCGTTATCATTACGTCTTCAAGGAAAAGAATTCCAGGATATACATTCCTCATTAAGATTTCTTTCAAGGGCAGTAGCTTATTCCATGTATAACTCCGCCCTTTCAGTGACAAACCTGGAGTTGGTTAGACATGACGCAGCCCTAGCTACATCCACGCACGTGGATAGTAAGGTGAAGAACTCTCTCAGAGTCGCTTCGGTCTCCAGAGAGCTTCTCTTCGACAGCAAGCTTTCAGCAATCTATGATAAGATAACTAAGAAAGCTTCGGATTCTCTGCTATTCAAATCCGCTTCCAAAAAGTCGGATACAGCAGAAAAGAGTAAGACAGGCACTTCTGGGACAAGTACGCCCAAGAGAAGTTGCTATAGAGGTTCTTATACGTCCTCTAGGTCTTATTCTAGAGACTGTCAAGGCAGCGACTCACATACGGGGCGTTATTCTGGCCGAGACAACCGGTCAAACGTCCCTAGGTCGACGGGATGAGGTGCGGGTCGTGGAGGACGTAGTTTCTCCTTCCGCAAGCCTCGCAGGTCCAGGAGGTGATGGTTTGAACCTCTATCGTGTTCCGGTAGGCGGAAGATTATCGAGTTTTATAAACGAGTGGGCGTCGATTACGGACGACCCCTGGGTTCGAGGGATAATTTCGGAAGGACTAAGAACATCCTTCAAACGAAAGCCTCCATTAACTCGAAGTCCAAAATGGACTCTGCTTCCGTCAAATCCGCAGAAAAGAGATGCTCTTTTATTAGAAGTACAGTCTCTGCTGACGAAGAACGCGGTAGAGGTCGTAGAAGACCAGGAATCACCGGGTTTCTACAGCCATCTGTTTCTGGTTCTGAAACCAGACAGCTCGTTCCGTCCAGTCATAGATCTGAGCTGGATAAACAAGCTGATCGTCGCTCTGAAGTTCTATATGGAAACAATTCGATCAGTCAGAGCGAGTATTCGAGTGAACGACTATGCTACAAGCATAGATCTCAAAGATGCATACTTTCACGTCATGGTACATCCGACATTCAGAAAGTATCTACGCTTCGCAGTCCTAGGAGTTGTATATCAGTTCCGAGCGATGTGCTTTGGCTTGAACCTAGCGCCCTGGGCTTTCACTCGAATAATGAACTCGGTAATGATACATTTCCGAGCTCATTCGTCTGCGGTAACGTCGGCCTACCTGGACGACATTCTTCAGAGGTACGGCAACGAGTTAACGCTTCAGGAAGAGAGTGCAGGATGTGCTTCTATTACTCCCGTGTCTCGGTTTTATAATAAATGAGGAGAAGTCGGATCTGGTGCCGTCCAAGTCATTCACTCATCTGGGAATGAGCTTCAAGACGCACAACAATCTCTTTCGTCTGCCGTTAACCAGAGCGAAATTAATCAGTTGTTACACTCGCTATTGTCTTCACTCAGACAAAGTCACAGCGAGAGAGTTCATGAGACTGATAGGTCTGTGCGGAGCCGCTGCGGATCTCATTCCGATGGGGCGGTTACGCACTCGTCCTCTCCAAATTTTCTTGACTCAGAATTGGAGTGTAAAGATTCATTCGCTCGATATAGACCTTCTCTTGTCAAATCAAGTGAAACAAGAGATTCAGACTTGGGCAAACATTCAGTGGTTGACTCAGGGAG
Organism: Pictodentalium vernedei; assembly: GCA_031216915.1. NCBI lineage: Eukaryota > Metazoa > Mollusca > Scaphopoda > Dentaliida > Dentaliidae > Pictodentalium > Pictodentalium vernedei. Next base: position 372,353,551 of record CM062294.1, on the reverse strand, counting down.
TCCCACTGCAGTTGCCGGATCCGAGTTTTACGATTATGACGGATGCCAGTCAAACAGGTTGGGGTGCAACATTGATCCCAACGGATTCGAAGTGCCAGGGTCTTTGGGATCTGCAGTTTCTAGGCAAGCACATAAACATCAAGGAAATGATGTCAATTTGGCTTGCACTACGTCATTGGATGAACATTATTCAGAAAGCACATGTCCAAATCCTGTCCGACAATACAACAGTAGTTGCATATATCCAGAACCAGGGAGGCACTCATTCCGTTCCGTTATTCAATTTAACGGAAAGAATCCTTCTGTTTGTTCTAGAACATCAAGTTCTGCTTTCGGTCTGTCATATTCCGGGTCGTCTGAATGTATTAGCAGACTCCCTTTCACGGAAGGGTCGCTTGTTGCCGTCAGAATGGACTCTCAACAAACAGGTATTCAATCAGATTTGCTACCAATGGGAGCGGCCAATGATAGACTTATTTGCGACACAACTCAACAATCAGTTGCAGACGTATGTGTTGCCATGTCCGGATCCCCGAGCATATGCAGTAGACGCTCTATCGATCTCGTGGGACGGAATGATAGGATATGCGTATCCTCCAGCGCCGTTGATTCAGCAAATATTGCTAAAGATAAAACAATCACAATGCAAAATTCTGTTGGTAGCATCTCTGTCTCCACAGAGACCGTGGATAAATCTGCTCAGGTGTCTGCTGTGGGACTTACCGCGAAAACTTCCTCCACGAGAGGATCTTCTTTCGCAGGGGAAATCGCGTCAACTTCATCACAACCCGCAAGGTCTCAACCTTCACGTATTTCCATTGTGCGGTCCTTCTTGCACGGCAAGCATTTTACAGGACGAGCAGTGGACGCGATTTCTAACTGTAGGAGGACCTCCTCTTCGCTAAACTATGCGGCTAAGTGGAAGGTCTTTCGTCGTTGGTGTAGGGATCATTCTGTTGATATTTTTGATCCCTCCATACCAGACATTGCAAACTTTCTAGTATACTTGTTTGACGAGATCAAACTGCAGCTTGTTACTATTAAAGGTTATAGGTCTATGTTATCTGATACCTATGCACACCATGATAGTTTACAAATTGGATCTAATGTCTCTTTATCTAAATTAGTTAGAAACTTCTCGATAAATAGACCTAGAACCCTTAGATTAATTCCTAAATGGAATTTAGCTTGGGTTCTTCTTAAACTAAAAGAAAAGCCATTTGAGCCTCTTGAGACAGTAGATTTCAAATTCTTGTCTTATAAGACAGCATTTCTCTTAGCTATCTCATCTGCTAGAAGAGTCAGTGAGCTTCATGCACTATCGGTGGACGATTCTCACTATCGTAGTGTTGGGAACACTATTACCTTTACTACTAATGTTGGATTTTTGGCTAAGAATCAGGCTCCTGATAAATATCCGGAACCTATTGTTATTAAGGCCCTACCGTCTTCAGACGGGCATAGGCCTTTACTCTGTCCGGTTAGAGCTTTACGATCTCAGTTTATCAGAAAGGGACGAAAACGCTTCTTTCTGTCTCTGATGCCTAATAGAAAGGACATTACGGTCCATTCTATTGCCAGATGGATTCAATTAACTATCCGTACTGCTTATGATAATCTATCTTCAACTCAGCAGTCTGTGCTTAAGATTTCGGCTCATGAAGTAAGAGCTCTTTCTACATCTTGGGCTTACGCAAATAGTGTTCCTATTACAGATTTAATGAAGGCTGCATATTGGTCTCAGCCATCCACATTCACAAATTTTTATCTCAGAAATATTGAGTCCATTTCTGGAAACCTGCATTGTTTAGGTCCGTTATCTGTTGCTCAGAATGTCGTCCACTAAACAGTTGCAACTATAGTTATGCAGGCTTTCTGTTCCGGCAGTGACTCTGTCCTGCTGCCATCTTCGCTCTGGGCTATTTGACCCAGGGCAAGGGGAAGTGGGGGGAGGGTGTTCCCTTAGGTCACCTGCTTTATAGTGAAAAGCAAGGGGATACCTCCTCCGGAGTCAGTAATTCTGAGTCATTACCGGGATGGTTTTAAAGTGTAAAGCTAATGTTTAAAATTCATTCATGTCATATTTTTAAAGTGTAGCTCGGTGTGAAGCATTTGTATATGTCACGTGTCAAACGGGCGTTAATATACAATCCTCGGACACTTTTAAAAGAGTATAAAGAGTCTCAATTCTCTGGACTAGCTTTATTTATTGGCTTACTTTAAAAATAATTAGTATAAGGGTTATACTGGATGTTAATAGAGAACATGAATGTTATAATGCTCAATTATGGAGGGTGTTGTGTCTTTCTAATTTATCATAAAATAAGAAAGATACATGTAAAGCCTAATACTCCTTTTCTCCTCGAGGGGATGACTCTATTTTATATAGTTGAGCTTATTGGATTTTCCTCTATGTCCTAGGCCCTCCAGCCTTTTTACTATTCAGCTATGTCTGGGTCATTGGTACAGTATAAAAATGTTAAAAAATTTATAGTAATTTATATATTTTTTATACTTACCAATGACCCAGACGGGGATGGCCCTCCCAGGAGTTGGGAACTCATACCTCCCCGCTGAGTACATAGCGCTGACCAGGCACTGATTGTAAGAATGATTATTGGCGCCAATTGCGAGACCTCCTTGACACTGCGCATGTGCAGTGGAGGGAAAGTATGGAGGACCATTTAGGACATGATTTCTTTGGTTTTAGATGCAAATTTTGGGGATTGGGGGGCAAAATTTGTGTTTGGCCCTAGATTTTTAAGAGTTAGCACCAGCTATGTCTGGGTCATTGGTAAGTATAAAAAATATATAAATTACTATAAATTTTTTAACTTTCAAGACGTCTTGAGTTTTTTAACTGTAGCCCCGAGCGAATAATATTATCCCTTTACCCAAGGAATCGTCTGCATGTGCTCACGTAATATACAATTTCAGCAGTTGAAAAAATAATTTTCAAAAATTTCAACAAAACTATATCATGTGACCCCTCATTGGGACGAGGTAATTCCAATGAAGGGTCACATGATATTGTTTTGTAGAAATGTTGGGGGAAAATCGGATAAACTAATTTTTAAAATAATAAATTTTGATATCGTGTGCGTTGGGTAAAGGTTTTTCGAACTGCATCATCAAGGCATGCTAATTCGTTCCGACTGTGATGCCCCAAGTCTCGATTGTGGTACTTATATTCATATATCTGAACAGTTTTCGGTATACCACAGTATTTTTTTGAATACCGATACCGGTATTCAGTTTTGAATATCGTGCAGCCCTAATCACGCTGCATGCTTGTTGCCAGTATCAGAAGTATCACATCCATCTGATACTGCAGGAGAGATATGATGATTGAAATCGTGTCTGTATCAATGATAGGTATATAATAAAATTGATTATCAATTAATTTTTCTGTTGTCTTGAAAAATCTTTATTCATGTATCGTCTATGTAACAATAACACAATAACACTATCTATCCACCCATCCATCCATCCATCCATCCATCCAAAAACCCACCCAAAACCCACCCACCTGGGTTTACCGTGTCGTTGAGAATCCTTAAAAAATATGACATTAAGGGTAATAAAAATCCTTGAATTCATGCTTCATCTTAGTGCAGGAACCTAATATATGGGCCTTTGATGGGGATAATATTCAACAAAGAAGAGCAGTTAAAGTTATGAAGTAGTGTAAAAATTTTTTTTGCAACATTTCACCTTATACTTTTGGTGTGGTCTGACAATGTCATTATATAGAGCTAAAAGTAGCTTTTATCATCAAAAAACAATACAACTGGTTTGATTCAAAAGGAATTGATTTTTAACCCTTTACCCAGCATAGCGTTATTCAATAATTTTGTTTGCAAGTGTTGTCTGCTTTTCATGTTAGGTAAATGGTTAACATTCAAGGTGTGAGTAAGATAACGAGTGGTCAGATACTTCAGAACCGCACCAACAATAAACTAAGGCCATATAAAAAATTACTTTGTTTCTTAGGGATCCCCGCATCTGGAAAAAACATACGCCTCTAACATATTTATTGCCTCCCATAAATAGAAAAACATAAAATCCGCTGCACACAATTTTGGGTCGATGAAATCATGTGTATTGAAAAATACGATGGGGAAAAACTGTATAATACTCGTTTTGCGATGGCTAAAAATAATTAATTTTCTGAGTGTTGCAAAATTCTTCAATTGCCTCAATAGAGACAGTTTAGTTTCCATTGGTGTGGTGTTGTGTGTCATTGGATAATTTGATTTTGCTAAACATTGGTGAATAATTAAGTAATAAAGAATTAGTAGATTGTAATTCTTACTTGTTGTTTTCCCTCCTTCCTCCCCACGAATTCAGAGTGAATCAAACAGTTCATAAAGTCGGATCTGCAGTATGATTGTTGTTGTCGTCAAAAATCATAACCAACAGACATGAGTAACAGAACCACAAGACTGATATTCCAGGAACCCATCCAAACTAGCCCACGGTAAGAAGAGAAATGAACAAGGTATATCAACAGATCAAAGGGAGTTGTTTCTTTCCTTTTTTAATATTCATTTTGTATAAAAGATCTGTCCGTTGGTGGCAAATCAAACTTTTCATTCATTTCATTTCATCAACAGTCACTTTCAAAATGGATAAAATGGATCATTCACTTCAGTACAGCTGAAGGGGCAAGGAAAAAATCCTCACGTTCTTTGTGGTTTATTTTAGTAATTTTACTTTGTTCAATCAGCCTGAAAACTGGAGCTTACATAGCCATAGATGCTGATAGTGACCTCAAATACAAATTTATAACTTGTTCCAGGAGACGTTTTCAAGCGTGAACCCCAAACACTCTGTACTTAACTTTGGAACGGAGCATATGACCTGTTGATTGGTTGTGTGGAAATATATTAGGGGGATATCTGAGGTGCTCAGAAATGTTCTGTTCAGTAATAGATATCTAATAATAATAAAAACTAGAGAATTGTAATTTGTTGGACAAATTACGGGCTTTCCCAACTTTCCAATGTGAAAATGCAGACTACATATATATAGCAAAGCAAAGTGTTTGAAATTAACCATTTCCAAAATGATAGACAAAAAGCATTTAAAGTTGGCTAATTTTGGCATTCTCTCACGGTTCTCTTATTCACGCCCTCATTTTGCTTGGGGGTTAAATCTTGAGATTAAAAAGTAAACAGCAACTTTTTTCTACAATTATTGTTGCATCTATCCATACCAAAATAATTGCTACAACAACCTTGCAATTAGAGGAAATGAGTACAGATGTTTGCAAAATTCACTGAAAATCAATTTTTTTTCTGACAGTACTATTCTTTACATGGCCAAAGATTATGCTGTGTTTAGCCCCAAAGCATCTCTACCTATAGCAAAACAAAGTGTTTAGAATTAACCCTTTCCAAAATGACAGATGCAACCACAGTTAGCTAATTTTGGATGGTACTCTTACCCTCATTTGCTTGAGGGTTAAAGATGAGATTATAAACTAAACAGTAACATTCTTCTGCAAGCATTGTTGCATCTATGCATACAAAAATAATTGTTACAACAACCCAACAATTATGAGAAATTTGCCCTTGAAGTTAGTAAATCTTGAAGATAAAATGATCATTTGTGGTCAATGGAGGTTAATTTTGAAATAATTGTGTATTGATTTTATTGTATAATATTATGCTCTTAATGTATGAACATCAATCACAGACTGAGTGTCTGAAAAGAGACATGCACTAATCTTGAATCTTGCTATTTGAATGAACATGTTCAAGTTGAGGGTACTCCAATTCAAGGCCTGACAATTAAAACTTGGAATAAAATATATAATAGCAAAATTGTTCTTGGATAACAGTTAGATAATTGCCAAAAATGAAAAGTGGACAGAAATCGCGCATGGGTTAATGGCGAAAAGGCGGTAATTTGGCTAATTTGACATTAAAATTGAACAGACAGCAGTGTCGCTCATACGCCCACTACGTCCAGACCAGTGAAGGCAGATACATGAAATCTTCAGAAGTTGTTCTACTATCCCTGCTCGACAGGACAGTATCTTTGTCGAGTGGCGTGACCGCGTGGGAACAATGTGGATCGCGTGAAAACCATGGGGACGATTCGTCCCTTCTCTTTTCCCAATGCAATGCTGTTTCCATTCACTATTTACCTATCACCGGTCGAGTTTGGCATTATTTCTATCTATTTGATGAACGGTTCAGCTTTAAATATTCGCACATTCTTATGGGACAGAAAGTTTTGAGTTAAACTGCTTATTGTAGACCGTCCCTGCAAGAAACTGACAACTCGATCCGGTGGAGAAAAAGCTGTCATCTGGCTAATTTGACATTCAAATTGAACAGATACAATGTCGGATGTACTCCAATTATGTCCCGACTATGCAAGGCAGCAACTTGAAATTCTCAGAATGTTTTCTACTGTCCCTGCTCGACAGCTTAGTATCTTTGTCAAGTGCCGAGACCGTGTGGAAATACCGTGGATCAGGTGGAAACTGACGGCACGATTCGTCCCTACTTTATTCTCAATTCAACGACTTTTCCATTCATTATTTACCTGTTACCGGCTGAGTTAGGCATTATATCTGTCTATTTGATGAACTTTTCAACCTTAACTATTTGCGGCTTCATGTAGCACCACTGAAAGGCCACTGCACGGTTACCAATATATTCAGGGATTGATTTTACGAAAATAACAATTATTCTGACTATATCCACATGGGAACTCCTAAATATGCCAAGGGTTAAACTTTTGATAATAACATATAAAACAGAAGTTGTCATGCTATGCTTGCTGCATGCAGACATAGAAAACATTCAGCGCTCAATGAATTAGGAATGGAGTAAATTGTCACTTAAACCTACGGAATTCTGAAAAAACGAGAGTTTTTTTTTCGACGGCACCAATCTTTATGCATCTGAGACAGGGATGGCGTTAAACTTTACAGCAACCTTATAACAGAAAATATTCTTGAAATTGAACTGTGAATCCGAATTTCGAAAGCATTTTCAGATATTCTATTCCAAACTACCACTGCACGCTTATCAATATTCAGTGATTTTATGAAAATTAAAATTATTCCGACCATACCCATATGGGCAGTCTCGAATCTGCCAATGGTTAAACTTTTAATAATGACATATAAAACAAAAGTTGTCATACTATGACTGCTGCATAGAGCCATAGAAAACGTTCAGTGCTCAATCAATTAGGAATGGAGTAAATCGTCATTTAAACTTACCAAATTCTGAAAAACGAGAGTTTTTTTGGACTTCACCTATCTTTATGCAAACAGAACGAGCATAGGGTTCAACTTTACAACCAAACTTACAACAGCAAATATGCTCGGTAGGCAATTGTAAATACGAACATGTAAATCATTTTTCGATATTCCTTTCAAAAATGGAAGAAAAGTGAGCTCCAAACTAGCCAATTTTATGAAGAATTTTAGGGCGCTCAAATTCAAGGCCCGAAAACTGGGAGAAGGTTAAAACTTTGAATAAAATATATCACAGCAAAATTGTTCTTGGATGAAGGCCCAATCCTCTCATGGAAAAGGTTTTGAGACAATAAGGCTCCAATGCTGAGAAGGTGCATGTAAACATTGGCGAAAATAACAATTATTCCGACAGAACCCTTATGGGAAGTCTCAAATCTGCCAAGGGTTAAACTTTTAATAATAACATATAGAACAAAAAGAGCTCTATTACTGCATATTACGGGAGCACGGTGGCTCAGAAGGTAGAGATGATTGTTGCAATCCAAGAAGTCCGCGGTTCGAATCCCGCCTGTGGCAACCACATTGTGTCCTTGAGCAAGACACTTCATCCCAATTTAATTTCCCACGTGTGGGGGGGGGGGGGGGGGGGGATGGGGGGGGATGCTGGCGATGTGTACTAAGGGTACTTTGAGGGTGCACTTGTCTTCAACCAATGCTAACCCTGCTTTTGTGGAGTTAGTATGTTGGGGAGTCTGAGTCGCTTGCCATTGCTCGGTGGTTCTCTCCAGGTACTCAATGGGAGGGAGACCCCCCTTCCCTCCCATACCCACATTTGGCATTTCCTCCTGAGATTCAACTTTTTGGGGGCTAAAAGGGTTCATTCCCCCCCCCCCCCCCCCCTGAAAAATAGCCCTGTATGCCTATGCAATGAATACCTGGACTTGAATAAATACCTATATTATGGTCATGATATAGCTGTAGATGCTGAAAGTGACCTTAAATATTAATAATTAATTTATTCTCTATCATTTTGTCTGTTTGTGAATGTGTGGGATTTGTCAACAAACGAGGGTGAGCTTCCTACTCAATGATTTCACAATTTTTCCAACATATCTGTATCAGATACAATGAAATACATGTAATATGAGTTACTGTCACACACAAATTAGTTGTTTATTTGATATGGTTTGAACCATCTAGAGAGCTAGTATATACAGTGATGGGTACAGTTCAAGTCAAAATGAGTTGATTAAAGGGATGTTGAACAGCTTGTTAATATTTCTTGCATTACATTACTACTTTGCTATTTATTGACAGAAGGATTTCACAGAGGGTTTCCCTGACGGTATTTATTTATTGGTGTTTACGGTTACATACTTATCCAGAATGGCTAATCGTGACCGTGACAGTTTTACGGGTGGGGAAAGTCGGAGGACCCAGAGAGAACCAACGAGCAACTGTCAGCTGAACATTCTAATTATGTTCAAGCTCCGCTGAAGCAGGGTACCAGCGGTTGAAGACATGTGCACCATTGACATGCAGTACGCCTTAGTACATGGCATCATCGTGCCCCCATGTTTGCAACCGGGATAAAGTGCGGGATCAAACTCGGGACCTCTATCATAGAAGTCAAACAGTCTACCACTGAGAAAATGTGCTTTCTTTCCTGGCGGTATTCATATTTGTACGGCCAAACTGGTGTTGGATAACACGGAACACCAAAACATATAACACAAAATTTGTTCCCCATTGATTTTTGAAAGCAGTTATGAGAAGCTCAAAGAGCTCTTTCCTTTTTGTTTTTGGACAAGTGAGTATTCACTCAAAGTCATTTTTTGCAGACAGTGCTATTTTTAAGTGGCCAAAGCACATGTTTCATTATGTCCCAGAACATAACTAAAGCCGGATTTATTGATTAAACATCTCTGCATATAGCAAAGCAAAGTGTCTCAAATTAACCCATTCCAAAATGATAGTAGAGAGTAACCAAAGTTGGATAATTTGGGTATTTCCAAATGGTACACATATTTTCACTCTCATTGTGCTTGAGGGTTAAATCTGAGATTGAAAAGGTATACCAATCTTACTCAGGGAAGGTGAGTACAGAAAAGTAAGAAATTAATCAGAAAATGAATTTTGTCTGATGGTACTAATATTTGTACGAGCAAAACTGGTACTGGATTTATTTTTTTATTTATTAGGTTTTAACAACACATTAACAGCCAAGGTCATATTATGTCGGTGACAGTTGTATGGGTGGAGGAAGCCGGAGTACCCAGAGAGAACCACCGAGCAATGACGAGCAGCTGTCAGCTCCCCAACATAGTGCCTCCGCACTGTAGCACAGGCAGGGTTAGATTGGTTGAAGACATGCGCACCATCGACGTGCAGTATGCCTTAGTACACGGTGGCATGGTGCCCCCATGCGGACAGTCGGGGTGAAGTGATTGGGACATAATTGGAATATATCCGACAGATACAATGTCGGATATATTCCAATTATGTCCCGATCATGCAAGGCAGCAACTTGAAATTCTCAGAATGTTTCCTACTGTCCCTGAGACAGTTTAGTATCTTTGTCAAGTGCCGAGACCGTGTGGAAATACCGTGGATCAGGTGGAAACCAAGGGCACGATTCGTCCCTACTTTATTCTCAACTCGACGACTTTTCCATTCATTATTTACCTGTCACCGGCTGAGTTAGGTATTATATTTGTCTATTTGATGAACTTTTCAACCTCAACTATTTGCGGCTTCATGTAGCACCCCACTGAAAGGCCACTGAACAGTTACCAATATTTTCAGGGATTGATTTTACGAAAATAACAATTATTCCGACTATACCCACATGGGAACTCCTAAATATTCCAAGGGTTAAACTTTTGATAATGACGTATAAAACAGAAGTTATCATGCTGTGCTTGCTGCATGCAGGCATAGAAAACATTCACCGCTCAATGAATTAGGAATGGAGTAAATTGTCACTTAAACCTATGAAATTCTGAAAAGAGTTTTTTTTCGACGGCATCTACCATTATGCATCTGAGACAGGGATTGCATTAAACTTTATAGTAACCTTATAACAGAAAATATTCTTGGAATTGAACTGTGAATCCGAATTTCGAAAGCATTTTCGGATATTCTATTCCAAACTACCACTGCACGCTTATCAATATTCAGTGATTTTATGAAAATTAAAATTATTCCGACCATACCCATATGGGCAGTCTCGAATCTGCCAACGGTTAAACTTTTAATAATGGCATATAAAACAAAAGTTGTCATACTATGACTGCTGCATACAGCCATAGAAAACGTTCAGCGCTCAATCAATTAGGAATGGAGTAAATCGCCACTTAAACTTACCAAATTCTGAAAACGAAAGTTTTTTTGGACTGCACCTATATTTATGCAAACAGAATGAGCATAGGATTAAACTTTACAACCAAACTTACAACAGCAAATATGCTCGGTAGGCAATTGTAAATACAAACATGTAAATCATTTTTCGATATTCCTTTCGAAAATGGAAGAAAAGTGAGCTCTAAATTAGCCAATTTTATGAAGAATTTTAGGGCACTCAAATTCAAGGCCCGAAAACTGGGTGAAGGTTAAAACTTTGAATAAAATATATAACAGCAAAATTGTTCTTGGATGAAGGCCCAATCCTCTCATGGAAAAGGTTTTGAGACAATATGGCTCTAGTGCTGAGAAAGTGCATGTAAACGTTGGCGAAAATAACAATTATTCTGACAGTACCCTTATGGGAAGTCTCAAATCTGCCAAGGGTTAAACTTTTAATAGTAACATATAGAACAAAATTTGTCATACTTTGACTGCTGCAAGCAGCTATAGAAAACATTCAGAGCTCAAGTAATTAAAAATGGAGTAAATCGCCACCTAAATTTACCAAATTCTGAAAAAATTGGAAATTTTTTGGACGGTACCTACTTTTATGCAACCAGAATGGGATAGGGTTAAACTTTACAACCAAACTAACAACAGCAAATATGCTCGATAGTCAATTGTGAATACGTACATGAAAAGTGTTTGAAATTAACCCTTTCCAAAATGATAGAAAAGGCAACCAAAAATGGCTAATTTTGGCATTTTCAAACGGTACTCTTATTCTCGCCCTCATTGTGCTAGAGGGTTAAATCTGAGATTAAGAAGTAAACAGTAACTTTCTTCCACAATCATTGTTGCATCTAGCCATACCAAAATAATTATTACAACTAACTTGTAATTAGAAAAATTTGTTCTTGAAGTTGGCGAAAATAACAAATATTCTAACAGTACCCTTATGGGAAGTCTCAAATCTGCCAAGGGTTAAACTTTTAATAATAACATATAGAACAAAATTTGTCATACTTTGACTACTGCAAGCAGCTATAGAAAACATTCAGAGCTCAAGCAATCAAAATGGAGTAAATCGTCACCTAAACTTACCAAATTCTGAAAAAATTGGAGTTTTTTTTGGACGGTACCTACTTATATGCAACCAGAATGGGATAGGGTTAAACTTTACAACCAAACTTACAACAGCAAATATGCTCAGTAGTCAATTGTGAACACGTACACGAAAAGTGTTTGAAATTAACCCTTTTCCAAAATGATGGAAAAAGCAACCAAAGTTGGCTAATTCTGGCATTTTCAAATGGTACTCTTATTCTCACCCTCATTGTGCTTGAGGGTTAAATCTGAGATTAAAAAATAAACAGTTACTTTCTTCCGCAATTATTGTTGCATCTATCCAAACCAAAATAATTGTTACAACAACCTTGTTATTAGAGAAATTTGCCCTTGAAGTTGGTCCATTTTAAAGAAAAATTCTATATTCATGTCATTTTTGGCCAGTGGGGGTTAAAGGTGAAAGATCTAAGTGGTGATTGTGGTGTATCATATTATGCTCTAAGTGTGTGGAAAAGTTTAGCTAAATAACTGTAAACAATTTTGAGACATTCGAAAAATGGTGATATTTTGAAGGTTTTGGCAGAATATTTTGGAAACACACATTTTCACAGATATTACGATACCGCATTTCACTAGTTTTTATGACATTACATAAGTGTGCCAAATTTGGTCAAAATCATACAGCTTTTTTTCAAGCAGTTCAACAGACAAAATCCAGGGAGGAAAAAAAAACCTAAAAACTAGATTTTTTGATTTCAAGAAATCGAGAGATTCACCTATTGCGCTTGTTTTTTTAGGCAGCGGCGAAATAAGATTGCATATAGAGCTGGTAGGTTTTTAGGCTATATTAAGTGCATAGCCGATAGAAAACTCCCTACAGTGTCTAACAATTCTTTCGGCAACACTCTTTCACATTGGCGTGAATGCTGTATGGTTAATGACCAAGTTGGGGGTAAATAACAGCGATTCCAAACCATCAGCGTTTGTTCTTGAAGCTCGTCCGAACTCAGTCATATTATTAGAAAGTTCTGAAACCAAGCATGGGCCTCTAGGCAGCCGCTCCTCTCTCTCAACCCACCCCACGAACATGCACATACGCTGTCCTGACATTCAACATGATAGAATTGGAAATTGGTGTCGCTCTCTGTGTGAAAAGATGCGGTAACTATTTGTGAAGAATGAGTGAAAAATTTATGGAAATCGGCCAAGAATTGGCCGAGATATAGTGTTTTAATGAGTGGAGGTAATTGTTTGAATTTGGTCTTGTTCTAGCCGGTGCGACCTGTCGCTGGGCATATGTCTGGGGCGACTGAAAGATGCATTGTGTACACTGGCGCCAAATGGACCTCACCAAGCTGGTAACAGTTAGATATTTGTCAGAAATGAAAAGTGGACAGTGATCGCGCATGGGTTAATGGCGAATAGGCGGTAATTTGGCTAATTTGACATTAAAATTGAACAGACAGCAGTGTCGCCCATACGCCCACTACGTCCAGACCACTGAAGGCAGCTACACGAAATTTTCAGAAGTTGTTCTACTCTTCCTGCCCAACAGGTTAGTATCTTTGTCGAGTGGCGTGACCGCGTGGGAACAATGTGGATCGCTTGGAAACCGAGAGGGACGATTCGTCCCTACTCTATTCCCAATGCAATAACGTTTCCATTCACTATTTACCATGTCACCCGTCGAGTTTGGCACAGGGCTTGATTTAATCTGAAAATTTTGAATAGCAATTTACTATTCACCCTGGAAAATTGATTAGCAGTTGATCCAAAAGCACTTGAAACTAATAAATCTTGAATAGCAAAATTCAGAAATTGGAGAGCAAAGTGCTATGCTAATCCAGTTAAATCGAGCCCTGGTTTGGCATTATTTCTGTCTATTTGATGAACTGTTCAGCTTTCAATATTCACACATTCACATGGGACTGAAAGTTTGGAGTTAAACTGCTTATTTCAGAGCGTACCGGCAGAAACTGACAACTCGACCCGGTGGCGAAAAAGTCGTCATCTGGCTAATTTGACATTCAAACTGAACAGATACACTGTCGGATATACACTAATTATGTCCCAACGATACAAGGCAGCAACTTCAAATTCTCAGAATATTTTCTCCTGTCCCTGCCCGACAGTTTAGTATCTTTGTCAAGTGCCAAGACCGCGTGGAAACACCGTGGATCAGATGGAAACCGAGGGGATGATTCGTCCCTACTTTCTTCTCAATTCAACAACTTTTCTATTCATTATTTACCTGTCACCGGCTGAGTTTGGCATTATATCTGTCTATTTGATGAACTTTTCAACCTTAACTATTTGCGGCTTCGTGTTTCACCACCGAAAGGCCACTGCACGGTTACCAGTATATTCAGGGACTGATTTTGCGAAAATAACAATTATTCCGACTGTACCCACATGGGAACTCCTACATCTGTAAGGGTTAAATTTTTAATAATAACGTATAAAACAGAAGTTGTTGTGCTATGCTTGCTGCATGCAGGCATGGAAAGCATTCAGCACTCAATGAATTAGGAATGGAGTAAATTGTCACTAAAACCAGCGAAATTCTGAAAAAAAATGAGAGTTTTTTTCGACGGCACCTACCTTTATGCATCCGAGACAGGGACTGCGTTAAACTTTACAGCAACCTTATAACAGGAGATATTCTTGGAATTGAACTGTGAATCCGAATTTCGAAAGCATTTTCGGATATTCTATTCCAAACTATCACTGCACGCTTGTCAATATTCAGTGATTTTATGAAAATATCCATTATTCCGACCGTACCCATATGGGCAGTCTCGAATCTGCTTAAGGGTTAAACTTTTAATAATGACATATAAAACAAAAGTTGTCACACTATGACTGCTGCATACAGCCATAGAAAACATTCAGTGCTCAATCAATTAGGAATGGAGTAAATCGTCACTTAAACTTACCAAATTCTGAAAAATTAGAGTTTTTTTGGACTGCACCTATCTTTCTGCAAACAGAATGAGCATAGTGTTAAACTTTACAACCAAACTTACAACAGCAAATATGCTCGGTACGCAATTGTGAATACGACCATTTAAATCATTTTTCGATATTCCATTCGAAAATGGCCGAAAGGTGACCTCCAAATGAACCAGTTTTACGAAGAATTTTAGGGTACTCGAATTCTAGACCCGAATACTGGGTGAAGGTTAAAACTTTGAATAAACCATGTTACAGGAAAATTGTTCCTGGATGAAGGCCCAATCCTCTCACGGGCACCATTTTGACAAAATTCGGCTGCAGTGCTGAGAAATCTCATGTGAAAACTGGCCAATTTTGCCCGAAATGCACATTGCTCGTAATTTTGTGGCGAAAAGGGGTCAGCGCGAGGAATATCGCCTCTGTCGCCAGATTCAGTAAGTTATGCTACAAATATAACGAAAGTTTCAGCCAAATCATCCAGAGGGTTTTGGAGAATTGTGGCAAAACGTGTCATTTTCACTACATTTTCCACTGTTTTGGCAGAAAACGAAAAACGTCAGGAATGCCATGACCCAGGTGAGAAACTTCAGATGGAACTCTATACGTGTGCCAAATCTCAGTAAAATCGTACAGGCCGTTTTCGCGAAACCCGTCAGACAAAAATCATCGAAATGAAAAATAATCTCAATACTAGATTTTTCGATTTCAAGAAATCGAGAGATTCACCTATTCCGCTTGTCTTTTTAGGCAGCGGCGAAATATGATTGCATATAGAGCTGGTAGTTTTTTAGGCTATATTAAGTGCATAGCCGATAGAAAACTCCCTACAGTGTCTAACAATTCTTTCCGCAATACTCTTTTACATTGGCGTGAATGATGTATGGTTAATCTCCAAGTTAGGGCTAAATAGCAAACCTGTTGAACACATCGTACCCGTCCAACCCCCTCCTTCTAGATTTTTCGATTTCAAGAAATCGAGAGATCCACCTCTTCCGCTTGTCTTTTTAGGCAGCGACGAAATAAGATTGCATATAGAGCTGGTAGTTTTTTAGGCTATATTAAATGCATAGCCGATAGAAAACTCCCTACAGTGTCTAACAATTCTTTCGGCAATACTCTTTCACATTGGCGTGAATGCTGTATGGTTAATCTCCAAGTTAGGGCTAAATAGCAAACCTGTTGAACACATCGTACCCGTCCAACCCCCTCCTTCTAGATTTTTCGATTTCAAGAAATCGAGAGATTCACCTATTCCGCTTGTCTTTTTAGGCAGCGACGAAATAAGATTGCATATAGAGCTGGTAGTTTTTTAGGCTATATTAAGTGCATAGCCGATAGAAAACTCCCTACAGTGTCTAACAATTCTTTCGGCAATACTCTTTCACATTGGCGTGAATGCTGTATGGTTAATCTCCAAGTTAGGGCTAAATAGCAAACCTGTCGAACACATCGTACCCGTCCAACCCCCTCCTTCTAGATTTTTCGATTTCAAGAAATCGAGAGATTCACCTATTCCACTTGTCTTTTTAGGCAGCGACGAAATAAGATTGCATATAGAGCTGGTAGTTCTTTAGGCTATATTAAGTGCATAGCCGATAGAAAACTCCCTACAGTGTCTAACAATTCTTTCGGCAATACTCTTTCACAATGGCGTGAATGCTGTATGGTTAATCTCCAAGTTAGGGCTAAATAGCAAACCTGTTGAACACATCGTACCCGTCCAACCCCCTCCTTCTAGATTTTTCGATTTCAAGAAATCGAGAGATTCACCTATTCCGCTTGTCTTTTTAGGCAGCGACGAAATAAGATTGCATATAGAGCTGGTAGTTCTTTAGGCTATATTAAGTGCATAGCCGATAGAAAACTCCCTACAGTGTCTAACAATTCTTTCGGCAATACTCTTTCACATTGGCGTGAATGCTGTATGGTTAATCTCCAAGTTAGGGCTAAATAGCAAACCTGTTGAACACATCGTACCCGTCCAACCCCCTCCTTCTAGATTTTTCGATTTCAAGAAATCGAGAGATTCACCTATTCCGCTTGTCTTTTTAGGCAGCGACGAAATAAGACTGCATATAGAGCTGGTAGTTTTTTAGGCTATATTAAATGCATAGCCGATAGAGAACTCCCTACAGTGTCTAACAATTCTTTCGGCAATACTCTTTCACATTGGCGTGAATGCTGTACGACTAATGTCCAAGTTAGGGCTAAATAGCAAACCTGTTGAACACATCATACCCGTCCAACCCCCTCCTTCTAGATTTTTCGATTTCAAGAAATCGAGAGATTCACCTATTCCGCTTGTTTTTTTAGGCAGGCAGCGGCGAAATAAGATTGCATATAGAGCTGGTAGGTTTTTAGGCTATATTAAGTGCATAGCCGATAGAAAACTCCCTACAGTGTCTAACAATTCTTTCGGCAATACTCTTTCACATTGGCGTGAATGCTGTATGGTTAATGTCCAAGTTAGGGCTAAATAGCAGCGATTCCAAACTTTCAGCGTTTGTTCTTGAAGCTCCCCCGAACGTGGTCATATTTTTAGAAAGTCCCGAAACCAAGCATGGACCTCTAGGCAGCCACCCTTTCCCCTCAACTCACCCCCCCCCCCCACCCCCGAACATGCACATACGCTCTCCTGACATTCAACACGATAGAATTGGAAATTGGTATCGCTCTCTATGTGAAGAGATGCGGTACCTATTTGTGAAGAATGAGTGAAAAATTTATGAAAATCGGCCAAGAATTGGCCGAGATATAGCGTTTTAATGAGTTGAGGTAATTGTTTGAATTTGGTCCTGTTCTAGCCCGTGCGACCTGACGCTGGGTATATGTCTGGGGTTGTGGCACTGTTCCCCCTCTGGGGTAGTTCCGCTTGAAATCGTGGATTCTCAGTTTCTGGTGGAGAGACGCTGGTGACTGAAAGATGCATTGTGTACACTAGCGCCAAATGGACCTCACCAAGCTCGTAACAGTTAGACATTTGTCAGACATGAAAAGTGGACAGAAATCGCGCATGGGTTAATGGCGAAAATGCGGTAATTTGGCTAATTTGACATAAAAATTGAGCAGACAGCAGTGTCGCTCCTACGTCACTGTGTCCAGACCACCGAAGGCAGCCACACGAAATGTTCAGATGTTGTTCTACTTTCCCTGTTTGACAGGATAATATCTTTATCGAGTGGCGTAACTGTCTGAGGACAATGTGAATTGCGTGGAAACCGAGGGGACGATTCGTCCCTACTCTATTCCCAATGCAATGATGTTTCCATTCCCTATTTACCTGTCCTATTTCTGTCTATTTGATAACCTGTTCAGCTTTAAATATTAGCACATTTATATGGGACAGAAAGTTTGTATGGTTAATGCCGAATTCAAGGCAGGCGGTCGGTCGAGTGGGCAGGCGTTAGGGCATGCATGCAAGTAGACAGGCAGTCCTGTCTAACAGCTCTTCCGACCGTACTCTTTTACTCTGGCATGACTGGTGTATGGTTGAAATCGAAGTAAGGGCGGGCATGCTCTCAGGCAGTTTGGTAGGCAGAAAAAACAGAAGGCATTCCGTATTCCATTCATAATTGCTGGAAATCCATATCTACTTCCCATAATTGCTGGAAATCCATATCTACTTCTTTGAAACCACGCATGCAGGGTTAAGTTAGAAATCAACAATGCCAGCTCAAATTTACAAATTCAATTTCAATAAAAATCAGTGAATGAAGGTTAAAGAATATTTTGAAAATTACAGTTTTTCACACAGTATTCTCAAATAGCTTTGAATATGAACCGGCTGCAAAGAATATTTTGAAAATTACAGTTTTTCACGCAGTACCCTCAAATAGCTTTGATTACGAAAGGGTTACACAAGTCACAGTAATATTCAAATCATTTGTATAAGTGATAAAATGAAAACAGTTGTCTGGAGAATGAATTCTGGTCAGCTATAAAGGATAGCATAAATAAATAAAGCATCTCAGTTTCCAAAGATCATCAATCACAACTTGACAGAGTTTCTGGTGCATAGAAAACATTCAGCGCTGAATCAATTAGGATATGGAGTAAATTGTCACATGAACTGAAAATGTTTTTTTTTGGATGGGACCTATCTTTATGATGCTAGAATGGGCATAGGGTTAAACTTTACAACAAATCTTACAACAGAAAATATGCTCAGTAGGCAATTGTGAATACGCACATGCAAATCATTTTCGATATTCCGTTCCAAAGAGGAAGACAAGTGAATGCGCGCAATCAGTGCAGGCAGCCAGTAGGCAGGCAGGTACAGGCAGGCAGGAACATGCAGGCAGGCGCAGGCATGCTCAGACCGAGGCATACAGGCGCACAGGCAGGCGGGCAGCTGTACTCTTTCACACAGGCATGGCTGTTGAATGGTGAATATCGAAGTCAGGGCGGGCTTGATGTTAGGCAGGTAGATAGGTAGACAGACTGCGCGCAGGCATCTAGTGCAGACAGGCAGGCACATACAGGCAGGCACAAGCAGGCAGGCAGGCATGCAGGTAGGCACGCAGGCGTGCAGGCAGACTCGGGCAGGCGCAGGCAGGCTCGCAGACAGGAAGGCAGGCGCGTGGGCATTTCTAACAACTCTTCCGACTGTACTCTTTCACACAGGTGTGGTGAATAGTTAAAATCGAAGTCAGTGCTGGCTTGATGTCAGGCAGGTAGATAAACAGACAGGCTGTGTTCAGGCGCAGGCAGGGAGGTGCTGGTAAGTGCACACAGGCAGGCTCAGGCATGAACGTCGGCATGTGCGCATGCAGGCGGAGGCACTCGGGCATGCAGGCGCAGGCAAGCGTGCAGGGCTGCTGACGCGCAGGCATTCACACTGGCATGACTGTTGTATGGTTAATGACGAAGTCAGGGCAGGCAGGCATTTCTGACAACTCTTCCGACTCAGCCATAATTGCTGGAAATCCATATCCACTTCTCTGTAACCGCGCATGTAGGGTTAACTTAGAATTCAACAGCATTATAGCAATGCTGCTTTGCACACATTTATGAATTCTCTACAGAGGGTTAATGGATATTCAAATAGGAAAAACAGCATCTGGAGAATGCTGGTCAGCTACTAATGATATTATACAAATAAATAAAACGTTAATCACAGCTTGACAGTTACTGATAACAGCAAGCTTGAGAAATTTTAACTGGCATCAGCAAAGTAAACCACTTTTATAAAGAATTTGAGGGTAGTCCAATTCAAGGCCTGAAAACTGTATGAAGGGTAAAACTTTGAATAAAACATATAACAGTAAAATTATTCTAGGATGTAAGCTCTATCTTCTCATGGGAAAAACTTCGAGAAAATATGTCTCCAGTGCTGAGAAATCGCACGTGAAAGTTGGCGAAAACAACAATTATTCCGACAGTACCCTTATGGGAACTCCCAAATCTGGCAAGGGTTAAACTTTTTATAATAAGATATAGAACAAAAGTTGTCATACTTTGACAGCTGCATGCAGCCATAGAAAACATTCAGCGCTCAATCAATTAGATATGGAGTAAATTGACACTTAAACTTACCAAATTCTAAAAAAAATTGAGTTTTCCTGGACGGTACCTACATTTAGGCAACCAGAATGGGCATAGGGTTAAACATTACAACCAAACTTACAACAGCAAATATTCTTGGTAGGCAATTGTGAATATGGACATGCAAATCATTTTTCGATATTTCATTCCAAAATGGAAGAAAACTGAACTCAAAATGGGCGAATTTTAGGTAGACTTTAGAGTACTCTGATACAAGGCTCGAAAACTGGATGAAGACTAAAACTTTGAATAAAACATATAACAGCAAAATTGTTCTTGGATAAATGCGCAATCTTTTCATTGGACCTGATTTGAGAAAATTTGGTTGCAGTGCTGAGAAATCGCATGTAAATGTTGGCAATTTTTGCCAAAAATGCATTTTCGGGTGAAGTTTGTGGCAAAATAGCGTCAACGTGGGTAATACTGCCTATGCAGACAGATGCAGGTGGACATGCTTCAAATACTAGGAACGTTTCAGCCCAATCGCCCAGAGCATTTTTGAGAATTTGGGCAAAACGTGACTTTTTGACTACATTTTTCATGGCTTTGGCAGAAAACGAAAAACTTCAGAAATGCCATGACCCAGGTGAGAAACTACGCCTGGTGCTCTATCGATATGCCAAATTTCAGCAAAATCGTACATGGCGTTTTCGCGAAATCCATCAGACAAGATTCATTGAAATAAAAAAAAAAGAAAAAAAAAAGAAAAAAAAAAAAAAAAGAAAAAATGCAATAACAATAGATCCACCTATTAGAAATAGGTGAATCTAACTTGATTTTTCGATTTCAAGAAATCGAGAGATTCACCTATTCCGCTTGTTTTTTTAGGCAGGCAGCGGCGAATTAAGATTGCATATAGAGCTTGTAGGTTTTTAGGCTATATTAAGTGCATGGGGGATAGAAAACCCCCTACAGTGTCTTAACAATTCTTTCGGCAATACTCTTTCACATTGGCCTGAATGCTGTATGGTTAATGTCCAAGTTAGGGCTAAATAGCAAAGCTGTTGAACACATCGTACCCGTGCAACCCCCTCCTTCTAGATTTTTCGATTTCAAGAAATCGAGAGATTCACCTATTCCGCTTGTTTTTTTAGGCAGGCAGCGGCGAATTAAGATTGCATATAGAGCTGGTAGGTTTTTAGGCTATATTAAGTGCATGGCCGATAGAAAACAGCCTACAGTGTCTAACAATTCTTTCGGCAATACTCTTTCACATTGGCCTGAATGCTGTATGGTTAATGTCCAAGTTAGGGCTAAATAGCAAAGCTGTTGAACACATCGTACCCGTACAACCCCCTCCTTCTAGATTTTTCGATTTCAAGAAATCGAGAGATTCACCTATTCCGCTTGTTTTTTTAGGCAGGCAGCGGCGAATTAAGATTGCATATAGAGCTGGTAGGTTTTTAGGCTATATTAAGTGCATGGGCGATAGAAAACCCCCTACAGTGTCTTAACAATTCTTTCGGCAATACTCTTTCACATTGGCCTGAATGCTGTATGGTTAATGTCCAAGTTAGGGCTAAATAGCAAAGCTGTTGAACACATCGTACCCGTGCAACCCCCTCCTTCTAGATTTTTCGATTTCAAGAAATCGAGAGATTCACCTATTCCGCTTGTTTTTTTAGGCAGGCAGCGGCGAATTAAGATTGCATATAGAGCTGGTAGGTTTTTAGGCTATATTAAGTGCATGGCCGATAGAAAACAGCCTACAGTGTCTAACAATTCTTTCGGCAATACTCTTTCACATTGGCCTGAATGCTGTATGGTTAATGTCCAAGTTAGGGCTAAATAGCAAAGCTGTTGAACACATCGTACCCGTACAACCCCCTCCTTCTAGATTTTTCGATTTCAAGAAATCGAGAGATTCACCTATTCCGCTTGTTTTTTTAGGCAGGCAGCGGCGAATTAAGATTGCATATAGAGCTGGTAGGTTTTTAGGCTATATTAAGTGCATGGCCGATAGAAAACCCCCTACAGTGTCTAACAATTCTTTCGGCAATACTCTTTCACATTGGCCTGAATGCTGTATGGTTAATGTCCAAGTTAGGGCTAAATAGCAAAGCTGTTGAACACATCGTACCCGTACAACCCCCTCCTTCTAGATTTTTCGATTTCAAGAAATCGAGAGATTCACCTATTCTGCTTGTTTTTTTAGGCAGGCAGCGGCGAATTAAGATTGCATATAGAGCTGGTAGGTTTTTAGGCTATATTAAGTGCATGGCCGATAGAAAACCCTCTACAGTGTCTAACAATTCTTTCGGCAATACTCTTTCACATTGGCCTGAATGCTGTATGGTTAATGTCCAAGTTAGGGCTAAATAGCAAAGCTGTTGAACACATTGTACCCGTACAACCCCCTCCTTCTAGATTTTTCGATTTCAAGAAATCGAGAGATTCACCTATTCCGCTTGTTTTTTTAGGCAGGCAGCGGCGAATTAAGATTGCATATAGAGCTGGTAGGTTTTTAGGCTATATTAAGTGCATGGCCGATAGAAAACCCCCTACAGTGTCTAACAATTCTTTCGGCAATACTCTTTCACATTGGCCTGAATGCTGTATGGTTAATGTCCAAGTTAGGGCTAAATAGCAAAGCTGTTGAACACATCGTACCCGTACAACCCCCTCCTTCTAGATTTTTCGATTTCAAGAAATCGAGAGATTCACCTATTCCGCTTGTTTTTTTAGGCAGGCAGCGGCGAATTAAGATTGCATATAGAGCTGGTAGGTTTTTAGGCTATATTAAGTGCATGGCCGATAGAAAACCCCCTACAGTGTCTAACAATTCTTTCGGCAATACTCTTTCACATTGGCCTGAATGCTGTATGGTTAATGTCCAAGTTAGGGCTAAATAGCAAAGCTGTTGAACACATCGTACCCGTACAACCCCCTCCTTCTAGATTTTCTGATTTCAAGAAATCGAGAGATTCACCTATTCCGCTTGTTTTTTTAGGCAGGCAGCGGCGAATTAAGATTGCATATAGAGCTGGTAGGTTTTTAGGCTATATTAAGTGCATGGCTGATAGAAAACCCCCTACAGTGTCTAACAATTCTTTCGGCAATACTCTTTCACATTGGCCTGAATGCTGTATGGTTAATGTCCAAGTTAGGGCTAAATTGCAAAGCTGTTGAACACATCGTACCCGTGCAACCCCCTCCTTCTAGATTTTTCGATTTCAAGAAATCGAGAGATTCACCTATTCCGCTTGTTTTTTTAGGCAGGCAGCGGCGAATTAAGATTGCATATAGAACTGGTAGGTTTTTAGGCTATATTAAGTGCATGGCCGATAGAAAGCACCCTACAATGTCTAACAATTCTTTCGGCAATACTCTTTCACATTGGCCTGAATGCTGTATGGTTAATGTCCAAGTTAGGGCTAAATAGCAAAGCTGTTGAACACATCGTACCCGTACAACCCCCTCCTTCTAGATTTTTCGATTTCAAGAAATCGAGAGATTCACCTATTCCGCTTGTTTTTTTAGGCTGGCAGCGGCGAATTAAGATTGCATATAGAGCTGGTAGGTTTTTAGGCTATATTAAGTGCATGGCCGATAGAAAACCCCCTACAGTGTCTAACAATTCTTTCGGCAATACTCTTTCACATTGGCCTGAATGCTGTATGGTTAATGTCCAAGTTAGGGCTAAATAGCAAAGCTGTTGAACACATCGTACCCGTACAACCCCCTCCTTCTAGATTTTTCGATTTCAAGAAATCGAGAGATTCACCTATTCCGCTTGTTTTTTTAGGCAGGCAGCGGCGAATTAAGATTGCATATAGAGCTGGTAGGTTTTTAGGCTATATTAAGTGCATGGCCGATAGAAAACCCCCTACAGTGTCTAACAATTCTTTCGGCAATACTCTTTCACATTGGCCTGAATGCTGTATGGTTAATGTCCAAGTTAGGGCTAAATAGCAAAGCTGTTGAACACATCGTACCCGTATAACCCCCTCCTTCTAGATTTTTCGATTTCAAGAAATCGAGAGATTCACCTATTCCGCTTGTTTTTTTAGGCAGGCAGCGGTGAATTAAGATTGCATATAGAGCTGGTAGGTTTTTAGGCTATATTAAGTGCATGGCCAATAGAAAACCCCCTACAGTGTCTAAAAATTCTTTCGGCAATACTCTTTCACATTGGCCTGAATGCTGTATGGTTAATGTCCAAGTTAGGGCTAAATTGCAAAGCTGTTGAACACATCGTACCCGTACAACCCCCTCCTTCTAGATTTTTCGATTTCAAGAAATCGAGAGATTCACCTATTCCGCTTGTTTTTTTAGGCAGGCAGCGGCGAAATAAGATTGCATATAGAGCTGGTAGGTTTTTATGCTATATTAAGTGCATGGCCGATAGAAAACCCCCTACAGTGTCTAACAATTCTTTAGGCAATACTCTTTCACATTGGCCTGAATGCTGTATGGTTAATGTCCAAGTTAGGGCTAAATAGCAAAGCTGTTGAACACATCGTACCCATACAACCCCCTCCTTCTAGATTTTTTGATTTCAAGAAATCGAGAGATTCACCTATTCCGCTTGTTTTTTTAGGCAGGCAGCGGCGAAATAAGATTGTATATAGAGCTGGTAGGTTTTTAGGCTATATTAAGTGCATGGCCGATAGAAAACCCCCTACAGTGTCTAACAATTCTTTCGGCAATACTCTTTCACATTGGCCTGAATGCTGTATGGTTAATGTCCAAGTTAGGGCTAAATAGCAAAGCTGTTGAACAGATCGCTTATACTAAATAATAACAACACGTGCGTATGTGGCATCATATATTGTGGCAAACGTTTTCGTAGCAGTGATTCCAAATTTTCAGCGTTTGTTCTTGAAGCTCGCCCGAACTCGGCCATATTATTAGAATGTCCCGAAACCAGGCATGGGCCTCGAGGCAGCCACCCCTCTCCCTCAACCCACCCCGGAACATGCACGTACGCTCTCCTGACATTCAACATGATAGAATGGGAAGCTGGTGTTGCTCTTTGTGTCAAAAGATGCGGTATCTATTTGTGAAGGATGTGTGAAAAAATTATGGAAATCGGCCAAGAATTGGCTGAGATATAGCGTTTTGATGAGTGGAGGTAATTGTTTCAATTTGGTCCTTTCCTAGCACGTGCGAACTGGCGGTGGGTGTATGTCTGGGGTTGTGGCAGTGTTCCCCCTCTGGGGTAGTTCCGTTTGAAACCATGGATTCTCAGTTTCTGGTGGAGAAATGCTGGTGACTGAAAGATGCATTGTGTACACTGGCGCCAAATGGACCTCGCCAAGCTGGTAACAGTTAGATATTTGTCAGAAATGAAAAGTGGACAGTAATCGCGCATGGGTTAATGGCGAATAGGCGGTAATCTGGCTAATTTGACATTAAAATTGAACAGACAGCAGTGTCGCCCATACGCCCACTACGTCCAGACCACTGAAGGCAGCTACACGAAATTTTCAGAAGTTGTTCTACTCTTCCTGCCCGACAGGTTAGTATCTTTGTTGAGTGGCGTGACCGCGTGGGAACAATGTGGATCGCGTGGAAACCGAGGGGACGATTCGTCCCTTCTCTATTCCCAATGCAACGACGTTTCCATTCACTATTTACCTGTCACCCATCGAGTTTGGCATTATTTCTGTCCATTTGATGAACTGTTCAGCTTTCAATATTCACGCATTCACATGGGACTGAAAGTTTGGAGTTAAACTGCTTATTTCAGAGCGTACCGGCAGAAACTGACAACTCGACCCGGTGGCGAAAAAGTCGTCATCTGGCTAATTTGACATTCAAACTGAACAGATACACTGTCGGATATACGCTAATTATGTCCCGACCATACAAGGTAGCAACTTCAAATTCTCAGAATATTTTCTCCTGTCCCTGCCCGACAGTTTAGTATCTTTGTCAAGTGCCAAGACCGCGTGGAAACACCGTGGATCAGATGGAAACCGAGGGGACAATTCGTCCCTACTTTCTTCTCAATTCAACGACTTTTCTATTCATTATTTACCTGTCACCGGCTGAGTTTGGCATTATATCTGTCTATTTGATGAACTTTTCAACCTTAACTATTTGCGGCTTCGTGTTTCACCACCGAAAGGCCACTGCACGGTTACCAGTATATTCAGGGACTGATTTTGCGAAAATAACAATTATTCCGACTGTACCCACATGGGAACTCCTACATCTGTAAGGGTTAAATTTTTAATAATAACGTATAAAACAGAAGTTGTCGTGCTATGCTTGCTGCATGCAGGCATGGAAAACATTCAGCGCTCAATGAATTAGGAATGGAGTAAATTGTCACTTAAACCAGCGAAATTCTGAAAAAAATTAGTTTTTTTTCGACGGCACCTACCTTTATGCATCCGAGGCAGGGACTGCGTTAAACTTTACAGCAACCTTATAACAGGAGATATTCTTGGAATTGAACTGTGAATCCGAATTTCGAAAGCATTTTCGGATATTCTATTCCAAACTATCACTGCACGCTTGTCAATATTCAGTGATTTTATGAAAATATCCATTATTCCGACCGTACCCATATGGGCAGTCTCGAATCTGCTTAAGGGTTAAACTTTTAATAATGACATATAAAACAAAAGTTGTCACACTATGACTGCTGCATACAGCCATAGAAAACATTCAACGCTCAATCAATTAGGAATGGAGTAAATCGTCACTTAAACTTACCAAATTCTGAAAAATTAGAGTTTTTTTGGACTGCACCTATCTTTATGCAAACAGAATGAGCATAGTGTTAAACTTTACAACCAAACTTACAACAGCAAATATGCTTGGTACGCAATTGTGAATACGACCATTTAAATCATTTTTCGATATTCCATTCAAAAATGGCCGAAAGGTGACCTCCAAATG
Source organism: Pictodentalium vernedei (assembly GCA_031216915.1). Lineage (NCBI taxonomy): Eukaryota > Metazoa > Mollusca > Scaphopoda > Dentaliida > Dentaliidae > Pictodentalium > Pictodentalium vernedei. The sequence goes on along the minus strand of CM062294.1, from coordinate 372,326,565 downwards.
AACCAGTTTTACGAAGAATTTTAGGGTACTCGAATTCTAGGCCCGAATACTGGGTGAAGGAAAATTGTTCCTGGATGAAGGCCCAATCCTCTCACGGGCACCGTTTTGACAAAATTCGGCTGCAGTGCTGAGAAATCTCATGTCAAAACTGGCCAATTTTGCCCGAAATGCACATTGCTCGTAATTTTGTGGCAAAAAGGGGTCAGCGCGAGGAATATCGCCTCTGTAGCCAGATTCAGTAAGTTATGCTACAAATATAACGAAAGTTTCAGCCAAATCATCCAGAGGATTTTGAAGAATTGTGGCAAAACGTGTCATTTTCACTACATTTTCCACTGTTTTGGCAGAAAACGAAAAACTTCAGGAATGCCATGACCCAGGTGAGAAACTTCAGATGGAACTCTATACGTGTGCCAAATCTCAGTAAAATCGTACAGGCCATTTTCGCGAAACCCGTCAGACAAAAATCATCGAAATGAAAAATAATCTCAATACTAGAGCAATGACGCAGCGCAAATTACGCAGGCCAGATAACAATCGACACCAACCTTTTGGTTTCAAGCTCGATGCTCTAACCCATGAGCCATCGTGGGTGCCCTCCGGGTGGAAAGTTAGTAATATGTATACATTTAATACACAAAATGTGTCAGCAGAAATAACCCCCCCAAAAAAACAACTTTGGAGAGCAAATGCGGGGATGGTTGGTGGTTGTCAAATGCCTTTTCATTTAACAATGGGTGATGAAAACGCCATTACAAAATTCTGACAGGGGCGCAACAGAGTGTGGTGTGGAAGGGGAAGTATTGGGGTGCTATAAAAATAGGGAAATCGACAACCATTGGCGCCCATTCATAAACTATCTGAGACTTGCAGTTTCCAAAAACTGAAAACTCCATAACATATTTATTATGCCAGTGCATCGAAAGAGACGCAACCATAAGTGTAATTTATGTTCGATATCGATCAACCTTCAAGTTCAATCATTCAAATCAAAACAAAATAGACGATAAAATTTACAGTATAGGGGGAGTAACTCGAAAATATTTGCATGAATTGAGAAGAGAAGATCATTCGGGTGAGGATTTTTATTTATTTCAACGACACTTTCAGCTGCCACGGTCGTGCCATGTTGGACAGTTTTGCAGGTTCAGAAAAAGTCAGGCAATCCTGGGAGAAGCATCGAACAGTGACGAGCAACCATTACACTCTCCAACTTACCTTGCAGAAGTAGGGTTACAGCGGTTGAACACATGTGCATCATCGACATGCAGTACACCTTAGCACACACATACCTGCCCCACCGAAGGTAATTGGGATTAAGTGTCTAGAGCAATGACGCAGCGCAAATTACGCAGGCCAGACAACAATCGACACCAACCTTTTGGTTTCAAGCTCGATGCTCTAACCCATGAGCCATCGTGGGTGCCCTCCGGGTGAAAAGTTAGTAATATGTATACATTTAATACACAAAATGTGTCAGCAGAAATAACCAAAAAAAAAACAAACTTTGGAGAGCAAACGTGGGGGTGGGTGGTGGTTGTCAAATGCCTTTTCATTTAACAATGGGCAGGGATGGCGGAGCCGGAGGGGGCACGTGCCCCCCCCCCCCCCCCCCCACACTTTTTCACCAATGATGGGTACCCTAACAGGACGTATTCTGACATAACGTACACAGCTCCTATAGCCACATTGACTGTGGGAGATAGTAATAGTTCTAACAAAATAAGCAACACAATAGTGTCGGCGTTGCTGTCCATTTTATATATTGAGACATTACACATCGCTAGTTCACAACTTGTCATAACAGACTATAGTAATAGTAAAACTAGTCCAAACCTGGACCCAAATTCCATAATATAATTGTTGGGTTTGGTACGTCCAAAGGACTACCAAACCCAAAAATTATATTACGGAATTTGGGTCCAATTTTGGACTATGGTAAAATGTGTGCATGTATTCCCTTTCGAGAGTTGCACTTAATTTCGTTCCGTATTCATGACATACTTGGTGACAAAGTACCCCTCCAACCCATGCCCCACGCCCATCCTTCACATTGAGCCCCTAAAAATTTATTTTTCGTCCTATAACCCTGCGGTTACCCAGAAAAAAAATTGTGCCCCCCATTTTTTTGGAGCTTCCGCCGTCTCTGACAATGGGTGATGAAACGCCATTACAAAATTCTGACGGGGGCGCAACGGAGTGTGGTGTGGAAGGGGAAGTACTGGGGTGCTATAAAAATAGGGAAATCGCCAACCATTGGCGCCCATTCATAAACTATCTGAGGCTTGCAGTTTCCAAAAACTGAAAACTCCATAACATATTTATTATGCCAGTGCATCGAAAGAGACGCAACCATAAGTGTAATTTATGTTCGATATCTATCAACTTCAAGTTCAGTCATTCAAATCAAAACAAAATAGACGATAAAATGTACAGTATTGGGGGAGTAACTCGAAAATATTTGCATGAATTGAGAAGAGAAGATCATTCGGGTGAGGATTCCCGATTGGGTTCGCCTCAGACAGTTGGCTTCTGTACATGGCGTTTTAGTGGTTTATGGGTGTGTGTGTTGGGGGGGGGGGGCTGTGGTTAATCGCCTTGAAATATCGAAAAATCACAATATCATAGCTGACACGCGCTCCTTGGCATAGGCAAATTCCAGCAACGGTTTTCTTGCAGTGAGGTGAATGAAAAATAAGACAACAGATACACGTTTTTTGTAGACAATTACTTTTTGAATAGCTGTATCCGTAGTCACATAAAATACTATTTTCTTTGCACACCACTAGAACGTTGTCAACGGCAACCCCATTCCTGGCAAAATTGCTTATATTGGTATTGCACGTTTGGCAATATTCTGTGGTTTTATGAAAATAACCAGATTACGACAGTACCTATATCGGAACTTTCATATCGTCAAAAGGTTAAATGTTTCATAATAAAATATAGAACATATATTGACTTCTGCATGTAGCCACGTGTAAGATATTCAGCGCTCAAATGGTTAGGATTGGAGAAAATTGTCACTTAAACTTACGAAATTCTCCGAAAATGAGGATTTTTCTCACGGGACATATCATAATTAAACCAGGACGGGCATAGGTTTTAACTTTACAACCAAACTTATGACAGCAAATATGCTTGAAAGTCACTTATAAATACAGACAAGAAAATTGTTTCCAACATCTCATTCGAAAGTGGTAAAAAAGTGAGCTTGAAGTTGACAAATTTTGCCAAAAATCTCAGGACCCTTCACTTCAAGGCTCCAAAACTGACTGAGAGTTAAAGGTATGAACATTATATATAACAGAAAAAATGATTCTCCTCGTCAATGTTTGTAGAAAATATGGTACCAGCGCTGAGGAATTGCCTCTGAAAGCTGGTCAATTGTGCCTAGAGTGCACTTTGTTTTGGACGTTTGTGGTTAAATGGGGTTCACCAATGGGATATGTTACTAGCTGCATTACATCATACTTCAGATAGTAGAAAAGTTTCGGCCCAATCCTTGTGAGGGTTTACCCGAATTTTGCTGGAATGACCCATTTTGAATAGATTTTGACACTTCCATGCTACCTATATGAGAACTATCAAATTTGCAAAGGGTTAAAGTTTTCATAATAATATATAGAACAAAAGTTGTCATACTTTCATTACTGCATCCAACTCTACAAAACATTCAACGCTCAGTAAATTGGAATTGAAGAAAACTGGTAGAAACGTGAACACGAAATTGGCGAATTCTGCAACAAAAATAAGGGGACTCCACTTCAAAGGCCCAAAGCTGCATGAAGGTTAAAACTTTGAACAAGACATATAACAGCAAAATTGTTCCAGGATCAATGCCCTCTCTTATCAATGTCCTCTTTTTGAGAAAATATGGCTCCAGTGCTGAAGAGGTATATGTGAACATTGGCTAATCTTTGGCCAAAATTGTACTTTATTTAAACTTTTGTGGGAAAAGAGGGTTAACGCGGAGGAAACCACGTATGTGGCCAGATGCACTACCTTATTCCTCAGGTATTAGAATAGTTTCAGGCCAATCCTTCATGGGGTTTATGATAATTATGCAAAAAAGCTCTCATTTTAGAAAGATTTTGGTGTTCTGATGGTACCTATATGGGAACACTCATATCTTCAAAGGGTTAAATTTTTTATGATTAGATACAGAACAAAAATTGTCCCACTTGAACTGCTGCATACAACTGTATGAAACATTTAGCGTTCAACGAATTAGGTGTAAAGCAAATTTTCACTTAAACTTACCAAATTCTCTAAAAATGAGTTTTCTTATCAACCTACTCACAATTGTTTACTACAGGCTTGCACTACAGTGGAAGTCCCTAACTCGGATAAAATACTCTCTATTTTTGTCTTTCCCAAGCAAGTTGGGAAAGAAAAGTGGTGCAAAAGCACCAATAAAAATAAGCCAAAACTGGGTCGAATGCAACCGGCGCAGACCCAGTACGGGATGCTCTCTCCCAAGTACAACTCCACGACTTCCGTTGCCAGTGCGCATATACTGTCTCTAAAGACTCATTCTTTTTTAAATCCGCTTCGTGTCGAGATGTTTTTGCACGCTTATCAGTGTTCCACCAGCTCGATGTTTGATGATTCCTGATTCATTATACCACAGTGTATCCTTTGTTTTCTCAGGAACAGTGTTTTATATATTCTCTTTTCTATTATATGTCCATAATGTATTTTTATTTGCTCTCTCTCGAGTCGCTCGCGAATTTCGCGTGCCACGCGGTTCGGACTTAGATTTTTTCACAATTATTGTTAATGCTTTTTTTTTGCAAAATTTTCAAATTGTGTTAGAGTTAGGTGTCAGCGGGGTACCACTCCTGCAGTGTTTCTTCTTTCTTTTGAGAGTAGTCTTCCTGTTGGGTGGTTCCCGGTCGACCTTCTGGGGTCTTTGTTTCTGTCACCTTTCTCTCTTCTCTGGGGGTGTTCTGTTTTCTCATCTCCACTTCTCTGCTCCTCTCACCTCTATCATGCCCAGGACAATTCCCTGTGGGCAATGTCTGCTGCCAAAGCATGTGGACGATGTACATTTGTCTTGTTCCTCCTGTAATGGGTGTTCGGCCGAGCGGAACATGGTCTTTCATGCCCTTGGCGTCAGTAAACCGTGTCGTTCGTTCTCGTGGCCGTGCCTCCCGCTCCCGCGGGAAAGGAGAACGTGGTCGTTCGGGGCCTCCCGAGTCGACTTTGTCTGGTGAGAGTTATTCCTCCTCCGTGGGGGATGTGCAGTCTTTTCCTGTGGTGGATACTGCGGGAGCCGTTGAGTGTTCTGGTGTAGAGATGCCTGGTTCCGGGACTACGGTCCCCCTCCAGTCGACATCTGAGGCTGTCACTAGGGTTGTGACTCCTCCTCCGGAGCCGAGCCGGTGTGCTCTCTCCACTATTTCACCAGCCTCAACGACTCTCGACGTATCTAATACTGCTGCTGGCCCGTCTGCTTCGTTATCTGTTTCAGCCGGCCTCGGCTTTTCGCTGCAGGGGACTGCAGGACTGTCCGATACTGTAGACGTGGGATATCGGCCTCAGCCTTCCCTGACTTCAACTCAGCGAAGTCGGAAGGGGCTGCCGACCGAGCCCATCGCTGTGGTCACTTCGCCGTCGAGCACAACAGTTGTGTCTTTGGATTCGGATGTTCGTAGTGGAAACACTATGAACTCCGTGGCGTTTCCGTCTACTCACTCTGGTCACACGACCAGTTTTGGGGGACCAACGCCTTGTGTGCAGCCTGGACCTTCTGCCCCGCAGAGGTCCGCGGTGACTCTCATGAGTTCTCGCAATATTGATCCTCGGGGTGCATCGTACCCCTATACATGTCTGCCTTCAGATGTTTCGGCTGCCGCCCGTCATCCCGTGTCGGGTGTTTTGGAGGATCGTGACCCTTCGCTGGTTAAGAGGGTCAGAGGTGAAGCCACTTTGACGGTTCGCTCCCCTGTCGAACCGGTCGGTACAGGCAGTGAGCTTAGGGAGGCCCTCTCCTTACTCACTCAGGTTCTTTCTAAGAGCCTTCCTGTTGCTTCCAGCGAGGCTATGGGTGGTTTCCAGGCGCCTCCTTTGGCGCCGCCTCCCGGGATTGGAAACAGGCTGGTTTCCGATTCCTCTGGTGTCCCGACACCATGGGAGGCGTCGGCTGGTTTGCCCATGATGGGCTATGTGTCTTCCGACTCTGGGGAGGAGTCCGACATGCTTGAGGTCGAGGGCCAGCAGTCTTCGGACTTGGGGGCGGCTCTTGACTTTGTGTTTGGGTTTCTGCCTGAGCTCAAACCTGCTAACCAGCCGACAATGTCAGCCTGGCCGCGATCATCGGTCACGCGCCAACAGCCTATGGAGCAACCTGCTTCTGGGCGCCTTCGACCATGCCAGTCGGTACAGGTGGTTGAGGCTTTTTCAGCATTGGATGCCAAGCTGAATTCCAAGGCTTTGAAGACTTCGTTCTTCACCAGGGTTGACACCTTTTTGCCTCCTGTGCGTTATCGTTCCTACGATTCCGCCAATCCGTCAGTCTGCCAGACTTTGACGGTTCTGGATCAGGACTCCACTTCCCTCGGGCTTTCCAAGCCCAAGTCTGCCGTCATTCCAATGACGACTCTGGAGTCCACGTTGGGCTTATCTAGAGAGATGCTTGGCATGCTTTCTCTCTCAGATCACGTCGTCTCAGCTTTGGCTGCTTATCTGCCTCCAGATAAGTTTGACGAGGTACAGGCTCCTTTGCGTGTGCTGTCCAAGGCGCTTATGCACCTTACTCACACGCATGCCTGTAACACGGCCAATTTGGAATTAGTTCGAAGGGACGCTGTGCTGGACACAGGACGATCCCTTCCTGAGGAGCAGCGTGCTACTCTTCGATCTGCTTCTTTGGCAGGTCCGCAACTTTTCCATGGTTCCGTGTCGACGGTCCGGGATGACGTCCTTCGTCATTCCAAAGATCAGCTGCTGTTTCGTCAGCTTGATCAGCCTTCTCGGGGAGGCAAGGGCCGTTCCAAGCCTAACAAGTACCCTTCTGCTTCCTCTGTGAAGCAAAAGGCTGGTCCTTCTGCCGCCGCCTCTACTTCTTACTCACGGGGTAAAGGTAGGGGTCGGCAGAATCAAGGGAAGTCTCAGGATTCTTCATTTAGCAGAGGAGGTGGTTTCTCCTCTCGCGGGCCTCGTCGGGGCTCGAAATGAAGGTCCTCACCTCGACTCGTCCCAGGTTGGAGGAAGGATAGCAGAGTTCGCAGACCATTGGACCACCATCACATCCGATCCATGGGTGTTAGATGTTGTTCGGTCCGGGCTGCGCATATCCTTCCGACGGCACCCCACTCTGTCAAGGGTGCCTCTTCCAACCACAGTTCCTTCAGACGTTTTACGTCGGGAACTTTTGTCCACGGAGATTGCCAATCTCCTGGCAAAGGGGGCGATCGAGGTCGTCAAGAACGTTCAGTCAGTGGGTTTCTATTCCCGCCTGTTCTTGGTGCCGAAGAAGGACGGCCGACTCCGACCGGTTATCGATCTGAGTATCCTGAACCAGTCTATCATTGCTCCCAAGTTCAGCATGGAGACTTTCAGGTCGGTCCGCCAATCCATTCACCAGGGAGATTTCGCAGTCAGCATCGACCTGCGAGACGCTTACTTCCACGTTCCGATGATGCATCGGGCGTCACGGAAGTATCTCAGGTTCGCTTTTCTGGGGCGAGTTTACCAGTTCAAGGCCATGCCTTTCGGCCTCAACCTGGCTCCTTGGGCGTTCACCAGACTGATGTCGCATGTGATAGCGTTCCATCGCACACAGTCCAGGGTGACTACTTCGGCATATCTGGACGATATCCTCCAGAGGCATTCCAATGCTGCCTTACTGGAATCGGATGTCGCCACTCTGTTGAGCTTGCTCACGTCGCTAGGATTCAGAGTCAACGAGGAGAAGTCGGACCTGGTCCCTTCTCAGTCGTTTTGTCATCTGGGGATGTCTTTCCAAACCAAATTCAATTTGGTGGCTGTTCCCCAGGCCAAAGCTGTGATTCTCTCAGCTTTTGCTCTGACTCTGTCCCAGTCCAGGTCCGCGACCGCTCGGAGTTTTCTCCGGCTGATCGGTCTCTGCGGTTTCGGTTGACGGATCTCATTCCTCTAGGTCGGCTGCGTGTCAGACCTCTCCAACACTTTCTGCTCAGTCGTTGGAGACCGAATGTAGATTCTCTGGATCAGGTGCTTCCGTTTCCGGACTCTCTGTATCCTCACCTTCTTCCCTGGACAGATGTTCAGTGGATTACGCAGGGTGTTCCGCTGGACTTACCCACGTCCGATCGCGTTCTGACGGCAGATGCCAGCGATCTTGGATGGGGTGCGACGTTGGATCCTCTCGGTCTTTCCCTACACGGGATGTGGGACCTGGATCAAGCAGCTCTACACATCAACCAGAAGGAGCTTCTTGCTCTTCTTCTGAGTTTCAGGCAGTGGATCCCTTACCTGTCGAATCGCCAGGTCCTTCTACTATCCGACAATTCGACAGTGGTTGCTTACATTCGGAACCAGGGCGGCACGCACTCGCTTCCGATGTACGAGTTAGCTCGGGATCTTTTACTGCTCGCTCACGCCGGAGTGGTTGTTCGTCACATTCCCGGTCGTCTGAACGTCCTAGCCCGACTCCCTGTCCCGACAGGGCAGGGTTATTTCCACCGAGTGGATGCTTCACAGGGCTGTGTTCCAGTCGCTTTGCGATCTCTGGGGACGTCCCCACATCGACCTCTTTGCGACTCGTTGGAACCATCAGGTGGACACTTTCGTGTCCCCGTGTCCAGATCCTCTGGCTTTTGCCGTGGATGCTCTGTCACTCGATTGGAACGGTCTAGTCGGCTACGCCTTCCCGCCGGTTCCGATTCTTCCTCAGGTTCTCGCCAAAATTCGAACCTGCAGTTGTCGAATCATTCTGATCGCTCCCCTGTCTCCTCAGCGGGTGTGGATCAATCAGCTCCGCTCGCTGATGGCGGCGGTTCCGGCACGTCTCCCGCTACGTCGCGACCTTCTTTGTCAAGGTCGCCCGAGGAGGTTTCACGTCGACCCGACTTCATTGTGCCTTCACGCATATCTTTTGTCAGGTCCTGTCTCCTCCGTAGAGGTTTTTCGACACGAGCAGTGGAGTGCATTTCTTCTTCAAGGAGGCACTCCACTGGTTTAGCTTATGCAGCTAAATGGAAGGTCTTCTGTCGATGGTGTGCTGATCACTCTGTTGATTATGCCAATCCTTCGATTTCACAGATTGCGGAGTTTCTGGTATATCTGTTTGATTCTCGGGGTCTCCAGCCTGTTACCATCAAGGGTTACAGGTCTATGCTTTCAGAGACTTTTTCTTATGTGGGGAAGCGTCGTATCGGCACTAATCCTTACCTCTCCAAGCTTGTTCGGCACTTTTCTTTGAAAAGGCCTCGGACTTTGCAGCTTACTCCACGATGGAATCTTTCATGGGTGCTGCTTTGCTTGGGGGGGGGGGGGGGGGGGGGGCGCCGTTCGAACCTTTATCTCAGGTGGATATGCAATTTCTCACATATAAGACGGCTTTTCTGATGGCATTTGCTTCGGCCAGACGGGTTAGTGAGCTTCACGCCCTCTCGGTTGACCCGGCCTTTTTTAGGAGCTCTCCCAACAGTGTTACTTTTACCACTGATTGCTCCTTTTTGGCTAAGAATCAGTTACCAGATACTACTCCTCCTCCTATCTGTATCAGGGCTCTTCCTCTGTTGAGGGTACTCGCCCTTTGCTCTGTCTGGTCCGTGCTATTCGCATTTATCTTGATCGGACACGCTTCATACGGAAAGGCAGAAAACGTTTTTTTCTGTCTCTCATTCCGGGTCGACAGAAGATCTCTCCTCAGTCCATTTCTCGATGGATTTGTCTTGCTATTCGTACGGCTTATAGTCGTTTAGCAGCTGGCGATTGTATTACCAATCGTATTTCTGCCCACGAGGTGCGGGCACTGTCTCCCTCTTGGGCTTATTCTAACTCCGTCAAGTTGTCGGATGTTATGCAGGCAGCCCACTGGAGAAATGCTTCTACTTTCTCCACCTTTTATTTACCCCAGTTGCAGGAGCAGTCGGAGGACCTTTTTGCCCTGGGTCCTCTTTCTTCTGCTCAGGGCTGTTGTCTGCCATAGCCATTGGGCTTCTTGAAGGTCAGTTTCAGCCTTGTGCTGTTACTGCCCTTTTTCTGTCTGTGTGTCACACAGGCTCATATGTCTCTTTTCATTGTCCTTTACCAATGATTGCGACATTATGGTTTATAAGCCTCGGGACCTCTTCCATCTACTTCACGGTTCCAGTGCACTAGGGTTATGTGGGGGTTGGTTATGCGATTCCCTCCAGCCTTTTGTCTATTCAGCCTGTAGTAAACAATTGTGAGTAGGTTGATAAGAAATCTAAATTTTATAGTAAATTTCCTTTCTTATTATACCTACCACAATTGTTTACATGGAGGCCCTCCCGTCTTCTTTACGGGTAAAGAATCTTTCCTCCCCGCTGATCACATAACTCTAACGTTTACGGATTCAAAAAGAATGAGTCTTTAGAGACGGTATATGCGCACTGGCAACGGAAGTCGTTGGAGTTGTACTTGGGGAGAGAGCGTCCCGTACTGGGTCTGCGCCGGTTGCATTCGACCCAGTTTTGGCTTATTTTTATTGGTGCTTTTGCACCACTTTTCTTTCCCAACTTGCTTGGAAAGACAAAAATAGAGAGTATTTTATCCGAGTTAGGGACTTCCACTGTAGTGCAAGCCTGTAGTAAACAATTGTGGTAGGTATAATAAGAAAGGAAATTTACTATAAAATTTAGATTTTCGTACGGTACCTATCTTTATGCCACCGGGGCGGACATTGGATCAAACATTACAATATGACTTGTAACGGAAAATATACTCGGGAGACAATTATAAAGAGATACAAGCAATTCGTTTCTCAATATCTCATTCGAAAGTGGTATTAATGTGAACTTGAATTCGGCGAATTTTACCAAAAAAAATAGGGTACTTCACTTCAGAGCCTTCAAACTAGGTGAGGGTTAAAACTTTGAACATAACATATAGCAGCAAAATTGTTCTAGGGTGAATACTCGATCTTCTCATGGTAATTGTTTTTAGAAAATTCTATCGTAATGCTAGGAAATCGTGATTGAATATTGGCCAATTTTGCCCAAAATGCACTTTGTTTGGAATATTGCGGCAGAAAGGGGTCAACGTGGGTGATACCGCCTATGCGGTCTGATGCATAGCATTACGCTTCAGATATTATGAAAGTTTCAGCAAAATCGTACATGGGATTTTTGAGAAATATGCCAATATGTTACATTTGCACTACATTTAGTGGGGCTTTGGCAGAAAATGAAAAACTTCGGAAATCTCGTTACCCAGGTGAGTAAGAACAGGTCGATATCTAGGATTGTTGCAAATTTCAGCGAAATCGAACATGCCGTTTTCGAGAAATCGCGCGGACAAAATCGGTGCAAGAAAAAAAAAAAAAAAAAAAAAAAAAAACAGAAAAAAAAAGAAAAATAGCAATATCTAAAAGATTCACCTATTGAAAATAGGTGAATCTAAAAAAAAAAAAAACAAAAAAAAAGAAAAATAGCAATATCTAAAGATTCACCTATTGAAAATAGGTGAATCTAAAAAAAAAAAAAACAAAAAAAAAAAGAAAAATAGCAATATCTAAAGATTCACCTATTGAAAATAGGTGAATCTAAAAATAAAAAAAAAAATTAGAGAATTGTAATTTGTTGGACAAATTACGGGCTTTCCCAACTTTTTAATTGTGAAAAAGGCAAACTGAATTGTACACAAAACTATCGATCAGTTTTGAAAACAGAAAATTTAGTGGAAATCAAAGTTTTTGTGATGGTCCTAGTTCTTATGCAGCCAAAACAGATATTTGAGATACAGCAGGACACCAAACCATTCAACACAAAATTTGCTCTTCAATAATTACAGAATATTTTCATAGAAAGCAAAAGAAGTGATGTCTTTTCTGCTTTGAAAAAAATAAGTACATATGAATTATGGGCGTACGGGCCAGGGTTTCATGGAGGACTGTGCCCCAACCCACTCCTGAGTCAGGAAGGAGCTGATCTTTCAGCCACTATGCCAGGGGGGTGGGGGCATGATGGCGATGTGTACTAAGGGTACTTTGAGGGTGCACTTGTCTTCAACCAATGCTAACCCTCCTTTTGTGGAGTTAGTATGTCGGGGAGTCTGAGTCACTTGCCATTGCTTGGTGGTTCTCTCCAGGTACTCAGCGGGGGGGAGGAGGGTGGTGGGAGACCCCCTCCCCCCTCTCTCCCATACCCGCATTTGGCATTTCCTCCTGAGATTCAACTTTTTCGGGCTAAAAAGGGTCCCCCCCCCCCCCCCCCCCCCCCCCACCCCCCCCCCCCCCCCGAAAAATAGCCCTGTACGCCTATGCAATGAATACCTGGACTTGAATAAATACCTATATTATGGTCATGATATAGCTGAAGATGCTGAAAGTAACCTTAAATATCAATAATTAATTTATTCTCTATCATTCTATCTGTTTGTGAATGTGCGGGATTTGTCAACAAACGAGGGTAAGCTTCCTACTCCATGATTTCACAATTTTTCCAACATATCTGTTTCAGATACAATGAAATACATGCAATATGAGTTACTGTCACACACAAATTAGTTGTTTATTTGATATGGTTTAAATCATCTAGAGAGCTAGTATAAACAGTGATAGGTACAGTTCAAGTCAAAATGAGTTGATTAAAGGGATGTTGAACAGCTTGTTAATATTTCTTGCATTACATTACTACTTTGCTATTTATTGACAAAAGGATTTCACAGAGGGTTTCCCTGACGGTATTTATTTATTGGTGTTTACGGTCACATACTTATCCACAATGGCTAATCGTGACCGTGACAGTTTTACGGGTGGGGGAAGTCGGAGGACCCAGAAAGAACGAACCGAGCATCGACGAGCAACTGTCAGCTCAACATTCTAATTATGTTCAAGCTCTGCTGAAGCAGGGTACCAGCGGTTGAAGACATATGCACCATTGAGATGCAGTACGCCTTAGTACATGGCATTATCGTGCCCCCATGTTGGCAACGGGGATAAAGTGCCTTGCCCAAGGACTTTACGTGGGTCGTCCCAGATAGGGATCAAACTCGGGACCTCTATCATAGAAGTCAAACAGTCTACCACTGAGAAAATGTGCTTTCTTTCCTGGCGGTAATCATATTTGTATGGCCAAACTGGTGTTGGATAACACGGAACACCAAAACATATAACATAAAATTTGTTCCCCATTGATTTTGGAAAGCAGTTATGAAAAGGTCAAAGAGCTCTTTCCTTTTTGTTTTTGGACAAGTGAGTATTCACGCAAAGTCATTTTTTGCAGACAGTACTATTTTTAAGTGGCCAAAGCACATGTTTCATTAAGTCCCAGAACATAACTAAAGCCGGATTTATTGATTAAACATCTCTGCATATAGCAAAGCAAGGTGTCTCAAATTAATCCATTCCAAAATGATAGTAGAGAGTAACCAAAGTTGGATAATTTGGGTATTTCCAATGGTACACTTATTCTCACTCTCATTGTGCTTGAGGGTTAAATCTGAGATTGAAAAGGTATACCAATCTTACCCAGGGAAGGTGAGTACAGAAAAGTACGAAATTAATCAGGAAAATGCATTTTGTCTGACCGTACTAATATTTGTACGAGCAAAACTGGTACTGGATTTATTTATTTATTAGGTTTTAACGACACATTAACAGCCAAAGTCATATTATGTCGGTGACAGTTGTTTGGGTGGAGGAAGCCGGAGTACCCAGAGAGAACCACCGAGCAATGACGAGCAGCTGCCAGCTCCCCAACATAGTGCCTCCGCACTGTAGCACAGGCAGGGTTAGATTGGTTGAAGACATGCGCACCATCGACGTGCAGTATCCCTTAGTACACGGCGTCATGGTGCCCCCATGCAGACAGTCGGGGTGAAGTGATCGGGACATAATTGGAATATATCCGACAGATACAATGTCGGATATATTCCAATTATGTCCCGATCATGCAAGGCAGCAACTTGAAATTCTCAGAATGTTTCCTACTGTCCCTGCCTGACAGTTTAGTATCTTTGTCAAGTGCCGATACCGCGTGGAAATACCGTGGATCAGGTGGAAACCGAGGGCACGATTCATCCCTACTTTATTCTCAACTCGACGACTTTTCCATTCATTATTTACCTGTCACCGGCTGAGTTAGGTATTATATTTGTCTATTTGATGAACTTTTCAACCTTAACTATTTGCGGCTTCATATAGCACCACTGAAAGGCCACTATACGGTTACCAACATATTCAGGGATTGATTTTACGAAAATAACGATTATTCCGACTATACCCACATGGGAACTCCTAAATATGCCAAGGGTTAAACTTTTGATAATGACGTATAAAACATAAGTTGTCATGCTATGCTTGCTGTATGCAGGCATAGAAAACATTCAGCGCTCAATGAATTAGGAATGGAGTAAATTGTCACTTAAACCTACGAAATTCTGAAAAAATGAGGGTTTTTTTCGACGGCATCTCCCATTATGCATCTGAGACAGCGATTGCGTTAAACTTTACAGCAACCATATAACAGAAGATATTCTTGGAATTGAACTGTGAATCCGAATTTCGAAAGCATTTTCGGATATTCTATTTCAAACTACCACTGCTCGCTTATCAATATTCAGTGATTTTATGAAAATATCAGTTATTCCGACCGTACCCATATGGGCAGTCTCGAATCTGCCAAAGGTTAGACTTATAATAATGACATATAAAACAAAAGTTGTCATACTATGACTGCTGCATGCAGCCATAGAAAACGTTCAGCGCTCAATCAATTAGGAATGGAGTAAATCGTCACTTAAACATACCAAATTCTGAAAAACAATAGTTTTTTTGGACTGCACCTATCTTGATGCAAACAGAACGAGCATAGGGTTAAACTTTACAACTAGACTTACAGCAGCAAATATGCTCGGTAGGCAATTATAAATACGAACATGTAAATCATTTTTCGATATTCCTTTCGAAAATGGAAGAAAAGTGAGCTCCAAATTAGCCAATTTTATGAAGAATTTTAGGGCACTCAAATTCAAGGCCAGAAAACTGGGTGAAGGTTAAATCTTTGAATAAAATATATAACAGCAAAATTGTTCTTGGATGAAGGCCCAATCCTCTCATGGAAAAGGTTTTGAGACAATATGGCTCCAGTGCTGAGAAAGTGCATGTAAACGTTGGCGAAAATAACAATTATTCCGACAGTACCCTTATGGGAAGTCTCAAATCTGCTAAGGGTTAAACTTTTAATAATAACATATAGAACAAAATTTGTCATACTTTGACTGATGCAAGCAGCTACAAAAAACATTCAAAGCTCAAGTAATTAAAAATGGAGGAAATCGCCACCTAAACTTATCAAATTCATAAAAAATTGGAGTTTTTTTGGACGGAACCTACTTTTATGCAACCAGAATGGGATAGGGTTAAACTTTACAACCAAACTTACAACAGCAAATATGCTCGGTAGTCAATTGTGAATACGTACATGAAAAGTGTTTTGAAATTAACCCTTTCCAAATAATAGAAAAAGCAACCAAAGTTGGCTAATTTTGGCATTTTCAAACGGTACTCTTATCCTCGCCCTCATTGTGCTTGAGGGTTAAATCTGAGATTAAAAAGTAAACAGTAACTTTATTCAGCAATCATTGTTGCATCTATCCAAACCAAAATAATTGTTACAACAACCTTGTTATTAGATAAATTTGCCCTTGAAGTTGGTCAATTTTGAAGAAAAAATCTATATTTATGTCATTTTTGGCCAGTGGGGGTTAATGTTGAAAGATTTGAGTGGTGATTGTGGTGTATCATATTATGCTGTAAATGTGTGGAAAATTTGAGCGAAATAATTGTAAACAATTTTGAGACATTCAAAAAATGGTGAAATTATGAAGGTTTTGGCAGAATATTTTGAAAATATGCGTTTTCACAGATATGACGATACCGCATTTCACTAGATTTTATGACATTACATAAGTGTGCCAAATTTGGTCAAAATCGTATAACTTGTTTTCGAGCAGTTCAACAGACAGAATTCAGGGAGGAAAAAAAAAAAAAAAAAAAAATAGAGAAGAAAAATTTTGAAAAAGAAGAATAACAATAGTCTTTCCCAAACTGAGTTTGGGAAAGCCTAATAATGATGTCTGCAGGGTATGCAATACATTTTTCACTCTATCATCAGTATTGTGATTTTCTGCCATGCTTTTTGTGTACCACCTTAAAAATCGTGCACATGTGGAATTCACTTTCTGGTAAGATTTTATAATTCAAGGGAGACTACTCGTATTTCATCAATAAATACGAGAAACTGATAGAAATGTTTGTAACTTTGTTACTGTGACACATAAATTGTTGGAAAGTGTTCGGTTGTATATATGTGTATGATATTGTTTATTTTATTTGAAGTGCTAGTATACAGAGTGATAAATACAGTTCAAGTCAAAATGACTTGAATAATGAGATGTTTGACTGTTTGTCAATATTTCCTGCATTACATTACTAACTTCGCTATTTATTCACAGAAGCCTAGAGAAGGCTTTTTATGGAGAGCTTTCCACCAGTAAATAAGAGAAGTGGTTATTATAGGCAGAATAAACATTATAGCTATAGTGCTAGTGTACAGAACAACTCATACAGTGCTAGTCAAAATGAGATGATGAATGAAGTGTTGGACTTGTGGTAGGCAGGTGGGGGGAGATGCATGTGGTTCTTTATTATGAGCAGAATGGACATTATAGCTATAGTTCTAGTGTACAGAGCGACTCATACAATGCTAGTCACAATGAGATGATGAATGAATGTTAGACTGTCAATCAAAATATCTTGTGATAGACTGGGAAGGGTGGGGGTGGGGGGGGGGTGGGGGTGTGCATGGCATGTGGTTCATTATTCAGGTAGTTCCTGCTTATTCATGTTGTTATTTTTGTATTTTCTTTTTTCTATGTACTTCATTGTGATGTGCTATAAATAAAGTAGCAGAACTGAAATCTTGTTCCTCGGAACTGTGCATTTTAAACTACAAGAATTCTGTTCTGTGTTTTACTTAGAAACGTTGGGATAATATATGTGATCTCAACAGTACTATTCAGTATATAGCATATTTTTGTGGCTGCTGAAAATGAAAAATATTTTTTTATATAAATATTCGCCTCCCTCACCACTTAAAAAAAAATCTCTGAGAAACTAATTACTCTTTTTTATATGGCCTAATGATGTTTATTTTTTTTAGTTTCAGGGGGATGTGTTCAGTTACGTGACCTGTCTAGTGATAATCCATGGAGTATGAAACAGAATGAAAAACGTCAGAACAAAACTGAATATCTAAAAACCTCTCTTTGTTGGTTTTTTAATAATCACCCAGATGGTTGTCCAAGGACATCAGAGACTTGCCCCTTTGCTCATGGGGAACTTGAATTGAGAGAACGACCTCCTAATAAAAAGAAGGCAAAGTTTCATTGATTGATACCCCACATTTTGCAAATGAATCTATTGCAGACTTGTTGTTCCGAAGCGAATGATCACCCCCGAGCACTATCGCCTGCCTAATTTTCTGTCTAGGTCAGCATTTTATCGCTTGCCTCACATTGCGACTGTCATGAACACTGGCAGTTAAATTAGAATGAAAAGCGTGATAATCTGGCAAGTGTTACTTCTGATCTATATTGAAGAGATCAAGTAGAGTTATGCCTCGTCTTTTGCAGAATATTAAACTACCCTACCGGCTGGTATATAAGTCACACTTTTTTACCCCCAAAAATAACAAATGTCCCGAAGGGGCTTTGCATTTTTGTTCAACTCAACATGTCCAGCCCTATAGGAAGGGGGTGGGGGGAAAATGCTCCAAAATATTTTTAAAATCTTTTTCTCATGAACCAGTGGGTACAATGACTTGATATTTGTTGTGGAGCTTCCCTTTGAGGTGTAGAATCAAGTTTGTTCAAACGAAGTTCGTGAAGCAATATTTGGCTTTGTAATGGGAGGAGTAAGATTTTGGGTACCACCCAAAATTTCTATTTTCTGAACCGATGGTCCGATTTGAACCACATTTGGTATGTGGTATTATTGGGTCATAAGTAATTGACTCGTGCAAAAAAAAAACTCCTGCATCCCCATGGGGACCCCAGCATGGGAACCCCAGGAGCTAATGATAGAAATATTTTCAAACGCCCATATTTCCCAAACCACACGGAACAGAGAGCTGTTATTTGGTATGAAGCATCCTTAGGACCAGTAGAATTGAATGGTAAAAAAAAATTCAGCGTTTATGTTAGGGTGGTCTGTAGAGGGCATCAAAAAAATGCCGAGTCAGCATATTTGCAAAAATTTTAAAAAATCTTTTCTCCAGAACCAATGGTCAAAATCTTTAGATATTAGGTATACAGCATTCATAGGGGGGTCAGATACAAGTTTGTTAAAATAAAGTCCATTGGTTCATATTTGGGCTCAACACAGGAGCCCAAATTTTTAACTTAGGGCAATATGAGGAATATTCTTTAGAAATCTTCTTCTTCAGAATCACCAGTTAGAATCTTCTAATGTTTGGTATACATCATTGTTGTGAGGGTCAGATTCAAGATTGTTCAAACCAAGTCCCTAGGTTAATATTTGGGCTTCCTATGGAAGCCCAAATTTTAACATAGTTCAATATAGGGGATAATTTTTAAAAAATGTTCTTCTTCAGATCCACCAGTCAGAATGCTTTCATATTTGGTATACAACATCTCTAGAGGGGTCAGATTCAAGTTTGTTCAAATAGGGTCCCTAGGTGTATATTTGGACTCGCTTTGGTAGCCCAAATTTTAACTTAGTGCAGTATGAGCAAATTTAAAAAAAAATCTTCTTCAGATCCACCAGTCGGAATGCTTTCATATTTGGTATACAACATCTCTAGGGAGGGGGCAGGGTGGTGGTTGAGGGTGGGGGGAGGGGGAGGGCAGATTCAAGTTTGTTCAACTTTTAATATTTGGGCTCCATATGGGAACCTAAAATTTAACTTAGTACAATATGAGGGAATTTCTTCAAAAATCTTCTTCTTCAGATTCACCTGTCAGAAACTTTTCATATTTGGTTTACAACATCTCTAGGGGAGTCAGATTCAAGTTTGTTCAAATTGGTTCCCTGGGTTAATATTTGGGCTCCCTATGGTAGCTCGAATTTTAACTTAGTGCAATATGAGGAATTTTAAAAAAAAATCTTCTTCTTCAGATCCACTAGTCAGAATGCTATCATATTTGGTATACAACATCTCTAGGGGGGTCAGATTCACCTATGTTCAAATCGAGAGTCTGAGTTAATATTTGGGCTCCCTATGAGAGCCGGAATTGGCCATGTAGCTGAAGTATTAGAAATTTTGTATTCAGTACCCTCAAGAGGTGTGTAACTAAGACTAATCCACATGGGTTGTATCAAGAGGCTTCATAGGGGAGCTCCACATTTTACATTATGATCAACTGAAGAAAAGGCATGATGCTCAGACTATTTTTGTCACTCCTGAGTGGCTCAAGGATTTACAATGTATCCTATGGCGATGGATTGCTTAATGTAGACTCATTCGTGGACTCTGTTTATATCGTGTTCTTTTCAAGGTGAGCGTTTCAGGCCCTGTGGAGCCTGTTGTTTTTGTAAACATGCACAGTGTTTTTTTATTATTTTGATTTAAAATCACAAAATATTGACAGCTCATACACAAAGAAAAACAATTGAATGTCATGACCTTCTCTTTGAAAATATTCCACAATTTGTCACTGTAGTCTTTAGTTTCGTTTGTTCATGAATATTAATATTATTAGAGCTGTTATGGAACCTAGGCATTTTGTATCTTGTGTTTTGTTCTCCATTGTTTGGTTCTTATGAGCTATTGCATTTTTAGCTCACCTGACTGAAAGTCAGGCGAGCTATAGTGATCACTCGTCGTCCATCGTCTGTGAACATGGTGTTTGCATCTTCTCCTCCAAAACCACTGAACTTATTCAAGTGAAATTTGAGATAATTGTTTGTTATAACGTCGCATTTTGATTTTGTTCAAATCAAGTTGCCTCGCCCCTCGGTAGGGCCACGCCCAAAAAGTGTGCTTAAATCTTAAAAAATCTTCTCATGAACCAGCAGTAGCAGAGACTTGATATGTGGTGTGCAGCTTCCTTTTGAGGTGTAGACTCAGATTTGTTCAAGAGACGTTCGAGGAGCTATATTTGCCGTCTTTATGGGAGGGGCAAGAATTTTTGCCCTGCCCAAAATTTCTATTTTCCAAACCGAGAGGCTGATTTGAACCAAATTTGATATGAGGGCTTATTGGGTTATAAGTACTCAAGTTATGCCAAAAAAATGTTACTGTTGCCCCATGGGGACCACAGGAGGTAAAAATAGAAAAAATTTAAAACGCCCATATCTCCGAAACTACTCAGCACTGAGAATTCTTATTTGGTGTGAAGCTTCTTTAGGACCAAAAGAATGGAATGGTCCAAAACAATTGCTATCGGTTTTACCATAGGGTACTTTTTAGCTCACCTGACTGAAAGTCAGGGTGAGCTTTTCTCATCACTCTTTGTCCGTCGTCCGTTGTCCTGCGTGAAGGTGGTGTTTGAGCCTCTTTCTCCTAAACCACTGGCCACATTTTAATTAAATTTCATGTATATGGTGGTTATATAGGGGCATTTTGATTTCTATCCAAATTAGGTTTCAGCTCATATTGAGCAGAGGTGTGGGGAAAAAATAGCCCAATTTTTTGAAAATCTTCTTCTAATGAACCACCAGTAGCAGAGACTTGATATGTGGTATACAGAGTCCTTTTGAGGTTTAGAATCAAGTGTGTTCAAGAAAAGTTTGTCGGGCATTATTTGCCTTTGTTATGGGAGGGGCAAAAATTTTGGCCACGCCTAAAATTTCTATTTTCTGAACCGTGAGGTCAATTTGAACCAAATTTGATATGAGATGATATTGGGTCATAAGTAGTTGATTGATGCAAAAAAAAATTTTCTCATTGCCCCGTGGGAACCTCTGGAGCTAAAAATAGGAAAAACCTTAAAACTGCCATATCTCCAAAACTACACTGCACAGAGAATTCTTATTTTGTATAAAGCTTACTTTTATCCAGTAGAATAGAATGGTTAAAAAAAATCCCTATTGGCTTGATCACAAGGTACTTTTTTCAGGACTTTGAAAAAGTGCTGAGTCAGCACTTTTTAACACTGTAGGCAATGGGAAAAACATTAAAAAATCTTCTTCTCCAGATCCAGCAGGCAGAATCTTTTGATATTTGGTATGCAACATTGTAGGGTGGATCTGATTCAAGTTTGTTGAAATTGGCCCCCTGGGTTCATATTTGGGCTCAGTATAGGAACCCAATTTCGAACTTAGTGCATTTCAGGCAAATTTCTTAAAAAATCTTCTTCTCCAGATCCAGCAGGCAGAATCTTTTCATATTTGGTATGCAACATTGTGGGGTAGATCTGATTCAAGTTTGTTCAAATTGGCTCCCTAGATTCATATTTGGGCTCACTATCGAAGCTCGAATTCGAACTTAGTGCATTTCGGGCAAATTTCTTCAAAAATCTTCTTCTCCAGATCCAGCAGGCAGAATCTTTTCATATTTGGTATGCAACATTGCGGGGTGGATCTGATTCAAGTTTGTTCAAATCGGCCCCCTGGGTTCATATTTGGGCTCAGTATAGGAGCCCCATTTCGAACTTAGTGCATTTCAAGCAAATTTCTTAAAAAATCTTCTTCTCCAGATCCAGCAGGAAGAATCTTTTGGTATTTGGTATGCAACATTGTGGGGTGGATCTGATTCAAGTTTGTTCAAATCGGCTCCCTGGGTTCATATTTGGGCTCAGTATAGGAGCCCGATTTCGAACTTAGTGCATTTCAGGCAAATTTCTTCAAAAATCTTCTTCTCCAGATCCAGCAGGCAGAATCTTTTCATATTTGGTATGCAACATTGTGGGGTGGATCTGATTCAAGTTTGTTCAAATCGCCTCCCTAGATTCATATTTGGGCGCACTATAGAAGCTTGAATTCGAACTTAGTGCATTTCGGGCAAATTTCTTCAAAAATCTTCTTCTCCAGATCCAGCAGGCAGAATCTTTTGATATTTGGTATGCAACATTGTGGGGTGGATCTGATTCAAGTTTGTTCAAATCGGCCCCCCTGGGTTTATATTTGGGCTCAATATAGAAGCTCAAATTCGAACTTAGTGCATTTCAGGCAAATTTCTTAAAAAATCTTCTTCTCCAGATCCAGCAGGCAGAATCTTTTGATATTTGGTATGCAACATTGTGGGGTGGATCTGATTCAAGTTTGTTCAAATCGGCTCCCTAGATTTCTATTTGGGCTCACTATAGAAGCTCGAATTCGAACTTAGTGCATTTCAGGCAAATTTCTTCAAAAATCTTCTTCTCCAGATCCAGCAGGCAGAATCTTTTGATATTGGGTATGCAACATTGTGGGGTGGATCTGATTCAAGTTTGTTCAAATCGGCCCCCTGGATTCATATTTGGGCTCACTATAGAAGCCCGAATTCGAACTTAGTGCATTTCAGGCAAATTTCTTTGAAAATCTTCTTCTCAAGATCCAGCAGGCAGAATCTTTTGATATTGGGTATGCACCATACTTAGGGGGGGGGTGAGATTCAAGTTTGTTCAAGCCAAGTCCCTGGGTTCATATTTGGGCTCACTGTGGAAGCCTGAATTATAACTTAGTTCAAAATGAGGAATTTTCTTTAAAAATCTTCTTCAGATCAAGCAGTTGGAATGTTTTGATATTTGATATGCAGCATTCTTAGGGGGGTGAGATTCAAGTATGTTCAAGCCATGTCCCTAGGTCCATATTTGGACTCACTGTGGGAGCTTGAATTGTAACTTAGTTCAAAATGAGGAATTTTCTTTAAAAATCTTCTTCTTCAGATCCAGCAGTCGGAATGTTTTGATATTTGGTGTGCAGCATCCTTAGGGGGGTGAGATTTAATTTTGTTAAAGCCAAGTCCTGGGTTCATATATGGGCTCCCTGTGGGAGCCCGAATTATAACTTAGTTCAATATGAGGAATATTCTTTAAAAATCTTCATTTTTTTTTAGATCCACTGGTCAGAATCTATGGATATTTGGTATAAACTTTTCTTAGGAGGAGCCAATGCAACTTGTTGAAATCAATTCTCTGGGTTGATATTTAGGCTACCATGTCAGGTGAGCGCCTTCAGGCCCCTTGGGGGCCTCTTGTTATTTAAGACTTCTCTCAAACCACTGCTCCAAAAGCTTTCAAATTGCACATATAACATCTTTGGAAGATGGTTTCACATGTTTATTGAAATCAAATCCCTGGGTCCATATTTGGGCTCTCTATGGGAGCCCAAATGTTTAAATTAGTGCAGAATGAGGAATATTCTTTAAAAATCTTCTTCAGATCCACCAATCAGAATCTTTTGATATATGGTATGCATCATCCTTAGTGGGGTGAGATTCAAGATTGTTCAAGCCAAGTCCCTGGGTTCATATTTGCGCACACTGTGGGAGCCCGAATTATAACTTAGTTCAAAATGAGGAAATTTTTATACTGTACCAATGACCCAGACTTAGCTGGTGCTAAACTCTTTAATTCAGGGCCAAACACAAATTTTGTCCCCCCCAATCCCCAAAATTTGCATCAGAAACCGAAAATTACATGTCCTATATGGTCCTCCATACATTTACTCCTCTGCGCATGCGCAGTGTCAAGGAGGTCCCGAAATTGGCGCCAATTATCATTCTTTGTTTGGCCTTCAAAACAGTTACACTTCACTGTTATTTGTGCTTCCAAATCTCAGTTTTCATGATGCCAGACACATTTTGATGAGAGAAATGGTGGAAATAAAGAGGAAATATAAGGAGGAGAGGAAAAAATAGTGCAAGAAAATGTTCAGGGCTGTAACTTTAAATTATTTTACAAAATTATTTCATGGTGCCTATTTTCGAGGCATGGCCCTGTTGTTGTCATTCTTGCAATGAATGTACCATTGTTTGATCAGTGTTTCCTCTCTACCTTCCTTATTCCCCCCTAGCTATTCTCCCATGTTTTGGCTTATATTTTGTAATGTTTATTACTAAAATTTCTTGGGAGTTTTGGCTTGGTAACAGAATTTTTTTCTGTTTTTTCCCCATGTTTACGTTCTCACTCCAGGGGTGTTTAGGCATTTTGGTCTGCATCTACCATCTGATGTTCTACAGTTTCTTCTCTGGAAGCCTCTGTTTCGCATCAGATAGTGTTTTAATTTGGTAACTGATTTCGGGCCAGATTTTTTCAGTGCCTGGAGTCATGTTTCCGGTTTGTTGACACTTTTGCTTAGATTGACAACAGTTACTGCTGATAGTGATTATTTGACTTCTGCATCACTTATTTCATAGCAAGATACATTAATATTGTCTGTAAGTGTTACATTAATTTTTCAAAATGAATTTAAATTTTTGTCCACACTTAGGCTTTTTTGGGATCCATTGGGCTCAGGGTTCCCATTGGGAACTTGGGCTCTTCTGATAAATTTTTTTCAAAATTTTTTCTTTTCGAATCATTATTTCGTAATGATTATAATGCATTGTTTTATTATGTATCTTTATTTTCAAGGATTAGTGTGAGTACTATGATTGTTTACCTTTTTTCACAATGAATGATTATTGTTCAAATTGTAATAAGAGGAAATCTTTCTCTGATTCTCATGATCTCTGTATTAATTGTACTCAATGTACTCGCACTGATCTTTGTTCTGTGTTTGTCAATTGGGATGACAAACATTGGAAACGTGTGTCACGGTATGTTGTTACTGGGGAGAGGGCCATGCCAGTCCTCTCTCCACAGAGTCACTCTAGTCTTTCACTCTCTTTTTCAGAGGAACAATAACAGTGTGATATTTCCGTGATGTCATCCAGAAGTGTGCCTCTGTCATCACAAACAAGCGAAGAGCTAGCGGCAAAAGTGCTCATGGAGATCCGTCAATTACCTGGGAGTTCGCAAGTTCGTTCGAAGGGGTTGACGTCCGCTAGCTTGCCCCTTGTCGTGTCCATTCACCGAATGGGTCAGCACCCGGGTTCATCCATTGCAGTCCAGGAGAGAGAGTCGGGTGTTGCGAGCACTATAAAACTTCCATGTGTACACCCAGTGACGATGGAAAGGAGGAAGCCTGATAGTCCTGTTTTTAGCTTGTTCAGCTCTGCACGAGCTGCAAGCGAGAGGGGTCCCTCTCTCATACAGCAACATCTGAGACCAGATGTTGTAGTTCGTAGCGTTACGCAGTCGGAGAATACGTCTGCCGCTCGGGACGCTCCGGTATATAGGCAGTCCGGCGAGGCTACCTATAAGGCTTCCTCATGGCAGTACACACGACCGCACCTTGGCTACGTGACCAGTGATATACAGTCAGCTTCGCCGACCAGGGATTCCACGCGACCAGGTCACGCCATCCGGTAGCCAGGGATACGAGGCCTTCTACATCCAGGCGTTCGCATTAAAAGATGTATGCAGGATGCAACGTCCAGGGAGCTTCCAGCGGTTAAATCCAGTAAGCCCGCAGCTCCCCAGGCCTCCGTAACTGACTTGCTATCACAGATAGCAAAGATCATTGCAGCATCCAGCAAAAAGCAGAGCCTCTTGTCGGATCATGAAGTTTCAGACGAAGCTGGGTCGGTATGTTCCACCGCTGGATCAGGTGCGGATGACCGAGAATTGCAAGAGGTCCTGCAGGATGGCGAAAGGGATTCCGATGAGTTAGATTTTTACCTTTCGGAACAACATAAAATAGCTGTAGAGTTCATCCGCATTACCTTCCAGAAGTTGTTCCGCTGGACCAAAATGCTGCGCAGCCGGATAGGAGGGTGATAGCACCACTGGACACCGACTTTTTTAATCGGTTTAGGGACATTGTCCCGGAATTTCCGTCACAGTCCAGGAATGTCTCTCGGATATTTGAATTATTAGATGACGCTATTGACAAACTTGCCAACAAGATGGGCAGGTCAGCCTTCCTACCGGCATCTGCTCTACAGCTGCCTTTCATCAATCAAAGGAATAAATTTGATACGGCAGGTCAGGGCATCCAGAGAGTTCCTCTGCATTTAGACGACCAGGCTGAAGACCTTGAAATATCCATGCCATTGTCTATATCACTTCCTTCGTCAACATTGGAAATGACAATATCGTCTAACAGGGCTAGTTTAGACGCTCTTTCATACGCAGATCACCTTACTATAGTGTTGTCATTACGCTTTGAAGGACCAGAATTCCAAGATGTACAGACGTCCTTAAGAGTTCTGTCCAGGGCCATAGCTTTTTCCACATATAACTCTGCCCTTTCAGTGGCGAATCTGGAGTTAGCTAGACGTGACGCGGCCCTAGCTACTTCCACACGCGTGGACAGTAAGGTGAAAAACTCTCTTAGAGTCGCTCCGGTCTCCAGAGAGTTTCTCTTCAGCGGCAAGCTTTCTGCAATATATGATAAATTAAATAAGAAAGCTTCAGACTCTCTGCTATTTAAGTCTGCTTCCAAGAAGGCGGAACCAGCAGAGAAGAGTAGGCCAGGCACTTCTGGGACAAGTTCGTCCAGGGGAAGTTCCTATAGAGGTTCTTATGCGTCCTCTAGGTCTTACTCTAGAGACCGTCAGAGTAGCGACTCGAGTAGGGGCCGTAACGCTGGCCAAAATAACCGGTCAGACGCCCCTAGGCCGACGGGGCAAGGTGCGGGTCGCGGAGGACGTAGTTTCTCCTAACGCAAGCCCCGCAGATCCAGGAGGTGATGGTTTAGACCTCTGTCGCGTTCCGGTGGGCGGAAGACTGTCGAGTTTCTCAAGCAACTGGGAATCAATTACGGAGGACCCTTGGGTTCGAGGGGTTATCTCGGAAGGACTAAAACTGTCCTTCAAAGGCAAACTTCTGTTAACTCGAAGTCCAAGATGGACTCAGCTTCCGTCAAATTTTCAGAAAAGAACGGAACTTCTATCAGAAGTCCAGTCTCTTTTAAAGAAGAACGTGATAGAGGTCATAGAAAACCAGGTTTCTACAGCCATCTCTTTCTGGTTCCGAAACCAGATGCCTCGTTCCATCCAATGATCGATTTAAGCTGGATAAACAAGCTGATCGTGGCTCCAAAGTTCTATATGGAGACCATTCGATTGGTCAGAGCGAGCATTCGAGTGAACGACTATGCTGCGAACATAGACCTCAAGGATGCGTACTTTCACGTCATGGTACATCCGGCGTTCAGAAAGTATCTTCGCTTCGCTGTCCTAGGTGTTGTTGATCATTTCCGAGCGATGTGCTTTGGTCTGAATCTAGCGCCCTGGGCTTTCACTCGAGTAATGAACTAGGTAATGACTTATTTCCGAGCTCATTCGTCTGCGGTAACGTCTGCTTACCTGGACGATATTCTTCAGAGGTACGGCAACGAGTTAACGCTTCAGAACGATATGCAGAATCTGCTTCTATTGCTCCGACGTCTCGGTTTCATAGTAAACGAAGAGAAGTCGGATCTGGTGCCGTCCAAGTCATTCACCCACCTGGGGATGAGTTTCGAGACGCACAACAATCTTGTTCGCATTGTCTTCACTCAGATAAAGTTACAGCGAGAGAATTCATGAGAAGTGAAACAAGAGATTCAAACTTGGGCAGACATACAGTGCTTAACTCACGGAGTTCCACTGCAATTGCCAGATCCGAGTTTTACGATTATGACGGATGCCAGTCAAACAGGTTGGGGCGCGACACTGAGCCCATCGGATTTGAAGTGCTAGGGTCTTTGGGATCCGCAGTTTTTAAGCAAGCACATCAACATCAAAGAGATGATGTCGATTTGGCTTGCTCTACGTCATTGGATAGACGTTATTCAGAATGCACACGTGCAAATTCTGTCTGACAATACAACGGTAGTTGCGTATATTCAGAACCAAGGTGGTGGCACTCATTCCATTCTGTTGCTCAATCTAACGGAAAGAATTCTTCTGTTTGTACTAGAACATCAGATTCTTCTCTCGGTCCGTCATATACCGGGTCGTCTGAACGTCTTAGCAGACTCCCTTTCACGGAGGGGTCGCCTGTTGCCATCAGAATGGACTCTCAACAAGCAAGTATTCAGTCAGATTTGCTACCAGTGGGAATGGCCAATGATAGATTTATTTGCGACACATCTCAACAATCAGTTGCAGATGTATGTGTCACCTTGTCCGGATCCTCGAGCATTTGCAGTAAACGCTCTCTCGATCTGTTGGGACGGAATGATAGGATATGCGTGTCCTCCAGCACCATTGATTCAGCAGATATTGCTCAAGATAAAACAATCGCAATGCAAGATTCTGTTGGTAGCATCTCTGTCTCCACAGAGACCGTGGATAAATCTACTCAGGTGTCTGTTGTGGGACATGCCGAGGAAGCTTCCTCAATGGGAAGATCTTCTTTCACAGGGGAAATCGTGCATCCTCCATCACAATCCGCAAGGTCTAAACCTTCACGTATTTCCGTTGTGCGGTCCTTCTTGCACGGAAAACATTTTACAGGACAAGCAGTGGACGCGATTTCTAACTGTAGGAGGACCTCCTCTTTGCTAAACTATGCTGCTAAGTGGAAGGTCTTTCGTCAGTGGTGTGGGGATCATTCTGTAGATATTTATGATCCTTCCATTCCAGACATTGCAAACTTTCTAGTATACTTGTTTAATGAGATTAAACTGTAGCCTATCACCATTAAGGGTTATAGGTCTATGCTATCCGATACCTATGCACATCATGATAGCTTAATGATTGGAACTAATGTCTCTTTATCTAAATTAGTTAGAAATTTTTTGATAAATAGACCAAGAACCCTTAGATTAATTCCCAAGTGGAATTTGGCTTGGGTTCTTCTTAAGCTAAAAGAAGCACCTTTTGAGCCTCTTGACACAGTGGACTTCAAATTCTTAACATATAAGACAGCTTTTCTCTTAGCCTTCTCTTCTGCTAGAAGAGTTAGTGAGCTTCATGCACTATCTGTGGATGATTCTCAATACCTTAGTGTTGGTAATACTATTACCTTTACCACCAATGTTGGATTTTTGGCTAAGAATCAGGCTCCTAATAAGTATCCTGAACCTATTGTTATTAAGGCCCTTCCATCATCTGATGGGCGTAGGCCTTTACTTTGTCCTGTTAGAGCAATACTTATTTACAAACGTAGATCTGAGTTCATCAGAAAGGGACGTCAGCCTTTCTTTCTGTCTTTGATGCCAAATAGAAAGGATATTATGGTTCATTCTATTGCTAGATGGATTCAATTAACTATTCGTACTGCTTATGAAAAATTATCTTCTTCTCAGCAGTCGGCACTCAAGATCTCAGCTCATGAAGTAAAAGCTCTTTCTACTTCTTGGGCCTATGCTAATTGTATTGCTATTACTGATTTAATGAAGGCTGCATATTGGTCTCAACCTTCCACATTCACTAATTTCTATCTCAGAAATATTGAGTCCATTTCTGGAGACCTCCATTGTTTAGGTCTGTTATCAGTTGCTCAGAATATCGTCCACTAAACAGTTGCAACTATAGTTATGTAGGCTTTCTGTTCTGGCAGTGACTCTGTCCTGCTGCCCTCTTCGCTCTGGGGTATTTGACCCAGGGCAGGGGGAAGTGTGGGGTGGGGGGGGGGGGGGGGGGGGGGCGTGTGTTCCCTTAAGTCACCTGCTTTATAGTGAAAAGCAAGGGAATACCTCCCCTAGAGTCAGTAATTCCGAGTCGGTACCAGGATGGTTTTAAAGTGTAAAGCTAATGTTTACTCATACATGTAATATTTTTAAAGTGTAGCTCGGTGTGAAGCATTTTTTGTATATGTCATGTGTCAAACGAGCGTTAATATACAATCCTCGGACACTTTTAATGAATATAAAGAGTCTCATTCTCTGGACTATCTTTATTTATTGGCTTTCCTTTAAAAAAATTAGTATAATGGGTTATACTGGATGTTAATAGACATCATTGATGTTATTGTGCTCAATTATGGATTGGTAATATGTCTTTCTTTTTTTGTATAAACAAGAAAGATATATGTTTCTCCTTTTCTCCTTGAGGGTATAACTCTGTTTATATGTAATTGAGCCAATTGGATTTTCCTTTATGTCTTAGGCCCTCCAGCCTTTTTTCTATTCAGCTAAGTCTGGGTCATTGGTACAGTATAAAAATATGAAAAAATTTATAGTAATTTACATATTTTTTATACTTACCAATGACCCAGATGGGGATGGCCCTCCCATGAGTTGGGAACTCATACCTCCCCACTTATCATATAAACATTTACCAGGCACTGGTTGTAAGAATGAAGATTTGGCCCCAATTTCGGTACTTCCTTGACACTGCACATGCGCAGTGGACAGAAGTATGGAGGATCATGTAGGACATGGATTTTTTGGATTTTGATGCAAATTTTGGGGATTGGGAGGGGGGGTGGCAAAATTTGTGTTTGGCCCTGAATTTTTAAGAGTTAGCACCAGCTAAGTCTCGGTCATTGGTAAGTATAAAAAATATATAAATTACTATAAATTTTTTCATTTTCGTCGAAAGGCTCTTAGGGTATTTAATTCGAAATGTTTAAACTATGCTAATGTGTTCAGGTAACATCTCTAGATGTGCATGAAGGTTTCAAAAATTTGATTTGGCCCCAGGTGGTTCCAGTGGAACCACTTTTATCATTAGAAAATCAGTTTTCATTGAAAGGCTCCTAGAGTATTTAATTCGAAACATTTAAACTATGCTAATGTGTTCAGGTAACATCTCTAGATGTGCATGAAGGTTTCGGAATTTTGATTTGGCCCCAGGTGGTTCCAGTGGAACCACTTTTATCTTTAGAAAATCAGTTTTCATCGAAAGGCTCGTAGGGTATTTAATTCAAAATGTTTAAAGTATGCTAATGTGTTCAGGTAACATCTCTAGATGTGCATGATGGTTTCGGAATTTTGATTTGGCCCCAGGTGGTTCCAGTGGAACAACTTTTATCGTTAGAAAATCAGTTTTCATCAAAAGGCTCCTAGGGTATTTAATTCGAAGCGCTTAAACAATGCTAATGTGTTCAGGTAACATCTCTAGATGTGCATGAAGGTTTCGAAATTTTGATTTGGCCCCAGGTGGTTCCAGCGGAACCACTTATATTGTTGGAAAATCAGTTTTCTTCGAAAGGCACCTAGGGTATTTAATTCGAAACGTTTAAACTATGCTAAAGTGTTCAGGTAACATCACTAGATGTGCTTGAAGGTTTCGGAATTTTGATTTGGGCCCATGTGGTTCCAGTGGAACCACTTTTATCATTAGAAAATCAGTTTTCATCGAAAGGCTCCTTGGGTATTAATTCGAAACGTTAAAACTATGCTAAGGTGTTGCTAAGGAAATGTGGGGATACACCATTGTGTGCTTTGCACACAAATAACTCGATCTAGTATTTCAGGGAACCTGAGGGTGATTTTCAGGGAAATGGGATGGATTTCAGGGAAAAGTTTGCACGGGGACAAAACAAAAGAAAAAACTTTCGAATTTTCAGCTCATGGACTACCATTAACACCAAATGTTAACAGGAAAAGATGTCCTAATGTTCAGTTACTTCAAGAAGATTATTACTTGGAAAGTATCTTTATCAAAATCCTTCTTTCATGTGTGGACGTTTGTGCCCTGCAGAAAACTATTCATCATTTTCATTCCATTCGAAATTTTCTGGGTACAGACAGCCATCAGCTAACAGTTCTGTAGTCAGCACAACGGAATAAATGTAGTGTTAGAAAATAAGTCCATTGTGTATAAATATGCAGTCATCAATTTTCTGCATCCTAAGCGACTTTAACCTATATTTTTATACAACAACCAATGGCCCAGACTAGCTAGTGCTAACTCAAAAATTAATCCAGGGCCAAAAACAAATTTTGCCCCCCACTCCCCCAAATTTGTATGCAAAACCAAAAATTGAATGTCCTATCTGGTCCTCCATACTTTTGCGATCTGCGCATGCACAGTATCCAGGAAGACACCGAAATTGGCGCAAACCATCATTCTTTGTTTGGCCCTCCAGTCAGTAACAACAAACTGACATCTGTGCTTTTAAATCTCAGTTTTGAAGATGCCAGCCACAAATCAATGGTAGAATTGGTGGATTCGAGGACATAATTGGATGATGGAAGTGAGCAACGGTGGTTAGAAACGTTCAGGGCTGTAACTTTATAATTTTTATCAAAATTATTTCATGTTTCCCAATTTCGGGACTTGGGCCTGGCATCATCTTTCTTGCTAATGATTTACCCATGTTTGTTAAGTGTTCCTTCCCTATCCTTCCTTGAAGCCCTCCTGTTAAACTCCCAAGCTTTTTGGCTTATTTTATTGAAATTTAAAAAAAAATATCTTGGGAGTTTGACGTCTTATACAGAATGTTTATTCTGTATATCCTTATGGTTACGTCCTCTCCATAGGGGTGTTTAGGCATTTGGGTCATGCATCTTGTATCCGATGTATCGTTTTTTCTTCATCTGAACATCTTGCTTTACATCGGATAGTTTAAAATCTGTTACTGACTTCGGGCCTTTTTATTCAGTGCCTGGGGTCTTGTTTCCGGTTTTTCGTGTGACGTTTACATCAGCAATATCTTATAAATATATATAGTTTCCTATTTCTTTTACTGTAGGATTGTTGTAAGATACATATTATGTTATTCCGGTAGTGTACTAATTATTTTTGGAATTTTGTCCACACTTAGGCTCTATCGAGATACCTTTGGGCTCGTCTTGTTCCCTTTGGGAACTTGGGCTTTTGTCGACATTTTTTTGAAAAAATTTTTGAAATTAATTTTTCGATTTGTATTTTGAATGTTGTTTGTTATGTATCTTTATCATATATTTATTGTGGAGTTGGTGGGAGTACTGTCGACTTGATTAATTATGAAAGCTTATTGCTCAAAATGCAAGGCTAGGAAATCTACTTCAGATTTACATGCTTGTTGCCTTGCTTGTAGTCGATGCACTCCCACTAATTCTTGTCCTACATGTGTAGGATGGGATGACAAACATTGGACACGGGTGTTATGGTATGTTGTTAGCGGTGATAGGCCAATGCCAGTCCTCTCGCCGCAAAGTCAATCACGTTTCTCAGTTTCTTTTTCAGAGGAACAAGAACATGATGATGGTTATGTGACACCAAGAGAAAGTGTGCTACCGTCGTCGTGTTCTGATGAGCAAACAAGAGCTAGCTGCCAAGGTGCTCATGAATATTAGACGGGATAAAGCCACTGGCCAGTGGTTTTAGTCCCTTGTCTGCAGCTAGCTCGACCGGTGAAGCGGTTACTCCGTCCGTGGGTACCATGACACCGGGTGTGTCCGTTGCAGTCGATAAAAGTGGATTGGGTGGAGCGAGCACCTTAAAACATAAACATGCTCACCCAGCGACTACGGAACAGAGGAAGGAACCAGCAAGTAACGTGGGAAGCTCGGCGAGGTCTGAAAGAACCGCGAGTGTGAGAGGTCCCTCTCTTTCCCAACAACATCTGGGGCCAGTTGTTGTGATAAAAAACTTGCGTGAGTCAGAGCATACGTCCGCACCTTCCATCCGGGACGCTTCATATAGATCGCAGCTGGCCTCGGCTATTGTTACAGCTTCTTCCACATCATCTACAAAGCACACATGACCACACCCTAGCTACCCGACTTCGGATATCCAGCCTGCATCGCCAAGAAGGAACCACTCGTCATCTGCGAAGTCAGACCATCCGGTAGCTGGGGAGACGAGGCCTCGTTCATCGAGACGTTCGGAGAAAAGAGCCATCTCTGACACACCGGCCCAGGAGCAGCAAGGGGCGAAGAAATAGAAGACCACTGCCCCTCAGGCCTCTGTAACGGACTTGCTGTCACAGATTGCGCAGCTGATAGCAGCATCCCCGCAAGGGCAAGCATCCCAGCAAGGGCAAGAGCAGCCTACTACAGTCTCAGAACCTGAGCTGTTGGACGGTGCAGGGTCTGTCCAGTCATCTGTTGATTCAGATGCAAGGGACAGAGATTCACAACTGATTCTCTCGGATGGTGAAAGGGATATGGAAGAAGATTACCCTTCCCTTTTGGAACAACACATGGTTGCGATGGATTTAATCCCTCAATACTACCCTGAATTTGTTCCAGCGAATCAGAATGCTGCGATGACTAGAAAGAAACCACTGGCGTCTTTGGACGCAGACTTTATCCGGACAAAGGAGGAGGTCCTTTCTTTTCCGGTTCAGTCTAGGCAGATGTCGCAGGCCTTTGGCCATTTAGACGATGCCGTATTTAATCTCTCCAGTGGGAAGAAGAAAGGCAGTTTCTTGACATCATCTTCCATAAATTTACCGTTTCTTGGACCACGTTCATTTAAAACGTTTGGGGAAGATGTTCAGAGAATTCCTCTGCATTTGGATGAGCAGGCCGAGGATCTAGAGGTATCCTTGCCTGGTTCATTCACAATTCGCTCAGACACAATTGAAACGGCAATTTCTTCTAATAGAGCGAATTTGGACACTATGTCATATGCAAAGCACCTTCATTACGTGTACACTCCACACGAAAAAATTATCCAAAAATCGACTGCGTGTGTTATGTGTAATTACATAATGTCAGACGTCCACTCACTAATCAGTGTTGATTGGACTGTTTTGGGAAAAGATTTGCAAATTAACATATTAATTTCTGTTCACTAAATCTTTTTAGCTCACCTGAGCAAAGCTCAAGGTGAGCTTTACTAATCGCTTTCCGTTCGTCGGCGTCCGTCGGCGTCCGGCGTAAACTTTACAAAACCAACTTCTCCGAAGAAACCACTGGCCCAATATTTTTCAAATGTTGGGTAAATGTTTATTACCTAATGTCAATTCAGATTTGTTCAAATGAAGTTGCCCCTCCTCTTGGGTGGGGCCACGCCCCCAAGGGGCACCAAAATCTTTGAAAATCTTCTCATGAACCAGCAGTAGCAGAGACTTGATATTTGGTATGCAGCTTCCTTTTGAGGTGTAGAAGGTGTAAAGTTGTTCAAGAGAAGTTTGTCGGGAATTATTTGCCTTCGTTATGGGAGGGGCAAAAATTTTGGCCACGCCTAAAATTTTATTTTCTGAACTGTGAGGTCGATTTGAACCAAATTTGATATGAGATGATAATGGTTCATAAGTAGTTGATTGATGCAAAAAAAATTTTTCTCCTTGCCCCGTGGGAACCTCAGGAGCTAAAAATAGGAAAAACCTTAAAACTGCCATATCTCCAAAACTACACGGCACAGAGAATTCTTATTTTGTACAAAGCTTACTTTTATCCAGTAGAATAGAATGGTTAAAAAAATCCCTATTGGTTTGATCACAAAGTACTTTTTTCAGGACTTTGAAAAAAAAAAGTGCTGAGTCAGCACTTTTTAACACTGTAGGCAATGGGAAAAACATTAAAAAATCTTCTCCAGATCCAGCAGGCAGAATCTTTTTATATTTGGTATGCAACATTGTTGGGTGGAACTGATTCAAGTTTGTTCAAATCGGCCCCCTGGGTTCATATTTGGGCTCAGTATAGGAGCCCGATTTCGAACTTAGTGCATTTCAGGCAAATTTCTTCAAAAATCTTCTTCTCCAGATCCAGCAGTCAGAATCTTTTGATATTTGGTATGCAACATTGTGTGGTGGATCTGATTCAAGTTTGTTCAAATCGGCCCCCTGGGTTTATATTTGGGCTCAGTATAGGAGCTCAAATTTGAACTTAGTGCATTTCAGGCAAATTTCTTTGAAATCTTCTTCTCAAGATTCAGCAGGCAGAATCTTTTGATATTGGGTATGCACCATGCTTAGGGGGGGGTGAGATTCAAGTTTGTTCAAGCCAAGTCCCTGGGTTCATATTTGGGCTCACTGTGGTAGCCTGAATTATAACTTAGTTCAAAATGAGGAATTTTCTTTAAAAATCTTCTTCAGAATGTTTTGATATTTGGTATGCAGCATCCTTAGGGGGCGAGATTCAAGTTTGTTCAAGCCATGTCCCTAGGTCCATATTTGGACTCACTGTGGGAGCTCGAATTGTAACTTAGTTCAAAATGATGAATTTTCTTTAAAAAATCTTCTTCTTCAGATCCAGCAGTCGGAATGTTTTGATATTTGGTGTGCAGCATCCTTAGGGGGGTGAGATTCAAGTTTGTTAAAGCCAAGACCCTGAGTTCATATATGGGCTCCCTGTGGGAGCCTGAATTATAACTTAATTCAATATGAGGAATATTCTTTAAAAATCTTTTTTTTTTTAGATCCACTGGTTAGAATCTTTGGATATTTGGTATAAGCTTTTCTTAGGAGGAGCAGATGCAACTTGTTGAAATCAATTCTCTGGGCTGATATTTAGGCTACCATGTCAGGGGAGTGCCCTCAGGCCCCTTGGGGCCTCTTGTTTTTGTACCTGATACATTTTGTTTGGGAATTTTGTATATCAAATAAAATCTTTAAAGGTGAAAATCGATTCAGTAAATCCCGTTATTTTGTGTGATAAATTTGACCCAGAAAATGAGAATTTCTCTGATCTTGTCCAACAGTGTGGCTCTTCTGTCAATTGGATATACATTGCATGAAATATTCTGAAGTCATTGGAGACCTGCGAACAAACTGAGGGGGGAATCCAAATCATATATCAGCGAAAATTTTATTTTAATACGAAAACAAATAAAAAATCTCATGAATTAACGAATGGATTTTTTCAATTCCTATATTAAACCGCAGTAGAGAGTTCTGGAAATGAGAGATATGGCATTTGTATCTGAATATTTCATTAAATGTGGGTTTTAGAAATTTTTTGACAGAACAATATAATTGCTAATCAGGGACTGTCTCTGAAAGATTTTTCTCGCGAAACATTAATTGGTTATGTAATCCTTCTCATGTGACCGCACTAAAACAGCTTTTCATACCCGGTCGCTTCTACACAAACGACGGGGTATTAACAAGTGCGGTTTTGTATGCAATGTACACGTAATGTTACAAGAGCTACGGCGCAACATCTCAATGGAAAGGAATTTGAGGACGTTCGTACTTCTCTAAGAGTTCTTTCCAGGGCAATTATATATACCACGTATAACTCCGCCCTAACAGTGGCTAATCTGGAGTTAATCAGACGTAATGATGCACTTGCGTCGTCATTTTTGACAGACGACAAGGTGAAAAACTGTCTCCGAGTCACTCCGGTTTCCGGACATACTATATTTGACGACAAGCTTTCATTAGTCTTTGATCAGGCTACTAAGAAAGCATCAAATTCTCTGCTTCTAAAGTCGGCGTCAAATCGACCCGCTGCAGCAGAAAAGAGTAAAGGAGGACGTTGCAGCCAGAATACGTCCAAAGGTGGACTCCTCACGAGGGTATAGGAAACCCTCCTATAATTACTCGAGGAGGTCGAGTTATTATTATTATAGAGGTCGTCAGTACAACGACTCGGGAAAGGGGAATAGGTCTGATCGAGACTACTGGTCAGACGCCCCTAAGCTGACAGGTCGAGGCTCTTGGCGGGGAGGACGTGGTTTCTCCTCCCGTAGGCCTCGCAGGTCATACAGATGATGGTTAGGACCTCTATTGCTTGCCAGTTGGCTTTTGGTTATCAAGCTTTGCGAAAAACTGGATAACAATTACGGAAGATCAGTGGGTGAGAAGTGTAGTCTCGGACGACCTACGGCTAACATTCCGAGCGAAACCACCATTAACAAGATGTCAGCGTTGGACAAATCTTCTGTCAAATCCTTGCAAAAGAGAGTCTCTCCTAGTGGAGGTACAGGCTCTCTTATCAAAGGAAGCAATAGAGGTAATCGAAAATCAAAATTCTCGAAGTTTCTACAGTCATCTGTTCCTCGTACCGAAGCCAGACGACTCGTTCCGACCGGTAATAGACTTGAGCTAGATAAACAAGCTTATCGTGGCTCCGAAGTTCTATATGGAGACCATTCGATCAGTAAGGGCGAGCATTCGAGTGAGTGACTCTGTGGGAAGCATAGATCTAAAGGATGCGTACTTTCATGTCATGGTACACCCGGCAGTCAGAAAGTACCTACTTTTCACCATACAAGGGAAAGTGTATCAGTTCCGAGCAATGTGCTTCGGTCTGAACCTGGCTCCCAGGGCATTCACTCGAATAATGAACACGGTAATGTCTGACTTCCGAGCTCATTCATCTGCGGTAATGTCGGCTTACTTGGATGACATTCTTCAGAGATACGGCACAAAATTGTTCTTCAGAACGATGTTCAGAGTCTGCTTCTATTGCTCCGATGTCTCAGTTTCATCGTAACAAGAAAAAGTCGGATCCAGCTCAGTCCAAGTCGTTCATTCACTTGGGAATGAGCTTTGAGACTCACAACAATCTGGTTCGTCTGC
Organism: Pictodentalium vernedei; assembly: GCA_031216915.1. Lineage (NCBI taxonomy): Eukaryota > Metazoa > Mollusca > Scaphopoda > Dentaliida > Dentaliidae > Pictodentalium > Pictodentalium vernedei. The sequence goes on along the minus strand of CM062294.1, from coordinate 372,288,120 downwards.
TGTTACCCAGAGCAAAATTAGTCAGTTGTTATTCTCGCTTTTGTCTACACTCAGACGCATTAACAGCATGGGAATTCATGTGACTAATGAGGTTGTGCGGAGCGGCTGCAGATCTTATTCCGATTGGACGACTACGCATACGTCCCCTCCAGATATTCTTTTCGCAGAACTGGAGTGTGAAGATGCATTCGCTCGAGACCAGTCTGCTGCAACTTCCGGATCCGGCTTTCACGATTATGACGGATGCAGTGTCAGGGTCTGAGGGACCCTTGGTTCCTAGAGAAGCACATAAACATCAAGGAGATGATGTTAATATGCTTAGCGCTACAACATTGGATTCACCTTCTAGTGGACGCTCATGTTCAGATTTTGTCGGACAACTAGACTGTCGTAGCGTATATCAGGAACCAGGGCGGCACTCTTTCGATTCCGTTATGCGATCTAACGGAGAAGATTCTTCTATATGTCGTGAATCGTCATGTTCAGCTTTCTGTCCATCATGTACCGGGTCGTCTGAACGTATTAGCAGACTCACTATCTCGGAAAGATCGCCTGTTGCCGTCGGAGTGGACGCTCAACAAGCGAGTATTCAGACAGATTTGCTACAAGTGGGATCAACCCATGATAGATCTGTTTGTGACACACCTGAACAATCAGTTACTGACGTTCGTGTTGCCATGTCCAGACCATCGAGTGTATGCAGTAGACGCTCTGTCAATCTCATGGGATATGCGTATCCTCCAACTCCGTTGATTCAGCAGATTCTGTTAAAGATCAAACAGTCTTGTTGCAAAATTCTTCAAGTAGCATCTCTGTCGTCACAGAAACCGTGGATCAATCTTCTCAGGTGTCTGTTATGGGGACGTTCCCCAGACGCTTCCTCCGCAAGAGGACCTTCTTTATCAGGGGAAGTCACGCACACTGCATCACAACCTGCAAGGTCTCAACCTTCACGTATTTTCGTGTTGTGCCGTCCTTCTTGCACGGCAAATAGTTTACAGGACGAGCAGTGGACGCAATTTCTAACTGCAGGAGGTCCTCCTCTTTGTTGATTCACGCAGCAAAGTGGAAGGTTCTTCTCCCGTTGGTGTAAGGATCAGTCAATAGACGTCTATGATCCGTCCATACTGGATATTGCCAACTTTCTGGTCTACTTGTTTGACGATCTCAAACTGCAGCCTGTCACTATTAAGGGCTATAGGTCTATGTTATCAGACACTTACGCTCATCATGTCCAAACAGGTTAGAAATTTCTTTATTAATAGACCTAGAACCCTCAGATTAATTCCTAAGTGGAATTTGGCTTGGGTTCTGTTGAAGCTTAAAGAAGCTCCGTTTGAGCCATTGGACGTTGTAGAGTTCAAATTCTTGACCTATAAAATGGCATATCTCTTAGCCTTTGCATCTGCTAGTAGAGTTAGTGAACTTCATGCTTTATCTGTTGACGAATCTCACTATCGTAGTGTGGGTAATACCATTACTCTAACTACGGAAGTGGGATTTTTGGCTAAGAATCAGGCTCCAGATAAATGGCTTGAGCCTGTTACCATAAAGGCTCTGCCATCTGCGGACAACCATAGTCCTCTGCTGTGTCCAGTCATGGCTAGGCGCATATATATACGGCGATCATTTTAAAAGTGATTTCTGTTCATTCAATTGCTAGATGGATTCAGTTGGCAATACGCATTGCCTATGAAAATCTATCTTCGGATCAATGTTCTGTAAATAAGATATCAGCGCATGAAGTTAGAGCGTTGTCCACTTCCTGGGCTTATTCTAACAGTATAGCCATTACTGATCTCATGAAGACTGCGTACTGGACACAGCCCTCTACATTTATCAAGTTTTACCTGAGAAATTTAGAGTTCATCTCCGGTGACCTTAGATGTTTAGGTCCTCTTTCTGTTGCTCAGAATGTTGTCCATTAAGGGTCACATCTACAGTTATTTAAGCAGATGTCGTCCATTAAGGGTCACATCTACAGTTATTTAAGCATCCCGTTCCAGCAGTGATGCTGTTCCGCTGCCCTCTTCGTTCTGAGGAGATCATGTACCTCAGAACAAGGAGAAGGGGGGGGGGGGGGGGGGTCCCTTATGATCATCTGGCTTTATAGTGAAAAGAAAGGGAAGGCCTCCTCCAGAGTCAGTAGTCCTGAGTCGGTGCAGGGATGGTTTTAATGTGTAGCTCGGTGTGAAGCAAATAATATGTCTCATTTATGTATTATTTTTAAAGTGTAGCTCACTGTGAAGCATTTGTATATGTCACGTGTCAAACAGGCATTAATATACAATCTTCAGACACTTTTAAATGAGTATAAAGAGTCTCATTCTCTGGACTGTCTTTATATTTTGGCTTCCCTTCACCGAATTAGCATAATGGGTTATGCTGGCATTAAATTGAGAATTCTATATTATGTAATGCTCAATTACATTGTTGGAGTTAAGTCTTTCTCGTTTCTAGTAAAGGAGAAAGACATATATAATTCCTTTCTCTCCTATTCTCCTGCAGGAGATATCCTTTATGAAGTGATTGAGTAATTGGATTTTCCTTGATGTCCTAGGCCCTCCAGCCTTTTTACGATTCAGCTAGTCTGGGCTATTGGTTGTTGTATAAAAATATTATAAATTCAAAGTAATTTGTATATTTTTTATACTTACCGATGGCCCAGACGGGTATGTCCCTCCCATGAGTTGGGAGTCATACCTCCCCGCTGTTTACAACATTTAACAGGCATTATAGAAAGAATGATGGTTGGCGCCAATTTTGGTGTCTTCCTGGATACTGTGCATGCGCAGATCGCAAAAGTATGTAGGACCAGATAGGACATTCAATTTTCAGTTTTGCATGCAAATTTGGGGGATTGGGGGGCAAAATTTGTGTTTGGCCCTGGATTAATTTTTGAGTTAGCACCAGCTAGTCTGGGCCATTGGTAAGTTTAAAAAATATACAAATTACTTTGAATTTATAATTTTTATACTCCTGTTTATAAAAACGGATGTATTATGTTAACAGTCTGTCTGTCTGTCTGCAAACAATTTGGTTTCCGTTCATTTAAAGTCGAACGCCTTGACGGATCGACATCAACCTTTCAGAAGTTGTTTTTAGCAATAAAATACAGGTCAAGTTCGATATTGGTGTTTCTCAGTCCATCCACTGCAGAGATATGGCCCTTTGAAAACACATTTTTTCTAAAAAAATTGGTTTCCGTTCATTTAAAGCTGAACGCCTTGACACCAAATTTTTCAGATGTTGTTTTTAGCAATGAAATACAGGTCAAGTTCGATATTGATGTTTCTCAGTCCATCTACTGCGGAGTTATGGCCCTTTGAAAACACAATCTTTCGGAAAAAATTGGTTTCCCTTCATTTAAAGTCGAACGCCTTGAAGGATCGACATCAAACTTTTAGATGTTGTTTGTAGCAATAAAATACAGGTCAAGTTCGATATTGGTGTTTCTCAGTCCATCCGCTGCAGAGTTATGGCCCTTTGAAAACACAATTTTTGAGAAAAAAAAATTGGTTTCCGTTCATTTAAAGCTGAACGCCTGGACGGATTGACACCAAATTTTTCCGATGTTGTTTTTATACGCCCGTTTGAAAAAAACAGGACGTATTATGTGAATGGTCTCTCCACCCGTCTGTCTGTCCGTCCATGGACACATTTCGTTTCCGGACGATAACTTGAGTTGTAATGGTTTAAACCGAGTTAAATTTGGCATGTGGATTTAGTATGACAAAATACAGGATGGGTTCGATTTCCGTTTCTAGCAGCCCATTTGCAGTAGAGTTATGGCCCTTTATTTATGGGAATTTAGACCAACTTCTCGTTTCCAGGACGATAACTTTAGTTTGCCTTGACCGATTTATTGCAAATTTTAAGTTTTTTGTTTTTGATCACAAAGCACAGCTCAAGTTCACCTTTGGCCATAATCGCATGTACCGTTCTATAGTTATTCCCCTTGAATGATTGCAAATTTGTGGATTTTGTGGTTTCTGGATGATAACTTTAGTTTGCCTTGGCTAATTTGTTTCAAATTCTCAGATTTTGTTTATGACCACAAAGCACAGCTCAAGTTCACTTTCGGCCAAAATCGCATATACCTTTCCAGAGTTATTCCTCTTGAATTTGTGCATTTTGTGTTTTCCGGATTATAACTTTAGTATGGCCTGACTGATTTTTTAAAAGCCTGTTGAAAAACCGTCGAATTACGGAATCAGTCTGTCTGTCTGTCTGTCTGTCTGTCTGTCTGTCTGTCCATTTGTCCATCCGTCGGTCTGTCCGTTCGTCAACATTTGGTTTCCAGATGATAACTTTAGTATTTTGTTTTCGAATGACTCCTAAACTTGGTATGTGGTTTAATCAAAACAAAAGATAGGTTTAGTTTGAATATGGGGTCAGTTCGAAGTTCCCCTGAATTATGGCCCTTGTTGGACATAGAATGCATCAAATATTTGGTTTCTGGATGATAACTTTTAATATTTGTTTTCCGATTGGTTCCAAACTTGGTATGTTGTTTAATCACAACAAAATACAGGTCAAGTTTGAATATGGGGTTGGTCCAAACAATTTTCACCCTCACCCCCATCCTTACCCCAACCCTTCAAAAATACAAAACGGGCATATAATGTCCCGCTAGGCAGTGCTCTTGTTAAACTGTGTTAAATAGTTGAGGTCAAGATGTTGTTTATATTTTGATTTGGAAAAGGGATGAGAATTAAAGCTATTCTATGAATAAATAAATATATATTATTTAATTCCTTTTCATATATTTTATTTACCAAAAAACTGCATTTAAATGAAGGTGGAGTTTTCAATTTTTTTGAAAGTAAGTCACCTCCCGGTATTTTCACTTCGACACTCACACATTGATCAAGAATCTCCGATTACGAAGAAAAAAATAGAAATAAACATGAACACAGTTAAAATATATATCATAAAATACCCTTTTCTTAAATAAATTTAACTAATCCATATTTTACTGCTTCGTTAGTTTTTACCAGAGTTTGAAATGCATGTGATTTGACTCCGAACATTTTACATAAGTTACGATGGGAAAGAAATATTCGACTGTTGTTTTCCGGGATTTTTGGTCCAAAACTGATTCCAGTCCAGGAGGCTGGGCACTACACTGAAATTTCGGGATTTTCCCAGGCATTCCTGGAGAGTAAACATGTCTGATTGGAACCCAAAGTTGAACTTAGTGCAATATGAGAAAATTTCTTTTAAAATCTTCTGATCCACCAGTCAGAATCCTTTCATATTTGGTATAAAACATCTCTAGGGGGATAAGATTCAAGTTTGTTCAAATTGAGTTCCTGGGTTGATATTTGGGCTTTTTATTGGAGCCCAAAGTTGAACTTAGTGCAATATGAGAAAATTTCTTTTAAAATCTTCTTCTTCAGATCCACCAGTCAGAATGCTTTCATATTTGGTATACAACATCTCTAGGGGGGTCAGATTCACGTTTGTTCAAATCAGGCCCTTGGATTAATACTTGGCCTCTTTATTGGGGCCCATAGTTTAACTCAGTGCAATGTGAGAAAATTTCTTGAAAAATCTTCTTCTTCAGATCAGCCAGTCAGAATCTTTTCATATTTGATGTGTGACAGCTCTAGGGGTATCAGATTCAAGTTTGTTCAAATCGAGTCCCTGGTTTAATATTTGGGCTCCGTATGCCGGTCACTTACTGATACACTCATCTCTTGACAACTTGAGCCAGGTGAGCGTTTTAGGCTCACTTGAGCCTCTGTTTTTTAGCTCATCTTGACAAAGTCAAGCTGAGCTAATCTCATCCATCTCCGTCCATCGTCTGCCCTTCGTCCGTCAACACCATGTTTTGGTCTTCTCCCCCCAAAGCCACTGGGCCAATTCAAGTGAACGTTTGTGTGAGTGATGGTCCCGAAGGGGCATTGAATTTTTGTTCAACTCAGCATGCCCAGCCCTATAGGGAGGGAGTGAGGGAAAATGCTCCAAAATATTTTTTATATCTTCTTCTCATGAACCAGTGTGTACAATGACTTGATATTTGCTATGGAGCTCCCTTTTGAGGTGTAAATTCAAGTTTGTTCGAACAAAGTTCGTGAAGGAATATTTGGCTTTGTAATGGGAGGGGTAAGATTTTTGGCCCCAACCAAAATTTCTATTTCAAGAACCGATGGGCCAACTTCAACCAAATTTAGCATGTAGTTTAAGTGGGTCCTAAGTAATTGATTGATGCCTAAAAAAAAATTTTTTACAGCCCTGCGACAACTCCAGGGGCTAAAAACAGAAAAAAATTCAAAAGCCCATATATCCCAAACCAGAAGGAACAGAGAACTGGTATTTGGTATGAAACATCTTTAGGATCAGAAGGAGGGATTTGTTAAAAAAAATTGCCACCAGTTCAATCAGGGTGCCTGGTAGAGGGTATTGAAAAAATAATGAGTCAGCATTTTTGCAATAGTTTTATCCCTGGAGAATTTCATTCATTGATTGACATATTGTGTTCTTAAATAAACAAAAATTCTATTATGAACATTTAATCTTGTTATTACAGTCTGTCAATTCTGTGGGGGGGGGGGGGGGGGGGGGGGGAGGGGGAACTTATGTTTGTTTTAGAAAGATTTTTATTTATGTTTAATGAACCATTTCAATGCCGGAAAACATCTGATACCTGTATGCATGTCTTTAATTTTACCCTTTCAAGGCTGCAGTGTGGGTTCCAAAGATTTTTATTGATGCCATGAACAAACAAAAAACCCTTTCAATACTGTTTTTTCTGGTTCCTTGGAAAAAAATTGATCTGATTCCTGTCTGAATATCTTTAATTTAACCCTTTCATGACTTCAGTGTGTTTTTTTCCAAAGATTTTTTTCTCTCATGATGGACTCTTTCTCTACTGATTTCATGTTGAATGAACCCTTTCTATGCTGGAAAACATTTATCTGATTCCTGTGTGCATGTCTTTAATTTAACCCTCTCAAGACTGCAAGTCTGTAGCAGGGAGTTCCAAAGATTTTTAGCTCATCTTGACAAAGTTGTAGAAACCAGTTTTGAAAAAAAAACAGCTTTTGAAAAAATAAAAAAAATTTTTTAAAAATCACCAGTTTTGAAAAAAAAATCACTGTTTTTGAAAAAAAAACAGCTTTTGAAAATAAATTTACCACTTTTGAAAAACAAATTCTAACCACATTTGAAAAAAAAATTACCACTTTTGAAATAAATTGTCGTTTTTTCAAAACTGGTTATCTTTTTCAAAACTGGTTATTTTTTTTTCAAAACTGGTTATTTTTTCAAAAGTGGAAATTTTTTTTATCAAAAGTGGCTATTTTTTTTTTCAAAACTGGAGAAAATTAATGGAAAATAGTTCTTTTTCAGTTTCAAACTATTTACCAATCTTCAGCCTTCAAAACCGGATGTTTCCTGGTGCCAACTTGAATCCGTCTGACCTGTGCAGGATGCTGGGTGTCGACTATACAGTTGACAGAAGATATCTGCATTGTTTTTGTACGATATCGAAGAATCGCCACCTCTTCTAATACTAACTCGTTAAAACAAGAACAACACGAAGCGTAGCATATGCCCCCTCCCAAAATGCCAAGTGTATCAAACGCCAAATTTATAGAAGTAGCTGTAACCTAAAAAGAACTAGAGGGGGCCGCCAAGGGTGGCTAATTCTCCCAAATAAATTCCTTGATACTGTAATGCCTCGATACTGTAATGCTGTGATACTATAACTAATAATACGGTCTATTCTATTATATGTTTATTCTAAAAAAACATGTCCAAATTGTCAAAAAAGTGATTTTTAGAAAATTTTTTGGGTGTTAGCTAACCATAACCCTACCCTACTACTGACTGACCCTAACCCCTCCCCCCTCCCCCCCCCCCCCCCCCCCCCCCCGGATCATAAATTTGCACTATGTGACCAAAGGTGAAAAAAGACTCGTAACCCCCATTTCGTTAGCTCGGACGTACTGACTGACAGATAGACGACGCAACGACTACCCCCGAAATTGGTTTTCGGGGAAATAATTATTTAAATCCAACATTGATGACAGCAAATATGTTGGACTGACACATTTTGCAATCATCTCCTAAGTTAAACAAGGACAAATAACTATATAAATGTTTATGCAAAGATGTTAATTCTGTTTCAGGATCTGATTCCCCATATTGAGGTATAAGCATGGCAAACATTATTTGAATTCAACAAATAATGACAGTGCCACAGCAGCAAATATGTTGGCCGGACACATTTTTCAATAATAATCCCCTAAGCTAAACAAGGGCAAATAATTCAGTAAATCCGTCGGCAAAATTATTAATTCTGCTGTTGGATCCGTTCCCCCATGTTGAGGTACAAGCATAGCAAAATTTATTTGAATCTGACAAATAATGACAGTGCTGGAGCGGCATATATGTTGGACACGTACTGACTGACAGATAGACGACTACATTCCCCCGAAATTATTTTTCGGGGAAATAATTATTTAAATCCAACATATGATGACAGCAAATATGTTGGACAGACACATTTTGCAATCATCTCCTAAGTTAAACAAGGGCAAATAACTATGTAAATGTTTATGCGAAGATGTTAATTCAGTTTCAGGATCTGTTCCCCCATATTGAGGTATAAGCATGGCAAACATTATTTGATTTCAACAAATAATGACAGTGCCACAGCAGCAAATATGTTGGACGGACACATTTTTCATTAATAATCCCCTAAGTTAAACAAGGGCAAATAATTCAGTAAATCCTTCAGCAAAATTATTAATTCTGCTGTAGGATCCGTTCCCCCATGTTGAGGTACAAGCATAGCAAAATTTATTTGAATCCGACAAATAATGTCAGTGCTGGAGCGGCATATATGTTGGACAGACACATTTGTGTAACGAACATACGTAACGTAAACAACGTAGCTAACTTGTTTGAACAAGTTACTTATGTAGTTTAAACAAGGTAGCAACTTGTTTATTCAAATTAGCTGACTTGTTCAATAAAGTTACTAACTTGTTCAAAGAAGTTAGCTAACTGACCGATCACAGATACCAGTTTATTATTTTAGCTTTCCCATTCGTTATTACTCTATTCACAATTGATAGAGCAAAGATGGGAGTGTTTGGGCATCGTGTCCACGTATTGCTAGCCGGTGATAACAGCAGGCTTCCATGGAAAACACAAACTAAGTATAATAGGTGCCTGGGCTATCATTAGCGTGGGTTTCGTTTGGAGGAATTATGTGCCTATACGACAAAGATTATGTGACACTGTTACACAAATCGCGAATGGCCAGTGCATGTCCAAAAACCGACTTGACACCCAACTGTACACATGAGCTCCAAAACATCCACATTCCAGACTTTTCCTTGAGAAGTACAGAGGCTATAATTTGGGCGCATGGTGCACTCCAAAACAACTGAAAATACTTTTGTACAAACCTGACTAACTGATATGTAGAGCTAAGCGCTATCCAACCCCAATGAGTGCTATCAACGATAAGGGTCTGTGAAAGGTTAGGGTTATTTTGGTGTCATCGTTGGGTCGTAGTTTGTTATTTTCAATTGAGCTTCAACAACAGTTTCAACAAAATGAGTCATATCGTGTCGGGCAATTTTGCGGAGGTAGGATGAGCCGAACAAACAGGAAAGATCAGCCCAGTAGCAGCAAGCTATCGTGAAGCTTTACTAGTCCAACAAAAGCATGCCGCTTATCAGTGGTTGAAGACGAGTACGCCATCTACGTGTTGTACCACTCATTACCCAACGTCACTGTAACCCAGCCTGGGCAGTTGAGTATCTCACCGAAGGACACAATGCAGATGACGAATCGCAGGATCAAACCGTTCCTTAATGGTATTTATTTTGTTATTGGTGTTCAAGGTCACATTTCTGCATGCTTGTTTGGGGTGACCTCTAGATGGGAGCTATCAATTTTCTTCAATTTCCGTCAAAAAATGTTGCCGCGGCCAACATTCTTAGAACTTAGTTTAGTCAAACCACAATATTTCCCTTTGGCACACCCTACAGGGCACATTTATGATTTGATTGCTTTGAAACCTGGTATGCTTATTTAGGGTGACCTCTAGATGGGAGCTATCGATTTTCTTCAATTTCCAGCAAAAAATGTTGCCACGGCCAACGTTCGTAGAACTTAGTTTAGTCAGACCTCAATATTTCCCTTTGGCACACCCTACAGGGCCCATTTATGATCAGATGATTGCTTTGAAACCTGGTATGCTTGTTTGGGGAGACCTCTAGATGGGAGCTATCGATTTTCTTCAATTTCTGTCAAAAAATGTTGCCGCGGTCAACGTTCTTAGAACTTAGTTTAGTCAGATTACTCAATATTTCCCTTTGGCACACCCTACAGGGTACATTTATGATTGGATTGCTTTGAAACCTGGCATGCTTGTTTGGGGTGACCTCTAGATGGGAGGTATCGATTTTCTTCAATTTCCGTCAAAAAATGTTGCCGCGGCCAACATTTTTAGAACTCAGTTTAGTCAGACCACAATATTTCCCTTTGGCACACCCTACAGGGCACATTTATGATTTGATTGCTTTGAAACCTGATGTGCTTGTTTGGGGAGACCTTTAGATGGGAGTTATCGATTTTCTTCAATTTCCGTCAAAAAATGTTGCCGCGGCCAACGCTCTTAGAACTTAGTTTAGTCAGACGACTCAATATTTCCCTTTGGCACACCCTACAGGGCACATTTATGATCGGATTGCTTTGAAACCTGGCATGCTTGTTTGGGGTGACCTCTAGATGGGAGCTATCGATTTTCTTCAATTTCCATCAAAAAATGTTGCCGCAGCCAACATTCTTAGAACTTAGTTTAGTCAGACCACAATATTTCCCTTTGGCTCACCCTACAGGGCACATTTATGGCTAGATTGCTTTGAAACCTGGTATGCTTATTTACGGTGACCTCTAGATGGGAGCTATCGATTTTCTTCCATTTCCGTCAAAAAATGTTGCCATGGCCAACGTTCTTAGAATTTAGTCCAGTCAGACCACAATATTTCCCTTTTGTACACCCTACAGGGCTTTGAAACCTGGCATGCTTGTTTGGGGAGGCCTCTAGATGGGAGCTATCGATTTTCTTCGGTTTCTGTCAAAAAATGTTGCCACTGGCAAAAAAAAATGACATTGGTACCAATGATCTTCAATTTTGCCATTTCATTTATAACTTACCAAGTTCAAGTTTGTCAAGTTGAGCTACAGTGTCATTGACACTTTCATTTCAAAACTGGTGATTTTTAAAAAAAAATTTTTATTTTTTCAAAAGCTGTTTTTTTTTCAAAACTGGTTTCTACAAAAGTCAAGCTGAGCTAATCTCATCGCTCTCCATCCGTCATCCGTCAACACCATGTTTTGGTCTTCTCCTCCAAAGCCACTGGGCCAATTCAATTGAAATTTTGTGTGAGTGATGGTCCCGAAGGGGCATTGCATTTTTGTTCAACTCAACATGCTCATCCCCATAGGGAGGGAGTGGGGGAAAAATGCTCCAAAAATATTTTTAAAAATCTTCTTATGAACCAGTGTGTACAATGACTTGATATTTGCTATGGAGCTTTCTTTTGAGGTGTAGAATCAAGTTTGTGAAGCAATATTTGGCTTTGTAATGGGAGGGGGAAAGATTTTTGGCCCCACCCAAAATTTCTATTTTCTGAACCGATGGTCCGGTTTGAACCAAATTTGGTATGTGGTATTATTGGGTCATAAGTACTTGGCACATGCAAAAAAAAAAATCCCACATCCCCATGGGAACCCTGGGAGCTAAAAATAGAAATATCTTCAAACGCCCATATTTCCAAAACCACATGGAACAGAGAGCTGTTATTTGGTATGCAGTATCCTTAGGACCAGTAGAATTGAATGGTAAAAGAAAATTGCCATCGGTTATGTTAAGGTGTTCTGTAATGGGCATCGAAAAAATACTGAGTCAGCATATTTGAAAAATTTTTAAAAATCTTTTCTCCAGAACCAATCATCAGAATATTTTGATATTCGGTATACAGCATTCATAGGGGTGTCAGATACAAGTTTGTTAAAATAAAGCCCAGTGGTTCATATTTGGGCCCAATATAAGAGCCCTAATTTTTTACATAGGGTAATATGGGGAATATTCTTTAACAATTTTCTTCTTCAGAACCACCAGTCAGAATCTTTTAATGTTTGATATACATCATTGGTATGAGGGTCGGATTCAAGATTGTTCAAACCAAGTCCCTAGGTTAATATTTGGGTTTCCTACGGAAGCCTAAATTTTAACTTTGTTCAATATGGGGGATAATTTGATCATCTTCTTCAGATCCACCAGGCAGAATGCTTTCATATTTAGTATGCAACATCTCTAGGGGGGTTAAATTCAAGTTTGTTCAAATCAGATCCCTAGGTATATATTTGGGCTCGCTATGGTAGACAAATGTTTACTTAGTGCGATATGAGGAAATTTCTTTAAAAATCTTCTTCTTCAGATCCACCAGACGGAATGCTTTCATATTTGGTATACAACATCTCTAAGGGGGTCAGATTCAAGTTTGTTCAACTCAAGAGCCTGGGTTAATATTTGGGCTCCATATGGGAACCTGAAATTCAACTTAGTACAATATGCGGGAATTTCTTCAAAAATCCTCTTCTTCAGATCCACTAGTCAGAATGCTCTCATATTTGGTATACAACTTCTCTAGGGGGGTCAGATTCAAGTTTGTTCAAATCGGATCCATAGGGTAATATTTGGGCTCGCTATGGTAGCCCAACTTTTAACTTAGTGCAATATGAAGAAATTTTTTTAAAATTCTCTTCTTCAGATCCAACAGTCAGAATGCTTTCATATTTGGTACACAACATCTGTAGGGAGGTCAGATTGAACTGGGTTCAAATCGAGAGCCTGGGTTAATATTTGGGCTCCATATGGGTTGCCAGAATTGGCCATATTGCTAAAGATTTAAAAAATTTGTATTCAGTACCCTCTAGAGGTGTGTAACTAAGATTAATCCACATAGGTTGTATCAAGTGGCTTCATAGAGGAGCTCTACATTTTACACTATGATCAACTGAAGAAAAGGCATGATGCCCGGATTATTTTTGTCACTCCCGAGGGACTCAAGGATTGACAGTGTAGCTTATGGAGATGGATATGGATTGCTTAATGTAGATTCATTCTTGGACTCTGTTTATATTGTGTTCTGTTCAAGATGAGCGCTTCAGGCCCTGTGGGGCCTCTTGTTTTATTGTCTTCTTGCAACTTCGCACAAAATATCTGCCTGAATGAGCAAAACATCTGCTAATAATAACGCCCAAAAATGCCATTTAATTAGCAGATGCTTTATTGGCGATTGCAGTGGACATTTTAGATGTAATTCCATGACTCAGGAATGAAACAGACTCTGAGGAGTCTTCATAAAATTACAATATTCAGTAGTCCTCAGATTCTGACGTGTGCGTTCGCACTCCCCGCTTTAATATTTATCACAAAAAGTGTTGAACTAGCACACCTCAGCTCTTAAAAAAATTGCTTTTTTAAGTGATTGTGGTAATGAACAGTTTAAGGATCATTGTATTTGTCTTGGCTAAGAAAGCACAAATGACTTGCTTTTGTTTATTTGAACACAAAGAACATTGCGAAGGTCTTGAATCAAACACTTTTGAACACCCTGTTTTGAAGGCAAGATACTATCGTGATGTCAGCAAAAATCACTTTCAAGTACACATGTAAAATTACAGGGAATCATTTGGCATTTCCCAAGGAAAATTTCCAGGTTTTAAATTGCAGGCATGCCATTGGTCGAAATGTACGATGTGACTAACTATTCATGCTTATTTCCACCTCAACTTGTTTCAGATTCGAGGTAAATAATATTCAGTTGCTTGCGTAATAATGGTCACTGTTGAAACAAACCACTTGAACAGTTGGGAAGGAAATGTAATAAAGAAACGTTTCATGGTCTGCGAAGGCACAGAGGGCTTTAGAAAGAAAAAGACCCAAATTTAAACCAACCATAATGCACACCAGTGAAGTAAAATCACTTTTTGTTATCCGTGATAAGCAAGTTCAAATTTTTGTTGGCGGTGAGGTTCATAGGCTGGACCTCTGGACGTTTTAATTCGTTTTTTTCCGTTTCTATTTCAGAGGAACATGCTGATGATATTGTGACACCCATCCAAAGTGTGCTACAGTCGTCGCGCTCTGTTGAGCAAATAGAGCTAGTTGCAGTGCTCATGATAAGCAAGGGATAAGGCCTCTAGTTAGTGTTCTTAATCTCTTGCAAGCAGCTAGCTCGACCGGTGAGGCGGTTACTCTGTCCATTGGCGCCGTGATACTGAGTAAGTCCATTGTGGTCGAAGGAAGTGTAGATGTGGGTAGAGCGAGCACTTAAAAATAAAAAGCTCACCCAGCGATGACAGAAATAGGAAGGATATAGGGAGGAAGTCAGCAAGTTTCTTGTTGGGAGGCTCGGCGAAGTCTAATAGACCACGAGCAGGAGAGGCCCCTCTCTTACCTATCAACATTTGGGGCCAAATGTTGTTATGAGAAACTTGCACGAGCCGGAGCATACGTCCACCCACCACTTGGGATGCTCTATCTTGTCTTTAGCCGGGGTCGGCTTCAGTCACGGCTTCCTCAGCTACATTTCACAAGCCAAAATCAAGTTTTCAAATTGGGAGGCTCGGTGAGGTCCAATGAGATCTTCGAGCGGGAGAGGTCCCTCTCTAACCCAACAACATTTGGGGCCAAATGTTGTTATGAGAAACTTGCTCAAGTTGGAGCATACGTCCGCTGCCGTTCAGGACGCTCTGTCTAGTCTGCAGCTGGGGGTCAGCTTCAGTCACGGCTTCCTCCGCTATGTTATTAAAGCACACATGACCGCAGACTAGCTACCCGACTTCAGATATCCAGTCAGCTGCGCAAAGATGAAGCTATTCTTTGCCCATGAAGTCGGACCATCCGGTAGCTAGTGATCCGAAGCATCGATCAATTGGGCGTTTGGAGAAGAGATCTATCTCCGGATCTTCGTCCCAGGAACAACAAGCAGCGAAAAAACAGAAGACAGCTGCTCCTCAAGCCTCGGGAACGGACTTGCTGTCGCAGTTTGCACAGCTATTAGCAGCATCCCAGCAAATGCAAGAGCAGTCTCCCACAGACTCCAGTGGTGACCTGTCGGACGGTGCTGTGTCAGTCCGGTCAATTGTGTATGTAGAAGAAGCCATAAGTTTCTCAAAGGGACACTCGGCTAGATCTGGGGTCAGATCACCGTTTGGAGAACCTCTCTATCCCGTTAACAGTCGGGGTCGACTGTGTCCGTTGTGTGAAACCATTTTGAATCGGAACATGCATCGAAACGTTCCTTCCACACTGCAGCCGGGGCCAGCGGCAGTTATGGCTTTTTCTGCTTACATGGAAGCGCATTAAAGAGGATTAGCCTAGAAGTTTCTAAGCGGGATACTCTGCGAGATCTGGTGACAGATTGCGAGTGCAGAGCATTTTTCTTCCCGTTAACAGTTGGGGACGACTGTTTTGTGTTGTAAGAAACTTCAATGAGGACGAGCATCCATCCTATGTGAAGAGTCTGGATGCTTCTTCCGCACTTCAGACGGGGTCAGCTGTGGTTACGGCTTCCTCTTCTTCCATGGATTTGCACGATAAGGGATAGATGCCTACAAGTTTCTAACGGAATGCTCGGCGTGGTCTGGAGCAGGCCGCGAGCCGGAGATTCTTCACCTTTCCATCAGCAGTCAGGGTCGACCTTTTGGTTCGAGAAACTTTAGTGAGTTGGGATGCCCGTTCATGCTTGCGGTTTGGGATGCTCCTTCCACACTGCAGCCGGATTCGGTGGCAGCTATGGCATCTTCCCTTGCTTCATTAATGAAGCACATTGATCGCAGACCAGCTATCTGACTTCGCATGTTCGTGTCGATAGCTAGTCGTTTGAGGCTTTTTTTATATGGGACATGTGTCGAGGATCTGTCCTGTGAGCAACTTATGGTAACAAGGGGTTTATCATTTACCTGTTAGCCTCAGTCACGGACCAGATACTGTAGAATGCTCTGCGTATCGCAGCATTCCAGTAGTCGGCCAGTGGTACTACCGTTTAACAGACTCTGATGGTGAGCTGTCGGATGGTGCTGCATAGGTCCAGTCATCCATTCACTCGGATAGAGTTGACCATATTTGCTGATGGAACATTTGGATGGTGAGAGGGCTTTGGAGTGTGAGTCTCCATCCCTCACAGAAGGGCACTTTAATTCTATGAATTTCAGTCTTAAGCTCTTAGAATATTGTTCCATCTGAATATAAGTCTGCATTTAGATGAGCAGGCCGGGGATGAAGATATGTCCATACCTGCATCATTTAATAATATATGCTCGGAAGTAATGAAATGTGCTATTTTATTCAAAGAGCTAATCTGGACGCAATGTCCTGAGCAGATCACCTTACCAGAGCTATGGCACAACGTCTCAATGGAAAGGCATATGAGGACGTGATTCCTCGCTAGAGTTCTTTCCAGGGCAGTCATATGTGCCACGTACAACTCCGCACGGACAGTGGAATTTGGAATTGGTAAGACGTGATGCTCCCCTTGTGTCATCATCACTTATAGATGACAAGGTGAAAAGCTCTCTCTGACTCCAGTTACTGGAAATATACTATTTGACGATAAGCTTACGTTGCTATATGAGGAGGCTACAGGAAGCTTTTAGTGCTCTGCTATTGGAAGTCAGTGTCTCATCGACACACTGCAGCAGACCAGGGTAAGTGAGGCCGTTCTGCTTCTAAGAAAGCATCAAGAGAATGTCTCACGAGGGTACAATAACCCTCTTATATTTACTTTGGAAGTCGTCATTATAGTGACTCGGAAAAGGGGCATAGGTCTGATCAAGGATATGGATCTGACACCCCTAGGTCGACGATTAACGGAAGGTTATCATCTCCATGAGAAACTGGATGTTAATCACAGAAGTTTCTTTCAAAGAGAGTCGCTCCTAATGGAGGTAAAGGCTCTCTTATTGAAGGGAACAATTGAGATCGACGAGACAAGCGTCTTCACAGGGAGGACTTAGTTTCTCCTCCTATAAGAATCGTAAGTCGAACAGGTGGTAGACATGACCTCTATTACTTGCCAGTTGACAGAAGGGTATCAACTTCACGATAAACTGGATGTTAATCACGGAAGTTCCTTTTAAAGAGAGTGGCTCCTAGTGGAGGTAAAGGCTCTCTTAATGAAGGGAACAATTGAGGTCGTCGAGAATAGATTGCGGTTGCTTCCCACATGGCGATAGGTTACCAGCCTCGCAATTAAGTGGATAAATTGCGGAAGATCAGTGGATGAGAATGTAGTCTCGGCAGGCCTGCAGCTATCAGCCCGAGCAAGCTCCACTTATAACAATACTTGTTGGACAAATCTTCCAAGAGTGGCTTTCCATCTGGAGGTACAAGCTCTCCTATTGAAGTAAAGCATTAAATGTCATCGAAATTATTCTCCAGTTTTTATACGCCCGTTTTGAAAAAACAGTTGTATTATGGTATACCGCTGTCTGTCCGTCCCTCTGTCTGTCCAAATGACTACTTATGTGGCTACGAGTTAGTAAAACAGGATACTTATGTGGTTAAAGTCTGTTATGTGGCTCGCCACGTAACAGAATCTCTTATTGTGGAGGAGGGGGGGGGGGGTGGGGGTTGGATAAATGTAGAGTAGAGTTAGGGCATTCCAGAGTGGAGTTTAGGAGTGGGGTGGGGGTCAGTGAAGGGGTGTTAGAGTTATGTGGCTAGGGCTAGGGTTAGCTTAGGGGTGGGTAGGGTTAGGGTCAGTGAAGGGTAGGGTAGGGTTAGGGTTAGCTGACCCCCCAAAAATTTTCCCCCAAAAAACTTGTTTTATTATGTTGCACATGTGTTTTAGGTTAGCCACCTAATATGTCCATAAAATAGCCACATAAGTAGCCATTTGTTAGAACGTCCGTCCACTCTTCGTACAATAACTCAAAAACGCTTCTAGCAATTTTTGTGATTTTTGGGTGGAAAGTATATGTTGATGGAAGGAAGCTCCCTTTCGATTTGTGTTGCTGTCCGATTTGTCATTCCAGATTAATGGGACTTTATTCGTCAAAATATAGGCAATTTTCCACATGTCGGACAATAATTTGAAAATGTTTTGAGCAGTTTTCATGATTTTTTGGTGGCAAGTATATGTTGATGGAAGGAATCTCCCTTTCTATTTGTGTCACTGTCTGATATGTCATTCTAGAGTTATGGGACTTTATTCGTCAAAATATAAGCAATTTCCAACATGTCGAACAATAACTTGAAAATGCTTAGAGCAATTTTCATGATTTTTTGGTTGCAAGTATATATTGATAGAAGGAATCTCCCTTTCGATTTGTGTCACTGTCCAATTTGGCATTCCAGAGTTATGGGACTTTATTCGTCAAAATATAGGCAATTTTCCACATGTCGGACTTTGAGCAATTTTCATGATTTTTTGGTGGCAAGTATATGTTCATGGAAGGAATCTCCCTTTCTATTTGTGTCACTGTCTGATATGTCATTCCAGAGCTATGGGACTTTATTCGTCAAAATATTGCCAATTTTCCACATGTCGGACTCCCTCTTGTAATTAATAACGGGCGTATCATGCGCTCATGGCACAGCTGTTTATTTTATTATCACCAGTTTCTCGTCCTGAATCCAGATGGATAGTGCATAGATAGGCTAAGATATTCTTTGGCGGCAAGATAGTTTATGTCATTGTGGACGCCATAGTAGCCTTCTGTATGGTTACAGCGGTCTTTTGGGTTAGGCTCTGACCACTGTATTTTGGGAATAAAATCGAAAAAGATACTGTACTTTTCGGTTTGTTTTTCCTAGGTGTCATAAACTTGAGTCTTATTGTTACCACCATAGTAGCCAAGCTAGAATCATGAGCGAGATATTTTCAGTATTATGCAGTGGCATAACTGAATTTATTATCTCTTGAGACTGCAGTCTCTTTGGGAATTCAGGGCTGTTTATATAGCAGCTCTTCATTCCCTACCTTGCCCGATGGTAATTGTAAGTCTCAGTTAAGTGAGCCTTCAGGGTCACAACTTACACCGATATATCTGTCTTCACGAAAATGAACACTTATAAGCTATGCTTAGCATTGTAAGTCTCCTTAGTGAGCTTCTAGGGCCTCAGTTATCAGCTTTTAATGGTCTTTACATACAGGAAGACCTTCAGCTGCTTCAGCTCAGCTGAGTTCGTTGTCCTATCGGACATGATACCATTTGTTAGAGGAGGTTATTCTCTTCAAACCGGTATGGTTTGGTGTGAGTTATTATGTAAATACGATGTTTTTGTTCATCACGTCCTTCTCCGCCCTTAGTGGCATTATGGAGTCGGTCAGACGTGAGGGAGCCTTGCGGTTTGATGACTAACACAAGAACGATTCAAGTAATGCAGGTGAGGGGGGGTTTGATATAAATTTGAATCCCCTCCCCTTCCCGCCGCCAATGTGTTAAGATTAAAGGGCAAAACATACTTTTCTTCCCTTAAGCCTTGTATGTATTTAAGTATATACATGCCTTTCATGACTTCTCGATTGGCGGCTGTGTCGTGTTCTATGGCGACCTCATGGGCACATCCAATTTTTAGTTGGTTTGTTTCCCGTGGTTGTTCGTTTATATGTCATATACGAGCATATGATTCATCATCAATAAATTGCTAGCCTTTGTGTACCTGTGTGGCTGTCAAGTCAGCTGGTATTCAGATGATTACATGCGGGATTTCAATGCTCGCGTGCATAATAGCGTATTATTAGGCAGACGCATTATTGTACGTTATGGACCTTAGAAACAATGAATTATTTTGGGGGTGGTCCGTGACAAGTCTGTTAATCATAGCTCATTCCATTTCTAAATCCAGGTTTCTATAAGTTTCGGTACACAAATCGAATATAAAATTTCTATGCATTCGCACGTGTCTGGGAGAATTATTTATTGGATTTTATTGTACACTTGAACGAGGTCGCCTGTTGGTTGCCTCGGAAGTGCGTTTACTCTCCAGAGATCGTCCATTGTGATTCTATTGGACAAGTGTATGTTGTACATATTATATCACCAGTTTTCGACCTATCTATGTATGCCAACTCCGGTATACGTTACAAGCGTGCGCTGTTAATTACCGGGATCGCTGTGATAGCCTTAGCTTCTGAAGTGGCATTAAGCACCAATTTATGAAAAAATAATTAATATCTGGGTGCCTGTTTGACGAATATATAGTGTTATTTGGTACCGCTTTTACTGATGCCAGAGCGCTCCCCTCCTTGTTTTTTGAAGAAGATTCTTTCAAAAAAAGAGGTGGGGGGAATTTTTAAATCTCCTCCGGCTTGGTAAATGTGTAACTATGAGTGAAGCTGTTTTGTCTGTAGATTATATCTGATCCTGGATACAGCTTGTTTATTATTGTATATGGCGTATGTTTGTGGGGGTTAACTTCTCACTCTCGAATATGCCATGCTAATTTTTAGGGCTTAGTCCGGTCTAGCCTTAAACTTGGGAACTCGTTACTTCCAATTAGCATAGTCATTCATGCTAAGAATACGGAATTACTTGAGTTTGGCTCCTTATTTATGACATGTCTTCTCTATTATTGTACAGAGAGACATACATGTAATTCCCTTCACCGTGGATTGCAGGCTTGGGAACTATGTTGGTCTGCTAATTCTGAAGTCTTAGACCCTTTGCCTTTTTACAATTCCGCTAGTCTGGGCCATTTGTTTATAGTATAAAAATATGATAAATTTAAAGTAATTTGTATATTTTTTATACTTACCAAGGGCCCAGATGGGTATGGCCCTCCCATGAGTGGGCACTTATACCTCCCCGCCGAGTTATTATGTAGTAAGCTCTTCTACAAAGAATGATGTTGGCGCCAATTCTGGTCATTTCCCGACAACTCTGCATGCGCGGAGGGTAAAAGTCTGGAGGACCAGATAGGACTTTTAATTTTCGGTTGCAAGCAAATTTTGGGGATTGGGGGGTTTAAAATTTGTGTTTAGCCCTTGATAACTTTCAGTTTGCACCAGCTAGTCTGGGCCATTGGTAAGTATAAAAAATATACAAATTACTTTAAATTTATCATTTTACCCAGTCTTCATTGCCATTGAACAGCTCACTAATATTTGCAAGTTCAGAGTTCACAGTTATAGTGTTGATGGAAATCTTGTTCAGTCCCGCTCCAGGTTTTAGTTTTGGATGGCTAAACTAAATAAAATGAACACTCCTTCAAATGATTTTATGAGTAATTTTATTACCTACACACAAAACATGCGATTATTTATACAAATGTGTCAAAGTATTCATATCCTGTATTCAACACACTCCCGTAATTTTCAACTGTTTAAATTTCTGGTACGGGTATACTTTCACAACTGTGACTTTAAACACCAATAAATAAATAAATAAATAATACTTACACAACTGAGAATACTTGAAATGCTCACTGGTTGAATGTCCCTTCAACTTAATGGAATATGTGGAATATTCGCAGACCTTTAGATTACCCCAATCTCACACCGTTTACAGGTGTGCCCAAATTAGAGAAGGTGTGAAGACATCAAGAAAAATATATAAATTCTCTCTGTCTCTTCTACATTTGAGAATAACTTCCATGATAATATGACCATAGAAACACAAAGAAAGGCATGGCAATAAAACATAACAGGAAAAGGCTATTATATCTAGTTTTAATGTGCACAAATTAGGGTAAAAGGGTGTGCCCAAAATAAATTAATTTAAAGGCCTGTATTCTTAATGAATTTAAAGGCCTTGGTTCTTAAAAAATCTCCTTTGGATCCATCAGTCATATTCTTGAATGGTCACATGTATGAACGATTTCTGTGTAATGACCCGAAATGTTCCTGTAAACTTGAATATGAGGACTCTGAGCACTACTTTCTTTTCTGTCCAATCTATAATACCCAAAGAGAAATTATATTTCAAAGTATAGGCTACATTTTTGAACATATTAGCATTATCATTTCAAGAAATGAAACAAAAACAGGCTAAAAAAATATTCGCATATTTTGAGCTGTACATAATTATATTGAACAAACAATGAGATTCCAATGAATACCCAAGTGGTAGAATAACTTGCCTCTATCAGTCATTAGTACTCATTACATTCCAATATCCAACTGAAGTGTCCTATCCAGACTCATACCACAAGTTAGTTGGATAGAATTTTGATTGATAAGGAACTTTGTCTATAACAAACTTCATAACTCTGCAACTCTGCACTTGTTTACCTCCATTGTTGGTAAAATAAGAAATATATTTTATGTATTGGTGAGGTATATACATAGGCATATGACTGTTTACCAAACTCTTTCATGACAAATAAATATTGTTTATAAAAAAAATAAATTTCCTTTGATATTTGGTATACACCATCCTCAGGGAGCTCAAATTCAAAATAGCTCAAATCAGTCTCTGGAGTAATATTTAAGCTTCCTATGGAAGCCCAAATCTTAATTTACTTAATGCAATATGAGAAATATTCTTGCAAAAATCTTCTTGTAATTCACCAGTTGTAATTTGATAATACTTGGTTTCCAGTATACTTACGGGTGGCAGATTTAAGTTTGTTCAAATCAAGTCCCTGGGTTCATATTTGGAGCTTCTTATGGGAGCCCAAATCTTAACTTGTGATATGAAGATTATTCTTGAAACGTCGACTTCTTCACATCTACCTGCCAGAAATTGATCAATGTTTGGTATACAACATACTTGTGGGGAAAGGTGTGGGGGGGGGGGGGGGGGGCTTGAGCAGATTCAGATTTGTTCAAATCAAATCTCTGGGTCCATACTTGGGCTTCTTACGTGAGCCGGAAATGTAACTTGAAGAATGTTCTTTAAAAATCTTATTCTTATCCATCAATCAGAATATTATGATATCTGGTATTCAGCATCTTTTGTGGGACAGTTTCAAGCTTGTTTAAATCAAGTGCCTGGGTTCATGTTTGGGCTCTGTAGTGTTAAATAGCCATAGATGCTAGATATGACCTTAGATCACCAATCAAACAACATTTTTTAGGTGAGCAATTTAGGCCCTTTGGGGCCCCTTATGATGTATGTAGGAAACCTGAAGCAGTTCACAAGGGGCCCCAAAGAAATGTTCTGATTATTTTCTTTTGACAAAATTCTGAACATAGGCTATTGTGCAGTGTAATGGCTTAAATACAACATTCAGTTCACACTGTAAACAATGTAGGCAACAAGATCTGAAGACTTCATTTCAGTGATGTCATTTAGAAGAATGATGTTGCAAGATGTACCTTCCAGATCACCAAATACAAAGTATGTCACTGTAACTATTGAAATTTATTTGTATTCTGTACCTATGTTAAAGCATGTAAAGTTTAAATGCACAGTAATGAAAAGTTAACACAGGGTCATGATAAATACATTTATTTTTCTTGGTCACAGAGTGTATCAATTTATGTTGAAAGAAACAAGAATGAATTCTATGATCTATGGACTGAGTCTGAATTTGTCAATATCACAATAACATTGTGAACAACCACATCACACTGTGCTACTGTATAGAAAAACATGTGAGTTTATCTTTTTGAAATTATTCTTGGGTTTACTTTTCAATGTTGTTAGAGTTAGAAACACTTGCTTAAAATGGAAATCAGTCATCACTTATCGCTCTTCATGAATCGTTGATCGTACCCAAGTCTTCGAAGTTTCATATCTGAACTGAATGAATCATGAATGGTTTGGTTGACAAGTTCCACTTCGCACATGCTTTATCAACACTTATCAATGGCAGTGTGGCTTACATTTGTGTTGTGTTCATGTCTCCAAGGAAGAACATTCCAATAGATCATGTATTTTTATCAAAAACCTCCAGTACTATTATTTTTTAGTAGGTGCCAAATTAACTACTCTCAGCAGGTGTTATAGAAGTGAGGCTTAATAAAATAGATCTGGCAATTTTGGATAAGCTTTTATCCTATTTGTCTAGGTTCTATAAATCTTTTATGTAATGTAATTGCCAAAATTGGCCAGTGCTGTTTACAATAATCCCATTCCAATTTTTTTTTTTTTGCGTCCAAATCCTAGATTATGGCATATCTTTGGAATAAACTTTATTAACTTGTTCCAATGAGGGGTCATAAGCTATGTTTATGAGGTAAAAAATTATATTTTGAGTTATTAAAAAAATTATTTGCAAGTGTCATTTGCCATTTGTTTTGGATTAAGGGTTTATGTAGATGAATGAAAAGTCAGGCAAATGAAAGTAGTCTTCAGCCAGTATATACAGGACTGGACTGGAGAGATCAAAGTAATAATGGAAACATAATTTGTCTACATCCACTGTTGTAGTAATAAACATATTATGTATAACAATGTTGACAGTTCATTCAAGCAGACAGTCGGTCATTTACACAAATATTAAAGGCAATAAAATTATGCTGAGCAAAACACATTTGTAATTCTGTTTCTCATACCATTGTGTTCCAATACATATGGTTCAGCATCACCATTTGAACCCCATGAAGTGAAGTAGTGCTTATTTACTGTGGCAAACAAGTTATATTTTACTAGTAAAATTGGACCTGGTAACCAATGCCTGAAGCAGCAGCAGCATAATTATAACTAATTGACTAAACTTCACTTTATACTCATGTTGCTGTCATTATAAAGCCATTGATGTTGAAAGTGACCTTGTACTACAATTCCCCAGTAGGAACGCCGGGAAGTGAAGCAGTGCTTGTTTACTTTGGTAAACAAGCTCTTTTTCACTGGTAAAATAGGACACAGTCACCAATGCTTGAGGTGGAAGTCCTCTAAAATGTATGGGTATAAACGATAGTCTAAATTTGACTTGACTTTATCTCCTTGTTGTTGTCATGATAAGCCATTGTGGAGAAATATGTTCCCTTAACTGGTAGATTACTAAATTACTTTTCTTTGGTCATTTGTGGGGGTGTGGTGTTCCAGTAGGTAGAGGTGTAGGCTGCAAGCCGAGACGTCCTTGGTTTGAATCCCACCTGTGGCAACTGTGTTGCGTCCTTGAGCAAGGCACTTCACCCCATTGCCCACGTGGGGGCTTGGTGGCATTGTGTACTAAGGCATACTGCAGGTCGATGTTGCAATTGTCTCCAACCAATGGTAACCCTGCTTGTGTGGAGTTAGTATGTTGGGGAGCTGACTGTTGCCCTGTGGTTCTCTCCGGGTACTCCAGCTTCCTCCACCCATAAAACTGTCATGGTCATGCTTAGCCATTGTGCAGAAATATGTGACCTTAAACACCAATAAATAAATAAATAAATTTGGTCATTTGTAATGCAAGTATTTTTTTTCAAAAATGTCACACAACTGAGAAAAGGAGCCTCAGTTTAGCAAGATGTGTTCATTAACAATTATTTTGTTGCAATTTATTGGAGAGTGCCAGTTGGCACTCTCCAATAAATTGTAACAAAACAATTTAAATTTTTTCCTTCCACTGCTGAGCCAACACAAAGTTAGTACAAACAGTGTAAAGCCACTATAGTGGCTTTCAGCACTCTTCAGTAGACCCCCTGATAGTGGCTTCTAGCACTACACCCGTTAAACACCAATAAATAACTAGACTTAATGATTCTGGAAAGTCATGGTTTTACCAGATGAGATTCCTTGATTATCCATGCCCCCAGTGTGTCTGAAGAATTGTTTTAACTGTATCACTCAAGTGCCTTTATTGATGTCCTGAGTAAGGTGGGTATAGTAGTCTCAAATGACTCAGTTTGATAAAGAAAATGTTTAGGTTAAAAACATCATTATTGGTGGAGAGGGTTAATATCAATATGGTCGTCCAACAAGTCCAAATCCAACAAAAGAAGTTATGTTTGTTTGACACATTCCCACTCAGTGCTGTGGCTATTTGAAAATAGCCCATTTATTTCTAATGTATCTAAAATTTTGATATTTTTACACCATAACCCAATGGCCCAGACTAGCTGGTGCTAACTGAAAGTTATCAAGGGCCAAACACAAATTTTGAACCACCCCCCCCCCCCCCCCCATCCCCCAAATTTGCTTGCAAAACCGAAAATTAAAGTCCTATCTGGCCCTCCATACATTTACCCTCCGCGCATGTGCAGATGTCAGGAAGTGACCGGAATTGGCATCAACATCATTCTTTGTTTGGCCCTAAAGTCAGATACAATGAACTGACATCTGTGCTTTAAAGTCTTCTTTTTTGAGGATGCCAGACACAAATCAGTACAAGAATTGGTGGATAACAAAGCTGTTATTGGATGAAGGAAGTGTTCAATGGTGGTTTTGGACGTTCGGGGCTGTAACTTTATAATATTTATAAACTTATTTTATGTTTCCCAATTTCCATACGTATGCCTGACGTCATCATTTTTGATAATGATTATTCCACTGTTTGTTAAGTATTCCTTCCCTATCCTTCCATGAACCCTTCATGTTAAACTCTTAAGCTTTTTTGGTTATTAGCTCACCTGACTGAAAGTCATGGTGAGCTTTTCTTATCATTCTTCGTCCGTCCGACGTCTGTTGTCCATCGTCCGTCATCTGTGGTCCATCGTCCTGCGTGAAGGTGGTGTTTGAGCCTCTTTCTCCTAAACCATTGGCCACATTTTACTTAAATTTCATGTAAGTAGTGGTTATATAGGGGCATTTTGATTTTTATACAAATTAGGTTTCAGCTCATATTGAGCTGAGGGGTGTGGAAAAAATGGACTTATTTTTAGCTTAACTTGACATAGTCAAGATAAGCTATTGCCATCACGCTGGCGGAAGTCTGTTAGTCTGTGAGTCTGTGACGTCTGTTCACATTTTCCTTTAGCACGGGCTACACCCCGCAGTTCTTGTCTGATCGTCACGAAATTTCATATGCCGGTTTAGGGTCATGTCTAGATGAGAACGTCCCCTTTTGGTCGCGATCGGGCAACCAGCATGGCTGCCCAAGCCCAAAACCCCAAAACCATTAACACAGTCTACAGGTCGTAGTTATGAAGGGATTTCATTGTAACTTGGTAGGATGCCTCTGTATAATGCCTAGATGAGAACGTCCCCTTTTGGGCATGATCTCTCAACCGTAATGGCTGCCCAAGCCTGAAACCCAAAAACTTTTAGCACAGTCTGCAGGTCATGTTTCATGTGGAGGGATTTCATTGTAACTTGGTAGGATGACTCCTTATGATGTCTAGATGAGAATTTCCCCATTTGGGCATGATCTGCCAACCGTGACGACTGCCCGAGCCCAAAATCCGAAAACCTTTAGCACAGTCTACAGGTCAGATTTTTTGAGGAATTTCATTGTAACTTGGTGGGTTGACTTCATACAATATCTAGATGAGAAAGTCCCCTTTTGGACGTGATTGGGCAGATGATGCCCAGAATTTCAGCCTTGATGGGTGCCCGAGCCCAAAAGCCTTTAGCAAACCTTTAGCATAGGCAAAAGGTTATATTTATAGAAGGATTTCATTGTAACCTGTTAGGTTGACTCCATATAATGCCTAGATGATGACATCCCCTTTTTGTCGTGATTGGTCAGCTGTGATGGCTACAAGTGCCCGAAGCCCGAAAACCTTGAGCACAGTCTGCAGGTCATATTTATGAAGGGATTTCATTGTAACTTCGTAGGATCACTCCAGATGATGCCCAGATGAGATTGTCCCCTTTGGTTGTCATTCAACCATGATGGCTGCCCGAGCCCGAAGCCCGAAAACCTTAAGCACAGTGTAAGGTCATTTTTATGAAGGGATTTCATTGTAACTTGGTAGGTTGAGTTCATAATAATGTCTAGATGAGAACGTCCCCTTTTGGACATGATTGGGCAACTTTGATGGCTAAAGGTGCCCGAAGCCCAAAAACCTTTAGCACAGTCTACAGGTCATATTTATGAAGGAATTTCATTGTAACTTGGTAGGATGACTCCAAATAATGTCTAGATGAGAACGTCCCATTTTGGTCATGATCATTCAGCCTTGATGGGTGCCCGAGCCCAAAAACCTTTAGCATAGACAAAAGGTTATATTTATAGAAGGATTTAATTGTAACCTGTTAGGTTGACTCCATATAATGCCTAGATGATGACATCCCCTTTTGGTCGTGATTGGTCAACTGTGATGGCTACAGGTGCCCGAAGCCCGAAAACCTTGAGCACAGTCTACAGGTCATATTTATGAAGGGATTTCATTGTAACTTCGCAGGATCACTCCAGATGATGCTCAGATGAGATTGACCCCTTTGGTTGCGATCATTCAACCATGATGGCTGCCCGAGCCCGAAGCCCGAAAACCTTAAGCACAGTCTACAGGTCATATTTAAGAAGGGATTTCATTGTAACTTGGTAGGTTAACTTCATATAATGTCTAGATGAGAACGTCCCCTTTTGGACATGATTGGGCAACTGTGATGGCTAAAGGTGCCCGAAGCCCGAAAACCTTTAGCACAGTCTACAGGTCATATTTATGAGGGGATTTCATTGTAACTTGGTAGGATGACTCCAAATAATGTCTAGATGAGAACGTCCCATTTTGATCGCGATCATTCAGCCTTGATGGGTGCCTGAGCCCAAAAACCTTTAGCATAGGTAAAAGGTCATATTTATGGAAGGATTTCATTGTAACCTATTAGGTTGACTCCATATAATGCCTAGATGATGACATCCCCTTTTTGTCGTGATTGGTCAGCTGTGATGGCTACAAGTGCCTGAAGCCCGAAAACCTTGAGCACAGTCTACAGGTCATATTTATGAAGGGATTTCATTGTAACTTCATAGGATCACTCCAGATGATGCCCATTTGAGATTGTCCCCTTTGGTTGTGATCATTCAACCATGATGGCTGCCCGATCCTGAAGCCCGAAAACCTTTAGCACAGTCTACAGGTCATATTTATGAAGGGATTTCATTGTAACTTGGTAGGTTGACTTCATATAATGTCTATATGAGAACGTCCCCTTTTGGACATGATTGGACAACTTTGCCGGCTAAAGGTGCTCGAAACCCGAAAACCTTTAGCACAGTCTACAGGTCATATTTATGAAGGGATTTCATTGTAACTTGGTAGGATGACTCCAAATAATGTCTAGATGAGAACGTCTTACTTTGGTCATGATCATTCAGCCTTGGTGGGTGCCCGAGCCCAAAAACCTTTAGCATAGGCAAAAGGTTATATTTATAGAAGGATTTCATTGTAACCTGTTAGGTTGACTCCATATAATGCCTAGATAATGACATCCTCTTTTGGTCGTGATTTGGTCAACTGTGATGGCTACAGGTGCCCGAAGCCCAAAAACCTTGAGCACAGTCTACAGGTCATATTTATGAAGGGATTTAATTGTAACTTTGCAGGATCACTCCAGATGATGCCCAGATGAGATTCTCCCCTTTGGTTGCGATCATTCAACCATGATGGCTGCCCGAGCCCGAGCCCGAAAACCTTTAGCACAGTCTACAGGTCATATTTATGAAGGGATTTCATTGTAACTTGGTAGGTTGACTTCATATAATGTCTAGATGAGAATGTCCCCTTTTGGACACGATTGGGCAACTGTGATGGCTTCAGGGGCCCAAAGCCCGAAAACCTTTAGCACAGGCTACAGGTCATATTTATAAAGGGATTTCATTGTAACTTGGTAGGATGACTCCAAATAATGTCTAGATGAGAACATCCCATTTTGGTCGTGATCATTCAGCCTTGATGGGTGCCCGAGCCCAAAAACCTTTAGCATGTCTGTAGGTCGTATTTATGGAAGGATTTCATTGTAACTTGTTAGGTTGACTCCATATAATTCCTAGATGATGACATCCCCTTTTGGTCGTGGTTGGTCAACTGTGATGGCTACAGGTGCCTGAAGCCCGAAAATCTTGAGCACAGTCTACAGGTCATATTTATGAAGGGATTTCATTGTAACTTCATAGGATCACTCCAGATGATGCCCAGATGAGAATGTCCCCTTTTGGTTGCAATCATTCAACCATGATGGCTGCCAGAGCCCAAAGCCCAAAAACCTTGAGCACAGTCTACAGGTCATATTTATTAAGGGATTTCATTGTAACTTGGTAGGTTGACTTCATATAATGTCTAGATGAGAAAATGGGAAACTGATGGCTACAGGTGCCCGAAGCCCAAAAACCTTTAGCACAGTCTGTAGGCCATATTTATGAAGGGATTTCAATGTAACTTGATAGGATGACTCGTTTTGGTATAATTTCACTGTAACTTGGTAACTTTCGTTGATATACGTTAACTGTGAGGGCCACATACATTAACTGTGAGGTCATATTCACCCACCCCTAGCTCTTAAGTACAGTGTACACCTCATGTTATTTTTATCATAAACATAGCATACAGGGAACAGAAATGAACATATTCCCAATTATCACAATTCTTGTCTTATTTCATAATCCTTTCATAAACATTGAACATTATCCTTTTCATCAAACACAACACACAAGTTAAGCTACAGTGTCATTGACACTTTCATTTGAAAATCTTCTTCTGATGAACCACCAGTAGCAGAGACTTGGTATGTGGTATACAGAGTCCTTTTAAGGTTTAGAATCAAGTTTGTTCAAGAGAAGTTTGTGGGGCATTATTTGCCTTCATTATGGGAGGGGCAAAAATTTTGGCCACGCCTAAAATTTCTATTTTCAGAACCGTGAGGTCGATTTGAACCAAATTTGATATGAGATGATAATGGGTCATAAGTAGTTGATTGATGCAAAAAAAATTTTTCTCATTGCCCCTTGGGAACCGCGGGAGCTAAAAATAGGAAAAACCTTAAAACTGCCATATCTCCAAAACTACACGGCACAGAGCATTATTATTATGTATAAAGCTTACTTTTATCCAGTAGAATAGAATGGTTAAAAAAATCCCTATCGGTTTGATTACAAGGTACTTTTTTCAGGACTTTGAAAAAGTGCTGAGTCAGCACTTTTTAACACTGTAGGCAATGGGAAAAACATTAAAAAATCTTCTTCTCCAGATCCAGCGGGCAGAACCTTTTGTTTGATATGCAACATTGTGGGGTGGATCTGATTCAAGTTTGTTCAAATCGGCCCTCTGGGTTCATATTTGGGCTCAGTATAGGAGCCCAATTTCGAACTTAGTGCATTTCAGGCAAATTTCTTAAAAAATCTTCTTCTCCAGATCCAGCAGGCAGAATCTTTTGATATTTGGTATGCTACATTGTGGGGTGGATCTGATTCCAGTTTGTTCAAATCGGCTCCCTAGAGTCATATTTGGGCTCACTATAGAAGCTCGAATTCGAACTTAGTGCATTTCAGGCAAATTTCTTCAAAAATCTTCTTTTCCAGATCCAGCAGGCAGAATCTTTTGATATTTGGTATGCAACATTGTGGGGTGGATCTGATTCAAGATTGTTCAAATCGGCCCCTGGATTCATATTTGGGCTCACTATAAAAGCCTGAATTCGAACTTAGTGCATTTCAGGCAAATTTCTTAAAAAATCTTCTTCTCAAGATCCAGCAGGCAGAATCTTTTGATATTGGGTATGCACCATGCTTAGGGGGGTGAGATTCAAGTTTGTTCAAGCCAAGTCCCTGGGTTCATATTTGGGCTCACTGCGGTAGCCTGAATGATAACTTAGTTCAAAATGAGGAATTTTCTTTAAACATCTTCTTCTTCAGATCCAGCAGTCGGAATGTTTTGATATTTGGTGTGCAGCATCCTTAGGGGGGTGAGATTCAAGTTTGTTAAAGCCAAGTCCCTGGGTTCATATATGGGCTTCCTGTGGGAGCCCGAATTATAACTTAGTTCAATATGAGGAATATTCTTTAAAAATCTTTTTTTTTTAGATCCACTGCTCAGAATCTTTGGATATTTGGTATAAGCTTTTCTTATGAGGAGCAGATGCAACTTGTTGACATCAAATCTATGGGTTGATATTTAGGCTACCATGTCAGATGAGCGCCCTCAGGCCCCCTGGGGCCTCTTGTTTTTTTATTGACATTTTTTATTAAATTTCCTGTGAGTTTAACATATATTACAGAATTTTATTCTGTTTTTCTCCAGGATTATGTCCTCACCCTAGTGGTGTTAGGTCATTTAGTCTTGCATCTTCTATCCGATGTATTGTTTTTTCTTCGTAAGAAGACCTTGGTTTGCATCTGATAGCATTTTAATTGGTTCTGACATTGGGCCTTTTTTGTGTGCCTGATGTCTTGTTTACATTGACATTGTTTACATTGTCAACGTCCTCATATATAGGTAGTTATTATACCCCCCCCCCCCCCCCCCCCCCCCCCCCCCGCAAACAAAGTTTGGGGGATATATAGGAATCACCCTGTCCGGCCGTCCGTCCATCCATCCATCCGTCTGTCCATCCTTATAAGCACAACTCCTCCTAAACCGTTTTGAAGAATTTTCATGAAACTTTACACAATGGAAGAACTCCATATGAAGATGTGCATGAAGCAATATAATTCCGTTCTGACATTTCCAAGGGGAGATAATCTAACTTATACATTTTAATGTACCAAAAAGGCTACAACTGAGGCGTGGGGGGTATCACTTTGTGAGCTTGCTCACAGTACCTCTAGTTTTTACTCTGTAAATCAATGGCCCAGACTAGCTGGTGCTTAACTCAAAGTTATCAAGGGCCAAACACAAATTTTGAACCCCCAATCCCCAAAATTTGCTTACAAAACCGAAAATTAAAAGTACTATGTGGCCCTCCATACATTTACTCTCCGCGCATGCGCAGACGTCAGGAAGTGACCGGAATTGGTGCCAATATCATTCTTTGTTTGGCCCTATAAGTCATCAACAATGAAATGACATCTGTGCTTTAAAATCTCCTATTTTTATACTGTATACCAATGGCTCAGACCAGCTGGTGCTAACCCCAAAATATCTGGGGTCAAACACAAATTTTGCCCCCCAATCCCCAAAATTTGCATGCAAAACCGAAAATTAGAAGTCCTATCTGGCCCTCCATACATTTTACCTTCCAGGCAGACGCCAGGAAGTCACCAAATCTGGCGCCAACTTCATTCTTTGTTTGGCCCTTGTCAGATAACAACAAACTGACATTTGTGCTTTTTAAATCTCAATTAATAATGATGCCAGACACAAATCAATGGTTATATTGATGGATCCAAGCACAGAACTGGATGAAGGAAGGAAGAAACGGTTGTTTGAAATGTTCAGGGCTGTAATTTTATAATATTTATAAAAATTAGTTCATGTTCCCTAATTTCGGGACATGAGCCTGACATTATCACTGATTGATTTTGATCTATCCACTGTTTATTTAGTATTCCTTCCCTACCTTCCCTTGATCCCCCCAGTTAAGCTCCCAAGCTTTTTGACTTGTTTTAATGAAATTTTTTTATAAAATTTCTTGGGAGTTTAACATATTATACAGAAGATTATTCTTTACATCCCCAGGGTTACACCCTTAGGGTGTTTGGGCATTTTGATCATGCATCATACATCTAATGTATCGGGGGTTTTTTCTGAGGAAGATCTTGCTTTACATCGGATAGTCTTGTTTCTGTTACTGACTTCGGGCCCTGTTGCCTGGGGTCTTGATTCTGGTTTTTTGTTTACATTTACAGTGCTCTAGGTAGTTTCCTATTTTTGTTTAGGAACGACAGTTGTAAGTAACATTAAATATTCTGATAGTGTGGTAGTTAATTTTACAGCAGATTTTTATAATTTTGTCCACACTTAGGCTGAAAGAGTTTTTCTTTTGGATATATTTATTTCATCAGTTATATTTTATTGTTATCTTATATGTGGATTTGGTGGTGGTACAATGACATATATTAGAATTTAGGTAATAATATTTATCTAATAGTAGGGCAAATACATGGTCATTGTAATGAGTTTAGTTGATGTACTACCACTAATTCTACCCCATGTGTCAGATTTGGTGTGGTTTTGTGACGCCGTCAGGGAGTGTGCTTCCGTCTTTCAATTGCATTATACTATAAGAGCTAGCTGAAAAGTCCTCAATGATATTAGACAAGGGCTAGGCTTCAAAAGAGGTTTACGTCCCTTGTCTTCAGCTAGCTCAACCGGCAGATCTATCACGACATAAAATATGGGTGGTCTGATGCCGGGTATATCCGTAGCGGTCGAGAAGAGGAATAAGGGTGTAGCGAGCACTATAAAAATACGAACATGCTCACCCTGCGACGACAGAAAGGAGGAGGCATGGGAAGGAGGTAGTATACAAGTTCTGAGGTATGCTCGTCCAGGTCTTCCATGATCGCGAGCAAGAGAGAGGCCCCTCTCTCTTATAACAACATCTGGGGTCAGAGGTTGTTGGTAGGAACTTGTGTCAGTTGGAGCTTACGTCCATGCCTTCCTGTCCGGGACGCTTCTTCCATAGACTGCCGGGGTCGGCTAGTCTTATAGCTTCCTCTATGTTCAAATAACACACACGACCGCACAAAGTCCGTTGTCGCCAGCTAGCTCTACCGGTGAAGTGGTTGCTCAGGCCTCAGAACTGTGATGCCAGGTGTATACGATCCAGGCTAGGAGATGATATAGGATGGAGCGAACACCATGATATGCAACCATGCCCACCCAGCGACAGGGCTTGATTTAATCTGAAAATTTTGAATAACAATTTACTATTCACCCTGGAAAATTGATTAGCAGTTGATCCTAAAGCACTTGAAACTAATAAATCTTGAATAGCAAAATTCAGAAATTGGAGAGCAAAGTGCTATGCTAATCCAGTTAAATCGAGCCCTGCCCAGCGACAACGGAAGGAGGAAACCTGCAAGTTCTGAGGTACGCTCGTCCAGGTCACCGAGGGCCGCGAACAAGAGAGAGGCCTCTCTCTCTTACAGCATCATCTGGGGACAGATGTTGTTGGTAGGAACTTCTGTCAGTCGGAGTATACGTCCATGCTTCCTGTCCGGGACGTCCCGTCCAATAGGCAGCCGGGGTCGGCTAGTCTTATGGTTTCCTCTACAATAACGGACAAAGTGATCTTTATTAGGGCCCTGTCGTGAGGCGGATGCCATATAGTGATCGCTCTGTCCGTGCGTCCGTCCGTGCGTCCGTCCATCCGTCCGTAACAAAACTTGTCCAGGCTGTAATCTTTCTCTCTTAATAGATAAGGTTTTGATATTTGACATGTGGGTATATTATCTCAAGACGATGTGTCGCGTACCAAGGTTGCCATGCTTTGACCTAGAACTTTGACCTCAAGGTCAAATTATTCCGTTTTCAGGGTTCTTTTCTGACAAGTTCATGTCCGGGCTGTAACTTTTTTCCCTTAATAGATAGGGTTTTGATATTTGGTATGTGGGTAGATTATCTCAAGATGATATGCCGCGTACCAAGGTTGCCATGCTTTGACCTTGAAGTTTGACCTCAAGGTCAAATTATTCAGATTTTTTTTTTTTCTGACAAGTTCGTGTCTGGGCTATAACTTTTTTCCCTTAATAGATAGGGTTTTGATATTTGGAATGTGGATAGATTATCTCAAGACGATGTGTCGCGTACCACGGTTGCCATGCTTTGACCTTGAACTTTGACCTCAAGGTCAAATTATTCCGAATTCGGGGTTCTTTTCTGACAAGTTCATGTCCGGGCTGTAACTTTTTTCCCTTAATAGATAGGGTTTTGATTTTTGGTATGTGGATAGATTATCTCAAGACGACGTGTCGCGTACCAAGGTTGCCATGCTTTGACCTTGAAGTTTGACATCAAGGTCAAATTATTCAGATTTTTTTTTTTTTCTGACAAGTTCGTGTCCGGGCTGTAACTTTTTTTCCCTTAATAGATAGGGTTTTGATATTTGGTATGTGGGTAGATTATCTCAAGACGGCGTGTCGCGTACCAAGGTTGCCATGCTTTGACCTTGAAGTTTGACCTCAAGGTCAAATTATTCAGATTTTTTTTTTTTTCTGACAAGTTCGTGTCCGGGCTGTAACTTTTTTTCCCTTAATAGATAGGGTTTTGATATTTGGCATGTGGGTAGATTATCTCAAGACGACGTGTCGCATACCAAGGTTGCCATGCTTTGACCTTGAAGTTTGACCTCAAGGTCAAATTATTCAGAATTTGTTTTTTTTTTCTGACAAGTTCGTGTCCGGGAAGGGATTTTAATGAGATTTTACCTATTGCTTGAAATATTTTAGTATTACGGTTCACATCAGTTTATACCTAACATCGTTTAGTTGCTGCGGGGCCCGCAGAGATGGATTCCATCTCCGTGATATCTAGTATTACACAGGGCTATAAACCGCGATGAGTGGTTTCAGTTCCCTGTCGCCGGTGAAACGGTTAAGATTGAATATGAGGACCGTGACTCTGGATGTGTCGCATATGCATTGTATTCAGAGCTAGTGGAAAAGTGCTCAATGATATTAGACAAGGGCTAGGCTTCAAAAGAGGTTTATGTCCTTTGTCTCCAGCTAGCTCAACCGGCAGATCTATCACGTAGACTAGTGGTGTGACGCCGGGTACGTCCGTAGCGGTCGAGAGAGAATAAGGGTGTAGCGAGCACTGTTTAATCAAATCACGCTCACCCGGTGTTTAGGCAAGGAAGAAGCCGGCAAGTTCTGAGGTACGCTCAGTTAGGTCCTTCCAGACCAGGAGCAAGAGGGAGACCCTTCTCTCTCTTTTAACAACATCTGGAGCCTGGTGTTGTTGGCAGGACCTTGTGTCAGTCATAGCTTACGTACATAGCTATTGTCCGGTACACTTAGTTCAATTCTTAGCCGGGGATGGCTACAGTTTTGCTTCTTTAGTGTCTACCAAGCACTCTCGACTGCACATTGGCTAAGTGACTCAGGATTTCTAGTCTGCATTGTCAAAAGGTCCATCTTTTGTGAAGAAAGTCGCACCATCTAGCAGCCAAGGAGATGAGGCTTCATTCATCGGGTTGTCCGCAGTAATAGCTATCTTGGACACCCTGTCCTAGGAGCAGCCGGCGGACAGGCTATTCATGACCACTGGTCTTCAGGCCTCTGTAATGGACTTGCTGTCGCAATTGCGCAGCTAATCGCAGTATTCCTGCTAAGGCAGAAGCACTCAACATCAGTCTCAAAACTTGAGCTGTTGAATGGTGCTTAATCGGTCCAGTCACCTGCCTCTTCAGATGCTGGTGACTGATTCTAACTGATTTAGACGAATGATGAAAAGGATAACTTTCCTTTCCGGAACAACTCTTGGATGATATAGATACTATACATTATCGTTTCCTTGAACTTGTTCCAGTGAATCACAATGCTGCGAGTAATTACGAGAAACCGCTTGTGTAGTTTTACGCTGACTTTATCCGGATAAAGAGCAGGGTAATAAGATCTCTTTCCGGTTAAGTCTACACGGGTGTCACAGGTCTTCGATTGTGTAGACGACACCATATTTAACTTCCAGCGGGAAAAAGTAATTCGGTTTCTTATATTCTTCCTCTGTATTTTTAATCATTTGTGTTTGTTCACATACTTTGAAAAACA
This sequence comes from Pictodentalium vernedei, assembly GCA_031216915.1. NCBI lineage: Eukaryota > Metazoa > Mollusca > Scaphopoda > Dentaliida > Dentaliidae > Pictodentalium > Pictodentalium vernedei. Next base: position 372,250,673 of record CM062294.1, on the reverse strand, counting down.
ACAGGGGAAGATGTGTTGAGAGTTTCCCTGTGTTGAATGAGCAGGCTAAGATCTTAGTTGTAGCCTTACCTTCATCATTTAGCTTTCGCTCGGACACAATTGAGAAGATAGTTTCTTTTTCAGAGCAAATTTAGTCTCATGGTCTTATGTACTTCAATTTTAAGTACTGTCATGCAATGTCTATATGGAAAGGAATTTTGTGGTCGTTTGTACTTTTTAAAAATTCTTTCCAGACCTATTATATATATCTCTGTCTTAACAAATGTTAAGTGGGAATTATTCTGATGTGACGAAGCCTTGTGTCTATATCTTTAACATTTGACTAGGTGAAAAACTTGCTACAGGTCGCTTTAGTTTTCCAAACTCTAGTCTTTGATCGACTCTTTAAGTTGGGGTCTAATTGATCGACAGAAAGAGTTGGAGAGGTTGTCCTAGACTCAGATTCGTATATAAGGACTCATAGCGAAGGTATAGGTATACCTAAGTCTTTGATGGTAAGCTTTCATTATTGTAGGATTATGCTACAAGAAAGCATCAATACTCGACTCTTTAAGTTGGGGTCTAATCGACCACACCAACAGAAAGAGTAGGAGAAGTTGTCCTAGACTCAGTTCGCCTATAAGGGCTCATAGCGAAGGTACAGGTGTCTCTCCTATATATTTCTTTAGGATTGTCTATACAGCCACTTGGATAGGGGGTTTTCATCTTTTTCAGTTACTGATCAGACACCCCTGAGCTGGTGGTTCGAGGCTCTTATATAGAGCTCGGTCCGACCGATTTTGACTGGAACTGGATAATTAGGTTATTTATGATTATCTTTCCGTCGAAAAGCGAGCGTTCGGCAATTATATCGAGTATAGTTCTTTAGATCACTTGTATTGTGAACTAGATAATGTCTCATGGGATTAATGATATGATACACGTATCCCACAATTCATTTTCATATGGCTGGTTCATCTGTTGTTTCACAGAGCGAATTAGCCAGCTATTTGGCTCGCTTTTATCTGTTATCTGACGCATTAACAGCGAAAGTTTTTTATGCGCCGGATGGGGTTGTGCAGAGTGGCTTTGAATGTTATTTCGATGGGTCGCTTACACGCATGTCCACTCCAGTTAATAACTGGAGTGGTAGACGTTTTTCGTTCTAGACCTGTTTTGTTTTAGAGAATATTTTAACATAAGGTCAAGTTTGGGCATATATTAACGGTTTTCTCAATTATTTCGGATGTGAGTTCATATATTGCGTTACAATCCTGAGTCCGAGGGTCTCTCTGTGCAGGGATCTTAGGACCTTTGGTTCTTGGAAACCACATATTCAGAAATGATGTATCATTGTTTACGTTACATCATTGAATTATTTTTGTTCATGTATTTATAGACGCAGATCAGAGTTTATCAGAAGAAAAGAACGTTTCTTTTGTCATTATTTTCCAATAGAAGGGATGTTTATGTCCATTCAATTGTTAAATAAGTCAATTATCTATTCGTACTGCTTTGGTTATTTTATCTTCCAAGCAGCAGTCAGTGTTTAAGATTTCAGCGCATGAAGTAAAGCACTGGCTACATCTTGTGCTTATTCTAACTGTATGGCTATTACATGATCTTATATGGGATCTTATATGGGATCACTTCAGGATAGTTAAGTTTACTGCACACAGGAATAATAGTTTCCATTATTTGTGTCGCTAGTATTAGGCATTTGAGCACATACATTTGACGCTCAGCCATTTTCATGGGAATGAATGATAGGATATGTGTATCCTTCAATTCATTTGTTTCTATTGATTTCATTGAGGTTATGGGGTCTGTTATTGAACATTCGCAAGAAGCTTCCCCACGAGAGGGTTTTCTTCTTTAAGGGAAGTTTTGTTCTTCACGTCATTCTCCGCTCTCAGTGGCATTATGGAGTATGTCAGACATGAAAGAGCTTTGTGGTTACTCTATTATTGCTGTCTGGACCCCCCCCCCCCCCCCCACACACACACACACACTCACACTGTCGCATATATATATATTAATACATACATACTTTGTATTTGGGTCGTGTTCGATGGTGCCCTCATAGGCATATATGCAGTTCTGTTGCATTTGTTTCCAGTGTTTATTTTCTGATTTCTAATATACAGGCACTTATTTTATCATCATAATGGCCGCTATTTGAGTTCAAAGGTTACGGCATAGCCATTTAGTGGTTTTTAAATTACATGCTGGATTTTAATGCACTCACGCAATATTTTATTAGGCTATCACTTTGGTGGACCTTGAAATTATTATATATTTCGGGGGCAGTCTGTGTTGGATCCAGTTAATCATACCTACCTCCATTTCTAGATCCTGGTCTCTATTTTGTCGGTTCTCAAATCGCGTATTCTCACATGTTTATAGTTGTAGATACCAAATAATAAACGTTGGAGAATGTTCTTACAGGATATAATATTACAGACGCCTCCTGTGAATGATCTTGAAGCGTGTTTTCTCTGCAGAGATTATTCATCTTATCTTGCTTTTATATGTGTATATGTTATATTTTATTTCACTGATTTCATCATACCTGTATATGGTGTCTGCAGTGCATAATTTGTAGTGGATAATGTTATTTACCAAAATCACTATAGCCTTGGCTTTTGAAGTGGCATTAAGCACCATTTATTATTCATGAATTAATTTTTGAGTGCCTGGTCGATACTTATTTATATCGTTTTCGGGTTCTGCTTATTAATTCCAGAGCTCTCCCCTCTTTCTTTTGAAGATATGTTCAAAAAAAAGGGTGGGGGGTCATTTTGTCCACTTCTCTGTCTTATTGGGCATGTAACTATTAAGGAAATTGTTTTGTCCGTACTATATTCGGCGATCAGCTGCAGTATTATTGTTTGGCGTAGGTTTATGGGCAATTTTCTCTCATTCTCAATATGCCATTCTAATTTTTAGGGCCTAGTCCAGACTAGTCTTAATAATTGTTTATTTGTTACATCCTAATTAACATGATTTCATGCTTGGATTTAGGATTTACATAATTGGGATCCATATTAGGATATGTCTCTTCTATTATGGTATAAAAAGACATACATGTAAATTCTAATTTTCTTCATCATGGATTGAAGGATTTGATCTATGTTGATCTACTATTTTGGAAGTTCTTGGCCCTCCACGTTTTTACAATTCAGCTAGTCTGGGCCATTGGTATACAGTATAAAAATATGAAAAAATTTATAGTAATTTATATATTTTTTATACTTACCAATGGCCCAGACAGGAATGGCCCTCCCATGAGTGGGCAGTACTGGGCACTCATACCTCCCCACTGAATTATTATATTACAATCTTGTTACAAAGAATGAAGTTGGCGCCAGATTCGGTGATTCCTGGTGTCTGCGCATGCGCGGAAGGTAAAATGTATGGAGGGCCAGATAGGACTTTTAATTTTCGGTTTTGCAATCAAATTTTGAGGATTGGGGGCAAAATTTGTGTTTGGCCCTAGATATTTTTGGGTTAGCACCAGCCAGTCTGGGCCATTGGTAAGTATAAAAAATATATAAATTACTATAAATTTTTTCATTTTTTGAGGATGCCAGACACAAATCAATCCAAGAATTGGTGGATACAAGGCTGTTATTGGATGAAGGAAGTGTTCAATGGTGGTTTTCGACGTTCAGGGCTGTAACTTTATAATAATTATAAAATTATTTCATGTTTCCCAATTTCGGGACATGTGTCTGACGTCATCATTTTTAAAAATGATTATTCCACTGTGTGTTAAGTATTCCTCACCTGTCCTTCCATGAACCCTTCCTGTTAAACTCTTAAGCTTTATGGCTTTTTTTTATTGAAATTTTTTTATTAAATTTCTTGGGAGTTTAACAATTATTGCAGAATATTATTCTGTTTCTTCCCCAGGGTTACATCCTCACCCTAGTGGTGTGAGGCCATTTAGTCTTGCATCTTCTATCCAATGTATCATTTTCTCTTCGTAGGAAGTTCAAGCTTTGCATTTGACAGCATTTCAATTAGTTCAGATTTTGGGCCTTTTTGTGTGCCTAATGTTTTGTTTACATTGACGTTGTTTACATTTTCAACGTTCTCATATTTAGGTAGTTTCTTATATTCTATTACTGTAATATTCTGTAGAATACATGGATTATTATTCTGGTAGTGCAGCTCATAAAATTTTGGATTTTGTCCACACTTAGGCTCTATCGGGATGCCCTTGGGCTCTTCATGTTCCCTTTGGGAACTTGGGCATTTTTTAAAAAAAAATTTTGTTTACAAAAAATATTTAGAATTTAATTATGATTGCTATTATTCATGTATCTCAGTTGTATATATATATATATATATATAACTCTATTTCCAGTCTTAAGGCGACCGTACTTAAAACCCAGTCTTAGGGAGACCAAACGTATATTTGTTGATTTTGTACGTAATCTGATTCTCTTTTCATATAAATCACAAAATTGGTTCTATTTAGCATCTGCAGGGCTTGAAAATTGACTTTATCCAACAGAATAAAATATATACATTTACCGGTCTACTTAAAATCCATAACCCCAAAACCAGCTTTAGGGAGACCAGTTATATATTTAACTCTATGTCCAGTCTTAAGGAGACCGTGCTTAAAACCCAGTCTTAGGGAGACCAAATGTATATTTGTTGATTTTGTATGTAATCTGATTCTCTTTTCATATAAATCACAAATTTGATACTATTTAGCATCTACGGGACTTGAAAATTGACTTTATCCAACAGAATAAAATATATACATTTACCGGTCTACTTAAAATCCATAACCCCAAAACCATCTTTAAGGAGACCAGCTAAGTATATACTTCTCAAAGTTTGCTAAGTGCCAAGTTTATCCAACTACCTGTTTTACGTTTTAGTTGAAATATTGCAATGAAAAGTGTATATATTTTTTATTTAATTATATCTTCAAGGATCTAAGTATAGAAATTAAGATTTTATTTGTGTTTGACATTATATCTTAGCTTTTGAATACGATAACCATGGAAAATGGATATTATTGGTAAAAGAGGAAATTTTTTCAATTTCCCAAAAAGTTGACGGAGCGAACTGGTATGGGTTCAGTATCGAGTATGAGACCCATTTCTGTTAATTACAGCTTGACAACGCCTTCTCGTGCTCCCAAGCAGCTTCCTGTTCGTCCTTTGTGGGATGTTGTTCCATTCTTAGACCAGCATGGTACCAAGCTCCTGGTCACTTCTTGGCTGGACTGGACGGGCTAAAATTGCAAGCTGCAACTTATTCCGGACATGTTCGGTTGGATTGAGGTCAGGGGATCATGCTGGCCAGTCCATTGTACTCCATACGCTGAATCCCCTCCATCTGTCGGTACTCCCCGGCAGCATGGGCAACATGAGTACTGGCATTATCGTGCATCAGAATGAATCTATCACCCACGCACCTGCATACAATCTGACGTGGACATCCAGGATCTTTTCAATATACCGATGTGTAGTCAATGTACCACGTTCAAGGACACATAGCTCTGTACGTCCATCCGTGCTGATACCACACCAGACCATGATTGACCATGATTGAACCTCCACAACAGCAGTCATGCTCAGCAATGTTGGCTGCATGGAATCGCTCTCATGGTCTTCCCCATACCCCCAGAACGCCTATCTGTGTGGTCTAGGCAGTACTTTGACTCATCTGTAAAAAGGACAGGTCGCCAATCTTCTCTCGCCCATCCAACGCGGTCCATGGCCCATTCATATCGTGCCTAGCGATGGTTCTGGGACAGCGGAATGCGAATACATGGTCTTCTCGATCAGAGACTACCTTCGTGCAACCTTGCCAGGACAGTCTGTGTCGAAACATTTACCCCGGATGCATTCTGAAGATCACTGCAAAGCTGAGTTGCTTTGGCGAAGCAGTTCCTACGGACCTGAATGATCAAAAACCGGTCTTCAGCTGCAGATGTTACCCTGTCTCTGCCACCACCATGCCGTCTTATTGGTGTGCCATACTGCTGAAATCAAATCTTGCCCAGGCTCTGGTGACCGCGGTGTGGTGCATGCCAAGGGCTTCGCCAACCTGACGATGGGTAGCCCCTTGCTCCACCATCCCTAAATCCCGCCACATTTCTGCTTCAGACAAATGTCTTCTTACATTTGAATTTGCCATATTTAATCATTAAATCACAAGGATTTGTCTTGAAATGAAGATTGAATACCCCACAATGCCATGTACATGTAGACAGTACACGAAAACATCATGAAAATCAAGGGGTACATGCTTCCCATGACTGTCACGAAAAGTCTGCCTGCCAAGAGAGCTCATCCAAACACTGGGGACCATCTCAATACATTCCTTAATCATATCCACCAAATATATCGGAAATATTTCACAAGCAAATTTCACAATGATGTGTCAAATATTTGGTGCTTAGCAAACTTTGAGTAGTATATATCTCTATTTCCAGCTTCAAGGAGACCGTGCCTAGTCTTAGGGAGACAAAATGCATATTCGATGATTTTGTATGTAATCTGACCCTTTTTGCATATAAATAACTAAATTGTTACTACTCAGAATCTGCAAGACTTGAAAATTGACTTTAAGCGACAGAATAAAATGTACACATTTACTTAAAATACAAAACCAGCTTTAGGAAGACCATATATATATATAAGTCTATTTCCAGTTTTAAGGCGACCGAACTTAAAAACAGACTTAGGGCGACCGGATGTATATTTGGTAATTTTAAATAGTACCTAAGTACGGCATCGTAGAAGCGCCACGTGTTGTTGTGATAGTAATCTGTTTAAGCAGATTAGTAATCCGTTTAAATAGATTACTTAATCCGTTTAAACCGACTGCTAATCTGTTTAAACGGATCAGTCATCTGTTTAAACTGATTAGCTGCACGGATTTGATTGGTTGATTATTACGTGGTCTGTTATGATGATATAGTATTTGACTTACTGACGTCTCGCCGCACAGTTCGCATGGCGTTGAGGGCTATGGGCTATGAGATGAGGCCTCAGCACATAGCTATTATGTCGTCAGATAGGAAAATTGATCACTAATGATGCCACGATGATCGACTGAGGCGATCATTACTGATCAATTACCCCAGATGTGGACATTGAGGCTATGAGATGAGCCTTCTTAGCCACGAGAGCCGTGAGTTGAGACCTAGCTGAGGCCTCTCCTAATGGGCCTCCTATTCTCAGTCACACTTCCCTTTCTTCCTGAACCCCTCTCCGGCCCTAATCTTCGTCCACTCTACCAAGTGATCTGTGATGAGTGATCCGTAATTGCGGAACTCGCAGAGATCACTTAAAGCATATGAAAAATTCAGATGAATCGGAGAGTCGTTTAGGGAGTCACTCCTCAGTAGTAGATGTAGAGAACAGCCTACATTCGGAGATCTTATGGTGACGTGACTAAGTAACGTCATGTTTGGTTGTCATGGTAGCCCACGTGCGCGGCCATCTTTTGACGTAATCTCCATGGTGATACGTGGCTTTGGCGCATGTTGTAAGGGTGAAACGTGTTTCCGTCTGCCATTTTGTATACTGAAGGTCGTCGTCTTGGTTTATGTGGTAGCACGTGATTGCTATGTGACCCCAAACCTTCTTATAGGACAGAGGTATGTTCCTCCGTACAAGATTAAATCTAATCACCCAAATAAACCCCTCAATGTCCCCGAATCACACAAAACTACCGAAATGGACTTGGCGAAGCCCCAGAATGGGTTTTTCGCCCAATAACAGGACCATTCCTCTACATAGGAGTACTATACTGGTTCAGATTCCTTCAGAATCCTTGTTTACACCGTAGAATTACCACAAATAGCCCGACAATTGTTTATTAGGCACGGATTTAATACTAAATCATCGGTTTCTACCTACCTATCTTCAAGCTATGTTATAACTTCCCCCATCTCTTTATAAAGTATTCCGACCACCCTAGTCGTGTTTATATTCTAGTGGACACATTACATGTAGCACATAGGCACATGCTGGATGTGCCGATATGTGCTCGTATACTTATGCACAATGTGAGTATATAACATATGGACATACGGGCATTGGAAGATCCCTATGATATGGTGATGTACTATTGGAGGATAGTTTTTGGAGGATACTGTTTAGAGGATTCACGTCAAACGGGTTTTTACACCCGAGTAATTCACTCTACATCCGGATACTTTTGTTGGGATAGTTGATAAAAACAACAACAATATATGACATTTCATTCATTTTGATTCAAGTATGCAGTTTATTAAGTTAAATGGTCCAGGCATCTTTTTCAATATCTTTTTCTTCTGACTTCTCTCAGAGGATGACCATCTCATCTTCGTGTTGGTTGGAGCTTTTCCCATCGTTTGACTTTGTCTATATTCTTGCGTGCTAGCTGACAGAACACTGGTAGCTTGACCTTGTTGGTTGTTTTGATTTCTTGTCTGGCATCTTTCTCGTCTTCAGGCTTCTTCGTAGTGGTAACTTTGTTCTCACTGGGATCTGACATCATGGTCTTCCCTTCAAACTGATTCGCAACTTCATTCTTGTATTGACCTTTAGTCTTTTTTGGTCTGATCTTGTTTTGATCCATCCTTGAATCGTCAGACTGATTCGTAGTTGAAACTTCGTTCTTGGCGAGAGCTGGCATCGTTCTCTTGTATGAGGACTGCTTCATAACGTCATTCATATTTTTGGCTGAAAGTTGGCCCATCCTTGAATCTTCATTCTTCTTCGTAGTTTGACTGAAAAGAGTTTCGTCCGGAGTTGCCTTCGTTCTTTTGTTTGTAGTTAATAATCAGACAGTATCCACACATCTTTATTTCATTCTAACATCACCTATTTGCTGGTCTAGATTTCTTCTCTTGGCTCCATCTACCACACGATTCAATCGGGTCAGTTCTTGGGGAGTCAGCTTTAATCCAGCTCATTCTTGATGTAGTAAGTCATCTTTGAATCTGAGCACCGTTGTTGACACAGACAGCTTTACTATTCCACATCGCCCCAGTCCTAGAGCTGAAAAAGGTGTAAAGGGATGTTTGAAAACAAAAAAATTAATTGATCTACAACCAGGTCTAGGGTCGTCGGAATACTTTATAAAGAGAGGGAGAGGTTATAACATAGCTTGCAGACACAAAGGTAGAAGCCGGTGATTTAGTTTGAAATCTGCGCCAAATAAAACAACTGTTGGGGTCTATTTGGGTAATTCTACAATGTAAAATTATTGTTATACAAAGGAATGGTCGTGTAGCACTACGTGCTACTATTATAAGCCCAAGATGAGGGACTTCATATCAAATAAAGTCCGTTTCGGTAGTTTAGGGAGCATTTTTAGTAATTTGGAGGAATTATCGGGTTTATTTGGGTGATTCTGTTTGAGGATTTGCGGAAAATCCGAACTAAAAAACTACTCTGCTACAAAAGATCACACCACTTATTGGTAAACAAGTCCATTCTTGGGCTTTGCCAAGTTCAGGAAATTACTCTTATTCTATCGAACACACCCTCCGAACACCATCCTGTCCTGTAAGAAGATGTTGGACAACATAGCGACCACGTGCTACCAAACAATCCAAGATAGCGACCTCCAATATACAAAATGGATGACGGAAACATGTATCACTCTAACAACACCACGCGCTGCACACTAGGACCATGCATCACTATGGGGATGACGTCACAAGATAGACGCTTACTCAGGCTGCCATAACAACCAAACATGACGTCTCTATATCATGTGACTATGATGTCACATATGAGATCCCCCATGAGATCCCCCAATCCCATCTACTGGTCTCCTCGATTACTCATTGGCTCGATTGCATCGAGTCGTTCAAAGAGTACCTTCTCGAGCAGCTCCCGCTGCTCATCTGTAGGAGTTGTTCAAGGAGTCTCTCCCCGAGGGATTGCTCTACAACTCGTAATGATAATCTAAGTGATCACAAGGTGTCCCACAATCATGTGATGGCCAATGGTTGTGGGTGGAGACCTCACTGAGGCCATTTTGATCGGTCTTTATACTCATATGAGGTTCTGCGAGGCCTGTAACCCCATATGTGACCCCGGACTCTTCCCAAACGGCCTGATCAAGGAGAGTGACTCTTCGAACGACTATTTGACTCGTCTGGATTATACTATCACTAAAAGATCGCCGGGTGTCCTGCGATCACGGATCACTGATCACAAAGAGCCTAGCGATCAGTGATTCTCAATAACCCCATTGATCATCAGTGGCTGACCTATAGAGCCTCTCTTTGAGATTGGGGAGGCAAGAGAGCTTCTAGAAGAAGATTGACTCAGTCGCTTTTGATCAGGACGCTGGGGCATGGTTGGTGGGTCACTAGCGCCAGTAGGGGATACTAAGGCTCATGCACAATGGCTAACTACGATCACAACATGAGTATCAACGCAAGACCAGGGCTGAGCGTTAAAAAGCCATGCTGCCTATTTTAGAGAGAGTTTGCACCTCCCAAGCATTGGTGACTGGGTCCTATTTTACCAGTAAAACGGGGTGTCCTGCAGGGATCAAGTAGCGTTAGCAGTGGTTGAAGACAGGTGATCAACAACATGTATTACAGCTTAGTTCACAGCGCAACCGTCTCCCCACGTCGGCAGTTGATGTGAAGTAGCTTGCCCAAGGACACGACGCACCTACCACAGACGGAGATCGGACCGTGGACCTGTCGGTTTGAAGTGAAATGTTGTAAGCACTGAACCACCGGAATTTGTAGCGGTATTGTATATTTGCCAAGGTTACCCCATACTGGTCTCATTTTAAAGACACTATTTACCATGTGTGGTTCTAAAAGAGGTAAGCAATACTTCCAGCATTGAATAGATGGTGGGATGGTGTTGGATCAAGAAGAGGTCGACTTTGGCAAACTTGATTTGGGCCACTGTGTTAGGGTCGCCGAGTACTAGTGTAAGTAAGAGAAGCTAGTCCTCTTGGTCACCCTTGGAATAGGAAGAAGATGTTAGGTCAAATTGGGGAGGATAGGGCTTCTGGAAGAAGAGGAGGAGGGACTGTGTCACTCTTAACCTGGCTGTTGATGTAGGGTCACCCGATCTGTGCTAGGCTACCAAGTCACTCTTGGAATGGATGGTGGGATGAAGGTATTGGGTCACGTGAGGGATGCTAGGGCTGAAAAAATAGGTGTGGAGCAAAACTCACAGTTGGGCTGCTTGGGTAAGGTGGCCGCGCCACAGCAGCATATAGGGGAGGCGTAGTCACTAAGGTCTCTCTAAGAATGGGTGGGACGATGAACACTCTGGGTCAAGTAGGGTAGGCTGACTTCTGGAAAGGCAACTGTATCATTCGTTGTTGAGCCACTAGTATAGGGTCAACATGTCACTTTTGGAGGGCGTGGGGTTTAAGCCTGCTGGGTCACTGGGTTGCCCTTTGAGGTGTATGGTCACCAGAGCACGTAGGGGAAGCTAAGTCCTCATGGCATTGGTCATACATGAACTAGATGGTGAGATGAGCATGTTGGGTCAGATGAGGCAAGCTAAGATTTTCTAGTGTTGGGACGAAGGTCACTTAAATGGTGCCTGTGGCACACTTTGAAAGTTTCTGGGATAGGGTAAGTGGGATAAATGGGGAAACCGATGCTCAGGTCGCCGATCAGGTTTTCAGGGTAGGAAGGGATGGTGTGGTGATGTACTGTGTGAAGAGGTTTACTAGTTTTGAGTGAAAAGTGGCGTGGTTTCAAGCTATCAATGCACCAACTTGAACCAAGATAAATTAACCTGAGAGAGTAAGGTGATGCTCATGATTAACGTTGATGTTGGGTTTGGTGTTAGGCCAGGGTTAGATTAGGTTCAGGTTTAAGTTAAGGCTAGGCTAGGGTTACATTCTAATAATAAGGTTAAGATTAGGTTATGGTCTTAGTTATGTTAGGGTTATGAGTAAAGGTGCAGTTAGGGTTAGCATCAGGGTCAGGTTAGGAACACACGACTGGGAACACGTTTGTTGATCTGTTCTTTCTGTTGGCTGTTCCTTTGTTTTCCAAATCTCATTTAGGCTGCTATGACAGCAAAACTTCCACGCAAGTCACGTGAATGGTGACATCAAATGAGATCCAGCCGATGTTGGACAAAATCAACACCATATACTACTTTCCTGTTTGTTAACTGTGAATTTTGCTCATTTGCTTGATCACTTGCTTGCTGGGGATCTCAGTGTGTCAGCCTGTATGGCTTTCTATTCGTTGGTGGCAATTTTGGACTAATGTTTGAGTTTTCTACCTATACACCCGCTGTTTGTAATTGTCATGCTTTGATAATTGATCTATGATTGTTTTCTTCCCTTTAGCCCGAGACGTATGGTTGTTAGTCAGGGTTTGTATTAGATTTGAGGTCAGGTTTCCACCTCTTTGTCACTTTCACTGTTGGTTCATCGAATGTTCTGCATGTTTGTCGATAAATCTATCTGTTGGCCGGGGTCTTATGCATGTCAGGCAATGTTTCACATGTTAGTCTGATTAGATTCCAACTCGCTGGTCAGGTTACCGAAGTATCCGCCAGATGCTAAGTTTTCTTTTCGTTCCACGAAATTTTGTCTGGTTGGTTGGTCGATCTGTTGAGCCAGATAGCACGACTGTTGAGTGGGATTTATATAATTATGTTAATTGGACTTTTTATCTAGAGTTTTGATTGGATAATAACGCATTATTTCGTTGGGTCTCTGTTGTTGGGTATACCTCTACATGTTAATTAATTGAGATTTCTACATGGTCAGACATTCGCATTATTTCTCGAAGTTTCGATTGATCCAGCTATGCATCTTCTCATTCAGGTGGATTTATACTTGCTGATCGAGGTTTCTACTTTTTTTGTTTGATGTCTGCCCGTTAGTGAAGTACATGTCTGTTGCCACATGCCAATTAATCGAGTTTTCTACTTGTCAGTCGGGATCACCTAATTTCAATCAGATGATTGTCCAATACCAATCCTGCACCCCCCCCCCCTCCAGCGCCACCACCAAGATCCACACCCACGAGACCAGCAAACCCTCAGCATCAGTGACATAATCGCCTCGTTTGCCATTCCAGCAGGTGCGAACTTTAAGCTTACCTTTACCAAGTCCAGTGTTATAACTGTACCCCAGCCACTAGTCTACCACCTCAACTAGTAATGGTTTTTCACTGAGGTTGTTATAGTGGGCTTTCAATGTAAACACTGTCTGACCGCAGATGGGGGGGGGGGGGGGGGGGGGGGGTATACAACTTAAATAGCAATAACTTGGGGAACCTGGGGGAGGCCCATCATCCCCATTTCTTAACAATATACAGTGCGACTGATAACAATTCACATACACTGACTTAGTTATATGTATTAGACACACGCACTCAGTAAAGTATAACACTCTATTCAGAGCAAATACAGGCGGATTCTACAAACACAAAAAACTAAGTGATATCAACGAAATTCATGTGACTTTAATGCCCTCCAAATAGCTTAGAGACGACGAGGTTTGAAACCAAACACTCAGATGTAAATTCTGGAGCAGTCATCAAGCCGTGGCGGAGTTCGCCCGTGGTCTTCTGGCAAAACCAGGTGTACGTCGCTGTATGGTGTGCGACGACAAGGTGCTGGGTCTCGGCTACTGAGCACCTGAACCAAACCATAGACTTGTTCACTAGAGGTTTCTGGCCATTCCATTCATACTACCAGTCACGGCGGATCCCATCGAGCAATATATGCGAGTCACTCGAGGTAAGACGGAATCCCACTTAAGGAATCCCTTTTGAGGAATCCCATTTGTGGAATCCCCTTTTCGAAAACGCCTGTGGCTATGGAATCCCTTTTTTCTGAAATGAGTCTAAAAGTCGTTCGAGGAGTCACTTGTATGAGCAATTGCTCATTGGCTCATTTGCCCGATGGGATTCGAGTCGTTCGAGCAATATATGCAAGTCACTCGAGGTAAGACGGAATCCCACTTATGGAATCCCTTTTGTGGAATCCCCATTTGTGGAATCCGTTTTTCCGAAATCGGCTGTGGCTATGGAATCCCTTTTTTCTGAAATGAGTCTAAGAGTCGTTCGAGGAGTCACTCGTATGAGCAATTGCTCGTTGGCTCATTTGCTCGGTGGGATTCGAGTTGTTCGAGCAATATATGCGAGTCACTCGAGGTAAGACGGAATCCCACTTATGGAATCCCTTTTGTGGAATCCCATTTGTGGAATCCCTTTTTCGAAAACGGCTGTGGCTATGAAATCCTTTTTTTCTGAAATGAGTCTAAGAGTCGTTCGAGGAGTCACTCGAACGAGCAATTGATCGTTGGCTCATTTGCTCGATGGGATTCGAGTCGTTTGAGCAATAAATGCGAGTCACTCGAGGTAAGATGGAATCCCACTTATGGAATCCCTTTTGTGGAATCCCATTTGTGGAATCCCTTTTTCGAAAACGCCTGTGGCTATGGAATCCCTTTTTTCTGAAATGAGTCTAAGAGTCGTTCGAGGAGTCACTCGTACGACCAATTACTCGATAGCTCATTTGCTCGATGGGATTCGAGTCGTTCGAGCAATATGCCGAGTCACTCGATCGAGCAATTACTCTAAAGCTCATTTGCTCGATGGGATTCGAGTCATTCGAGCAATGACTTATCAGTAACTGCTCGATAGCTTATTGACTGATTTCAACGGTCCCCTGCACCGGGGTCCCCCAAATATTCCCTCAAAAGCCCCTGACATACTACTCAAGATAATCTAGTTCACCACGATCCTTGACCAAGCGGCGAGTCAGTCGTTTACCATCAGTTTTTGCGCCCTGAGTGAACTTCCCGATGATGATGCATCCCTGATTTCTATCTTCGAGGGGTGATACTACATTCTTCTTTCCGAAAGCGATTATGGCTTCTCCTACCTCTAATCCGGTTAGGATGCCGGAATCCATGAGATATGAGAGAAGGACCGTAGGAGCCCAGCCCTACTCCTCGAAATGCCTTCCGAAACATGCAGGGATGACAGGGTGGACACTTGGGTCGAAAGCCCACTTATGTATTTGGGCGAAACTGGTACGTATGTCTTTGGGTAAAGCGTCATTGGTTGCTACACGGGTCATGTTGGCTTTTGAATGACCGAAACGTTCGAAGTAGTGCTGCGCCTCACCCAGACCTTGGAAGCTTGAGGGATAGCATGCATTTATGTCAATGCTTATGATGTCTTTGACGTGATACCGTTCTGCGTTCCAGAGGCCATGTTCGACACAAACCTTTTCAATGTCATCCAGGAAAGATGCTTGGGTCGGTTTCAAGTCATTCCTTTCCTTTGCGACGATGCTGTCTGTGTGGTTCACCCCGAATGCCCTGTCGGCAATAGATTCATGTCCTAGATTGGCGCAGGTCTTCTGGGGGGTTTGGTGGGCCTTTTTAGTCCTAAAAGCACATTCGTCTTGTAGGACGAACTGGTCGACACTGAGCTGTCTATCATGGCCACTTCCGAGCAGCCAGACAGTGATTGGATCATTTTGGGCGGCCTGTCTGGTGGCTTCCCAGACGTCGCCCTCTTATATGTGGACCAGTCTGGACTGGGGGAAGTGCAGGTCTTTGGACCAGGCATAGCCATTATGGTGAGCTCTACTTTCCCTCTCACACCATTTCCACAAACTGATATCTGCCGCTGTTGCAGATATCCTCACCAGCTATATCCTTCACGATGATGGCCCGCTTGAGGATCTTCTCGAGCTCGCCTACATCGTCGACTGTTGCACCCGCGCCATGGACTCTCTTATCAAACTCCTCGATTTTCTGTCGATGGGGGGTTAGGCCTTGTCCTCTGAGGGCGTCCTCGAAGTGCTCCACCAGTCTCTGCGCGATACAGTTGAGCCCACCATCTTTCATTGGTGCTAGGTTTGCTGGGTCCTGTCTCTGAGAAGGTAGAGTCCGTAAAGGACCGCGATGACAGGGTAAGCATTCTGGTAGAACACCTGGTCGATCCCGGTCAGCGCGTCCGGCTTACTTTCTTGAGAGATCTCTACGATGCCCCTCCCTTCTTCCTCTCCGCACGGACAAGGTCGAACTTATCTTCGGCGACCCCTTCATGATGCTCGCGCAGTAACTTGATTTTCAGGGTGAACGCGCCCTCTGGAAGGGCTGCTCGCAGTCATGCTGCCCTCTCGTCTGTCATGATGTGGGCTTCTTGGCCCGGTCCGCCGATCCTTGCATGCACACCATCAGCGAACTCAACGTAGCCGAAGGCAAGAGGGCCCTCTACCTCTACCCTCCACGTAGAGAAGACTGCGGCGACGCAATCAACTTCAAACTCGTCTTTGGCGTCGTTCACAAGATCGGCCCATGGTTCGTCATCTGGCAGCCTCACCGGGTAAGGAACTTCGATATCCAAGTCGAATTGTCGCCGTTGTTTGGCTGGGTCAAACTCAACAATTGCCTTCCTTTTTCTCCCACGCGCCTTTCGGGGTGGAGGGGGAGTCCGTGCAGAATCTTAAAGTAGAAGCCTCAGCAATCGCTTCTTTATTGCTTCTGGAATGGGTTCATTCAGGATGTTCTGGACAACATCTTGGAGAAGCTCCGGTGTTTGCATTTCAGCCAACAGTTGATTGATGTATTCGTCCACACTTGCCATGCTGAATCACTATTCCTGTTGCCAACATATCTCTAAAAGGAAATTTCGATGGCCGCCAGCCAGGTAAGTTCCTTTGACACGACCCTCTGCTCTCGGCGCAGTAATTTCATATGTTTGTTCTTATGACCACACCTCAGGCAGAGCGATAATTGGTTCGTTACAACCTTGCAACAAACACGGCAAGGCTTTGTACACGATACATTTCGGAGTTTGACCAGATGTACCCCACACTACTCCTCCATACAGTGCCGGCCACAGAGCTCCGTAGAGCTTAAAGTACTGACATGGGTTTTTACCTCTCCGCATTGTACACCTGATCGGGTATATCCATTATCACAGATATGTCTAATAGGCTTCACCACCGGAAGGAGGTTTATGTCTATGAGAGGCCTGGGTCGGCGAGGGTGTGGGCCCGTCCCTTTATGCGACCGCCTGTTTGGTATCGGCATATTATTGTGTCTACGATAGCAAAATGTGTCAGTTCCGATGAGAAAAAAGTTTAGCACCCTGCGCCTGAGTCTCTTGGTCGTAACTGTATGCCAGAGTCTGCTGGGGCAGGGCGAAACCGCTTTTTATAAATAATGCGATCCCTTACAGTAAGTTGAAGGTGTGGTGCTCATGTGCCTTGTTTTTCTGGCTGACCTTGAGCTCATTATAGCGCAAATACCTAGCGTTGGATTGGTTGGCTAATTGCTTTATCACCCTGCCAATAGCCCACACGTCAATTTCTCCATCAGTGGTTGTGTTTAGTGTTAAAATCAGTGCATAGGCATACTGGGTTTTTTAGCTCTTTTTCTCCTTCGATGCTATAGATACCCTGTAGTAACTCAGCCCATTTGATAGCAGGCTTATTCTCCACTTCGTCGGAGTTGGCATCAGTTGGAAACATTGTGTCGTTACCCTCTTACTATACCAAAGGGATTCATTTCTCCAATGGGCCGAAACCCTCCCCCTTCCCAACCGTGGGCTGTTTCTACGCGACCTCCTGTTTGGTATCGGTATATTCGGTATATTGTTGTGTCAACGTTAAGTCTCGTTTGGTGTTGGGGTAGAAACTGAAACTACGCCGATGCCTGAAATGGGACGGCCACTGGGCCGGCGAGGGAGGTGGGCCGTCCCTGGGGGCCCCAATTGGTGCATTCGCTCCCCCTGCATGTGGTGGACTGCACCCCTGATCCCCCAAGTTTGTGCATTCGCCCCCCCCCCCCCCCCCCCCCCCCCCCCCCGCGCTGCTTAAATCATCAAACCCACTACCGACTCACATCCAACACATCAACCAGTATGTCTAAGACCACTTGCACCACCACTATCTAAACATGTAACAACACCACTAAGGTTGCTTCAGCTGCTTCAAACTCTCAGATGGTCACTACTTTTTACTTTGACTGCCAATACTATGGGTATTCATGACTATCATTACCATCAAAACCGCCACAGTGGCCAGTTCCACGGGATTTCGAAGCTATTCTATCAGCTTTTACCATTCCTTCCATTCTATTGCGCTCACTATCACCACCACTACTATAACAGAAACTACAACAACAACTACTACTATTACTACCACTACTTCTGCAGACTAACAAGCGCTACCACTATGAAGATGTTTGTAACTAGGAGAAATTTTGCACGTCTAAAGCATCATTGTGTCTAGTTTCGGATGGTTGTGTGGGTAATCATGGCCATACCCACTATATGAGAGACTCAGAAATGAATACTTTTCTAAAAGTGATCACTGTTAGCGACTATCACTTTTAAGGTGCCAAGGCTGTCAGTGATTTGTGATAACTGATCACTAGGCTATTGTGGTCTTAAAGTGATCAGTGAACTTTTCGAAAAGTGATCACCTTTAAGGTGACTAGACTCCAAGCATTCAGTTATCACTGAAAACTTGGAGCCTAGGTGGCTTAAAATGTATCACTAACGTGGTCACTTTTGAATCGCCTGTTTAATGTGTTTGTCGTATGACTGGGGAACATCATTTGAAATGTATCATTTTGGAATATTTACACAAAACTACTTGAACATTACTAAATACTGGGACTGCAGTATGACTGAGGATTATCATCATTATTTCATTTGTCGTGTAACATGCACGGCATATTTCCACAAACCTAACTATCACTAAACTGTCGGTCTCCTTAACGCTGGAACTGTAGTATGGTTGTGTTGAATCTTTTGTTTGTAACATACCTGGTATTTTTACAAACTGTAGTATGGCTGTGTTGTATCTTTTGTTTGTAACATACCTGGTATTTTTACAAACAACTTAATCATAACCAAATTGTATGGCTGGAAAGTATCAATCGCGATATAACATACTTGGTGTATTTGCATAAAAAAACTTAACAATCACTAAATTGTCGGTCTTTTTAATTCTGGGTTGTAGAATGAATGAGCAATATCATTTAGTATATTTTCACAAAAAAACTTGAGCATAACTAAATGGTCGGTCTCCTTAATGCTGGATTTGTAGTATGACTGGACAATATCATTGGTAATGTAACATACTTGGTGTATTTTCAGACATAACTTAACCAGCAGTAAAATGTCGGTCTAAATAAAACTGGTTTCATAGTATGACTGGGCAAAACCATTACATACAGTTAAAACTAGAAGTCCTGTCATGAAATGCGCACAAATACCACGTTGATATGCGCGTTAATGTACGCGTTATGGCCCAAGTAAAGCTTTCAAATTCTGCACATATATATGGCCTGTGCACAAGCAATTTTTCAGCCAATGGACCTCTGGGTAACCCGGAGGTATATTGGCAGAAACATTGCATGTGTTTGCTATGAGTAACCAAGAGAACCTGCCGTGCTTTGGATGCCATTTGATATGGCAATTGCGCACAATTCCAACGCGCAATTAAGCCTAGATAAGCGCACTATTCGTGACAGGACTTCTAGTTTTAACTGTACTTGGTACATTTCCACAAACAACTTCCCCATCACTAAATCATTGGTCACATAATGCTGGATTTGAAGTATGGCTGTGATGTAGCATTCGTGATGTAGCATACTTCAGATATTTCCAAAAACGACTTAACAATCACCAAATTGTCAGCCATCTTAATATTGGGCTCTGCTGTATGACTGGAAAAAATTATTAATGACTTTGGATGGTGGGCGGCGGTTGTGCGAACTGTCTAAGATGTATACAAACTCATTGGAGTAGATGTGAAGCACTTTTTATCATATTTATTATTTTTGTTCACTGAATCCTTTCTCATCGTTCATCTCATGCTATTAGCTCCTTGTGGTATTAAACTTCTCGGAGTCTAATCCATACTAAAAGCATGTTCACCCCCCCCCCCCCCCCCACCACCCACCCAACTGGTACTTTATTTGCCCAGAGAGAAGGCTCGTGGAGAATTGAGCTCTTGCATACAACAGAATTCACCTTTAGTTGCATTCTGTTTTACAATTCCTATGGCTTCGGCTCCTCAACATTCTAACTCTGATCAAGCTTCGCTCAAGCAGAGTTACAGCGGTTGAAGACATGTGCACCATCGACGTGCAGTACGCCTTAGTACAAGGCCTCATCGTGCCCCCATGTAGGCAATGGGGATCAAATTCGGGACCTTTAGCATAGAAGTCCAACAGTCTACCGCTGAACCACCACACGCCCTGATTGGGTTGTTTACTCAGTTGACAATATTACAAATTTTTCTTCAATGCTTTGATTAAAAGAAAATATGAAATGCCTCTTCCAGCTTCGTACTGGTGGTCTGCACTTTAAAAATTTGTTATTATTATGAAATGCAGTTGGTGGGAGGTGACAAAACAGCTGGTGACAGTAAATGCCATGAGTGCAGAATAAAGACTGACTCTGCAACAACAAGGTACAAGAACAGTCGTGAAAAGGCATGTACTTGTCAACCGGGTTTGTGGGTGTGACACCTATGTCATCATTTTCGGGTAGTAAAGTGAGGGTAAAATAAGCGTCAAAATCATTCAACTAGAAAAAATAACACCACATCATGTTTATTGTTATTTTTCTCTTCTAAAATCCAAATCAACTTTTTTTCATACAAAACATTCCATGTTCTCTGAGTAAGCATATACAAATAATGTTTCACCTATTTTTCAGAACCCCTGCTCTTCAGATCCTCAGGGTATTTAATCTTGAAGAAAAACAACAGACCCCATCTAGAGATCCGCCCAAAGAAGCAAACTAGGTTTCAAAGTGATCTGATCTTAAATATGTCTTGATGGGTGTGCCTAAGGGAAATATTGATGCGTAACTAAACTAAGTTCAAAGGTCATCATTGCCAACGGCAACATTTTTTGATGGGAGAAAATCATTAGCTCATATCTAGAGTTCATCCCTAACAAGCATCCCAAGGTTTCAAGACAATCTATCATAAATGTGCTGTGTAGGATGTGCCAAAAGGAAATATAAGCACTAAGTTCACCAAAGGTCATTGCCAATGCCAACGCTTCTGGCGGAAATGGAATAAAATAAATCGATAGCTCCCATCTCGTGGTATCCCCAAACAAGTGTACAGAATTTCAAAGCAATCTTATCAATGTGCCCTATTGGGTGTGCCAAAGGTAAATTTTTGATGCCTGATTGAACTAAGTTCAAAGGTCATTACCAATGGGAACTTTTTTATAGAAATGGAAGAAAATCGTTGATTATGATCTAGATGTCGCCCATATAATATTAGATATTAATGCGATCTGACCAAAAATGTGTCCTGTGTGGTGTGCCAGAGAAAACTTTTGATGCCCAACTAAACTAAGTTCAAATCTTATTGCCAATGGCAATGTTTTTGATGGAAATGGCAGAAAATCGATAGTTCTATATGTCACCCCAAGCAAGCATACCAAGTTTGAAGGTGATCCAATCATAAATGTGTCCAGCAGGGAGTGCCAGAGGGAAATATTGATGCTTAACTGCAATAAGTTCACCAATGGTTATTGCCAACAGCGGCTGTTTTTGATGGAAATGGTAGAAAATCGATCATAAATATGCCCTGTAGGGCATGACAAAAGATTATATTGATGCCTGACTAAATTAAATTCAAAGGTTGTTGCCAAAAGCAACATTTTATAATGGAAATGGAAGGATATTGATAGCTCCCATCTAGAGGGAACCAGAAAAATGCAAAATATGTTTCAAAGCGCTCTAATCATAAATGTGCCCTGTAGGGTGTTCCAAACCGAAAATATAGATGCCTAACTAAACTTAGTTCTATGATAGTTGCCAACAGCAACATTTTTTGATGAAAACGACAGAAAGTCGATAGCTCCATCTAGATATCACCCCAAACAACCATACCAAGTTTCAAAGCAATCAGATCAAAAATGCACCATGTGCAGAGTGCCAAAGGAAATTGTGAATGTACACCTTACATGAAATGAATGTAGTTCATTTTTAGTTCAACTTGATGAAGTCAAGCTGAGCTATTGCCGTGAGTTCTTGTTCATTGGTATACATACGTATATACATACATGTGTACATATGGACGAATGTACATATGTTTGCCGATGTGCCAAAGAGAAATATTGATACTAAACTAAGTTCAAAGGTCATTGCCAATGACAATGTTTTTTGACTGAAATGGAAGAGAATTGATAGCTCCCATCTAGAAGTCACCCCCAAACAAGCATACCCAGTTTTGAAGTGATCTGATCACAAATGTGCCAAGTAGGATCTGCCAAAAAGTATGCACTGATGTCAAGCTTAACTAAGTTCAAATGTTGTTGCCAACGGCGACATTTTTCTATGGAAATAGAAATTGATACCTCCCATCTTGAGGTCACCCAAAGCAAGCATGCCAGGTATGAATTTGAAAACGATCTGATCATAAATGTTCCCTGTTGGGTGTATCAAATTGAAATACTGGTTCCTAACTAAACAAAGTTCAAAGGTCGTTGCCAATGTCAATTTTGTTAAGGAAATAGAAGAAAATCGATAGCTCCCATGTAGATGCCACGCCAAACAAGCATGTCCAGTTACAAAGTGATCCAATCATAAATGTGCCCTGCAGCATGTGCCAAAAGTTAATATTGATGCATAACTGCACTAAGTTCAATATTTATTTATTTATTTATTGGTGTTTAAGATCACATACTTATGCACAATGACTAATCGTGACCGTGACAGTTTTACAGGTGGAGGAAGCCGGAGTACCCGGAGAGAACCACAGAGCAACGACGAGCAGCTGTCAGCTCTCCAACATTGTAACTCTGAACTCTGCACAGCAGCACAGACAGGGTTAGATTGGTTGAAGACATGCGCACCATCGACGTGCAGTACGCCTCAGCACACAGCGTCATCGTGCCCCCATGTAGGCAATCGGAGTGAAGTGTCTTGCCCAAGGACACAACGCGGTTGCCGCAGGTGGGATTCGAACCGAGGACCTCTCGGTTTGCAGCCTGCACCTCTACCAACTGAGCCACCGCTCCCCCACTAAGTTCAATAAAGGTCATAGCCAATGTTAACATTTTTGGTGGAAATGGAACAAAATGGAAAACAAGCACACCAAGTTTAGAAGTGATCTGATCACAAATGTTGGTGGATAAAAGGAATATACTGATGCCAGACTAAACTAAGTTCAAAAGGCATTGCCATTGGCAACATTTTTTCTGGAAAGTTAAACAGAATAGCGGTCCCCCCCCCCCCCCCTCACAAGCATACCAAGTTTCAAAGTGATCTGTTCATAAATGTACCATATAGTGTGAGCCAAAAGAATATATTTATGCCTAACTAAACTAAGTTCTAAAGTTGTTGCCAACGGCAACATTTTTCGACGGAAATAGAAGAAAATCGATAGCTCCCATGTAGAGGTCACCCCAAACAAGAATATGTCAGATTTGAAAGAGATCCAATCACAAATATACCCTGCAGGGTGTTCCAAATAGAAATACAGATGCCTAACTAAATTATGTTCAAAGGTCGTTACCACCAGTATGGTTTTGGGTGGAAATAGAAGAAAGTCGATAGCTACCATCTAGATGTAACCCCAAACAAGCATACCATGTTTCAAAGTGATCCGATCATAAATGCACCATTTGTGGTGTTCAAAAGTAAAAATGTGGATGTACATCCTCCAACCTGATGAAGTCAAGCTGAGCTATTGCCGTCATTTCTTGTCCATTGGCATACATATGTATGTACATACATACATACATCCGTATGTATGAACATGCATACATATGTACGCATATTTGATGATGGACAAGAAGTGACGACAATAGCTCAGCTTGACTTCGTCAAGTTGAGATAACAAGAGGCCCCAAGGGGCCTGAGGGCGCTCACCTGACATGGTAGCCTAAATATCAACCCAGAGAATTGATTTCAACAAGTTGCATCTACTCCTCCTAAGAAAAGCTTATATCAAATATCCAAAGATACTGACCAGTGGATCTAAAAAAAAAAGAAGATTTTTAAAGAATATTCCTCACATTGAACTAAGTTATAATTCGGGCTCCCACAGGGACTTGGCTTTAACAAACTTGAATCTCACCCCCCTAAGGATGCTGCACACCAAATATCAAAACATTCTGACTGCTGGATCTAAAGAAGAAGATTTTTTAAAGAACTTTGAACTAAGTTACAATTCAAGCTCCCACAGTGAGTCCAAATATGGACCTAGGGACTTGGCTTGAACAAACTTGAATCTCACCCCTGTAAGCACGGAGCATACCCAATATCAAAAGATTCCGCCTGCTGGATCTTGATAAGAAGATTTTCAAAGAAATTTGCCTGAAATGCACTAAGTTCGAATTTGAGCTTCTGTAGTGAGCCCAAATATGAATCTAGGGAGCCGATTTGAACAAACTTGAATCAGATCCACCCCACAATGTTGCATACCAAATATCAAAAGATTCTGCCTGCTGAATCTGGAGAAGAAGATTTTTTAAGAAATTTGCCTGAAATGCACCAAGTTCGAATTCAGGCTTCTATAGTGAGCCCAAATATGAATCCAGGGGGCCGAATTGGACAACTTGAATCAGATCCACCCCACAATGTTGCATACCAAATATCAAAAGATTCTGCCTGCTGGATCTGGAGAAGAAGATTTTTTAAGAAATTTGCCTGAAATGCACGAAGTTCGAATTCGAGCTTCTATACTGAGTCCAAAAATAAACCCAGGGGGCCGATTTGAACAAACTTGAATCAGATCCACCCCACAATGTTGCATACCAAATATCAAAAGATTCTGCCTGCTGGATCTGGAGAAGAAGATTTTTTAAGAAATTTGTCTGAAATGCACCAAGTTCGAATTCGGGCTTCTATAGTGAGCCCAAATATGAATCCAGGGAGCCGATTTGAACAAACTTCAATCAGATCCACCCCACAATGTTACATACCAAATATCAAAAGATTCTGCCTGCTGGATCTGGAGAAGAAGATTTTTTAAGAAATTTGCCTGAAATGCACTAAGTTCGAAATCGGGCTCCTTTTCTGAGCCCAAATATGAACCCAGGGGGCCGATATGAACAAACTTGAATCAGATCCACCCTACAATGCTGCATACCAAATATCAAAAGATTCTGCCTGCTGGATCTGGAGAAGAAGATTTTTTAATCTTTTTCCCATTGCCTACAATGTTAAAAAGTGCACTTTTTCAAAGTCCTGAAAAAAGTACCTTATGATCAAATCGATAGGGATTTTTTTTAACCATTCTATTCTACTGGATAAAAGTAAGCTTTATACAAAATAAGAATTTTCTGTGCCGTGTAGTTTTGGAGATATGGCAGTTTTAAGGTTTTTCCTATTTTTAGCTCCCGAGGTTCCCACGGGGCAATGAGAAATTTTTTTTTGGTATCAATCAACTACTTATGACCCATTATCATCTCATATCAAATTTGGTTCAAATCGACCTGACAGTTCTGAAAATAGAAATTTTAGGCGTGGCCAAAATATTTGCCCGTCCCATAATGAAGGCAAATAATGCCCGACAAACTTCTCTTGAACAAATTTGAGTCTACACCTCTAAAGGAAGCTGCATACTAAATATCAAGTCTCTGCTATTGCTGGTTCTTGAGAAGAAGATTTTTTAAGGATTGGAGCATTTTTGCCCCATCCCTCTGCTCAATATGAGCCGAAACCTAACTTGACAAAAAATCAAAATGCCCTTATATAACCCCTACTCACATGAAATTTCATTAATATGCGGCCAGTGGTTTGGGAGAAAAAGGCCCAAACACCACCTTCATGACGGACGACGGACGAAAAGTGATCAGAAAAGCTCACCCTGACTTTCAGTCAGGTGAGCTAAAAATGAAGCATATTTAATGAAATAGCTAGATTGTGGATGCTATCTTCGACAACCATCTTGAATCCACAAGTCAAATTTTACTTGCACAAAACAAGACCTAAATCATCTTTTGACACATTTTGGAAAACAACTGCACTATTTGGCATATGCTTCACTGTATGGAATCAAATTTTCTTGAAATCTTCTGTCTAATGCTTTTTCTTTCGTTGAATAACTTGATTCTTGTTTTTTCTGCATGCAGTTTGCTTGCTGCACTGTTTTAGGCAATCTGGACAGGCAGTTTCAATAAATCTTATTATTTCATTTCTACCTGAATAATTTGAAAAGATAAAAAAAAAGATAAATATATTAGAATATGTTTTCATATCTGAACAAATTCGAACATATTATGTTAAGAGGATGCAGGACTTTAGATTACCCCAATTTCATACTATTTACAAATTAGAGAAGGGGGTAAAGACATCAAGAGAGATATATAAGTTATCTTTGCCTATTCTACATTTGACACTAACTTCCATCATAATATGGCCATAGAAACACAAAGAAAGGCAGGTAATATAACATAACACGATAATGATGTTATTTCTAGTTTTAATGCGCCATAATTAGAGCAAAAGAGAGTGCCCAAAATAAATGAATTTAGAGTTCTGTGTAAATCCAGCCTAACTTTGTTCAAAATTCAGGAAATGTTCCTTAAAATAAAAAAAATGGCTAGAAAGAAATAACCCCGAGAAGTTTTTACCAAAATGTTTGGAAAAAAACATAGAACATGTGGAAACTGAAATTTTCCATTGAACCTCTGCCATGTGGTAGACACCACTGCCTAAAAAATTTTGACAATAAACTGCCATATCGTTTTGCTTTTTGTTTTGAATAAGAAAGTTTAGCAGAGGTCAACCCCATACAGTTCAGAGCAACAGGTATTGAGGCACAAGTGACTCCATGAATGAAAAATGAAAACTACATAATGTGAATGAACACTTCGCAGACAAACTGACGAAAATGATTTGACTGATTTATTTATTGGTGTTTAAGGTCACATACTTATGCACAATGGCTAATCATGACCGTGGCAGTTTTACAGGTGAAGGAGGCCGGAGTACCCGGAGCATCAAACGGAGCATAACCTTCATATAGAAGTTATGTAACAAAAACTAATTCTACCTAATTTTGAAACAAAATGGCCACCAGCAGCCGTCTTCAATTTTGGACCGCATCCCAAAACACTCATTCTCATCCCAAGGTGATAACAAAGATATCCAAGAAGTTTCGTAAAGATCGGTTCATAAATACGACCCCTAGCCCGAGCCATATTGACATGTGTACTTACTACTGTGTGTAAGTAGCACTGAAAAAATCAAAGTTCATCCAATTCTAAGAGAACAAAACCCATATTATATGTGATGTATTCCATGTTATTAAACATTCCAACAAAAATTTATTCAAATCAGAACTTTCATACAGAAGTTATGTACAAAAAACGTATTGCACTAACTAAAGTACAAAATAGCTGCTGGTGGCCATCTTGAATTTTAGACCGCACCTCAAAACACTGGTTTTCGTTCCATGGTGATAACAAAGGTACTCAAAAAGTTTCGTAAAGATCGGTTCATAAATACGGCCTCTAGCCTGAGCATTTGCACTTACAGTGCTGAAAATAACACTAAATAAATCAAAGT
The DNA here is from genome assembly GCA_031216915.1 of Pictodentalium vernedei. Taxonomy (NCBI): domain Eukaryota; kingdom Metazoa; phylum Mollusca; class Scaphopoda; order Dentaliida; family Dentaliidae; genus Pictodentalium; species Pictodentalium vernedei. The sequence continues at coordinate 372,223,195 of CM062294.1, read as the reverse complement.
TAGTCTAATTTGCATAATTTACACACAAGAAAAAACCTGTATTATATATGATGTATCCCATGGTACTAAACATTCATACAAAAAATTATTCAAATCAGAGGTTTCATACAGTTAAAACTAGAAGTCCTGTCACGAATTGTGCGCTTATCTAGGCTTAATTGCACGTTGGAATTGCGCACAATTGCCATACTGAATGGCTTCCAAAGCACGGCAGGTTCTCCTGGTTACTCATAGCAAACACATGCAATGTTTCTGCCAATGGACCTCCGGGTTACCCGGAGGTCCATTGGCTGAAACATTGCTTGTGCACAGACCATATTTACAGAATTTGATAGCTTTACTTGGGCCATAATGCGCACATTAACGCGCATATCAACGTGCTATTTCTGTGCATTTCATGACAGGACTTCTAGTTTTAACTGTATGGAAGTTCTGTGCAAAAATCTGACTGCACCTAATTTTGTACAAAATGGCTGCCAGCCACCATCTTCAATTTCGGACCAGACCCACAAACACTCGTAATCATCCCACGGTGATAACAAAGGTACCCAAGAAGTTTCATAAAGATCGGCTTATAAATACGGCCTCTAGTCCGAGCCGTATTGACGGTGCGACGGATGGACAGACAATGGGCCATGATAATACCTCAAATTGGCTTCACCAAAGTTGAGCTAAAATGTAATTGATTGGTTAACCGTTACTTTTGAACTAGGGTATTATATGGTTAAGAAAGGAACAAACATGCTCCAAAACAGGCAATCATTGTCACACTGGCTCACATCAGTTATATGAGACAGAGTAACGCAAGCCAGTTACATGCTGGCATACTTGTTCACTTGCAAGATCATTATACTCTATCAGTAGCTGGAAATGGTCATTCTTAACCCTTCACCAATGCTGGTAGCAGACGATTCTAGCACAAGAAATTCTTGAATTACTAAAGATTTTCAATGTTTGTCTCAAAAACATAGCTTATGACCCCTCATTGAAACAAGCTCAACGTGAGCGATCCAAAGAGGGGTCATAAGCTATGTTTTGAGACAAAAATTTAAAACATAAGAAAATTTGAAAGGTCATTTTTGAATATTGCGCTGAACGGATTTGCCCATTACATTGAGTAAAGTTTTAATTATATAAATCATCAAGGGTATGGCTGTTATTCAGCTACCTATTAGGGCAAGTGATTAATCGTTTAACCAAGGTTAATCCATGCAATAAATCGATCCAGACAACCCTTTAATAGTTTCAGCTCTAAAATTAATCTAATTTTATTACATTTTATCTGATGAAAAAATGCTTTTATTTTTTGCGGGAATGGTAAATGGGTCTCCTTAAGCATTTGCGGGACTATCACGGAAACGAAACGACTGTTACTGCATGTTATTGCAATTTCCGAAGACATGTTATTGCTGATAATATACTAAGTCACTTCATATCAAGGATTAAGGAATTAGAGAATCACTAACAATGATGTTTTTTGAACATAGCTGTTGGCTGGTATACGTTATTGGCGATTATATATGAAGACACTTCCATCCAAGATTAAGGAGAACAGAGGATCGACTATGGACATGTCATCTGAATAAAACTGTCAGGTGGTATACATTGATTTATCTTTTTTTTGGCCTTAACAGCACTTTTAACAGCCTGAGTCACCTCATGTTGGACAGTTTTACAGGTGGAAGAAGCCAGAGAGAACCACCAAGCATTGGCCACCAACTGTCAGACTCCCCAATGGGAAATAGGGATTAAATGACTTGCCCAAGGACACAATGGGGTTGCTGTTGGTGGGATTCAAGCCGCAGACCTCTTGGCATGCAGTCTGCATCTCTATCTAATGAGCTACTGCATTCCAAGGTGGGTTACATTATTGCTGATTATACACTAAGCCACTTCAGGTTCTGGATTAAAGAGACCAGAGAATCAGCCCTGGGTATGTTCCTTGAATAAAACTGTAAGTGGTTACATTATTGCTGATTATATACTAAAATACTACAAATCCAGAAATAAGAAGACCAAACAATCAGTCATAGGTATGTTGCTTGAATAGAGCTGTAAGTGGTAACATTATTGCTGATTATATACTAAAATACTACAGATCCAGGACTAAGAAGACCAAAGAATCAGTCATGGGTATATTGCTTGAATAGAACTGTAAGTGGTTCCATTATTCCTGATTATACACTAAATTATATACTAAAATACTATAGATTCAGGACTAAGGAGACCAGAGAATCTGTCTTTAGTATGTTGTTTGAATAGAACAGTCAGCTGGTTTACATGATTACTGATTATATAGTAAGACACTTCACATCCAGCATTAAGGAGATCAGAGAATCAGTCATGGACATGTTGTTTGAATAGAACTGTCAGTTGGTTAAGACTATTGCTGATTATATACGAAAATGCTACAGATCCAGTATTAAAAAGACCACAGAATTAGTTATGTGCATGTTGTTTGAATAAGACTGTCGGGTGGTTTACATCATTGCTGATAATCTACTAAAATACTACATATCCAGGATTGTGGAGAGCAAAGAAATAGTCATGGGTATGTGTCTTGAAGAGAACTGTAAGTGGTTCCATTATTGCTGATTATATACTAAAATACTACAGATGCAGGATGAAGGAGACCAGAGAACCAGTCATGGGTATGCTGTTTGAGTTGAACCTTAATGGGTTTATATTTTGCTGATTATATACTAAAATACTACAAATCCAGGATTAAGGAGACCAAAGAATCAGTCATGGGTATGTTGCTTGAATAGAGCTGTAAATGGTAACATTATTGCTGATTGTATAAAAAAATACTACAGATCCAGGACTAAGAAGACCAAAGAATCAGTCATGGGTATGCTGTTCGAATAGAACTGTAACTGATTTATACTTTGCTGATTATATACTAAAATACTACAAATCCAGGATTAAGGCAACCAGAGAATCGGTCATTTGTATGTTGTTTGAATAGAACTGTCTGATGGTTTACATTATTGCTGATTATATGCTAAAATACTACAGATCCAGGATTAAGGAAACCAGAGAATCAGTCATGGGTATGTTGTTCAGATAGAACCTTAATTGGTACATATTTTGCTGATTATATACTAAAATACTACAAATCAAGGATTAAGGAGACCAAACAATGAGCCATGGGTCTGTTGCTTGAATAGAACTGTAAGTGGTTACATTACTGCTGAATATATACTAAAATACTACAGATCCAGGATTAAGGAAACCAGAGAATCAGTCATGGCTATGTTGTTCGAATAGAACCTTAATTGGTTTATATTTGCTGTTTATGTACTAAAATTCCAAAATTAAGGAGACCAAAGAATCAGTCATGGGTCTGTTGCTGGAATAGGACTGTAAGTGGTTACATAACTGCTGAATATATACTAAAATACTACAGATCCAAGATTAAAGAGACCAGAGAATCGGTCATTTGTATGTTGTTTGAATAGAACTGTCTGATGGTTTACATTATTGCTGATTATATGCTAAAATACTACAGATCCAGGATTAAGCAAAACAGAGTATCAGTCATGGGTATGTTGTTCGAATAGAACCTTAATTGGTTTATATTTTGATGATTATATACTAAAATACTACAAATCTAGGATTAAGGAGACCAAAGAATCAGTCTTGGGCCTGTTGCTTGAATAGAACAGTAAGTGGTTACATAACTGCTGAATATATACTAAAATACTACAAATCTAGGACTAAGGAGACCAGAGAATCGTCATGGGTATGTTGTTTGAATAGAACTGTAACTGGTTTATATTTTGCTGATTATATACTAAAATACTACAAATCAAGGATTAAGGAGACCAATGAATCAGTCATGGGAATGCTGCTTGAAAACAACTGTAAGTGGTTACATTATTCCTGATTATATACTAAAATACTACACATCCAGAACTAAGGAGACCAGAGAATCAGTCATGGGTATGCTGTTCGAATAGAACCTTAATTGGTTTATATTTTGCTGATTATATACTAAAATACTACAAATCCAGGATTAAGGAGACCAAAGAATCAGTCACGCGTCTGTTGTTTGAATAGAACTGTAAGTGGTTAAATTATTGCTGATTATATACTAAAATACTACAAATCCAGGATTAAGGAGACCAAAGAATCAGTCATGGGTCTGTTGCTTGAATAGATCTGTAAGTGGTTAAATTATTGCTGATTATATACTAAAATACTACAAATCCAGGATTAAGGAGACCAAAAAATCAGTCATGGGTATGTTGCTTGAATAGAACTGTAAGTGGTTAAATTATTGCTGAATATATACTAAAATACTACAGATCCAGGATTAAGGAGACCAGAAGAATCAGTCATGGATATGTTGTTTGTATAGAACTGTCAGCTGGTTTTGACTACTGCTGTTTATATACTAACACAATTCAGATCCAGGATTAAGGAGACCAGAAGATCTGTCACTGGTATGTTGCTTGAATAAAACTGTAAATGGGAAACATTGTTGCTAAATTTATACTAAAATACTACAAATCCAGGCTTAAGGAGATCAGAAGATCAGTCATTGTTATGTTGCATGAATAAAACTGTAAATGGGTTACATTGTTGCTGAATATATACTAAAATACTACAAATCTAGGATTAAGGAGACCAGAAGATCAGTCATTGGTATGTTGCTTGAATAAAACTGTAAATGGGTTACATTGTTGCTGATTATATCCTAAAATACTACAAAGCCAGGATTAAGGAGACCAAAGAATCAGTCATGGGTATGTCGCTTGAACAGAAATGGAAGTGGTTCATATTTTGCTGATTATATACTAAAATACTACAAAGCCAGGATTAAGGAGACCAAAGAATCAGTCATGGGTATGTTGCTTGAACAGAACTGTAACTGGTTCATATTTTGCTGATTATATACTAAAATACTACAGATACAGGATTAAGGAGACCAGGGAATCTAACAGGTTTACATTTTGCTGATTATATACTAAAATACTCCAAATCCAGGATTAAGGAGACCAAAGAATCAGTCATGGGTATGTATCTTGAATAGAACTGTAACTGTACATTATTGATGATTATATACTAAAATACTACAGATCCAGGATTAAGGAGACCAGAGAATCAGTAATGGATATGCTGTTCGAAAAGAACTGTAACTGGTTTATATTTTGCTGATTATATACTAAAATACTACAGATCCAGGATTAGGGAGGACAAAGAATCAGTCATTGGTCTGTTACATGAATAGAGCTGTAAGTGGTTACATTACTGCTGATTATATACTAAAATACTACAGATCCAGGACTAAGAGAATCTGTCACTGATATGCAGGTTTGAATAGAACAGTCAAGTGGTTTACGTAATTACTGATTATATAGTAAGACTCTTCACAACCAGGATTAAGGAGACCAGAGAGTCAGCCATGGATATGTTGTTTGAATAGAACTGTCAGTTGGTTTAGACTATTGCTGATTATATACGGAAATACTACAGATCCAGGATTAAAAAGACCAGAGAATTAGTTATGTGTATGTTGTTTGAATAGAACTGTCAGGTGGTTTACATCATTGCTGATTATATACTAAAATATTATAGATCCAGGATTAAGGAGACCAGAGAATCAGTCACAGGTATGCTGTTCGAATCGAACCTTAATTGATTTATATTTTGCTGATTATATACTAAAATACTACAAATCCAGGATTAAGGAGACCAAAGAATCAGTCATGGGTATGTTGCTTGAAAACAACTGTAAGTGGTTACATTATTGCTGAATATATGCTTAAATACTACAGATCCAGGATTAAGGAGACCAGAGAATCGGTCATTGGTCTGTTGTAAGAATAGAACTGTCTGATGGTTTACATTATTGCTGATTATATTCTAAAATACTACAGATCCAGGATTAAGGAGACTAGAGATTCCGCCATGGGTATGCTGATTTAATAGAACTCTCACCAGTTGGTTTAGACTATTTCTGATTATATACTAGCACACTTCAGGTCCAGGGTTAAGGAGACCAGAAGATCAGTCAAGAGAATATTGTTTCAATAGAACAGAACTATGAGGTGTTATTCCTGATTGCATATTGCAGACAATCAGTTATGGGTATTTTGTTTGAATAGAACCAGTAGGTGGTTTACATTATTGCTGATTATATACTCAAGACACTTCAGCAGATCGAGTATTAAGGAGAACAGAGAATCGTCATGGGTATGTTGTTTGAATAGAACTGTAACTGGTTTATATTTTGCTGATTATATACTAAAATACTACAAATCAAGGATTAAGGAGACCAATGAATCAGTCATGGGAATGCTGCTTGAAAACAACTGTAAGTGGTTACATTATTCCTGATTATATACTAAAATACTACACATCCAGAACTAAGGAGACCAGAGAATCAGTCATGGGTATGCTGTTCGAATAGAACCTTAATTGGTTTATATTTTGCTGATTATATACTAAAATACTACAAATCCAGGATTAAGGAGACCAAAGAATCAGTCACGCGTCTGTTGTTTGAATAGAACTGTAAGTGGTTAAATTATTGCTGATTATATACTAAAATACTACAAATCCAGGATTAAGGAGACCAAAGAATCAGTCATGGGTCTGTTGCTTGAATAGATCTGTAAGTGGTTAAATTATTGCTGATTATATACTAAAATACTACAAATCCAGGATTAAGGAGACCAAAAAATCAGTCATGGGTATGTTGCTTGAATAGAACTGTAAGTGGTTAAATTATTGCTGAATATATACTAAAATACTACAGATCCAGGATTAAGGAGACCAGAAGAATCAGTCATGGATATGTTGTTTGTATAGAACTGTCAGTTGGTTTTGACTACTGCTGTTTATATACTAACACAATTCAGATCCAGGATTAAGGAGACCAGAAGATCTGTCACTGGTATGTTGCTTGAATAAAACTGTAAATGGGAAACATTGTTGCTAAATTTATACTAAAATACTACAAATCCAGGCTTAAGGAGATAAGAAGATCAGTCATTGTTATGTTGCATGAATAAAACTGTAAATGGGTTACATTGTTGCTGAATATATACTAAAATACTACAAATCTAGGATTAAGGAGACCAGAAGATCAGTCATTGGTATGTTGCTTGAATAAAACTGTAAATGGGTTACATTGTTGCTGATTATATCCTAAAATACTACAAAGCCAGGATTAAGGAGACCAAAGAATCAGTCATGGGTATGTCGCTTGAACAGAAATGGAAGTGGTTCATATTTTGCTGATTATATACTAAAATACTACAAAGCCAGGATTAAGGAGACCAAAGAATCAGTCATGGGTATGTTGCTTGAACAGAACTGTAACTGGTTCATATTTTGCTGATTATATACTAAAATACTACAGATACAGGATTAAGGAGACCAGGGAATCTAACAGGTTTACATTTTGCTGATTATATACTAAAACACTCCAAATCCAGGATTAAGGAGACCAAAGAATCAGTCATGGGTATGTATCTTGAATAGAACTGTAACTGTACATTATTGATGATTATATACTAAAATACTACAGATCCAGGATTAAGGAGACCAGAGAATCAGTAATGGATATGCTGTTCGAAAAGAACTGTAACTGGTTTATATTTTGCTGATTATATACTAAAATACTACAGATCCAGGATTAGGGAGGACAAAGAATCAGTCATTGGTCTGTTACATGAACAGAGCTGTAAGTGGTTACATTACTGCTGATTATATACTAAAATACTACAGATCCAGGACTAAGAGAATCTGTCACTGATATGCAGGTTTGAATAGAACAGTCAAGTGGTTTACGTAATTACTGATTATATAGTAAGACTCTTCACAACCAGGATTAAGGAGACCAGAGAGTCAGCCATGGATATGTTGTTTGAATAGAACTGTCAGTTGGTTTAGACTATTGCTGATTATATACGGAAATACTACAGATCCAGGATTAAAAAGACCAGAGAATTAGTTATGTGTATGTTGTTTGAATAGAACTGTCAGGTGGTTTACATCATTGCTGATTATATACTAAAATATTATAGATCCAGGATTAAGGAGACCAGAGAATCAGTCACAGGTATGCTGTTCGAATCGAACCTTAATTGATTTATATTTTGCTGATTATATACTAAAATACTACAAATCCAGGATTAAGGAGACCAAAGAATCAGTCATGGGTATGTTGCTTGAAAACAACTGTAAGTGGTTACATTATTGCTGAATATATGCTTAAATACTACAGATCCAGGATTAAGGAGACCAGAGAATCGGTCATTGGTCTGTTGTAAGAATAGAACTGTCTGATGGTTTACATTATTGCTGATTATATTCTAAAATACTACAGATCCAGGATTAAGGAGACTAGAGATTCCGCCATGGGTATGCTGATTTAATAGAACTCTCACCAGTTGGTTTAGACTATTTCTGATTATATTCTTGCACACTTCAGGTCCAGGATTAAGGAGACCAGAAGATCAGTCAAGAGAATATTGTTTCAATAGAACAGAACTATGAGGTGTTATTCCTGATTGCATATTGCAGACAATCAGTTATGGGTACTTTGTTTGAATAGAACCAGTAGGTGGTTTACATTATTGCTGATTATATACTCAAGACACTTCAGCAGATCGAGTATTAAGGAGAACAGAGAATCAGCCATGGGTATGTTGTGTGAATAGAACTTTAAGTGGATACAATACTAAAATACTACAGATAGAGGATTAAGGAGACCAGAGAATAAGTCAGGGGTGTGCTGTTCGACCAGAACTGTAACTGGTTTACATTACTGCTGATTATATACTCGAGACACTTCAGCAGATCGAGTATTAAGGAGAACAGAGAATCAGTCATGGATATGAAATGGAACTGTCAGTTGGTTTACATTATAACTGATTATATATAGTAAGACACTTCACATCCAGGATTAAGGAGACCAGAGGATTAGCCATGTGTATGTTGTTTGAACAGAACTGTGAGGTGGTTTACATTATTGCTGATTATATCCTAATACACTTCAGATCCAGGATTAAGGAGACCATAGAATCAGTCATGGGTATTTTGTTTGAATAGAATAGAACTGTAAATGGTTTACATTATTGCTGATTATATACTAAGAAACTACAGATCTAGGATTAAGGAGACCAGAAGATCAGTCATTTGTATGTTGTTTGAATAAAACTGTAAATGGGCTACCTTGCTGCTGATTATATACTAAAATACTACAAAGCCAGGATTAAGGAGATCAAAGAATCAGTCATGGGTATGTTGCTTGAATAGAACTGTGAGTAGTTACATTATTGCTGATTGTATACTAAAATACTATAGGTCCAGGATTAAGGAGGCCAGGGAATCAGTCATGGATATGTTGTTTGAATAGAACTGTAACTGGTTTATATTCTGCTGATTATATACTACGATCTACAAATCCTGGATTAAGGAGACCAAAGAATCAGTCATGTGCATGTTGCTTGAATAGAACTGTAAGTGGTTACATTATGAATGATTATATACTAAACTACTACAGATCCAGCATTAAGGAGACACAGGAATCAGTCATGGGTATGCCGTTCGGACAGAACTGTAAGTGGTTTATATTTTGCTGATTATATACTAAAATACTACAAATCCAGAATTAAGGAGACCAAAGAATCAGTCAGGGGTATGTTGCTTGAATAGAACTGTAAGTGGTTACATTATTGATGATTATATACTAAACTACTACAGATCTAGGAGTAAGGAGACACGGGAATCAGTCATGGGTATGCTGTTTGAATAGAAGTGTAAGTGGTTTATATTTTGCTGGAGGATTAAGGAGACCAGAGGATTAGCCATGTGTATGTTGTTTGAATAAAACTGTGAGGTGGTTTACATTATTGCTGATTACATCCTAATACACTTCAGATCCAGGATTAAGGAGACCATAGAATCAGTCATTGGTATGTTGTTTGAATAAAACTGTAAATGGGTTACATTGTTGCTGATTATATACTAAAATACTACAAAGCCAGGATTAAGGAGATCAAAGAATCAGCCATGGGTATGTTGCTTGAATAGAATTGTGAGAAGTTACATTATTGCTGATTGTATACTAAAATACTACAGATCCAGGATTAAGGAGACCAGGGAATCAGTCATGGATATTTTGTTTGAATAGAACTGTAACTGGTTTATATTTTGCTGATTAAATACTATGATACTACAAATCCTGGATTAAGGAGACCAAAGAATCAGTCATGTGCATGTTGCTTGAATAGAACTACAAATCCTCGATTAAGGAGACCAAAGAATTAGTCATGTGCATGTTGCTTGAATAGAACTGTAAGTGGTTACATTATGGATGATTATATACTAAACTACTACAGATCCAGGATTAAGGAGACACGGGAATCAGTCATGGGTATGCTGTTCGAATAGAACTGTAAGTGGTTTATATTTTGATGATTATATACTAAAATACTACAAGTCCAGTATAAAGGAGACCAAAGAATCACCCATGGGTATGTTGCTTGAATAAAACTGTAAGTGGTTACATTACTGCTGATTATATATACTAAAATACTACAGATCCAGTATTAAGGAGACCAAAGAATCAGCCATGGGTATGTTGCTTGAATAGAACTGTAAGTGGTTACATTATTGCCGATTACATACTAAAATACTACAGATCTAGGATTAAGGAGACCAGAGAATTAGTCATGGGTATTTTGTTTAAATAGAACTGTCAGGAGTTTTAGATTATAGCTGATTATATACTCAGACATTTCAGATCCAGGATATAAGAGGCCAGAGAATCAGTCAAGAGAATATTGTTTGAATAGAACTGTGAGGTGTTTACATTATTGCTCATTGCATATTGCAGACAATCAGTTATGGGTATTTTGTAGGAAAAGAGGATCAGTTGTGCATATCAAATGGAACTGTCAAGTGGTTTACATTTTTACTGATAATATAGTAAGACACTTCACATCCAGGATTATGGAGAACAGCAGATTAGCCATGGGTATGTTGTTTGAATAGAACTGTGAGATAGTTTACATTATTATATACTAATACACCTCAGAACCAGGATTAAGGAGACCAGAAAATCAGTCATTGGTATGTTGTTTGAATAGAACTGTCAGGTGGTTCAGACTATTGCTGATTATATACTAACACAATTCTGATCCAGGATTAACGAGACCAGAACATCAGTCATTGGTATGTTGTCTGAATAAAACCATAAATGTTGCTGATTATACATTGTTGCTGATTATACATTAAAATACTACAAATGTGGTTTATACTAATACACCTCAGAACCAGGATTAAAGAGACCAGAGAATCAGTCAGTGGTATGTTGTTTGAATAGAACTGTCATATGGTTTAGACTATTGCTGAATATATACTAACACACTTCAGATCCAGGATCTAGGAGACCAGAGAATCAGTCAATGGTATGTTGCTTGAATAAAACTGTAAATGGGTTGCATTATTGCTGATTATATACTAAATACTACAAATCCAGGATTAAGGAGACCAGAGAATTAGTCACTGGTATGTTTTCTGAATGGAACTGAAAGTGGTTCACATGATTGCTGATTATATACTAAAATACTATAGATCCGGGATTAAGCAAACAAGAGAATGAATCATGGGCATGTTGTTTGAAAAGATGTCAGGTGGTTTAGATTGTTGCTAATTATTTACTAACACATTTCAGATCCAGGATAAGGGATACCAGAGAATGAGCATGTCATGGGCATGTTGTTTGAATAGAACTGTCAGTTGGTTAAGATTATTGCTGATTGTACATGTATAATAAATTCCTTCAAATGCAGGATTAAGGAGATTAGGCAATCAGTCAGAAAAATATTGGTTGAATAGAGCTATCAGTTTGTATACATTATTGGTGATTATATATGAAGACACTTCAGATCCAGGATTAAGGAGACCAGAGAATCAACCATGGCTATGTCGTTTGAATACAACTGTCAGTTGGTTTACATAGATTTATTTATTTTGGGGGCTTCAACGGCACTTTTAACAGCCAGGGTCACCTCATGTTGGACAGTTTAACAGGTGGTGGAGGAAGCTGAAGAGAACCACTGACCAATGGCCAGCAACTGTCAGACTCCCCAATGTACTAACTCCACACATACAAGTTTAGCAATGGCTGATGACAAGAGCAACATAGACATGCAGTTATACTAAGACACTTTGGATTTTGGATTAAAGAGCCCAGATAATGTGTCCTGTGTATTTTATTTGAATACAACTGTCAGGTGGTTAACATTATTGCTTATTATATACTAACACACTTCAGATCCAGAATTAAGGAGACCAGCGAATCAGTCATTGGTATGTTGTTTGAATAGAACTGTCACATGGTTCAAATTATTTCTGATAAAATACTAACATACTTCAGATCCAGGATTAAGGAGGATGTTGTTTGAATTGTTTGTTGTTGAATTGTTTACAATGTTGCTGATTATATACTAAGGCACCTCAGATCCAGGATTAAGGAGACAGGGATAATGAGTCATGGATTTGTTGTTTGAATAGAAGTGGCATGTGGTTTACATTATTGTTGATTATTTATTAACACACTTCAGATCCAGGATCCAGGATTAAGAAGACTAGTAAATCAGTTATGGGTATATTATTTGAGGTGGTTTACATTATTGCTGATTATATACTAACACACTTCAAGTTCAATGAAAGTGTCAATGACACTGTAGCTTAACTTGTCTGTGTGTTGCGTTTGATGAAAGGATTATGAAATAAGACAAGAATTGTGATAATTGGGAATATGTTAATTTCCATTCCCTGTATGCTATGCTTTTAATAAAAATAATAAGAGGTGTACACTGTACTAAAGGATGGAGGGGTGGGTTAATATGGCCTCACAGTTAATGTATGTGGCCCTGACAGTTGATGTATGTCAACGAAAGTTACCAAGTTACTGTGAAATTATTCCAAAACGAGTCATCCTATCAGGTTACATTGAAATCCCTTCATAAATATGGCCTGTAGACTGTGCTAAAGGCTTTCTGGCTTCGGGCCTGTGTTGCCATGATGGTTGACCGATTCCAACTAAAAGGGGACGTCCTCATCTCAACATTATACTGAGTCATTCTACTAAGTTACAATGAAATCCCTTCACAAATATGACCTGCAGTCTGTACTAAAGTTTTTCGGGTTTTGGGGGTCGTCATCATGGTTGAATGATCATGACCAAAAGGGGATGTTGTCATCTGGGCATCATCTGGAGTGATCCTTCGAAGTTACAATGAAATCCCTTTATAAATATGACCAGCAGACTTTGCTCAAGATTTTCAGGCTTCGGGCCCCTGAAGCCATCACAGTCGACCAAAAGAGGATGTCATCATCTAGGCACTATATGTCGTCAACCTAACAAATTGCAATGAAATCCTTACATAAATACGACCTATAGACTATACTAAGGGTTTGGGGGTTTGGCAGCCATGTTCTCATCTAGACATTATTTGGAGTCATCCTACCAAGTTAACAATGAAATCTCTTCATAAATATGACCTGTAGACTGTGCTAAAGGTTTTCAGGCTTTTGGCTCGGGCAGCCATCATCGATGAATGATCATGACCAAAAGGGGACATTCTCATCTGGGCATCATCTGGAGTGATCCCACGAAGTTACAATGAAAACCCTTCATTAATATGACCTGTAGACTGTGCTCAAGGTTTTCAGGCTTTGGGCCCCTGTAGCCATCACAGTTGACCAATCACGACCAAAAGGAGATGTCATCATCTAGGCTTTATATGGAGGCAACCTAACAAGTTACGATGAAATTCTTCCATAAATACGACCTATAGACTATGCTAAAGGTTTTTGGACTCGGGCAGCCATCAAGGCTGAACGATCGCGACCAAGATGGGACGTTCTCTCTCTAGACATTATTTGGAGTCATCCTACCAAGTTAACAATGAAATCCCTTCATAAATATGACCTGTAGACTGTGCTAAAGGTTTTTGGCTTTGAGTCCCTGTAGCCGCCACAGCTGCCCAATCACGCCCAAAAGGGGACGTTCTCATCTAGACATTATATGGTTTCAACCCACCAAGTTACAATGGAATCCCTCCATAAATATGACCTGTAGACTGTGCTAATGGTTTTCGGATTCTGGGCTTGGGCAGTCGTCACAGTTGACAGATTGCGACCAAATGGGGAAGTTCTCATTCAGACAACATCCTGAGTCATCCTACCAAGTTACACTGAAATCCCTCCGTATTGAATATGACCTGCAGAGTGTACTAAAAGTTATTGGGTTTCGGGCTTGGACAGCCATCAAGGTTGACAGATCATGACTAAAAGGGGATGTTCTCATCTAGGCATTATACAGAGGCATCCTACCAAGTTACAAATGAAATCCCTTCATAAATACATCCTGTAGACTGTGCTAATAGTTTTTGGGTTTTGGGCTCGGGCAGCCATACCAGTTGACAGGGGGCGTTCTCATCTAGATATGACCCCAAACCTGCATATGAAATTTTGTGATGATCAGACAAGAACTATGGGTGTAGCCTGTACTAAAGGAAAATGTGAACAGACTCACAGACTTCCACATACGTGATGGCAATAGCTTATCATGACTTTGTCAAGTTAAGCTAAAAATAATGGAGACTATAGAATCAGTCAAGAGTATGTTGTTTCAATAGAAATGTCAGGGGTCTTATATTAATTTGTATATATCTTAACACACTTCAGATCCAGCATTAGAGACAAGAGAACCAGTCATGTGTATGTTGTTTTGATAGAACCCTAAGATGATTTACATTATTGTGAATTTTATACAATCATATTTCAGATGCGTACTTCAGACTGAGTAAGACAAAGAATCAGTCAACAAAATGTTTTTTATATTATTATGAATTATATACTAAAATACTTCTGATGCAACCATAAGGAAGCCAGAGTATCAGTCATGTGTACGTTGTTTGAATAGAACTGTCAGGTGGTTTACAATATTGCTCAGTATATATGAACACACTTCAGATCGAAGATTAAGGTGATAATCAGTCTACATTACAAAAATTATTTTTCATACCATGATGAATGTTGTTTTCCATTTCATCAGCTGTAGAAGTACCACTTGAAGCACCACATGTTTCTATAAAATAAAACAACATATAATAAAATTCAATGACACTGCAGCTTAACCTGGCTGTAAGTAGTGTTTAATGCAAAAAATAACCCTCAATGTTTATGAAAGGATTGTGAAAGAAAACAAGAATTGTGATAACTGAACATGTGTTAAGTTCAGTACCATTCATGCTATGTATTCAATAAGAATAATCTTTCAATAAGAATAATCTGAGGTGTAACTAAAGGAATTGCAGACTAGGTTGATTTGGCCCTCACAGTTAATGTATGTCAACTAAAGTTACAGTAAAATCATTCAAAAAAGTTGCATCCTACTAAGTTACATGGAAATGCCTTCATAAATATAACTTGTAGGCTATGTAAAAGGAATGCAGGTCATGTGCCGGTTGGGTGGTCTTGGTTGACAGATCGTGACCAAAATAGGCCAGTCTCGCCTTGATATCACACAGAGTCATCCTACCAAGTTACAATGAAATCCCTTCATAAATACAAGAGGCCCCAGGGGGCCTGAGGGTGCTCACCTGACATGGTAGCTTAATTATCAACTCAGAAAATTGATTTTAACAAGTTGCATCTGCTCCTCCTAAGAAAAGCTTATACCAAATATCCAAAGATTCTGACCAGTGGATCTAAAAAAAACGATTTTTAAAGAATATTCCTCATATTGAACTAAGTTATAATTCGGGCTCCCACAGGGAGCCCATATATGAACCCAGGAACTTGGCTTCAACAAGCTTGAATCTCACCCCCCTAAGGATGCTGCACACCAAATATCAAAATATTCCAACTGCTGGATCTGAAGAAGAAGATTTTTAAAGACAATTCCTCATTTTGAACTAAGTTATAATTCGGGCTACCACAGTGAGCCCAAATATAAACCCAGGGAATTGGCCTGAAAAAACTTCAATCTCACCCACTAGGCATGCTGCGTACCCAATATCAAAAGATTCTGCCTGTAGGATCTTGAGAAGAAGATTTTTAAAGAAATTTGCCTGAAATGCACTAAGTTCAAATTTGGGCTCCTATACTGAGCCCAAATATGAACTCAGGGGGGCCGATTTGAACAAACTTGAATCAGATCCACCCCACAATGTTGCATACCAAATATCAAAAGATTCTGCCTGCTGGATCTGGAGAAGAAGATTTTTTAAGAAATTTGCCTTTAATGCACTAAGTTCGAATTTGGGCTTCTATACTGAGCCCAAATATGAATCCAGGGGGCCAATTTGAACAAACTTGAATCAGATCCACCTCACAATGTTGCATACCAAATATCAAAAGATTCTGCCTGCCGGATCTGGAGAAGAAGATTTTTTAAGAAATTTGCCTTAAATGCACTAAGTTAGACTTCGGGCTTCTATACTGAGCCCAAATGTAAATCCAAGGAGCCGATTTGAACAAACTTGAATCAGATCCACCCCACAATGTTGCATACCAAATATCAAAAGATTCTGCTTGCTGGATCTGGAGAAGATTTTTTAAGAAATTTGCCTGAAATGCACTAAGTTAGAATTCGGGCTTCTATACTGAGCCCAAATGTAAATCAAGGGAGCCGATTTGAACAAACTTGAATCAGATCCACCCCACAATGTTGCATACCAAATATCAAAAGATTCTGCCTGCCGGATCTGGAGAAGAAGATTTTTTAAGAAATCTGCCTGAAATGCACTAAGTTAGACTTCGGGCTTCTATACTGAGCCCAAATGTAAATCCAGGGAGCCGATTTGAACAAACTTGAATCAGATCCACCCCACAATGTTGCATATCAAATATCAGAAGATTCTGTCTGCTGGATCTGGAGAAGAAGATTTTTTAAGAAATTTGCCTGAAATGCACTAAGTTCAAATTTGGGCTCCTATACTGAGCCCAAATATAAACCCAGGGGCGATTTGAACAAACTTGAATCATATCCACCCCACAACGTTGCATACCAAATATAAAAAGATTCTGCCTGCTGGATCTGGAGAAGAAGAGTTTTTAATGTTTCTCCCATTGCCTACAGTGCTAAAAAGTGCACTCAGTACTTTTTCAAAAGTCCTGAAAAAAAATACCTTGTGATCAAACCGATAGGGATTTTTTTTAACCATTCTGTTCTACTGGATAAAAGTAAGCTTTATACAAAAATAAGAATTCTCTGTGCCATGTAGTTTTGGAGATATGGCAGTTTTAAGGTTTTTCCTATTTTTAGCTCCTGAGGTTCCCACGGGGCAATGAAATTTGGTTCAAATCGACCTCACGGTTCTGAAAATAGAAATTTTAGGCGTGGCCAAAATTTTTGCCCCTTCCGTAACGAAGACAATTAATGCCCGACAAACTTCTCTTGCACAAACTTGATTCTAAACCTCAAAAGGACTCTGTATACCACATATCAAATCTCTGCTATTGGTGCTTCATTAGGAGATTTTTAAAAAAATGGCCATTTTTTCCCCACCCCTCTGCTCAATATGAGCCGAAACCTAATTTGTAAAAAAATCAAAATATAACCACTACTTACATGAAATTTAATTAAAATGTGTCCAGTGATTTAGGAGAAAGAGGGTCAAACACCACCTTCATGCAGGACGACGGATGGATGGACGGACGATGGACGAAGAGTGATCAAAAAAGCTCACCCCGACTTTCAGTCAGGTGACCTAACAAGCTGCTCCAGGGGGGCGGAGGGTGCTAACCCGGCATGGTAGCCAAAATATCAACCAAGGGAATTGACAAGTTCCATCTGCCCCTCCTAAGAAAAGCTTATACCAAATATCGAAAGATTCTGACCAGTGTATCAGAAAAAAAGACTTAAAGAATATTCCTCAAATTGAACAAAGTTATATAATTCAGGCTCCAAATATGAACCAGGGACTTGGATTGAACAAACTTGAATACCCCCCCCCCCCCCCCCTGCCCCCCTCCCACAAAGGATGCTACATACCAGATATCAAAAGATTTTTAAAGAATATTTCTCATATTGCACTAATCCTAACATTTGGGCTCCCATAGACAGCCCAAATATAGACACAGGGATATGATTTCAACAAACATGTGAATGAATCTTCCAAAATTGTTACATGTGAAATATGAAAGCCTTTGAAGCAGTGGTATGGGAGAAGAAGATTCTTAAATGTTTTCCCATTACTCACAGTGTTGGAAAAATGATGACTGAAAAAGTACCCTATGATAAAACCGATGGCAATTTTTATTATACCATTCCTTTCTGCTTTTCCTAATGAAGCTTCAAACAAAATAAAAATTCTCAGTACTGTGTAGTTTTGGAGATATGGGCGTTTGAATTTTTTTCTGTTTTTAGCTCCTTCTGTTCCCATGGGGTGACAGGAAATTTTGGGGGGGTATATATTAGGTACTCATGATCCAATAAGTCATATCAAATTCGGTTCAAACCTGCCTCTCAGTTCGGAAAATAAAAATGTTGGTAGAGTTTGGGCTCCCACAAGAAGCCCAAATATGAACCCAGGCATTTGGCTTTAACCAACGTATATCTCACTTCACTTAGGATACTGCATACCAAATATCAAAAGATTCTCACTGGTGGATGTGAAGAAGAAGATTTTTGAAGAATATTCCTCATATTGAACTAAGTTATAATTTGGGCTCTGACAGGGAGCCCAAATATAAACCCAGGGGCTTGGCTTGAACAAACTTAAATCCCCCCCCCCCCCCCCCCCCAAGGATGCTGCATACCAAATATCTAAACATTCTGACTGCTGGAATTGAAGAATATTTCTCATATTGAACTAAGTTATAATTCAGGCTTCAACTGTGAACCAAATTATGAACCTGGGGACTTGGCTTAAACAAACTTGAATCCCCCCCCCCCCCAGAATGATGGATATCAAATGTCAAAAGATTATGATTGGTGGATCAGAAGAAGAAGATTTTTAAAGAATATTCCTCATACTGCTCTAATTTAAACATTTGGGCTCCCACAGAGAGCCAAATATGGACATAAGGATTTCTTTCAAACAATCTTCCAAAGATGTTATATGTGAAATTTGAAAGCTTTTGGTTCAGTGGTTTGGGAGAAGAGGCGTCTGAAATGTTTTCCCTATTGCCCACAGTGTTAGAAAAAGAAGACACAGAACTTTTTCCAAGTCCCCAAAAAGTACTCTGTGATAAAACCGATAGCAATATTTTTGACCGTTCCATTCTGTTAGCCCAAAGAAAGCTGCACACCAAAAAAGTGCTGTGTAGTTTGGAAGATATTTACATTTTAATTTTTTTCTATTTTTAGCTCCTGCAGTTCCCATGGGGCAATGGGAAAAAAAATGTCAGCATAAATTAAGTACTTATGACCCCATAAACCCTCATATCAAATTTGGTTCAAATCAGCCTCTTGGTTTGGAAAATAGAAATTTCAGGCGGGGCTAAAATTCTTGCCCCTCCCATAATGATGGCGAATATATACCTTCAAACTTCTCTTGAACAAATCTGAGTCTACATCTCAAAAGGAAACTGCTCACCAAATATCAAGTCTCTGCTACTGCTGGTTCATGAGAAGAAGATTTTTTAAGATTCACTTTTTGGATGTGGCCATACCGAGGGGCAGGTCAACTTGATTTGAACAGAATCAAAATGCGATGTCATAACAAACTTCACTTAAATCTGTTCAGTGGTTTTGGAGAAAAAGCAAACACCATGTTCAAGGATGACGGACAGTGAGTGATCACTATAGCTCACCCTGACTTTCAGTCAGATGTGCTAATGAACTGTACTCTGTGCTAAACAAATCTAGATCAAGTGCCAGTGCACCTGTCAAGATCAAAACAAGACATTCTTATCAAGACTTTATATTTAGTCATTCTACCAAGTTATAATAAAATCCTGTCATAAATATGACCTGTAGACTGTGCTAAAGGTTTTCGGGCTTCTGCCTATGTGTTCCTTTGGCCGATCATGACCACAATAGAACATTCTCATATAGTCACGACCTCAACCTCCAAATGAAATTTTGTGAATACCGGACAACAACTACTATGCTACATAAAATGTGAACAGACTCGCAGACTAACAGACATGTGATGGTAATAGCTTATCTTCACTTCGTCAAGATAACCTAAAACCCACCTAAAAGTTGGGGTACTTCTCCACTTTCTCCACATTTGCCCCGCCTCTCTCCTGAGATGTTGTATGTCAATTATGAAAGGATTCTGATTGGTGAATCTGAAAAAGAAGATTTTTGATGAAATTCTTGCATATTTCACTAAACTAAAATTCAGGATCTTATATAGATTCTAAATATTAAACCATGAACTTGATTTGAAGAAAGTCGAATCTGATCCACCTATAGATGCAGTATAAAAAATATGAAAGCATTCTGACTGGTCAGACTGAAGATGATTTTTAAAGTAATTCCCTCACATTGCCATAATTTAAAATTTGGACTCCCATAAGGAACTCAAATATTAACCCAGAAACCTACTTTGAACAAACTTGAAGCTGATTCCCCTAGAGATTTTGTATACTAGATATGAATAGGGAGCCTAAATATTAATAGGAATCGAACTGAACAAACTTGATCTGACCACCCTAGAGATGTTGGATACCAAATATGAAAGTATTCTGAGTGGTGGATTTGAAGGCGACAATTTTGAAAGATTATCCCCATATTGTACTAGGTTGAAAATTGGGCTTTCATTGGAAGACCAAATATTAAACCTGGTTTGAACAATCTTGAATCTGGCCATCAAAAAAATAATGTAGAGTAAATATAAAAAGATTCTGACTGGTGGTTCGGAAAAAGATTTTTAAAAATTATTACCCATATTAGCTAAAGTAAAAAAAATTGAGCCCAAATATGAAGCAAAGGGCTTCATTTCAACAAACATGCATCCCCACCCTCTTCCATGCCCACCTACTCCTCCCAAGGGATACTGCATACCAAATATAAGATTTGGATAATTGGTTCTGAAGAATTTTTTTTTCAATTTTTGCAAATATGCTCACATTTTTGCCCGCTACCAAACACCCTAACACAACTAAGGCCATACAAAGTAGATCTTCTGTTTCTCAGGCCATTATTTGTAAAATTGCATGCGGGCGAGCGTTTTTTTTATTTTATTTTTTATATCTGTAATTATTTCTTTGCCATCAAAAATGTATGTTCTTGGTTTATGTTTTAGGTCTCATAATCTGCAGAATAGCATGTGTGGTGGTGTATTTTGTCCCTTGAGAGCAAGAAGGCTTTGCAATGCTAAAGCATTGCAAAGCCTTCTTGCACTCAGGGACAAATTTATCAATGTTTTTAACTTGGGTAAAATATCAGACATAAACCATTTAATTTTTATTTTTTTTAAGTTCACATTGCTTATAAAAAGAGAGTATGCGGCAGCCAAAAGGTCCATGCGGGAGGGCCTGAGAAACAGAGTTTTATTTTCTTTAGGCCTAATGGCAATTTTTTTTTAACATTCAGTTCTACTGGCCCTAAGGATGCTTCATACAAAATAATAGATCTCTGTTGCATGCAGTTTGGGAAAAATGGGCGTTTGAAAATATTTTAGCTCCTGGAGTTCCTACTGGAACACAGGAAATTTTTTTGGCTTTGGCATGAGTCAAATATCTATGACTCAATAATACCACATACCAAATTTGTTTCAGATCAGGCCATTAGTTCAGAAAATAGAAATTTTGGGTTGTGGCACTCCCACTACAAAGGCAAATATTGCACGAAAGATTTCTGTTCATAAATGTGATTCTTGCCTCAAACTGAAGCTCCATACCAAATATAAAGTCACTGAATGCACTGGTTCATCATAAGATTTAATTGGCATGTTTAATTGAACAGAAATGGAATGCCCATTTGGTCCATCACTTACACAAACTTTCATTTGAATTGGTCCAGTGGTTTCAGAGAAGACTCAAAGACAACTTGATATGTAACAATGAACATAGGATTACTGACAAACATTGATAACAATACCTCACCCTGACTTTCAGTCAGGTGAGCTAAAAAGTTCAGTGGTTGAAGATAAGTGGTTAATGGTGAGTGCTGAATATTAGTGTATTACAAAAGTTATCAATCATACCATAATCTATCTGGTTTCACATCTCATCATCCCCAGAACTAAAAGCTGTAGCATAATATGTTCTAAAAATAAAACAAAACAAACATTATATAAGAAAAAAAGTTTTCAAACCAAGTAGTTGCATTATGTATTTGACAGGTTTCCACTCATGACCTAAACGGCATTGATTCATCAATGATCTTAATGTGGGATATGTATTGTTACAGACAATATCACCAAAACATGCACAATGCTTACACGTAGGTGTTCATTTACAAGATGCCGTTGAGTGATTCCCTGGTCACCATAATACTGGATCTGACCTGTGTCAATATACAATAACCAAATATATATGTCATTAAAACTGGCATACTGAATGCATCAGGCTTCTGATAATTACAGCAAAGCTCATACTGTTTATGCAAAGTTTATGCAAACCTCCGTTGGCATAACCCATTTGCAAATTATGCAAAATTAAATTATCTGTGGATTGTAAATAAAAACCTGATGTATGGAATTTAAATGAAAGTTTCAGTAACACTGTAGCTTAACTTGTGTGTTGTGTTTGATTATTTATTTATTTATTTATTTGTGTTTAAGGTCACATATGCCTGCACAATGGCTAATCATGACCATGACAGTTTTACGGGTGGAGGAAGCCGGAGCACCCGGAGAGAACCACCAAGCAACGTCGAGCAACTGTCAGCTCCCCAACATAGTAACTCCACACAAGCAGGGTTAGCATTGGTTGAAGACAAGTGCACCTTCTACGTGCAGTACACCTTAGTACACAACGCCCACCGTGTCCCCATGTGGGCATGTGGGTGAAGTGTCTTGCCCAAGGACACAACACGGTTGCCGCCTGCACCTCTACCTACTGAGCCACCATGCCCCCATGTTGTGTTTGATGAAAAGGATAATGTTCAATGTTTATGAAAGGATTACGAAATAAGACAAGAATTGTGATAATTGGGAATAGGTTCATTTCTGTTCCCTGTATTTATTTATTTATTTATTGTTGTGTAAGGTCACATACTTCTGCACAATGGCTAATCATGACCACAACATAGAGATAAAGTCAAGGTCAGTCAATCGTTTATATCCCATGCTGCATATTTTAGAGGACTTGCACCCCAAGCATTAGTGACTGGGTCCTATTTTACCAGTGAAACAGAGCTTGTTTACCACAGTAAACAAGCACTGCTTCACTTCCCGGGGTTCCCACAGGGGTGTTCCCTGTATGCTATGTTTTTGATAAAAATACTATTGAGGTGCACACTGTACCAAAAAGCTGAGGGGTGGGTTAATATGACCTCACAGTTATTGTATGTGGCCCTCACAGTTAACGTATATCAACAAAAGTTACCAAGTTACATGTACAGTGAAATTATTCCAAAACGAGTCATCCTATGAAGTTACATTGAAATCCCTTCATAAATATGGCCTGTAGACTGTGCTAAAAGTTTTCGGGCTTCGGGCCCCTGTAGCCGTCAGTTTCCCAATTGTGTCCAAAGGGGACGTTCTCATCTAGACATTATATTAAGTCAACCTACCAAGTTACAATGAAATCCCTTCATAAATATGACCTGTCGACTGTGCTAAAGGTTGTTGGGCTTTGGGCTTGGGCAGCCATCATGGTTGAATGATCACAACCAAAAGGGGACATTCTCATCTGGGCATCATCTGGAGTGATCCAACGAGTTACAATGAAATCCCTTCATAAATATGACCTATAGACTGTGCTCAAGGTTTTTAGGCTTCGGGCCTCTGAAGCCATCACAGCTGACCAATCATGACCAAAAGGGGATGTCATCATCTAGGCATTATATGGAGTCAAACTAACAGGTTACAATGAAATCCTTCCATAAATATGACCTTTAGACTATGCTAAAGGTTTTGCGGTTTTGGGCTCGGGCAGCCATCAAGGCTGAATGATCGAGACCAAAATGGGACATTCTCATCTCAACATTATTATATCCCTTCATAAATGTCACCTGTAGACTGTGCTAAAGGTTTTCGGGCTTCAGGCCACTGTAGCCATCACAGTTGCCTAATGGTGTCCAAAAGGGGCTGTTCTCATCTAGACATTATATGAAGTCAACCTACCAAGTTACAATGAAATCCCTTCATAAAAATGACTTGTAGACTGTGCTCAAGATTTGCGAGCTTCGGGCACCTGTAGCCATCACAGTTGACCAATCATGACCAAAAGGGGATGTCATCATCTAGGCCTAACAAGTTACAATGAAATCCTTCCACAAATACGCCCTACAGACTATGCTAAAGGTCTTTGGGCTCAGGCAGCCATAAATGCTGAATGATCACGACAAAAAGAGGATATTTTCATCTAGACATTATTTGGAGTCATCCTACCATGCTACAATGAAATCCCTTCATAATTATGACTTGTAGACTTTTCTAAAGGTTTTTGGGCTTCGGGCCCCTGTAGCTGTCACAGTTGCCCAATCGTGTCCAAAAGGGGAGGTTCTCATCTAGACATTATATGAAGTCAACCTACCAAGTTACAATGAAATCCCTTCATAAATATGACCTGTAAACTGTGCTAAAGGTTTTCGGTCTTCGGGCTTGGGCAGCCACCATGGTTGAATGATCACAACCAAAGGGGACAATCACATCTGGGCATCATCTGGAGTGATCCTACGAAGTTACAATAAAATCCCTTCATAAATATAACCTGTAGACTGTACTCTAGGTTCTCGGGCTTCGGGCACCTGTAGCCATCACAGTTGACCAATCACGACCAAAAGGGGATGTCATCATCTAGGCATTATATGGAGTCAACCTAACAGGTTACAATGAAATCCTTTCATAAATATGACCTTTTGCCTATGCTAAAGGTTTTTGGGCTCGGGCACCCATGAAGGCTGAATGATCGCGATCAAAATGGGACGTTCTCATCTAGACATTATTTGGAGTCATCCTACCAAGTTACAATGAAATTCCTTCATAAATATGACCTGTAGACTGTGCTAAAGGCTTTTTTGCTTCGGGCCCCTGTAGCCGTCACAGTTGCCCAATCACGTCCAAAGGGGGACTTTCTCATCTAGACATTATATGAAGTCAACCCACCAAGTTACAATGAAATTCCTCAAAAATATGACATGTAGACTGTGCTAAACGTTTTCGGCTCGGGCAGTCGTCACAGTTGGCAGATCATGCCCAAATGGGGAAATTCTCATCTAGACATCACAAGGAGTCATCCTACCAAGTTAGGTGGGCAACATTAATATTTATTTATTTACTTATTGGTGTTTAAGGTCACATACTTATGCACAATGGCTAATCATGACCATGACAGTTTTACGGGTGGAGGAAGCCGGAGTACCCGGAGAGAACCACCGAGCAACGAAGAGCAGCTGTCAGCTCCCCAACATCGTAACTCTGAACTCTGCACCGCAGCACAGGCAGGGTTAGATTGGTTGAAGACATGCGCACCATCGACGTGCAGTACGCCTCAGTACACAGCGCCATCGTGCCCCCATGTAGGCAATCGGGGTGAAGTGTCTTGCCCAAGGACCCAATGCGGTTGCCGCAGGTGGGATTCGAACCGAGGACCTGTCGGCTTGCAGCCTGCACCTCTGCCACCGCGCCCCCGGCAACATTAATACCAAGTACGATAAATATCCTTCAATGCAATCAAAAGGATAGGACACACATATTTTGTACATTTTGATATGATATGTAAAGTTGAACTAAGTTTGTGACCTTGATCTTGGAGATAAGGCATTCCAAATTTATTCACGACACATTCACTGATAGTGGGCAACAGTAATACCAAGTGTCATTAACATCCTTTGAGGTATTCAAAAGTTCTCATCCAGACACGACTTGGAATATTTGGATGTAGGATTTGTAAAGTTGAACTAAGTCTTTGACCTTGACCTTGCAGACAAGCATTCCAAACCTTATTTGCCACACACCCTCTGGTGGTGGGCAACAATAACACCAAGCATCATTAATACCCTTCAAGGCTACCAAAAGGTCTGAGCCAGACAAGACTTGGAATATTGAGATATGGGTTTGGAAGTGGGTATTTGAAGTAGAACTAAGTCTGTGACTTTGCAGACAAACATTCCAAACCTATCTGTGGCACTTCCTCTGGTGTTCGGCAACAATAATACCACATATCATTAACTACTAAAACGCATAGGATATTACATCTCTTCGAAGAAACAGTCTTAAATTCCATAACTTACCAAATTCTTTTGAGTTACTCTCCAACAATGATCCTAATTTATATAAATGTGGTTTAACTATCATGACATCTTGACTTGACAACTAACTTTTTTGCATTTGTTCATCATTTTGTTCAATTAGTGGAAACTTATAGGTTATCAACTTTGCAACATTGTGCAATCATCACAAAAAAGTTTACAAATACAATATGGTTCAAATTAAATATCATTAGTATCCTTTAACGGTATCAAAAGTTCTGAGCTGGACACAACTTGTACAGACTGATGGATGGATGAACGGACAGACGGAAGGATGCTAAAAGTGAGAGTTGTAGGCTTAAAAAATTACGAAAAAAAATTAATCATTTTAATTTGTTCAGACAACAGTTAAAACCTCGTATTTTTGGAAAAAATTCCAGGGGAGGGGAGAGGGGTTATAGACATGGTTACATCTCCCAACCTAATACTGAAGAGAAACTAACGCTAACCCCAATCATGGATTGACCCTAACCCTTAATATAAATCCCCAAAATTTGCAATAGTCTCATATCTTATTAATTAAGCTCATAATATATCAAATGAAAGTGTCAATGACACTGTAGCTCAAATTGTGTAAGACATGTACATGTAAAGTCTGTGACACAGCAATGACACACACTGATAACAAAGGTACATGTAAAGTTTTGTAAAGATCTTTATATAAATACTGACCGTAGCCTGTAACAAATGTACAGGTAAAGTATTGTAAAGGTGGGTGACAATTAGATGGTGCACCATAAGCTAAAAGTTAATTGTTTTGGCCTGTTTGATTCAAACCCTTCTAAGGTTGATTCATACTAATTAATAAATATTTGTCCAGTCCTTCTTAAAATATACGTATTTGATGAAACTAAGTTGAACAAGAGCACCACTGGGCATTGCATCATACGCCCGTGAACTGTTCAAATTGTACCATTTTAACACATTTGCAATTTTTTTAGAGTGCGAGAAATTTATACTGGCATATATATATATGTTACGGTCAGACTTTGAAATCAGTGATTTTGTGAAATGACTAAATTTTTCAGTCATTTGAGAAAAAGACTAAAAATATTTGATGAATTCTAAGTCCAACAGGGGCCATAATTCAGGCAAAAATTGTTCAGACCGACCCTATATTCGAACTTGACCTGTATTTTGTTGTGATTAAACCAAATACCAAATTTGGAGCCAATCGGAAAACAAATACTAAAGTTATCATCCGGAAACCAAATATTTGACGAATTCTAAGTCCAACAGAGGCCATAATTCAGGTGAAAAATGTTCAGACCGACCCCATATTCGAACTTGACCTGTATTTTGTTGTGATTAAACCACATACCAAATCTGGAGCCGATCGGAAAACAAATACTAAAGTTATTGTTCGGAAACCAAATGGACGGACGGACGGACGGACGGACGGACGGACGGACGGACGGACGGACGGACGGACGGACGGACGGACGGACAGACAGACAGACAGACGGACGGACAACGCCATACTATAATACGTCCCATTTTTCAAACGGGCGTATCAAAATTTGGGGTAACGTAGGGAGCACAAATATTTTTTTACAGAATTTTGCATATTGCACTAAGTTGAAATTTGGGTTACCATCATGACTGCATTTACATAGCAGTTTTCGGAACAATTTTCAACTTATAGCTAATCAATTTCAAATTTATCCAAGTTAAATGACTGCTATTAAATTTTTTAAAATTAATTCGACCCCTGGGTACCATAGGGAGCCCACATATTAACCTAGGAACTTGAACAAACTTCATTCTGCCCCACGAGATCTTATATACCAAATATTAAAGAATTTGTACTGGTAAATATGAAGATGATTTTTAAAGAAATTCCCTCATAATTCATTTAGTTAAAATCTGTGCTCCCATAGGGGACCCAAATATTAAACCGATTACTCAATCTGAACAAAATTGAATCTGACCCTCCTAGAGATGATGTATATCAAATATGAAAGTATTCTGACTGGTGTATCTGCTGAAGAAGATCTTTAAAGATTATCCCCCATATTGCACCAAGTTAAAATTTGGGCTTCCAATGGGAAGACCAACTATTAACAGAAGGACTTGATTTGAACAATCTTGAATCAGACTCTCGTAACAATGATGTATCTCAAACATGAAAAGAGTCTGACTGGTGGAACTGAAGAAGGTTTTTAAATATGATTCTCCATACAGAGAAACCTGTCTGAAGAGACCACTGTTGTGTGAGACCACCGGTCTTGAGAGATCGTTGTGACCTTGTACAATTTAGGTTGTTTTACTCTATAAAGGACTTGTCATGCAAAATCACTTGTCTTGGGAGACCACTCTTTCATGGAGAAAAGGGTGTATTA
Organism: Pictodentalium vernedei; assembly: GCA_031216915.1. NCBI lineage: Eukaryota > Metazoa > Mollusca > Scaphopoda > Dentaliida > Dentaliidae > Pictodentalium > Pictodentalium vernedei. Next base: position 372,194,500 of record CM062294.1, on the reverse strand, counting down.
CCTAAGTTAAAAATTTGGGTCCCTATATTCAGCCAAAATATAAACCACGCGGCTTCATTTCAACAAACTTGTATCTAACTCCCTATGGAAGCTGTGTACCAAATATCAAAAGTTTCTGAGCATTAGTTCTGGAGTCAAATTTGAAAAAAAAATTTGCAAATAAGCTGACTCAGCATTTTTTTGCTATTTCCTAGGACAATAACCATGTAAAATTTAGCGCATCACAAATTCTGGACCACATGCGCATCTACACTAATTGATACCGATACTTCAGACCAAGTTTCGTAAAAATCCAATAACAAATGTAGGAGTTAAGCAGGGAAGCCTTTTGTGATGGAAATTTTGCTATTTCCAGGGGCCATAACTATGCAAAAATTATCGCTTCATAAATTCTTTATCACATGCACATCTACACTTTATACTGATACTTTAGACCAAGTTTCGTAAAAATCCAATGAACATTGTAGGAGGGAAACAGGAAATTTTGTTTTGCAGGAGTCGACTCAAGTACTTATGACCCAATAATACCACATACCATAACTATCAGTTCAGAAAATAGAAATTATGGGCATGCAAACAACAAACTTGATTCTGCACCTCAAAAGGAAAACTCCATCTGAATTATCAAGTCATTGTACCCACTGGTTCATGAGAAAAAGATTTTTAAACAAGAGATTGTCATTCGGAAGTGACTATGCCCCTGACTTGGCAATGACCTTGACCTCCATCGAGCAAAAATAGATTTGTTTGCGACACATCATCACAACAAAATCTTAGAGACAGACGGACGGATGAAAATGACAAACACTATATGCCCACCAAAAATTGGGGGGGAGGGGGGAGGGACATTAAAATTTTGGAGCACTTTCCACCACTCCCTCCCTATGGGCTGGACATGTTCATTTGAACAAAAATGCAATGCCTCTTTGGAACCATTACTAACACAAACTACATGTAACACTTGAATCGGTTGGCCCTCTAATTTGGAGTGTAGGTGGATGATGGACGGAGACTGATTAGATGAGCTCAACTTGATTGGGTGAGCAAAAAAGAAAGGAGCTTAGAAAATTAAATCCCACTTGATCCCACCATCTATCTCAGGTATATTAAGTAATCTGACTCTGTGTGTACAAGTAGACTCTTTCTCGGGTGTCATTGGCAGTGAGGGAAGAGGCGAGATTGCTGCATGGTGGGTGCGGGTGTCAACAGTTTATGCAGTTCCCTTTTATTAGGAGCTTGTAATTTCACCAATCACCTTACATGTGATACATAAGGGAGAATACTGTAAATGCAATTTTAAGTTTTGCATTTAAAGGTACTGCATTTTAATTCACCATTTCTTTGAATTAGTCATATGTATAACTTATGGGAACTTGATGGTCCATCGATCAGCATGCCTCACTTCTGATAGAGAAGTTGGGAGTTTCAACCTGATTTACATCACTTGTGCTGTGTCAATAATGAGCAAGGCACTTATTCTCCACCGCTTATGTGGGAATATGGTAGCAAAGTGTGCTACGATATATATGGCATGCCAATGATACGTATGCCATGACATATCAGTGGCCAGCCAAAATGTTATGCCTCCGTTCACTTTTTGACACTACTGGTTAATTTTTCAACATTACGGATTTTTACATTACTGGTCGATTTGTTCGACATTACTTGTTGATTTCGACATTACTGGTTAATCTTTTCGACATTACTGGTCGATTTCGACATTACTGGTAAATTTATACACTACTGGTTGTAACAAGCCCCCATACCAGCTAGTGTTAATTTTTTTCATATAAGTCGAATACCTGTTGCCCACTTATGCTGAATATAAAAACATTTTCAAATCAGATTAAGGGTTCTGAATGGTGAAAGTATGAGAGGTACCAAAAATCCTGCATCTTCCAGGCTAACTCCAGATATTGACCCACAAATTTCACTTGAACAAATTTTATTTGTGACCCGAGAATGAAGCAGAATACCAATCATCAAAGCATTGCATCCACTGGTTTGAGAGATCTTTTAAATGTTTGGGGTAAATTTCCCCCACATACATCCCATTGGTACTGAGGCACTTCAAATGAACAAATTGAAAGGCTATCACCACACAAATATAGTGTATACAATTTGTCTGAATTTAAACAAAGTAGTGTTTGAATAAAAAGATTTCAATTTTCCAATTTCCAGCTGCATTAACTGATAGAATGCTAGATTATTTTTCCTGGTCTGAAATTGTCATTCAAAAGTTGTTTTGTTACAAATTATATGACCGAGCGTACTGGCTGAAGGCATTCTCCAATAATTTGTAATAAAACAGATTTATAAGAACAAAATATTTTTTGCATTTGACCAAATATGAAACATGAGCAAGGAAGATATCGGCTTTTGCTTTGGTATCCTATATTTTTTTAAAGCCCTGATAGTGGATTCTAGCACTCAACCAGTTAGGATGCTGTATAAGTAAGAAAAATTTGTTTACTTTGAAATTCTCACCTCTGATATCAATATTCCACAAATTCAAATGAAATATGCACAAATTATACATCAAAATGAAGGCTCAACTCACAGAATTGACAGCAGGCACCAATGGTTTCCTGTAAGTCTGTTACCATATTTGTACCAGAACTGATAATAAAATAATATTTCCTGAGAACAACTTGTGGCCAAATGATGCAGCGATAGGACTGCATTATGGAAAAGGACAATGCTGTCTGCATTCTTTAATGAAGATGGATTCTATGTTCAATGGACATGTGCAAATCATTCGATGAAAAAGTTATAAACTGAGTTAAGGGATCTTCATTCTGGAGAAAAAAAAATGAGTAAAAATTAAAGTTTTTCCAACACACCGACCCTATTTTTTTTATCCTGTCAGCAGAAACAGAACACAAATATTTTTTAGGCCTTACCATCGAAAAACAAAATCATAATTCTAGGAAATTTGACCAGGTGTCATGATACCTTTCACAGAATATGTTGAACTTTGTTGTCTCCATATAATAACTGTATGCTGTATTAAACCGATCTTTCTCATTTTTTTGATTTTAGAGGGCACTGTATACCGCTTTCTCTGTACGATGACCATGACATGAAATCTAGACTGAACCATCAATGTAAATAAAGCAGACAGTTTTTTTAATTTACCCCCCACAAAGCGCAGTCACTGTGTTTTGAAGAATTTTAATGTCCTAGCTTTGTTCATGGATATCTGAAGCTCATTTGGACACAAGTTGTTTGCCTGAAATATTATTTTGTTATCAGTTCTGGTACGAATACGGTAGTGGACTGCAAGGAACATTGGTGTTACCACAGGTGTCTGCTGCCAACTCTGAGTTATTCATTTATTGTTGTTTAAGGTCACATACTTCTGCACAATGGCTAATCATGACCACAACATGGAGATAAAGTCAAGGTCAGTCAATCGTTTATACCCCATGTTGCCTATTTTAGAGGACTCGCACCCCACGAATTAGTGACTGGGTCCTATTTTACCAGTGAAATAGAGCTTGTTTACCACAGTAAACAAGCACTGCTTCACTTCCCGGGGTTCCCACGGGGGCAACTCCTGAGTTCATTTCATATATTTTTATTAGCTGCGACTAGCAGCTCTATAAGTGGCAATGTCGGTCTGTTGGTCGGTCGGCCGGTCGGTCTGTCGGTCGGTCTGTCTGTGACCAACGAGTTTCAAAACTCAATAACTTTTGAAATACTTGATGGAATGACTTTATATTTGGCATGTAAGTGTATCTTATTGATGTCTAGCCACTGTTCAATGCATGTGTTGTTCCAAAGATTTTTCTTGGAGTTATGGCCCTTGATGAACTAAGAATTTTGTGAGATTGCACCACCTGTCGCAGCTACGGCATCGATGTCGCAATTTTTTTCAAGTTCTATACGTTGCAACATTCATTTTGGTGTATAATTTGGTTATATTTAATTCCAATTTATGGAATATCACAGGTGGGAATTGCAAAGTAAACAAATTTCACTTACTTATATAGCACCTCAATGTCATTATGATGGCATTATATTTTTTTTTATATTAACCCCTTACAGAACACCCACAGGGTCATAGGCAAAACTTTTTCACATTAATCAAATACATGTTAACTAATCAAGCTATAAACCAAATTCAGTTCAAATTGGCTCAGGGAGTTTAAATTTTCAAAATCTGAGTGGGGCTTCGAAACTTGCCCCTCCCAGGGTGATGACAAATATTGCCCCAGAAACTTCCTTGAACAAACTTATAGCTAGACCGTAAGGGAAGCGGAAAATTAAACAAACCCTAAAAGCATGCACATTAAAATGGTGGCAAAATTTGCATGTATTTTCATTGTTCATATATGTACTTCAAATGCATTTACATGTACTACAGTGAGGGTGTGGTGGCTCAGTAGGAAAAAGTGCAGGCTGTAAGGCAAGAGGTCCTTGGTTCGAATCCACCTGCAGTAACCCTATTGTGTCCTTGGGCAACAAACTTCACCACCGTTGCCCATGTGGGGGCATGGTGCCATTATGTACTAAGGCATACTGCACGTTGAGGGTGCACTTGTCTTCAACCTATGCTAACCCTGCATGTGTGGAGTTAGTATGTTAGGAAGCCGGACAGTTGCCTGCCATTGCTTGGTGGTTCTCTCCAGATACTCCACCTTCCTCTGCCCCATAAACTGTCCTACACAAGGCGACCATGGCTGTCGAAAGGATCATTAACCCCAAATAAATAAATAAATTGTAAAATAAATTAATACATGTACTACAGTTGATCCTGAGCAGAGCTTCAGAACAATGAAATTGCTGACCCACGATACTAACAGACCAGACAAATTCATTATACTGATTTCTTTTCATTACTCAAACAAAAACTTCAAAATTCAGAAAAAGATACAATGGGAACTCATTAAAAAGTACTGACCAATGCCGATACCAACTGTAGAAAAAGTGTAGACAGAAAATTAGAAATCAGGAAACGGAATAACGTATGAATGTGTTAATAATTTATACCCATGGTTGGTGATATAAATGCTTACTAGTAGTATTATGTATTATACATATCATGCAAATCAAAAAATTGATTAAGAAAAATTTTGTCTTCATTTTCTATCCAACAAAATGTTCATAAAACTCCCCAAAATGTGTAGACAGGTTGCTGATTCGTCACTCAGTAAAGCATGACTACTTTAAAAAAAAACTTCATAATAAATGAATTAGTCACCAACATCGTTTGAGGTCACAGCAATGCTACAGACACTGGGGCATTATTAACAAGGAGTTTATAGCACATGAGGGAGGAAAGGGGCGAACCATCTACATGTAGACAGCTTGGTAACTCAGGGAAGCTTATGGTATCTGTGAGTGTATTTCAAGTATGTCAAAGAGCTCTGCAGAAACTGACGTTTTAGCCAACTTTGTTTTAAAACAAGAGTTTTAAGCTATAAGATATATCGATAAAACCAGTATTCAGACCAGTATAAACTGAATACCGGTGCAATTTCAAAAATATTGGTTTATCTTCATTATTTATTTACTCACAATAAAATTTTCTAGACTAGATGTCTTCAGTTTTAACTGTAGTCCTGAATAATATTATCCTTTTACCCAACAAATCAGCCACATCGACCAGCATAATACCTGTACACATATTCAGCAGTTGAACAAATATTTTTAAAAAAAATTCAACAAAACCATATGATGTGATCCCTCACTGGAATGAGCTTGTTCCAATGAGGGTTCACATGATATTATTTTGTTGACATTTTTGAAAAATTTGATAAAATACTATTTAAAATAATAAATTTTGGTATCGTGTGTGTTGGGTAAAGGGTTATTTGAACTGCATCATCAAGGCTTGCTAATTTATTCCACTGTGATGGCTCAAGTCTCTATTCAGATATCTGAACATTCTTTTGATATCCCGGTGTACTGCAACATTTTTTTAATACCGATACCAGTATTCAGTTTAGAATATCATGCAGCCCTATCAGGAGCTCCTAAAATAGTCCAAGCATCATGCCTATTTTCCAGTTAATCATAGGGTATAGGGATCCTTGATACACTCCATCAGGATTCAGTTCATTTTCACACCTCAAGAGGATATCTAAGAACAATATTGAATTCCTCAAGCTCATAGTTGCTTACAGAATGATTTTGAAATTATGTTTATATTTTTAGTACATGCTAAGCCCCCCCCCCCCCCCCCCCCCCCCCATCTCCCTCATGAGAGCGAGTGTTAACTTTTTTTCATATAGCTCAAATACCTGTTGTCCAGTTATGCAGTACATCAGGTTTTATTCAAAGCAGACAAAGGAATACAGCAACAACCAAAGTTGATTGGGGGTGCTTCATGTCCTGTTTTGGAAACTCTGTGGATGGAGTCACAGCACTCTTGCTTTTTCACGGGTGATTATTTTCAAACTATCTAAATGTTTTTCATGGGTGGCTATTTTCAAGCCATCTAAATGATGGTAATGACAACATTTTGGGGGCTAAGATTAGCCGAGGTTGATTCTCACTGAATTGAATTATATGACAAAAGATTTGCAGCAACTATAGAATAAATCTCTTCTAAAACCATTTCAAAAAGAAAATTCAATGCTCTACACCAGATTTTATACAAAATTCTGTATTAAATTTATTAATGGGGAGGTTAACACTAACCATTCTGGGTCCTGATGCTGTGAAAATTCAAAGCTGGCAGACAATTGTTCGAGCATATGAAATGTAGAAAACTGAGTGAAATGGTGAAAATAATATTAGTCTTCACCCTCTTAATGGACTTCACAATATTTTCAAATGATTTTCAACAGAATTACATCATTGTTTTGAATATTTGAAAAATCATACTCTCTTTATTTTTCTTGAAATAACTTTTTTCAAATTGTAAACAAATGATTTTTTGCCAATCCAGTTCAAAGTTAATCAAACACTCAAGTTTGAAGAGGACAAATTCTTCAATTTTGTTCATAAGAATTAAAAGCATTGATGATTTTCAGACACTCCTCCAGTCCATTTCTATATGTACTCATACCATGTATGGTGGGCAGAAAAATTGCTTGTACACAGGCCATATGTACAGAATTTGATAGCTTTACTTGGGTCATAACGCATACATTAACGCGCATATCAATGTGCTATTTGTGCGCATTTCATGACAGAACTTCTAGTTTTAACTGTAGCTAGACTACCTCAGCCGGTCAGTAATACAACCTTATTGAATTTTTCAATTCAATTAATGTATCACTGTGTGTAACTGGTGCTTTTTAAAAATTTTGTTGACATTATGTATGATGTAGGAAGAAGTGCCAACGTTATTAAAACTAAATATTGCCCATGTGGAGGGTGGTAGCTCTGTGGTTACGAGTTTGAACTTTAAACTGTTCATAGTTCGATTCCCGCCAAGGTTAACTGCATTGTGTACTTGGGCAAAGCACTCAAGTTAATCTTGACGGTTCACTTGTGGGCACTGCTATTCTGAGTACTAAGGCATACTGCACATCAATGATGCACTTGTCTTCAACCTATGCTAACCATGCTTGTGTGGAGTTAGTACATTGTGGAGACTGGGAGTTGCTTGCCATTTCTCAGTGGTTCTGACGTGGTATCTTGACATCCTCCATCCATAATGCTGTCTGACACATAGTGACCTGGGGTGTCATAAGAGTCATTAAATCCCATTACATAAATAAATAAATTACATATTGTAAACCTAATCCCAGCTTTTCTTAAAAATCTGATAATTAGGCATTTCTTATATGAAGATTCTCCTTGATTTGAGGACAAACCATGGCTCAAATAGTGCTGAAATAGTTTGTAACTGGCTATCAGCATAATTGGTTGGAAAATCTGTCAACCGGATAATCATTATATCTTTAGTTCATGGAGTAGCATCTGGAGAATAAATAGTATGGTATTTGTCTGCGAGACATTAAGAATTCTTTCGCTGATGTGAACGTTGTCAAAGCTACCAAACATTTGCCAATTTTAGTGATGAACCGACAATCGGAATCTGCAATCAGAACCGGCCGGTTGTGGGGCATCGGAAAATTATGATAATTGGCAGTTGCCAGTTATTCTATATTTAACACTGACTATTAAAAATCCCTTTGATATCTGGCCATTTCAATAAAGATTTCCCATTAAAAATGTGTGTAGTACATAGCAGAAAAGTAATGGATTTGCAGAGCAGAGATAATACGGAATTTACCCACTGTAATCGGTACGAAATTGCTACCATTTCCTGAAGACTGTAGAGTTTACGTCAACATTAGAGGGAGGTAACACGTTGAAAAAATAACATTGAATAATATCTCCTGACAAACATGTAAACCATGCATCATACGACTTCACAGCCCACATTAACATCAAAGTTTTTGTATTCATTTAAAACACAAAGTATGTGTGCTCAGTAATCAGTATATTCCTTGTTAATACAGCCAAGTGTATTGCATCCTCACACAAAACCGTATTAACACTGTTTTACTGGAATAAAACCCAATCTTCACGAGAACGATACCGTGTGATTGTATCGTTAAAAACAATTTTTCACCACACCCAAACCAAAATGCTAATATTATTTTGGCTAATATTGCCCAGCACTAAATATGCATACTCTGAGAAGTTATGTGGTATTAAGCTTTCGTAATTGATGATTCATCAACGAAATTCTGTACATGTAGTAAAACAGGCACCAACAGATTTTCTTCAGTGTCCCACTTCAACCATCAGAATCGGCATCATCGGCAAAGAAATAACAGGTAATCCATTGCAAGTTTTGATAATCGGTTCATCACTAGTCAATTTACAATGATCAAATCACCCAATCAATTCCATGCTGTGACAGACAGATGATCCAACCTGTGCTGTTGTGTTTGGGCACTGGACATGCAAACTGACATATTTATCAGCAAAAAAGCTCTCTGATTATTTTAAAAACATGTAAAAAGGTATTAAGCAGAATTATTATAACTATCAGTTAGACTGACCAATATTAATCAGACCCACATTATTTAATTCCAAGATGCAGATAAAGTGTATATCCAAAAAATAAGGTGCACAAAATGTCTGGGTACAACTTTTGCCTTCCTCATCTGAAGGTATGCTTAGTTTTAAGCCATCCTTGAGCACAAATATGTCCTGAATACACCAATAAAGCTTCATTTTGATAGAGTAATAATACAGTACAGTTGCCATGGATTGGTCGCTTTCCATGGGTGAGCAATAATTTTACGGACGCAATAATATTGGATTTCAAACACCAATTATAGGATTTATCATCAACAATTTAATTACATGTAATGAAGCACCGGGTACAATCACTAATTAAAATTTTACTGCTGTTGATTTTTATTACCTGACAAATGTGTGCGTGGGCATTACAGCCCACATGTGCATTACGACCTGTCCACGGCGACTGTACTGTTTGTATAGAACATAACAAACCAAACACGGGCTGTACGTGTTCATTTTTTTTCAAATACAAGGGCGGTGACAGAATTTTTTATTTTTGTTTGAAAAGCTCCTTTTCCGAGCATCCCACCACCATTCATTTTTTTAGCAAAAATGTATTTTTAAATATTTTGGGGGGTTTACATGTTTTATTTCCTCAGTTCTTATGCCAAGATGAATACAGAAATGCATTTATGTTCCTGGAAATTCTTCCCCCCAAAAAATGGTTAGCTATGGTTTCTGAACAGAAAAAAATGTGGGTGGTGCCAAAAATCTTGGCCTCAACCAGGGTGACTATACAGATCTTGACCCATAAACTTCATTTGAAAGAATTTTATTCAATATCAATCATCAAAGTATTACACCCACTGGTTTAACCCTTTACCCAATGCAGACGATTTCAAAATTTATTATTTTAAATATCATTTTTTAAATTTTTTCAAACAAATTCAACGAAACCATATCATGCGACCTCTCTTTGGAATGAGCTCAACGAGCTCGTTCCAAACAGGGGTCGCATGATATGGTTTTGTTGAAATTATTTGAAAAATAATATTTTTTTCAGCTGCTGAATTTGCATATTACGCAGGCAGATGTGGGCGATTCGTTAGGTAAAGGGTTAAGAGAATAAGACTTTTTTAAATATTTGGGGGAAGTTGTGTACGGTGTTTAGTAGCAAATGCATCTGAGCAATGTGAGCTGTATAGATAATGCCAAAGATTTTTCAGTACTTCCATCAGAAATTCCTATAGGCAATGAAATAAAAAAAGAGTGATTAACAAATTTTGGGCTGCCAAAAGTTATTTTACTATAATTTTATGAAATGAACTACAGTATGGCCGCCGTGGAAATTCACTTTCCACGCTGTGACCTGTGGGAAGTATTTTCATGGATGCAACAATATTGAATTAAAAGCATACGTGGACATCATCGTCCATGCATGGATTACGACCAATCCACAGTGACTGTACTGTACATGTTCTGCCCCACTTGCATTTGAATAGGTTGAATGACAGTACATGTACTTTTTCATCGTTAAGATATCTAAAAAAAAAAATCCAGGATCCAAACACAGTCCACATATTTTGCCTCATTTCTTCTTATTATTATTTAGACATTACGTTCAAATTCATTTCCGCATTCACCCATCATAGTACACTGCCAACCTCCACAATTGGCACAAAAACAAAAAATAAGAATTATTTCAATATTAAATATATTTTCCGGCCCCTATAGATTAACTCTTTTAACAGACACAATTTTATTAAATCTGGGGAGTGGGGTGGGAGTTCTGAATTTCTAGGACTAATGTTTTCATCTCAAAACTGCGTTCCCTTAAGTTAAGTACATGTAGGTTACACCTATTTTCATATTAATATTAATACTTCACTGATGCAGTACTGGCACAAGTCATTTGTTCTTCATATGGCCTCACTGTTGAAACCGAGCTTTTCATGAAAAATTACAAAAAAGTTTCCATTTTTCTCACAACTGTACGTTTCACTGATAGATTACAGTGAAAATAGGAAACACGGAAAATTGCAATTAATATCGAAGAGTCTAACAGGGTAAGGGGGATCTAATTTTTCAGTGAACATTGCCATTCTGACACGGTTCAACCACCACAACACAGGCAACGTTGACAGTCCTCAAGCTAATGTCAACATTCTTAATACTGACATAAAACTTCGATGGGACTCTCAGTATCTCTGGAGCCGAAAGTGTCTGTTCTAACAAATTTAACGCAGTCTCAGAACAGAAACCTGAAACAAATGTCCCGGTGTTCGAAAAATCAACACTGGCAACTCGTCCTATTTCAAAGTTTCTGAACCGGCAGTTCTAAACACAAATTTAATAAATTAATAATTAGACTAACGCTCTCATTATTTTGATAACAAATACGCAGTCATATACTTTGGAAAAATCCGCAATTTTATCTTATACCTGTTGAAGATATAGCCCATGTGTTATAGATTATCTATAACACATACCCCTATGTCATATAGATTGGAGACTCCAGATGAGTCGACATTTTGACACGAAATCATCCCAAAACCCTTTTAAAAATGCAGAAAAGAACAAAAATGGTCGGTATAAGATAAATACAACAATACCATAGTGTGTTTTGATATGTTTGATATCTCAACTCGTTGAAAGTGAGTTTTTTTCGCTCGGCAAGCCTCGCGAAAAAAACTCACTTTCAACTCGTTGAGATATCAAACATATCAAAACACACTATGGTATTATCGTATATATAACTGAAGGGAATGAATGCGTTTTATTCATAACCTTCGAAGTTCGAGACACAAGCGCAAGGTCGCCTGTCGAATCATTTCAAAGAGTTCTCCGTAAATTATTCTCGAATGTAGATTAAAACCATTTTTGAGTAATTTTCAACGAGACTTTGACCTTAACATCTTTCCCAGTAAACAACGATCTGTAATGCGACATAAATACGATTAAATACGCATGTTTTGTATACTAGTCTGTTTTTCATACCACAGAGCCGCCATTTTGAATGAAGGGATAAAATTGAAAAACTGCAACGCTGACGGCAGCGAAAAAATATGTTTTTAAAATAATAACTTCGCATGTCAAAATATAAACGCAAAAGATAGAAGAATACTTAATTTAAAAATCGCGATGTAGCACCTGAAGATATACACTCATTTATTACAGCGGTGGTCCCTTTATTCAGGTCTACTTAAAACTGTTTTTTAACTGGTAAAGTGCTGAGTTTTTTCTGACAACAAATCAAAGCTCATCATATACTGCTCTATTACATTCAATTGGATAGTGCCTTATAGGCACTATCCAATTAAATGTCAGAGAGCAAGGTATTGTATAAAAAATCTGATTCATATCAGGGACAATAAAGGCTTCCTCAGGCAGAATGTAGCTACAGACAGTTATTGCCTGTCACTTTTAGTAAAGCCCAAAATAGGGCTTCCAGCACTCTGCCAGTTAAGGAATGAATAATATACAAGGTCATTTAATTATGGTCACCGCACGGAACAAGAAAATTAAAGATGTGTCATAAATTGTTCCGAAATGATCATTAACATCTACTTTTCCATCTCCAATGTCTGTTGTGCCTTCAAAATTAGATTTATTATCCTTTTGAATCACCCAAAGTTTTAAGTAGACCGACAGTGGTCGCCTTAATATGGCGGTCTCCTTAAGACTGTATTCTAAGCATAAACGGTCTCCCTTAAATTGGTTTACGGGTTCTATATATATATATACACTTCATCAAATATTTAATATAACTTCGTCAAATGACGAAGTTATTTAATATAACTTCGTCAAACTTTGACGAAGTTATATATATATATATATATATATATATTATAAGAAAAAAATATTAAAGTTCAAAACAAATACAACGACATCACTGACTATATTCCTGCTAGCGCTTTCACCGCTCCGTATGCGGATCTTCAGGCATTTTTATTTTTATAAAAATGCCTGAAGATCCGCATACGGAGCGGTGAAAGCGCTAGCAGGAATATAGTCAGTGATGTCGTTGTATTTGTTTTGAACTTTAATATTTTTTTCTTATAACTACCAGCACAAGGATTTGTTTATAAACTTCTGATATATATATATATATATATAACTTCGTAAAATTGCCGTCATGCTCGGAAGTTTACTTCCTTCTAAGCGGCTTTCATTTTTGACTAATACTTATTCCGTTACGTTAAGTGCCGTACCAATGTGTATCGCGTCATGGGAACGTAAAATTTAGCGTCACGCTGATCCTAATTGTTGAATGGGAATTATAAAATTGATCGTGATACGCGTACGTCTTACAGATCGATTTATTATTTGGCAAGTGGCTGCCTAGCTCCTAATCACGAACCCGTCTATAAAATCGCCGATGCATGTCTTCCTTGGGTGGCAACAAGTAAAGATATGTTCCGCATTACACGTTGTTCACCTTATTTAATTGTAAATTATGGACAAACAAGACCGTATCATATCTTCCTAAGGTGGTAACGAGTGGAGATATATTCCGCGTTATCTCGCGCATTTTTTTGTTCTCAGCCTTAGAATTAGAAACATTCAATCATTTATCTCAACCTCGTCCTGGTAACAGAGGCAAAACCGAGTTCGCATGCAGTATTCACACATTCAGCCATTCCTTGACCCGAATTGTTTACACGCGTTGTTCTCCATATTCAAGTGTTTTGCTTATAAAACCACTGTATCATATCTCCGTTGGGTGGTAAAGATATGTTCCCCGTTTCATGTTGTTCCCCGTATCCGAGTCTATTACGCGCAAAATAACCATGTCATATCTTCCTTGGGTGGCAACAAGTAAAGATATGTTCCGCGTTATTACGTAAAAAGCAAATATGAATTAGACACTATTTCTAAAACCTCGCCCTGGTAACAGAGGCAGAGGCAAGTAACTTCGTATACCGTATTCACACATCCAACCACTCCGCGCGCCTCCATATCTCCGCCCCAGTACCCAAACCGCGTCAATCAGACATCAATACCGCTGATGGAAAATATAATTTTTTATACCCTCCTTGCGTAGTAATACCCCCCCCCCCCACCCCACCCGATCCTTCCAGGGTGTGTAAATGTCTTGTCCCAACCCACTATTGCAGCATATATATGCCCTCCACCACTGATCTAAGTGCAGTCCCCCCTATAATGTCTACACTGACAATCGTAGGCTAGGGTTCCATACCCCCCCCCCCCCGTACACACACACACACCACATACACATGATGTACGCACTGACATGTACCAAATGATCATAATCTCGCAACATATACACGCTATTTCCAACACCAATGCGTGCGTGTTTAGGTGTAATTGCTCTGTACACTAATTTTTGTCCCCCCCCCCCCCCCCCCCCCCCCCCCCGTTCAGCAAGTTTATAAATGAGAATATTTGGAATTATTCTTGTCTATTGAGCCCATTGGGTTCTAGTGTTTGAAGTTTGTTAATCCAAAATGCTTCACGACCCCTCCTGTAAGCTGTATTTTGTTTATTAATTTGTTCAATCCCAATAATCTTAAAATCGTTTATACTATGGTTTTTGGTCAGAAAATGATGTGGTATCGGTTCATCCATAACCTCAAGTTTTATTCTACTCAGGTGGTTTTGCATTCTCTCATACAATTTTGCCCCCGTCTCTCCCACGTACACGACTTCATTGCACTTGTCGCAGAAAATCCCATATATCACATTCCTGGACATGCAGGTGATTTTTTTGCCTATGTGGTAGGCCGTCCCGTTCTTGTCTGCGAATTGTTTTGTTTGTAGCATAAACCCACAGATTGCACATTTTCTCTCGCATCTGTCAGATCCCGTCCCTTGATTGTTGAACATTTTATTATGCTTGCTGTGGACTATGATATCTCCCAAATTTTTCAGTCTTTTGTACGAAATCAGGGGAGGTTTTTCGAATGCCAACTTCATGCGTTTTGAGCGGTGTAAAATGGGCATCCATTCCCGCGTTATTTTCCCGATGTCGGGGAGGCGCCGCGAGTATGTGACCACAAACGGGACTCTTTCGCCGGTTGAATTGTTGGATCGTTTTTCAAGTAACTGTTTGCGCTCGATTTGATCGACCTTTTCTAGTTGTTCGCTTACAAACTTTTCGTCGTAACCTCTGGCATGCAGGTGCTGTTTTATATTATTTTTGTGGCATTCATATTCAGCATTATCGGAACATATTCTTTTTACTCTTGAAGCTATTCCATATGGTATCGCTCTTTTAGTGTTGATTGGGTGATCTGACTTTGCGTGTAGGTATTGATGCGTGTCCGTGGGTTTTGTATATAAACCGGTTTTAAGAAATCCGTCTTCAATTTTGACTACCGTGTCTAAGAATTCTATCTCATTTTCAGACCACCTTAAATCGACCTGTATTCTTGGGTGTATCGTATTTGCCAAAGAATGATATTGTTTCAGAGACTCCAACCCATGCGTCCATACTCCCCAGATATCATCAACGTACCGTACCTGTTCAAGGGGGTGTAACTTCGATGCTTTTGACAGTTTCTCTTCCCATTCACCCATATATGTGCACGCATAATTCATCCCTAATCGCGAACCTATTGCAACGCCGTCGGTTTGTAGATAATGTCTTCCTTTAAATGAAAAATTGTTGTTGTCCAAAACAGTTTCTATTAGTTTAAGACCTATCTCTGTTGGGAATAATTTTCTTTTACAGTTTTCTAGTGCTTTTTTACATGCTAATATACCTTCATTACGTGGGACGCTTGGATATAGTTTCTTGACGTCCATACAGTACATTATGCTGTTTTCAGGGAGTGGTTGGGGTATACTGTCCAGTCTGTTCAAGAAATGTGTGGTGTCGCGTATGTAGGATGGTAATGACTCAACATGTTGTTTTAATTCAGACTCCATCAGTTCTGCTATTTTCTCTGTTGGGTGGTTTATTCCCGAAATTATTGTTCTTAAAGGGGCTTCATTTTTATGCATTTTGGGGTTACCTTTTACTCTTCCAGCCTGTGGCTGCTTAGGTATCATGTACGCTAATACTTTTTTGTCTATCAGTTTGTTTTTTTCTAGTTTTTTTAGTTGGCTTTTAATCTTGTTTGTTATTTTCTCTGTCAGATTTACAGGTACTTCTTTGTATGTTGTTTGGTCCCCCAACTCCATCAAGATCTCATTTTCATATTTACTTGCATCCAAAACGGTTATTCCAGACCCTTTATCGGCTGGTCGCACGACTATTGTATTATCATTTAACAACTCCCTCAGAGCCTTCTCCTCCATTTTTGTTATGTTGTTTCGCACACGTTTTTTTATGCCCTTCAAAATATCTTCCCGTACTATCTCTAAATAAAGGTCAAGGTGCTTATCTCTACCTTCTTTAGAGGTCCACGGGTTACGCTCTTTAAATTTATCATTAATATATTGCTGTTTATTGTCTAGGAAATACTCACATAGTCGCATTCTTCGCTCCCATTCTTTTATCTCAACGATAAGGTTCACCATATCCAAAGTTCTTTCCGTTGGGACAAACTTGAGACCCCTTTTAAGTAATGTTCTTTGGTGTTTTGTTAGTTTCTTACCGGATAAATTAAACACGTTATTTTGCTGATTTATTTTAGTTTCGTTGTGCAGAATTTTACTCTTTATATCTACATACATGTTATTTTGATCATCGCTCATATCCTTAACTTCTACAGATTCATCCTTTATGGAGGGTTTCTCAGACTTTTTGTCGGTAATTTTTGTTGTATAACCCCGGGGATTCACAGATTCGTCCTTTTTGGAGGGTTTCTTAGGCTTTTTGTCGGTAATTTTTTTTGAATAACCCCGGGGATTCAGTTTTGGTTCATCCCTACGGAACGCGGAAATATTTTGTGACTGCAAGTATTTGTATTTGATTGTTTTAGGCCCATTTGTCTTTTTCATACTTCCAATCATTTGTGCAACCTGAAAATGAGAATCATTCAAAAAGAGATAGAAATTTAATTCATTTGTACTCACCTGTTTTTCAGGTTCGAATCGCACCCACCTGTAATTTTGACCATACTTACAATATACATGAATCCCTATTCCCAGCATATTCACCAAACCTATTATATCCTCATCTGTTGCCCAGCTCTCAATACTACCATTCGTTTTTGATCTCTTTCTAATGAATCCTGATACTGGCCCATCTATATATTTAGACATTATTTTCGCGTGATGTTCCACATACTCCATTACTCGTTTCCGTATTACATGATGATATTCTTCATCGCCTGTACAGATTTTGCTGATGCATCTATAAAAGCAATTCCCATCAGCTCTAACATTTTGCAATCCAAACCCTTGCCTTCTCAGTTCAATGTTGTGTGTTGCGATATCAGTGTGGCTGGGAAGTTTCTTCTGTAATTTTATTCCTAATACTTTTAACACATTATTTATTTCCAACAGCGATACATTCTTTCCAGGTAGGTCGGTACCGTCTGAATCACCCAGTCCCGCTATCTTCTTATCTTTTCTTCTTTCTGTAAGGACTTGGATTTTATCACCATGGTTCTTTATTATCTTCAGAATTGCCTCTTTATCCGAGATGTTGAAACAGGAATTTATCGAATTTTTTAACTTCGCGAACTCATCCCTCAGAAGACCCAACTGTTCCTCGAATTCTAATCGCGTAATAGCTACCAGTCTCTCTGATGTTTCATTTAAAAGGTTTTCATATTCCGATTTTCGTCTTCCACTGACATCCGATGTCATATTCCATTTCACTTTGAATCCTCGCGGTATTATATTTTCTTCCTGGCATTTTTTAAGAAATTTTATGTGTGATTCGCGTTTGTTTATTTTTTCAATTAGTTTCCGTCCCACATTGCAGACCGTCTTCCCTTTCCGCGATAATTCCTGAAAATCCAATTTTGTACGTTCCTTTCGCGCATTACTTGGTACGACATCTTTCCTTGGAATTCTTTTAGTCGGCATAAACATACACTTCAACAAATATTTTATATAACTTCGTCAAATTGCCGTCATGCTCGGAAGTTTACTTCCTTCTAAGCGGCTTTCATTTTTGACTAATACTTATTCCGTTACGTTAAGTGCCGTACCAATGTGTATCGCGTCATGGGAACGTAAAATTTAGCGTCACGCTGATCCTAACTGTTGAATGGGAATTATAAAATTGATCGTGATACGCGTACGTCTTACAGATCGATTTATTATTTGGCAAGTGGCTGCCTAGCTCCTAATCACGAACCCGTCTATAAAATCGCCGATGCATGTCTTCCTTGGGTGGCAACAAGTAAAGATATGTTCTGCATTACACGTTGTTCACCTTCTTTAATTGTAAATTATGGACAAACAAGACCGTATCATATCTTCCTAAGGTGGTAACGAGTGGAGATATATTCCGCGTTATCTCGCGCATTTTTTTGTTCTCAGCCTTAGAATTAGAAACATTCAATCATTTATCTCAACCTCGCCCTGGTAACAGAGGCAGAAGCGAGTTCGCATGCAGTATTCACACATTCAGCCATTCCTTGACCCGAATTGTTTACACGCGTTGTTCTCCATATTCAAGTGTATTGCTTATAAAACCACTGTATCATATCTCCGTTGGGTGGTAAAGATATGGTGCACAAATGATTGGAAGTATGAAAAAGACAAATGGGCCTAAAACAATCAAATACAAATACTTGCAGTCACAAAATATTTCCGCGTTCCGTAGGGATGAACCAAAACTGAATCCCCGGGGTTATTCAAAAAAAATTACCGACAAAAAGCCTGAGAAACCCTCCAAAAAGGACGAATCTGTGAATCCCCGGGGTTATACAACAAAAATTACCGACAAAAAGTCTGAGAAACCCTCCATAAAGGATGAATCTGTAGAAGTTAAGGATATGAGCGATGATCAAAATAACATGTATGTAGATATAAAGAGTAAAATTCTGCACAACGAAACTAAAATAAATCAGCAAAATAACGTGTTTAATTTATCCGGTAAGAAACTAACAAAACACCAAAGAACATTACTTAAAAGGGGTCTCAAGTTTGTCCCAACGGAAAGAACTTTGGATATGGCGAACCTTATCGTTGAGATAAAAGAATGGGAGCGAAGAATGCGACTATGTGAGTATTTCCTAGACAATAAACAGCAATATATTAATGATAAATTTAAAGAGCGTAACCCGTGGACCCCTAAAGAAGGTAGAGATAAGCACCTTGACCTTTATTTAGAGATAGTACGGGAAGATATTTTGAAGGGCATAAAAAAACGCGTGCGAAACAACATAACAAAAATGGAGGAGAAGGCTCTGAGGGAGTTGTTAAATGATAATACAATAGTCGTGTGACCAGCCGATAAAGGGTCTGGAATAACCGTTTTGGATGCAAGTAAATATGAAAATGAGATCTTGATGGAGTTGGGGGACCAAACAACATACAAAGAAGTACCTGTAAATCTGACAGAGAAAATAACAAACAAGATTAAAAGCCAACTAAAAAAACTAGAAAAAAACAAACTGATAGACAAAAAAGTATTAGCGTACATGATACCTAAGCAGCCACAGGCTGGAAGAGTAAAAGGTAACCCCAAAATGCATAAAAATGAAGCCCCTTTAAGAACAATAATTTCGGGAATAAACCACCCAACAGAAAAAATAGCAGAAGTGATGGAGTCTGAATTAAAACAACACGTTGAGTCATTACCATCCTACATACGCGACACCACACATTTCTTGAACAGACTGGACAGTATACCCCAACCACTCCCTGAAAACAGCATAATGTACTGTATGGACGTCAAGAAACTATATCCAAGCGTCCCACGTAATGAAGGTATATTTGCATGTAAAAAAGCACTAGAAAACTCTAAAAGAAAATTATTCCCAACAGAGATAGGTCTTAAACTAATAGAAACTGTTTTGGACAACAACAATTTTTCATTTAAAGGAAGACATTATCTACAAACCGACGGCGTTGCAATAGGTTCGCGATTAGGGATGAATTATGCGTGCACATATATGGGTGAATGGGAAGAGAAACTGTCAAAAGCATCGAAGTTACACCCCCTTGAACAGGTACGGTACGTTGATGATATCTGGGGAGTATGGACGCATGGGTTGGAGTCTCTGAAACAATATCATTCTTTGGCAAATACGATACACCCAAGAATACAGGTCGATTTAAGGTGGTCTGAAAATGAGATAGAATTCTTAGACACGGTAGTCAAAATTGAAGACGGATTTCTTAAAACCGTTTTATATACAAAACCCACGGACACGCATCAATACCTACACGCAAAGTCAGATCACCCAATCAACACTAAAAGAGCGATACCATATGGAATAGCTTCAAGAGTAAAAAGAATATGTTCCGATAATGCTGAATATGAATGCCACAAAAATAATATAAAACAGCACCTGCATGCCAGAGGTTACGACGAAAAGTTTGTAAGCGAACAACTAGAAAAGGTCGATCAAATCGAGCGCAAACAGTTACTTGAAAAACGATCCAACAATTCAACCGGCGAAAGAGTCCCGTTTGTGGTCACATACTCGCGGCGCCTCCCCGACATCGGGAAAATAACGCGGGAACGGATGCCCATTTTACACCGCTCAAAACGCATGAAGTTGGCATTCGAAAAACCTCCCCTGATTTCGTACAAAAGACTGAAAAATTTGGGAGATATCATAGTCCACAGCAAGAATAATAAAATGTTCAACAATCAAGGGACGGGATCTGATAGATGCGAGAGAAAATGTGCAATCTGTGGGTTTATGCTCCGAACAAAACAATTCGCAGACAAGAACGGGACGGCCTACCACATAGGCAAAAAAATCACCTGCATGTCCAGGAATGTGATATATGGGATTTTCTGCGACAAGTGCAATGAAGTCGTGTACGTGGGAGAGACGGGGACAAAATTGTATGAGAGAATGCAAAACCACCTGAGTAAAATAAAACTTGAGGTTATGGATGAACCGATACCACATCATTTTCTGACCAAAAACCATAGTATAAACGATTTTAAGATTATTGGGATTGAACAAATTAATAAACAAAATACAGCTTACAGGAGGGGTCGTGAAGCATTTTGGATTAACAAACTTCAAACACTAGAACCCAATGGGCTCAATAGACAAGAATAATTCCAAATATTCTCATTTATAAACTTGCTGAACGGGGGGGGGGGGACAAAAATTAGTGTACAGAGCAATTACACCTAAACACGCACGCATTGGTGTTGGACATAGCGTGTATATATTGCGAGATTATGATCATTTGGTACATGTCAGTGCGTACATCATGTGTATGTTGCGTGTGTGTGTGTGTGTGTGGGGGGGGGGGGGGGGGGGGTATGGAACCCTAGCCTACGATTGTCAGTGTAGACATTATAGGAGGGACTGCACTTAGATCAGTGGTGGAGGGCATATATATGCTGCAATAGTGGGTTGGGACAAGACATTTACACACCCTGGAAGGATCGGGCGGGGTGGGGGGGGGGGTATTACTACGCAAGGAGGGTATAAAAGATTATATTTTCCATCAGCGGTATTGATGTCTGATTGACGCGGTTTGGGTACTGGGGCGGAGATATGGAGGCGCGCGGAGTGGTTGGATGTGTGAATACGGTATACGAAGTTACTTGCCTCTGCCTCTGTTACCAGGGCGAGGTTTTAGAAATAGTGTCTAATTCATATTTGCTTTTTACGTAATAACGCGGAACATATCTTTACTTGTTGCCACCCAAGGAAGATATGATACGGTTATTTTGCGCGTAATAGACTCGGATACGGGGAACAACATGAAACGGGGAACATATCTTTACCACCCAACGGAGATATGATACAGTGGTTTTATAAGCAATACACTTGAATATGGAGAACAACGCGTGTAAACAATTCGGGTCAAGGAATGGCTGAATGTGTGAATACTGCATGCGAACTCGCTTCTGCCTCTGTTACCAGGGCGAGGTTGAGATAAATGATTGAATGTTTCTAATTCTAAGGCTGAGAACAAAAAAATGCGCAAGATAACGCGGAATATATCTCCACTCGTTACCACCTTAGGAAGATATGATACGGTCTTGTTTGTCCATAATTTACAATTAAAGAAGGTGAACAACGTGTAATGCGGAACATATCTTTACTTGTTGCCACCCAAGGAAGACATGCATCGGCGATTTTATAGACGGGTTCGTGATTAGGAGCTAGGCAGCCACTTGCCAAATAATAAATCGATCTGTAAGACGTACGCGTATCACGATCAATTTTATAATTCCCATTCAACAATTAGGATCAGCGTGACGGTAAATTTTACGTTCCCATGACGCGATACACATTGGTACGGCACTTAACGTAACGGAATAAGTATTAGTCAAAAATGAAAGCCGCTTAGAAGGAAGTAAACTTCCGAGCATGACGGCAATTTGACGAAGTTATATAAAATATTTGATGAAGTGTATATATATATATATGTATATGTAACTTCGTCAAATTGCCGAAGTTATATAAAATATTTGATGAAGTATATGTATATGTATATATAAATATATTGTTGTGGAGTTTGGAGCACTGATATCGACTTTAGTTGATACACTCCTGCGGATTCTTGTCATTCTTGTATAGCACTGGGAATACTGATGTTGGAGTCGGGTGTTGCGGTACATTGTTGGTGGTGAGGTTCTGAGGATCAGAGCTTCTTACCACGCTTTAATTCATTCAGTCAGTTTCTATTTCAGAGGAACATGAACATGGTGATGATATTCTGACACCCATCCAAGTGTGCTACCGTTGTCGCTCTCCATGGAGCATATAGAGCTAGCTGCAGTGCTTATTATTGCAAGAGTTAGGGCCTTTGGGTAAAGGTGTTAATCTCTTGCAAGCAGCTAGCAGCTGTTTTGTCCGTACTATATTCGGCGATCAGCTGCAGTATTATTGTTTGGCGTAGGTTTATGGGCAATTTTCTCTCATTCTCAATATGCCATTCTAATTTTTAGGGCCTAGTCCAGACTAGTCTTAAAAATTGTTTATTTGTTACATCCTAATTAACATGATTTCATGCTTGGATTTAGGATTTACATAATTGGGATCCATATTAGGATATGTCTCTTCTAATATGGTATAAAGAGATATACGTGTAAATTCTAATTTTCTTCATCATGGATTGAAGGATTTGATCTATGTTGATCTACTATTTTGGAAGTTCTTGGCCCTCCACCTTTTTATGATTCAGCTAGTCTGGGCCATTGGTATACAGTATAAAAATATGAAAAAATTTATAGTAATTTATATATTTTTATACTTACCAATGGCCCTCCCATGAGTGGGCAGTACTGGGCATTCATACCTCCCCGCTGAATTATTATATTGCAATCTTGTTAAAAAGAAAGAAGTTGGCGCCAGATTCGGTGACTTCCTGGTGTCTGCGCATGCGCTGAAGGTAAAATGTATGGAGGGCCAGATAGGACTTTTAATTTTCGGTTTTACAATCAAATTTTGGGGATTAGGGGGCAAAATTTGTGTTTGGCTCCTGATATTTTTGGGTTAGCACCAGCTAATCTGGGCCATTGGTAAGTATAAAAAATATATAAATTACTATAAATTTTTTTCATTTTTAGCTTAACTTGACAAAGTCAAGATAAGCTATTGCCATCACGTGTGCAGAAGTCTGTTAGTCTGTTCACATTTTCCTTTAGCACGGGCTACACCCCGCAGTTCTTGTCTGATCGTCATAAAATTTCATATGCAGGTTTGGGGTCATGTCTAGATGAGAACGTCCCCTTTTGGTCGCGATCGGTCAACCGGTATGGCTGCCCGAGCCCAAAACCCGAAAACCATTAGCACAGTCTACAGGTCGTATTTATGAAGGGATTTCATTGTAACTTGGTAGGATGCCTCTGTATAATGCCTAGATGAGAACGTCCCCTTTCGGGCATGATCTGTCAACCATGATGGCTGCCCAAGCCGAAACCCAAACACTGTCTGCAGGTCATGTTTAATATGGAGGGATTTCATTGTAACTTGGTAGGATGACTCCTTATGATGTCTAGATGAGAATTTCCCCATTTGGGCGTGATCTGCCAACTGTGACGACTGCCCAAGCCCAAAACCTGAAAACCTTTAGCACAGTCTACAGGTCATATTTATTGAGGAATTTCATTGTAACTTGGTGGGTTGACTTCATATAATGTCTAGATGAGAACATTCCCTTTTGGACGTGATTGGGCAACTGTGACGGCTACAGGGGCCCGAAGCCCGAAAACCTTTAGCACAGTCTACAGGTCATATTTATGAAGGGATTTCATTGTAACTTGGTAGGATGACTCCAAATAATGTCTAGATGAGAACGTCCCATTTTGATCGCGATCATTCAGCCTTAATGGATGCCCGAGCCCAAACACCTCTAGTATAGGCAAAAGGTCATATTTATGGAAGGATTTCATTGTAACCTGTTAGCTTGACTCCATATAATGCCTAGATGATGACATCCCCTTTTGGTCGTGATTGGTCAACTGTGATGGCTACAGGTGCCCGAAGCCCGAAAACCTTGAGCACAGTCTACAGGTCATATTTATGAAGGGATTTCATTGTAACTTCGTAGGATCACTCCAGATGATGCCCAGATGAGATTGTCCCCTTTGGTTGCCATCATTCAACCATTATGGCTGCCCGATCCCAAAGCCCAAAAACCTTTAGCACAGTCTGCAGGTCATATTTATGAAAGGATTTCATTGTAACTTGGTAGGTTGACTTCATATAATGTCTAGATGAGAACGTCCCCTTTCGGACAGGATTGGGCAGCTGTGACGGCTACAGGGGCCCAAGGCCCGAAAACCTTTAGAGCAGTCTACAGGTCATAATTATGAAGGGATTTCATTGTAGCTTGGTAGGATGACTCCAAATAATGTCTAAATGAGAACATCCCCTTTTGGTCGTGATCATTCAGCCTTTATGGCTGCCCGAGCCCAAAGACCTTTAGCATAGTCTATAGGTCGTATTTATGGAAGGATTTCATTGTAACTTGTTAGGTTGACTCCATATAATGCCTAGATGATGACCTTCCCTTTTGGTCATGATTGGTCAACTGTGATGGCTACAGGTGCCCGAAGCTCGAAAATCTTGAGCACAGTCTACAGGTCATATTTATGAAGGGATTTCATTGTAACTTGGTAGGATCACTCCAGATGATGCCCAGATGAGAATGTCCCTTTTTGGTTGCGATCATTCAACCATTTTGGCTGTCCGAGCCCGAAGCCTGAATACCTTTACCACAGTCTACACATCATATTTATGAAGGGATTTCATTTTAACTTGGTAGGTTTGACTTCATATAATGTCTAGATGAGAACATCCCCTTTTGGACATGATTGGGCAACTGTGACAGCTGCAGGGGCCCGAAGTCCAAAAACCTTCAGAACAATCTACAGGTCATAATTATGAAGGGATTTCATTGTAGCTTGGTAGGATGACTCCAAATAATGTCTAGATGAGAACTTCCCCTTTTGGTCGCAATCATTCAGCCTTGATGGCTGCCCGAGCCCAAAACCTTTAGCATAGTCAAAAGGTCATATTTATGGAAGGATTTCATTGTAACCTGTTAGTTTGACTCCATATAATGCCTAGATGATGACATCCCCTTTTGGTCATGATTAGTCAACTGTGACGGCTTCAGGGGCCCAAAGCCCGAAAGCCTTGAGCACAGTCTACAGGTCATATTTACGAAGGGATTTCATTGTAACTTCGTAGGATCACTCCAGATGAGGCCCAGATGAGATTGTCCCCTTTTGGTTATGATCATTCAACCATGATGGCTGCTCGAGCCCAAAAACATTTAGCACAGTCTACAGGTCATATTTATGAAGGGATTTCATTGTAACTTGGTAGGTTGACTTCATATAATGTCTAGATGAGAAAATGGGAAACTGATGGCTACAGGCGCCCGAAGCCCAAAAACATTTAGCACAGTCTGTAGGCCATATTTATGAAGGGATTTCAATGTAACTTGATAGGATGACTCGTTTTGGTATAATTTCACTGTAACTTGGTAACTTTCGTTGATATACGTTAACTGTGAGGGCCACATACATTAACTGTGAGGTCATATTCACCCACCCCTAGCTCTTAACTACAGTGTACACCTCATATTATTTTTTATCAGAAACATAGCATACAGGGAACACAAATGAACATATTCCCAATTATCACAATTCTTGTCTTATTTCATAATCATTTCATAAACATTGAACATTATCCTTTTCATCAAACGCAACACACAAGTTAAGCTGCAGTGTCATTTGCATTTGAGGATGCCAGACACAAATCAATGCAAGAATTGGTGGATACAAGGCTGTTATTGGATGAAGGAAGTGTTCAACGGTGGTTTTCGACATTCAGGGCTGCAACTTTATAATAATTATAAAATTATTTCATGTTTCCCAATTTCGGGACATATGCCTGACGTCATCATTTTTAAAAATGATTATTCCACTGTGTGTTAAGTATTCCTTACCTGTCCTTCCATGAACCCTTCCTGTTAAACTCTTAAGGTTTTTGGCTGTTTTTTATTGAAATTTTTTTATTAAATTTCTTGGGAGTTTAACAATTATTACAGAATGTTATTCTGTTTCTTCCCCAGGGTTACATCCTCACCCTAGCGGTGTGAGGCCGTTTAGGCTTGCATCTTCTATCCAATGTATCATTTTTTCTTCGTATGAAGATCAAGCTTTGCATTTGATAGCATTTCAATTGGGTCTGATTTTGGGCCTTTTTGTGTGCCTAATGTTTTGTTTACATTGACGTTGTTTACATTTTCAACGTTCTCATATTTAGGTAGTTTCTTATATTCTATTACTGTAATATTTTGTAGAATACATGGATTATTATACCGGTAGTGTAACTTATAAAATTTTGGATTTTGTCCACACTTAGGTTCTATTGGGATGCCCTTGGGCTCTTCATGTTCCCTTTGGGAACTTGGGCGTTTTTCCAAAAAAAATTTTGTTTACAGAAAATATTTTGAATTTAATTATGATTGTTATTATTCATGTATCTCAGTTATATATATATAAATATATTTGTGTGGAGTTTGGAGGACTGGTATCGACTTTAGTTGATACACTCCTGCGGATTCTTGTCATTCTTGTGTTGCACTGGGATGACTGATGTTGAAGTCGGGTGTCGCGGTACATTGTTGGTGGTGAGGTTCTGAGCATCAGAGCCTCTTACCACATTTTAATTCATTCAGTCAGTTTCTGTTTCGAAGGAACATGAACATGGTGATGATATTCTGACACCCATCCAAGTGTGTTACCGTTGTCGCGCTCCGAGGAGCATATAGAGCTAGCTGCAGTGCTTATTATTGCAAGAGTTAGGGCCTTTGGGTAAAGGTGTTAATCTCTTGCAAGCAGCTAGCTCAACTGGTGAAGTGGTACTTCGTCCGTGGGTACCGTGACGCCGGGTAAGTCTGTTGTGGTGATAGGAAGTGGATTGGGTAGAGCGAGCACTATAATATAAATACTCATCAAGCGACGACAGAAATAGGGAGGAAATCTACAAATTCTGGCACTCGGCGAGGTCTGATAGACCGCGAACGGGAGAGGCCCCCCTCTCTAATATAGCAACATCTGGGGTCAGATGTTGTTTTGAGAAACTTGCACAAGCCGGAGGATATGTCCGCCCTTCACTTGGGACGCTTTATTTAGTCTGCAGCCGGGGTCGGCTTCAGTCAAGGCTTCCTCCGCTACGTTTCACAAGGCTGAAATGAAGTTTTCTAGTTGGAAACTTGCACAAGACGGAGCATATGTCCACCCGCCACTCAGGACGCTCTGTCTAGTCTGCAGCCAGTGTCGGCTTCAGTCACGGCTTCCTCCGCTACATTATTTAAGCACACACGACCGCATCCTAGCTACCCAACTTCAGATATCCAGCTTGCTGCACAAAGAAGGAACCACTCTTTGCCGTGAAGTCGGACCATCCGGTAGCTAGGGAGACCATCGGGATGCTCGGAGGATCCATTTCTGACACACTGTCCCAGGAGTAGCATGCGGCTAAGGAACGGAAATCTGCTGCTCCTCAGGCCTCGATGACAGACTTGCTGTCGCAGATTGCGCAGCTAATTGCAGCATCCCAGCAAGTGCAGTTGCAGCCTCCCTCAGACTCAGAATCTGAGCTGTCGGACGGTGCTGGGTCGGTCCAGTCATCTGTTCGCGCAGATGCAATGGACCGAGATTCGCAACTGATTCTTTCGGATGGTAAAAGGGATAAGAAAGAAGATTAACCTTCCCTTTCGGAACAGTACATGGTTGCGGTGGCTTTCATCCATCAATACTACCCTGATTTTGTTCCACCGAATCAGAATGCTGCGACGACAAGAGAGAAACCGCTGGCGTCGTTTGGCGCAGACTTTATCCGGACAAAAGGAGGAAGTCCTTTCTTTTCCGGTTCAGTTTATGCAGGTGTCGCAGGCCTTTGGCCATATAGGCGACGCCGTATTTATCCCTTTGAGTGTGAGGAAAAAGGGGTTTCTTATCTTCATCTTCCATGTACATACCGTTTTTTGGACCACGTTCAGTTAAAAACAGTCGGGGAAGATGTTCAGAGAGTTCTTCTGCGTTTGGATGAGCAGGCCGGGGATCTAGAGGAATCCTTACCTGTATCATTCACTATTCGCTCAGAGGCAATTGAGACGGCAATTTCTTCAAATAGAGCGAATTTGGATGTTATGTCTTACGCAGATCACCTTACAAGAGCTATGACGCAACGTCTCAATGGAAAGGAATTTGAGGACGTTCGTACCTCTCTTAGAGTTCTTTCCAGGGCAATTATGTATACCACGTATAAATCTGCCCTAACAGTGGCTAATCTGGATTTAATCAGACGTGATGCTGCCCTTGCGTCATCATCACTGATAAGATGACAAGGTGAAAAGCTTTCTCCGAGTTGCTCCAGTTTCTGGACATTTTATTTTCAACGACTGATGTGAGTCAGGTGGGTTGGGGCGCGACCCTAAGTCCTGCAGTCTTGAACTGTCAGGGTCTTTGGGACCCTTGGTTTCAGGGGAAACACATAAACATCAATGAGATAATGTTAATTATAGCTTGCGCTACAACATTGGATTCACATAATAACGGACGTCCATGTTCAATTTGGTCGGACAACTCGACAGTAGTAGCATACATCGGATCCAGGGCGGCACCCATTCATTTCCATTATGCCAACTAATGGAGAAGATTTTCCAAATACGTCATGAATCATCATGTTCAACTTTCTATCCGTCATATACTGGGTCGTCTGAATGTACTAGCAGACTCGCTCTCTCGGAAAGGTCGCCTATTGCAATTGGAGTGGGCGCTCAACAAGCGAGTATTTGGGCAGATTTGCTACCAGTGGGATCGCACCATGATTGATCTATTTGCGATGCACCAGAACAATCAGTTACCGTCATTCGTGTTGCCAACCACAGACCATCGAGCGTACACAGTAGAAGCTCTGTCGATCTCATGAGGATGAATGATAGGATATGCGTATCCTCCAGTTCCGTTGATTCAGTAGATTATGTTTAAGATAAAACAGTCTCGTTGTGAAATCCTACTGGTAGCACCTTTGTTTGTCATTACCCCCCCCCCCCCCCCCTCCGCTGCCAATGTGTTTAGACATAGTTTTCTTCCCGTAAGCCTCGTATGAGTTTAATTACATACATGCATTTCATGACTTCTCGATTGGCGTCTGGGTCGTGGTCTATGGTGACCTCAAGGGCACATCCACTTTTTAGTTGGTTGTTTTCCTGTGGTTGTTCGTCTGTATGTCATATACGAGCACATAATTCATCATAAATAAATTGCTAGTCTTTGGGTACCCCGGAGGCTGCCTAGCAAGTTAACTGGTATTCAGATGATTACTTGCGGGATTTCAATGGTCACGCACATAATAATGAATTATTAGGCAGACGCATTATTGTATGTTATGGACCTTAGAAATTATGAATTATTTTGGAGCGGTCCGTGTCGAGCCTGTTAATCATACCTACTTCCATTTCTAGATCCAGGTTTCTATTAATGTCGGTACCCAATCGAATAAACATTGTTTTACACCCATATATTCGTACATTTATAGTTTCATAGATATCAGATAGTACACTTCGAGGAGTTTTCTTGAGGGTGTTCCGTTTGATTAAATTTCTAATATGTTCACCCTGGTGAGATCAACTGGCTTAGATGAGGAGCAAAGACAATTATGTGAAGTCAGCAACAGTTACAGATTTCAGCTGCAGGAACAATTCTGTACAACGATGTATCCAGACCTATTACGAAAACACCAATGACTCTCATTGCCATTGTAGGAAGTATGTAACACAAAAACTACTAAACATTGAACCTGATTGAACTGCTAATTTATTTCAAACACATCTGAGAACACAGGTGTCAACAAAATCATGTACCAGACCTTCTAGGGCTGGACTTAAAATAAGTAATAAATCCCCTCCCCCAACCCAGCCATGCCCCACCCAAAACAAATACATAAATGACTAAACTCATTTGCTTTTTGCATACACATACCGTGGAACCTCTCTTGAGAGACCAACATTTTTGCCAGACAAAAGGGGTCTGTCAAGACCACCTGTCTTGAAAGACCACTTTTGTCTGGCCGAAATGGTATGTTGTCCCTGGCTGCATAGTGATTTTTTTTTGCTACATCAACACCCTTCACTTTGATATTAACACCCTTCACTTTGATATTAAAGTATACTTTCTCATCCGCAATTATCTCTCTTCATGTCAGTCCATGCTGGTTCATGCATGTAGCCAAAAAAATCAAAAATTTGTATGATATTTTACAAAGCTCTATGAACTCTGTCGAATACCATATATATTGTTGGTTTCTACAACATGTCTGAACACATGGAGAGATAACTATAGGTAAAAAGTTAATGATATGACATTCAAGACTGTTAATGAATTACAATAGAACACGTCTTAAGAGACTGATGTCTTTGGAGACCATGTTTTATATGGACATACCTGGACAAACCAGCTTTACTCTATATTTGATTTGTTATGGGAGACCATCTGCCTTAGGAGACCACTTTGGTCTGATAAAACGTATGTTTTTTCAAGACCTTTCCTACTGTACAAGGTCAATCACTCAATACTGTATGATAAAATTGGTTATGGTGCAGTATGGTGGGAAAGATGATGCAGATGCAGAAGCATGTATTTAGTGGGGGTGGGTGGTTCAGATAACCCCGGAAAAAAATTGTAAAACTGGAAAAAAAATTACATGGGGTGGGTGGGTGGGTCCTCCGACCGGTCAAAAACATAAAATCGGCATCGGTGTCTGCAAATTTTTTCCTAACCCCCCCATGGTTACCTCGGAAGTGTGTTTACTCTCCAGAGATCATCCATTGTGGTTCTATTGGACATATGTATGTTATATGGGCCGTGTTCTGAGAAAAGGGACCTTAGAGGATATCCAATGAAATCAAAGAAAAACGTCAAAAAAGAACGACGTGAAAATTATGGGCGTGATCAATTAAATTTTAGATGACAAGCACTCGCGTTTTTTTTCATTTTATTTTCACTTCACGTCCGCAAGTCCTGAATTACAGTAATTTAAATAAATTATCTCTGATTACTGTTACAAACTTGAAATTTTACGTCAAAGAAAGAATCACACGTCTCAAAAACCAAACATTCTCATGAATTGGGCTATTGTATGGAAGTTAAATCGTCGAAGCGGGCGAACACAGATTTGTTCTTGACATTCAGTAACTGTTGTTTACGGTGTAGCAAACATCTGTAGGCTTTTCAAATTTTTGGGTTGTTTGCTTTGGCTTTATCTGCTCCCCCATTAAACTGTGAAATTAAAGTAATAAACTGCGTTGTGCACAACATTTTGGGATGAAATGAATACACTCTAAAAATATACTGATGCGAATAATGTAATTTTATGGCTTCACAACCGGTTTTTCGAAGCTCTGCCAGTAGACGAGAAACGAATATTTTTTCCGCTCTGCTGCCTTGCCCTTGTTTATGACATTTCACACACTGAATTGTTTACTTGAACGAGTATGTGTTTCTATTTATAAGTCATTGCGTGACATCGAAATGAAAGTTGCAGTGAACGTATGTTTCAAAAACCGTTTTGTTTCCTTTTCTTCTGTGCAGGCCTGTGAATTCAATAAATTATTTAAGGCTTTCCGAGAACCAGGAATGGATATTCGGTGATTTTGTATATCTGTCAAAGTCAAGTGAGACGATCTTTAACGTTTTTTTTTTTCAATTGATTTGCTGAAATTACGATCTCCTATACATGTAGTATAAGTATAATGACTGAGGGTACGTGTACGTAACGTCAGTATCGAGTATCGTATATGGTATAGACTCTGCCAAGTTGCAATGAATTTTCTAATACCGCCGATATTTACTACTCTCTGCCTGTGCAGGCAGCAAAATCCTTTACAGGGCGACAGAACTGCCAAGTCACCTGGAAAACACTTTGATCTCTGTAGGACTTTTATGGTATTAACTTGTGAATCCATGATGCGACTACACGTAGGCCTACTTCTACTTGTAAATTAATTAGTGGGGTGTTTTCTACAAATTTAATATCAATAAAATTATAAAGTGGAAATAACTTTCAAACCTTTCATTTAAAACTTTACAAATACAAGAAACAGTTTTTGGTTTCGTTAGTTATTTATTTATACTTAAGTCGAGGTTGAGGCCTACAAGTCTAAAAAATAGTGTTTCCTACTTTTTTTTAAATATGTCTTTTTCGAATGATTGGTGATTAGGAACTCGGTAATAAGTCGACAGTGTTAATAACCTGAGTTATATTGGCTTCCTCTATAAATTAGTATAAAATTACAACGCCCCCTCACAAGAACATAGAAGATATATAGCCTAATGTTGTGAACTTACTGAAGACGATATTAACTCAGAGTATTCTGCAGACTATAGTGTACAGATATTTGAACTTTTTTTTCTACTTCAGTTTTCACTGTAGATCGATTTTTTCACATTTTATCTTTTTCGGAGGGGGGGGGGGGGGGTGCGGTGGTTTAAAAAGTAAAGACATATGCGATTCTTCAAAACGTGTTGGTTTCCAGAAATACTTGTCTTGATTTATATTTCACATAATCACAAAGTGATTTCAACCAAATATAGATCTGAGGCGATAGGACTACTGATAACAGTGGGCCTATACTTCCATATTCCAGAAGAGTGTAACTGGAAACTGAAAGTGATCTTTTTTTCACTGTTGTCTGATATTCTGCTGATTGCCAATTACTTTGAGTAGCCTACCTGTTGGATCCAAGAATTTTCTCAGAACATCAGATTACAGTATGGGCAAGAATAATTTTTAAGATAACCTCAAAAAGTTGCAATTGTCTTCAGCATTAGTCTTATTATGCCCCCCGACTTAAGTCGGGTGGCATATAGTGATTGAAGTGTGTGTGTGTCCTTGTGTGTGTGTGTCCGAACCAATAACTCGAAAACGGTTGGGGCCACAGTCATCAAACTTCACACAATTATAAAGGCCCATGGGAGGATGTGTCACACACCATAGCCAGGTTCGTACATTCAAGGTCAAGGTCACATTTCAAGGTCACACTAAAAATCGGTCAATATTCGTGTCTCAGCCATAACTCAGAAATGAATCATAGTACAATTGTTAAACTTTTTACAAATGTTAAGGACAGTCAGAAGGTGTGTCACGTATAATAGTTTCCGCCGCATCTGCAAAGTGAAGGTCACAATTGACCTTCATTTGTTCAGGGTCACAAATCGTGTCTCAAGCATAACTCCAAAACTATTAGGGCTACCATCATCTAACTTCGCTCAATTATAAAGGACAATGGGTGGATGTATCACACACCACAGCTAGGTCCGTATGATCAAGGTCACATTTCAAGGTCGCACTGAAAATCATCAATATTCGTGTCTCAGCCATAACTCAGATACGAATCATAGTACAATTGTTAAACTTTTTACAAATGTTAAGGACAGTCAGAAGGTGTGTCATGTATAATAGTTTCTGCCACATCTGCAGGGTGAAGGTCACAAAGGGGTGGGGGGGGGGGGTTGGTTATGTGTTACCTTAGAAACATTTTTCTTATCAATAATACTTGTTTCTCTGGTATCATTCATTTTAAATACCTGAAATTTTCTATGCCTGTAATGTCTAAAGTTAGTATTAGTCCTACTATTCAAGAAAACGATGATAGAAGGATTGAGTGGTTAATATCTTACATCACATTCCATCAGTTTTGCAATCATGCTAACTGTTGTGCACCTATTTTGTAATTTAAAAAAAAATCAATTGCTCTACCTTAGCCTACACACAAAAACAGTCCCCTCCCATGACCCCTTCCCCACCCCCCCACCCCCAACTGTTCATGTGCATTCAGTTTAAAACTTTCCTTGATTCTATATTTTGCTCCAAACTTATAGGGCATAACCCATTATTACACTAGCTTGATTATGAATGAACTCCTGTGAAAGGTTGAATTCTATACAGTAACACCCGACTCATAGCCAGGAAGGGCCTATATACAGTGTGCAAAATTTGATGAGAACTCTCGTTATGTTCACGTGGTGGTTATACAAAAATCTACGTGGACGGATGACCGGTTTGCCAAATATTGCATCTTGAATTATAAAGCCTGAGTAACATAACTGGTAGAGTGCTAAATTTTTTGTTGGCCTCAAGATTTGTTCACACCTTTTTGTCTTGTTACAATTAATGGGAGAGTGCCTATGGGACTCTCCCATAAATAGTAACAATGCAAATCGATGGGGAGGAAGTAATTTTACTTCCAAGATAATATGAAGGACATCCACTGAATATGAAGCCTTTAACTTTTACGTATCCGCAGTTTAGAATAAAGCCTAAATATGGGCTTCTAGCACTCCATCAGATAGATTTTTAGACTTATATTAATACTTGTTAATGATAAAAGAGGGTGCGGTGGGTTGCGGTAACCGGTTCTCGTCAGATCACCGAAGTTAAGCACCGTCGAGCCCGGTTAATCCTCGGATGGGTGACCGTCTGAGCGATCAATTCGGACTTCCGCATTGTGTCCTTGGGCAAGGCACTTAACCCCGGTTGTCCACATGGGAGCACGATGACACTGTGCACTAACGCATACTGCACATTGATGGTACGCATGTCTTCAACCAATCTAACCCTACCTGTGCTGCAGTGCGGAGTTACGATGTTGGGAAGCTGGCAGCTGCTTGTCGTTGCTCAGTGGTTCTCTCCAGGTACTCCGACTTCCTCCACTCGTAAAACTTGTCATGGTTTGCCATTGTGCAGAAATATGTGACCTTAAATACCAATAACAGACATGTTAACTCTCCCGGAATGCCCGGGAAAATCCCGAAATTTCAGTGTAGTTCCCGGACGGGAATCAGTTTTGGACCAAAAATCCCGGAAAACAACAGTCAAATATTTCGTTCCTGTTGTAACTTATGAAAAACGATCGGAGTCAAATCACATGCATTTCAAACTCTGGTAAAAACTCACGAAGCAGTAAAATATGGATTTAAGTTAAATTTATTTAAGAAAAGGCTATTTTACGATATATATTTCAACTGTGTTCATGTTTATTTCTGGGGTTTTTCTTCGGAGATTTGTGATAAATGTGCGAGTGTCGAAGTGAAAATAGGTGACTTACTTTCAAAAAATTGAAAACTCCACCTTCATTTAAATGCAGTTTTTGGGAATTAAAATATATGAAAAGGAATTAAATAATATATATTTATTTATTCCTTCATAGAATAGCTTTAATTCTCATCCCTTTTCCAAAATGAAAAGGTAAACATCAACTATTTAGCACAGCTTAAAAGTAGGTTAATGTCGCTTAGGATGCCGAAAAATTATGACAGCATATTTAAACACAGTGGACTTTTTTTCTAACACCACATTTATTCTGTTGTGCTGACTACAGAACTGTTAACTGTAGGCCATCTGTAACCAGAAAATTTTGAATGGAATTGAACAAAAATGCTTCAATGATGAAAAGAAAAGTTTTGTTTAGGGCATAAGCGTCCCACATGCATGAAGTTTGATGAAGATACTTTCTGACTCTGAGTACTAATGTTCTTGAAGTAACTGAACATCAGGACATCTTTTCCTTTTAACATTTCCAAACTTGGGAAATTATTAGCTAAATAGACTTTGATAAGAGCAAACCACAGGTGGATGTGCTCTGTGGGACAGTGTGGGTCGGTGGGGGGGGGGGGGGGGGGGGGGGGCTCATGAAGAAGAGGATAGGGGGGGGTCAAATCAACAGTTATTTTATGATTTTTCTAATTTTTCAACTTAGCATAAATGCATCAGCATAGTTGACAACTAGTTCTGGATATAACCTTGTGTTAATAGTGGTCCGTGAGCTGAAAATTCACAAGTTTTTTTCTTTTATTTTGCCCCCGCGCGAACTTTTCCCTGAAATCCATCCCATTTCCCTGAAAATCACCCTCAGGTTCCCTGAAAAATTATTCTGGAGGTTAACATGTCTGACCAATAAATAAATAAATAATACCACCGGTTTTCGACCTACTTGCATATGCCATCTCCGGTATTCATTATAAGCGGGCGATATTAATTACCTGGACCATCGCTATAGCCTTAGCATTTGAAGTGGCATTAAGCACCATTTATTAATAATAATTAATACCTGAGTGCCTGTTCGACGAATGTTTATATTGTTTTTTAGTACCGCTTTTACTGATTGCAGAGCGCTTCCCTCTTTCTTTTTGAAGATTCCTTCAAAAGAAAAGGGGGGGATTTTTTACCTCTCCTCCGGCTTGATAAGTATGTAACTACCGGTATGAGTGACGCTGTTTTGTCTGTAATTATATCCTGCATACGGCTGGAGTTTTATTGCATATGGCATATGTCTGTGGGGGATATTCTCTCATTCTCAAATACGCCATACTAATTTTTGGGTCTTAGTCTGGGCTAGCCTTAAAAATTGGGAACTCGTTGCATCCAAATTAGCATAGTCTTCATGCTAAGTATATGGAATTACTTGAACTGGGCTCCTTTTTTATGATATGTCTTCTCTATTACTGTATAGAGAGACATACATGTAATTCCTAATAATTTTTATATCCTTACACCTTGGATTACAGGATTGGAACTATATTGATATGCTAATTCTGAAGTCCTAGGCCCTCCTCCTTTTTACGATTCAGCTAGTCTGTACCATTTGGTTATAGTGTAAAAATATTATAAATTCAAAGTAATTTGTATTTCTTATCAACCTACTCACAATTGTTTACTACAGGCATGCACTACAGTGGAAGTCCCTAACTCAGATAAAATACTCTCTATTTTTGTCTTTCCCAAGCAATTTGGGAAAGAAAAGTGGTGCAAAAGCACCAAGAAAAAATAAGTCAAAACTGGGTCGAGTGCAACCGGCGCAGACCCAGTACGGGACGCTCTCTCCCAAGTACAACTCCACGACTTCCGTTGCCAGTGCGCATATACCGTCTCTAAAGACTCATTTCTTTTTATCATCCTCTTTGTGTGGAGATGTTTCTGCACGCTTATCAGTGTTTATCCAGCTCGTTGTTTGATGATTCCTGATTCATAGTGCATCAGTGTATCCTTTGTATTCTCAGGAACAGTTTTCTTTATATTCTCTTCAATATTGTATATCCATAATGTATTTTAATTGTTCTCCCTCGAGTCACGCGCGAATTTTGTGTGCCATGCAGTTCGGACTTATTATTTTTGACAATTATTGTTAATGCTTAATTTGCTAAATTTTCTAATTGTGTTAGAGTTAGGTGTCAGCGTGGTACCACTGCTACAGTGTTTCTTCTCTCTTTTGAGAGTAGTCATCCTGTTGTGTGGTTCCCGGTCGACCGTCTGGAGTCTTTGTTTCTGTCACCTTTCTCTCTTCTTTGGAGGTGTTCTTCTGTTTTCTGATTTCACCTTCTTTGCTCCTCTCACCTCTATCATGCCCAGGACAATTCCTTGTGGGCAATGTCTGCTGCCAAAGCATGTGGACGATTTACATTCTTCTTGTTCCTCCTGTAATGGGTGTTCGGCCAAGCGGCCATGTGGTGTCTGTGGATCATGGTCATCCACTTTCTTGGCGTCAGTTAACCGTGTCGTTCGTTCTCGTGGCTGTGCCTCCCGCTCCCGCGGGAATGGAGAACGTGGTCATTCGGGGGCTCCCGAGCCGACCTTGTCTGGTGAGAGTTATTCCTCCACCGTGGGGGATGTGCAGTCTTTTCCTGTAGTGGATACTGCGGGAGCCGTTGAGTGTTCTGGTGAAGAGGTGCCTGGTTCCGGGACTACGGTCCCCCTCCAGTCGACATCTGAGGCTGTCGCTAGGGTTGTGACTCCTCCTTCGGAGCCGAGCAGGTGTGCTCTCTCCACTATTCCACCAGCCTCAACGACTCCCGACGTATCTACTACTACTGCTGGTCCGTCTGCTTCGTCATCAGTTTCAGCCGGGCTCGGCCTTTCGATGCAGGGGACTGCAGGAATGTCTGGTACTGTAGACGTGGGATATCGGCCTCAGCCTTCCCTGACTTCAACTCGGCGAAGTTGGAAGGGGCTGCCGGCCGAACCCATCTCTGTGGTCTCTACGCCGTCGAGCACCACAGTTGTGTCTTTGGATTCGGATGTTCTTAGTGGAGACACTATGAACTCCGTGGCGTTTCCGTCCACTCATTCTGGCCACACGACCAGTTTTGGGGGACCAACGCCTTTTGTGCAGCCTGGACCTTCTGCCCCGCAGAGGTCCGCGGTGACTCTCATGAATTCTCGCTATATTGATCCTCGGGGTGCCTCGTACCCCTATACATGTCTGCCTTCAGATGTTTCGGCTGCTGCCCGTCGTCCCGCGTCGGGTGTTTTGGAGGATCGTGACCCTTCACTGGTTAACAGGGTCAGAGGTGAAGCCACTTTGCCGGTTCGCTCCCCTGTCGAACCGGCCAGTACGGGCAGTGAGCTTAGGGAGGCCCTCTCCTTACTCACTCAGGTTCTATCAAAGAGCCTTCCTGTTGCTTCCAGCGAGGCAACAAGTGGTTTCCAGGCGCCTCCTATGGCGCCGCCTCCCGGGATTGGAAACAGGCCGGTTTCTGATTCCCCTGGTGTCCCGACACCATGGGAGGCGTCGGCTGGTTTGCCCACGATGGGTTATGTGTCTTCCGACTCTGGGGAGGAGTCCGACATGCTTGATGTCGAGGGCCAGCAGTCTTCGGACTTGGGGGCAGCTCTTGACTTTGTGTTTGGGTTTCTGCCTGATCTCAAACCTACTAACCAGCCGACAATGTCAGCCAGGCCGTGATCATCTGTCGCGCGCCTACAGCCTATGGAACAACCTGCTTCTGGGCGCCTTCGTCAGTGCCAGTCGGTACAGGTGGTTGAAGCTTTTTCAGCATTGGACTCCAAGCTGAATTCCAAGGCTCTAAAGACTTCGTTCTTCACCAGGGTTGACACCTTTTTGCCTCCTGTGAGTTATCGTTCCTACGATTCCGCCAATCCGTCGGTCTGCCAGACTTTGACGGTTCTGGATCAGGACTCCACTTCCCTCGGGTTTTCCAAACCCAAGTCTGCCGTCATTCCAATGACGACTCTGGAGTCCACGTTGGGCTTATCTAGAGAGATGCTTGGCATGCTTTCTCTCTCAGATCACGTCGTCTCAGCTTTGGCTGCTTATCTGCCTCCAGATAAGTTTGACAAGGTACAGGCTCCTTTGCGTGTGCTGTCCAAGGCGCTTATGCATCTTACTCACACGCATGCCTGTAACACGGCTAATCTGGAATTAGTTCGAAGGGACGCTGTGCTGGACACAGGACGATCCCTTCCCGAGGAGCAGCGTGCTGCTCTTCGATCTGCTTCTTTGGCAGGTCCGCAACTTTTCCATGGTTCTGTGTCTACGGTCCGGGATGACGTTCTACGTCATTCCAAAGATCAGCTGCTGTTTCGTCAGCTTGATCAGCCTTCTAGGGGAGGCAAGGGCCGTTCCAAGCCTAACAAGTACCCTTCTGCTTCCTCTCTGAAGCAAAAGGCTGATCCTTCTGCCGCCGCCTCTACTTCTTACTCAAGGGGTAAGGGTAAAGGTCGGCAGAATCGAGGGAAGTCTCAGGATTCTTCATTTAGTAGAGGAGATGGTTTCTCCTCTCGTGGGCCTCGTCGGGGCTCGAAATGAAGGTCCTCACCTTGACTCGTCCCAGGTTGGAGGAAGGATAGCAGAGTTCGCAGACCATTGGGCCACCATCACATCCGATCCGTGGGTGTTAGATGTTGTTCGGTCCGGGCTGCGAATATCCTTCCGACGGCACCCCACTCTGTCCAGGATGCCTCTTCCAACCACAGTTCCTTCAGACGTTTTACGTCGGGAACTTTTGTCCACGGAGATTGGCAATCTCCTGGCAAAGGAGGCGATCGAGGTCGTCAAGAACATTCAGTCAGTGGGTTTCTATTCCCGCCTGTTCTTGGTGCCGAAGAAGGACGGCCGACTCCGACCGGTTATCGATCTGAGTATCCTGAACCAGTCTATCATTGCTCCCCAGTTCAGCATGGAGACTTTCAGGTCTGTCCGCCAATCAATTCACCAGGGAGATTTCGCTGCCAGCATCGACCTGCGAGACACTTACTTCCACGTTCCGATGCATCGGGCGTCACGGAAGTATCTCAGGTTCGCTTTTCTGGGGCGAGTTTACCAGTTCAAGGCCATGCCTTTCGGCCTCAACCTGGCTCCTTGGGCCTTGACCAGATTGATGTCGCATGTGATAGCGTTCCATCGCACACAGTCCAGGGTGACTACTTCGGCATATCTGGACGATATCCTCCAGAGGCATTCCAATGCTGCCTTACTGGAGTCGGATGTCGCCACTCTGTTGAGCTTGCTCACGTCGCTAGGATTCAGAGTCAACGAGGAGAAGTCGGACCTGGTCCCTTCTCAGTCGTTTTGTCATCTGGGGATGGCTTTCCAAACCCAAGTCAATTTGGTAGCGGTTCCCCAGGCCAAGGCTGTGATTCTCTCAGCTTTTGCTCTGACTCTGTCCCAGTCCACGTCTGCGATCGCTCGGAGTTTTCTCCGGCTGATCAGTTGCTGCGGTTCGGTGACGGATCTCATTCCACTAGGTCGGCTGCATGTCAGACCTCTCCAACACTTTCTGCTCAGTCGTTGAAGGCCGAATGTAGATTCTCTGGATCAGGTGCTTCCGTTTCCAGAATCTCTTTATCGTCACCTTCTTCCCTGGACAGATGTTCAGTGGATTACGCAGGGTGTTCCATTGGACTTACCCACGTCCGATCGCGTTCTGACGGCAGATGCCAGCGATCTCGGATGGGGTGCGACTTTGGATCCTCTCAGTCTTTCCCTACACGGGATGTGGGACCGGGATCATGCAGCTCTACACATCAACCAGAAGGAGCTTCTTGCTCTTCTTCTGAGTTTCAGGCAGTGGATCCCTCACCTGTCGAATCGCCAGGTCCTTCTGCTGTCCGACAATTCGACAGTGGTTGCTTACATACGGAACCAGGGCGGCACACTGGAGTGGTTGTTCATCACATTCCCGGTCGTCTGAACGCCCTAGCCGACTCCCTGTCTCGACAGGGCATGGTTATTTCCACCGAGTGGATGCTCCACAGGGCAGTGTTCCAGTCGCTTTGCGATCTCTGGGGACATCCCCACATCGACCTCTTTGCGACTCGTTGGAACCATCAGGTGGACACTTTCGTGTCCCTGTGTCCAGATCCTCTGGCTTTTGCCGTGGACGCTCTGTCACTCGATTGGAATGGTCTAGTCGGCTACGCCTTCCCGCCGGTTCCGATTCTACCTCAGGTTCTAGCCAAAATTCGAACCTGCAGTTGTCGAATCATTCTGATCGCTCCCCTGTCACCTCAGCGGATGTGGATCAATCAGCTCCGCT
This sequence comes from Pictodentalium vernedei, assembly GCA_031216915.1. NCBI lineage: Eukaryota > Metazoa > Mollusca > Scaphopoda > Dentaliida > Dentaliidae > Pictodentalium > Pictodentalium vernedei. The sequence continues at coordinate 372,152,697 of CM062294.1, read as the reverse complement.
CGCGGATGGCGGCGGTTCCGGCACGTCTCCCGCTATGTCGCGACCTTCTTTGTCAAGGTCGCCCGAGGAGGTTTCACGTCGACCGGACTTCATTGTGCCTTCACGTATATCTTTTGTCAGGTCCTGTCTCCTCCGTAGAGGTTTTTTTGAGACGAGCAGTGGAGTGCATTTCGTCTTCAAGGAGGCACTCCAGTGGTTTAGCTTATGCAGCTAAATGGAAGGTCTTCTGTCTGTTGATTATGCAAATCCTTCGATTTCACAGATTGCGGAGTTTCTGGTATATCTGTTTGATTCTCGGGGTCTCCAGCCTGTCAAGGGTTACAGGTCCATGCTTTCAGAGACTTTTTCTTATGTGGGGAAGCATCGTATCGGCACTAATCCTTTCCTCTCCAAGCTTGTTCGGCACTTTTCTTTGAAAAGGCCTCGGACTTTGCAGCTTACCCCACGATGGAATCTTTCGTGGGTGCTGCTTTGCTTGTGGGGGGGGGGGGGGGGGGCGCCGTTCGAACCTTTATCCCAGGTGGATATGCATTTTCTCACATATAAGATGGCTTTTCTGATGGCGTTTGCTTCGGCCAGACGGGTTAGTGAACTTCACGCCCTCTCGGTTGACCCGGCCTTTTTTAGGAGCTCTCCCAACAGTGTTACTTTTACCACTGATTACTCTTTTTTGGCCAAGAATCAGTTACCAGATACTACTCCTCCTCCTATCTGTATCAGGGCTCTTCCTTCTGTTGAGGGTAATCGCCCTTTGCTCTGTCCGGTCCGTGCTATTCGCATTTATCTCGATCAGACACGTTTCATACGGAAAGGCAGGAAACGTTTTTTTCTGTCTCTTATTCCGGGACGACAGAAGATCTCTCCTCAATCCATTTCTCAATGGATTTGTCTTGCTATTCGTATGGCTTACGGTCGTTTAGCGATTGTATTACCAGTCATATTTCTGCCCACGAGGTGCGGGCACTATCCACCTCTTGGGCTTATTCTAACTCTGTCAAGTTGTCGGATGTTATGCAGGCAGCCTACTGGAGAAATGCCTCTACTTTCTCCACCTTTTATCTGCGCCAGTTGCAGGAGCAGTCGGAGGACCTTTTTGCCCTGGGTCCTCTTTCTTCTGCTCAGGCTGTGGTCTGTTATAGCCATTAGGCTTCTTGAAGGTCAGTTTCAGCCTTGTGCTGTTACTGCCCCTTTTCTGTCTGTGTGTCACACAGGCCCATATGTCTCCTTTCATTGTCCTTTACCAATGATTGCGACGTTATGGTTGATAAGCCTCGGGACCTCTTCCTTCTGCTTCACGGTTCCAGTGCACTGGAGTTATGTGTGGGTTGGTTATGCGATTCCCTCCAGCCTATTGTCTATTCAGCCTGTAGTAAACAATTGTGAGTAGGTTGATAAGAAATCGAAATTTTATAGTAAATTTCCTTTTTTATTATACCTACCACGATTGTTTACATGGAGACCCTCCCTTCTTCTTTACGGGTAAAGAATCTTTCCTCCCCGCTGATCACATAACTCTAACGTTGACGGATTCAAAAAGAATGAGTCTTTAGCAACGGTATATGCACACTGGCAACGGAAGTCGTGGAGTTGTACTTGGGAGAGAGCGTCCCGTACTGGGTCTGCGCCGATTGCACTCGACCCAGTTTTGGCTTATTTTTTCTTGATGCTTTTGCACCACTTTTCTTTCCCAAATTGCTTGGGAAAGACAAAAATAGAGAGTATTTTATCCGAGTTAGGGACTTCCACTGTAGTGCAAGCCTGTAGTAAACAATTGTGGTAGGTATAATAAGAAAGGAAATTTACTATAAAATTTAGATATTTTTATACTAAACAATGGCCCAGACGGAGATGGCCCTCCCATGAGTGGGCACCCATTCCTCCTTGATGAATTATTGTGTAGTACTCTCTTCTACAAAGAATGATGTTGGTGCCAATTTCGGTCACTTCCTGACGTCTGTGCATGTGTGGAGAGTGAATGTATGGAGGGTCAGATAGGACTTTTAATTTTCGGTTTTGCAAGCAAATTTTGGGGATTGGGGGGTTCAAAATTTGTGTTTGGCCCTTGATAACTTTGAGTTAGCACCAGCTAGTCTGGGCCATTGGTAAGTATAAAAATATACAAATTACTTTGAATTTATAATGTTTGGCAGCTTGTGGAGGATTAACAAATGCAAATGAGAATATTGTTTCTATGCAACTTGTAATGTCACACCAAGACCTGGGAACTGCCATATTTTTATACTGTACCAATGACCCAGACTTAGCTGGTGCTAACTCTAAAATATTAAGGGCCAAACACAAATTTTACCCCCCAATCCCCAAAATTTGCATCTGAAACCGAAAATTACATGTCCTATATGGTCCTCCATACTTTTACCCCACTGCGCATGCACAGTGTCAAGGCGGTCTCAAAACTGCCTCCAAAAATCATTCTTTGTTTGGCCCTCAGTTCAGTTACAACTGACTGATATTTGTGCTTGTATTTCTCGGTTTAAATGATGCCAGACGCATAATTGTGAGAGAAATGGTGGATATATGGTGGAAATAGAAGGTGGAGAGGAAAAAACAGTGGAAACAAATGTTCAGGGCTGTAACTTATAATTACTTTACGAAATTATTCATGTTACCTATTTTCGAGGCATGACCTTGTTGTGGTCATTCTTGCTATGAATGTTCCATTGTTTAATCAGTGTTTCCTCTGTCCCTTTCCTTTATTCCCCCCTAGCTATTCTCCCATGCTTTTGGCTTATTTTTTGTAATGTTTATTACTAAAATTTCTTGGGAGTTTTGGCTTGGTAACAGAATTATTTTCTGTTTTTTCCCCATGGTTACGTTCTCACTCCAGGGGTGTTTAGGCGTTTTGGTCTGCATCTACCATCTGATGTTCTACAGTTTCTTCTCTGGAAGCCTCTGTTTTGCGTCAAATAGTGTTTAAATTGGTAACTGATTTCGGGCTATGTTTGTTTCAGTGCCTGGAGTCATGTTTCTGGTTTGTTGACACTTTTGCTTATGCTGACAACTGTTACTTCTGACAGTGATTACTTGTCTTCTGCTTAATTTAGTTCATAGCAAGATACATTAGTTTTGTCCGTATGTGTTGCATTAATTTTTCAAAATCATTAAAAATTTGTGTCCACACATAGGCTTTTTTGGGATCCTTTGGGCTCAAGGTTCCCATTGGGAACTTGGGCTCTTCTGAAAAATTTAGATATTTTTATACTTACCAATGGCCCAGACGGAGATGGCCCTCCCATGAGTGGGCACCCATTCCTCCCTGATGAATTATTGTGTAGTACTCTCTTCTATAAAGAATGATGTTGGTGCCAATTTCGGTCACTTCCTGACGTCTGCGCATGTGTGGAGAGTGAATGTATGGAGGGTCAGATAGGACTTTTAATTTTCGGTTTTGCAAGCAAATTTTGGGGATTGGGGGGGTTCAAAATTTGTGTTTGGCCCTTGATAACTTTGAGTTAGCACCAGCTAGTCTGGGCCATTGGTAAGTATAAAAATATACAAATTACTTTATTTATAATGTTTGGCAGCTTGTGGAGGATTAACAAATGCAAATGAGAATATTGTTTCCATGCAACTTGTAATGTCATACCAAGACCTGTGAACTGCCATATTTTTATACTGTACCAATGACCCAGACTTAGCTGGTGCTAACTCTAAAATATTAAGGGCCAAACGCAAATTTTACCCCCCAATCCCCAAAATTTGCATCTAAAATCGAAAATTAATGTCCTATATGGTCCTCCATACTTTTACCCCACTGCGCATGCACAGTGTCAAGGCGGTCTCAAAACTGCCACCAAAAATCATTCTTTGTTTGACCCTCAGTTCTGTTACAACTGACTGATATTTGTGCTTGTAAATCTCGGTTTAAATGATGCCAGACGCATAATTGTGAGAGAAAAATTTTTCAAAATTTTTTTTTTGGAAAATTATTTTCTTTTGAAATGTTATAATGAATTATAATATATATGTATATTTATTTCAAGGGTTAGTGCAAGTAATATGACGGTGTATATTTTTTCTGGTCTGAAAAAATATTCTTCATTCGTTTTGCGAGGATATCTTCCTCTAATTCACAAGTTCATTGTGTTTCTTATAGTCAATGTAGTCGCATTAATTCTTGCTCTGTGCGTGTTGATTGATATGACATCGTTGGAGACGGGTGTCACGGTATTTTATTACAGTGAGGGGGTCCATTACGGTCCTCTCTCCGTAGGGTCACTATATACTATCAGTTTCTTTTTCAGAATTCAGAGTGATGTTTCCGTGATGTCTTCAATAAGGGTGTCTCCGTCATTACAATAGTAGGGCTAGCGGGAAGTGCTCAAGGTATTACGACAATTGCTGGGAGTTAGCTAGTTCTATCGAAGGCATTGTCGCCCGCTAGTCCGCCCGGTGTCGCGTCCATTCACCAGGAAAAAATGGTACAGCACCCGGGTTAGTCCATTGCGGTCCAGGGAAGCAGATTGGGTGATGCGAGCACTATAAAACTTCAGATGTGCACACCCAGCAACGACGGATCTGAGGATAGTACGGAGGAAGCCTGTCCGTCCGGTAGCTAGCTCGTCCAGGTCCCCTGGACCCCGAGCGAGAGAGGCCCCCTCTCTCTTGCATCAACATCTGTGCCGCCATGTTGTTATATGTTGTTCACTTAGTCGGAGCTTACGTCCACTCCTCCTGCTCGGGACGCTCCGTCACATGACAGTCCGATGCGGCTGCTATATTGGCTTCCTCATCCTCGTCAACACACACGACCGCACCTTAGCTTTTTGACCACAGATTTCCAGGGGACGTTCGCATATTATATAAATGCAGGACTGAACGTCCCTGGTGCTCCTGCTTCGCCGGCCAAGGAATATACGTCGACCAGGTCACTCCATCTGCTAGCCAAGGATACGAGACTTTTTCAGTCGGGACGTTCGCATATTATATAAATGCAGGAATGAATGTCCCGGGAGCTTCCAGCGGATATTTCACATAGGACCGCGGCTCCACAGGTCTCATAGGGTAACATGAACTAGGTATTGTTACCGTGAAGTCTTTGTAAGTGTGCTTCCGTTGTCACAGTCAATGAAGAGCTAGCGGTAAAGTGCTCATACAGATACGTCAATTGCCTAAGAGGTCCCAAGTAGGATCGACGGCGTTGGCATCCGCTAGCTCGCCCGGTGTTGCGACCATTCACCGAATGGCTCAGCATCCGGGTTTGTCCGTGGCGGTCCAGGAAGGAAATTTGGGTGATGCGAGCACTATAAAATACAATGTGCACACCCAGTGACGACGGATACGAGGATGGTACGGAGGAAGCCTATTAGTCCGGTTCCTAGCTCATCCAGGTCCATCGGGCTGCGAGCCAAAGAGGTTCCTCTCTCGTATTACAACATCTGGGCCCAGGTGTTGTGGTACAAAACGTTGCTCAGTCGGAGCATACGTCCTCCGTTCGGGACGCTCCGTTATATAGACAGTCCAGAGAGACTGCTCTTTCGGCTTCCTCATCCTCACGGCAGCACTCGCGACCGCTCCTTGGCTACGTGACCTGTGATATTCAACCAACATCGCCGACCAGGGATTCTACGGCGACCAGGTCACGCCATCCGGTAGCCAAGGATACGAGGCCTTCATACTCCGGACGTTCACATATTAGATGTATGCAAGAGTGATCGTCCAAGGAGCTTCAAGCGGCTAAATCCTATAAGACCGCAGCTCCAAAGGCCTCTGTTACGGACATGCTATCACAGATAGGACAATTATCGCAGCATCCCAGCAACCGACAGTAACTCTGTCGGATCAGGAATTATCCGAGGAAGCTGGGTTGGTACGTTCCGCTGTAGGTTCAGACACAGACGACCAAGAATTACAAGTGGTCCAACAGGATGGCGAAAGGGATACGGATGAGTTGTATTTTCCCTTTTCGGAACAACATAATTGCCATAGAGTGCATCCGGCATTGTCAACTGACGTTGTTCCTCTGGACCAAAATGCTTCGTTGCCGGATAAGAGACTGATAGTGCCACTGGACACAGAATTCTTAATCGGTTTAGGGTCATCATCCCTCAGTTTCCGACATAGTCCAGATATGTCTCACGGACATTTGATCTGTTGAATGACGCTATATTATTTAACTTGCTACCTAAATGGGCAGGTCAGGTTTCTTATCGGCAATATGTTCTACATCTGCCTTTCATCAATTAACAAATATTTTGAAACGGCAGGACAGAGCATTCCGAGAGTTCTCTGCGTCTAGACGACCAGGTCAGGACCTAGTATTGTTTTTTACTGTCGTCTATGTCAATTCCAACCACGATGTTGGAAATAACAATATCATCTAGTAATCGTACGCAGATCTCCTTACCAGAACGTTATCATTACGTCGCAAGGAAAAACAATTCTAGGATGCACAATCTCCTTAAGAGTTCTTTCGAGGGCCTCACGTAAAACTCCGTCCTTTAGTGACAATATGGAGTTGGTTAGACGTGACGCAGTCCTGGTTACATCCACACGTGTAGATAGTAAGGTGAAAAACTCTCTCAGAGTCGCTCCGGTCTCCGGAGAGTTTTCTTCGACGGCAAGCTTTCCGCAGTCTATGATCAGTTAACTAAGAAAGCTTTAGACTCTCTGCTATTAAAATTCGCTTCCATATAGTCGGATTCAGCAGAGAAGAGTAGGACAGGCACTTCTGGGTCGAATACATCCAATGGAAGTTCCTGTAAGGTTCCTATGCGTCCTCTAGGTCTTATTCTAGAGACCGTCAGGGTAGCGACTCATATAGGGGCCATAATTGCGGTCAGACGTCCCTAGGTCAACGGGGCGAGGTGTGGGCTGTGGAGGACATGGCTTCTCCTTCCGCAAGCCTCGCAGGATCTGGAGGTAATGGTTTTAACCTCTATCGTGTACTAGTGAGCAGAAGTCAGTCGAGCTTCTCAATTATTTGGGAATAGATTACGGACGTCCCTTGGATTCAAGGGGTGATTTCGAAAGGACTAAATTGTTCCTCAAACGAAATCCTCTGTCAACTCGGAGTCCAAGATGGACTCAGCTTCCGCCAAGTCAGAAGGATAGAGGCTCGCTTCCATTAGAAGTCTAGTCTCTTCTGGAATGATTGTGATGGAGATCGTAGAAATCCAGGAATTTCCAGTTTTCTACAACCATCCTTTTCTGGTTCCAAAAACCAGACAGCTCGTTCCGTTCACTCATTATTCGGAACTAGATAAACAAGCTGATCGTGGCTCCAAGTTTATATATGGAGTCCATCCGATCGATCAGAGCCAGTATTCGGCTCTACAATTATGCTACATGCATAGATCTCAAGATGCGTACTTTCACGCCATGTTACATCAGGCGTCAGAAAGTATCTTTGCTTCCTTATCATAGGAGTTGTATATCAGTTCCAAGCAATATACTTCGGTCTGAATCTAGCCCCCTGTGCCTTCACTCGAATAACGGATTCGGTAATGACTCATTTCCAAACTTATTCGTCTGCGATAACGTCTGCCTACCTGGACAACATTCATACAGGTACGGCAATTATTTAATGCTTCAGAACTATGTGCAGAATCTGCTTCTATTGCTCCGACGTCTCGGGTTTCTTAAGTAAACGAGGGGAAGTCGGATCTGGTATCATCCAAGTCATTCACCCACCGGGGGATGAGCTTCGTAATGCACAACTTTTTTGTTCGTCTGCCGTTACCAGAACGAAATTATTCAGTTGTTATGCTCACTATTGTCTTCGCTCAGACAATTCTCAGCGAGAGATCTTATGAGACTGATACGTTTAGGTGGGACTGCCACGATTTTATTCCGATGGGGCAGTTACGCATTGGTCCTCTCCAAATTTCTTTAATTAAGTATTGGAGGGTGAAGATTCTTTCGCTCAATAAGGACATCGTCTTGTCTAATCAAGTGAATAAGAGATTCAGACTTGGGCAAGTTTTCTGGGCTTAACTCAGGTAGTTCCACTGCAACTGCCGGATCTGAGTTTTACAGTCTTGACGGATGCCAGTAAACAGGTTGGGTCGTTTTCATTGAGCCCAACGGATTGAAGTGCCAGGGTCTTTTGATTCCGTAGTTCCTTATCAAGCACTCAAACATCAAGTATGATGTCATTTTGGCTTGCGCTACGTTATTGGATAACGTAATTCAGAATGTTCATATGTTAATTCTGTCCGACAATTCGACGGTATTAGCGTATTTTCGGAATTATAGAGGCACTCATTCCATCCTGTTATTCATGTTAACGGAAGGTAGGACTGCCATTCCTTTGGGAACTTGGGCTCTTTAAGAAAAAAATTTTTTTTTTTAAATTTTTTTCTTTTGGGTGTAATTATTTCATTGATTATATATTTTAATGTTATCTTATATTTATGTAGATTTGGTGGTAGTACAATCGACCTATTTTAGCTTTTATGTAATAATATTTCTCAAATAGCAGGGCAAATAAGAGGAAACCTTTCCTCTGTTTTCATGGTCGTTGTCTTGCTTGTAGTTGATGTACTACCACTAATTCTTGCACAACATGTGTCAGATTTAGTCGACGTTGGAGACGGGTGTGATGGTTTGTTGTTTGAGGCGCCAGTCCTTTCGCGGCGAGGGGACACTGCTGGTCCTCTTGCCAAAAAGTCACTCTAGTTTTTTAGTTTCTATATTCAGAGGAACAAGAAAATGGTGAGGTTACGTGACGCCGTCAGAGAGTGTGCTTCCATTGTCACAATATACAATTAGAGCTAGCGGCAAAAGTGCTCAATGAAATAAGACAAGGCCCCAGATCACAGATCATGTGATTTTCGTCCTTGTCGCCAGCTAGCTCAACCGGCGCTTCTATCACTCAGAATGTGGGTGTTATGATGCCCGGTAAGTCTGTAGCGGTTGAGGAAAGGAAAAAGGGTGTTGCGAGCACTATATCGAACATACACACCCTGCGACAACGGAAAGGAGGAAGCAGACAAGTTCTGAGGTATGCTCGTCCAGGTCTGCCATGACCGCGAGCAAGAGAGAGGCCCCTCTCTCTTACAACAACATCTGGGGTCAGAGGTTGTTGGTAGAAACTTGTATCAGTTGGAGCTTACGTCCATGACTTCCTGTCCGGGACGCTCCTTCTTATAAACTGCCGGGGTCAGCTAGTCTTACGGCTTCCTCTACGTCCGAAAAGAACACACGACCGCACAAAAAGTCATTTAGACAGAGCTAAAAACCATGGCGTATGGTTATAGTTCCCTGCCGCCAGCTGGCTCGACTGTTGAAGTGGTTACTCAAGCCTCTGAGAACTGTGACGCAACTGGGCTAAGAATATACAATGCCGCAATATACAATTAGAGCTAGTGGCAAAAGTGCTCAATGATATAAGACAAGGGCCTAGATCTAGATCATGGGATTTACGACCTTGTCGCCAGTTAGCTCAACCGGCGGATCGGTACTCAGAATATGCGTAGTGTGATGCCGGGTATGTCTGTAGCGGTCGAGGAGAGAACAAGGGTGGAGTGAGCACTATAATATACAATCATGCTCACCCAGCGATGACGGAAGGAGGAAGCCGGCAAGTTCTGAGGTACGCTCGTCCAGGTCTGCCAGGACCGTGAGCAAGAGAGAGGTCTCTCTCTTACAGCATCATCTGGGGCCAGATGTTGTTGGTAGGAACTTGCGTCAGTCGGAGTTTACGTCCATGCCTCCTGTCCGGGACGTCCCGTCTAATAGGCAGCCGGGATCAGCTAGTCTTACGGCTTCCTCTACATAACGGCTAAAGTGCTCTTAATATTGCTCAGGGCTATAAACTGCAGTGAGTGGTTTCAGTCCCCTGTCGCCGGTGAAGCGGTTACTCTTGAATATGAGGACACCGGGTGTGTCGCATTTACATAGTAAATCAGAGCTAGCAGCAAAAGTGTTCAATGATATAAGACGAGAGTCTAGACCTTAGAATATAGGGTTTACGACTTTGTCTCCAGCTAGCTCAACCGGCAGATCATTACTCAGAATATGGGTAGTGTGACGCCGGGTATGTGCGTAGCGGTCGGGGAGAGAAACAAGGGTGTAGCGAGCACTATAAAATCCAATCATGCTCACCCTGCGACGAAGGAAAGGAGGAAGCCGGCAAGTTCTGAGGTATGCTCGGTTAGGTCTCTCAGGACCACGAGCAAGAGGGAGACCCCTCTCTCTTTTAACAACATCTGGGGTCAGATGCTGTTGGTAGGAACTTGTGTCATTCGGAGCTTACGTACATGCCTATTGTCCAGGACGCTCCATTTAATTCTCAGCCGTGGTCGGCTACAATTCGGCTTCTTCAGCATCTACTAAGCATTCATGACCGCACCGGCAAGTTCGGAGGTACGCTCGGCTAGGTCTCCCAAGTCCACGAGCAAGAGGGGCGACCCCTCTCTCTTTTAACAACATCTGGAGCCAGATGCTGTTGGTAGGAACTTGTGTCATTCGGAGCTTAGGTACATGCCTATTGTACGGGACACTCTGTTTAATTCTCAGCCGGGGTCGGCTACAATTCGGCTTCATCAGCATCTACTAAGCACTCACGACTGCACCTTGGCTACCTGACTTCGGATATCTAGTCTGCATCGTCAATAGGTCCACTGTTTGTCAAGGAAGTCGCACTATCTAGTAGCCAAGGACACGAGGCCTCATTCATCGGGGCGTCTGCGGTTAAGATTCATCTCGGACACACTGTCCCAGGAGCAGCCTGCGGACAAGCAATACATGTCCGCTGCTCCTCAAGCCTCCGTAACGGACTTGCTATCGCAGATTGCGCAGTTCATCGCAGTATTCCTGCAAATGCAGAAGCACTCAACGTCAGTCTCAAAACTTGAGCTGTCGGATGGTTCTTTGTCGGTCCATTGGCAGTCATCTGCGTGTTCAGATGCCGTTGACCGTGATTCTAAAACTGATTTAGACACATGATGAAAGGGATACGGTCTCTTATCATCATCTTCTGTATTTTTATTCGTTTTTTGAACACATTTATTTATGTCCCCTCCAGTTATTCTTATCTGGAGTGGGTAGACGTTTTTCGCTCTAGACCTGTTTTGTTTTGATCCTTCTATCAGTTTTCTCAAGTGCCTGTTATTTAACATTTGCCAGAAGCCTCCTCCACGAGAGGGCCTTCTTCTTCAGGGGAAGTTTTGTTCTTCACATCATTCTCCGCCCATAATGGCATAAGGGAGTCTGTTAGACATGAGGAAGCCTTTAGAGTTCCTATATTTTTGCTGTCTGGGCCAGCAATGATTAAGTTATGTGGGTGAGGAGGTTTCGACATGGCTTCGAATCCCCCCCACACACTCACCCTCCGTCTTGTATATATATCTTAATACATACATACTATGCATTTGGGTCTTGTTGGATGGCACCCTCATAGGCATACACGCAGTTTTGTTGCATTAGTTTCCAGTGATTATTTTTGGATCTTTGATATACAAGCACTTATTAAAATCATCATAATTGCTGCTATTTGAGTTCATCGGTGGCTGCATAACCAGTTATTGGTTTTTAGATGATTACATGCCGGATTTTAATGCACTCACGCAATATTTTATTAGGCTATCACTTTGGTGGACCTTGAAATTATTATAGATTTCAGGAGCGGTCTGTGTTGGAGGCAGTTAATCATACATACCTCCATTTCTAGATCCTGGTCTCTATTTTGTCGGTTCTCAAATCGCATATTCTCACATGTTTATGGTTGTAGATATCAGGTAGTACACGTTGGACAGTGTTCTTACTGGGTTTTATTGTACAGAGGCCGCCTGTGGATGATATTGGAAGTGTGTTTTCTCTGCAGAGATTGTTCAGTGTATTCGATTTAATATGTGTATGTTATATTTTATATCACTGATTTTGTTGTACCTGTGTACGCCGTCTGTGGTGCATATTTTGTAACAGACAATATTATTTACGAAAATTGTAGCTATAGCCTTGGCTTGTGAAGTGGCATTAAGCACCATTTATTATTATCATGTCTCCCCTTCCCAGAAGGGAGACATATTGTTTTAGTGCATATTCTTCTTCTTCTCCTTCTTCTTCTTCTCATACAAACTTTGTCCGGGCCATAACTTTTTTGTCTTTTGACCTACACCTTAGATACTTGGCATGTGGATGTATCACGATGAGCCGGTGTGCAGTGTACCATAGTGACCTTCATGTGACCTTGACCTTTGACCTGAAGGTCAGATTTGTGTGTTTTTTTAAGGGAAACATCACACAAACTTTGTCCGGGCCATAACTTTTTTGTCTTTCGACCTACACCTTAGATACTTGGCATGTGGATGTATCACCATGAACCGGTGTGCAGTGTGCCATAGTGACCTTCATGTGACCTTGACCTTTGACCTGAAGGTCAGATTTATGCACTTTTTTAAGGTAAACTGTCTGGACCAGAACTTTTTTGTATTTCGAGTCAGGCTTTAGATATTTGGCATGTGGATGTATCACCATGAGCCGGTGTGTAGCGTACCATTGTGACCTTTATGTGACCTTGACTTTTGATCTGAAGGTCAGATTTGTGCTTTTTTCAAGGAAACTTTGTCCGGACCAAAACTTGTTTGTCTTTTGAGCCAGGCCTTAGATATTTGGCACGTGGATGTATCACCATGAGCCGGTGTGTCGCATACCATTGTGACCTTTATATGACCTTGACCTCAAGGTCAAATTTATGTACTTCAAATAGGGAGTAATTGTCCAGACCAGAATTTTTTTGTTTTTTGACCTAGGACTTGGTTATTTGACATGTGGATGTGTCACCATGAGACGGCATGTCTGACCTTCATGTTACCTTGACCTCAAGGTCAAATTTATGTACTTCAAATAGGGAGTAATTGTCCAGACCAGAATTTTTTTGTTTTTTGACCTAGGATTTGGTTATTTGACATGTGAATGTGTCACCATGAGACCGCATGTCGTCTACCTCGATGACCTTCATGTGACCTTCACCTCTGACCTTAAGGTCAAATTTATGTACTTCAAATTGGGAATAATTATCCAGACCAGAACTTTTTTGTTTTTTGACCTAGGACTTAGATATTTGACATGTGGATGTATCGCAATTAGACCGCATGTCACATGTAATCATGACCTTCATGTGACCTTGACCTCAAGGTCAAATTTATGTACTTTAAATAGGGAGTAATTGTCCAGTCCAGAATTTTTTTTTTTTTTTTGGACATGTGGATGTGTCACCATGAAACAGCATGTCCGCTACCTTGATGAACTGCATGTGACCTTGACCTCTGACCTCAAGGTCAAATTTATGTACTTCAAATAGGGAATAATTGTCCAGATCAGAACTTTTTTGGTTTTTTGACCTAGGACTTAGATGATTGACATGTGGATGTATCACAATGAGACCACATGTTATCATGACCTTCATGTGACCTTGACCTCAAGGTCAAATTTATGTACTTTAAATAGGGAGTAATTGTCCAGTCCAGAATTATTTTTTTTTGACATGTGGATGTGTCACCATGAAACCGCATGTCCACTACCTTGATGAACTGCATGTGACCTTGACCTCTGACCTCAAAAGGAAGGGGAGACATATGTTTTAGTGTGCTAAAACACTTTCTAGTTCATGAATTAATTCCTGAGTGCCTGATCGATATTTATTTATATTGTTTCTTGGTACCCGCTTTTATTGATTCCAGAGCTCTCTCTCTCTTTTGAAGATATGTTAAAAAAAAAAGGGGGGGGGGGGTCATTTTCTCCACTTCTCTGGCTTATTATACCCCACGCAACGAAGTTGCTGGGGTATAATGTTTTTGACTGGTCCGTCCGTCAGTCAGTCTTACTTGTTTTCAGGACTTTTTTTCTACACGCTTCCAGATATTGAGCTGATTTTTGGTATGTTAGTCTAACATGGTGGCCTACAGATCAAGTTTGCATTTTGTTCCGCTCCACTGATTTTTACCAAAATTACGGCCCTTGAACTTTGAAAAGTTCAGCAAAATTACAGTTTTGCAGACTTTTTTCCTACACGCTTCCAGATATTGAGATGATTTTTGGTATGTTAGTCTAACATGGTGGTCTACAGAACCAGTTTGCGTTTTGTTCCGCTCCACTGATTTTTACCGAAATTACGACCCTTGGACTCTGAAAAATGCATTAAAATTACAGTTTTCCGGACTTTTTTTGTACACGCTTCCAGATATTGAGCTGATGTTTGGTATATTAGTCTGACATGGTGGCCTACAGATCAAGTTTGCATTTTGTTCCACTCCACTGATTTTTACCAAAATTACGGCCCTCGACCTTTGAAAAGTTCATCATAATTACAGTTTTCCAGCCTTTTTTCCTACACGCTTCCAGATATTGAGCTGATTTTTGATATGTTAATCTAACATGGTGGCCTACAGAACAAGTTTGGGTTTTGTTCCGCTCCACTGATTTTTACCAAAATTATGGCCCCATAGACTTTGAAAAGTTCATCAAAATTACAGTTTTCCGGGCTTTTTCTCTGCTTGAATTCTTTCAATACCTTTGAAACTACAGAACACTGTTTTCTGCAGTATTCCTAGAATCTATGTTTATTTTTAAAAAATGATTAGAGCTTGAAATATCGGGGCGCGTGGGGTATGTGAGCGTGCTCACTGAGGTTCTTTAATTGGGTATGTAACTATGAAGGAAGCTGTTTTATCCGTAATTATATTCTGCATACAGCTGTAGTCTTATTGTATGGACTAGGTTTATGGGCAATTTTCTCTCATTCTCAAATATGCCATCCTAATTTTTGGGGCTTAGTCCAGACTAGCCTTAAAAATTGAGAACTCATTACATCCTAATTAGCATGGTTTCATGCTCAGATTTAGGATTTACATAATTGGGATTCATATTAGGATATGTCTCCTCTATTATGGTATAGAGAGACATACATGTAAATTCTAATTATTCTAAATTCCTTCATCATGGATTGAAGGATTTGATCTATGTTGATCAACTAGTTCGGAAGTTCTAGGCCCTCCACCTTTTTACGATTCAGCTAAGTCTGGGCCATTGGTTTTAGTATAAAAATATGAAAAAATTTAAAGTAATTTATATATTTTTTATACTTACTAATTGCCCAGACGGGAATGGCCCTCCCATGAGTGGGCAGTACTGGGCACTCATGGTGACTTCCTGGCGTCTGCACATGGCTGGAGAGTAAATGTATGGAGGGCCAGATAGGACTTCTAATTTTTAGCTCAACTTTGGCGAAGCCAAATTTGAGCTTTTGTCATGGCCCGTCGTCCGTCTGGCCGTCTGTCCGTACGTCAACAATTGGATACGGCTCAGGCTAGAGGCCGTATTTATGAACCGATCTTTACGAAACTTCTTGGGTTCCTTTGTTATGACCGTGGGACGAGAACGAGTCTTTTTGGGTGCGGTCCAAAATTCAAGATGGCTGCCAGCCGCCATTTTGTACCGACGATGCAGAAATCTGTTTTTTGTACAGAACTTCCATATGAAAGCTCTGATTTGAATAATTTTTTGTATGAATGTTTAGTACCATGGGATACATCACATATAATACAGGTTTTTTTCTTGTGCGTAAATTGTGCAAATTGGACTAATTTTGATGTTTTTTGGTGTTACTTTCAGCACTGTAAGTGCAAATGCCAATACGGCTCGGGCTAGAGGCCGTATTTATGAACCGATCTTTACGAAACTTCTTGGGTACCTTTGGTATCTCCGTGGGACGAGAACGAGTGTTTTGGGGTCCGGAACGAAATTCAAGATGGCCGATGGCAGCCATTTTGTACAAAATTAGGTGCAGTCAGATTTTTGCACAGAACTTCCATATGAAAGCGCTGATTTGAATAATTTTTTGTTTGAATGTTTAGTACCATGGGATACATCACATATAATACAGGTTTTTTTCTCATGCAGAAATTATGCAAATTAGATGAACTTTGATTTTTCCAGTGCGACTTACACACAGTAAGTACACATGTCAATACGGTTCGGACTAGAGTCTGTATTTATGAACTGATCTTCACGAAATGTCTTGGGTACCTTTATTATCACCTTGGGACGAGAACGAGTGTTTCTGGGTGCGGTCTAAAATTCAAGATGGCTGCCAGTGGCCATTTTGTACCGAAATTAGGTCTAATCAGTTTTTTTGTACACAACTTCTATACGGCTCAGACTAGAGGCCATATTTATGAACCAATCTTTACGAAACTTCTTGGGTACCTTTGTTATCACCATTGGATGAGAGCGAGTGTATTTGTGTGTGGTCCGAAATTCAAGATGGCCACCAGCAGCCATTTTGTACCAAAATTAGTGCAATCAGTCTTTTGTACAGAACTTCTGTATGAAAATTCTGATTTGAATAAATTTTTGTATGAATGTTTAGTAACATGGAATACATCACATATTGTAAGGGTTTTTTTTATGCAAACTAGATGAACTTTGATTTATTCAGTGCTACTTACACAATGTAAGCACACATGTCAATACGGCTCAGGGTAGAGGCTGTATTTATGAACCGATCTTCACAAAACTTCTTGGGTACCTTTGTTATCACCTTGGGATGAGAATGAGTGTTTCTGGGTACGGTCCAAAATTCAAGATGGCTGCCAGTGGCCATTTTGTACCGAAATTAGGTCCAATCAGTTTTTTGTCACAAGTTCTATACAGCTCGTATTTATGAACTGATCTTCACAAAACTTCTTGGGTACCTTTGTTTTCACCTTGGGACAGGAACAAGTGTGTTTTGGGGTGCCTTTGTTATCGCTGTGCTATGAGAACAAATATTTTGGGGTTCAGTCAGACCCACTATGGGACTCAAAGATTTTTTTCTAGTTTAGCATCTGACTGTCACCCACCTTTACAATACTTTACCTATACATTTGTTAAGGCAACGGTCAGTATTTATGTACAGACCATTACAATACTTTATATGTACCATTGTTATCAGGTCATTACCTAGATGTTTGTCATTGCAGTGTCACATACTATGCATGTACATGTCTTTGTCTTGACAAGTTGAGCTACATTGTCATTGACACTTTCATTCGGTTTTGCATACAAATTTTGGGGATTGGGGAGGCAAAATTTGTGTTTGGCCCTAGATAATTTTGAGTTAGCACCAGCTAAGTCTGGGTCATTGGTAAGTATAAAAAATATATAAATTACTTTAAATTTTTTCATTTTTCTTGAAAACTTACTAGATTTTTTGGAGACATCCACAGAAAACAGGAATTTGAAGCTTTTAAGGGGTATGTCTCCTTAACCAGTCGAAAATGGGTTAAGACCTCGATATTTGAATACCCTTACTACTTACAAAAGATTTTCCCTATCAGTTTTGTGTCTGGTAAAAGAAGTTACTTTCTCGGTGGCATTTCCATTTGATGTTGTTGGTGTCCAAAAACAGACTATTTTTTTCAAAATTTTGACATTTAGCAGCCCATGGAGGGTTAACAAATGCTTAGTGGAATAATTTATCCATGTAGCTGGTAATGTGACACCAAGACCCATCAATGGCCGTTTTCTCTTGAAAACCCTATAAGATGTTTGTAAAGAAATCCAGGGAAAACATGAATTTTTTATGCTTTTCATGGGTATCACTATTAACCACCACAAAAGGGGTTAACACTTGGTTTTTTGAATACCTTTATTACTTACAAAAATGGTCATCGGTGAATTCCACTTCCAACAAAGGAGACTTTGTTTATCTCTCGAGTATACATTGGGTGCTGTGTGTGTCCGAAAACCGCCCATTTCAACAAAATTATGATGCTTGGCAGACTGTAGAGGGTTAATAAATGCTCACCGGAGTATTTTGTCCTTGCAACTTGTAATGTCACACAAAGACCTGTGAGTAGTCATTTTTGCTTGAAAACCTACAAGATGTTTTTAGAGAAATCCACAGAAAATGGGAATTTTAAGCTTTTAAGGGGTATCTCTCTTTAGCCTCCCCCCCCCCCCCAAAATGGGTTAAGACTTTGACTTTTGAATACCCTTACTACTTAGAAAAATGTTTCTGTATAAATTGTCCGCTCGATAAATGAAGGCACCTTTCTTTGTGGCGTACCCATTGGGTGCTGCTGGTGTCCAAAAACAGCCCATTTTATCACAATTTTGACTTTAAGCAGCCTGTGGAGGGTTAACAAATGCTCACCCGAGTATTTTGTGCATGCAACTTGTATTTTCACACCATGACCTGCACATGGCCAATTTTTCTTGAAAATCTACAAGACTCGTTTAGAGAAATCCACAGAAAACATGAATTTTTGAGCTTCTGAGGTGTATTGCAGTTTAACCAGCCCAAAACGGGTTAACACTTGGTTTTTTGAATACCCTTATTACTTACAAAAAGGATCCACAGTGAATCTCACTTCCAATAAATGAAGTTATGTTTATCTCTCGTGGATCGTTTGGGTGCTTTTGCGGCCCCAAAACAGCCCATTTCATCAAAATTTTGATGTTTGGCAGCCTGTGGAGGGTTAACATATGGATTGCCTAATATATCTTGTATATGAATGGTCATGTCACCATACAGGTCTAACAATGATGAATGCTTAAATAAAATCTACAAGACACGTTTCGAGAAAGTACCCTAATTTTGAGAGTTTTTTGCCAATTCTTGTGAAATAAGGGTTAAATCAAAAATTCCACTTTTGGTATATTTTAGGTTTTGTGCCCCTCTATGCATGTGCAAAATTGTGTGAAAATCAGTTTGAAAAATTGCTTCTGAATCGTACAGACAAAATGTGTGGGGAAAAAAAAACAAAGCCCCTCCACCCAGAAAAAAAAAAAATAATAATCCGTAGAAAAACAATAGTCTTTTCCAGAGGGAAAAGCCTAATAATCAATAGAAAAGCAATAGTCTTTTCCAGAAGGAAAAGCCAAAATATGTATTACAACAACTAAATAGGGTTAAGCAGGTCCTGTTTATTTAGTAGATTGGTAAGCTGATAACTTTTTATTTCTTTTCATTTTATTTTTAGAATATTAGGCACACTTTCCATATTTTTTTTTGTTCAAGCCACGTAATTGTTCTATTTTGTTAACATCCGTCAATCTGATGTCAGATCCACGTTGTGTCCTTGGGCAAGGCACTTTATCCCGGTTGCCTACATGGGGGCACGATGACGCTGTGTTCTAAGGCGTACTGCACGTCGATGGTGTACATGTCTTCAACTACTGTAACCCTGCTTGAGCGGAGCTTGAACAGAGTTAGAATGTTGAGGAGCTGACAGTTGCTCGGTGGTTCTCTCCGGGTACTCCGGCTTCCTCCACCCGTAAAACTGTCACGATCACGATTAGCCATTGTGCATAAGAATGTGATCTTAAACACCAATAAATAAATAATAATAAATAATCTGATGTCAAAATGGCAAAGTTTTCAGCAGCAAATATTTCCCATAATGCAGTTTGATATTTAACCAAGTATACCTTGTTTGACAGAGTTCAGTGAGCTCTGCCAAACAAGATTTATAATTTCTTAAATTCATAGTTGAACAGGAGAAAAACAGAGTGATTGGAGAAAATTCTGCTGCACTAGCAGTGTGCTAGGGGTTAATGGGACTACAGGTATATACAGGTCACACATATTACACTCATCTAAAGGATGTATCAGTGTTACATATATAATTTTCACCAGCTGAATAACTGGTTTGATACTGTGAGAATAAAGAACAGAAAAGACATTAAAATTGTTGAATTCAACGTCCATTCTGTTATTTTTCGTGATAAATAAATTATTTTAACAGATTGTGTCATAAAAATGAATATTTCTATGTCAAAAAAAAATGTTTGCCTGCATGGTAAAAATATACAGGTGCAGATCATGAGGAAAAGACTTTAAATTTTGCATGGTCTTCTTGAAACTTGTCTCAAAAATCAGATGTGTATGTTGTTAAGATATAAATTCCTTTTATGGTGATGTGGATGTAATAAATTTGCAGACAGTTTTACTGTGATAAATATTTTGATGTATTTTATATTTATTGTCTGAACTAATCAATATATTTTTATGAAATGTTTATGACATAATAAAATTTGTTACAAAATATTATAATGAATATTTTTAATTTATTTTACTCCCTTGTGAGAACCCTGGGAAGTGAAGCAGTGTTTGTTTACTGTGGTAAACAAGCTCTGTTTTACTAGTAAAATATGACCCAGTCACTAATGCTTGGGGTGGAAGTCCTCTAAAATGGGCAACCTGCATATAAACAGTTAACTAATCTTGATTTTATCTCCATATTGCAGACATGATTATCCATGGTGAGTGGGGGCGCAGTGGCATCGCGGTAATCGGTTCTTGTCAGATCACAGAAGTTAAGCAACATCGAGCGCGGTTAGTAGTTGGATGGGTGACCATTTCACTGACTGATTCGCGCTCCCGCGTTGTGTCCTTGGGCGAGGCAGTCCACCCCGATTGCCTACATGGGGGCACGATGATGCTGTGTACTAAGGCGTACTGCACGTCGATGGAGTGCATGTCTTCAACCAATCTAACCCTGCCTGTGCCGCGGTGCAGAATTCAGAGTTACGATGTTGGAGAGGTGACAGCTGCTCGCCGTTGCTCGGTGGTTCTCTCCGGGTACTCCAGCTTCCTCCACCCGTAAAACTGTCACCGACATGATATTACCCTGGCTTTTAATGTGTCGTTAAACCCTAATAAAAAAAAAAAAAATTTCCATTGTGCAGAAATATTTGACTTTAATAACAAATAATTAATAAATAAATATTTTATAATTATTGTCAACATCAGTTTCAAGATGATTATTTTTTTAAAATTCAAACTTTTCTGTGGTATGGATATTTTCGTTTTTATTTTTTCCCAACTGCCTTAGTACAGTGAAACCGTGTTAATCGAATAGTCATTTTTCCAGTGACAAATATTCACTTGACAGGAATATTCAATTAACCCAACAAAACCAAATCTTGTGACCCCCTCATTGGCACAAGCTCAAGAGGGTCGTTCCAGTGAGAGGAGGGTCATATGATATGGTTTTGTTGAAATTTTCTGAAAAATAATTTTTTTCACTATAGAATTTGTATCTTTCGCAGACAGATGCTGTAGATTCTTTAGGTAACAGTGTTGACCAGAATCTTGTAATTTTCCTTAATCTGGTAATAGATTGACATTGTTTGTCTAGAGGATATCTCAGATCTTTGCTGTTTATTGAACCAAATTTGTGTGGAAAACATTTTTATGAGAAATGTTTTCCTGAATGTTTTTGAATGAGGTTATGATTCGCCCTTCAGTACTCCTTGCTCTTGATTTTATTTGTGATTATGACTAAATTAGTTCAACATAAATATTCTTTTTTTTCGAAGATAACCATTAAGTTCACATGATATAAAAAATTTAATTATTTATTTCCCATATTTTTCAAAAAATTTCAAGGAAACCTTATCATGTGAGCACATTGAGCTCATTCCATTGAAAGGTCACATGATATGGTTTTGTTGAAATGTTTTGAAAAAATGTTTTTCAACTGCACAATTTACATGGACAGATGTGTCAGATTTGTTTATTAAAGGTTAAATGCCTCATCTTAATCCAATGGTGAAAATATTTTGGGATGACCTCTGTAGCAACAACAGTTAGAACCTGTTATTTTCTGATACTACATGAGCATCTTTACTCCATAGAAAGTAGAAAGGTTGTTTTTTGGGTCACTCTGGATCCATCATCAAGTTGAAGCAAACTACGTTATAATTTAAGGAACATCAAATGATCAATGATGCCTGACAATTTGTCTGTCCTGGCAGATCTGTTGTGGTCCCTGGAACTGAGGTAGTTAGGCCCTTGCAACTCACCTTAAATTATAGTCCATGAAAACATTTTATGGAAGCTTGGTACCTTCGTGTAATGTGTTGAGGACTTGGGCTTTTAATTCTGATGGCCTTGGATTACTAGTAGATAGTAGGTCAGGCAAAACATGATCTTTTAACTTCAAATTTTACTGCTTATTATGTCTCCCCTTCCCAGAAGGGAGACATATTGTTTTAGTGCATATTCTTCTTCTTCTTCTTCTTCTTCTTCTTCTTCTTCTTCTTCTTCTTAGTTTCTTTTTCTTCTTCTTCTTCTCCTTCTTCTTCTTCTTCTCCTTCTTCTCATACAAACTTTGTCCGGGCCATAACTGTTTTTGTCTTTTGACCTACACCTTAGATACTTGGCATGTTGGCATGTGGATGGATCACCATGAGCCGGTGTGCAGTGTACCATAGTGACCTTCATGTGACCTTGACCTTTGACCTGAAGGTCAGATTTATGTGTTTTTTTAAGGGAAACATCACACAAACTTTGTCCGGGCCATAACTTTTTTGTCTTTCGACCTACACCTTAGATACATGGCATGTGGATGTATCACCATGAACCGGTGTGCAGTGTACCATAGTGACCTTCATGTGACCTTGACCTTTGACCTGAATGTCAGATTTATGCGCTTTTTTAAGGGAAACTGTCTGGACCAGAACTTTTTTGAATTTCGAGTCAGACTTTAGATATTTGGCATGTGGATGTATCACCATGAGCTGGTGTGTAGCGTACCATTGCGACCTTCATGTGACCTTGACCTTTGATCTGAAGGTCAGATTTGTGCTTTTTTCAAGGAAACTTTGTCCGGATCAAAACTTGTTTGTTTTTTGAGCCAGGCCTTAGATATTTGGCACGTGGATGTATCACCATGAGCCGGTGTGTCGCATTCCATTGTGACCTTCATGTAACCTTGACCTCAAGGTCAAATTTATGTACTTCAAATAGGGAGTAATTGTCCAGACCAGAATTTTTTTTGTTTTTTGACCTAGGACTTGGTTATTTGACATGTGGATGTGTCACCATGAGACCGCATGTCGTCTACCTCGATGACCTTCATGTGACCTTGACCTCTGACCTTAAGGTCAAATTTATGTACTTCATATAGGAAATAATTATCCAGACCAGAACTTTTTTGTTTTTTGACCTAGGACTTAGATATTTGACATGTAATCATGACCTTCATGTGACCTTGACCTCAAGGTCAAATTTATGTACTTTAAATAGGAAGTAATTGTCCAGACCAGAATTTTTTTTTTTTTTTGACATGTGGATGTGTCACCATGAAACCGCATGTCCGCTACCTTGATGAACTGCATGTGACCTTGACCTCTGACCTCAAGGTAAAATTTATGTACTTCAAATAGGGAAAAATTGTCCAGATCAGAAATTTTTTGTTTTTTGACCTTGGACTTAGATGATTGACATGTGGATGTATCACAATGAATGACCTTCATGTGACCTTGACCTCAAGGTCAAATTTATGTACTTTAAGTAGGGATTAATTGTAGATACTTATTTCTCTTTAGATCTAGACTTTACATATCTGGTATGATTGTCAATATTTTTATGTATATATCATTTGTAGTGCATAAAATAGAAAGGAAGGGGAGACATATATTATAGTGTGCTAAAACACTTTCTAGTTGCACATTGGGAATGGGAGGGGGGAATACAAACTTGGGTCTCTCAAAGGGCCTGATTAAACCCTTCTTTAGTTTGTTGCCCCACACACCCACACACATGCACACACACAAATACTCACTTACTGGTACAGCTGAACGAACAAGGTGCCCCAAAACAAGCCTCGGTATGTTGGTGTAAATTTAGTTTTTTGTACATAGTATGAATTTATATGACATAAAATAGTCAGTAATTATAAATACTGATTCAACCTAATTTAACATAATAACATACATAACTAAATTAGTGAAGCTAAGTGAATTACAGAAAAAATTTGTTTTCTAAAAGTGTGGGAAGTATGACCCAGTCACCAATGCTTGGATGGCAGTCCTCAAAAATGGGCAGCATTGGTATAAACGATTGACTAAATAAACTTGACTTTATCTCCATGTTGTGGTCATGATTAATACAACACCTGTTTGGGTATTTCATTGGGAATGGATTTTTTTATTAATTTAATGATGCGTCATATAATAAACCTTTTATCACCACTGTGGATTGATCTGGTAGTCGTATCATATCTCTTTGACAGGGTGAGATAGCTGGATCAAACCTGTGGCAAGCCACTTTTTTGATTCAGTTATCTCAACTCATCAGCTCAATGTGATACTATTACTTAGAGCCAATACATGTACTACAAAACTTTTACAATTGTATTTTCTAGAATTGTATTTTCTACCTATTACTAGAACTGACTAAAATGAATCCTTAGCATTTTAAAAGATATGGCAGTTTGCCAACTGGCAAATTGCCGGATCTTTGAAAATGCTGATGGTTCATTTCATCCCATTTAAAGTCATTACTAGAAAATACCATTCTACAAAATACAATTGTAAAAAGAGTATTCAGTGGTCCCTGATCAGTCTACTGTAGTAATAACTTTAAAAAAATACTCATGTACAAATCACCTTTGAAAATTATTCAGCATGCCACCAGTTAATAAGCTGATAAATCTGGCAGTTCTCGGTCATTACTGGGTGGTTTTCTCTCAGTACTCTGTATCCCACCACTCATAAGAGTCGCTGAAATGTTATTTACTACATATGATTTTCTTTCCCAGAATTGCCTGTTATCAAACTTGGCAGATATAACTTCAAACTTGGCTGATATGATGCTGATCTTGGCCGATATGAACTGAGCTAAAGTAATAATAATAATAACTTTATTGTTGTAAGTTCCATACAGTGGGACATAACAATGACATAAAGCTCACTAAATGATAGTAGACAAATAATACCAGACAAGATCAACGGACAGAGATAGCATCCATATACGAATAATATATATGAAGAACCACACTCATGTGCATCCACCCTTTCACTCATGTGCATCCACCCTTTGAAAGGGTGGATGCACATGAGCGTGGTTCTTCACACAAATTTCAGTCATTCAACGAATTGTCAGGTGCAGGTTCACGAACATGGGTTCAAGACCCCCCCCCCCCCCCCCACCATCCCCACACGCACACAGACTCCCCCCCCCCCCCCACACACACACACCTACACCCTCCCACATGCACAATACACCACCACCACTACTGCCACACACACACACCCTATACACTCCTACACACACACACCCACCCACCACCCCCACACACACACACACTCACACACACACACACACACACACACCCAAACAAACACACAAAATGGTTAATGAAATTTATAAAAATGGCACATAGTAAAATAGATTTGGAGGGGGGGGGGGGGATTCAATAGGAGGCAGCTTGAAACAACAAATAAATATATGAAGAGAAACAAATCGACAGATACTGATATTGACCCAGTCGTCTCACGACCACTGACACCGCACAGAGATACAGATTTATGAAATCGTTCCTTGAAGATCCAGTCGGCGCTGGTAGGCTGAGTGCGCGGATTGTATAATAGGTGGTGATAAGTTATTGATTGTCATATGTTTCCAGTAATCTTGTGAAGGTTTTCTCATCCCTTAAGTCACATCCATCAGCGACAATCCCTTGTAACTATCGGGCTAGAGAACTACCTTCTTCATACCGGGGGCAACAAAGGAAAAAGTGCATTTCACTTTCCATTTTGTCCAGGCAAGCCGCACAAAATCTCTGGTCATATGGAATGGGAGGTCGTTTATAATGCCCTGATTCAACACTGAGTAAGTGAGCACATGGTACATGGTCCATTTTCGTTTTGAGGTAGTTTTCAAAGCCAAACTTTTGTTTAATGGAGTGGAAGAAAGATAGTTTATTTGACTCTGAAACCTTCTTTCTCCACCATCGTACGTACCGGTACCTTTCCCTGAGCTGGTTGTCAAAGGCGGCTATCAACTTTCTTGTATTAAATGTTGACCTGTTTCTCCACACATGGCCAAAGTTCACAGATTCCAGGAGGTTTGCGACCCCATGAGGATTTATCGACATTTAAAGCTTCAGAAAGGCCGCAATAGAGTTGACCATCTTAATGCATTACGAGGTGGAACCAATTTGTATAGAAATTGTTCACCGTTGAGCTTGGGCAATTTTGACTCAATAGAGGATACTTTCATGATGCAGAAAAGTTTTTATACTGCACCAGGAGTGTGCTTGGGAGTGTTTAGATGGTATAGCTTAGACAAAGCTTTGAGGTATGATTCTTTAATCTGTGATGCATTGCTTTTTAGCTTAACTTAAGGTTCAAGTCAGTCTGTCCACAATTTTTCAGCACAGACTACAGCCTGCAGTTTTTTTCCAATCATCACCAGACTTCATATGAATAATAAGGTTCATGCCTAGATGAGAATGTTCCATTATGGTCATGGCTAGCCACAGCAGCCATCTTGGATTTCTTCAGCACGGGTTACAGGTCGCATTTATGCATCAAATTTGAGATCACCTGACTGAAAGTCATTTTCATGTTGGTTCAAATCGAGTCCCTGGGTTAATAATTGGGCTGACTGTAGGAGCCCAAACTTTAACTTAGTGCAACATGAGGAAATTTTTTTAAAAAACTTCTTCAGATTCACCAGTCAGAATCCTTTTCATATTTGGTATACAACATCTCTAAATGAGTCAGACTCAACTTTGTTCAAATTGAGTCCCAGGGTTAATATTTGGGTTCCCTATAGGAGCCCGTTTTTAGCTCACCTGACTGCAAGTCAGTGTGAGCTATTGCCATTACTTGTTACTTTTGGAAACTTGTCTTCTTCACAACCATTAAGCCAAATTCAAACATATATTTCACAGACCATCTATGGAGTATACCCTTCCCTTTCTATTTTGTTCAAATGAAGCAGCTGCCATATTCGGGATCTGGTTAATGCCCCCAAAACCTAAAAATCTTTAAAAATCTTCTTCTCATAAACCACCAGAGAAAATGCCTTGATATTTTTTTTTGTATTTTTATTCAAATAACAACAAAACATCATTAAAGAAATGTATAGCAGAGTCAATAAGCTCAAAATAAATGGAAAAGAAATTATAATATAGTGTATTTACAATAAACATAACTTTTGAGCCTGGTAGGGTAATGGTGTACTTGAAACGGTATCAATGGAGTTGAGGATTATGACTGGTTTTGTGCATCTAAGAATACATGAAGACAAAAAAGAACTGTCGTGTCAGTCTGAGTTACTACTAATATTTCGACACTACTCGGGTGTTACATTTAAAAACAGCTGCAAGTGATTCATCTGTTTTTTATTCTATTTGCTTTATTTGGAGGATATTTGTAAGATGATAAACGTTCAATACTTGTGAAATTTTTCAGAGTTTGTATAAAAGTGAGAATATTTGGCATGCACTTTGTCACTTTACAGCCATAAATATATTTTTTCTAGACTAGTATCATGATGTTCAGAATATCGTTGTCTTGTACTTTCCAAAATCTCAAAACGAAAGATTTGTGGCAAAGTGGAAACGATATGTTATATCTGTTACTCAATAGTTACAAGAAATGTAGCAAGATTGTTTTAGAGATGGGACAATCAAAGAACAAATGTTGAATAGATTCTCTAGTATTGCTGCAGGAGGTACATAACTCAGTTTCTGCCCATTTACATTTATGGTATCGCGGAACTAAATATTGAAATTAGAGTGAACTGCCTTAAAATGTTGCACTCGGAAATGACGCAATCTCTAAAAGTAAACAGCCTTGGGAAAATCCATTGTTTCAATAAAAATTTGAAACATTCTATTGTCATCTTGCATTATTGTTGAATATTCTTGATAAAAAGAGGGTGATTTGTTGACTTTTGGACCTAAAAAATACAATTTACTTTTTGTGTGTTTTTGTACGGAATTCCCTGAAAAATATGTCCACGTGTTCAGTACTTCCCTTTGTGTCAGTTTTTCTCTCTTATTTGTTGCATGCCCCCCTGTTTTCAGATCAGAAAAAAGTTGTCTGAAGGGCTATACTTCACAGAGATATTTGAATGCCAAAATTAAAGTGATGCGATCATATTTTTTTCCACCTGAACGTTATAACGGTCGCCTATGGGAAAATATTTAGTTCTGTGATACCTATAGGAAATATGTTTTTTGGCTTCCAGACCGGATTCAGTTATTATTTTGGGGGATTATTTCCCATTTAAATATTTATTTGGGGACCATACACCTTACCAAACCATTTTATTGTTTTGAGAAGTTACATTTTTGTCACAGTCAGCAATAAAATGGAAAATAACTCTGTTTTATGTTTTGTCAGTGCCATACCAATGACTCTATGTGCCTTTACTGAGAAAACTGAGGCTTTTCCTTTACAAAAATTGCAAAATATTCATCAAATACAATGTGAAATGTCTTCAGAAGCCAGACTGTGATTTAAAAATTATTACAGATGGGAAAGTTCATATAACAGTAGGTTTGTTTTGGGTCAATATCAATTAAATTATGAATTATATCACATATTTTGATGAAAACGGGCATACCGGGGGGGGGGGGGGGTCCTATTCAGGGCAAAATTTTTGTCTGAAGGGCTATACTTCACAGAGATATTTGAATGCCAAAATTAAAGTGATGCGATCATATTTTTTTCCACCTGAACATTATAATGGTCACCTATGGGTAAATATTTAGTTCTGTGATACCTTATATAGTTTGGCATTGCTATATAATATTCTGTGTAGAATTTTGAATTGTAAACTCCGGAGATAGGTGTCGTCAATGCCTTGTCCATCTCGGAACCAACAGGGATTATAGTCATTTCAGTTGTCAAAAGTTAATAATTTCATACTTTTCTTCCAGGTGTTTATGTTGATATATATATTGTTTTAGTGTTGAATAGATGTGATTTGTAATAAAGGATAGTTATATTAGTGTTTAGTTTAGTTTCTCTGTCAGATATAAGTGGCGTGTTCCCTATCTTCGCACGGGTCATTTTCGGTGTTTTGTTGTGTTTACGTTTTCGACCGCTTTTTCAAATTTTAAGTTTCTTATTATACCCCCGCTTCGAAGAAGTGGGGGCTATATAGGAATCGCCCTGTACGTCCGTCCGTCCGTCCGTCCGTCCGTCCATCCATCCGTCCGTCCGTACGTACGTCTTTCCGGACATGAAATTCTTGTGTGCGCAACTCCTCCTACATTTATCAATCAATTTGGACAAAACTTTTCAGACATCATCACTACTAAGTGAACATGTGCATATTCCAAGATTTTTGATCTGCGACAATTTTAACCAGGTTTTCTCCCTTTGACTTAGATTTATTGTGTCTTTCCATCCGAACAAATTCTTGTGTGCGCAACTCCTCCCACATTAATGAACCGATTTTGATGAAACCTTTCAAACATCATCTCTACTAAGTGAACATGTGCATATTCCAAACTTTTTAATCTGCGACAATTTTAACCAGGTTATCTCTCTTGAACTTTGATTTAATATGGGTTTCTACATGAAATTCTTGTGTGCGCAACTCCTCCTACATTTATCAATCAATTTGGACGAAAGTTTACAGACATCATCACTAGTAAGTGCACATGCGCATATTTCAAAATTTTTGAGCTGTGGCAATTTTAACTAGGTTATCTCCCTTTAACTTAGATTTATTATGGGTTTCTACATGAAATTCTTATGCGTGCAACTCCTCCTACATTTATCAATCAATTTGGACAAAACTTTTCAGACATCATCACTACTAAGTGAACATGCGCATATTCCAAGATTTTTGATCTGCGACAATTTTAACCAGGTTTTCTCCCTTTGACTTAGATTTATTGTGTCTTTCCATCCGAACAAATTCTTGTGTGTGCAACTCCTCCTACATTAATGAACCGATTTTGATGAAACCTTTCAAACATCATCTCTACTAAGTGAACATGTGCATATTCCAAACTTTTTAATCTGCGACAATTTTAACCAGGTTATTTCTCTTGAACTTTGATTTAATATGGGTTTCTACATGAAATTCTTGTGTGCGCAACTCCTCTTACATTTATCAATCAATTTGGACAAAACTTTTCAGACATCATCACTACTAAGTGAACCTGCGCATATTCCAAGATTTTTGATCTGCGACAATTTTAACCAGGTTTCTTCCTTTGACTTAGATTTATTATGTCTTTCCGTTCGAACAAATTCTTGTGTATGCAACTCCTCCTACATTAATGAACCGATTTTGATGAAACCTTTCAAACATCATCTCTACTAAGTGAACATGTGCATATTCCAAACTTTTTGATCTGCGACAATTTTAACCAGGTTATCTCTCTTGAACTTTGATTTAATATGGGTTTCTGCATGAAATTCTTGTGTGCGCAACTCCTCCTACATTTATCAATCAATTTGGACGAAAGTTTACAGACATCATCACTGCTAAGTGAACATGCGCATATTCCAAAATTTTTGAGCTGTGGCAATTTTAACTAGGTTATCTCCCTTTAACTTAGATTTATTATGGGTTTCTACATGAAATTCTTGTGCGTGCAACTCCTCCTACATTTATCAATCAATTTGGACAAAACTTTTCAGACATCATCACTACTAAGTGAACATGCGCATATTCCAAGATTTTTGATCTGCGACAATTTTAACCAGGTTATCTCCCTTTGACTTAGATTTCCAAACTTTTTAATCAGCGACAATTTTAACCAGGTAATCTCTCTTGAACTTTGATTTAATATGGGTTTCTACATGAAATTCTTGTGTGCGCAACTCCTCCTACATTTATCAATCAATTTGGACGAAAGTTTACAGACATCATCACTACTAAGTGAACATGCGCATATTTCAAAATTTTTGAGCTGTGGCAATTTTAACTAGGTTATCTCCCTTTAACTTAGATTTATTATGGGTTTCTACATGAAATTCTTATGCGTGCAACTCCTCCTACATTTATCAATCAATTTGGACAAAACTTTTCAGACATCATCACTACTAAGTGAACATGCGCATATTCTAAGATTTTTGATCTGCGACAATTTTAACCAGGTTTTCTCCCTTTGACTTAGATTTATTGTGTCTTTCCATCCGAACAGATTCTTGTGTGCACAACTCCTCCTACATTAATGAACCGATTTTGATGAAACCTTTCAAACATCATCTCTACTAAGTGAACATGTGCATATTCCAAACTTTTTAATCTGCGACAATTTTAACCAGGTTATCTCTCTTGAACTTTGATTTAATATGGGTTTCTACATGAAATTCTTGTGTGCGCAACTCCTCCTACATTTATCAATCAATTTGGACAAAACTTTTCAGACATCATCACTACTAAGTGAACATGCGCATATTCCAAGATTTTTGATCTGCGACAATTTTAACCAGGTTATCTCCCTTTGACTTAGATTTATTATGTCTTTCCGTTCGAACAAATTCTTGTGTGCGCAACTCCTCCTACATTAATGAACCGATTTTGATGAAACCTTTCAAACATCATCTCTACTAAGTGAACATGTGCATATTCCAAACTTTTTGATCTGCGACAATTTTAACCAGGTTATCTCTCTTGAACTTTGATTTAATATGGGTTTCTGCATTGAATTCTTGTGTGCGCAACTCCTCCTACATTTATCAATCAATTTGGACGAAAGTTTACAGACATCATCACTACTAAGTGAACATGCGCATATTCCAAAATTTTTGAGCTGTGGCAATTTTAACTAGGTTATCTCCCTTTAACTTAGATTTATTATGGGTTTCTACATGAAATTCTTGTGCGTGCAACTCCTCCTACATTTATCAATCAATTTGGACAAAACTTTTCAGACATCATCACTACTAAGTGAACATGCGCATATTCTAAGATTTTTGATCTGCGACAATTTTAACCAAGTTATCTCCCTTTGACTTAGATTTATTATGTCTTTCCATTCGAACAAATTCTTGTGTGCGCAACTCCTCCTACATTAATGAACCGATTTTGATGAAACCTTTCAAACATCATCTCTACTAAGTGAACATGTGCATATTCCAAACTTTTTGATCTGCAACAATTTTAACCAGGTTATTTCTCTTGAACTTTGATTTAATATGGGTTTCTGCATGAAATTCTTGTGTGCGCAACTCCTCCTACATTTATCAATCAATTTGGACAAAAGTTTACAGACATCATCACTACTAAGTAAACATGCGCATATTCCAAAATTTTTGAGCTGTGGCAATTTTAACTAGGTTATCTCCCTTTAACTTAGATTTATTATGGGTTTCTACATGAAATTCTTGTGCGTGCAACTCCTCCTACATTTATCAATCAATTTTGACGAAACCTTTCAAACATTATCACAACTAAGTGAACATACGCATATTCCCAAATTTTTGATCTGCGACAATTTTAACCAGGTTATCTCCCTTTAACTTGGATTTATTATGGGTTTTCAAATGGGATTCTTGTGTGTGCAACTCCTCCTACATTAATGAACCGATTTTGAATACATGTTGCACATTGTAAATGTGTTTTTCCAAATGTAAACCATATATGTGTGGGCTCTTTAAGTATTCAGTGCTGTTCTGTGGAAGGCCACATGCAAATACAAATTTCAACAACAAAAAATGATCTTTATGTATACATTTCCTTATGGCCTTCGCCTACATGATCAGAAGTGCATTCCTCTAAAAACCCAAAGCGGGGGTATTAATCACCTTCAGTGATAGTTCTAGTTTTAATTTTGGCTATGGTTGCTATGGACGGTAAGTGTTTCTTGACGCGGGAGGTTCAGACAAGCAGCGTAGAGATGGTAAGTATAGGTGTACAGGTGGGGGCAGTGGTCGAGGCCAGCACATGGGGGGCTAGTGAGTTATCAACGGACGGCCAGCGGTCGGGTGTGTGTAAGCACTGTGATATGGTGTATGTGGATGGGCATGAGCTGGGGGAGTTGGGGATGTGCACTATCTGTGTAGAGTTAATGCAGCTGTTAGAGGCCTATGTAAAGTTGGAGGAAGAAGTGCAGGTGGTGAAGGGGAAACTGGGGAAGGCAGGAAAGTCTGGTGTTAACCCAGTTAGGGTGGCATTCGATGGGGGTTGGAAGGTGGTGGGTAGTAGGAAGCAGACTTTTGACGTGAATAGTGGGTCTTTTGGGAATAGGAAGGTGCGTCGGGTTGAGGGTACGGGAGAAGTAGAGGCTAGAGTGTCAAATCCCCAAGCTAGTAGTGTGAGTCGGGAGGGGGGGGAGGGGGGGGGCCAAAAGGCGTATTCGTTTAGAATCGGATAGTGAGGGAGATAGTGATGACCATGTGGCGTCGGTCAGGGCAGGAGCCAGAGGGAAGGTTAGGAAGGTGGTAAACGAGGAGGCTTGTAGTGGGAGTGGGCAAAAAGTGAAGTGCAGTGTCCAAAATAGATTCAGTGTGTTAGGTAATTTCGAGAATTCTGAGGAGCAGGTGGGGTCTGAAGAGGTGGAGGTAGGCTTGGGGGTTAGTGTGGCGGAGTGCAAGACTGCGAGCCGGTCCAGTGGGAACAGAGGTGGTAACTGGGGTAGTAGGACAGGAAAGAGGCAGTTGGTGGTTGCAGGGAGTAGTATAGTGTGGGGGTTAGATAGGGTGGTGTGTGGACCAATTTGTGCTTTCCGGGGGCTAGGGTGGAGGACCTAAGGGACAGAGTGGGTGGATTAGTAAAGGGGTCAAGCCCAGACCCAGTGGTTGTTGTACACATGGGGACCAACAACATCAGGGAGAGAAAATCATTTCAGCTTATTGAGACTTACAAGGACTTAATAACTCAACTGAATGCCAAGAATGCACAGGTAGTGGTTTCGGGGCTTCTCCCAGTACTAGGTGGTGGGAGCATAATTTGCAGATCTTGGAGCCAGTGAGGAATTGGGGGAGTATTGTAAGGAACTTGGGATACCCTTTATAGACAATTGGGGATCATTTTGGGGCAGAAAGGACCTATATGGAAGGGATGGTCTCAATCTTAGCCCAAGGGGTACAGAGGTTTTAGGAAGAAATATGTTGCAGGTGGTGGAGCCTTTTTTGGTATGGGGGGGGGGGGGAACAAAGAAGGGGGGAATGAACACAGGAAATGTGTTACGAACCATAGTTGTAAAAAATGGGATAAGGGGGATAAGGAAAAGGGACCAAAAATTCACTTGAATAGGCATAGCATCCCAAGGAAAGCACAGGTACACAAAATAAGATATACAAACATACAGGGACTAGATAATAATGGGACCAGCAGGCGGAAGCCAATGAATCTTGATACCCTGAAAGTGGGTTATAGCAACATCCAGGGTCTCCATCGGAAAGTAAGTGAAATTGCTACATTGATCGAGACAGAGGAGTTTGACGTCAAGGGCTTAAGCGAACCATGGATAAGACACGAGGAACGGGTAGACCAAGTAAAGGGGTGCGTGTGGATAAGTGTTGGGCGAACGGAAGGCCAGAAAAAAGGGGGGAGGGGTAGGCATGTACATTAAAGAGGATTTAAAACCATCGCTGATCACAGACCTGGAAGAGGTCAGCACCTCGGCTGATGTATCGAAAGAAATTGGATGGGTAAGGATCAATCTGAGAAACAAAAGTATTGCCATTGGGGTTGTGTACTGTGCGATGGAGGGAAGCAAACCCGAGTGGAATGACTCGATATACTCGACACTAAGGGCCAATATCACAGAGCTACAAAATAAGGGGCTCGGTATAATTCTGATGGGTGACTTTGATGGCCACATAGGTGATAAGGAAGAAGGCATAGAGGGTGGGGACAAGAAAGTCAACAGGAATGGAAGGAAGCTGATGAACTTCACAAACGAGCCTGGTCTGAAGATTCTGAACAGGGACGCGAGGTGTAAGGGGAAATGGACATGGGAGAGGAACGACAGAAAATCAATAATCGATTACATTCTCGCAGATATTAACTTATGGAAGGAGGTGATAGGGGTAGAAGTGGATGATGAGGGTAAAATGGAGGTGGATAGTGATCACAACTTGATTATAGTGACGATCAGGGCCAAAAATCTAGTAAAAAGCAAAGGAAGCTTTAAGGAGATTTGGGGACTCAAAAAGGATGCTGACTGGGTGAAGTTCAATGAAAAACTGAAACCAAAGCTTGCAACCGTACCCAAGGGGGGCAGTGTCCAGAAGATGGCCGGCACCATAGTTTCGAGCCTAGTGGAGGCAGGGAAGGAAAGTGTATGAAAGATCAGGGTGCCAACACGGGAACTTGGGTACTGAGTGAATTAAGAACTGAAAAGGGCCATAAAGGCAAGAAAAGCTAAATGTGCTGCATACAGGAGAAGTAGAAAACTTAAGGGGGCGGAAAGCAATGAGGCCACAGTAGCAAAGGAAGAATACCAACAAACACAAAATAAAGTAAATAAGATTAAAGACGATATTCGGAGCGTGCGAAATAGTGGTCTTATTAGGACGATAAGAACGACAGGGTGGTCAAGTTCGAACGTATTTTGGAAATGGGTGAATAAACGTAACAAAGGAAGTAACCCACAGAGTATTAAAGTAGATGGCAGAGTTACAGATGAGCAAGATCAAATCTCATCAGAACTAGTCAAGCACTGCAAAAAAGTAAATGATAAGCGATGGGGCATGGGGAGCCCACCTGAGTGTCCGAATCAGGTCGAGGAAAACTTATCGAACTTCGTGTGCAGCGAAATTAAAATGGTGGAGGTGCGAAATGTGATCTCAAAATTAAGGGATGGAAAAGTGGGAGGAGTGGATGAAATTCCAAACGAGTTTATCAAAAAAGGGGGAGAGGAATTCGTGGAAAGCCTAACTGCCCTATTCAATCTAGCCATAGAAAATCAAGAGGTCCCAAAGGAGTGGAGAGAAAGCAAAGTGACATTTTACGTTTTGGATAACTATCGAGGGATCTCTGTCAGTAGCAACATTGGAAATGTTTCCTGTAAAGTCCTGTATGGGAGACTAGAGGAGGTGATTGAAGAGAAGGGTTTTTGGGGAAAAATCCAGAATGGCTTCAGGAAGGAAAGGCAAGTTACTGACCATCTTTTCACACTATCCCAAATGATAGAATCTGCGAAAGCAAAAAAGAAAAAGCTGTTTATGGCCTTTTTGGATGTCAAAAAGGCATACAATAGAATATGGAGGGAGGGTATGTGGCGCAAGCTGGAGGCTCTGAGCTTTGGGGGCGAGTTTGTTGGAATTATGAAAGCATTATATAAAGACATACAGAGTGAACTTAGCTTTGGAAACATTACAACAAAACGTGTGCCAATGGAGATAGGCCTAAAACAGGGGTGTATCCTTTCGCCAATCCTGTTTGCATTGTATATCAAAGATTTAGGAGATGAACTCCAGCATAGTGAGGAAGGGGTAGCGGTTGGGGGCTTTTTTTTTGCAGACGATATGGTGCTAGTGCCAGAAAGTGAAGAGGGGCTAACGAAAATGCTAGGAATTGTTGGGAAATATGGGAGCAAATAGAGACTCGAACTTAATGAAAGCAAGAGCAAAGTTATACCTGTGGGTCGCAAAGTGGACCCCACTCGCAGGTGGAGAGTGGGTGAGTTCTGCAATCTGGAAGGTAGCAGCAAACTTCTCAGCGCAGGGGAGACAGGCGATTACAAGTATTTGGGGGTAAATATAAACATTACAGGAAGAGGCATCTACCGAAACCACACAAATAAATTGATTCTGAAGGGGAAGCGAATCCTTAACCAAATGAAACTTATAGGGAGAAACAGTTTCAATAAGGTTTTCGTGGGGAAGACCATTTGGGAAATGGTGTGTCTGCCAAGTATAACATACGGTATGGAAGTGGTACCCCTAAACCAGACGGCCGTAAAGAGCTTGGAAATCCTGCAGAACGATGCAGGCCGATAGATAATGGGGACGAGTAATGCCGCAGCGCAAGAACCAATCAGGGGCGAGCTTGGGTGGATGAGTATCAAGGACAGGATAGACCTGTTGAAACTCGGTTATCTTAATTATTTGGTAAATCTCCCAGACAGCCGATGGTGTAAAGTAATGTTCCTGAGAATTTTCAACTCAAATATTAAGACGGAGTGGATGGTCCAAGTGAGGGAGCTAGTAGAGAACTACTCATTGGAGATCTCAGACCTGGACATTGGGGCGAACCAGGGTAAAAAAATCATCAGAGAAAGGGTCATGGAGGATTGTAACCATAATTGGCGAGAGGGGGTCAAATCAAAGAGGTCTTTGTGATAAAGAGAAGCCAGGTTTTGAAGAGTACTTTGATGGCACCTTTGGGGGGGTCACTGTTGTTCAAGATGAGGTCGCGATCCCTGGAGCTGAGGGGAAAAATTGGGAAGGACAGTGAAAGGGGGTGCCAGATGTGTAATTTGGGCATGGTGGAGACCCTGGAACACTTTCTTCTAGAATGCCCAAAGTATCAGTCTAAAAGAATAAGATTCACTGGGAGTATAATGGGGAAGTGGGATGGGAGAATGAAGGACATGTGGTTAGGGGGAGACTCAAAGGAGAGGGTTAATATTCTAATTGGAGAGATTGGGAAGAATGAGGCAAGGGATGTCATCAAGCAGTTCGTCTACGGGTGTTGGGAGGAGAGGAGAAGCATGGGAATAGGGAGGCAGTTGGGAGTACAGGGGTAACCAAGGCCTTCTCATTCGAGAACCACGACAAATCAGCGGCTGGCCAAAGTGTTATTATATGTGACGTTAAATGCACTTATATATCATCTCCCAATCTTCTGATTGGAAGTTGATATTTAAAAGAGCATTCCACCTGCTGTGCACGTAGGAAGGCTTCATAGCTACTAGTTTTAAAAATTTTGGATAAAAAGTTTTACATGTTTTCTGACAATAGATTAGCATTTCTATATTTTGGTTCTTTACGTTTTCCACTTTTGGAGTATGTTTTATTGCATCTTTCCACATTTTTGGTATGGACGCATTTACTCCCTGATAGACAGTAAAAGGTGTGGTAATGTTGAATTTTTCTGAAAATGTGTGAAATGTGAGCCGTTTTTTGTTACCATTTGCCATATCATTGAGAAAATAGACACCTTTTTCACACCAGTTTTTACTATAAAAAGGTTTATAGTTTATTCAAATTCTATTATTATAAAATAGTGTTTCAGAGAAGACTCATCTAGTGTTACCCTCACAACTAATTGGGACTATGAATTTAGAATATCTTGCCATGACTTATTTGTACTTTTTGCTACAATTTCTAAGCCTTTCTTGTGGAGATGCCAAATTTTTTTTTCAAAGTCGTCTATCATAAGTGTTCAGAACAGTGGGATCTAATAACTTCTTGATCCAACACATTTTCAAAGAATGACTATATGATTTTATGTGGGGAAAGTTTAGAGTGCCTTTTTCCAGAGAATTGATAGCAACAGTGAACACATCACTTTATTTTTTCGCTTTTTCCATTCTGCAGAAAATAGTGACTGTAATCTATTAAAAAATTCCTCTGGTGGGTTGGGAGAATTGACAAACAGTGTATTAAGATCGGCATTGCTAGAGTTTTTATGACAGTGGTTTTACAAAGTGATGTTAAATTTTGGAAAGATGAGTCTTTTAGTAAATTTTCAATTTTTCCTGTTTTAGTTTTATAATTTATCCGACTATAGTTCTCATCAAACAAATTTTACTGAATACCCAAGATGGTAAACATGGCATCGTAGTTCCATTTAACTGTCTGTTCTGTCTGTATCTTCTCTCTACAACCTTTTTTAGACCCAGTCCTTATCACCTGTTTTTTGTCAACGTTTGCCTTAAGTCTGGATACAAGGGAAAATGTGTTTACTGCCTTCAGAGCATTGTTTAATGAGTGGCCATCGTTTTTCAAAAAAAGTGCCTATATATTTGGTATGTTACATCCCTTGGTGTTGAAGATTAAAGTTTGTTCAAGGGAAGTTGGTAGGTCAATATTTGGGCTCTCTGTGGGAGCATATCCATTTTGTGCTCTGCCCAAAATTTGTATTTCAAGAACCAGTGAGCCGATTTGAACCAAATTAGGCATGTATTATAAGTGGGTCCTAAGTAATTGATTGATGACCAAACAAAATTTTTTTACAGCCCCATGGGAATTCCATGGTCTAAAAATAGAAAAAAATTAAAACATCCATATTTCCCAAATGACTCGGAACAGAGAACTGTTATTTTGTATGAAGCATCCTTAGGACCAGTAGAATGGAATTGTGAAAAAAAAATTGCCATCGGTTTTGTCAAGCTGTTCTGTATGGGGTGCATCGAAAAAATGCTGGGTCAGCATATTTGCGAAAATTCTAAAATCTTTTTTCTTCACAACCACTGATCAGAATATTTTTATAATTGGTATATAGCATTCATAGGGAGGTCAGATACAAGTGCATTCAAATTAAACCCCTCAGTTAATATTTGGGCTCAGTACAGGAACCCGAATAATTAACTTGGGGCAATATGGGGAATAAGCTTTAAGAATCTTCTTCTTCAGATCCAACAGTCATGATATTTGGTATACAACATTTCTTGGGGGGTCAGATTCAAATTTGTTCAAATCGAGTCCCTGGGTCAATATTTGGGCTCTCCATGGGGGGCCGAATTTTAACATAGTGCAATATGGGGAATAATATTTAAGAATCTTCTTCTTCAGATCCATCAGTCAGATTCTTTTGATATTTGGTATGCAACATCTCTAGGGAGGTCAGATTCCATGTTTGTTCAAATCGGATCCCGGTGTTGATATTTGGGCTCTTTACTGGAGCCCAAAGTTGAACTTGGTGCAATATGAGAAAATTTCTTTTAAAATCTTCATCTTCAGGTCCACCAGTCAGGGGGGGGGGGGGGGGGGGGGCAGATTCAAGTTTGTTCAAATCGAGTCCCTGAGTCAATATTTGGGGGTCACCATGGGAGTCCAAATTTTAACTTAGTGCAATATGCGAAATAATCTTTAAAAATCTTCTCCCACCAGTCAGATTCTTTTGATATTTGGTACACAACATCTCTATGGGAGTTAGATTCAAGTTTGTTCAAATCGAGCCCCAGGGTTAAAATTTATGCACTCTATGGGAGCCCAAATTGTAACATAGTACCATATGATGGAATTTCTTTAAAAATCTTCTTTTTCACCACCACCAGTCAGGGGGGGGGGGGGGCAGATTCAAGTTTGTTCAAATCGAGTCCCTGAGTCAATATTTGGGGGTCACCATGGGAGTCCAAATTTTAACTTAGTGCAATATGCGAAATAATCTTTAAAAATCTTCTCCCACCAGTCAGATTCTTTTGATATTTGGTACACAACATCTCTATGGGGGTTAGATTCAAGTTTGTTCAAATCGAGCCCCAGGGTTAAAATTTATGCACTCTATGGGAGCCCAAATTGTAACATAGTACCATATGATGGAATTTCTTTAAAAATCTTCTTTTTCACCACCACCAGTCAGGGGGGGGGGGGGGGGGGGGGCAGATTCAAGTTTGTTCAAATCGAGTCCCTGAGTCAATATTTGGGGGTCACCATGGGAGTCCAAATTTTAACTTAGTGCAATATGCGAAATAATCTTTAAAAATCTTCTCCCACCAGTCAGATTCTTTTGATATTTGGTACACAACATCTCTATGGGGTTTAGATTCAAGTTTGTTCAAATCGAGCCCCAGGGTTAAAATTTATGCACTCTATGGGAGCCCAAATTGTAACATAGTACCATATGATGGAATTTCTTTAAAAATCTTCTTTTTCACCACCACCAGTCAGAAACTTTTCATATTTGGTATACAACATCTCTAGGGAGGTCAGATTCAAGTTTGTTCAAATTGAGCCCTTGGATTAATATTTGGGCTCTTTATTGGTGCCCATAGTTTAACTCAGTGCAATGTGAGAACATTTCTTGGAAAAATCTTCTTTGGATCCGCCAGTTAGAATCTTTTCATATTGGGTGTGTGACATCTCTGGGGGTGTCAGATTCAATTTTGTTCAAATGGAGTCCCTGGGTTAATATTTAGGCCCTGTATGCCGGTCACTAACTGATACATTCATCTCTTTTGACAACTTGAGCCAGGTGAGTGTTTTACATAGTGCACTATGAGAAAATTTTGTTAAAAATCTTCTTCAGATCTACCACTCAGAATGTTTTCATATTTGGTATACAGCATCTCTAGAGAGGTCATATTCAAGTTTGTACAAATCAGGTCCCTGGGTTAATATTTGAGTTCTTTATTGGAGCACAAAGTTCGTGCAATATGGGGAAATTTCTTTATTAATCTTCTTTTTCGGATTCACCAGTCAGAATGCTTTCATATTTGGTATACAACATGTCTAGGAGGGTCAGATTCAAATTTGTACAAAGCAAGTCCCTGGGTTAATATTTTGCATCCCTATGGGAGCCCGAATTTTAACTTAGTGCAGTATGAGGGAATCTCTTTAAAAATCTTCTTCTTCAGATTCACCCATCGGAATCCTTTCATGTTTAATATACAAGATCTCTAGGTGGGTCAGACTCAACTTTGTTCAAATTGGGGCCCTGGGTTAATATTTGGGTTCCCTATGGGAGCCCGTATTTTAACTTAGTGCATTTTGAGGGAATTTCTTTTAAAATCGTCTTCTTCGCATCCACCAGTCAGATTGCTTTCATATTTTGTATACAGTATCTCTAGAGGGGTAAGATTCAAGTTTGTTCAAATCGGGTCCCTGGGTTAGTATTTGGGCTCTATATTGGACCCCATATTTTAACTTAGTGCATTTTGAGGGAATTTCTTTAAAACCTTCTTCAGATCCACCAGTCAGAATGCTTTCATATTTAGTATACAATATCTCTAGAAGGGTAAGATTCAAGACCCAAAATACTTCTTTGAACCACTTTGTCAGGTGAGCGATTAAGGCCCCTTGGGGCCACTTGTGTTGATACTCAGGAGGATGACTTCGTATGATGAGTAGATGAGAACATCCTATTTAGGTTATTGTTGGCAACCCATAATGGCCACCATGGTGGACATCTTGGATTTCTTCAGAACAGACTGTAGGTGGCATTTAAGCAAGTTTCTTTAAACTTGGCAGAATGACTTTGTGTGATTAGTAGATCAGAACATCCTATCTTGGTCATGGTTGGCCGCACATAATGGATGCTAGGTCAGCCATCTTGGATTTTTCTGACTGCCTGTCCACAATTCTTCCAGCATGTACTACAGTCCTCAGTTTTCTTTCAATTATCAGATTTCTTATGCTTGTTCAGGTTCATGCCAAGATGAGAATGTCCCATTGTGGTCACAGCCAGCTACCCACAATGTCTGCTACAACAGTCCTCTAGGATTTCTTCAACACAGGCTACAGGTTGCATTTTTTAATCATTTTTCTTGGAACTCAGCAAGGTGACTCAGTATGATGAATAGATGAAAACCTATTTTGGTCATGGTTCGCAACCCACAATGGACACTACAGCAGCCATCTTGGATTTATTCAGCCCAGAGTGCAGGTTACATTTATGCATCACTTTTTAAACTTGGTAGGGCACTTAGTGTGGTGAGCAGATGAGAATAACTTATTTTGGTCATAGATGGCTGCCCATCATGGCACCATAATTACTATCTTGGATTTCTCCTGAACAGACTGCAGGTAGTATTTGTGCAGCAATTTTTCCATAAATTTATCAGGATGACTTAGTTTTATGAGTAGATGAGAATGTCCGATGTTGGCCATGATCGACTGCACACAGTGGCTACCACCTGCAATTACCATCACAGAAGCCATCTTGTTTTACTTTTCACAACCTACAAGCTGCATTTATCTTATTCATCTGTCTTCTTACTGCTTTTTGGCATACTGATACTTGGCCATCTATATTTTTCAGGTTCTTGTGGAATTGGGCATGTCGCTAGGTGTGTTTTTAAAGTGGGTCACTCTCTT
This sequence comes from Pictodentalium vernedei, assembly GCA_031216915.1. Lineage (NCBI taxonomy): Eukaryota > Metazoa > Mollusca > Scaphopoda > Dentaliida > Dentaliidae > Pictodentalium > Pictodentalium vernedei. The sequence goes on along the minus strand of CM062294.1, from coordinate 372,110,109 downwards.
ATCTCAATGTTGGTTCAACCTATGGACCTGGAACCACCACCAAACTCGATGGTGGTTCAAAATGTGGGTCAAGGTCACTGAGTGAGTGACTTTTTCAGAATTGCTGGAAATGGCATTTCATTACCCTCAAATGCTTTCCTGAAGTTCATGCATATATTTCTATACTAAAAAAAGTGAATGGAGCCTATAAGTTTGAAAGTAGGCCATGCTCATATATCAAGCATGGTGTGACCTGTGGGCTTGGGACCAACACCAAATGGGCCAAAATAGACGGGAGGTTCAAAATATAGGTCAAGGTCACTGAGTGCATTTTTCATAATTGCTGGACATTGCTTTTATAACCCCATAATTTCTTCACAAAATTCATACATGCATTTTATCACTCAAAAAAGTGGGCTGAGACAAAACTTTTGAAAGTGATCCACTTCAAATTTGTTTTTAGCTCTATCCACCTTTTATAGCATGGAATAATTTAAGGCTAAACAAATAAATGAATTTTAAAATTTTGAAAAATAAGATGCTGATATTTCAAGCATAGTATGACATCATCAACTTAGAACAGCTGAAAATGAAGTTAACACTCTTTGGCAGTTCAAAATATGTGCCAAGGTCTTTCGAGTGACTGTGGTTATTGACTGCATATTACAGGGATATTGGTAATCACAATTTAACCCTCTTTAAGTTTATTTCTTATAGATAACAAAACATTAATAATTATGTCACAATTTTCTTGAATGCAACATTGGTGAGATAACTACAACATAAATCCAAGTCAAGGTAAGCTAAAGTGTCACTGACATTCTCATTGTTGTCACAATCACTTAACTCTTTTATACAGCATAACAGTCAAAAATGGCCAATGTGGTTCTCACAATTTGCTGTACAGATTTTATTATTCTTTTCATTTTTTGTCTCAAAAACATGGCTCATGACTCCCTCACTAGAATGAGCTCATTACAATAATAGGTCATAAACTATGTTTTTGGTGCAAAATTCAATTTTTTTCAGTTATTCACGACATGAGGAATCACATGATATAATGTTGCTGACAGTTTTTGAAACATTTGACCAAAAATAATTAATATAAGAAATTTTGATGCTGTGTGCATTGAGTAAAGGATTATATATATATATTTTTATTGTCAAGTGCTCACACAAAGATTAAAGTCAAGCATGAAAATTAGGGTCAGTCAGGAAACCTGAACCATTTCATTTGTGTACCACCACTCTTGAAGAGAACAGTGAGTATTCTGGATTGCATTTGACTATGCGCCCATGTGTCCATCTGTGCAACCATCCATCTGAGTGTTTGTCTGTCCAGCCACAGCAATATCTTACCAGTGAGTGGATGGATTTCAATGAAATTTCAAATGAGGGGTATGAGGAATCAATTTGACATGGCATCCTGCACATGTTATAAAAAGTTGCATGTAATTTTCAACAGAGTTATGGCCCTTACTTTGATTTTAATTTATTTCTGCTTCATCTGTCCAGGACTGCAGCCGAGGTAGAATTGCCTTTAGCAATAGCTCTTGTTTTCGTCAGTGTTAAAATAATGTTTTCTCTTGCATTTGTTCCTTACACTGGATGGTTTACATGAATGTTTTAAGGCAAATGATGACCTGAATGTGTTTGGATATGAATGAAAGTCAATAAAGTGTGAAACCATCAAAAATCATTAGCTTCTTCCTAATCGACAGACCCTAAAGCTATTAATATTGAGTAAAAAATCGTGAAATTAGCCCACATATTTTTAGAAAGTTCAACTTATAGAATAAAGTTAAATTAACAAAAGGATAGCTTCAGGTATAATGCAATTAATGAAGAGAAAAACTCACATTTTGATGCACTATCACCGTCACTGTTCTAGTTTGGAGAATTATTTCATTTCCCTGTAGGAACCTCAGAAGGTAGTGAAGAATTATTGTTCTGATGTCCCCTGTGAGACTGGAAGAGAAGCAGTGCTTGTTTACTGTGCTAAACAAGCTATTTTTGCTGGTAAAATAGGACCTAGTCATGAATATGGGGTGTGGAGGTCCTCTAAAATGGGCAACATAGGTATAAATGACAGCCTAGACTTGACTTTATCTCCATGATGTGGTCACAATTAGCCATCGTGCAAAAACATATGAACTTAAACACCAATAAATATATAAATAACAGAACCCAGTAACAAACACTTATCGTAATAGTCCTATAATAGTGGCTAACATAAATTTCAACAATTGACAACTTCAGCTGAACTTAACTCTGTACTGTTGTCACAGTAGAGCCAAAGATGTTGTCAAACTCAATTCTGTTGCCTGGGGTATTGTAGCTCATTTGGGGCGTTATCTTCATAATGAGTCATGGATTGGGTGGGGGAGTTGCTGAGGGAACTGCAGCCTCCACAGACATGATTGTGTTGCATATTTTTTTCTGCCAGTGGATGGAGAGGATATATTGCAAAAGAATGTTACAATGTTTCATACACATTTTCTTCCCTTTGTAGAAATCTAGGAAATTGTGGTGATCTTAGTGAAAGGAGGGATGTCAGATTGCAGCCTACCTTCTGCTTTGTGTATACTCCGTGTATTCTTGCATACCTTTTACTCAACAAATTGGACAAGCTGCCCAGTATGAAACACACAAAAAAACTCCATTCAGATTTATGCTAATGAACTCACCTTGAACAAGCGTGTTCAGAGACAAAAATCCATGTTCTGTTTGCCAAGAAATTTTTTCTAAGATCTTGATTTACTGAGGAAAAGAAACTGCAAGTGAATGGATTAACCCACTTGTATGCTGCTGGAGGATGTTCCTGTCCAGGATATTTATTCACTGGTGTTTAACAACACTTTCGACAGCCAGGGTCACCTTGTGTTGGACAGTCTTATGGGTGGAGTAAGCCAGAGTACCTTGAGAGAACCATTGAGCAATGGTGAGTAACTGTCAGACTCCCCAACGTACTAACCCCCCACAAGCAGGGTTAGCATTGGTTGAAGACAAGTGCACCATCGACGTGCAGTATGCCTCAGTACACAACGCCACCATGCCCCCACATGGTCAGTTGGGATTAAGTGCCTTGCTCAAGGACACAATGCGGTTGCTGCAGGTGGGGTTCGAAAAACAAGAACCTCTTGGTTTGCAGCACCTGCATCTCTACCTACTGAGCCACCGCGCACCCTCCTACCCAGGGTAGGAAACCTCTCGCCACTAAAATAAGTACTATTTGCACACTTTAGACCAATCTACCTCTGAACATTGAATCAACCTTTTGTCTATTGATTTCTTGAGTTAAAATTCTCAGGAATTTTCCATTGACTCTAGTAATGGCTGTTCTACAGCAGCCATGACTAGATTTGATGGAAAATACTTTAAAGATACCCAGTGAGTTAACCCTTTGACCAATGCACACGATATCAAAATGTGTTATTTTAATTATTTTGTTCCCCATGTTTTTCAATATTTTTTAACAAAACCGTATGTACTCCCCTTATTGGAATGAGCAGGACCAGCATTCCAACGATGGTCACATGATCGGGTTTTGTTAATATTTTTGGAAAAATAATTTTTTCTCAACTACTTAATTTGAAAACACTGTGTGTTGACATGACCGATTTGTTTTTTTATGTAATGGATTAAAGAGTTAAATAAACCTTTGCGTGACTTAAACCAATGGTTAGATATTACCAGTCACACTAATTTGAAGTGACAAATTATTTTTCAGGCCCTTAAAGCATGCCCCTCCCTGTGGAAATCAATCCCATATGCCTGTATCTGTTTTGTTAACTTCCTCAATGCCAGTTTTCATTCTGGAATTAGAACAACAGGTCTGCATATCCTTACTTTTGCTAATGAAATGCTATTATTTGATACATTGTTGGAAAGATATTTCTTAGTCCTTTCCAACAGGATATCACAAAACAGTAGATCATTTACCTTGCTCCCCTTTGGGAACCTCAGGAAGTGAATCAGTGCCTGTTTAGTCTGGGTTTTTTTATTGGTAAAATAGGATCCAGTCACCAGAGTCTGGGGTGGAAGGCCTCTAAAATGGGCAACATGATTGGTTGGACTTGACTTTATATCCTTGTTTTTGTCACGATTAACCCTTGTGCAGATGTGACCTGAAACACCATCAATGGGCTAAGAGTTAAGTAATATTTGCATGACTCAAGCCTATGGTTAGATTCTACCAACCACCCATATCTGAAGTGACAAATTATGTTTTCAGACAGTCAAAGCGTGGCCCTCTATGTTGAAATAAATCCGATATGCCTATTTTTGTTATATTAACTCTTTCACTGCTTCATTCTAAAATTAAAACAACATATCTGTGAATCCATGCTTTTGCTAATGAAATGCTGTTATGCCCCCCCCCCCCATGGGAACCCTGGGAAGTGAAGCAGTGCTTGTTTACTGTGGTAAACAACCTCTGCTTTACTGGTAAAATAGGACCCAGTCACCAATGTTTAGGGTGGATGTCCCCAAATATGGGTAACATGGGTATAAACCATTGACTAAATTAGACTTTATCTCCATGTTGTGGTCGCAATTAGCCATCGTGAAGAAGTATGTGACCTTAAACACCAATAAATAAATAAATAAATAATAAATATGCTGTTATGTGACACATTGATGGAAGGAGCTTTTTCCAATGGTATGCCTCAAAGCAGCAGATCATTAACCCTGCTCCTTGAATAAATTGGGATATTATGTATCAGTCAGATAGGTCTTGAAAATTTCACAATTTTTGTTAACTTTACAAAATTGATATACTATAGTACCTACCCTCAAGCTTTGTAGAAAATTTGTCTGAAATAGCTTGTTTCCATTTAACTTTTTATCTAGCATAATGCCCATATCTGGCTGGTGCCATTCACAAAAAATCACCATTCAAATTTTATTATGTTTTCCTTAAAACTTAAACTTATCTGCTATCATAATAATAAACTCATCACAATTAGGGGTCATAAGCTATGATTGAAAGCAAAAATGTGAATTTTTAGTTCAAGCATTGAAAAGTGCTGTAAAATATTTGTGTTAGGTGAGGGATTAATATTTGAACTTGACAGTGAATTTTGTTGACAACAAGTGAGTTGATTTCTGAGGTCAACAAGCTCTGTTTTATTGGTAAAATAGGACCCAGTCACCAATGCTTGGGGTGAACGTCCTCTACAATGGGCAACATGGGTATGAATGATTTGCTAAACTTGACTGCATGTTGTGGTCATGATTAGCCATTGTGTAGAAATATGTGACCTTAAACACCAACAAATGAATAAATTATAGTGCAGGTGCATCAAATTCACACTTATTGTCATTTTCAAGCTCCTTTGTTAACTGGAAGAGTGCTAGAAGGCCACATTTCGGCTTTTATTCTGAAGCACAGATACTGCAAAGTAATGGCTTCATATTCTTTGGATGTGTTTCATATTATCTTTGAAGTGAATACATTAAGTCTTATGGATTTGCCTTGTTACAGTTTATGAGAGAGTGCCTATAGGCATAAATTGTAACAAATTTTGACCACCAAAAATAATTTAGCACCCTACCAGTTAGAAGGTAATGAGTAGTTTTAATCAAAATAATTGTTAAAAAAATTTAGGTACTTTTGTTTATAAATTTTTTCAGTTTTGTCAGGTATCAAAAATACAATTTTTTTTTGAACTGAACAACAATATAAAAAAAAATCTGTAATACATTTCCCCGTTGACCCTTTTCCTGACATGATTTGAAAATGACACTCACAAATTTACTGATCACCCAACGTTTGTCATCATTTATTGTCCATTGTAAAGGTGGTATTTGAGCCTTCTCCCAAACTGCTGTCCCGATTCCAGTAAAAGTTCATGTGAATGACAATTCAGTTTTGTTAAAATGAATGAATTACTTGCCATGGGAAGGAGGTGGGAAAAGTGCCCATAATTATACAAAAAACTTTCTTCTCATGGTCTTATGGATGGAATAAGTTAATATTTGGTATTCAGCTTTCTTTTGAGGGAAACACTAAAATTGTTAAAGGGAAATTTGAGTGTTAATATTTATTAATATTTTCAGTTCTAGGAGGAGGAAGATTTTTGGCCCTGCCCAAAATTTGTTTTTTGAGAACCAATGGGTTGATTTGAACCATATTTGGTGTGTAGTATCATGCAGTATAATTGGGTCCTAAGTACTTGATTCATGCAAAAAAAAACTTTCACACATCCCCTGGAGCTGAAAATAGAATTTTTTTCAAAACACTGTGTTGAGTAGCACACTCAGTTATCAAATGCCTGAGTGATGCTTCTCGACAAGATCAAAATTTCAATTGTCAATTGTTTTACACTAATTGTCACATTGACAATCAACTTCATTTCATCCACTGAACTCTGCTTCATTAGCAATTTCTCTTCTTCAAATTCTTTGCATGCTGCATTGTTGTATAAGCCTGCCAATGTGTATGTTTGTTTGGTTTAGTGAACTTTTTGCATTTGATTGTGATGTTCTTAACCAGTGGCATAGCCAGGGGTGTGGGGGAGATCTGGGGGGGGGGGCACAAATTACAGTGCCACCCCCCTCAAAATGGGAAAATTAAGGACATTTACATGACCACATAAAATAATGGTGGTAATGATATGAACACATAATCTCAGTGGCTTACAAAATAATGTTGATGGTGGCCAAAAAATCAGTTTTAACGTCAATAATTTGATGTGTAGTAAGTTTTTGGTGTCTTTGAGTAGGATCTAGTATAACTTCATCGGTAGTGAAAGGGTTAATAACATCATAACTTACTTTGTGACAAACGTGCGTCTTAGGCGACAAAATTTTACTTCGGCGATATGAAGTTATCCGTGCTTGTATTGAGACTGGTAGTAATTTCCAGGAATTTCATGATTTTGTGTGTGAATCATAAATGGGCCAACCTGACCTCCTGAAAAATTTTAAATTAAAGCACCAAAGGGCCCCAGATTCACTCTCAGGGTATTGAACTTTCTAAATTTTAAACATTATTGCACCCTCTCACTTGGAAATCCTAGCTATGCCCTTGTTCCTAACTGACATGTACAAAAAAGTTGTTCAGCCACAAAGGATGTTCTTGGGACGACTCAATCTTCCACATACGATCAGCAATTTAGACTTGATTGATTTGTTATAATTTGTCTGTCTTATACTCCTTTATTTATTTGCTACATTTCTCATCGTATTTGCATATACTTACCAAAAAGTTTATACATCACAATCTTATGGCTTCTATGTAATGTTTTTCTTATTCATCTGATTTTCTTAACTTTAATAACATGGTCTCATTTGTTAAACATATGGATATATTTTTTATATCTATTCGTACATATGCACCTTTATGGATGCACAATTATGTGAACACTAACTGTAGTTTTTTTTTAATTGCATGTGTATTGTCTTTAGCTTGTTTCTGCTCGATTATCATTGCATTCACTAACCTTAGTGTGGGGAATTAATCAGCCCTTATCGAAAAATGTCTATGATTATACTTTGGTAAACGATGTGTTCTATTTTATTAATCCGTGAATTTGATTCTGAACAGTTAATTGTAAATATTTAGCAATTTTGGAACGATTTTAATAATACCACATAACACTAAAAATTCCCCGTGGGAACCCCGGGAAGTAAGCAGCACTTGTTTACTGTGGTAAACCAGTTCCGCTTTACTAGTAAAATAGGACCCAGTCACCAATGCTTGGGGTGAAAGTCCTCTAAAATGGGCAACATGTAGATCAACGATTGACTAAACTTGACTTCATCTCCATGTTGTGTCACGATTAGCCATGGTGCATAAATATGTGACGTTAACCACCAACGAACTACAACAAACTACACTAAAAATAATACTAGCCTAGATATTTTGAATAAATCTCTGTGTAAATAGGACCTATGTTTCATCCCTTTTTCTTGTCCATACAGTCCGTTTTTATTGAGGCTTTCCCTCCAGAATATTGGAGAATCTCCCCATGGAAACCCCAGGAAGTGAAGCAGTGCTTGTTTACTGTGTGTAATTTGTCAATTTTTATGAACTTTGAGCTCATTAGCACAGTAACTTGGAGCAAACATTTTCCGATTTGACTAATATTTGCTGCACAGGTCTTATGTAATAATATCTCAGGTGGGTTCAAAAACTGGCCTGGTCAGATTCTTTGTTTTAGAATTATGGGCCTTAATTAGTCCATTTTTACGAATTTTGAGCTCATTAGCAAGTCCTTTGCAATAATATCTAGGGCGAGTTTGAAAACCGGCCCGGAATGATTTCTCCTGCAGAGTTATGGGCCTTAATTAGTCTATTTTTATGAATTTTGAGCACGTCAATTTTTACGAGTTTTGAGCTCAGCGCAATGGCATTTCTGTTTTTCAACAGAGAGTGCATGAAGAAAGTAGCCACAATTTGATGCGTGCATCTCCAATGCGCACCTCTTGTTTGACAGCATATTTTGACAACATGTTCTGCTGCATATTCATACCTTAGTGAATTGTTGTTGTGTATGTTCCGAGTTGAAAAAATTATTTTCCTTTTATACAAGATTGAAAAATACTGGAACCTGTTTGCAGAAAGCTTGAGATTTAAATATTAAATAGGTTTACAATGTTATGTGGATGCTATGTATTATCAGGAACTGAAATATACTTGTCTAATCTTGTGGTATTCACAGTGAATCCCATGTTTGCACAGCGAATCCTTTAAATGATTGAACAGTGTGATAGGAGCCTGAATCTTGACTTCGTGCAATATGAGGAAAATTCTTTAAAAATCTTCATCAGGTGCACCAGTTATTTATTTATTTATTTATTTATTTATTTATTTATTTATTTATTGGTGTTTAAGCATATATTTCTGCACAATGGCTAATCATGACCATGACAGTTTTATGGGTGGAGGAAGCCGGAGTACCCAGAGAGAACCACTGAGCAATGGCAAGTAACTGTCAGCTCCCCAACATACTAACTCCACACAAGCAGGGTTAGCATTGGTTGAAAACAAGTGCACAATCGACGTGCAGTATGCCTTAGTACACAGTGCCACCGTGCCCCCATGTGGGCAATGGGGGTGAAGTGTCTTGCCCAAGGACATAATGTGGTTGCCACAGGTGGGATTCGAACCAAGGACCTCTTGGCTTGCAGTCCGCAGCTCCACCTACTGAGCCACCGCGCCCCCATGCACCAGTCATAATCTTTTGATATTTGGTATACAGAATCATCAGGTGAGGCAGATTCATGTCTCTTGAAATCAATTTACTGAGTTTATATTTGGGCTCCTCATTGGAACCCAAATTGTATCTTAGTGCAATATGAGGAAAATTCTTGTAAAATCGTCTTTTGACTCAGCAGTCAGAATCTTTTGATGTTTTGTATATAACATCCATAGTTGGGTAAGATTCTAGTTTGTTCAAATCAAGATCCTTCCAGTGAACTTTCAATCATTTGAACCTTTTCAGCTTTTGCTTCTCTACATTTTGTGGAAATTAGTAATTTTCTGTTGATTGAAAGTAACCCTGAGCTCCCAAACACCTCCCTTCCCCCTGGCCTTTTTTCTCCTGCCAATGCCCACAAACGAACTGCTTGATGACATCTGTGCCCCATTCTTCCCAATCTCTCCGATAAGCATACCAACCCTCTACTTTGTGTCACACACTAACCACATATCCTTCATTCTCTCATCCCACTTCCCCATTATACTCCCAGTGAATCTTATTCTGTTAGACTGGTATTTAGGACACTCTAACAGAAAGTGTTCAAGGGTCTCCACTTCTAAATTACATATTTGGCACTCCTTTTCACTTTGACTTTCTCAATTTTTCCTCTGAGCTCAGGTGACTGCGACCTCATCTTGAACAGTAGTGACCCCCTCCCCCCCCCCCCATAGGTGCCATCAAGGTACCCTTCAAAAACTGGCTTCTCTTTATCACTCAAGCCACCCAAAGACATCGTTGCAAGACCTCCTCCTGCCAACTGCAGTTGCAATACTCCATGACTTTTTCTCAGACAGTTTATTTACCCTGGATTCCCCCCCCCCCCCCCCCCAACACTTCCAAGTCTGAGATCTCTATTGAATAGTTCTCTATTAACACCCTCACTTGGCCCATCCACCATGTCGGGAAGATTTACCAAAATCGTTAAGATAACAGAGTTTCATTAGGTCTATCCTGTCCTTGATTCTCATCCACCCAAGCTCACCCCTGCAATGCCCTTGTGGAAGGTTTTGCGAAGTTTGAGAGTGCTTGATTTCTCAAACCACTGCCCCAGTCAGTGGGGGGAAAAAAGAGAAATATAAATAAGTGAATAATTATTTTAAAAGAATCCTTGGATCTCTTTGAATCAATGGGTCTTTGTCATGGTAAGTGCTTCAGGCCCTCTGTACTGCTTGTTTTTCTTGAATAGTTACAAAGTTTTAGTTGAGATATGACAAAGTCAAACATCGCTGATAGCAAGTCTGGAAATAAGCAGACTGTCATCTGCAGAATGAGGTCCCGAGAGGGTGAATTTGGTGATGCTAACCTGCACAGCAGGGTAGTATTACTAAATTTACCCTCTGCAAACCTCAATCTGAATCAAGGTCAAGCGCCTAAACAAAGCATAAATTACCGGAATTCCACTCTATGGGATAGCATCTGCTTAACTGCCCTCTGGGGACCTCATTCTCCAAATGACAGATTGCTTATTTGCAGGCTTGGCTGATAGTTGATGAAGGAAAGTGGGTGGGTGTAAACAATTAGTTTACAGTAAGAACTTTAGTTCTATTACAGGGCTGATACTCTAATGGAAGGACAGGAACAATCAATTTTCAGTTTTGTTAGCCAAAGAACATTAAATAAAAATAGCACTGTTTAGTTTCAGTGCAATAACATTTGTTCTATTTGATGCAGCTCAACCAACCTTTCAGAAAGGAATTGTAGATGGTAAGAGAAGATCCCTATTGATTTTGAAGTCTGTAGCTCCAAGGTTAAAGGTTATGTAACTGTTAGTATAAATAGAACTTTATCAAAAATTGGTTTCTGACGAATAACTTTTGTTTTAATAGCTTAACTTAACTACTGGCTTAATGGGATCTAGTACCTCTGCAGGTACCTCTGAAAGTGGAGCACTGTTTGTTTACTGTGGTAAATCCTGGAAATAACCAAGCTGTCATTTGCAGATTCCCAGAGGGTGATTTTGCTGATACTCTCCTATACAGTAGGTTAGGATCCTCCAATATATCCTCTGAGTTCCTCTTTCTGCTTAAGCCTGAGACCTTGATTCAGATTGAGGTTCACAGAGAGTAAATTTAGTGATACTACCCTGCTATGCAGGGTAGCATCACCAGCTTCACCCTCTGAGGACCTCATTCTGCAGATGACAGTCTGCTTTTTCCAGGCTTAACTGTGGCAAACATGTTCTGCTTTGCTGGTTAAATAGGTCCCGGTAATTAATGCATGGGCTGGACATCTTCTAAAGTAGCTTGCATAGGTATAAATGATTGGCTAAACTTGACTTTATACCTATGTTGTGGTCATGCTATGGCTGTCTGTGACTTTAACTCTTAACTCGCTGAGTATTTTCAAGATATTTTTTCATCAAATCTAGTCATGGCTGCTGTGAAGCAGCTATGACTAGAGTTGATGAAAAATTAATCTAAATATAACAAGAAATCATCGGTGAAAAAATCCATTCCATTTGCAGGGGAAAATATGTTTAAGTATGCTCAAATTATACTTATATCAGTGACAAGAGAAACCCTGTGCTGGGCAGGAATATCCGACAGCAGCATGCAAAGAGTTAAACACCAATAAAAAAAGCAAACACATCTAGTAACTAAGACCTGATGTAAGAGAGTACCGTGAACTTGGTAACATAATTATAAATGATGGGATAAACATGAATTTATAACTTGGTAACATAATTATAAATGATGGGATAAACATGAATTTACAGCCATTGATGCCAAATGTGACTTTAAACGCCTAATAACAAGCCATACCTTGATACTGGTTGATATATTTTAACTTATGCAGAGATTAATCTCACAAAACATCAAACTATAGAGATTTGGTCAATGATTGATTTCATAAAACACAAAATAGTAGTCAACAAGAAACAAGTTTATTTAAATGTACAAAATCAAATATTTAAAATAGTTTGTCCATAGCTTTGTAAATACACAACCAATAATAATTTTTTTGTGCTGCACGCAAAAAGAAATACAATTTACCCCTTTGTGTAACAAATCCTTTACTGGTAAAAATCCTCTAAAGTGGGCCCTATAGGTATCAACGATTGGCTAAACTTTAATCCATGCCGATGTTGTAATCATGATGTAGTGATATGCTGAAAATGACCTTGAACACCAATAAATAAATAAATAAATTCACCTAAGAAATCGGCCTGTATCTGCCTGCATAATGTACAGTTTGAGTAGTTAAAAAAAAATCAATTATTTTTCCCAAAATCTCAACAAAACCATATCCTGTGACCCTTCATTGGAATGAGCTCATCAAGCACATTCCAGTGTGAGGTCACATCATCTGGTTTTGTTGAAATTTTATGAAAAATCTGTAAAAAAAAAAAAAAAAATTAAATTTTGATAATGTGTGCGTTAAGTAAAGGGATACAGTAAGTAGAGAAAATGTTTTGAAGTTTTTATTGTCCTTTATATCATATTTTCCCCCTTTTAAACCTTTACATAACCAAATGACCTTGTCTGTCCTATACTATACACCAGAATCAAAAATCTAAATTTAATATTTGTTGAACTATTTTACTCAAGAACATAGCTTATTGCACCCTCATTGGAATGGGCATTGAACAAGTTCCAATGAGAGGGTCATACACTCTGATTTAGAGGCAAAAAATGAAAATTTTAGTTATTCAGGAAATGCTTTTGTCTGTGGTGCATCTAGTCATGTTCGATAAAGGATTAACCAAACACTCAACCTTTTAATACTCTCATCATCATGTATAATGTGTGAGTTTTTGTTAAGCATCAGCTGCAAGCTGATATCTTTTTTCATGACTCTGAAATATTTAACCACTAGACTTGTAGAGCTCTGTGGAAAGGACTTCTATCACATTCAAACAAGTTCTACGGAATCACTGGAACATTTAACCAGTAGAACTTGATAGAAAGGACTTCTATCACATTCAAACAAGTTCTACGGAATCACTGGAACATTTAACCAGTAGAACTTGATAGAAAGGACTTCTATCACATTCAAACAAGTTCTACGGAATCACTGGAACATTTAACCAGTAGAACTTGATAGAAAGGACTTCTATCACATTCAAACAAGTTCTACGGAATCACTGGAACATTTAACCAGTAGAACTTGATAGAAAGGACTTCTATCACATTCAAACAAGTTCTACGGAATCACTGGAACATTTAACCAGTAGAACTTGATAGAAAGGACTTCTATCACATTCAAACAAGTTCTACGGAATCACTGGAACATTTAACCAGTAGAACTTGATAGAAAGGACTTCTATCACATTCAAACAAGTTCTACGGAACCACTGGAACATTTAACCAGTAGAACTTGATAGAAAGGACTTCAGTCACTCATTTAGACAAGCTCTACAGGATCAGATGACTTTAATAAAATTGTCTGGTCTAATTTCTGCACCAATGTAAAGCTTGCCAACATAATCTCATAATACCGAGCTCAGAGGAAACCACTCTGAAAACTTTTTAAACCAAGCCAGTTGCGTAGCTAGTTTCTATGATGGGGGTGACAGACATGATATTTGGAAGACCGTTATGGGGGTTTGGGGGCCTCCCATATTCTTAACTAGGACCATCTGGACGTTGCCTGCGACCTCTCACTTCCTTAAAGGGAAATGGGAGATGGGGTAACAGCCAGTGGATCCTAGTTAGGACTAGGCCTCCCAAGAACATTTTGAAAAATTCAGTGCTCTAAGAGTGAATATGAGGCTTTTGTAGCGAGTGACTAGCCCTTTATTATATGCTAAATGATAAATTATCGAAGAAATTGCGGAAAGATAGAAATCGTATCCCCCACTATGAAAATATAGAAATTTTCACTCTCATGGTATTAATCAAAATGGTAGCTTCCAAAGCATCCCTTTGTATTTAAAAAGTCAAATTATCACTGAAAATGATCAAATTGTTCTAAAAACGTATAATGAAAAGAAAATCGAGTATTTTTGAGTGCATACCGATCATTTCCAGCAATAACACATATTCACCTTGAATTGATGCATGAAACCCACTAGTCCAAACATAGTCCGTAATATAAGTTTTTGGTTTGGTACGTCCTTTGCAAGGATGTACCAAATCAAAAACTTATATTATGGACTTTCAGGCCATGTTTGGACTAGAAACCCGCCGGCTGAATCAGATTGCAAGACGCTATCCGAGTATCGATCAAATCTGCGTATCAATGATTCAATGCACTGTTTACTTTCATGCATCAATTCAAGGTTGAAATGAGTGGAATTATCAGATTCTTATAAAAAGCGTATAATAAAAAGAAAATCTAGTTTTTTTGAATGGATACCTGAAAATGATCTCACTTGTGACCAAGATAAATGGTCATTTTCAATCGTGCAAGCGCTCGTGAAAAATAAACATTTGTCTCTGTCACTCACGAGATAATTTTTGGTATCCACTCAAAAACATTAGATATCCTCTATATACTGGAGACCATCTTAGGGTTCAATGTGCTATGTGAAAGTTGCATTGGGCAAATGTTTTGGGGAGCAGCAAAAATGTGTATAGCATGAATGAAATGGTTTTGAGAACCCATTGCACTAAGCTATGTAGGAATGGATGTATGGACTTTGTTCTTCCCGTGGGAACCCCAGAAAGTGAAGCAGTGCTTGTTTACTGCAGTGAACAAGTTCTGTTTGACTGATAAAATTGGCCCCGGAACCAATGCCTGGGATGGAAGTCCTCTAAAGTGGGCAGATAGGTATGAAAGGTTGGCAAAACTTTACTTCATACTTATGCTGCGATCATGTTGAAACCAAAGATCTGAAATAAACACCAATAAATGAATAAATTAACCCTGTTCTGAATAGAGAATTTGGTCTACCAGTAATTCCAGCCTCTACACCTGACTGAGACCTTTATTTTTCACAGTGCTATTGTGATGTAATTCTTAGCTCAATGGGGAAGAGTTTAATGGAACAAGATGGAAATGACTTTTCAGAATAGACTGTTGCATGTGACATTTATCACTTATTCAAAGATACAAACTCTTCTGCAGGTTACTGTGTTCCCATGTACAAATTGGTGGAAAAGTGCTTGGTAAACATTTTTGTTACAAAGTCAAAAAATATATTATATTCCTGTGCAGAAGTCCAAAATGTATATAATGCCCTGCAATATCCAGCGCAGCATGGGTATTTCAAAATTTACATAATGGCAATACCCAGTAATGGTTTTTACACACTGGTTGTGATGCGAATGTTGCACACAATTGAACAAAATTAATAACTGACAATTTGTCCTCTAAATTTGGAATTTTGACAAAAATTTGAGGAAATAAATTATTACACAATACCCAAAGTGAAATATTGTTTGTATAACTTGAAAAGCTCAGATTTTAGTTACCTCTTTGTTGAAACGGCAGACTCAGATGAAGAAAAAGTTTAATCTTTAAGTCCTAAGATTATTTATTTATTTATTGGTGTTTAAGGTCACATACTTATGCACAATGGCTAATCGTGACCGTGACAGTTTTACGGGTGGAGGAAGCCGGAGTACCCGGAGAGAACCACCGAGCAACAAGTCCTAAGATTAATTTTACATTAATAACTACTGTATATACACATACACAGCTGCAGATGACTTATCAGTATTTATACATTATTGTTGGCTGCCTGTACAGATATCCAACAATGATGTAAAAACACTGCCAACCTAAATGCTTCCTACTAGACAAGTTCTCAAGGAAGAATACACTTGGGACAACTTTTTCAGAGGGATATAACAACAACTTTTTCAGAGGGATATAACAGGGACTGTTTGTGGCTGTATGCAAGCCAGAAAATAAGCAGACTGCCATCTGCAAAATGAGGTCCCCAGAGGGTGAATTTAGTGATGCTACCCTGCACAGCTGGGTAGCTTCACTAAATTTACCCTCTGTGAACCTCAATCTGAATCAGGATCTCAAAACTAAACAGAAAGAGGTACCCAGAGGATAAATTGGCTCACTGTATGGGATAGCATCATCAAATTCGCCCTCTGGGAACCTCATTCTGCACATGTCAGGCTGCTTATTTTCAGGTCTGGCTGTATGTGGACTTGAGGGTCGTTTTATTAAATATCCTCCCTCCCCATGAATCCTTAGGAAGTGGAGCAGTGCTTGCTTACTGTGGTAAACAAGTTTGCTTTTACTGGTAAAAGAGGACTTAAAACGAATGTCTCTAAAATGGGTAGCACAGATATAAACGATTTGCTAATTTTGACTTCATGCCAATGTTGCTCTTATGATATAGCCAAGCCAAAGATGCTGAAAGTGACCTAAACCTTTTTCTAGCACAATGGCCATATCTGATCAGTGTTCTAAACAAACATTGTCTTCAAATTTTTATACTTTTTAAAATTTTCGCCTCCAAACATAGTTTATGATCCCTCATTGGAACAAGCTCATTGTGCTTGGTTCAATGAGAGGATCCTAAGCTATGCTTTTGAAGTAAGAAATAAAATTTTTAGTTGTTCAATGTATTTTTTTTTTAGCAAGTGTCAAGTTCTTCTAGTGTAAAAATAAAAGGATTAATTGAAATAATTATTATATTTATTCCAAAATTAGCTCTTGAGCTGTACACTGAATAGTGATATCTTTGAATTTGCAATTTATTTTCTACGAAGATGAGGAACAATATCCATAAAAATGACAATTACTTAATTTGTTGTGGAAAGCTCTAAACAAATGCAAAGTTAACAAAATTTATGATGATTTGGACAAATTCAAGATATAGTTTTGAATAGATTACATAGTAAAATTTTAAAATAATAAATAGAGGATATGAAATGAGTGTTTTTCTCATATGATATTTATGAAACGAGTCTAAGAATTTTCCGTTTGGGCAAGCCTTTGGCGAGCCCAAACAGAAAATTTGGACGAGTTTCATATTCTATTTATCATATGACATACATATGCACAAATTAACGACTTAGGATGACTTTATAACCCTTTACATCAAATGTTGCAGATGACACTTGAAAAAAAACATCCTCATACAACTAAAAATTTTCATTTTTTGCTTCCAAAACATAGGTTAGGACCCCTCATTGGAACGCGCGCGATGCGCGCGTTCCAATGAGGAGTCCTAACCTATGTTTTGGAAGCAAAAAATGAAAAAAAAATTGTGTATAGCACTGGCCAGTTTTGGTCGTTATGTTAGGTAAATGGTTAATGCAATATAACCCACCCAAAATAGGACAGATAATGTAAATTCTCCCTACTCTAATTATGCAAATGTGGCCCAGTTGTATTTTGTTCAGCCAATCAAAATGTCCTTTTTTGAAATTGACCAGTGAAATCTCCCAACCCCAATTATGCAAATTTTGAAAATATTCCCAGTTGTATTTTGTTGAGCCAATCAAATTGTCTAGTTTTGAAACTGACCAATGAAATCGACGGAAGGCTTTATTTATCACTGATTAATATGAAAGCAAAATATCAAATGTTTTAAAGTGAACAAAACGGACGAGTCATATGATAAAGAAGAGTATTTATCAAGTATATCTTTATTGTGGTATAAATGGCTTCTGTTGTGTCTGTATGTGTGGTTGTATGTGTTGGGTGAGGTTGGGGGAGTGTTTGGAGGGAAGGAAAGATTTGAAAATACTTTCAGGGATGTGAGAGTCAAGCTGATCAGCTGATGTTGGCTCTCTTTCTTTGAAATATTTAAATTTTATTTTCTTTAGAGTTACAGGGAAATGATCTGAAAGACCATTCTCCTGAAATTTCATGGAAATAAAAGATATAGCAATCAATATTGCTTTTAAATATACATTTATTTTTTGTTAAAATATAATTTTTCAGAAATTTATATATGAAAGTACAGGAATTTAAGCTGAATTCTGCTTTCTTGAGTGAGTAATGCCCTCATGCCTGTATTTCACAAAAACTGCTGTTGCAGAGCATCTTTATATGCCACTGAATTTTGGAATCCATATTTTGGATTAGTGTGGAAGGCATAATATTTGCATATAGATGATCGATGTACACTTTGCCTAACACGAGTTGTATACACATGCAAAAGTAAATCTTGAATCACTGAACATTGTCATTTTTTGCCACATAGCTTATGATCCCTTCATTGGACCGACCATAGTGAAAGTATTCCACTGAGGGGCCATAAGGTATGTTTTGGAGATAAAAATTGGAAAGAATATTCAGTTCGAATGGCGATTTTTGTGAATAGCACTGGCCTGATATTGCTATTACATTAAGTTAGGAATGGAAAAGTGTAATCTCAAAGATTCTAATTAACTGTTTGAGTGCTAAATTATATTTCAAACAAGTTTTGTAATATGGGCATTTTTTTCAACGATACCATTCTGCCATACAGAGAAGCTATTGTGTAGCAGGATTTTGTTGATAAATAATAGTTTTGTTACCATTTATTGGAGAGTGCCCATGGGCTGCCTGTGGGTACTCTCCGATAAATGGTAACAAAACAATTGTACATAAACTTCTTTTTTTCTCTACTGCAGAACTAATAACAACCTTATGCATTCTATTTAAAGCCTCTAAAGTTGCCTTCAGCATTTTTCAAAAGAGCCTTGATAGTGGGAGTGTGGTGGGTCAGTGTTTATTCCATTGGATTTCAAACTGAAAGATTCATGGATTGATCCTTGCCAGGGGTAACTGTGTTGTGTACTTGGGCAAGGCACTTAATCCCAATTGCCTACATGAGGGCATGATGATGCTGTGTACAAAGGCGTACTGTATGTTGATAGTGCACTTGTCTTCAAAGCTAACCCTGCTTGTGTGGAGTTAGAACAGTGGAGATTCTGATAATTACTCACCGCTGCTCGGTGGTTTGCTCTGGGTACTCTGGCTTCCTCCATCCATAAAACTGTCCGACACGAGGTGACCTTGGGTGTCAAAACCCAATAAATAAATAAATAGCTGACAAATGATAATTGATGTGAATATAAGGATACCATCATATATAAGTAAAGAAAATCTGACAGAACGACAAAATTCTAGGTTGAGAAGATTGACGTCCCTTCCAATCACCCTATCTATGCCACTTGCTTTAGCTCATCTTTATAATATTTCTATTAAAATATTGATTTATTTATTGTTGATGTATGAGTACTTCCTTGTCGCTTGTATTAGTAGCAGCTCCTGTTGATATTATGCTTGTTTGTGACATCTGTGCAATAGATGCATCACTGTTGGTTTTACGCATTGTTATTTCACTCTCCTGGCATGGCTGAAAAATAGAGAGAAAAATCAGCTGAAGATATTCATTTTATAATTTTAAAAGAGTTGGTCCCCATGGAACCCTGTAAGGTGAAGAAGAACTTATTTTCTCAGTTGGACAAGTTATGCTTTACTTGTTTGACCTCTATAGGCATGAATCCGATTTGGGGCAGTTTTTTTTAGCTCACCTGACTGAAACTATGAAAGTCAGGTTGACCTATTTGGATAACTTTTTGTCCATCGTCCGTCGTGAAGGTGGTGTTTGAGTCTTTTTCTCCCAAACCACTCTCCACATTTTAATGCAATTTCACATCAGTAGTGGTTTTTTCGGGGCATTTTGGTTTTCTTCAAATTGGGTTTCTGCTCATATTGAGGATGGGGTGGGGCCAAAATGGCCCAATTTTTAAAAAACAATCTTCTTCTCATGAACCAACTGTAGCAGAGACTTGATATTTGGTATACAGCTTCCTTTTGAGGTGTAGACTCAAGTGTGTTCAAGAGAAGTTCGAGGGGCAACATTTGTCATCATTTCGGAAGGGTCAAGAATTTTTGCCCTGCCCAAAATTTCTATTTTCCAAACTGAGAGGACGATTGGAACCAAATTTGATATGAAGTATTAATGGGTCATAAGTTCATGATTTTTGTCAATTTTTTTTTCAAAATGCCCCGTGGGAACCACAGGAGCAAAAAATTAAAAAATGCCCATATCTCTAAAACTACATGGCACTGAGAATTCTTATTTGGTATGAAGCTTCCTGAGGACCAACAGAATGGAATCGTCAAAAAAAAATGCTATCGTTTTTATCATAGGGTACTTTTTTGGGGGGGACATTGAAAAAATGCTGAGTCAGCATTTTTTTTTAACACCATGGGTAATGGGGAAAACATTTAAGACTCTTCTTCTCCCAAACCACTGCTCCAAAAGCTTTCAAATTTCACATATAACATCTTTGGAAGATTGTTTCACATGTTTATTGAAATCAAATCCCTGGGTCCATATTTGGGCTCTCTATGGGAGCCCAAATGTTTAAATTAATGCAGTATGAGGAATATTTTTTAAAAATCTCCTTCAGATTCACCAATCAGAATCTTTTGATATTTAGTATGCATCATCCTTAGGGGGGGTGAGATTCAAGTTTGTTCAAGCCAAGTCTCTGAGTTCATATTTGGGTTCCCTGTGGAAGCCTGAGTTATAACTTAGTTCAATATGAGGAATTTTCTTTAAAAATCTTCTTTTTCAGATCCAGCAGTCGGAATGTTTTGATATTTGGTATATGGCTTCAAGATTCAAGTGTGATTCAAGTTTGTTCAAGCCAAGTCTCTGAGTCCATATTTGGGCTCCCTGTAGGAGACCGAATTGTAACTTTGTTCAAGATGAGGAACATTCTTTAAAAATCTTCTTCAAATCCACCAGTGAGAATCTTTTGATATTTGGTATACTGTATCATTAGGGAGGTGAGAGTCAAATTTGTTCAAGCCAAGTGCCTGGGTTCATATTTGGGCTCCCTGTGGGAGCCCAAATTATAACTAATTTCAACATGAGGAATATTTTTTTTAAATATTTTTCTTCAGATGCAGTAGTCAGAATCTTTTGATATTTGGAATACAGCATCCTTAGGGAGGTGAGATTCAAGTTTGTTCAAGCCAAGGCCCTGGGTTCATATTTGTACTCCCTATGGGAGCCCAAATTATAACTTAGTTCAATATGAGGAATATTTAAAAAAAAAAAAAATTCAGATCCACCGGTCTGAATGTTTTGATATTTGGTATATGGTTTCTTAATGGGACAGATGCAAGTTTGTTCAAATCAGGACACTCCGTTGATAGTTGTCAGTGTCAGGTGAGAGCTCTCAGGCCCCTTGGCGAGAGTGAGATTTCATGATCACGCTCTATAAGTCATAAGTTGTCTGTCATCCATGAACAACTACTGGACTGATTTCAGTTATATTTGACATGATTTTTTGTTCTGATATGGCATTTTGATCTTGTTCAAATCAACTTGCCCTGCCCTAAGTGGAGAGGGTGGGGTAAAATTTAATAAAATCTTCTCATGAACCGATGGGAACAATGACTTGATATTTGGTAGTGAGCTTCCTTTTGATATGCAGAATAAAATTTATTCAAATGAAGTTCATAGGGCAATAATACTGGAAGGGGCAAGCTTTTGCCCCCCCCCCCCCCCCCCCCCAAATTTATGTTTTCTGTGTGGTATTCTTGAGTCAAGCACTTGATTCAAGCCCCCACCCCCACAAACCAAAAAAAAAAAAAAAAAAAATTCCATCATCCCTGCATACCCCAGGAGCTAAAAATAGAAATATTTTCACATGCCTATGTTTTCCAAACTGCGCGGAACAGAATATTGTCATTGGGTATGAAGCATACTTAGGGCTAGTAGAATCAAGTGATAAAAAACATTTGCCATCACTTGTGCCATAGTGTAACGCAGGGAGCAGGGATAAAAAAAAATGCTGGGTCAGCATATTTGAAAAATTAAAAAAATCTTCTCCAGAACCACTGATTAGAATCTTTTGATATTTGGTATACAGTTTCCTTAGAGGGTGGGGTGGGGGTGCACATGCACGTTTGTTAAAATACATCTCCTCAGTTCATATTTTAACTTTTAATTTTAACTTTGTGCAATATGAGAAATATTCTTTAAAGAATCTCCTCCTCAATCATAAGTCAGAATCTTTTGATATTTGATATACAACATGTTTTCGGGGGCCAGATTCAAGTTTGTTCAAATGATGTCCCTCAGTTGATATTTGGGCTTCCTATGGGAGTCCAAATTTTAACTCAATTCAATATGAGGAATAATCTTCAAAAATCTTCTTCAGATCCACCAGTCAGAATCTTTTGATTTTTGGTATACAACATCCTTAGGGAGGTCAGATCCAGGTTTGTCAAATCAAGCCCGGTTATATATGGGCTCCATATAGGAGCCCGAATTTTAACTTCTACAATATAGGGAATATTCTTTACACATCTTCTTCTCCAGAACCACTAGTCAGAATCATTTTTTTCTGGTATATCGCATCCTTACTGGGATCAGATTCAAGTTTGTTCATATCAATTTCCTCAGTTAATATTTGGGCTGTCTATGGAAGCTCAGATGGCAACTTAGTCCAATATGAGGAATAATCTTTAAAAAGTCTGTTTCTTCAGATGCACTGGTTGGAATCATGATATATAGTATACAGCATCATTTGAGGGGCTAGATCAAGTCGCTGGATTGATCTTTGAATTCCCTGCGAGAGCATAAATATTAACTGAGTGTTACATTGGGAACATTCAATAAAAACTTTCTTCTCCAGAACCACCAGTCAGAATCTTTTGATATTTGGCCTACGACATCTGTAGTTCAGGTTTGTTCAAATTAAGATCCTAGGTTAATATTACGGCTCCCCAGTTTTGCATTACTGGAAATCTGAGTATTATTTATGTGGTAGCATCTGAATACTAGCAAAATCATCTGACACAGAGTCTGACACAGACAACAGGGTTATAACTAATGACATGACTTAATTTCTCTGTACTGTTAACTAGCCATAGATGCTATTTAAACAGCTTTATCGGAGAAGCACCACTGGCCCCCCTGAGGCCTCTTGTTCTACTCCAGAGAGAACAGAGGATCCAATCCAATGTTGTCAGCTTGCCAGTTTCATTCAAAGTTTACGGGTAGTGGTTTCTGGTATTGTTTTGGCTGGAAATCAGTGCAAGTTCACTAAATCAGTGCAGAATTTCTACTCCACTGAATAGTTTCCTTTTCTGATGGAGGAAGTCATTCAATCAGGTAACAGACTGCCCTGATCAACCTCCTCAAGTTTGTAACATTGAATAACCCCCCCCCCCCCCCCCCCCCCCCCAACGACAGATTATTCATGTTGATGCTCCTCTTCGTAACATGCCGCCAACAGATCACTGATATTTCTGCATTAAGACCATCTCCGAAAGCATGGTGAAAAAGAAGGCATTCTTATATGTGTGTGCTGGAGTGGGACTGATCCCCCTTCAGAAAGGATTAACTAGGACACTGCCTATTCGTCTTTAGCAGTGTCCTGATAGGACACTGCATATTTGTCTTTAATGTCCGTAGGAACCCCGGGAATTGAAGCAGAGCTGTTTACTGTGGTAAACAAACTGTTTTACTGGTAAAATAGGACCCGGTCACAATGCCAGGGGTGAAAATCTTCTAAAATGGGCAACATGGGTATAAATGATTGGTTGGACTTGACTTTATATCCATGTTGCGGTCACAATTAGCCATTGTGTAGAAACATGTGACCTTAAACACCAATAAATTTGTCTTTAACACTTTCTGTTTGAAAAACAAAAGCATGTTGTCTTAAATTTCTACAATAGTTTATCATGTGGCAGAAACCACGAGAAACGACTTACATGTGCTGTAAATCAGAAGTTACAATCTGCACAAGGATAAGTCAAGTCTGCAGTGTTCATTGTGTCCGTAAAAACATTCAAAATCTTTGGATTCAAAAATGTGTTTTCATGGCCTTGATAGAACATGAAATTTGTTCCTTAGGCTCGAAAGTGCGTGATTTTTAAGAAGTGATACTTTAAAATTTCAATTTCTGTTGGACAGCATTCAATGCTATGCAACAGCAGTCAAACGTATTAAGGATTCTGCCCGCTAAAATCTGCTTAAGTGTTCCATCATTTCCACCAGATACCCCACAGTACCGATAAATGTCTCTTTGAATGAATGAATGAATGAATGAATGAATGAATGAACTGTTTATTTAACAAATATATGACAAGTTACATTAGTAACAAGAAACCGTTGTGTGCAAGCACAAACAAGCGCGCGAGAAAATGCTCATGAAACACTTATTTTGTGCATACATCATGCATCTTTCCGTATTAGAACAAAAATAAGAAACATTTTGTGAACAAAGTTGAATCTCTCTCACTAAAAGGAGGTGAATACCACATCTCAAAGCATTATGACTGGTGATTCACAAGGAATTAGTTTAAAATAAGTTCAAGTATGTTGGACAAGGTTCCAGGCTATGGGGTTAATATCTTCCTTCGAAAACACTTGAAAAGGCACCCCTCCCACACTCCTCACCCCCCCCCCCCCCCAAAAAAAAGATGAGCTCTTTTGGTACGAAATTCGATTTGGGACAAAACGCAGGTGATTTTGATACGAACTGCCCCAGCCCATCTCCAAGCTTTGTCAGTGGGTGGGGGGGGGGGGGGGGGGGGCGATCTCGAAAATTCTTTTTAAAGAATTTCAAGCTTATTGGACAGGGGCGGTGGTGGCTACACTTTGGGGATTAATATCTCCATTCGAAAGAACTTGAGAAAAGGTAACCCACCCCCGCCACACAAGATAAACAAAGCAGAATACTTATATGTAGGCTACAGACATTTCGAGATTTGGGAGAAAATATTCACGCAGACATCCCATCTAATATAATCGACGGTGGACACATCAAAACAAAAATGGTTTTAAAGAGTACTTCTATGCTTGGAGGTGGCATAACACAATACGAATATTACTAACATTGCATATGGTGAATCCCAGTTAAGTAACCTGGTCTGGGTTAAAGATGTAGGGAGTTGATAAATTAAAAAAAGGAAAATAAATAAATGAATAAACGAAAAAACAGTAGCAAAATTCACTGTAGAAACAAATTATAGACCTTCCAAGTTTTATATTTTGACGGTCCCAAGCCCGGGTAAAAATGAGGGGAGTTGATAATTTTAAAAAAAAACAAACAGCGAAATTCACTGTAGAAAAAACCCAAAATCTGCCAAGTATTATAGTTGCCGATCTTAATCCCAGGTAAAAGATGAGGAGTGAGTAGTTGTATCTGGGGAGTCCTGGACCACTTTCAATCATATTGGTTCAGAAATTTTGTGGTCCAGAAAATTGAGTTATTTTTGGAAAAAATCAAATTTTTCTGGTGAAAAAAAATTTGATTTTCTTGGAAAATGTTGGATTTTTCCTGCATTTTCCAAAAATAATTCAGTTTTCCCCCCGAAAATCCTGGGTTTTTCCCCGAAAATCCTGGGTTGTTTCCCGGAAAATGTTTAAAATTCGAACGTTTCTGGACCACTTTCGACGGAATTTGTAAAAAATGGCTAAAAATTCACCGATTTTAAAAATTCACTTTTTGATAAATTTAACACTGATTTTCCCATTGGGGTGATTTTTTTCAAATTTCCTTATGAATAGAGTTGCTCGATTGTGACGGTCGACAGATTAGCACTGAGATTTCCATTGGGAAAAATTCCGAAAAAAACATGCTTTTGTAAAATTTCAAGCTGGAAATAGACGCGATCGAACGTCGATTCCCATGGGAAGAACAGACCGATTCGACCGGCGAATCCGTAAATTGGCCCAGCGAAAACTCGATCCAGGACACGGATTTCCCACGGGAAAAGACGACGGTTCGATCGAGGTGAATTCGTAGATTGGCCCAGTAAAGTCGACCGTTCGGGATCGAGCGCGCGAGTCCGATTTAAAAAAAAACAAACAAATGTATGTAATATATTATTATTATTATGACGAGTTGCGAGACTAGTGATAAAAAAACTGACCGTTTATCAAGAAGGTAATCATGTGACTTATCAAACTGAAGGTATCGGGGAGTAGATTACGAAAATTATAATTTTAATCCTCGCCGTGGGAGTGGGGTCACGACTAGAATCGAAAAACATCAAAAATTTCAAGAAGGTAGTCGTGTGACCTATCAAATTAAAGGTATCGACGAGTAGATTACAAACATTGTATTTTCAATCCTCGCTATGAGGGTGGGGTCACGACCAGAGCCGAAAAACGTTTTACTTTTTATACAGCCAGACATGTGATGTATCATTTTGAAGGATTATTCAAGGAGATTACGAAAATTATATTTTTTTCCATTTTACTTGGGAGTGGGGGTATGACCATCAGAAAATCAAAAGTGTCAAGAAGGTAGTCGTGTGACCTATCAAATTAAAGGTATCGACGAGTAGATTACAAAAATTATATTTTCAATCCTCGCCGTGGGGTGGGGTCACGACTAGAGCTAAAAACATCTTCCTTTTTATAAAGCTAGGCATGTGAAGAATCATTTCGATGTCTCTGTTCAATTCGGAAGTATGTTTCAACGTTATCAATATATGATTTTTATGTTAATTAGAGATAGCTGAGAATAGAATGCCTTTTCATTCAATAACTCAAATGTACATGTGTACTCTAGCATAGATTTGTCAATAAAATTATAAGGTGATCTTCTTACCCGGCATGTTTCTACATTTTGAGAATGGCGTATTTCACTATTTCCGCGCTTTATCAATGCAAACAAATATTTTTTTTTAGGAAAAATGACCATCAAAATACATCACATAAATGGACAAGTGTTCACCCTGATTAAATTAATTCACAAACAATTTCACTTACCAGAAATGTCATTGAAGTAAAAAACATTGTCACGTGTTAGAAAAGATTTTTAACAGTCCAAATGTGTGTGTGGAAAGTTGTTTGTTTTACAACGTGAGTTGAAATATTTTATGATAGGTGGCGTTATAATAAATACAACAACAACAACAAAATACTGAATGATTCTCCTCTCTTTTTTACAGTGTTTTGCCGTGAGTCGACATATGACTGAATGAACTTGAAAATAGCATGCACTTTCTGCTTTTGTGCACTGGGGTAATACAATGGGACATCAAACGAAAAGCTCTTTTTTATCCACCCGGTAGTGAAGCATTACACCATTTACTGCGGTATTTATGTGACATCAGAGGTGTGTCTGTTAGCTCGGGTAGGTATTCAAGGTCCTTATTCATGTTTGCAGTTGTGTACAAGTATTATTACTTTCTACCGATTGTAGTAGATGTGTAAAAAAAAGAAATATGCTAAAATTTGAAAATATTTTTGTATTTTCTGATCACAAAATGCGAATCTCAGCTGATTTGTTCCGTCATCCATCAATAGCAGAAAAAGGGGTCTTGAAATGAGATTTTTTTACAAATTTTTTGTGGCAGATATGTACAGAGGTTGTGTCAAAAAAAATATGCTATTTATTAGTGTTTAAGGTCACATATTTTTCACAATGCCTAATCGTGACCACAACGCGAAGATATCATTCATATAAAAAAAAACTTCCAGTCACACATGGCATCAAGTGCCGTTAAATCCCAATAACACCTCTCCCCAAAAGAGCCTTTCCCGATAATAAAGCTATACTCGACATGTTCAGAATTCGCATATGTATCAAGCTATATCTCGATGGTTCAGACACGGAAACTGTAAATGGGAAAAAGTGCCAGTTTTCACACACAACAACAAAATTACAAACAATTTCTTTTGCGTCCAGAAAACTGTGTCAGAAATTAGTAGAGAAATCGCGTAAATTGTTCTCTGAAAATTGCTTTCGCTTGCGCGGTGTTTTATTATGATTTTTACATGACTGCGTTCAGGGTTCAGTTTTAAAAAAAAAAACCTTGTCAAATGGTTAGGTTCAAGGGAAGTAACTCTGTAACAACTCATCCGTCCAAACAAATTAAAATTCGATTCACCATACTAAGAAGTGCTTGAAAAAACAGTTTTTATCTTCTTTTGTTTCTTATTCGAGATTTCACTGAGCCTCAGAGGGATACATTTTTTTCATGAACTTTTCGTGATTATAAGAATTTAAAATCTTGTAAATTTTTGCCATCGTTATTGAGACACATCAAATCTTGAACCTCATGAATGTTGCATGTCTTGATGTGTGCCAATAATTCGTCGTCCTATCTCTCAAACACGTGAATTTTGGGGGGTAGAAAATAAGGATTCATCTTGGAATTGCTTTCGATGAACGGAATGACTTTACGAAGATGTTCCACTTCACAACAAGCTGTCGCTTTCCGCATCACTGATGGTAGCCATGATATATAATATATGGAAAATTCTGATATATATTGACTACCTTTTCACAACGTTGGGAATGTCTCATTAAAAAAAAGACATACTGCAGGCTGGAATTTAAGTGGTCTTCGCAGAACTCTCTTGAAAATAATACCAACTACCACCATCTTCTGTTCTCTTTGAGCTTTATTTTTGCGATAATCTGACTATTTTTTTAGATGAATGGTTTGAGGAGAGACTGTTCCATAATCAGATTGTACCAGCGTTGTCCCCGTTTCTGTCTGATAATATATTCACAAATCGCGTTCCAAATGTACACTGTGGGTCGACCCAGAACGTATTCAGTGCATTTTTTAAAGTTCTATTCATGGTCATGAACCATTATTTTTGCCTTTATTTATTATTTTAATTTGTTCTCGGTTGTTCTCTGTTGTTCTTGGTTGTTCTCGGTAAGTAGTCTCGCCGGAATGGGTAATGCCCATGCATATTTTTGAAAATACACCAATAATACAAATTAAATAACGAAATTGGTCATTGAAAGATTGTAAACTTTGTAAGTCTGCTAAATCAATTTGGCATTGATGATCAACTTGAATGCCACCCACTATTGTCTTACGTCTTGAAAAAACTTTTTTTTACGGATGGGTTTATGAAAAGGATAGGTTCTTCCTCCTTTCAACCATTTTCTGTATTGATTTTTTTTGATTTGCAAAAGCAGTGGGTTATTTTTCAGCGAAGACGCGTCATATTTTAAACCAGTTCCCAGAAAATGACCTTGTGTTTCGTCACGTTTATTTTCCGTTACATTACAATTCAACACGCGTTTTGTTTATCATAGGATTATAACTGTTCGGCTAACTTTTAGATTACAGTTAATTCATCGCTTATATATTGGATATTTTTGACTTGAATCATTTTGAAGGTATTTGTGTATTTTTCTCTTCAATACATTTGTAATAGGATAGACAGTAAATTTTTCTACAACTCAAATAACGGATAGCGTTCTTGTATTTGTAAATTCATACGGTACAAATATATGAAATATGATTTGTGTGTTTTTTATTCCAAACATGTTTTTAGATTATCTCTCTCATTGATACAACACTCACAGAATGGGTAATGGAACTGTGTCTCTCTAAAATGACAAATAGCGCCAGTACTTTGAGGTTTTTTTCTGAATCAACTTAAATATCAAGTCGAAATAAGAGAGACAGTTCCCTGGTTGTAAATTCATATTCACAATGTTGCACTTACGCCAGAGTGCCTCCAGGGTTGTCTATGGGGGAAAACAGTGGTGACAAACACAGATTTCACACTGAAAACTCCCATAGACATTGGTTCGCCAGAGAAAAAAAAATCCAGGTCTGGGGTACATAAAATATTTATTTTGTGTGTTTTCTTTTTAAAATCGAGTCGAGATGTAAAATCTTTATCTAATTTTACATCTGTTACGAGCATCTCGACTGCGTATCCATCCATTCCAGCTATATTCACGTGATTGCAGGTGAACATAATCGGTCTGTTCTTCCCGTGGGAATCGACGTTCGATCGCGTCTATTTCCAGCTTGAAATTTTAAAAAAGCATGTTTTTTCGGAATTTTCCCCAATGGAAATCTCAGTGCTAATCTGTCGACCGTCACAATCGTGCAACTCTATTCATAAGGAACTTTGAAAAAATTCACCCCAATGGGAAAATCAGTGTTAAATTTATCAGAAAGTGAATTTTTAAAATCGGTGAATTTTTAGACATTTTTTTACAAATTTCGTCGAAAGTGGTCCAGAAATGTTCGAATTTTAAACATTTCCGGGAAAACCCAGGGTTTTCGGGGAAAATTGAATTATTTTTGTAAAAAAACCCCAAATTTTCCAAGAAAATCAAATTTTTTTGCCAGAAAAATTTGATTTTTACCAAAAATAACTCAATTTTCTGGATCACAAAATTTCTGAACCAACATGATTGAAAGTGGTCCAGGACTCTCCAGATACAACTGCTGGAGTGTTGATAATTTATGGGGGGGGGGGGGGGGGGTTGATAATTTAAAAAAAAACAGTAGCGAAATTCACTGTAGAACCCCCCCCCCCCCCCCCTCCTAAATCTGCCAAGTATTATAGTTGTCAATCTTTAGTCCAGGTAAAAGATGTGGAGTGTTGATAAATTATAACCTACATATTTTAAGTCAATCTCTAAAGTGACTCATTTCAAAGAACGGTTTCCGCTTAATCTGTGTCTTTATGCCTGGTAGAAATGAGACCGAAAATGTGATTTTCTATCAGACTTTAAACCTAAAATAATAAGAGGTAAAATCAAGATATTACCACCATATTTGATCTAAATTTTATATATAATATGGCGTATACTTTCGCGTTTATTTGATATTTCCAAAACAACTAATAATTTACTTGCAGGCCTCATTATCCCTGCTTGCGAAAGCTAAGACCGTAAATCGGAAGTCGCGCTATACATTAAAAGTGTAATTTTAGGGGTTAAAATTAAAATATCAATATCAAAGTTCGGATATACATTGAATATACCCCAAATCACCAGATAGTGTTTATTTGGTGTTTTGGGGACCAGACGTTTACTTGCGGTCTCTCTGTCCTCAGTTGCGGAAACGTGAGATCGCAAGTCGGATATCGCGTTATACATTAAAAGTAGATTTTTAGGGTTAAAATTAAAAATATCGGTACCAAACTTCGGATATATCTTTGGTATACACCATATAACCAGACAGTGTTCATTTGTGGACTCAAACCCCTGCACTTTGCCTGCGGCCACTTGCGGACTCATTTTCTATCTGCGGTATTATTTTAGTACGACCGGTCTCATTGTTTTCTATCTGCGGTCTTATTTTAGTATGACCGGTTATTCAATGTCTTCTGCAGAAAAAAGTGGTCGGACTTTCTAGTCGGATTGTTTTTCTTCTTCCTTTAAGGTACTGTTCCACTACAGTGTATTTTCGTACCGGCGCAATTTGTGGCGCAAGGACGTCTATACAGTGCAATTAAAAGTTCTATAAATTTACATTGCGCTTAAAATATAAAAACATGCCGGTCTAGCGTCTGATGGTGGTGGACCCAATCTGTTTCTTGAAGCTGTCTATAGATGTTGCTCTGACAGCTTCAGATGGCAGTGAGTTCCATATCCTAATCCCATCTGGGAAAAATGATTTCTGGTAAACCAGGGTTCTTGCATATGGTACCAAGAAGGTGATGTTATTCCCTCTTGGTGAAATGGTTGGTAGCAGGAGAGCAGATGGAATGTCAATCAGATGGTACACAATCCTGTACATCATGGTGACATTGGCCTGGGCTCTTCGCTCCTGTAGTAGTGGCCACTGAAGTTGGTGCAGCATGTTGGAGACGCTGCTGGTTGTCCGATAGTCAGAGAATACCATACGGGCAGCCCTCCGTTGAACCATTTCCAGCTTGTTGATGTTGTCATCCGTAAACGGATCCCAGATAACACTTGCGTACTCTGTGAGTGGTCTAATCGGGGTCCTGTAGCAGAGAGACTTTGTTTCTTGTGGGCATTGGTGGATATTCCGCCGTAGGAAGGCTAAGGTGGAGTTCGCCTTCTTGGTGATCTGGTTGATATGGTGATTCCATTTCAAGCTTCTGTGAATGTTGACTCCAAGGTATTTCGCTGAGTCGACTACTTCGAGGGTGTGTCCGTGTATGTTGTATGGCTATTCCACGCATTTCCTTTTGTTGGTGACGTTCAGGACTTGGCATTTCTTGGGGTGGAACTCCAGTCACTTTCCCATTGCTGCAGGGTCTCGAGGTCTTGTTGTAGTTGGATGGCATCTTGTTCGCTCTTGATGTTCCTATAGAGCGCGCAGTCATCTGCGAATAGACGAGCCGTTGATCCCTCAGAGACGCAATCAGGCAGGTCATTTATGAACATTAGGAATAACAGCGACCCAAGCACACTGCCTTGGGGAACTCCAGACTGTACGGCAGTTGTTGATGATGTGACGCCTTCTAGTAGAACTTGTTGAGTCCGTCCTCCAAGAAAGTCTCCTATCCATCCAAGATGACTGTGCCGTATGCTATAGTGTTGTAGCTTGTACAGGAGACGTTTGTGGGGGACTTTATCAAACGCTTTGGAGAAGTCCAGTAATATCATATCGGTTTGGCCCTTGACGTCCATATTCTTTCACTATTGCTAAAACACTTTATCAGAGGGCATGAAAGTATATATATATGTATTACAGTTCGCGTTGCTTGTATAGTTTAAAAACAATGCACGGAAATGAAAATGAAGCAAAACCAAATAAAGGAGAATTACAAATATTCGTTTCAGATTTTTGCAAAGGTCAATTTTTCATCAGCTCAATTCAATCTTCCTCACAGATGTCATACTCCGTAAACTGTTTCAAAAATCGTCCAAAATATAACGCGCGCTAAATAAATACAAAGTGATATAGTTTTTTCGTTTGTATCATTGTTGATAGGATAGAACATTATTAAATGAAATATTAGTATCTCTTTGATTAAATAGTCTGACACAGATATCTATGTATCTTAAACCTTCACTTAACACGAAAGGCACATGACACTTGCAAATAAAATTCTTGAATAACTAATTTTTTTCTTTTTTTGCGTCAAAAACATAGATTATGACCCCTCATTGGGACGAGCTCAACCGGCTATTTCCATTGAGGGGTCATAAGCCATGTTTTTGAGCCAAAAAATAAAAAAAAAACAATGAAAATTGAATGTCGATTTTTGTGAATAGCGCTGGCCGGTTTTGACCATTACTTTGGCAGTTTGGGTAAAGGGTGAAACAAAAGAAAACCAAAGTTAAATTAAAATAAAATGGAATAGTCTCAAAAAATGTCTAAACAGCCCTTGACAATGGTTTGAAAGGGTACTCCAAAGTTCTTATATTAATCTTATTCTTGAGGCAGTGAGTACTTGCCAGGCTTAAAAGCACTTGGCAATCTCCTTGGGTAGTCACAAAACACAGATTATCCTGTGAAACTGAATAATGTTAAATGATGAAAAAGGCCCAAAATGTAATTGCCTAGCTAGGCACTTAGTTTTGATGTTGGCCACCGCCCTTCCCCCTTCCCCTAGTGTGTAGCCCGGGAAGTGGAGATATATATAAAAAGTTTACTGTGATTGATGCTGAATGATCTTGAATAAATAAATAAATAAATACTTGTAATCTTTGTTTGAGACTAAACTTTCTGTCATCACAGCATTTCGAAAATGCAAATAGTGAAGAAAGTAATTACTTGATTTCCATAAATTGGTCGTGCTCTTTATATTGACTGTATGTTGGACAAGTTCCAAAACCGCCACGATTCCACGAAAACAGGGAGGGTTATAGCCCTCTGTGTACTGCCCTTTAGTTGGAAAGTCAGATGTTTATTCCACCACTTCTCAATCAAAAGGCATTGCCATAGATTAATTTACCTATCTTCTAACCCCGGGAGTGAAGCAGTGCTTGTTTACTGTGGTAAACAAGTTTACTGGTAAAATATGATCCGGTCACCAATGCCTGGGGTGGAAGTCCTTTAAATGAGCAACATGGGTATTTAGTTATTAGGATTTAATGACACTTTAGACAACCAGGGCCACTTCGTGTCGTACAGTTTTACGGGTGGAGGAAGCCGGTGAGAACCACCGAGTAGCGGCGAGCAACTGCCAGACTCCCAACGTACTAACTCCACACAAGCTGGGTTAGCATTGGTTGAAGACATGTACACCACAGACGTGAAGTACGCCTTAGTACACAGCGACACCATGCCCCCACGTTTGCAATCGGGATTAAGTGCCTTGCCCAAGGACACAACACAGTTACCACTGGCGCCGATCGAACTGAGGACCTTTAGGTTTGAAGTTCAATGCCGTAACCAATGAGCCACCGCGCACCTGGCAACATGGATATAAATGATTGGCTGGACTTGACTTCATATCCATGTTGCTGTCACAATTAGCCATTGTACAGAAACATGTGACCTTAAACGCCAATAAATAAATGTTACCTACCCGGCCCTCCTATCGGGCATCCTAGTTGCGCAAACTGTTACCTACCAGCCCTCATGTCGGGCATACTAACTGCAGAAACTGTTACCTATCCGCCCCTCATGTCGGACATTCCAGCTGCGGAAACTGTTCCCAACTCGCTCCTCACTGAGGACCTAGCGAGATCATATCACGTTTTGAGTAATAAAAGATATTCTACCCATTTACGAGTTGGCAGATATAACATATTTATTGTTAGTGTATTGCACTTTCGCTTTTGCTATGAGTCAGGTGGGGGCACTGGTGGTGGTGGGGATGTGGTGCTTTGCTATGGAATGCTGTATCTTGTTTCTCTATTGGGTCGCAAATAACTGAAGGTTTGCATCGCACCCAGTGTCTAAATCTTACGGTATATTGACACCAGGGCAGCAAAGTACGGTACCCTAGATTTTCCTTTGTCCATAGTAATTTTATCCACTCTTATACACAGGTCACACTAGTAGAATACTGGCGATTTTTTTAGCTTAACGTGACAAAGTCAAGATGTTTTCATCGCGCGTTCGGAAGCCTGTTAGTTTGTTCACTGTTTACTTCGCCCAGTCTACAGCTCGTATTTATGAAGGGACTTCATTGTAACTTGGCGATATGACTCCTTATAATGGGGTGGTGGTGGTGGGGGGGGGGGGGGGGGGTGCAGGCAATGTAATATGAAGTACGGGGGTGGTCAGCCAATGGACAGTAGTGGACAGTTCTCACAGAATTGCCGGGATATCTAACAGTAGTTAGAAATGTGTGTTGGGTTCGAGCGGGAAATCGTGGAGCTGAATTTTGCGGGGGTAGGGGGGCTGGTATTGCTGGAGTAACCCCGATGAAAGTTACTTACGACGGTGAAGTGGTTGTGGATTCAAAAAGCATGCGTGGAGAGAGGACGCTTGATGTGGAGGGTGCAAATGAGGAGGGTAGGTCCAGTAGGAAAATTTGGAAGGTAGAGCCAGGTCAGGAAAGGGTAGAGACAGGTCAGAACTAGCGTAGGGAATCTAAGGCTGCGAAGCGATGCTTAGAAAATAGATTCAGTGTC
Organism: Pictodentalium vernedei; assembly: GCA_031216915.1. Classification (NCBI taxonomy): domain Eukaryota; kingdom Metazoa; phylum Mollusca; class Scaphopoda; order Dentaliida; family Dentaliidae; genus Pictodentalium; species Pictodentalium vernedei. The sequence goes on along the minus strand of CM062294.1, from coordinate 372,074,822 downwards.
TCAGATTCTGATGCACCAAGGGGAGGGGCTCAGGGAGAGGATAATGGTGAGGGAGTAGTTTGTGGTGCTGATAGGGTAGATAGGGTAACAGGAGCGGTCACGAGGAAGAGAAGTTCGGATGATATGGGTGATGTTGAGTCTGAAGAGAGATATAGGAAGGATAATAAAAGAAAGTTAATTGTAGCCGAAAGCAGCATTGGACGCGGAATTGACAAGATTGTATGTGGTCCTGACAGCTCAAATCGGACTATTTTATGTTTCCCTGGGGTGAAGGTCGAAGATTTGAGGGACTGGGATGATGGAATTGTGGCGGGGTCAGGATCAGATTCAGTAGTAGTGGTTCATGTGGGGACCAACATCAGGTAGGGGATATCATTAAAACTGATTGAGACGTACTGGGATTTGGTTATTGAACTGCTCAGTAGAAATGCAAGGGCAGTGGTATCAGGGGTCCTTCCCGTCCTGGGGGTGTTGTACGATCGGAATTCTCGGATTATGGCATTGAATGGGGAATTGGAGGAGTACTGTGCTGATTGGGGAATACCCTTTATTGATCACTAGGACACGTTTTGGGGTAAGGGTAACATGTACGGGCGAGGCGGGCTGCACCTTAACAGGATGTGGACACAAGTGTTGAGTGAAAAAATTCTACAGGTAGCAGAGCCTTTTTTGGAGATGAGCGGGGTGGGAGGTCAGAGGCAATAAGTTACAATAGTGGACACAAAGTGTTGGCATCGGGGCTGTGTACTGTGCGGAGGAAGGAAGCAAAGAGGATCCCAGGGCTTTTTTTCTCAGATGATACGGTACTAGTGTCAGAAAGCGAAATGGGGCTAGAGAAAATGCTGTCCATTCTTGGGAGATATGGGGAAAAAATGGAGACTTGGAAATAAATTAAAGCAAAGGCAAAGTTATACCCGTGGGTCATAAAGTGGAACCTACTCGAAAGTGGAGAGTGGGGCAGTCCTGTATTCCGGAAGATAGCAGAAAACCTCTTAGTGTAGGAGAGACAAGTGAGTACGAGTAGTAGGGATAAATATAAACTTTACGGGAAGAGGCATCAACCGAAACCACACGAATAAACTAACCGTGAAGGGGAGGCGAATCCTAAACCAAATGAAACTGGCAGAGAGAAACGGCTTCAACAAGGTTTTCGTGTGGAAAACAAACTGGGAAATGGTGGGTGTACCAAGTATAACGCATGGTACGGAAGTGATACATCTAAACCAAATGGCTTTAAAGAGCTTGGAAACCCTGTAGAAAGATGTAGGCCGATGGATAACTGGGTCGAGTAGTGTCGCAGCACTAGAAGCAATAAAGGGTGATCTTAGGTGGATGAGGATTAAGGACAGGATAGACTTCATGAAACTCTGTTATCTTAACTATTTGGTAAATCACCCCGCCAGTGAACGGTCCAAATTAATGTTCCAGAATATCTGGAATTAAAAAATAACAACCGGGTGGATAGACCAAGTGAGAGAGTTAATAGAGAACTATTCAGTGGGGATCTCGGACTTAGAAGTGGGCACAAACCAGGGTAAAAATCGTCAGAGAAATAGAGGGGGTCAAAGCAAAGAGGTCTTTGGGTGCCCTGCGTGATAAAGAGAAGCCAGGGTTTCAAGAGTACCTTGATGGAACCTTTGGGGGATCACCATTGTTCAAGCTGAGGTCGCGGTCCATGGAGCTAAGGGGGAAATTGGGAAAGACAGCGAAAAGGAGTGCCAAATGTATAATTTGGGCATAGTGGAGACCGTGGAAAACTTTCTAGAATGTCCAAAATACCAGTCTAACAGAATAAGCTTCATCGGGAGTAAGATGGGGAAGTGGGATGGGAGAATGAAGGACATGTGGTTAGTGGGCGACACATGTGGTTAGTATGCTTATCGGAAAGATTGGGAAGAATGGGGCACGGGATGTCATCAAGCTATTCGTCTCCGAGTGCTGGGAGGAGAGAAAAGACGTGGAGATAAGGAGGCATTTGGGAGAACAGGGCTAATCAAGGCCTTCTCACCCGGGAACCGCGACAAACAAGCGGCAGGCCAAAGTGTTATTATTATTAAATGTCAAGACGAAAACGTCCTATTTTGGTCGAGTTCGGTCAACCGTGACGGCCGCGGGGACACGTTACCTCGATCCCTTTAGCAGTCTACATGTTGCATTTATGAAGGGATTTCATTGTAAACTGGCAGGATGACTCGGTATAATGTCTAGATGAGAATGTCCTATTTCAGTCGCGATCGGTCAACCATGATGGCCGCACAGGCAGGTGACTTAGATTCCTTTGGCTCAGTTTACAGGTCCTATTGATTTTGGAATGATTTTACTGTAACTTTGTAACTTTGGTTGGCATACGTTAACTGCTTTGAGGGCCACATCAACCCAGGCCACAGTTCTTTAGTACAGTCCACACCTCAAAATATTCTTATTGAAAAACATAACATGTGGGGTACAGAACTTAACATTTCAATTATCACAATTCTCGTCTTATTTCATAATCCTTTCATATAAACATTGAACATTATCATTTTCATCAAACACTACACACAGTCAAGTTAAGTTACAGTGTCATTGACACCTTCATTGTTTTGCCCCCTAGACAATGGTGTATTATATCGTCCCTTGAAAGCACAAAGGTGCCAGCTGCGGTGCTGAAGCATTGGAGTTGGCATCTCTATACCCCAAGGGACAATATATGAGTGCAGATGAACCGCGCTGTTCTGTTACTGGATACGGAATTATATAGGAAAGATCAATGTCAGATTCGCTGGTGTCTTTGTCAACCAGGATGCATTGAACTTGGAATCGATATCTTCATGTAGCCCGATCCCCCCCACCCCCACACACACACCCGGGAAGTGAAGCAGTGATTGTTTACTGTGTTAATCCTTTACCTAACATGAAAAGCAGACGACACGTGCAAAAATAATTCTTGAATAACTATTTTTTTCCATTTTTTGTCTCGATGAGCTCGTTCCAACCAGGGGTCATAACCTATGTTTTTGAGACAAAAAATGAAAAAATAATGAAAATTAATTGGCGATTTTTGAGAATAGCGCTGGCCGATTTTGGCCGTTACGTTGGGTAAAAGGTTAAAGAATGGTCTGCTTAACCAATGGCTGAGTTGAAGTCCGTTAAAATGGGCAACATGGGTATGACTGGCTGGACTTGACTTTGTAACCATGTGGCGGTCACGTTTAGCCATTATGCATAAATATATGACCTTAAACACCAATAAATAAATAAATAAATAAATAAATAAATGTATTACCTCTCGCTTTGCTCCTTTTCCATTTCTAATGAGTTCAGTCAATTCTTTAGCACTGCATTTTGGCGTAAATGCTGGGACAACGTCATCAAATTTGTTGAAGTCTACATTCCAGTAACCTTTCCTTTCATCATAGCTTTCGATGGGCACAAATCTATATCCCCATAGGATGTCTTTAGACGTAAACGACGTTCTGGCTTGCAACATTTCGCCCGTCGATTCAATCGTTCCTTCTACGTACAACACAATCTCAAAATAGTTCGACAGAATCTCATCTGGGCTCATCTTCCACATTGGACTGTCTTCGTTGATGCGATGTCTTAGAATCAGGGGCCAAATGAGATGAACCCTGTCCTCCATGTTCTGTACTTCGAAGTTCATCTTGAACTGGTACAGTGGATAATGTGTACCCTCTTCCGAAACGTGTTCTCTAATCATCATTCCGTACACGACACATTCAATCAAGTGCGTCTTTCGCAAGTCACCAATTCGCAATTGAAAGCACAAGTCGCCTTCCTCTCTACAAATGCACGCCGACTTGCTGAACAGTATTGTCTGACGTCTGTTCTTGGGTCTGGCCAATTTGACAAAAATGAAACCTAGGGCTATTGTTTCAAGTAGGAACCCAAAAGTGATTTGTAAATAAGTCAATGGAATGCTTCCACCACAGTCGGGATTGGGGTATATAGTACCAAATCCAATAGTGGACTGCGTCTCGATCGAAAACTGTAACGCGGCCGCAAAGCTGTCTAGATCCTCAATACATGGCTCCCACTTGTCATTGTCTAAGTTGTGAAAGTCTCCATGAATGTAGGCTGCCAACCACCAGAACACAGCAAACACGAGATAACTTACAGCGAAAATCATTGCCATTGTAAATAAAGCCCACCTCCATTTTAAGTCTATTAATGATATGTAAATGTCTTTTACGAAGTTCTTCCTTCTTTTGGCGAGGCCACCATAATTCACAGTGTATTTGCCACTCTTTTTGACGACAGTGCTTCTCCCTAAGTAGTACCCCCTTCTATCTCCCTGTATACTCGTGGAGATGAAATTCTGTATTTTCGATCCAACATCTTTAGAAAATTCATCTTGTCCGGCTAAGTTTAGAGGCTTCATGAACTCGGCGCTCTTAATGGTCTTTGGCCCTTGTCCCTGTTTCTCGGCCATTTTAAATCTTTAATCAGCAAACCTGCGAATACAGAATTGAAAACCATTTGCGAGACATCTCAAGTCATCAATTGAAGATAGCTGATGGACTCTCCTCGCATTGTCTTTTGAAATATGCAATGACTGGTCAAAGTTAGAATGACCCAGTGGTGTAGATATTAGGTGTGTGTGGATGACAGCCGCTTTCCAGGGGACGCACGGAACGTGCCAATTCAATAATGACGATAGACCCAAGTGGAAAGAATAAACTAAGAACATATAGAGAATTTAAATCTGATTTTGAATTAGAATCATATCTGAAAAATGTTAAAGATATGGACTTGAGAAAACTCTTCTGTGAATTACGAATTAGTAGCCATTTATTGGAAATTGAGAAAGGGCGACACAAGCAACCCAAAGTCCCTCTCAATGAAAGGATTTGCAAAAAGTGTAATTCCGAAATCGAAACAGAAGAGCATTTCATCATGAGATGTCCAATATATGCTGAACACAGAAAACAATATTTCGCGGAAATTGGGAAACTAAATCAAAACTTTACAAACATGAGCGACAAACAGAAATTCATATGTATAATGAGTAACAAGAGAAGTGATACATGCTGCATCATCTGCAACATGGTTAGATTATTTCTTCGAAAAAGAAATGATTCACCTAATAAGTGTTGATTATATACTAATATATACTGAAATGTATTGTTATTTTTTTTATTATGCTAGTAAATTTGTTTATCCAATCAAATGAAGTTACTAAAGGATATAGACTCCGCAGTATTAGGTTCAGGATGGCTGAAAAGCACCCAATATTAATTTAATATTAGGTGCCCGTCAGCCATTTTGTTTTATCATTATATTCACACACCTCAGCTTTTAATTTACACGTACGTACGTACATGCTGCAGCGCAGTCGCACAGAAGACTCGCCATATAAAATAGCCCCGTCGCATAAACATTGCATTCGATTGAATGAAACTGTTATAATAAATTGCCAAACCACCCCAAAACATTTGCGGTTATAGAACAAGTCACGAGTGATTTATTAGAATGCGGAAGGAAAATTACTCCCATTGTTGCGTATATGTGAACATCGTCTGCTTTGTTTACATTTTTCGAGAAGTGCGCATCATTTAAAAATTCGTTGAGTTAACTTCCCCAATGACATTTTAGCATGCCGTGCATAATAAATACGTTTCAGGGCGTTTAGTTGGCAGATACAGTATCATATACGGCGAAGAGAAAACAATATTAGGTTCGGCTTCGCCTCACCTAATATTGTTTTCTCTTCGCCGTATATGACACTGTATCTGCCAACTAAACGCCCTACAACTTATAATATTGTTTATTATTTATTGTTATTATTTACTGGCATCTGTCTCATGTGGACGTTATTGTCATTTATCTATCTATCTATCTATCTATCTTCTATCTATCTATCTATCTATCTATCTATCTATCTATCTATCTATCTATCTATCTATTCTATCTATCTATCTATCTATCTATCTATCTATCTATCTATCTATCTATCTATCTATCTATCTATCTATCTATCTATCCATTCCATCCATTCCATCCATCCATCCGTCTAATCTATGTGTAACGTCGACTCTACATGCATGGGAACCCCGGGAGGAGGAACAGTGCTTGTTTACAACTCGGGTAGAGTACGGGGGACAGGAATCAGTCACTCCTGGTGGAATTTTTCCTGTATTTTACGCGTGAATGTCATGGTCGCGGTCTCTTTCCAAGCATCTGGCAACTATTTTTATGTAAATTGGCCTTTTTAAAAATATATTTTAATATTTACTGATGTTTAAGGTTACCTTCAATATTTATAACTACATCGTGACCGCAACAAAGTGTAAAGTCAAGTTTGGCCAATCGTTCACACTTGCAAAGCGACAATGTGGAGGAGGGTGTGGGGGGGGGGGTGCTTGTGCTCCCGACAAGCCTACAGTAAATGAGGAAGTTCCACGACTGAGTGGGGAGGGGAGGCTTTTGGTTCGCGGGTAGACCTCCCCAACGGATGTAGCCTCCTTGCCACCCTAGGGCACCACATGCATGTGGGGCACAGTGACGCTGTGTACTAAGCCGTATTGAACATCGACGGTGCTCTTGCCTTTAACCGCTGGCAACTCTGTTAGTGCAGGCTTTGTAAGTTGGAGAGTCTGATACTTGCTAGCCGCTGGTCGTTGGTTCTCTTCAGTTCTTACCAGTAAAACTGGCCGACACGATATAACCCGGGCTGCTGATAGTGTTGTTAAACCCCAACAAACAAACAAACAAACAGTACTTTCATGGAAAAATTATTCACAGAATTTAATTTCTCACAGTCCATTCGAAAGTCCCAGCAGAAAATGATTTCTATTGTCTGAAACGTATGTTTACTCAATAAAATAAATGAATTGACCCTTTATTTAACGCACACGATCTCAACATTATATATTTTAATTATATTAAAAGCTCGACGAGCTCGTTTCAATGAAGGTTCACATATTTTTTCCAACTACTCAGTTTGTAAATTACGCGGGCGGATGCAGCCGATTCGTTGGGTAAAGGGTTGAGTGGTGAAGTTTTGTGAAACGATGCGAACATCGATGATACAAATTCGCTAACAATTCGAAGTTTCAATTTTTATAGGAAATTCCCATACCCTTAGTGTTAAACTTACTGACAGCTTCAGGAAATTAAGGGGAGCTAACTTTCCTGTAAATAGTTTCCAATGATGAAAATTGTAAGCCAAGATTATTTGGGGTGACTGACGCTCTCGCACACAATGCTCTGTTGTTTGACCACATAAATGAAAGCCTAACAGGAAGTACTGTTTGTTTCTATATAATGAACAGACTCGTCAGTAATGAAATTTACGAAATGAATTTAATAAATTAGGCCAGGGCAGAGCTCGTTTTGTGAATTCCACAATAAACTGGGACGTGTTGAAGATACTCCGTGTATTTTGCCCACAATTTAAACCTTGGGTGAAACCGGAAGTAATCTATGACAGTAGTGTTCTGGACATTGCACATTCCTTCGGGGTGGTGGGGGGTGGGGGCGGCGAACAAAAATTGCGTGAAAAAAGGTGGGGATGGGTGGATGGTCAAGTACAAAAAAAATGTGCGTAAATAGTTAATGCATTTTTTCTTTCCTTTTTCAATGTTATGGAATCTTTTGTGCCCCAAACAGTAACAAAAAGATCACAATTGACCATGAAAACCCATTTAGAAGCATTATTAACAAAAGTACCCCCTAAACATGAAAAAATATTGGAGAATTTCACCAAAAACTGACTTAAGAATGGGAGTGGGTGTCCAATATTGAATGCAAAAAAAATTGGCCGACAAATTTCTCCTCAAGTTTACTAAAATATCCATTCACAACACAATTCATTCATATTCCATTTTTTATGACACATTCTTTAAAATGAAGCATAGTATATATAATACTGTCTAATGAGTCATAATAGGTGAGACTGATTTTTCAAAATGGAAAAAAAAATTGAAAATTAATTTTTATTTAAACAAAAGCAAAAAAGTCTGATTAAACAAAAACCAAAAAGTCTTTTTTATTGCAATCCTGCTATGCAGATGCCATAACAAAAACATCAACACAAAGTTTGCTCTTCCTGAGCCTGAACAAAAATAAGTTCCCATTTACTCAACCAATATTTGCAACATAAACACGGTTACGGTAAAAGCAGTACATGTAGTAAATCAATTATGGGCACAGCAGACACGGTGCTCACATATGCCTGCATATGCCATGATTTCATGGAAAACTAGACTGTTCGAAGTGCATATCACTGTATATCAGAGATAAAATTAGGAAAAAGCTTACTTAAATTTCATTTAAAATCAAAGGTTTCTGGGGAAAAGAATAATTGAGTTTCATTTGCAAGGTTCACACAAAGAAACAAGGTTTGTAAGAATATTAAGCTATATATTTAGTTTGTCTGATCTGGTTTGATTGGGGTTTTACGTCGCCTCCAACAACCCTGGCTATATGATGCCAATATCGCGACGTTGTTTGTTCCCAAAATGAAGGTAGAATTACTCAAACAAATCCACTGGATGGCCAAAGGAGTCCACCAACTACTGAGGAGGAACTAACAAGCTCATCCATAGAGAGACCTCAATGTAAGGATGGAACAAATTCCGCTGAATTTGCTACATCAGTGTACATACAAGTCTGCATGAACAGCCAGGTTATCGCTGCTGTGCATTAACAACCTGGCTATCAAATATGGACCTATTATACCCGGGTCCACACAGGGTTCAAGCTATACAGTAATGTGTCGTTGTGAACTCATGTGAATCTGGTAAGTCTTGAAAAATGCATCTGATAGAGTAAATGGAAACATGTTTGAAGATATAAAAATATGCATTGAATCAGTGTGCATTACGCGTTTCGAATTGGTGTTCAAGTCCCAAAGTTCTGTATATAAAATGTATGAGAAGGGGGTGGGTCCCAAAATTGTCGTGGAAAAAATATGCAGGAAAGGGTAAAAAAAAAATCTGCAAAATAAAAATATCCACCAATGTTCACGCATTTTCTTCCGCCCCCTGATTTCTTGTTCTTGTTAAAAAGATGGACGTGGATGGCTTTTTCAGAAATACGAAACAGTCCGAAAATAAGAAATATACGCTTGAAGTCGACATTCCTCAGCAAAGTCGGAAGCCAATAAGGCGAGTGAGATGGGTGGGTGGGTGGGTGGGTGAAGGGATGCAGACGCATGACCAGGAAATGTGTTGTGGAGGCGCACTTAGCGCCGACTGACGATGAGTATCAAAAAGAGATCTGTGGTAGCATCTGGGAAAATATTAATGTGAAATTTAGGATCTAAAATAAAAGCACTTTTGAGCTATTGTATATGGAAAATTAGATACGAAGTAGATCGTTAAGTTAATGGGCATAGGTTATTTTCCAGATATATATTATGCCTATATAAGTAATTATGTTGATGTGTGATTCTGACAGAAATTAAACAGTGCTAGTCTCAGATCTGTAACACCAGGAACATTGCAACTAGTTTCTGTGAAACGCCTACGCACTTTGATACTTTTTTTATAGCCGACACTATAAAAACAATCGAAATAGTCCTAGAAGTTTCGCAGCAACTACATGCAAACCATTGCAAACGAGAACATTTGTTTTAAAACATTACCCCGATATGCAAAGCCACAGAGGGTACGATATATCGGGGTATGTGAGGTCGACCCATTTTTCAAAATTTTCAAATCACAACTGGGAGATATTACCTAAAGTGGAACTCCATTTTTGTGGGGAGGTGCTGTCGCACCCGTCATCCCCACTCCTGGCGTGTGTGTAAATAAACTTACCGTTGTGAATTCTAGGACTACCCACGGAATATTAGTGGCAGTGGGTTATCTGAACTGTGCTGTAAATTGTGCTCCCAGCCAACTATCACCGTTCATATAACATGCTTTTTCTAATGTTTTATTAACCTCGGTTCAAACGAGTTCATCGATGACTGTTTTAAAACTGATACACCAAGTTCTCTTAGGTACTTTTCGCCTGTAGTTGAAAATTAACTTTTTATGGGTGGCGAACCAACGACGATACATTAGAAGATTGATTGATTGCTGTAATCACGCACCTAGTGCATTGTTCTATTGTCTTAACTATTTCCCGGAAGCAATATTTTGGTGATGACACTGCTTTTCATTGCCAATACTTATCTCCCATATATTGTGTGATACATTGTTTTTTTTAACTTGTATGGGAATGAGATTTATTTCTATATTATCCACCGTCATTGTCATAAATTGATCGTTATCTAATACTCACGGTAAAATGATAGGTGCCGTCATCAGATGAGATCAGTGAGACGTGAACTTTTAATGATGTCACATCTCTTATCTTTCATTTAATTTTTGTGACACCTGCATTATAACAATATATCTTTGTTCCTCCACCGCAATAGCGTGGTCCTCAAAAGATTAGGTTGGCATTACATCGCCTCTGTTAGTTATGTAATCCTCTGCATCCCCCTACTCCTACTCTTACCTTTCCTTCCAACACCCAGATGAAAACTCTTCGAACACATCGCATCTCCCTTTAGAACCATACCCACCCCATTCCTCATGTCACCATTTCTCCGGTTTTTTTCGGCATTTTTTTCTTAAATTCTCATAAATATACCAGTTTAGTCGTAAACAAATTTCTGTCTACTTTTAAGATGCTAGCGATATTCAAACAAGCTGGGTGTGTAACCAGACTAAAGGAAATGTGTGTGTAGAGGGTGGAGGTGGGAATGGCAGTAGAAAAATAACATTTTTTCCTATGCGTCCTTTTGCCTGGCGCGTAGTCGGGAAGGCTATTTTCCCACACGTTGAGGTCTCATTCGAGTCAAATTTTAATATGCCCATGTCATCTAGACACCCTGAACACTTCAGGCTTACATAAATATAAAGGCATGTATAACTGAAAAAGTGACCCAAGAAGTGCCAGGACGAGGGTACATCAACTAGAGTCGAAGATTTTGGGCATTAATGGTGTAAAAAGTTAACATTTTTAGGAAAAGTGTGGGGCGATTACGAGTTCTTAACCACCTCGAGGGAGTGGGAGTCTATTTATGAAATTCCAACTCCACCCTCCCCTAGACTTCCCAACTTTGGGAACCTTCTCCCCTGCGTAGAAAGTTTCCAACTGGTAACTCAGAATTTATATATTTTGGTGAACTTCAATTGCACTCCAACCCCCGTGGGAACCCCGGGAAGTGACGCAGTGCTTGTTTACTGTGGTAAACAAGCTCTGTTTCACTGGTAAAATAGGACCCAGTCACTAATGCTTGGGGTGCAAGTCCTCTAAAATAGGCAACATGGGGTATAAACGATTGGCTGACCTTGACTTTATCTCCATGTTGTGGTCATGATTAGCCATTGTGCAGAAGTATGTGACCTTAAACAACAATAAATAAATAAATAAATAAATAAATAAATAAATAAATAAATAAATATTGCACTCCAACACCTGGTGAGTTATTTTCCGACTAATAATAATTGTTGGAAACCGGGATTTGTCGCTGCTGGAAGAAATAGATTCACGTCGCGTATTCAGCCAAAGCTCAAGGAGTGTTGCCTGAATCCGTGCGTGAACGTATGTCTCTCCGTAACGAACCCGCCCGTTTCACTTTTGTTGGGGTGGTTCTTATCCTGAAGGAGTTAATTACTTCTCCTCGAAATCATAAATCAACAGGGGTTCACTGAAAACAACAATTTTAATACATATACCAATAAATAAATATGATAATTTGTGAATTACATGGAATCCAAAAGAATAAGAAAACAAAACGTCAATCACCCCTTATCCACACAGTTTTTGAGTCACTTGCAGGCCCGCATTCTCTGTTGTCTCTGGTTTTTCCTCCTTTTCGCTGGTATTTCTTCCTTGGTTGCCTCTTCACTTTACTCCTTTCACTGCCGTCGCACGGCCACTAACGTATTGTCACTTTATCGGACACCTCTGCTCTAACATGTTACGGAATGTCACTCTGCCAGTGCCGTCGCTCGGCCACTAGGTTATTGTCACTTTAGACGACGCTTTTCACACAAGCAGTCGCCACCAATGGGGTTAAATTCTCCCTTACGTTTGTCTCAGAAAAATAATGTTCATACAGGCAAAGCCTACTCTTCCTATGTATGGCTTGCCCTCTAAAACAGGTAATGCCGTTTACCTAAATGCAAATTAGATCCCTGAGCTCGTACTTCGTGTTTCTAATCCTATTCTCATATATGGCCACCGACTTAACCCGTGAATGCTCCTATTTTAAATATGAGCTCTGTGGCTCCCCTACATCACAACGTGCCTGTACTCTTGCACCGATGCGGCACCTCCTCTAACCTATAGCATGGGACATCTCCACCTATACGCAACGACCCACAGCCTTACACACCTCCAGACTGGAATTGGCTGGAATGAATTTTTCGAGAACCCCCCCCCCCCCCCCGATTTTTATTTCCATACCTAGAACATTAATTCTCAGTTTAATCGATTCTCTTGAATTTGGCCGCTTAGATCTGTCTTAATATAATACTCGCTTTTAAATTCCTTTGAAAGGCTCACATTTTGGTACCTTTTGACATTCTGTGACAGGCTAGCTGCGTAATATGGGTGTGTGTCCAGAAAATATGCGATGTACCGTATTTACAATAATTAAACATTAACTGGCCATAATTACCCAGATAATGACAACAGGAGAATACCCCTTTGATCAGTTATCAGATAGCCAATGTGGCGTTCAACAAATGCTCCAGAATGGACATTAAATTTAATTCTCAATTGCCAGAGTTGGAGTTATTGCTGGCCTGTTTAAATGACAAATCGGTTTTCGGGGTCCGTTATATAAACGCACATTCTTATACCTTGGCCCGAACGAGAAAAATTATCAAAGATATATACACTTTTATACAACAAAATCGCAACTTTTAACTATCACCTTGACAATAATAATTCTTTGGAGTTCCGCATATTTGTCGGTGTCCTTTTACGAGGAGGCCTACATCGACCCAGTCCCCCGCCGGTTTATTGGCTATCCATGTTACGGTCACAATTAGCCATCGTGCAGAAAAAAATGTGACCTTAAACACCAATAAATAAATAACTCACTGCTGTGTTCGCTATTTATTTTACTACAATCATAATGTAAATTTAGCACAATTTTAATCAATAATTTTACAATATAAAAGATGCTCTGTCTTACCCTACGGTATTTTTTATCGCTACGATATAGCCTAATATGCTGATGTGGCGTTAAGCACCAATAAATCAATAAATAAATAAATAATCCCAAAAAACAAAGAAGGAAAGAAAAAGGACAACCTCCCCCCCCCCCCCCCAAAAAAAAATAAATAAATAAATAAATAAAATAAAATAAACCAACACATGACAAAAATCCCCAAAATACAACAAGCAAATCAACAAACATAACAGTAACAGGTAAAACTACCAAAAACACCCCACCCCCTCCCCAAAGACTAAAGGTGACTTCCCGACCACGGATGCCCCCGAACAATGGCCCAATGGCCTATAATATTGGAATGGCCAAATGGCCTATCATATTGGAATGAATTTGGTCCACAAGGTTTAGAATTTTATAAAATACATCTGAACACAGCAGCCAAAAGCTTTATTGACCTTATTTCAATAAGGTCAATACAGCCACTAATATGTTTGAACTTTCTCAACAGAACCCTACACATATGGGTGTCACTTATGTGGCATACAGTACAGGTCAGAATAAGTTGTTGGATAACCTATGTAAATAAAGTTGTAGGATAACCTATGTATCTTTCTCTTCATACACTAATAAGACCAGAAACTAACATCATTTTGTGTGTGAGAACTTTCCAGAAAATGATGTCAGATTCTGGTCTTATCAGTGCGCAAGCAGCAGTATACTTAGTTTATTGCAATTATGTCACAACTTACTTCGTCTTATACTGTAATGTACAAATTCTTTTGACAGCGTTATCTGAGTGGTTTTATTGGAAAATAGAGTTAAATTTTTTTACGCCATGAGTGGAATTTAGTTTATTTATTTAAAAAAAACTTTCTTGGATAAAGTGTTAACTGATATAGATCAACTTTTTAAACAATGAAACTTCACGCACAGGGATTGTTAATGGCGAAAGTGTGTAAGCCATCGACAACTTTGTCAGCTTAGCATTATTGAACTATGACTCCGGACAAATCCGGACAAATACAGCCTGTGGGAGAATTAAGTTTTCCCATTCCTGTGACCTTGATCTTTATCACTCGAGCATGCTGTTGCAGTGCAAAATACATTCTTTTGGTCTTTACCTTTGTGTAAAGTTTCATGGAAATCCACCAAAGCATTATAGAGTTAATGAGTTATGGCTCTGGAACGACCGACCGACGGACGGACGCACGAACAAACGGACGGACAACCCAGATCCGGATTTAAAATGCGGGGGCATAAAAACAAGCAAAAAACAAATAAACAATAGAATAGACAATAGAATAAAAAAATCCACCAAGGTTCAATGCAAACTTTGTGTCTCAAAACCCAAACGTTTTACCTGACGTAACGATTATAACTGGATAGCGCTGTTCATAAGAAGCTGTCCTAAACTATTATTATTATTTTTCATTTTTTTGCTTAATAAACATAGCTTATGATCCCTTATTGGAACGAGCTCGTCGAGTCCGTTCCAATGAGAGTTCATAAGCTATGTTTTTGTTTTTGTTTTTTTTTTGGGGGGGGGGGGAGTTTCAGTTATTAAAGAACATTTTTTTGCAAGTGTCGTCTGCTATTTATGTAAAGGAAAGTGTTAAAAACATCTCTCATGCATCTCAACTGGACGAAGCTCAAGGTGCCTAATGTTTTTCAAGATTCAAATTGGTGGGAAGAATGGAATTTTTAAATTATTGTTGGAACAGATATCTGTTTGTTTGTATCATGTTGTTTGATGGGAAAAGGGCAACCAACCGACTCGAAGTATTATGACATATCTGTGATTAAGAGTTATCGCTCCACCTACTTCGTTGATGATGTGTCAAAAAGGATTAACTTGACAGTGTTGATTGACAGATTGTTGTCGATTGTATGGTAGATCTTTTTGTTTTGTGAAATGTGTGGTAGTTGGCAAATTGTACTTGGTAAACCTAAATAACAGTATTTTGTAACAGTACTTGGATCATCTATTTGAGAAGACTTTTTTGATAATCACAAAAATAACTTCAGTGATGACTGGTAACGGTGCGATCAGTAATGGTGGCGGGCCAGGGATGTTCCTCCTTTCAGACATTCCCGAAGCTAAGACTGGTTTGAAGGGTTTACGGAGCCGGTTTTCGCGAAAGGACGACGGAGAGAGATGGAGAAATGCTATTGTGAAGAAAAACGGTCACTACAGAGTAAACTATAATGGCCTCAGTAGCCAAAAAGCAAAGTTTTTGTCAGACATCTTCGTTACCATGATTGATATGAAGTGGCGTTACCTTATTGCTATAGTGCTTGCAACGTTTTTCATTACGTACTTTATTTTCGGTGTTTTGTGGTGGCTATCAGCGTATAACCATGGTGACTTTGACAATCTTGATAATTCGGACTTTGAACCGTGCCTGCACAACGTGAAAGGATTTTTTCACGCAATATTGTTTTCTATAGAAATACAAACAACGATAGGATATGGTGTTCAGTATCCCAACCCAGATTGCTTTGCTAGTATATCCCTTATGTACCTTCAAGTTACCATTGGGTTTCTGTGTGAGACAATTGCTATCGGTATTATTTTTGTGAAGCTTGCACGACCTAAACACCGTGGAAAGACACTCATGTTTTCCAAGTGTGCTGTAATTTGTCAACAGAATGGTGAAATAGTGTTACAGGTGCGTATCGGTGACATGAGACAGTCGCATCTCGTTAGCTCTTCTGTGCACGGAGTACTGGTGAGACGTCATGTAACGTCAGATGGCTACGTTTATCCACTCTATCAACATCTAGTGGAGTTTGAATCTCACGGAATGGACGATCAACTCTACCTGATCTGGCCACTCATTATAACACACAGAATAACAGAGAATAGTCCATTCTGGGACATCAAACCATACGATTTGCAAAGGGAGAAATATGAACTGGTTGTGTATGTAGAAGGTACAATCGAGTCCACGGGAGAAGTGTGTCAGGCCCGAACATCTTACACACCACGCGAGGTCCTCTGGGGACATCGATTTGAAAAGATTGAAGATTTTGATGAAGGCAACAAACGTTGGCATGTGGATTTTCAGTCTTTCAATGACGTCATCTATTGTAATAATATCCGCAACAGTGCCCAAGAATTGTCGGAGGTATACACGACTGTAAATTTCACGAAAGTTAACAACAAACAACAGTCTTTATCTCATCCTCATCGGGTAATACAATATGACCTCCCACCACCAGAGTTCAAATCGTCCAAAAACGATATAGACAAGGAAGCAGAAACCGCCACGTAATACAGGTAAAGTATATACTCAATTAAACCTTTATCAAAGACGTAACTGGGAATGTCGGGTGGGGGTCACAGGCATGTACAAATTAGAAAATAATTTGACCGGAAAAGGGGTTAACTTAACGGGTTAATTTAACTTTCCTTCAGGCAACCCTTTCTAATATTTTGTAAGCAAGAGGAAGTCCATATGGATACTCGTACAAACACCAATGTTTGTGCTAAGGCTGATATGAACACTCCAGAACACTGAGAGTTATTTTATGAGTTTCTTGCACCAGTTCGATGATATGCTCGCTGTGATGTAATACACTATTGAAAAAACTCAGATAGCCCTTTCCAACAATATGTCACATCACATCAGTTCATAGTCGGAGTCAAAGAACAAGGGGGCTTTAAGGTCATTATAAAGTAGAGCATTTTCATGGAGAGTTGGCGATTGGATATTTATCAACTTTATAAAGTAGATCACTTTCCGGGAGAGTCAGCGATTGAATATTTATCGCCATTCATGTTCTGAGTGAGTAAGCGACTGAATCATGTACTGGGAGAGTCAGCGATTGAATATTTATCGCCATTCATGTTCTGGGTGAGTAAGCGATTGAATCAAGTACTGGGAGAGTCAGCGACTGAGTATTTGTCGCCATTCATGTTCTGGGCGAGTAAGCGATTGAATCATGTACTGGGAGAGTCAGCGATTGAATATTTATCGCCATTCATGTTCTGGGTGAGTAAGCGATTGAATCATGTACTGGGAGAGTCGGCGGCGATTGAATAGTTATCGCCATTCATGTTCTGGGTGAGTAAGCGATTGAATCATGTACTGGGAGAGTCGGCGGCGATTGAATATTTATCGCCATTCATGTTCTGGGTGAGTAAGCGATTGAATCATGTACTGGGAGAGTCAGCGGTTGAATATTTATCGCCATTCATGTTCTGAGTGAGTAAGCGATTGAATCATGTACTGGGAGAGTCAGCGATTGAATATTTATCGCCATTCATGTTCTGAGTGAGTAAGCGATTGAATTATGTACTGGCAGAGTCAGCGATTGAATATTTATCGCCATTCATGTTCTGGGTGAGTAAGCGATTGAATCACGTACTGGGAGAGTCGGCGATTGAATATTTATCGCCATTCATGTTCTGGGTGAGTAAGCGATTGAATCATGTACTGGGAGAGTCGGCGATTGAATATTTATCGCCATTCATGTTCTGGGTGAGTAAGCGATTGAATCACGTACTGGGAGAGTCAGCGATTGAATATTTATCGCCATTCATGTTCTGGGTGAGTAAGCGATTGAATCATGTACTGGGAGAGTCGGCGGCGATTGAATATTTATCGCTCGCCATTCATGTTCTGGGTGAGTAAGCGATTGAATCAGGTACTGGGAGAGTCAGCGATTGAATATTTATCGCCATTCATGTTCTGGGTGAGTAAGCGATTGAATCATGTACTGGGAGAGTCGGCGGCGATTGAATATTTATCGCTCGCCATTCATTTTCTGGGTGAGTAAGCGATTGAATCAGGTACTGGGAGAGTCAGCGATTGAATATTTATCGCCATTCATGTTCTGGGTGAGTAAGCGATTGAATCACGTACTGGGAGAGTCGGCGATTGAATATTTATCGCCATTCATGTTCTGGGTGAGTAAGCGATTGAATCATGTACTGGGAGAGCCGGCGATTGAATATTTATCGCCATTCATGTTCTGGGTGAGTAAGCGATTGAATCATGTACTGGGAGAGTAGGCGGCGATTGAATATTTATCGCTCGCCATTCATGTTCTGGGTGAGTAAGCGATTGAATCAGGTACTGGGAGAGTCAGCGATTGAATAGTTATCGCCATTCATGTTCTGGGTGAGTAAGCGATTGAATCACGTACTGGGAGAGTCGGCGATTGAATATTTATCGCCATTCATGTTCTGGGTGAGTAAGCGATTGAATCATGTACTGGGAGAGTCGGCGATTGAGTATTTATCGCCATTCATGTTCTGGGTGAGTAAGCGATTGAATCATGTACTGGGAGAGTCAGCGATTGAATATTTATCGCCATTCATGTTCTGAGTGAGTAAGCGATTGAATCATGTACTGGGAGAGTCAGCGATTGAATATTTATCGCCATTCATGTTCTGGGTGAGTAAGCGATTGAATCAAGTACTGGGAGAGTCAGATAATATTTATCAACTTTATAAAGTAGATCACTTTCCGGGAGAGTCAGCGATTGAATATTTATCGCCATTCATGTTCTGATTGAGTAAGCGATTGAATCATGTACTGGGAGAGTCAGCGATTGAATATTTATCGCCATTCATGTTCTGGGTGAGTAAGCGATTGAATCATGTACTGGGAGAGTCGGCGGCGATTGAATATTTATCGCTCGCCATTCATGTTCTGGGTGAGTAAGCGATTGAGTCAGGTACTGGGAGAGTCAGCGATTGAATAGTTATCGCCATTCATGTTCTGGGTGAGTAAGCGATTGAATCACGTACTGGGAGAGTCGGCGATTGAATATTTATCGCCATTCATGTTCTGGGTGAGTAAGCGATTGAATCATGTACTGGGAGAGTCGGCGATTGAGTATTTATCGCCATTCATGTTCTGGGTGAGTAAGCGATTGAATCATGTACTGGGAGAGTCAGCGATTGAATATTTATCGCTATTCATGTTCTGAGTGAGTAAGCGATTGAATCATGTACTGGGAGAGTCAGCGATTGAATATTTATCGCCATTCATGTTCTGGGTGAGTAAGCGATTGAATCAAGTACTGGGAGAGTCAGCGATTGAGTATTTATCGCCATTCATGTTCTGGGTGAGTAAGCGATTGAATCATGTACTGGGAGAGTCAGCGATTGAATATTTATCGCCATTCATGTTCTGGGTGAGTAAGCGATTGAATCACGTACTGGGAGAGTCGGCGATTGAATATTTATCGCCATTCATTTCTGGGTGAGTAAGCGATTGAATCATTTACTGGGAGAGTCGGCGATTGAGTATTTATCGCCATTCATGTTCTGGGTGAGGAAGCGATTGAATCATGTACTGGGAGAGTCAGCGCTTGAATATTTATCGCCATTCATGTTCTGGGTGAGTAAGCGATTGAATCATGTACTGGAAGAGTCGGCGATTGAGTATTTATCGCCATTCATGTTCTGGGTGAGTAAGCGATTGAATCATGTACTGGGAGAGTCAGCGATTGAGTATTTATCGCCATTCATGTTCTGGGTGAGTAAGCGATTGAATCATGTACTGGGAGAGTCAGCGCTTGAATATTTATCGCCATTCATGTTCTGGGTGAGTAAGCGATTGAATCATGTACTGGAAGAGTCGTCGATTGAGTATTTATCGCCATTCATGTTCTGGGTGAGTAAGCGATTGAATCATGTACTGGGAGAGTCAGCGATTGAATATTTATCGCCATTCATGTTCTGGGTGAGTAAGCGATTGAATCAAGTACTGGGAGAGTCAGCGATTGAGTATTTATCGCCATTCATGTTCTGGGTGAGTAAGCGATTGAATCATGTACTGGGAGAGTCAGCGATTGAATATTTATCGCCATTCATGTTCTGGGTGAGTAAGCGATTGAATCACGTACTGGGAGAGTCGGCGATTGAATATTTATCGCCATTCATTTCTGGGTGAGTAAGCGATTGAATCATTTACTGGGAGAGTCGGCGATTGAGTATTTATCGCCATTCATGTTCTGGGTGAGGAAGCGATTGAATCATGTACTGGGAGAGTCAGCGCTTGAATATTTATCGCCATTCATGTTCTGGGTGAGTAAGCGATTGAATCATGTACTGGAAGAGTCGGCGATTGAGTATTTATCGCCATTCATGTTCTGGGTGAGTAAGCGATTGAATCATGTACTGGGAGAGTCAGCGATTGAGTATTTATCGCCATTCATGTTCTGGGTGAGTAAGCGATTGAATCATGTACTGGGAGAGTCAGCGCTTGAATATTTATCGCCATTCATGTTCTGGGTGAGTAAGCGATTGAATCATGTACTGGAAGAGTCGTCGATTGAGTATTTATCGCCATTCATGTTCTGGGTGAGTAAGCGATTGAATCATGTACTGGGAGAGTCAGCGATTGAATATTTATCGCCATTCATGTTCTGGGTGAGTAAGCGATTGAATCATGTACTGGGAGAGTCAGCGATTGAATATTTATCGCCATTTATGTTCTGGGTGAGTAAGCGATTGAATCATGTACTGGGAGAGTCAGCGATTGAATATTTAGCGCCATTCATGCGCTGGGTGAGTAAGCGATTGAATCATGTACTGGGAGAGTCAGCGATTGGGTATTTATGGTCATTCATGTTCTGGGTGAGTAAGTGATTGAATCATGTACTGGGAGTCAGCGATTGAATATTTATCGTCATTATAAAGTAGATCTTGTACTGGGTGAGTCAGCTGTTGAACGTGTATCATCTTTATCAAGTAGATCGGGTTATGGGAGAGTTAACGATCGAATGTTTATCATCTTTTTAAAGAATATCATGTTCTGGGAGAGGTGGAGATCGAATATTTGTCATTTTTATAAAGCAGATCATGTTCTGGGAGAATCAGAGATTGAATATTTATCATCATAATAAAGTAGATCGCGTTTTGGGAGAGTTGGCGGATGAATGAATTAGCAATTCGAGTATAAGAGATTTATCCAAGATCTAAGAATGTAGGCGAATGAAAGACTTTCGCTCTAAATTTCTTTTTTGGTGAACGGCAGGCAGTTTCTAGAGTTATAGGGCCAGGTGCCCATCCTGCTGGCCCATCAGGAAAAAAGCCAGTGGCTGTATTTTAGCTCACCTGACTGAAAGTCAGGGTGAGCTTTTCTGATCACTCTTCGTCCGTCGTCCCTTCGTCCGTCCGTCCTTCGTCCTGTGTGAAGGTGGTGTTTGAGCCTCTTTCTCCTAAACCACTGGCCACATTTTAATTAAATTTCATGTAAGTAGTGGTTATGTAGGGCCATTTTGATTTTTATGCAAATTAGGTTTCGGCTCATATTGAGGAAAAAATGGCCATTTTTTTTTGAAAATCCTCTTCTAATGAACCACCAGTAGCAGAGACTTGATATGTGGTATACAGAGTCCTTTTGAGGTTTAGAATCAAGTTTGTTCAAGAGCAGTTTGTCGGGCATTATTGGCCTTCGTTATGAGAGGGGCAACAATTTTGGCCACGCCTAAAATTTCTATTTTCAGAACCGTGAGGTCGATTTGAACCAAATTTGATATGAGATGATAATGGGTCATAAGTAGTTGATTGATGCAAAAAACCCCCAACTTTTTCTCATTGCCCCGTGGGAACCTCGGGAGCTTAAAATAGGAAAACCCTTAAAACTGCCATATCTCCAAAACTACACGGCACAGAGATTTCTTATTTTGTATGAAGCTTACTTTTATCCAGTAGAATAGAATGGTTAAAAAAATCCCTATCGGTTTGATCACAAGGTACTTTTTTCAGGACTTTTTAACACTGTAGGCAATGGGAAAAACATTAAAAAATCTTCTTCTCCAGATCCAGCAGGCAGAATCATTTGGTATTTGGAATGAAACATTGTAGGGTGGATCTGATTCAAGTTTGTTCAAATCGGCCCCCTGGATTCATATTTGGGCTCACTATAGAAGTCCGAATTCGAACTTAGTGCATTTCTCCAGATCCAGCAGGCAGAATCTTTTGATATTTGGTATGCAACATTGTGGGGTAGATCTGATTCAAGTCTGTTCAAATCGGCCCCTGGGTTTATATTTGGGCTCAGTATAGGAGCCCAAATTTGAACTTAGTGCATTTAAGGCAAATTTCTTTGAAAATCTTCTTCTGAAGACCCAGCAGGCAGAATCTTTCGATATTGGGTATGCACCATGCTTAAGGGGGTGAGATTCAGGTTTGTTCAAGCCAAGTCCCTGGGTTCATATTTGGGCTCACTGTGGTAGCCCGAATTATAACTTAGTTCAAAATGAGGAATTTTCTTTAAAAATCTTCTTCAGATCCAGCAGTCGGAATGTTTTGATATTTGGTGTGCAGCATCCTTGGGGGGGGGGGGGGGGGGGGGCGTTGAGATTCAAGTTTGTTGAAGCCAAGCCCCTGGGTTCATATATGGGCTCCCGATAGGCCGAATTATAACTTAGTTCAAAATGAGGAATTTTCTTTAAAAATCTTCTTCAGATCCAGCAGTCGGAATGTTTTGATATTATGGTATGCAGCATCCTTAGGGGGTGAGATTCAAGTTTGTTCAAGCCATGTCCCTAGGTCCATATTTGGGCTCACTGTGGGGCCCCGAATGATAACTTAGTTCGAAATGAGGAATTTTCTTTAAAAATCTTCTTCTTCAGATCCAGCAGTCAGAATGTTTTGATATTTGGTGTGCAACATCCTTAGGGGGGGGGGGGGGGGGGGGATTCAAGTTTGTTGAAGCCAAGCCCCTGGGTTCATATATGGGCTCCCTGTGATAGCCCGAATTATAACTTAGTTCAAAATGAGGAATTTTCTTTAAAAATCTTCTTCAGGTCCAGCAGTCGGAATGTTTTGATATTATGGTATGCAGCATCCTTAGGGGGTGAGATTCAAGTTTGTTCAAGCCATGTCCCTAGGTCCATATTTGGGCTCACTGTGGGGCCCCGAATGATAACTTAGTTCAAAATGAGGAATTTTCTTTAAAAATCTTCTTCTTCAGATCCAGCAGTCAGAATGTTTTGATATTTTAGTATGCAGCATCTTTAGGGGGGTGAGTTTCAAGTTTGTTCAAGCCATGTCCCTAGGTCCATATTTGGACTCACTGTGGGAGCTCGAATTGTAACTTAGTTCAAAATGAGGAATTTTCTTTAAAAATCTTCTTCTTCAGATCCAGCAGTCAGAATGTTTTGATATTTGGTGTGCTGCATCCTTAGGGGGGTGAGATTCAAGTTTGTTAAAGCGAAGCCCCTGGGTTCATATATGGGCTCCCTGTGGGAGCCCGAATTATAACTTAGTTCAATATGAGGAATATTCTTTAAAAATCTTCTTTTTTTAGATCCACTGGTCAGAATCTTTGGATATTCGGTATAAGCTTTTCGTAGGAGGAGCAGATGCAACTTGTTGAAATCAATTCTCTGGGTTGATATTTAGGCTACCATGTCAGGTGAGCGCCCCGGGGCCTCTTGTTTTGTATGGCCTACTTCGATAACAACTACAGTTAACGTTCTCTGAAATAAAGAAAACCAGGTGTAGGCCTCGAGATCAAGAGCTTATACTGTGACCTGTTAACAGGTTACGGAATATAAACTCGTGCTAACCTTTTTGAAAAAGTGTTGTGGTGTTCTCTATTTACAACGTCAACCATGTTGTTTATGTTATAAAGGAATTTCTGCCAAAGTGAAACGCAACAACTGCGTGGAGTTAATCCCGGAAGGTGTCATCTGTTGTTGCTATTTATTTTGGTGGAAATTCTTTAAGATGTTAACGTCTTGTCATTCTATTAAGGTGCTGTATAAGTATTGTGAAATTTAGCTTAAAAATAGGTGACATGTTATTTTCGATGGCGTCATATATCTGAAAAATGTTATAACTTTTCTTTTTTGGTGTTCAAAACTGCGAAGCATTGTTCATAAATGATAAATACGAATGGACATCAAATAAAAAAGTGACAAATTATTATTTGTTTAGATTTTGACGACAATGAAAATAACCTATCAGCTATTTTCAAGCTAACTTTCCGTTACTTATATAGCACCTTATGTTGATGGAATGCACAACCTTTGCGTGGAGTTAATCCCGGAAGGTGTCAAGCTGGAAAGGCAAAGCATGTTGGATTATGATTTTAAAATTAAGTTGTATTATTTCGTCGTAACATGTAGTTTGTTTCCGTGTTTTACAATTGAAGTAACCTCGGCGAAACCTAAACGATCGTCGCGAGATATTCTCAGGCTTCTAGATGCATAACCCGACTTGGAACGCCTCCGCACGTGATAGTTTCATTGTGATTGAAAAAGTCAGGTATTGCTAACTGGACTCAATCTACCATCACACAACTTAATAAAAGTATTTGGAGACACCACTCTATTCCAGAATTGGAAAAATTTCGCTTCATGGAGTAGAATTGTGAAGTTTTTTTTCTGTTTTGAGTCATGAATGACATGGTGGTATCTCTAGTGACTCCCTCTATATTTGCACCTGTCCGGCCCTTTCCCGGGCGAACATAAAACCTGGGTCAGCGCTATACCGAGAGATTAACGATTTTGAATTTACTTTTTTCTCGAATTCCTACTTTCAAAACGTAGCTTATGATTCGTGCGCTCGAACGGACTCACCGGGCCCGCTATAACGAGGAGGAAAAGCCTACATTATTGGAAGCAAACAGTTAAAAATATTTAGTTGTTTGTCACAAAAATATTATAAGCTTCGAACTTGTTTAGTTTGTACACAATGTGATATCCGAGTCATACATTGTGGTTAAACAAAGACAATATTCTTGCCCTAAAACCAATTAACAAACTTGAACAGGTGGTTGACTGTGCCTCCCTTTTTCAATCATCAGGCAGTGGTTGCTTATGCGCAGCCGCGTGAACAAGTTCTTCGCTTCAACAGATATTGTGAATAGCAAATAATTTTCCAAGTTGAACGTTTCTTTAGACTTTCAATAAGTCCGTAATTTGTTTTTCCGACTTTTTTCTCGTCATTAAATATATCCGTTATGAAAGTATTAAAATGTTTACTTTTAAAGCTTCTGTGGATTTTGCCCGAACTCAAAAAAAACTTTGTCTCCGGGGGCATTTGCGTTATAATCAGTTGCAATATCATAATACTTTGCTTATACTTTTCAGATTCAATTCTAAATTCAGTAAGTAGTAATGAAGATGAGTCCACATATAATCTTGTTACATATTTCATTATTTGTATTGTAGCTTCCGCGTAGATAGGATAACGTCCAAGTTCGGCTCTGGTTGCGTGATTGGACGATTTCGTATTTACACCAAGAGTTTGCAGAATTTGAGATGAACTTGTTCGCACGGCGCCATGTCGCCTTGAGAATTACTGATTTCAGACGCCCATACCTCACTGCCATAGAGCAAAATTGGCTTCATGAGGGAATCGACCACTTTTATGAAAACCGTTACCGGAGGGGTACACTTCCTCTTCAAAGTATTATGTAGACTGTATAGGACGTTTGCTCCTTTAGTTGTCAATACTTGTTGCGCAGTATTCAGTTTCCAGTCACTTGTGAAGCACAGGCCTAGATACGTTTATTGATAAGTGTAACTAATTTTATCTGCACCTAAATAGCGATTTGGCGGGGTTTGTAAATTTGCGTGAGTGAAATATCATTGGTTTTTATTTTATCAACATTGACTGCGAATTTGTTGCTGGCAAAATATTCCTCCAATTTGTTTGATGCTACCTGCAGACCACGCTCATTGTCCGATACTATAGTACCAATTCGTCTGCAAAACGTAAGTGGTTAAATGTAGTATTATTCAATTTGACCGGGAAACACTTCTCATTGAAAATTTGACCAATATCATCAAAGAAAATCTTAAATAAAGTCTGCAAGATCACACAGCCCTGTTGTTGATAACTGTGTTAGACTTATCCCGTGTTTGGTTCTTATTTGGTAATAGCTAGAGTCATACAATGAATGTAGCACTCGTAACATTTTACCATGAGTGCCCACTCTGTTAAGTTTTTTAACAATATATTTCTATCCACTGTATCAAAGGCTTTTCTAAAATCAACAAAAACGACGTATGGCGGTCTTCGTGCTTTTTTGTATTTATTTATCGTTGTTTTCAAAATGTGAGCACTGTCCATATTATTATTCAACGCTGTATTAAAAAATGTTTTCGGAGTTACCAAAATGATTATAAAACAGCTCTTGACGTTTGATATTTAGATCTATTCGAGAGAAGTTTGATGGCTACTTTCAGAAACTTCTCCATTAAGTTTTTTTCACAGCACTAGTCGACGAACTTTATATTTAAAAGAGGCAAGCTGGCCCAAAGGTGTATTTATTATCAGGTTATAATAAAAAATTATTAATTTTCCTACATTCACGTCTTCTTCAATCTTCTTTTGTAGGCCCGATGCAGGAGTGAGTGAAGAGGAGTGTTAGCAGATTCATTTGATACTGACAGAACGGTTTTATTTTCTTAACAATCAGTAGTGTAGCTACGGGGGCGGGGGCTGGTGGTGGCCCCCTCCTAAAATTTTCGCTGCTCCCAAACATTGGCCCGGTGCAAGTTTCACACAACATAGATCCCATAAATGATCCCCAAAATAGGGGATATACACGCTACAAATGCCTCAGATTCGCTCTCAGGGCACTAAATTTTCTCGGAATGGGGTGGGGCGAATCCTAACTAGGACCCTCCGGGCATTGCTCCCCTCCCACTTCCCTTCAGGGAAGTAGGAGGAGGGGCAACGACCGCAAGACCCTAGTTAGGACTAGAGGAGGCCCACGAACCCCCACACAACGGCTTTTCAAATAATGTCTTTGCCTCCCCAATTAAAAAACGGCCTAGGGCACCCCCATTATAGAATCATGGCTACGCTCCTGTTAACAACCCATCTTAGAATGACAGCAAGAAAAGTGTTTAGTCGTAGGTGGGCTGGTTCCAGTTTATTCAATTTGGGCTTATTCGAGTAAAATTACCAGCAGCTATGAACATTATTAATTTTATAGACAAAAACCCAAAGGTATAGGTGGTCAATCCAGTGCAACAATTTTTACGTGCAGGACCGTCGAAAGATTACTTCTTTTTCGAGAGGGGTGGGGGTTAAATATGTTTTGTCCAGATTGTGATGGCTCAGTTCCCGAATGATAAAACATTCTAACTACATTATGAAGGCATGCCTTGATGTTGTAGTAGGAATATTACAGTAGTCGGGACTATAGTTCAAAAAAGACTTCTTGGAATGTATTTGTGGTTAAATAAAATATACATGTAGTAGTTGTGACGCAACTTCTTGTTGAATTTACAACACGTATCGTACTTCGAAATGGTTTGTGTGTAGTTTACAATACCCCACCCCACCCCACCCCCAGACAAAACCTAACAGTTCAATGAGTTTTGAAGTAGTTAAAAGAAACTTTCGTGATAAAGAGAATCACCCACTGGCTGCAATGAATGATTTGCTAGCAGAGACGTTATAAGATACGATAAAATACCCGGTAAGATTTATTTAGCAAATACACCAGAACAAAGGCAGATTGCTTTGTACATACAAAATCAACATAAATAAAATCATAAAACATTCTAATTCCAAATGACAAACATAAATCATATTACAGATAAGTCCCTCTTGTGAAGGAAGAGCTGGACCATGTTACAAATAACATTGCGCAGCACTTGATTATCATTAGTCATTATGATTTTAAATTTGTCCATTTATCCATTCAAGGGAAGACAATTTTCTTTTTTTGTGCCAAATAATTTTTCTCTCAATGGTACATACAACACATTTCATTTCGAAATGCCATTCCAATTCCACCATTATGTGTACTTTTGCTTTATTTGGTAGTCCGTGTTGCTGTATGCAGGCCAACGACACATACTGTACCATCAACAGTGCGTGAAGTGCGGAGTTTTACTAGAATTCTGTGAAAATGCTAAAAAGTACGAGTAAAATTTTAACAGTAGAGCTTGTGGGGGGGGGGGGGGGGAAGGGGGGGGGGGGTCATTCCACACTTATTCACGCTACAATTTATTTCCCATCCCAATACCTTCAAACATGTAAGTAAGCTACTTGCTTCCATTGGGTTAACACTGAAATAATTATGTGTTTTGTTTAAATATTGTGTTCAATAAAATTTATTTAATAAAATAGATATTTTTTTATTTGATAATTCAGCTATGAATTTTCCATGGGCGTAGACCTGGTGGAGACTGAGGGGATACATCCCCTCGCCGTTTCTGTTGGCGATAGTCTAAATATCATCTCCAGAGGTGTGGCTAGAACATATTTTAATAGAGAGTGTTCACATTTGGAATTCCAACATAATACCCCTACTCTTCTTGGATGGCTAGAATACCTAACTTATGAGCAGTCAGTTTGTACCTCCCTTCCCGTACCACGCAACTTTTAGATTGAAATTTTCCGACTTGTACTGCAAATATTTTGACTGGTATCTCAGAATTTTCAACTTTTTATAACTTGAGCGAAACTTTCCAACTATTAAAGTTTTGAGCTCGAATTGGAGATGGGCTTGTTGAGATACCGTCACCCCTCTCGTCACATGTTGCGCCCCTTCCCCAGGTTTACCATTGTCAAGTAATGAGTCATCCAATGATTGTATTATATTTATGTACTGATGTTAACCTCCTATACAGTATTATGAAGTATTATGAAGAGTACTAGCAGAGAGAGAGAGAGAGAGAGAGAGAGGTGGGGTATTCAAGTTACTCCCCTTACTTGGTGGTTCATTTATGTGTGGGTATGGTACATATTCGTTTTGCTGTCGTTACAGGCCTTTAGCGCGGTACCCAGCTACCATGTACTCTGGCGGTATTTAATGTATCCTGAGCCGCACTCTGGCGGTATTTAATGTATCCTGAGCCACAGGCTCAGGTTACATAAAATTCCGGCAGGGTACATGGGGTTATGTACCCTGCTAATGACCCGAAAAACGATTTTTTTCATACTGGAAAGCTATCGTAATATGTTCTGAACGCAGTGATTTTCTTCCCTTTCATCCAAGGGAAAATAATGAAGTTGGCCTTCCTGTTACGTCGATCTATTAAGAATAACGTCCAAAGATGGTGTCTGATTTTTGTCAAATATTCATGAAACGTTTTTATCTGTTCTGTTATATTATTTCTTTGTGTTACCTACCTCTGATTTTTGTCTGTATGGTTCGCATATCTTTTCATGTTTGCTAGGTTGTTCACTTTTCAAACCATACGTTACTGTCTGTATTTTTAGACGTAACCATCTTCTCGGTTAAATTTTCAAGAATGATGTGTCTACCTTCTCAACGTAGAACATCGCATGATTTTATGCACCCTGGGAAAAAAAAACAAACATAGCTTTAGGTAGCCCGGCAAATTGACCAATCACAATACGACAATTTTCTTTGCAGTATGACATTATTAGTTATACAATTTGTTAGTGACAATATGGTATATATGGCGTCAGTTCCTTCCAGCTTGTTAGTGAACTAATATGATATATATGGTGTCAGTCAATGGAATTGACTGACACCATATATATCATATTAGTTCACTAACAAACTGTTTAACGAATATATCTTATCAAATATTTTTCTATTCACTGAACTAACAGCTGCTACCGATCATAAATGACAGAATTGTTATTTGTTTGATGCGAAGTGGTTAACGCTTGTCGACATTTTGAAACATCAAGCAACAAAGGGGAGATCACTCTTAACTGTCAGTCGTATGTAGATTTTCACTGATGGTATATAATTTACATGCAGCTTGAATGCGACCTCCTAAAATCTAAGAAACTCGTAGGTACTTGTATACTCTCCCAAAAAAGAAAGTGTGCATGCTAAAAAATAAGACTAAAAAAAGATATATATCATTTTCATTCATGGAAATTTTATTCAATCACAGATGAATCCATTTGTGATCAACACGAGAAATTTCATTACGCTACGACGAATACTCTTGGTGCCATGGAGAATCAAAGACACTAAGGGTCAAACACAAAAGTCACACACTCAGTATCTGGTATGACCTCCGTCTGCATCGACTGCTGCTGTGCATCTACGCCTCATGGAAGCGAACAAGTTAGCATGGAAGTGTTGTGGGATGTTGTTCCATATTCTGATAAGCTGTCTTTGGAGTTCCACAAGCGTTGACGGTGCGTTGACGTAGCTGACGTTTCATTTCGTCCCATACGTGCTCAATGGGTGAGATATCGGGCGAATTTGCGGGCCAGAGAAGAACATCCACTTGTTGTTGCTGCAGATACTGTTGAACAACACGAGCTGCGTGGGGTCGGGCGTTGTCCTGCTGTAGAATGACGCCGGGGCCGTGACGTAACGTCAAAATCGGACGAATTGCAGGTCTTCGACGATGTAAGCCGTATTCTCTCAGCCGGTTGATTACTGTTTGAGGATGTATCCGTCTCAGGTTAGGGATGTTCCTGGCTGTCGTCGTTGCCGTTTGTTGAGATGGACGACACGGATATACCGATCTTGTGCAGGGGTGGTAACTCGGGGTCTCCCGGAGCGGGGTCGGTCTTGAACGTCATCATGTTGTGCATGTCGATGGACTAGCCTGTCTACAGTGTTACGGTGGCAGTTCAAATGCTGGGCAACTTCTCTGTGTGTTCTGTCAGCTCTAATCATACCCAGGGCAAGGAGACGTTGATTCATTGTCAATCTTGGCATGCTAATGTGGAGCCGTTTTAACAGCAGCGCAAGTTTGAATGTGAACGATAGGAAGGCCTTACGTTAGTGTTTAAATACCCAAGGATTCACACTGCTGCATGAATTTTCAGACTCTCCACGTGCAAAACATGCCTTTTCACAAACGTGCAGCACGTCATTTAACGTTAATGCAATTTTAACGGGGAAAGCTGTTTTGTGTTCAATATAACTTATTCATGAACAGGTTAACACTCTTTACACCTACGAAATTATTTTTTTGGAGTTTGATAAATTTCTGCAATGCACACTTTCTTTTTTGGGCGAGTATATTTTTGTAAGATATTGTTTCATTTCCAGTCCCCGTAGAGTGATCAGGCATTTGTCATCCGCTGACTGAACATCTATACCTACATCTAAATCAGGTAGTCCAAACTAAACTTGAGGAACCAACAAACGAATTTGTATTTCATGCCCCCACTCCGGTGGCCCACGAATTATGGAACTTCTTGTTGAGGCCTCAAACTTCGAGTACGTAAGCTGGTGAGATACAGTATTTGTGTAGATAACTACATGGATGGCAGCATTTAATACGGTTGTCAGGTCGGTTTACTGTTTTAGTAATTCTGGTCGTTGTTGGGCTATCTTTCGGTAATTCGTCTTACTTCCATTTGAATCAACCACAGCCACAGTACACCCCTCCCCGCACTCTTGAAGACCCAGACCCAGAACACCGCGTCCCACTGTAGAAACCAAGGTGGTGTCCTCCCTCAATCAATATGGGCGCAAGAAACACATTTCACCTTCTAAGCGCATAGTAACACTACGGTAATTACCCCATAATGTAGTAGTGAAATGACACCCGACATGAAGTCACCAATCACATGACTGATGATGCCATATCAGAACCCGTAACTGCTAGGAAGTTTCGATGTTTGAAAGATGTATGCTGCTATTCAGGGATTGTAACCTGACAGAAAGTTAGTCTGAGGATCAGCTTTTGTGATTACTCACCGTCTGTCGTCCGTGAGGATGGTGTTTGCACCTGCTCATTCTAAACCGCTGAACCAATTTCAGTTAAATTTGAGTTGCATGCTTGGTCTGACATCGCATTTTGTTTTTGTTCAAATCAACTTGCCCAGCCCCATAGGGAAGGGGTGGGTGAAAATTTCTGTAAATTTTAAAAATCATTTCATGAATCATTGAATACAATGTCTTGATATTCGATATGGAGCTTTCTTTGAAGTGTAGAATCAGGTTTGTTCAAAAAAGTCAGTGGAGCAATATTTGGCTCTGTCATGGGAGGGGCAAGATTTTTGGCCCCACTCGAAATTTCTATTTTCTGAACCGATAGTCCGATTTTAACCAAAATTGGTATGTAGTATTAATGGGCCATAAGTACTTGATTTATGCAAAAAAACCCCCAAAACATTCCCGTGTCCCCTTGAGAAATATTTTCAATCGCCCATATTTCCTAAACCACACGGAATTTTTATTTGGTATGAAGCATCCTTAAGACCAGTGGAATGGAATGGTAAAAATGCCATCGGTTGTGTCAAGGTGTTTTGTAGGAGGGGAGGGGGGGGGGGGTGGTGCACTGAAATAATGCTGAGTCAGTATCCGGGGGGGGGGGGGGAGGGATACAAGTTTGTTAAAATTAAGCCTCTTGTTTCATATTTAGGCACAATATAAAATGGGCAACATGGGTATAACCGATTGGCTAAACTTGACTTTATCCATACGGCGGTCATTATTGGCCATTGTACAAAAGTATGTGACCTTAAACACCAATAAATAAATAAATGGTGACGCCTTATCGGAACGAGCTCATTGAGATCGTTCCAGTGGGGTCATAAGCTATGTTTTAGAGGCAAAAATGGAAATATTTAATTACACAATAATTTTTTTGCACGTAATTCATTCATGTTGTGTTTTGTTTTGTTGGGGTTTAACGACACTTTCAACAACCAGGGTCACATCGTGTCGGACAGGTTTGCGGGTGAAGAAAGTGGAGTTCCAAGACAGAACCATTAAGCAATGGCGAGCAACTGTCAGACTCCCCAACGTACTAATTCTACACAAGCAGGGTTATCAGTGGTTGAAGCCAGTTGCATCATCAACGTGCAGTACGCCTTACTACACTACATCACCGCACCCCCTCGTAGACAATTGGCAGTAAGTGCCTTGCCGAAGGACAGAGCGCAGTTATCGCTGGTCAATACTCTAACCACAGACGTTCTATGCTCTAACCATTAAGCCACCGTGCTTCCCATTCGTGTTTGGTAAAGAGTTATTCCTACCTATCCTCTGTACAAATGCTTAGAACATTTGTGGTTTTGTGGTGTTGGCCGCTACAGAATGTTATAAAACTTGGGTGTTGGCCTCTACAGAATGTTATAAAATTTGGCTATACGTGAAACTAGGGATAACCTTTTACCCAACGTAACGGCCAAAACCGGCCAGCGCTATTCTCAAAAATCGCCAATTAATTTTCATTATTTTTTCATTTTTTGTCTCAAAAACATAGGTTATGACGCGTCGTTGGAACGAGCTCGCCGAGCTCGTTCCAACGAGGGGTCATAACCTATGTTTTTGAGACAAAAATGAAAAAAAAATTAGTTATTCAAGAATTTTTTTTGCAAGTGTCGCCTGCTTTTCATGATAGGGAAAGGGTTAAATAGGTTAGATTTCCTTCAGAAGGCTCAGTTTTGAGTGTTTTCGTGATTGTTAGATGCAAAAACCACTTTCAGTTTGACTTTGATTCATTTTCGACGAATTTTAGGATTTTTTGATGCACTGAAAGCAGCGGAATAGCCACAGGGCGGCCGGGGGCCTTACCCCCTAAAAGTTTTGCCCCCACCCCCCACCCCCCACCCCACCCCCAAAAATGGCAAAAAAAAAATTGGTCCAATGCACTTTTCACAAAACATATAGAGCGCCAAACTAGTCTCCAGTATAGGGCTAGACACTCTATAAATAGTCTCCAGTGTAGGGCTACACACTCTATAAATAGTCTCCAGTATAGGGCTCCAAACTCTATAAATAGTCTTCGGTATAGGGCTACACACTCTATAAATAGTCTCCGGCATAGGGCTACATACTCTATAAATAGTCTTCAGTATAGGGCTTCACACTCTATAAATAGTCTCCAGTATAGGGCTACACACTCTATAAAGTTCCAAGATTCGCTCTTAAAGTACCGAATTTTGCAAAATTTGCTTGGGGATGAGAGGACTAGTTCTAACTAGGACTTTCCGCCTGGGGAGAAACAACTGGAAGGTCTTTGTTAAGAATATGGGGGGGGGGGGGGCTCCTCCACACCACCCCACTCCACAAGGGCCTTCCAAATATCATGTTTGCCCCCTCCCCTCTCCCAGAAAAAAACCCCAGCTAGCTTACCCCTATTATAGAAGCCTATTATCACTGCGGTGACCGGCGCTTCCAGTTTCTTGTTTTTACGATGATTCGTTCCGACAGCGTGCAAATTCGTTCCCGATTTTCAAAAAGTTCGGAAGCTCTGTTTTTTTTAAAAAGATGACAGAAATGGGAGTATAACATGGGTAACATGGGTATTTTGTCAAATATTGGTTACGCATGCCATTCGCCTGAATAGAATTACGGAAATAACGAGTCCTAGAATAGTTTTGTGGCATATAAAACAACCGCGTTCAGAATGTATGCATTTTCCATAGGGAAATTGTGGAGGTGATTGCTGAAATTCACATAAATTGTATTCTGTCCCGTTCAGGCAGATTTGTAAACATTAAAAAATTGGGACCAAATCAGTAGTATTTTATGAGTACGAATCGTTTGAAATTACGTATGATGAAGGCGCGATTTCGTTTGCGATTTTATGGTTGTGATTAGGTTCGTTCCTTTCTTTCTGAGTGCTGATTCGTAGGCGATTCAACATTGATTTCATTTGGTAATCTATATACAATAGAAGGTTATGCATAAAAATCAACAATCCCGACATCGATATACGTTTTGCTGTTATTAACTCTTAACCCTATGAGTATTTTCCAGGTATTTTTCATTAAATCTGGTCATAGCTGCTATAAAGTAGCCAAAACAAGATTTTATGAAAAATTCATATAAATTTAACTCAAGAAATCATTGGTGAAAAAATGCATTCAATTTACAGGGAGAAAATTTAATTAAATATGCCCAAATTATACATATTGCAGTGGCAAGAGAAATACTGTCCCGGCAGGAATATCTGCCTGCCAGCAGCATGTAAGGACATAATACATGATATATGGAAGAGCTGTGCTGATGTCGGTTTACTTGCTGGTGATAAATTTCAACAGTACACTGCAGTGCAGTACATGGAGGTGGATTGTAGCTAAATCATGGTGATGTCGATTTTCCACTCGTAAATTTTCTATAATTTTGCATCAAATTCAGAATGGCTTCAGGAAGGGAAGGAAAGTCACTGACCATCTTTTTACCCTATCCCAAATGATAGAATCCGCGAAAGCAAAAAAAAAAAAGATGTTTATGGCCTTTTTGGATGTTAAAAAGGCATACGATAGAGTATAGAGGGAGGGTATGTGGCGAAAGCTTAAGGCTCTGGGCTTGGGAGGCGAGTTTGTTGGGATTCTGAAAGCATTATATAAAGATGTACAGTGTGAACCTAGACTGGGTAACATAACAACAAAACGTGTGCCTATGGCCTAAAACAGGGGTGTATCCTTTCTCCAATTCTCTTTGCATTGTACATCAAAGGTTTAAAAGATGAACTCCTGCATAGCGACGAGGGGTTAGCAGTTGGGGACTTGAAGATCCCAGGGCTATTTTTTGCAGACGATATGGTGCTAGGCTCAAAAATCGAAGAGGGTCTAGCGAAAATGCTGGGAATTGTTGGGAAATATGGGATCAAATGGAGACACGAACTAAATGAAAGCAAGAGCAAAGTTATACCTGTGGGTCGCAAAGTGGACCCCGCTCGAAGGTGGAGAGTGGGGGAGTTCTGTATTCCGGAAGGTAGCAGCAAACTTCTCAGTGCAGGAGAGACAGGTGACTACGAGTATCTGGAGGTAAACATAAACATCACAGGAAGAGGCATCTACCGAAACCACACAAATAAATTGAAACTGAAGGGGAGGCGAATCCTTAACCAAATGAAACTTATAGGGAGAAACAGTTTCAACAAGGTTTTCGTGGGGAAAACCATTTGGGAAATGGTGGGTCTGCCAAGTATAACATACGATACGGAAGTTGTACCCCTAAACCAAACGGCTGTAAAACGCTTGGAAACCTTGCAGAACGATGCAGGCCGATGGATAACGGGGTCGAGTAATGCCGAACTACTAGAAGCAATCAGGGGTGAGCTTGGGTGGATGAGGATCAAGGACAGAGTAGAATTATTGAAACTCGGTTATCTTAATTATTTGGTAAATCTCCCCGCCAGCCGATGTGTAAAGTAATGTTCCAGAGTATTTTCATCTCAAATATCAAGACGGTGGATTGTCCAAGTGAGGGAGCTGATGGAGAACTACTCATTGGAGACCTCGGGCCTAGACGTAGGGGCAAACCAGGGTAAAAAAAATCGCCAGAGAAAGGGTCATGGATGATGGTAACCTTAAATGGCGAGAGGTGGGTCAAATCATAGAGGTCTTTGGGTGGTCTGCGTGATAAAGAGAAGCCTGGTTTTGAAGAGCACCTTGATGGCATCTTTGAGGGGTCACTTGTGTTCAAGCTGAGGGCGCGGTCCCTGGAGCTGAGGGGGAAAATTGGGAAACACAGTGAAAAGGAGTGCCAGATGTGTAATTTAGGCGTGGTGGAGACGCTAGAACACTTTCTTCCACAGGTGCTCGGCACAAGTTGGGAAATCGAAAGAAAAATGATATTTGATACCATTTTTGAATCTATGCTGACGTGCCCCTATAATGGTATATAAATATTAACAAGGTAAACAACTCACTTTTCGAAAACGATAGCACTCATCTTCGTTTTTCCCCCCTCAAATTTGATTCACACAACGTCTCCAACAATACCCAGTATCACTGGAAAGGGGAATGAATAAGCTTTACAGTGGTGTATAACACGACCGTTGGGTGTTCTTGGGTTGTTCATGATAACTGGGAGAAGGGAACAAATCATGAACAACCCAAGAACACCCAACGGTCATGTAATACACCACTGTAATGCTTATTCATTCCCCTTTCCATTGATACTGGGTATTGTTGGATACGTTGTGTGAATCAAATTTGAGGAGGGTATAACGAAGATGAGTGCTATCGTTTTCGAAAAGCGAGTTGTTTACCTTGTTAATATTTATATACCATTACAGGGGCACGTCAGCATAGATTCAAAAATGGTATCAAATATCATTTTTCTTTCGATTTCCCAACTTGTGCCGAGTACCTGTGCTTTCTTCTAGAATGCTCAAAATACCAGTCTAAAAGAATAAGATTCACTGGGAGTACAAGGGGAAGCGAGATGGGAGAATGAAAGACATGTGGTTAGTGAGAGACTCCAAGGAGAGGGTTAATATGCTAATCGGAGAGATTGGGAAGAATGGGGCAAGTGATGTCATCAAGAAATTCGTCTCCGAGTGTTGGGGGAGAGAAAAAGCGTGGGAATAGGGAGGCAGTTGGGAGTAGAGGGGTAACCAAGGCCTTCTCACCCGAGAACCGCGACAAATCAGCGGCCGGCCAAAGTGTTATTATTATTATTATATAATCCCACCAACCCACCCCACCACCCCATAAAAGTGCAATATTTAGATTTGGATTATAAGTATACAATGTCGCCTTTTAGACTTTTAAATGAACCTTTTTAGCCATGCAAACAAGAATGAACCACTTCGGGGTTCATTTTTTGTTTGCACTTATCCAAAAACTACATTTAGAAGTCCAAAAAAGCAAGATTCAATTCTTATTTTGATCGCCTATGCGTCCATACATGCCCGCTTTGTGAAAATTACTATAAAAGTTCATGACCCAACACGCAACGACCGTTGCGTTAATTTCTCAATGGCCCACACACCAGGTGGTAATCAATAAATCAATCAGTCAGTCAATCAATCAGTAAATCAACAAAGGGCGCGGATGATGAAATGGGAGAGCTTTGTGAGAATCCCCTTCGGGAATTCACACACTTTGTTGAATTTCTCTTTCGGTCAAAATACAATGACCACAGTGGCGGCGCCAGGATTTCGATTTAGGGGGAGGGATGGCTGAGTAAGATTTGGGCATCACAGGTCGAAGGGAACTCCCGAAGGCCGCAGACCTGAGGTAGTGGGGTATGGAAGGTGTGCCCCCTCCCGTTAGTGGGGGTGGGGGTCTGATCTCTCCCATGAAAACATTTCATATATGGATGCCCTGGGATCGATGTCTGAGCGTTTCTACAACACCTGGCGTGGTCTTCAAAAGCCCCAGATTGTGTCTAAAATTGGGCTCACATCATTATTTGTAAACGCTTCCACGAAAATCACGGTCAGATAGCAATTTGAAGTTTGTTTTTTTTTTTGAGGGGGGGGGGGGTTGGGTGGGACGAGGGAAAAGGGAGGTGGCGGTCCCCTATGGAGCCACTGAATGAACACAATGGATCTGCCATTCATTTCTTATAACACCTATAGTTTACAGTTAGTTGAAGGGGGTGTCTTAGCCATGACATGGTGGAATAAGAAAACATTGTTTGCTTATTCGAAACACTTCGCTGGGTGTGTTCGTATTGGATGGGTAATTCCTTGTCTGCGAAGCACCTAAAGTTCTTAGCACAGGAAGTTATATGGGTGTCAGTTTAATATGTATGTTTGATACGATAATATGTCTGAGAATATACTTGTATACAACTCAACCAATATACCGATGACTTGAACTGATATACTTCATAAACTGGTCAAATTATATACTTTATAATACTTCTGTGGACATGGTATTGTCAGGAAGAATTATTTCTTGTTCTCGACCGAATTGAGTTATATGTGATACTGATCATTTTGTGAGAACTATTCCGAGAAGTCTCAGTGATTTGCTTTGCAACGAATCTGAGGCCATCAGATCTGCCTGCCTACGAATCTGCGCCATTGATGGAAAGAATCAGCGCCATGACATGTCTCAAAAGTTCCTCATTGGCTAAAAAACTGCGTAAGATAATATTACTATTTAACTTATGTTGAACTTACGAGTTATAGAACTGAAGATTTCGTGAGTAATTGTGTTTCTCTGTTAGGTTTTTTATACAACAAACTTGTTCGGAAATCGGGTTTTACGGATAAGCTTCGAGAAGTGCCAAGTTTCACACAAATGGAAACAAAATACGTTCTCATTTTGTAACTGGAGATGCTCAGTCGAACCCAGAGCAACTGTAATAATCCCCTGTATTCTTTTCTGGTTAAGTACTCGCCATATTTATGTCATTTGGAATCGATAAACACGCATCTTCTTGTTAAAATCGGAGAGAATCTGCGCAAAATTCGCGAACGAATCCGAGCGGAAGTAACAAACGAACTAATTCTGTAAGCACCCGTCACCCCTAGTGATTATAGAATACTGGATGCGCGCCTGACTGATCGTGTTGGTATTGCCTATCAAGGGGTGAAACCTTTTAAGCTTCCTATTGAAGTTGGCGACAAAAGCACCATCGGGCAAAACCATTAGCGCAAGGTAACGCCTTGCATCGCTATAATCCGTGTTGAAAGCTTAGCATGCTAACACCCGAGTTTTTTGAGGGTGTTCAACATCTTACAGAATCGAAACATATTTTATGAATTCTTGCGCTTGCTTCTAAATGGCAATAATCTGAGTTGTGGTCTAATTTTCGAACAAAATCATTGGTGGGTGTGACCGCCCTCTCGGTTCCTAGATGTGAATTATTCTAGGTCTATAAGTGCCCTAATCGGCCTTTGAATGGGGAATCGTGTATGTGTGTTCCCGCTCCGGCTCTGCAACCATTGAGTCAGTCCCGTAGCATTAAAAGTGTCCTCTGTGGTATTTTCCTATTAATAAGCCTTTTTCGAAACTGTCATATTGGATTTTAATCTATGGAAGGTCACGTGTCGCGGGGTGTAAACAAAGCGATTTCCATGTTCGTCGAGTTGAGTTATGTGTCAATCAAGTCAATTATTTTGGTGAAATATCAAGTTTAAATTCGTAGAAGCGATGTCATCGTTCGAATTAAATGAAGGGGCAACCCTAGATGACTTTAAACGATGGGATATCGCAGGTTTAAAGACCTTTTTACGGCGCGAGGACTTGTTTTGAGTGGCAACAAGGAAACACGGAGTTTCTCGGCTTGGGAAATCCCCGAAAGTTGTCGAAACAATGCCCACAACCACGGAGCCATGACATAGCGTGCATTCAAACGCCATTTAAGTCGATAGGAACCCAATTCGATATTGTCATTGCCTTAAACACATGGTAACCTTGATTGAATGTTTTTTGAATTCACACTAATAAATTAAGAGGGACCCGAAGCACTTCATCCGCTCTCGTCTCCCATTGCTTACAACGTGTTTTCTTGAAATGTTTATACCTCGCTCCCTGTGTCCTTGCACAGATTAAAAGCCAAGATGGCAGCTTCGAAATAGGCTTATAAGTAGGTCTACGTAAGTAAGCTTTATCCACATTGTCCCCAAAACAACAGGGTAAGGCAGTCGTTAATCCAATGGGGTTGATATAAATCTGCTTTCGTTGTATTGCCGACACAATCAACAACAGCAATAGAATCACTCAACACAACAGAATCACCCAGTATTATATGTTTATACAGAAGGGAAACATCTGAGGAATTAGATAGCGACAGGAAGCTGTCAACTTTCAGCTCGATCAACGATGGGAGTCACAATGGTCCAGACACACCTCAGATCTGATACAAATACCTTAAGTGCGTGATGTAAACCAACCCACGCCGCTAAAATGGTATCTTAGTGATAATGTGGTCTAGTATATGACGACGCAGTAGTCTTCTGGTACGAGACCTGGTTCGATATTCCTACCGCGAAGAAGTGAGACGTTGGATAAAAATCTAAACATTCACGTTACGACCAACAGGGAGCACATTCCGGATCCGCCCTACCAAGCGCGTGACTCAGTACCTTGTTTGAAGGGTCTCGTCCAGTGATCTCTATAAAACTGGATTTCTGAAACACTCATTGGTCACATATATGTGATATTCTCCGCCGCCCCCATCTTGGAGGGCTGAGTGGATGTTGCTGTACATAAAATATGCTAAACAACAACAACAACAACAACAACAACAATATTCTCGATGGTTCAGGAAGGTTTTTAATTTCACGACCCGATGGCTTTTTAAAGAATATACATAGATGTCTGTGAAATATGAATACGTTGATGATGTACACGTTTTTTCACGGCAACATTATAAGTTAATGTGATGAATTGACGATAACACGATCTGAGGCTTACGACTTGAGGACTATATTCAACCGAGACGTGAAGCGTCGTGGTTGAACATAAGCTCCGAACCGCTTACCTCAGACCACATTACCGACAATTCATCACAACGTATATGTTCGAATAAGACCCATAGCTCAAAACCCACATCGTGAAATGAACATGACAACTGTTAACGATTAGAGGTTCAGTAAATAAACCTCTCGTGTACCACACGACGAGAGTGGACAAATAATCAATAAAACTGATAAGAGTCGAGGTCACTCGATCTTGGTTCAAAGCGTTAACTGATTTGTTACTTGAACAACACTGTATTTGGGACATCATCTGCTGCACGTGTGAAAATTAAAGAAAAATAAAACGGTTTGCAAGCCACTCCTTTGATGAAATAA
The DNA here is from genome assembly GCA_031216915.1 of Pictodentalium vernedei. NCBI lineage: Eukaryota > Metazoa > Mollusca > Scaphopoda > Dentaliida > Dentaliidae > Pictodentalium > Pictodentalium vernedei. The sequence continues at coordinate 372,033,370 of CM062294.1, read as the reverse complement.
TTGCAAAACGGGCAACCTCATTTCAAATATTTTGCGTGGTGACGTCAGTAGTAAGGTCATGCACGTGGACAATCAATATTCGGGGGATCTCATTGGGTGATCTCGTGTGACGTCATAGTCACGTGATCTAGTTACGTCATGTTTGGTTGCCATTGTAGCCCGAGTGAGCGGTCATGTTGTGTTGTAATTACCATAGTGATACATTGCCTTAGTGCGCATGCGCAGCGCATGTTAGAGTGTTTCTGTCGTCCATTTTGTATACTAGAGGTCGCCATCGTAATTTCTATAGTAGCACGTGGTTTCTATGGGTCTGAAAAGCCTACAATAGGACAGGAGTATGTTCGGAGGCTGTGTTCGATTGAATAGGGGCAAACCTAATTACTACAAACAACCCTACAATCCCTCTAAACCACCTAAAACTGTCTTAAACAACCGAAACGGACTCGACGAAGTCCCATGTTGGGCTCATAGGAGTAGCACGAGGTGCTATAAGGCGCGCCCGATTTCATTAGAGCGCATCTAATTAGCACAAACAACCCGACAATTTTTGGGGGCCTCGAATTTTCCCTAAATCCTTCCTGTTATTCGGATTCCTTCGTGATCTTCTGGTTCTATCTATGAATCTATGCTATAGTTTTTGTCTACCCGACCCTGTTCGTTGTTCTGGCGTATACTCCCGAAAAGCTCATAAAGTGGGACAGCTTTGCTTAATGTTACTAGTTTTAGCTTTTCTGGCCTGTCCATTTGCTCGAAAGACTCGTATCCCATTGAGTTAATGAGCTGTACATCAATTCTCGATCGACTGACTCCACATTCTGCTCAAAGACCCATTTCGGGAAAAAGGAATTCAATAATCACAATCGTTTTCAAAATATGATTCCGTAAGTGGGATACCCAGAAACATGGTTGATGATTTCCCCAATAATCTATTAACGATTACCGGGAAGTCATTGCTCGAACAACTCGAATCCCATCGGGCAAATGAGCTATAGAGCAATTGCTTGATCGAGTGACACCACATTCTGCTTTACGACTCATTTCGGGAAAAAAGGGATTCCATAACCACAGTCGTTTTCAAAAAGGGATTACGTAAGTGTGATACCCAGAAACAGGGTTGATTATTTTCCATAATAAGCTATCGAGCAATTACTGGGGAGTCATTGCTCGAACTACTGGAATCCCTTCGGGCAAATGAGCAATTGCTTGATCGAGTGACTCCACATACTGCTCTACGACTCTCATTTCGAAAAAAGGGATTCCATGGCCTCAGAGTTTTTCAAAGAGGAATTCTATAGAGATTCCCAAAAGGGATTCCATAAACGGGATTCCATAAGTCTTAGCATCGGCTTCTGTCATTCTCTGCCATTTTATCCTAACAACTGGTGATAGTTGGGTGTCTGACAAGCACACATTCCACGCACTGAGCTGTAGAAGACATGGACGGTCAGTCAGAGAATTTACCACATTCAGTCCAAGACCTTGCAAATCCCCCTCGGTTCGCGAGACAAGCGCGGATCCGACGTGGCATACTCCTCACCAAACATCCAATATCAGCTTGACTGGTGTTATTCCATTCTTCGCGCAGTGCAGTGGCGAGTTCCTGGACTTTGGAAGGAGGCTGTTGGCGTTGTCGTAGGCACCTGCCAAGCATATCCCAGACGTGCTCGATTGGTGAAGGGTCTGCATTTAGTGCTGGCCAAGGCAGTGTAGTGATGTTCTGCTCCTGGAGGAACTCTGTAGTGACACCGACCCCGTGTGCTCTTGTATTGTCATCTTGGAAAATGAATCGACGGCCGTGACATCGCGCAAATGGCACCACATGAACTGCTAACGTTTTGTTGCGGTAGTACTTCCCTGTGACATGCCCTTGGATGACATGCAATGCTGTTCTGCTTGTCATGGTTATGCCTCCCCTCTCCATAACCGATCCACCACCAAAACGATCGTGCTGCCAGACGGTTGCGCCATGGTATCGTTCGTTTCGCCGCCGCCACATTCTGTTTCGCCTGTCGTGGGAGTCGAGAGTGAACCTCGATTCATCGGAAAACACTTGGACGACCTGACCGACGTCTGTCATCAACATTGCCTTCCTGATGGTAGCGTGACCACAAACTGCTAATCACCGATTGAGAAACGTTGAGAATTTGAGCCACTGCAGTCTGTCTGTTGCCAGCTTCCAACATGCCAATGGCACGTAAACGCTCATCAAGTGTCAGTTTTCGCATACCTCAAAAGTTACGTTTCGACCAGAAACTATTGATGAACGAGTTTATACCAAGAAAAGAACGATGAGACTTCCGAAAAAGCACGTCCAGTACAAATAAAAATTTCAGAACGTACCTCACAGACATTAACGCGGCGCCAGTGCAAAAAATCTGCACGAAGTTTTCGTGGGCCAGTGACATTCATGATCCACATTAAATTTGGTAACATATCGATGTGTTCAATCACGCGTATCCAATTCCATTTTCCGAAAATATCAACATCAGTTTGGATATCCCCTACTTTCTTTTTACAATTTCGATAATTATTTGATGAAAATTAAAATATCCCTGCCCTTTATTTGTGGGATTGTGTATGGAATCTTAATACTTTTGCATTAATTTGAATAAAGATCGTCAATAATGTATCCTTCTTTTTAGGTAATATTGTCTCAGAAAAGTAGAAAAAAATGGTAATATCATGAAAAGTGGGGGAGTTATTCCTCTTTGTTTATTCCGTTGTACTTGATTGTTCGTTGTTTCTGCATGAACTGTGTGAATAATTATCAAATTTAGATGAAGTTTTAGTATGTTGCTTAATATTAACACAGACAAGATCAAAAGCCATAGTGATCAGACAAGATCAAAAGCCATAGTGATCTGTAGACAATTGAAAGAATTGTTGCCCTTTGTTTATTCTGTTTTAGCAGTTTCAGTGGAGATGTTAATGGTTATGTCAGAACAGACAGGCAGGCAGGCAGGCAGGCAGGCGATTGTACTTAAGAATAGACCCACAATGTATCTCTCGACAGACAGACAGACAGACAGGCAGGCAGGCAGGCAGGCAGGCAGATATTTTTCAAAACAAAGGAGCACGGGCGCAGGTCGGGAAAACGATTTCTGTTGTAAATTATTTCTATGGAATATTTTTGAAGTTATATGACTTTATGACAAAATGAACTCATCTCAGAAGTGCTTTCACAAGAATGTTTCGAAGACTGGGATTTTTTTATAAGCTATGATGCATCGTTTGTTAATGACTGCTGGCAGTTTTGTGTTTAATTCTTTGAAATTGTTTTTGAAAACTTTTGCAATTTCGACATTGCGTCGATTAAAAATCAAAGGAAAACAAATAATTTTATTTGGCAACCCAGAGTACTCTCTATTGAGTCCGTATGGGAGATAGGTCCTGAGCTTACCAATCCAATAGTTTTCACGCTCAAGTCGTTTGTCTGTTGTGGTTTCATCATCGTCCAAAAACGGGATTTGCTCAATGGGTTGAAAACTGAAATGTGACTTAATGTCATGACCCGGGAGGTTAAAGTGGTCTGAGACTGCCTTTCCTGAATCTAAACGGATATTTGATAAATGGTTTTGCATTCTGACGCGCAGAGGGTTTTTCGTCTGGCCGACATATTGGATATGGCATAATTTACATGTGATTAAATAAATAATGTTTTCAGAATCACAGTTGAAGCTGTTTCTAACTTGGTAAAACATACGAGTTTGTTCGCTAAAAAATGTTTTACCGGTATTCATGTAGTTCATACGATGTATGTAACAAATTTTGCGTTCACATAGATTTAATGATCCATTTCCCAGAACTGGGCGGTTATGCCGAATTTTCGTGGGGTGCGTTGGCTCAGAGTCTCGAATGGGTGTCTCTAATAAACTCTCTATCTCACGGATTGTATCATAATTTTTCGCAAAAGTCGTTTTGAGTAACCGCGTTTAACAAGTGTTTTGAAAAGAATTGAACATGCGTGATTGAGGTCGCTTCAGTTCGTACAATTTCTATGGAATCGAATAATTTGAGATTTTACCAACCCATTGAATAGTTTGGGTAGGTGGTAAGAAACTCTATGGAGAAGTTGGTGAGAATCGGTCGGTTTAAAAAGACTTTTGTGTCTAGTACATTGCTATGCCGGTGTGACAGGAATGATAGTCCGTAGGAAAATTAGTCCCTCTGGACTATTATTCCGCGGAATTATAGTCCTAGGTCTAACATTCCTAGGAATAGTAGTCCGCCGGACTACTATTCCTAGGAATGTTAGACCTAGGACTATAATTCCGCGGAATAATAGTCCAGAGGGACTAACGTTCCTACGGACTATCATTCCTGTCACACCGGAACTGAGGGCCCTTGAATACAGTCACATCCAGAAAGTCAATGGTATTTTCTGAAATGCAGGGCTGTAATTTAATGGATTCATCGTGGTTGTTCAGGATTTCCAAGAATTCGTTGAAGTCATCACGGCCATGGGGCCATATGATGAAAATGTCGTCTTGGAACCTGTGATAACATAATGGCTGGTTTTTTTTTGCTTTAGCAAGAGCACCTCTTTCCCATTCTGCAACAAAAATGTTAGCAAAATTTGGACTGAATTTTTTACCCATACTACATCCGCTTATTTGGAGGTAACATTTAATGTTAAATTCAAAGTCGTTAACTTTCAATGATAATTCTAACAATTGCAGAATTTCTTCCGACGGTCTATTTGGGTCATCGTACCTTTTGAATGATTTTTTTTTATTGCCTCTAGACCAGCGTCAATATCAGTGTTGGTGTACATACTTTCAATGTCTAGGGTAATGAGGAGAATGTCGGAACGAACTTGCAATTTGCTAATTTTTATTAAAAAGTCCTCAGTGTCTTTGAGGAAGCTCGGATGGCGGCAAGCAATTGGTTTTAAATAAAAATCAATATACTGTGAAATGCGGTAAGATTCCGAGCCACAGTCGCTGACAATCGGTCGACCAGGAGGGGTAAATTCGTCAGTCCTGAGTAAAACTGCTGAGTGGTTTATGTATTTTAGGCAAGAGGTAAAACTTACGATTGTTTGAATCCCTCTCTGCAATTAAATGCTCGACATGTTTTTTCTCAATGAAGTCGTGGTCCAGCAAGCCTTTTAGAATTCCGTTAAATTTTGAACAATTTTCTTGCCAAATCGGTGCTTCTAAAGGTTTGTAATATTTTTGTTTTTTTAATTGGCGTTCAGCTTCTTTAATATAATTATCTTTATAGACATCAGAACAGGTGTAGATCCTTTGTTGCAAGGCTTGATGATAATTTTTTGTTGTTTTTCAGCGTCTTCAGGGCGTTTCTTTCGATTTGGTTCAAATTCTGTTTGTCTTTCAAAAATGATTCCGAGATTTGGCTTACTTGTTCTTTAACTTTTTGAGAAATCTCATTAATTTCAGGTTTAACTTTCCGAGGTGATGGACACCACCCGGTTGGATTGGCAAAGAGGTCTTTTGAGCCTGTTGAAGATCACTGACGAAGGGACCAGATGTTATCCGTAATGTCCTGCTTCAGACACAGACGGGGTTAGGGATAAGCACACACATTCTTACATGAGAGCGAGCTCAAAGATTGTATACCCACGACTATGCCAAATAAAAATTAGCGCATGACTTTCTGTCCATGTGATCATACTAGCACTGAGTGGAACCCGGTCTCGGGTTTCTTGAATCAATCATAAGAACGAGAAGTCTGGATCCACTCAGCAACAGTAGCCCTTATTATCCTATAAGCAATTTATTAGCTCTGGCAATCAGAGCAGTAAGGATTATCACATTGGTAGTCTGTTTGATATGTTGTCAGGAGTTGATTACTTAGCCTTTTTTAAGTTCATTTCTATTGCCCAAGTTTCTTAGTGTTGGATCTAACTTGTTCCAATTTTTTGGAAAAGCGAAATTGGGTAACCTGTCTAAGGCTTTAGTCCTAATTCTGCTTTCACGAAGTAAGTCCGACTGCCTAGTGTTCGTGTGAGTGGAATTAGTCCTTAAGTTAAAATAATCATGCAGTGATTCAGGTAGTGTACCATTCTTCCAATCAAATACGAAAAGACAAATCTGAAGAGTAAAAATGTCAGTAACCTTGAGTATTTTATCCTTTGTAAATATGGGGTCCGTGTGGGAGTTGAATTTTTTATTATTTATAATCCGTATGGAGCGTTTTTGTATTTTCAAGAGCCTCTTAATCCCTCTGAAAATGCCCCATATATGAATGCCATACAGAAGATGAGAACGTACAAGTGCGTAATAAAGTGTTAGCATGGCCGCTCGTGATAGGATTTTCTTAGCTCTGTTTAGTGTGCAGTTTGCCCATCCGATTTTAGAGCAGATTTTTGATATGTGTGTTTCGTAGGATAGCTTTTCATCAATATTTATACCAAGGAATTTTAATGGTTTTTCTTCTTCAAGGATGCCGACTCTTTCTGTAGGTTTACTATTTATTGAAATATTCAGTTCATTAACGAAATTTCGGTTATGGGATGATGGATAAATAAGGATGTACTGTGTTTTGTCTGCGTTTAATGTAAGTTGGTTTGCTGAACACCAATTAAATTTTTTCTCAAGTTCGTATTTGAAACGCGTGTCATTAAAATTTTCGGGGGCGGAGCTACGCGCTGTCGTATCATCGGCAAATAAAAGGATATTTAGCGAAGTACATGTTTTTTATCAGTATTCCCCATGTTGTGCCACGTGAGGGTGAGGCACATGTCACATTTGTTTCCAAAACAATAAAAACGAATTGAGCGGAATGGGAATCTAGCGATAGCGGTTACCGTCAATCGCTTCATATGCCACCCATATCTTTTCGATAACTCAACTATACAAACTCCTACGGCACAAGTATTGAATACTTTTTTATATCAATGCATTACGAATGTCGAACTTTCGAAATGGTAGCTCAGTTTCGCTTTACAAAGCAACGAAGATACGCAACTCGATTCAGACTGTACGCAGTCAAGTTACAGTGTGTTCTTAACCTAATGTTTTGTTTTCAACTCGGATTCACCATATTATTAATAATATTTAGTAGTGACACTTACTATAAAAAAGGGTTAACTATTACAACACAAATGATCAATTGCGTAATATACCAATATCTATTTATTTGACGTTGAGTTCAGTTCACGTCCGCCATTTTCTGACCAGGATTGTGTCTGTTAAACATACCACGTGTTATTTGTTTTGGAAATAAAGGTGGCGTATGCCCCCCCCCCCCCCCGGGGACCTAATGTGAGGAATGCTCTCCTCAATATTTTTTCGTATTTCTCAACAATTTTTCCGCTGTCATGGTTAATCATGGGGCGCGGTTGAAGTACATTTGGGATAAACTAATATTTACCAAAAACTGATATATCTGCACAAGGAATAATATGTTGTACAGACCATCGACCACACCCTCCCAAATAAAAAGAATGAAAAAAATCATGTTACAAGGCTGTGACATATATTTCCCCTCTTAGGTAGTCTTACGCTTTTAATATTTTTAGGAAATGTTTTTTTCTTATTACGTAGCGTTCATGCCAAGCACACCGTTTATACTACCATTTACATGCCACGAAAACAAACAGAAGTCTGAAAAAAAACGGTAACAAAATCTCTGTCTCATCTAACACAAGCGATATTTGTGTACAGTGCGGGCTGAATTCCGGTGGAGTTGTCTTTCGAAGTGAACCTACTCGCAAAGTTAATATTATCCCTTTAACTATCATATCTTAGCAGCGTTATTCACTAAATCATCATTGGAATGTTATTATCTTTTCAATATATGTCTCCAATAAAGGCAATGACTCCCTGTTTGGAGGAGGTTCATCGAGCTCGTTCCGACGAGGAATCAAAAGCTACATTTTTTTGCGCAGAAAATTGAAAAAAAATAGTTATTCAAGAAATTATTTTGCAAATGTCGGCTGTTAGCCGTGTTGGGTAAAGAGCCTTTGAGGTCATGTTCGCGCGCGCATTCATTCTTAAAATTCAGTTTTGGAAAACAATTCAAAAATGGAGGCATTTGCGAAGCGATTAATATACGTCACTCATTAGGACCATCCCGTGCGTAACAATTGGATATGTACGCTCAAGGTTGAGAAGTGTGGAGGGTGTAGGGGGACTTTGGAAGGGGGGTAAACATAATACGTAAATTGGTTAAATCTTAGCTTACATCTCATCAATCTCCAGGCTGAAAAACAGAAACTTGTTTGTAAAGAGACCGACTTAGATGACGACCGGTACACCAGTAATCCATGTTATTTCCGAAACAGAATTACCCTTAGATGCCAAATGGGTACTTATAAAAAGTATTATGGTACATCATGTCAAGCCATGGTACTGTCCTAAAACACCATAGTAAACCTTGGTTTACAATGGTGTATTTAGACAATACCATGGATCGTGATACCTTTCCTTAACCCTCTGCACACAGATATCGAGGTACCAAAATTTCAAGCTGCAAGTTTTTCCCATAATTCAACTTGGAAGTTAACAAATTCGATCTTGTTTTACAGATTCACTGAGCTCTGTAAAACAAGATAGAGTTTGTTAATTACTAATTAATTTATGGGGAAAATTGCTGCCTGAAATTTCAGCATCTTGACATCAGTGTGCTGAGGGTTAAACAATCAGCTCCATATCTTTAGAAATGCAAAAGCATAGTTCTCAAAGGGAAAGAAAAATTATTATACAGTTGTAATATAATAGCAGTTTTCAGTCTAAGTTTTGCTATGCCTAAAGTCATTTTCCTTGTTAATTGTCAATTTTGAGAAAGAAGAAAGTGCAAATGAATTAAAAGAACACATAAAAGAAATTATGACGGCGAGCCTCAAGGTATCTCTAATTCAGTTGTCACTCGCGGAAGTGTAATCAGATACGCCACCAATCCCGTCTTATTGTTTCAGAATACAACACTCCTGTCACTTGATTGAAGTTCAGTTCACAGCCTGGGGCATTCATCAGTCACGGCGAAAACAGTGGTATTTTTAATCGAGTCAGGTCCACTGATGTCACTGAAACCAAAACTTGTGTAGTTCCATGCATGATGGGGTGCGCTGCACGGTGTTGTTGTGGTCAAGAACGTCAAAGAGGAGCACTTGTACAGAAATCAGGAAAATATCGATTGAATTATTCTGGACTTGGTTGGAAAACGATAAATTTCGTATCGGAGTTTTATGTCACACTCTTAGAGGCATATTGGCCACTCGTAATATTTTTCATTTGTGTGTCGTATGCGTTTATTTATGTGTCATTTGCAGGGATCTGGTGGACAGTGGGTTATTATTATGGGGACTTTGAGAATGTTGGGAACAGTAATCACACAACCTGTTTATACGGCGTAGTTGACTTCCCAAGCGCCCTCTTGTATTCTATTGAAACACTGACATCCATTGGATATGGCGGTCTGTACCCAAATCCGTTATGTCCACCCAACATTGCCATCGTATTTGCGGAGAGCACTATGGGGTTTTGGTGTGAGACTGTTCTGTTGGGTATAATCTTCGTCAAGTTGGCTCGATCAAAAGGACGCCGTAAAACACTACTGTTCAGCAAACACGCGTGTATTTGTAAACAAAATGGACAACTTCAGATACAAATCCGTGTTGGAGATATTCGCAAATCGCACTTAATCAACGCAGGCATCAAGGGGATGCTGGTTCGAAAGTATACGACGGACGAAGGATATGTGTATCCCATTTTCCAACATTTAGTTGAGTTCCAAGCGCAAGGGATGGAGAATATGGCTTGCTTAATATGGCCTTTGAAACTCACACACATTATAACAGAGACTAGTCCGTTCTGGGATATCAAACCATCGGATACAAGATACGAACTGATTTTATTTATTGAAGGAACGGTAGAATCTACAGGAGAGACTTGTCAGGCGAGGACTTCGTATACCGCCAGTGAATTCCTGTGGGGGTATCAGTTCACCAACATAGAGTATTTTGACGTTGAAAAGAGTCGCTGGCATGTCGATTTTAAGTTGTTCGACAATGTTGCTGAAGGCGATAAAATTCTGTCAAGCGCGTGTGATTTGAGTGAAGACTTTCCCGATATGAACAATTTTGAACGGAAAATTTCGGATGAAACGATAGAAGCGTTGGAAAGAGAAAGGCATTCCGACATTGCGGACAAACCCGATGATGAGAAGTGGAGTGGCAATTGCGAATCGATTGAAAGTCTTCCGGTCAACTCTGGTAGAGATACACAAGCGACAGACGTCAAAGTAGCAGACGAGAATAAGAAAAATATGACGAATGGGCGGACAGTAATTGTAGATGAGCTGGTGTCAGATACAGATGAATCGACGAAAATGTAGCAAGGTAAGTTGGTTACATATTGCCTCGACCTTATACCCCGGAAATCACTTTATTCTTCGCAGTGATATGCACTAAATTTACCATTTCACCGGATATGTTTTCAGGTTTTGCTTCCGGAATATCGCCCGTTCTATTGAGGAGTTATAAGTGGGACCCGGCGACGTTTCGACATTCGATTGGATTCAAAATCGCTCCAATGATTCGATTCGAGTCAATGTAATTCAGAAAATTTCGAAGCTTGGAAATTTTCTCAAAATCTTATTAAGTATCTCCCGTTGAACTCTTCTTTTGTCACCAGGTCTTCTGTACAGGAGACCTGATGATAAAATAAGAGATTAGGGGTGGGGGGGGGGGGGGTTCTGTTCAGGAGACCCGATGATAAAAGAAGAGATCAGAGGGGTTCCGTACAGGAGACCTGATGATAAAAGAATAGGTTTGAGGGGTTCTGTACAACAGACCTGATGATAGAAGAAGAGACCAGAGGGTTCTGTACAGTAAACCTGATGATAGACGAAGAGATCAGAGGGGTTCTGTACAGTAGACCCGACGACAGAAGAGGAGATCGGAGGAGTTCTGTACAGTAGACCTGGTGATAAAAGAATAGATCAGAGGGGTTCTATACAGGAGACCTGATGGCAGAAGAAGAGATCAGAGGGGTACTGTACTGTAGACCTGATGATAAAAGAATAGATCAGAAAGGTTCTGTACAGTAGACCTGACGACAGAAGAAAAGATTAGAAGCGTTCTGTACAGCAGACCTGTTGATAAAAGAATAGGTCAGCGGGTTTCTGTATAGGAGACCTGATGACAGAAGAAGAGATCAGAGGAGTTCTGTTTCCGAAACTTTCCGAGTACCAATAACCCGAGTATAGTTGCTGACAATATCTACCATATTTCACGACTACAAGAAGGTCCAATATCTAGCTTGAAAAGTGATGAGATTAAATTCAAGATTCGATTCGATTTGAAATCTCCCTACAGATTCGATTCATGATTCAATTTCATTCGAAATTCGAGATTCACGAGGCTCAAGTTATAGCTATGTTTTGGAGCAGAAAATGAAGATTTCTAAGTGCATATCAGTTGAGTATATGTTGAAAAACCCGTTACCTCCAAGCCGTGTTACGTGTCATGTAGGCCTACGTATTATTTCTGCGAAACTCTCCCTTCTGTACTCCCGGTCAAGAAAACAGACAATTTTATGTAATACCGCATTCCCAAGTCCAGGGATTTGCTGATTTTTTAAACTGTGTATAAAAAAAATCAGTGGTCAAAAAAATACGACACTATTGGCAAAGATGCCTACTAAACGTGTAAGGCATTGGCATAGCTTCAGCTGTTCTTAATTAAAGCCCACTGTATTCCTCTCGTTTCACCTCGACTTGATAAAGGGGGCGAAGTAACTTTCTGAAAAAGAAAGCCAGTAGCTCTGTCTACAAACGACAAATGGACAACAAATTGCCAACGTGAGTCAGTAAATGTTTAACCTTCGGCCCTATTGGGCTGCGGGATTAAATTATTTTATGCCATGCTCGCCCAGTTTACTACCTGTGAAAAGACTGTATGTCAAATTTTAGCTTTTAACCCCACTACCGGTGTAAAGCTTCCACTGTGGTTAAAAAATGTTACACCTACAGTCGGAATTTCATCCCACTTGACATGAGGCAATTTGCCAACTTCAATACATTCATACTTCGCGATGTTTCATTCAAACATACGAAGTTTTACGGCACTATCTACTACCTGCAATTACTTATTAAGTTTAAAATAGCTACAATTTAATATTTAAAATAAAATTTAAGAATTGTTAATAATAATTTGACTGAAAAAGCAAGGTAAATTCAATCAACTTTGTGACGACGTGTCTAGCTGTCAATTAAGCATTCACGTGCAGCCGGTAGTACTGCCCACCGGCCCAGATGTAAACAAAACAAACCCGTGTGTTTACGAAAGAAAGTGTCGTTTTTATCCATTTTAAGTGAAAGAGTCAATTGTTTATTAAGAGCATGGTATAAATAAAACAAATAGGTACTAGGGTCGATACTCAGATTTAAACCGTTCGTAGAATAACTGTTTTAACCACTCGGAAAGCCGAAATTCGACCAGTACCGAGAGGAAGAGTTTTCTATCACCTTCCATTGAATTTTCCAGTCGAGACAGACGCATAGCCAGGGGAGGTGCGACGGGTGCGAACACACCTCCCCCACAAAACTGGAGTTCCACTTGGGGGACTGTCTCTCATATGTGATTTGAAGATTTCAACAACGTTTGTGCAATCTCACTTACCCCGGAACATCGTACTCTCTGTGGCTCTTCCATTAAGAGTACGATGTATCGAGATAAGTTGTTTTAAAACATAAATGTCCGTTTGTAACAATTATAAGTCATCAAAGTGCCTAGGCGTTTAACAGAAACGAGTTGTATGATCCTGGTGTTACAGGTTCTTTTTGTTAAACCGAGCTTACCGCTGTTTAATTTTTGGCAGAATTACATATATAGGTTCATTACTTTCCAAAGTGTGATTTACTGGGATTTCTGGGTTTGATTAAAAACGATAACTTCACAAGTGAATTATACAATCAACAATTGGGTCATGTATCCGTGCGCACAAACGAAGACGCTTTGCCGTGGGTGTAATGGGGACTTCATTGTTTTTTTTATTTTTTTAACCCTTCACCTAACATGAAAAGCAGACGACACTTGCAAAAGAAATTCTTGAATAACTATTAATTTCATTTTTTGTCTCAAAAACATAGATTGTGATCCCTCATTGGAACGAGCTCGTTCCAATGAGAAGTCATAACCCATGTTTTAGAGACAAAAAATGAAAAAATAATGAAAATTAATTGGCGATTTTTGACAATAGCGCTGACCGGTTTTGGCCGTTACGTGAGGTAAAGGGTTAAATAATATAATTATCGTTAATAATGAAAAGTAATAAACAGAGTAATCGCTTGACTGGACTGGTTACGCGAAATAATTCATTCGATGTGAGGGACTATATTGTAAAACACTCGTGTTTGTACAACGCCCCTCACCTCTCATGAATTATTTCACATAACCAGTCCAGTCAAGCGATTACTCTCTATATAATATATATCTGGAAAATAAAACATGCCTAGCAACTTTATTGATCTTTTTGTATATAATTTTTTCACATACAATAGTGGAAATGTGCTTATATTTTAGATGAGAAATTTCACATTATATTTTCCCTGAGGGTCCTTCTAAACATCGGAATGACACAGAATGGTACGGAATGGTACGGAATGACGCAGGATGACACCGGAATGACATGACAATGATACGGAATGACAGTTATTTTACAAATACTCGACCCCAAAAATGTATGTTGTTGATTAACTATCACGATATGTCAATGGGAAATCAAAGGTGGAAATCGGGGAAATGGAATTGTCATCACTAAAACTTACTGTGTGGAACAAACGGGAGGACAAACCTCGATATTGTTATTTTGCACCCTTTTAAGAAATTAAATGGAATGAAATAAACGGGTTTTTTTTTTAATTCCTACTGGAATTTCGTTTAAAGCATTGTTGCAAGTAGATAGCATAACATCTCAACAACCGCATCAACATCTTATGTTTTTCACTTGGTAAGTTATAGTCTCCCTTTGCATAGCGCTCAGTTTTTGAGGTCGCGGTCCCTTGAGCTGAGGGGGAAAATTGGGAAAAACAGTGAAAATGAGTGCCAGGTGTGTAATATAGGCGTGGTGGAGTCTCTAGAACACTTTCTTCTAGAATGCCCAAAGTACCAGTCTAAAAGGATAAGATTCACTGGGAGTATAATGGGGAAGTGGGATGGAAAAATGAAGTACATGTGGTTAGTGAGAGACTCAAAGGAGAGGGTTAATATGCTAATCGGAGAGATTGGGAAGAATGGGGCAAGGGATGTCATCAAGTAGTTCGTCTCCGAGTGCTGGGAGTAGAGAAGAAGCGTGGGAATAAGGAGGCAGTTGGGAGTACAAGGGTAACCAAGGCCTTCTCACCCGAGAACCGCGACAAATGAGCGGCCGGCCAAAGCGTTATTATTATCAGTACTATTTCTTGAGTTATGAACCGCACTGTTCACTAAGCTATCATGTGAACACATAATAGTTAACTTCTCCTGTAATAATAATAATAACACTTCCGCCGGCCGCTGATTTGTCGCGGTTCTCGTATGAGAAGGCCTTGGTTACCCATGTTCTACCAACTGCCTCCCCCTATTCCCGCGCTTCTTCTCTCCTCCCAACACTCGGAGACGAACTGCTTGATGACATCCCTTGCCCCATTCTTCCCAATCTCTCCGAATAGTATATTAACCCTCTCATTTGAGTCGCCCCCTAACCACATGTCCTTCATTCTCCCATCCCACTTCTCCATTACACTCTTGGGCATTCTATAAGAAAGTGTTCCAGGGTCTCCACCACGCCCACGTTACACATCTGGCACTCCTTTTCACTGTTTTTCCCAATTTTTCCCCTCAGCTCCAGGGACCGCGACCTCAGCTTGAACAACAGTGACCCCCCAAAGATGCCATCAAGGTACTCTTCAAAACCAGGCTTCTCTTTATCACGCAGGCCACCCAAAGATCTCTTTGATTTGACCCCCTCTCGCCAATTACGGTTACAATCCTCCATGACCCTTTCTCTGACGATATTTTTGCCCTGGTTTGCCCCAACGTCAAGGTCCGAGATCTCCACTGAGTAGTTTTCTACTAGCTCCCTCACTTGGACCATCCACCCCGTCTTGATATTTGAGTTGAAAGTTCTCAGGAACATTACTTTACACCATCGGCTATCGGGGAGATTTACCAAATAATTAAGATAACCGAGTTTCAATAGGTCTATCCTGTCCTTGATCCTCATCCACCCAAGCTCGCCCCTGATTGATTCTAGTGCTGCGGCATTACTCGAGCCTGTTATCCATCGGCCTGCATCGTTCTGCAGGATTTCCAAGCTCTTAACAGCTGTCTGGTTTAGGGGTACAACTTCCGTACCGTATGTTATACTTGGCAGACCCACCATTTCCCAAATGGGGCGCGGTGGCTCAGTTGGTAGAGGTGCAGGCTGCAAGCCGAGAGCTCCTCGGTTCGAATCCCACCTGCGGCAACCGCGTTGTGTCCTTGGGCAAGACACTTCACCCCGATTGCCTTCATGGGGGCACGATGACGCTGTGTACTGAGGCGTACTGCACGTCGATGGTGCGCATGTCTTCAACCAATCTAACCCTGCCTGTGCTGCGGTGCAGAGTTCAGAGTTACGATGTTGGAGAGCTGACAGCTGCTCGTCGTTGCTCGGTGGTTCTCTCTGGGTACTCCGGCTTCCTCCACCCGTAAAACTGTCACGGTCACAATTAGCCATTGTGCATAAGTATGTGACCTTAAACACCAATAAATAATAATAATAATAAATAATATTTCCCAAATGGTTTTCCCCACGAAAACCTTATTGAAACTGTTTCTCCCTATAAGTTTCATTTGGTTAAGGATTCGCTTCCCCTTCAGAATCAATTTATTTGTGTGGTTTCGGTAGATGCCTCTTCCTGTGATGTTTATATTTACCCCCAGGTATTCATAGTCACTAGTCTCTCCTACACTAAGAAGTCTACTGCTACCTTCCAGAATGCAGAACTCCCCCACTCTCCACCTTCGAGTGGGGTCCACTTTGCGGCCCACGGGTATAACTTTGCTCTTGCTTTCACTAAGTTCGAGTCTCCATTTGCTCCCATATTTCCCAGCATCTTCTCTAACCCCTCTTCGCTTTCTGACACTAGCACCGTATCGTCTGCAAAAAATAGCCCTGGGATCTTCAAGTCACCAACTGCCACCCCCTCGTCGCTATGCAGGAGTTTATCTCCTAAACCTTTGATGTACAATGCAAAAAGAATTGGCGAAAGGATACACCCCTGTTTTAGGCCTATCTCCATAGGCACACGTTTTGTTGCAATGTTACCCAGGCTAAGTTCACTCTGTACATCTTTATATAATGCTTTCATAATCCCAACAAACTCGCCCCATCCCCAAGCCCAGAGCCTCCAGCTTGCGCCACATACCCTCCCTCCATACTCTATCGTATGCCTTTTTAACATCCAAAAAGGCCATGAACATCTTTTTCTTTTTTGCTTTCGCGGATTCTATCATTTGGGATAGCGTGAAAAGATGGTCAGTGACTCTCCTTCCCTTCCTGAAGCCATTCTGGATTTCTCCCAAAAAACTCTTCTCCTCAATCACCTCCTCTAATCTCCCATACAGGACTTTACAAAAGACTTTTCCAATGTTGCTGCTGACAGAGATCCCTCGATAGTTATCCAAGACGTCTTTTTCCCCCTTTTTGTGAATAAATGTCACTTTACTTTCCCTCCACTCCTTTGGGACCTCTTGTTTTTCTATGGCTAAATTGAATAGGGCAGTTAGGCTTTCCAAGAGTTCCTCTCCCCCTTTTTTGATAAACTCGTTAGGAATGTCGTCCACCCCTCCCGCTTTTTCATTCCTCAATTTTGAGATCACCCTTCGCACCTCCTCAGTTTTGATTTCGCTGCACACGAAGTCCGAGAGATTTTCCTCGACCTGGTTCGGACACTCCGGTGGGTTCCCCACGCCCCATCGCTTATCGTTTACCTTTTCCCAGTGCTTGACTAGTTCTAATGCGATTTGATCTCGCTCTTCTGTAACTCTGCCATCTACTTTAATGCTCTGTTGGTTATTCCCTTTGTTACGTTTGTTCACCCATTTCCAAAATACGCTCGAACTCGACCCCCTGTCGTTCTTACCGTCCTAATAAGACTGCTATTTCGCACTCTCCGGTTGTCGTCTTTAATCTTGTTTACTTTATTTCGTGCTTGTTGGTATTCTTCCTTTGCTACCATGGCCTCATTGCTTTCCACCCCCTTAAGTTTTCTACTTCTCCTGTATGCAGCACATTTAGCTTTTCTAACCTTTATGGCCCTTTTCAGTTCTTCGTTCACTCTGTACCCAAGTTCCCGTGTTGGCACCCTAATCTTTCATACACTTTCCTTCCCTGCCTCCACTAGGCTCACAACTATGGCGTCGGCCATCTTCTGGACACTACCCCCCTTGTGTACGGCTGCAAGCTTTGGTTTCAGTTTTTCTTCGAACTTCGCCCAGTCGGCATCCTTTTTGAGTTCCCAAATCTCCTTGAAGCTTCCTTTCCTTTTCTCTAGGTTTTTGGCCCTCATCGTCACAGTAATCAAGTTGTGATCACTATCCAACTCCATTTTGCCCTCATCATCCACTTCTACCCTTATCACCTCCCTCCATAAATTCATATCTGTGAGAATGTAGTCAATTATTGATTTTTTGTCGTTTCTCTCCCAGGTCCATTTCCCCTTACATCTAGCGTCCCTGTTCAGAATCTTCAGACCGAGCTCATTTGTGAAGTTCAACAGCTTCCTTCCATTCCTGTTGACTTTCTTGTCCCCACCCTCTATGCCTACTTCCTTGTCACCTATGTGTCCATTAAAGTCGCCCATCAGAATTATACAGAGCCCCCTGTTTTCTAGTTCAGTGATATTGGACCTTAGTGTTGAGTATATCGAGTCATTCCACTCGGGTTTACTTCCCTCCACCGCACAGTACACAATCCCAAGGGCAATACTTTTGTTTCTCAGACTGATCTTTACCCATCCAATTTCTTTTGACACCTCAGCCGAGGTGATGATATCTTCCAGATCTGTAATCAGCGACGGTTTTAAATCCTCTTTAATGTACATGCCTACCCCTCACCCCTTTTTCTGGCCTTCCGTTCGCCCTACACCTATCCACACACACCCGCTTACTTGGTCTACCCGTTTCTCGTGTCTTACCCACGTCTCGCTTAAGCCCATGACATCAAATTCCTCTGCCTCGATCAATGTAGCAATTTCACTTACTTTTCGGTGGAGACCCTGGATGTTGCTATAACCCACTTTCAGGGTACCGAGGTTCATTGGCTTCCGCCTACTGGGCCCATTGTTTTCTGGTGCTAGTCTTGGAAAACTTATTCTGTCCCCCTCACTCTTGTTCACCCCACCTATGTCCACTCTAGTTATACTTGCCTCTGACCTCCCACCCCGCTCCTCTCCAAAAAAGGCTCTGCTACCCGTAGAATTTTATCCCCTAATACCCGTTTCCCCGCCCTGCTAAGATGCAGCCCGTCACGCCCGTACATGCTCCCATTGCCCCAAAACGTGTCCCAATGGTCGATAAAGGGAATTCCCAGATCAACACAGTAGTCCTCTAACTCTTCATTTAGCGCCAAAATCCTTGAGTTCCGTTCGTCCCCACCTCCAAGGACAGGAAGGACCCCGGATACGACTACCCTTGCATTCCTACTTAGCAGTTTGCCGACTAAGCCTCTATACGACTCCCCCAAACTTACTGACCTTCTCTCCCTGATATTGTTGGTCCCCACATGGACCACCACTACCGGTTCCGGTCCTGACCCTGCCACAATGCCATCTACCCGGTCCCTGAGATCATCCACCTTCGCCCCCGGAAAGCACAAGACTGTTCGATTGGAACTATCAGGACCACAAACTACATTCTCAATCCCACGTACAATGCTGCTCCCCGCTACAACTAATTTTCTTCTTCTGGCCCCAGTTCCTATATCATCTGCACCTCCTCTCGTTTTGCAAGCTCCTGGCCCCCTATTTCTCTTGACCGCCCTCCTTACCCCGACTGGCCTCTCGTCATCAACAACCATCTCACCCCCACACTTCCCCCCTCACTCTCGTCCCCGGGGTATCAGAGTCTAAAACACTGAACCTGTTTTCTAAACACCGCCTAGCAACCTTGGCTTCCGGACTCGACGCAGCCCTGACCTGACGCCACCTTCCGAATTTTCCTACTAGAACCCTCCCCCCTCCTCAGTTACACTCCCCACATCAAACATTATTCCCCCACGTTTCCTGCTTCCCAGTTTCCTCCTTGAGTCCACAACGACCTTCCACCCACCTTCCACCTCACCATCGTAGGTAACCTTCAACGGGGTAACTCCAGATACACCGGCCCTCCCCAACCTCCCTCTCAGCTCTGCAATCTCCCGCTCGAATCCAACACACTTCTCTAACAACTGTAAAATATCCCTGCAATTCGCACATACCCCACTACTCTCCATTGACCGACCACCACCATACCTCATATTACACTTTAACTCCATGGCGAATCTTTCACAAAAAATGGGATAAGCAATGAGCCACTGATCAACCTCAATACAATAACGGTCAGTCAAATTCTGACTGCGTTGTTCAAACACCCTCACACTGAGTATCTATACTCGCCGACTTTTCAGACCGTTTGGAATAAAAAAATAAAAAAATATTAATTTATCATTATGATCTCGGCCCTGGTATGTATTAAATCACATTTTTTACACAAAATGTTATTTTTTTATGTCATTCCGGTGTCATTCCACGTCATTCCGGTGTTTAGGAGGTTCGTTTCCCAGATGCTACCAGAGAGCTCCATTTGACACTGATTTTTCAAACTTTTATTAGCCGTTGAGGCGAACCAAGATCGCCTGATCGCACCTCCCCAATAAAATTAATGGAGGAGAGACGACGCCGTCAGCGACCCGAAGCGTAAGTGTTGGATATTGATTTAGAAAGAGTATTTGAAAGTGCTGCACGATATTCTAAACTAAATACCTGTATCGGTATTAAAAAATACCGCGGTATACTGGGTATCCGGTATATCGAAAGACTGTTCAGATATCTAAACATACGTACCACAATCGTGACTTGAGCCATCACAGTCAGAACGAATTAGCATGGTTGATGATGTAGTTCGAATAAGCCTTTATCAAACGCAGACGATATCAAAATTTATTATTTTAAATAGTAGTTTATCGATTTTTTCCAAAAAAATTCAACAAAAACGATATCATGTGACCCATCATTAGAACGAGTTCGACGAGCTCGTTTCATTGAGAGATCACCTGATATGATTTCGTTGAAATGTTTTGAAAATATTTTTTCAACTGCTGAATTTGTATATTACGCGTGTGGATGCGGCAGATTCGTTGAGAAATGGGATAATATCATTCATTCGGGACTACAGTTAAAACTTAAGACATTTTGAAACTTAAACTGTGGGCAAATAAATGATGACGATAAACCTGTATTTTTGTAATGACACCGATATTCAATCGATACTGGTTTGAATACTGGTATGTATCGGTTTCTCGATATATCGTGCAGCCCAAGTATTTGATAACGTTTTTCCCTTGTTGTGAGTTCAGGTTTATATCCTTCTTATGAGAAAGTTGTCCTACCACCGAATGCCACCTTACGGCAGATTTACGGACTGTCTTATGACCACACACCATAACGTTTTTCCATTCTTTCTTACAGTTTTTTCGGCAAATGGCGACGAGAACCAAGCGATATTCTACCGAGGTTGTGAGAGCCGAGATAGAGAAGTAATGACGTATATTGACTGAAAACGACGTCCCTTACTAATTGTTTCCGACAACGTACCACTAATATACACCACTCAAATGACAAGACCATCCATCCATTCCAGAGAATTAAAACCACTCGTACAACCAACACTGACAGAGCCTTTGTTTTTTGTTTCATTATTGTGTATATAATAATGTTTTGTTCAAGAGATGACATTTCCTAGTCATGAATCTAGCTCATTTTATTGTTCCCTAAAAATAAAAGAGAAAAAGAATTATAACAGGTCACTATTTTTTCCGATGTTATTTCGGACCTTATAAACGTTTGGTACAAACCTGTAATTAAACCGCCAATTACCCAGAAGATATGCCCAAATATTTATCTCAGATATCCCAATAACTAGGTATAAAACTATATTTTTCTCCCAGCTATAAATTAAGATGCCTCAGTGAAATGAGCTTATCGAATTCGTTTTAGTGAAGTAAGCTAAAACTCATGTTTCGGAAAAAGAGAAAAATGATATTTTTTCACTAAAAATGTTGTTACATAACACTCTCAATAATTATATTACTCCTCAGTGACACATGATTTACGATGAGTAGCAACTCTATACAAAACTTTCTATCCGAATTCACGAAATGTCATTCGAGCCAAGGTTACCTCAGCCCATATGACATTCAGTGAACTCGCTTAATAAGTTTCGTATAGAAGCGGCAAATTGGATATCCTTTCTATCACATAAACGCTCTGTTGAAAAAATATCACAATTTTAATCGGAAAGTTTTGGAAAATAAGGAACCGTTTCCATGTTATGTCACTCTGCATGACAATAGCATAGCCGCAACATGGAAGCGATTGTATATTCATAATAAAACAACGACAACAACAACCATAACAACCCATTTTATGCGCTATCATATGATAAATAACGTTATCATACATTTGGGAATTTTTGTTCTGACCACAAGTGGTATTCAGTTGCCAACGAAACGAAAAACATTATCCAATCCAGTTTCCCCAGGGTGGGGGAATGTACATCATCATCCGGAAATTGTACAGTCAAAATGGCAGAGTTTTTAGCCGGACCATTGTAAGATTTTGTTATGATCTGTTTTTAAAATATTTTTTAGACAATATACAAGCATCTAACTTCTACAGTTACTCCGCAATAACCGGTAATATTTGAGTACTTATATGCATGGGCTTCGTTAAGGGGGGGGGGGGGGGGGGGTGTTAGGGTGTGTGGCGGCTCTCCCTCAATAATTTTTCCAGTCAGGACATTTTCGTCAGGAATGGAGTCTGAGATATCAAGTCTCTCTTGCTAGTGATCATGTACATTCTTAACCCTTTACCTAACATGAAAAGCAGACGACACTTGCAAAATTTTTTTTTTCATTTTTTTTTGTCTCAAAAACATAGGTTATGACCCTCGTTGGAACGAGCGCGATGAGCTCGTTCCAATGAGGGGTCATAACCTATGTTTTTGAGAAAAAAAAATGAAAAAATAATGAAAATTAATTGGCGATTTTTGAGAATAGCGCTGTTCGGTTTTGACCGTTACGTTGGGTAATGGGTTAAAAGACTAGATTTGATACTTGGACTTACGTCACACCCTGTCTGCCATACAAAGGGAGGTGAGTAGTACCCGATTGGGGCTATTGGTAACCTAGCACGACCAATTTAGAGTACCTGTACGGTACGTGTTAATTAAATAAAAAGTTACATCACGACCACTACATGTATATTTTATTTATTCACTAATAAATTTCACCCAAGAAATCTTAAGTTTTTTAACTAATACTCCGACTGACTAATATTCCAACGACATGAGCAAGACATGCCCTCTGAAAAATCAGTGGAGACCATCACAGTCGGGACAATTCAGGTTTACCCCCCACCCCCACTCACACACCCATCCAATCGGTCATCTTTGCGACGCCCCCGCTTATGACTCCTTACCAAACGTAACGACCAAAACCGGTCAGCACTATTCACAAAATTTGCCAATCAATTCTCATTTTTCCATTTTTGCCTCAAAAACATAGCTTATGATACCTCAATGAGCTGGTTCCAGTGAAGGGTCATAAGCTGTGTTTTTGACGCAGATAATGAAAAGAAAATATTCAAGAATTTTGTTTGCAAGTGTCGTCTTCCTTTCATGTTAGGTAAAAATTTGGTCGAAGTGTGCAGTAAAATTTCGAGTGTTTTTGACTTTATCATTGGATGTGGCCAGTAATAAAAGGTATTCTGTGCATCGTTTAATGTGAATGAAATATTTAAAAATTGACTGTAATAAACGAAAACTTAACCTGAGTTGGTCAAAGTTTACGCTAGTTTACTATGTATAAATGGCAAGTGAATATCTGTATCAGCCACCCTAATCCTGATACCAAGGTTTGTTTTGGCAGTTGAGGTAGCTCATGTCGGAATTTAAGCCTAAATAGGAAATAATATTTATTTTTTATTTTGGGGGAGTAGGGTGCACTTAATACAGCAACTCACTGATTCAAGTTGGGTATGGTTGGTACTCTCCCCATCGTTCCCGGATTTATCTTTCAACGTGAAATATCGTGAAGTGCCGGGCTGCAAGCTTTGTCCCCGGGAGAATAACGTGATAAAATGTTCATTCACTGGTGACATCCCTGACGACAATGTTCTTCTATTCCTTGCCAATCTCGCGTACACCAGTTGTCAGTCGCTGGAATGAGCATATTCCTTATCCCTCAACTTCAGGTTCATTTTGTCTGGGGGTCGCGAACTGGACACATTTCGTTTCATGAAAGCATAACACAAACTAAACGTTGTATATATATGATGTTACATGTCCATTCTCGCTGGAAAACAGTTCAACCGCCGCGAACAGCGGACCACAGTTCTTCACGTCTCTACCTTGCCATGGTCAAAACAATTGTCTCTCGCACTTTTCAAGCGTCCACTTTCAGTCTACCGTGGGAACATAAAATTTCTCATGGAATAAAATGCTGACTGGTAAGATTCACACTGCAAAAATCCAGTTGGTGGATCTAATTTCTATTTACCGTGGGAAGCGAAACCTACTATGGCCAGAAACTGACGTCCACGGTTCACCCTTACCAAGACGATAAGCATATTACCTAAGTTCTGTGACACACGCCCCTACTTAAGATGAACATCCTCTGTTCATTCTAAAAGCACAGAACTTTCTGAAACCATGGCCCGATGGGTAAATACGGAAGCCTAAGCTAACACAGTAAATAAAGTACAAAATATCTTTAAAAGCACAAAACACAAACAACTATGTACAACCATGCCATCAGCATGACCCCTGTTGGAATATAACTTCATGTTCCTACTGTCTACTCAAATAATCCGCCACAACGTTTAGAGATCCTTTTATTGCCTCGACCTTGAAATTGTAATTTTGAAGGAGCATTGCCCACCTCAGTAGCCTACTATTCCGAGTTTTGGAATCCCTTAGATATGACAGTGGGGCATGATCTGTTTGTAGAATGAAATCCTTACCATACAAATAATATTGAAATTTCTTTACAGCGAACACCAAAGCAAGACATTCCTTTTCTGTCACCGAGTAGTTTCTCTCCCTTGGCAAAAGCTTTTTGCTGGCATATGCGACGGGGAAGAGACCCTCTTCGTATTGCTGTAGAAGAGCAGCACCTACCCCTGTATCTGAAGCGTCCGCCTATACTACAAAGTGTCGACTGAAATCCGGAAGCCTTAGAATTGGTGCCTGACACAACAACTCCTTCAACGACCGAAAGGCTTTCTCCTGTGGTGAGCCCCATTTAACTATATTCGATTGTTGTTTCTTTGTCAAGTCTGTCAGGGGCGCTGCAATTTCCGAAAAGTTGGGTATGAACTTTCGATAGTACCCGGCCAGCCCCCAAAACGAACGTACCTGCTTTTTGGTTTTTGGGGGCTCTGCCCTTTTTATCTTTCCCAGTTTGTCGTCATCCATAGTGACCTTCCCCTTTCCGACCCGATTCCCCAAGAAGTCTACCTCATGATATCCAATGAAGCACTTCGAGGGTTTGATGGTTAACCCTGCTTCCCTTATTCTCTTAAATAAATCCCTTAAACTGTCCAAGTGAAGTTTCCAATCTTTGGCGTGGGCTAAAACGTCATCGACATAGTGTTCAACTCCTTTTCTGTCGTTCAATAATAATCGCATCATGCGATTAAACGAAGCTCCGGCGGTCACCAAACCGAATGGCATCTTACAAAACTGAAAGCAGCCATCTGGCGCGGTGAATGCCGTCACTGGCCGATGCTCTTTCTTCAAGGGTATCTGCCAATATCCCTTGCTAAAATCAAATTTGCTAAAATATTTAGCCTCTTGGGGTTTTACCAAGATACTTTCGGTATCACCCATCGGCTCGTTATCCAACTTGGTGACAGCATTTATTTGCCTAAAGTCGATGCAAAACCGTGTTGAGGAATCCTTCTTTTTGACTAAGACTACTGGCGAATTATATGGAGAGTTAGACGGCTCTATAATTCCCGCCTCGAACATTTTGCTTATTTCACTCTTTACGGTCTCCCTTTTTGCATACGGAATACCATACGGCCTTACCTTGATTGGTTGTTTCGTTGTCGGCTCAATTCCATGTTCAACCAAGTCAGTTGTACCGGGGTTCTCCGTAAAAATATCTCGAAACTCATACACGAGCTCCGGGGCTGGCCTTTGCATAGCCTCCGGCAACTCGGAACTTACCTTTACATCCCGATACGTCTCGTCGCCACCCAAATGACCCAATTCTAGTAAATTCTCATTGTCTACCACCCCGGGCTCTTCCTCGTCCTCGGGCTCAATAACCGCAATGGCGGTGGCGGCGACTACTGATTCATTGCAAGCAACTGGCTGCTCCTCTGTCTCCCTTTCTTCATAATGCTTGAGCAGATTAATATTATAAATCTTTGCCTTACCAGCTACATCTACCTTATAATCTCTGTCCCCAACAACTTCCTTAACCACGTATGGCCCTTTCCATTGCAGCAACAGTTTATTGTTGTCTGTTGGCAATAAAACTATGACTTTTTGTCCTACCTTCAGTTTTCTGCATTTTGGTCGCTTGTCATAGTGGTGTTTGTACCTACCCTGTGCCTCCAGTAGACTCTCTCGTGCCAATTTGCACGTTTCTTCTAACCTATTTCTTAGGTCAAGAATATACTGGTACGTGTTTCGTACATCCGACGGTTCCTCTTCCGTCCATAATGCCTTCAAGGCCTGCAACGGTCCCCTGACCGACCTACCGTACAGTAACTGAAACGGCGAAAACCCGGTGCTGGACTGTGGCACTTCACGATAAGCAAAAAGTACAGCGGGTAGATACCTGTCCCAGTCCTTAGGTCGCTCTTGGCACATCTTTTTCACCATCCCTTTCAACACCCCATTCATTCTCTCACATAATCCATTGCACTTTGGGTTATATGGGGCCGTAAATAATTGTTTTATCGATACCAGTCTACACAGTTCAGCCATAACGTCGGATGTAAACTGACTCCCTCTATCGCTCAGTATTTCTTTCGGAAATCCCACCCTCGAAAACACTTCCAACAGTGCCTCTGCAGTCCTTTCTGTCTCGATTTTGGGGAGTGGTATTGCCTCTGGGTATCGTGTTGCGTAATCCACAACTGTCAATATATACCTATTGCCTCTGTCGGACACCGGACTGATTGGCCCAATAAGATCTACCGCCACTCTCTGAAATGGCTCTTCTATAATAGGCATTGTACCCAACGGTACCCTAGGGACACTCCCCTTGGGCACCATTCTCTGACACACATCACATGATTTACAAAATCTACTCACGTCGCCATTCATTCCTGGCCAGTAGAAGCATGCTGCAATCCTATCCAGGGTCTTCTTCTGACCCAAATGTCCTCCCACAATGGCCTCATAGCATAGGACATGACATGTCTCCTGAACTTTTCAGGGACCACAATTTGCTTTACCTCAATCTGCACTTCACCCCTAGGTTGACTGTAAACCTTATACAGAACACCTTTCCTTACCTCAAATCTGTACCTGTGATCTCTCTTGGTAAACATAGCCTGTCCCTCATTGGCAGCTTCCCATAATTTAATTAGAGACTCGTCATCCCGTTGGGTTTGCTTCAGCTCTTCAACGTCGACCTCTCCCACCGTTTCAAGTGGAACTACAAGTGGCCTAATTGGCTGCTTCTCCATGGCAGCCTTTGCCCGTGTAACAACTGCAAAATCCTCCTTGACTTCTGACAATGGAAGATTTGTAATTGTTCCCGACATCCCCCGTCTCTCATTTGCAACCTGAACATTTACATTATTCTGCCCTTGTTGCTGACTGCTACTTACCTCCTCAACCGGGTTCCTCTCAACCTGGTGAACGACCTTCGCTCCAGGAGTGCAATCACGACCCTTTCGTAACTGCCTGTCAGCCGTCATGTCTTGGGAGCGCTTCTCCACTCCCCCCTTGCAATGCCATGACTTATCCGGGGAGTCCCTGACCCCCGGAATATTTCCAATCACAAGAGCATATATCGGGTTCTTGATACACATGGCTTCAACTGTACCCTTAAAATAAGGAGTATCAACTTCTACTCTAGCCACGGGAAATCTCCTCACAGTACTATCAATTAGCATGCAAAATTGTTCCTTATCTGTCAATTCACAATCTTTCACCAAAGATCTATCAATTGTAACACCAGAACAACCCGTGTCTCGTAACACATCGACTTGCGAATGACCAACAAAACCTTTACTTACTGGCATTCCTTTACTGACCTCTGGCTCTAGACATTAACCACTAATAAACGGGACTCTCTTCCCATCAGCTAATAATAAATGACCATTCTCAATATTGTTCCTGATATCAATGCATGCAGTGCTCATGTGGTCTCTATTATTAATGATACCCTTACTGTTATCTGATTTAAAACCTACTTGTTTTCTTCCCCCGACATTCCTTCGCCACGTGACCCTTTCGGTCACAGACGAAACATAAACGGTCATCTCGCACCTGGTTTCTTTGGGGAATTCCCCTTTGCTTGTCTATCTGCGACGCTTCCTTACTTACCTTATTGAACCTTGGCGGAACATGTCCGCTTGGACCTGTCGACCCGTCGTGTGCCTCAACATATTTTTGCCCCAAATCTATTAGCTCCTATAAGTCTTTGGGCCTACGCTCTTTCAAAAACAAGGACATTTCCTTAGAACAACTTGACAGAAACTGTTCTCTCATCATCAAATCTTTCAGAGATTCAAACGACTGCTCAACCTCAGCCAGATCTATCCACCTACTGTACAATCGCCGTAACCGTGCCAAAAACTGAAAAAAACAGTCTCCCCCCTCTCGGGTTTGACTTCACGGAACTTAACCCTGACCCTTCTTCGGTCAATTCATACCTCTTTAAAAGTGCCCTTTTCAAAACAGTGTAGTCGGTCGCTTCAGATGGCGGGAGTGCGGTGTACACATCTAACCCCTTGCCAGTGAGAAGTGGTGAAAGAGAAATTGCCCAATGATCTTCGTTCCAATTTTGACCCTGGACAAAGCTTTCAAAACGTTCTAGAAAGGCGTCCATATCATCTTTGCCTTCTGCAAATGTAGGAAGTTTAGGGCGCAGTGCCTTTATTTCCGGAGCCCTGGCCAGCTCCGACCATGTAGTACCCACCCCAAGTTCAGACCTTAACCTCAACAATTCCATTTCCTTTTCAGTTTCCTCTATTCTAAGCTGGGCCTCCTCCTTTCTAATTTTTGCCTCCTCCCGTTTAAAAGTCGTCTGCCTCTGCTGTTCCTCCTTTTGGGCATCCCTTTCCATCTGGACAAAATCTGATAACTCCGTACCACTCAGACCCATCTTTTCCCCTGAAGCACTAGTTGAGTTGCAGTCTCCATATTTAATGAACATGCAATACCGACTTTCAACCAGGGATGTCAGTTTCTTCCGCGTAATTAGTTCAAATAGAACACTCATTTAACACTTTTCGTTGGAAGATAACAGCAGGTCTTCCCAGTATCAGCGCTAGCAGAATTTCGAAATGATTGGCTCCCGAACCTTCGTTCTATGGGTTAATGAGTAAACCTACTAGAAACTGCAAGCCATACGAGTTTCTTTGTATGGATCACTATCCTGGTAGCAGCCTCGCCATATGTAACCGGACGTATCCTAAAATTAACCCTTAACGGGTGAATAAGTTGGGGATACCAGATGTTTCTTAGGTGCACTTTCTTTGTGCTTGATCTAACCCATAAAATAAAGTGTTCAAGAAAATATCATTTAATAAAGTTGAAACATGAGAAATTTTGAGAGGGTTAACAGATAGAAAAATAATGATACCTTTATAAATTGAACCTAACGACCTCGGGCACAAGCTACAGTGTCCATTCCGTTGTTATGTTCATGAAGGCCTTCACTTCCTCCTTGCGCTAGGTGGTGATTATTAGAGGTGTATCGCAGCTGTAGGAATCTTCTGCATGATGGGCTGAAATTAACGACGAAACGGTGCCGGGCTCCTTATTGGGTTATTTCGTGCCGTGCTGCAAGCTTTGTCCCCGGGAGAATAACGTGATAAAATGTTCATTCACAGGTGACATCCCTGACGACAATGTTCTTCTATTCCTTGCCAATCTCGCGTACACAAGTTGTCAGTCGCTGGAATGAGCATATTCCTTATCCCTCAACTTCAGGTTCATTTTGTCTGGGGGTCGCGAACTGGACACATTTCGTTTCATGAAAGCATAACACAAACTAAACGTTGTATATATATGATGTTACATGTCCATTCTCGCTGGAAAACAGTTCAACCGCCGCGAACAGCGGACCACAGTTCTTCACGTCTCTACCTTGCCATGGTCAAAACAATTGTCTCTCGCACTTTTCAAGCGTCCACTTTCAGTCTACCGTGGGAACGTAAAATTTCTCATGGAATAAAATGCTGACTGGTAAGATTCACACTGCTATAATCCAGTTGGTGGATCTAATTTCTATTTACCGTGAGAAGCGAAACCTACTATGGCCAGAAACTGACGTCCACGGTACACCCTTACCAAGACGATACGCATATGTACCTAAGTTCTGTGACAGGAATATTCTGGATTTCAGGCATGTCTATTTCAAATCGATGAGGTCCTGGAAGGAGACCACTCTTTGAACTCCTGTAAAACGTCTGTGAACTGAAAATGAATAGTGAATAGTGAAGATTTAGAATAAAATGCGAAGTGGTAGCAGCTGATGCAGTAGGCCTTTTAATTTTTTTTATAAAGGATAAAAATGCCCCCCCCCCAAAAAAAACAAAAAAACAACTCAATTACAAAATTAATCAGTTCAGCGGGATCGCGGTGGGTCATTGGGTGAGATAATGTACTGCAAAACGAAGGTCCAGGATTCGATCCCCGCCAGAGGCAACTACGTTGTGTCCTTGGGCAAGACTCTTAATCCCAATTTCCCACTCGGTGGGGTGGGGGGGGGGGGGGGGTGCACGGTGGCACTGTGTGCACGTCGATGGTAAACTTGCTTTCAACCAATGCTAACCTTGCTTGTGCGGAGTTCGTACGTTGGATAGTCTGACAATTGCTCGCCGCTGATCGATGGTTCCCTACTGGTACTTCAGCTTTCTTCACCCATAAAACTGTCATAAACACGAGTTTACCCTGACTGTCGAAATTGTCGTTACACACCAAATACCCTCCCCCACCTCCACCCAAAATAAAAAAAAAACAAAAATAAAAAAATAAAAAAAAAACAAACAAACCAAAAATCAAGAACAGTTCAGTATTGTTTGATAGAGTTCATTGAACTCTGTCTGACAAGATTAAAATAGTTAAAATTCCAAGCTTCAATATGGGTAAATTGACTACTCGTTGTCGGGTCTATTTTGAGTAATTAGTTTTGCCCATATTCAATCGAACGCACCAACAGAACACATTCTCTTCATATTATAGACCAAGGCATATAGTAACCGCTCTACCATAGAAACCAACATGGCGGCCTCCAGTCTACAAAATCCACGACGAAAACACGTTTCATCCAAACAGCATGCACACTGACAGCACGTATCGCCGCGACAAGGAAGTCACGACATGGCCGCCAACACGGCTGCCATGTCAACCTCAGATGAAACCCACAATCCACAGCGACATGGCGTCACATCTGAGGTCAATAGCGTTGTCAATCACATCGGGTCTATGCTTTTAGTATAATGGATTAGTCAATTTTGAAGCATACGTTATCGTATGTAACAGCATATCCTATAGTGGGTGTTAATGGGGAGAGGGGGGGGGGGGGTTAGTTGTGTTGAAGGTGGTCACAAGAAATTCCTCAAAGGGAATGATCTTTGCATATTAATAGAAAGAGTTCCGATGGAGTATTCTAGTGAACATGTTTGTCTGCTTGTCTGCCTGCCTATCTAACCAAATAGATACGATGATAAGGCACGCTCAGCGCCGCTCTTCCTATGGCCAAAGTAGTAAATGGCCATAAGCCTCCGACCTCAGGGGGCCCCCTACCCTCAACACGGGGTCCACAGGGTCAAAAGGTTAAAGGGTCCCACAAGCTGACAGGCGAGAGAGAGAGAGAGAGAGAGAGAGAGAGAGAGAGAGAGAGAGAGAGGATGTCCGTGTGTATTTGTAGGAATTTGAATTTGTGTATCTTTAATCGCTAACTGGCATCTCTTCGTGTACACCTTGCATAGTTCCGCCGACCGCTGAGGGACCCTCATATCGGTTCTCAAGACTAGACGGGCCCATTCATCAATTCTGTTCAGAGATCTTTGTTAAAAGCTGGTTTGTACGACTTAATTCAAATCAATTTTTAAATCCCCCCCCCCCCCTCCCCACTGAGCCAAACCATTCCACTGCTTCTTGTGGCCATGGGCCCCCACACTATCTGGTCGCCTGTGCATATGCGTCTCTGATTCTCTTTGCCTGTATGTCTGGTTGTAGACTGTTTGTCTGTCTTTATCTATCTATCTCTCCTCCCTCCTCCCTATCTCCCAGTCGCTCTTTTTATTTCAACGTTAAATAAAACTTACTTCTTACATCTGTAATCATTGTGAAGGGTGAATTACTGTGGAAACTGTCGTTGATGTCCCAAGAAAGCTTCAAACCCATAGATTTCATAATCGTTTCCCCCGTCGATTTTTGCCATCCGCGAATCGTCAGTGTTGTCCTAATCTCGTCTGGTCCGAAATATCCCCTTATGTGGTTGTTTTGGGCTATATTGTGTGTTGCAGGTGTAACTCTCTATGCAGTTTTTCTGTTCCAAACGCACGCGGAGACACGTTAAACCGGAATGTCGGTTCAGAATGGTCTATCCCCTCGGGAACCCATCCCATTTTCGCGAAAACTGACGCCAGGTGACGACAATTTGTTCCTTTGAGGGAACTTACGATACCATCTTGTTTCACTTCACCTACCATTGCCCACGTGGGGGCACGGGGGCGTTGTGTACTGAGGCGTACTGCACGTCGATGGTGCACTTGTCTTCAACCAATGCTAACCCTGCATGTGTGGAGTTAGTATGTTGGGGAGCTGACAGCTGCTTGCTGTTGCTCGATGGTTCTCTCCGGGTACTCCGGCTTCCTCCACCCGTAAAATTGACGTAGTCATGATTAGCCATTCTGCAGAAATATGTGACCTTAAACACTAATAAATAAATAAATAAATAAATAAATAAATAAATAAATAAATAAATAAATAAATAAATACCATCGTGTTTGCCGAAGATCTGCAATCTGCTGTTGCTTAAAAATTTTATAGCAACTTCTCCGATAATTTTTCTTTGTGAATTTGAGGCACGGAATTCCCTGAAATATCGTATTAGTCAGAAAAAATCACGCGAGTGACGACTTTAGGACCTTGACGGCCCGGCCTTAGGTACATTGACGTTAGTTCTTGAGAACAATATAAGTTACCTCCGCCAACATGTATGGTACATGGAGATTTAATTTGGATGTCGGTTTTTATAATGAGACACCCAGGCATTAAATCTCCACATATCACACATGTTTGCGGAGATAACGTTTTTGTCCCGTTTGAAACACAATATAAACATACTGGAAATAGATTTGTCGACGCATTTCTCAGCTCCAAAATCACTTGGACCAAATTCGTGATAATTATTTTGTTTTTTTAATCGCAGAAGACAACAGATAGAGTTACATCCCGTGGGTCGTTAAGGAAACGAGTAAACAGTATTTTGTTGACATATCGTCCCCTGAGTTCCAATGTGTACTATGTGCCTATTGGCACATAGAACACATTGGTACTTAGGGGACGAATTATTTGCTCTTATTTTATTTTTAGGATTGAATTGTCAAAAATCTGATGATATTTGTGACTATTTTCGGGGTTTCTGGTTCGATTTTTATTTCGAGGCGAGCAAAAGCGGAAAGCTTTCGTTTAATCCATGTACCCCCGATGTTTCGCGTGCACTTATACCCTGGATGTTGCATGCTGTCATATATCTTGGATGCTGGGTGTACCCTTTGTCATGGCTATTTGTCCAAGGCATTCTGACCAATCAAAAGACAGAATTTATCGGGATATAGGGACAATATAATTTTAAATGTTCCAAAACAAATGCCGCCTCATATCCTCTCACTGTGCATGAATAAATAAACTTCTTGAAGAGAATTATAGACAGATGGGCGATTCCGTAACATCCTTCCTGAATGGCAAGACCTAGAAATACGTATTGTGCCGCAAGGTGGGGGATGATATTACATCTATGTCTCAATATATCATGCAGGAAAAAAAAAAAAAAAATAAAAAAAAAAAAAAATGAAATAATTGATTATTCAAGATATTTCCTTCGCGAATGTTGCCTCCTGGTGGCGTAAGTAAAATTTTAAACATTTCCAAAAATAGCATTATAGCATTGAAATACTTATTGTCACATAATGTGTAATTTAACCTTCTAGCTAACCTAACGACTAGAACTGGCCGGCACTGTTCACAAAAAATCGCCATGCAAATTTTAGTATTTTTTTCAATTTTTGTCACAAAAAAGCTTATGACCCTCCCATTGGAACGAGCTCGCCGAAAACATACCTTATGATCCCCCATTGGTTAGAACCAATGAGGGATCATAAGGTATGTTTTCGAGACAAAAAATGAAAATATTTTGTTTAGCTGGAAACGTTTTCTGCAATGTCGTCTGCAATTTGTATCAGGCAGACAGTTAATGAAAAATAAGAGATTAATTCATTTCTACTTCCGAAACCAATTATGGTTATGAATCGACGTTGACTTCTGACGTCATTCTCGTGTCAGACGTGTTGTGAACGATATTTTTCGTAATAAGAGGCTATTTGATAGTGACTATGTGATAAACAGGGCCATAGCTAACAAATATTTTATTTGAGGGGGAGGGGGAGGGGGTAGGACGTTTGTGCGGTCATATCGCCCTATTATTTGGGACATATCTAATTACTTACATGGCAGGGAATTTATTAGAGTTTTGTGACAGTGCTGTCAATTACACACCAGCTAGGTGGAGGTGACCGACCACCTGGGTGTTTTCAACAGGTCCTGGTCATAAAAAACCCATTTGTTGCTCAACCTCTGCCTGACGACGCTCATGATAGCGATATATATTGTTTTTCTTACGGGGGGAGGGGGGCACCCCCTAAAAGTTACGCCCCTGGTGATAAAGCTCTGTATAGTTATGGGTGGGGAAAAATATCAACCTGGAAAACTAAAAGTTTATTTCAGTTTGCACGAATAAGATACAGATTTCACATATCCTTTACTGAAAAAAAAGAAAAAAATTCTGAAAACTGACTACATTTGCCTCCCAAACCGGACTGACAGTGGATGGTAGAGAGAATGCCATCTTGAAACACCACTCTTCTCCACTCTGTTCTATTAGTTCTTCGTAGTAAATAAACGGCGGATCGTTCACGAAGGATTTTGTCGGAAATTCGAGTTCTGTCAAAAATTCCTACTCTGGCGATTGTCCATCTATGTTAAACATTTTATTTGAAGTGAATTTTAGACATCTACGAAACCCATACGTATCTTCTCTCCCCCCCCCCCACCCCCCCTCCCCCCAAAAAAATCGATCGAGCAATTGCTCGTTGGCTCATTTGCTCGATGGGATTCGAGTCGTTCGAACAATATGCCGAGTCACTCGATCGAGCAATTACTCTAAAGCTCATTTGCTCGATGGGATTCGAGTCATTCGAGCAATGGTTTATCAGTAACTGCTCGATTGCTTAAAATGGGGCTTCACATGTCCGTTTGGGTGGTTGGGTGGTTTGGTGGAGATTTTGGTGGTCTGTAAGGGTGGTCGGGTCTATTTGGGTAATTCTTCGAGAATTCTGGGAGAATTGTAAGTCAGAAAAATACTCTTGTTCAATCGAACGCATCCCCAGGAGACCCCTTGGTACAATAGCACTACGTGCTACTATTATAAGCCAAAAGAATGGCGGTCCTGAATAGAGTTCTGAAAGAATTCGAAATAGTACAAATTGTCGGGTTGTTTTTGGTAATTAGATTTACTCTTCTTCAAAGGAACATACCCTCAAAACATACCCCGTCCTATTGCAGAAAAATTGGGTTACATAGCAACCACGTGCTACCATAGAAACCAAGATGGCGGCCCCCAGTATACAAAATGGACGACGGAAACACTATCACCTTAACAACACGCGCTGCGCATGCGCACTCACACCACGTATCACTATGAAGATGACGTCACAACATGGCCGCTCACGCGGGTTACCATGACAACACAACATGGCGGCACTGGGTTGCGTGACATGACGTCACTTCCTAGGTCCGGCACCGAGGTCCGGCAACCTAGAGGTGAAAACCACATTACACACTACTAATCAGGGTCACCTTGTGTCGCACAGTTTTACGGGTTGAGGAAGCCGGAGTACCCGGACAGAATCAACGAGCAACGGGGAGCAACAGCCAGACTCCCCAATGTATTAACAAGCAGGGTTAGCAAATTTGGTTGAAGACAAGTGCACCATCAACTTGCAGTGCGCCTTAGTACACAGTGCCACCGTGCCCCCATGTGGGCAACCGGGATGAAGTGCCTTGCCTAGAGACACAACACAGATAATCTTGGCGGGGATCGAACCGGTGCATGTAGATAGAGTATCGACGATAGTTTACCTTCAGTATTCAGCGCTGTGGAGAGTCCGGGATGATGGGGGGACGACCCTCCACCCTGTTGTCTCCATGGAGGCAACAAACTTCTGCATCGATTTTTATGCGATTGTTTTCCAAGGTGTCGGCTAATTTTTGTTGAGGGAGGTTGCAAGAGCAGAACAGGGGGAGGGGGAAACAGATTTACAACTTTTGAATTTGTTTTAACCCTTCACCCATCGCGAATAGAATGTGATATTTCATTATTCTTTAAAAACTAAAAAAATATTTTTGTTGCAAAACCAAAGATTATGACTCGTCATTGCTTGTTCCAATGAGGAGTAATACGTGATGTTTTGAACTCAAAAATTAAAAAAAAACAATTAGCGTATTATAACCGGAACGCACAGTTGTTCAAGTCCACACCTAAAGTGACAGGGGTGAATGATGCATAGTATAAACTGTTCTAAATAAGATTTTTCTTGCAATGACTTCGAACAAGATTTTGCCCTCGCTAAATTCCTATGAAATGTTTGGAATATTACACTACTCAATTAATATCACTTTGGACTTCACAAGTTTCTTATTCTTATTAGCGCCAAGTAATTGTTAGTTATTAAATTTTAGATGCAATTTAGTTATTTGTACCTGCAATTTACTAAATTGTACCGGCATTTTAATAAATTGTAGATGCAATTTAGCTAAATTGTGGCTACAGTTTATTGAATTGTACCTGCAATTTTCACCTACAATTTAGCAAAATTGCAGCTATAATTTACTAATCTGCAGCGACAATTTAACATCTTCACTCTTATTGGTCACGCTAAATTGCAGCAGCAATTTAACTCAACCAATGAGGGATACGGGCACGCTATTTGACCTTGTTTCAGTGTTTGAGAAGAGTGGATGGGAAGTCATCAATCTTAGAGGTGAGTTTTCAAGCTGTAGGATATCGAGCGTGCGCGTACACAATGAGTTCTGTAGAATAGCCTTGCTTATATTAATAAGTAATGTTATCATAAAAGGTCATCAGAAAAAAACACTCAGCTGACTCTGAGCCATGAGGTGTCAGTGAGAAGGAGGGTTCCACCTTCCAACCTGGCCAATCAAGACTGAATAAAACTAATGTTATTGCCGAGTTTTGTCTCCAAATTTTTCCCGGGTAGGTTCCCAAGCCCTTCCAATTAATTGAAATCAACTTGTCTCAAGAACGTAACAAAATTTAAAACAAAATCAGCGATAATGTACACAAAAGTCATCAACCACATTTTTGCTTCACGAAGGCTAAACATGTACTTTTCTCAGTGCTCCAAAATCATAGCTTATTGACCTTCACTGGGACGATATGCGTTTTCGAAACATATCCAATTTCGTAATCACTTTATTGATTGAATCTGTAAAATGAAATTGGACCAGTGTGCTACCTCTCCCCGAGGGTGGTGGGGTGCTATTTTTCGTGTCTTTTCATCAAGTATAGTCTGCCACTTCATTAGAAGAATTAGTAGAATTATTGGTGCAGCCATCATCGACAAGTACAATCTGCCTCAGACTGGTCTCGTGGAGGAAGATTAGTCACGGATTCGGCGGATAGGCAATAGTCAACCATCCCTTACAGAAAACCAACGGCCCTCGTCGGGGTGCCACCAAAAAAGACCCTAACTTCCCTGATTCGGAAGCAGGCCTGCTTTTTAACACATTTGGCGGGGACAAAAATGCGTTCTGTGGACGTTTACAAAAAGGGCCATTGGCGGGGCGCAGGATCAACACTCGCCTCCCAAGGGTGGCCGACCACCTCCGGGGATGGAGTGAAGGATGATAGAAAGTCCATAACGGTTATAATGGTCGCATAACGGTTATAGGGGGTAAGAAAAGAAGAAAAAAAGTGAGTGTATGCTTGTATGGGACTCTTGTCTGTCTTTCAGATGATCTGTTGCCCGTGTCCCCATTACCAGTGGGGTCAGATGGACCAAAACAATTGCTATCGATTTTGTCATGGGGTGCCGTATGGGGATGCCCATTTTAACACTGTTGGCAATGGAAATATACCCAGTCATTATTTTTCTTGTGCTCTAACAGCTAAGTATTCTTCTTTAGAACCTTTGGGTCAAGTCTAAACTACTTTGTTACAAAGCATCTCGGTGGAGGTTTTTCCCCCAAAGTTACTATGCCCTTTGGGGTGAGGATAATGCTCCATAAGCCTAAAACGGTTTAAAAATTATCCTCTCAGAGCCACTTGCAGTAATGCTGAGATTTCTGGTATGGAACTTACTTTAGTGATGCAGATTCATCCTTTTTCAAAGGAACTCAGTAGGTCAAAATTTGGGCTCCACTCAAAATTCCTATTTCCAGAACCAGTGGGCTGATTTGAACCAAATTTGTCATGTTGTATTGTCGTAAAGCGTATACTATGGGAAAATTAGCTCACTCAAAGCGCTTGTCAACTTAAACCTTTTTATACACATTTTACGACGGTAACCTGTCGTTCTTCAACTGAAAGTCGGTAGCCAGACTACTGGATCGAACCAGATTAACCGCAACAGCTAATCACCACCAGACACCGTAGGGCTGCGATTTATAGAAAGTTCACTCTTTATGATTTTGGGTGTATAAATCGGGGAGAAACATGTAAACGTCTGGTGGACGTAATGGGTGGCTATAGGTGTATTGATTGTACTAGGCTTTGACGCACTGTTATTTATTGCGTTTTACGACACTTTCAACAACCAGGATCATATCGTGTCGGTGGAGGAAGCCGGAGTTCTGGGATAGAACAGTCGAACAGCGGCGAGTAACTGTCAGACTCTCCAACGCACTAACCTGTGTTAGCATTGGTTGAAGGCGTGTGTTCCATTGGCGTGTTATACGGCTTAGCACACTTTGCCACCGTGTTCCCACATAAGCAATCCGGATTAAGTGTCTTGCTCAAGGACACAGGGTGAGTGACACGGACCCGGCTCGAAATTTTAACCATTCGGTCTCAAGTTCGACAATGTAGTCAGTCAGTGTGTGCTTTAACTCGTTGAAATGAATAAAGAAATTTTGAGTGAAGCAGTTGAGCTGTTTGGGTGAACAACGTGTTATTAATTTTTGTTTGTCTGTGTGTGTGTGTGGGGGGGGGGGGGGGGGGGTGGGGGGGGTGGTGGTTACGCGCAATGAAGGCGCACGTGGCCGCCTATATGGGCGCGAGCTCTGTACCAACCACTTTTGTAATACAACCACTTTTGCAATAAAATTTATTACAAAAGTGGTTAACGCGTACCAACCACTTTTGCAATAAAACCACTTTTGTAATAAACTAACCATTATTGTAATAAAATCATTTCGGTGATAAATCACGGACGTCCATTTTATAGTCGGACATTAGGGTGGGGTGAGGGACAAGTTTACCTAAACATGTTTGTGTGTCGTTCGATGGAATAACGTGTCCATTCACCTATTGAAACTTAATAGTGACTGAAGAAAGTACGAAAGCACTTTTACAATAAACTTTATTACAAAAGTGGTTATCGCGTTCCAACCACTTTTGTAATAAAACCACTTTTGTAATAAACTAACCATTATTGTAAGAAACTCATTTCGGTGATAAATCACGGACGTCCATTTTATAGTCGGACATTGGGGTGGGGTGAGGGACTAGTTTACCTGAACATGTTTGTGTGTCGTTGAATGGAATAACGTGTCCATTCACCTATTAAAACTTGGTAGTGACTGAAGAAAGTACGCAACCACTTTTACAATAAACTTTATTACAAAAGTGGTTATTGCGTACCAATCACTTTTGTAATAAAACCACTCTTGTAATAAACTAACCATTATTGTAATAAACTCATTTTGGTGATAAATCACGGACGTCCATTTTATAGTTGGACATTGGGGTGGGGTTAGGGACAAGTTTACCTAAACATGTTTGTATGTCGTTCAATGGAATAACGTGTCCAACCCATTCACCTGTTGAAACTTGGAAGTGACTGAAGTAACCACTTTTGCAATAAACTTTATTACAAAAGTGGTTATCGCGTACCAAGCACTTTTGTACTAAACTAACCATTATTGCAACACACCTATTTTTGTGATGAATCACGAACGTTCATTTTATAGTTGGACATTGAGGTGGGTTGAGAGCTAGTTTACC
Organism: Pictodentalium vernedei; assembly: GCA_031216915.1. Classification (NCBI taxonomy): domain Eukaryota; kingdom Metazoa; phylum Mollusca; class Scaphopoda; order Dentaliida; family Dentaliidae; genus Pictodentalium; species Pictodentalium vernedei. The sequence continues at coordinate 371,993,456 of CM062294.1, read as the reverse complement.
TAAACATGTTTGTGTGTCGTTCAATGGAATAAAGTGTTCATTCACCAGTTATACGTGGCAGTGTCTGAAGAAAGTACGCAACCACTTTTACAATAAACTTTATTACAAAAGTGGTTGTCGCGTACCAACCACTTTTGTAATAAAACCACTTTTGTAATAAACTAATTATTATTGTAATACACCTATTTTTGTGATGAAGCACGGACGTCCATTTTATGGTCGGACGGTGTGTTTGTTTGGAGAGGGAGTACCACAAAGTAGCGTCAAATCTTTTCCCAAATTTGGTGGGCACTAAACTCTTACTGCACACGGATTGATGGGGAAAGCTGGGTTTCACGTCTATCGCTTTGATATGTCTGCCTGAATTCCTCCTACGGGCACAGTTTGTCTTAAACCCCGTAGTTCCTATCGATCTTGTTGTCCCTTTTTATAGGTCGGGTTGAATTCTTCCGCACACTGTTAACCCCAAATGAGGCGAGAAAATTAGAAATTTTATCACACACTATTGACTGGTGTTAGTAAATTATCACAATACAGGTGGACGTGCATCAGCCACCAACATCGCTGAAGTTAAGCTCTGTTGAACCCGGTTAGTCTATTGATGGGGTGACCATTCAGTGATTGATTTGGTTTAACACTTCGTGCCCTTGGGTAAGGTACTTTACCTCGACTGCTCGCATGTGGAGCGGGTGGGGAAGCTGACGGTGTTCTGAGATGGACTGGGGTGCACGCGTCTTAACCTTAATTATCCTGACTGTGTTGCGACGTACTGATGTACAGTACGTAGTGCAGTCTTGGCTTATGTGACGTTGAAGAGGTTATAGGGTCTCGTCGCTGCTTGGTGGTTCTCTTCTGGTACATCGGCTTCCTCCACTCATAAAACTGTCACCGACACAAAATGACTCAGACTATATAAGTGTCGTAAAACACCAATAAATAAATAAATAAATAAATAAATAAATAAATAAATAAATAGACCCACTGAATACCGTTTTTCGTCGAATGGAACAATGAATGCTGTGAAAATGAGCACATTGCGCGCAAAATCATATGTCAGTAGTATGTCTCGGGCTTTTCACCCCCATTCTGGATGACCTCGGTGGATGACCTCGGAAGTGACGTCATGTCACGTGATCTAGTGGCGTCATGTTGTGTTGTCATGGTAACCCGCGTGAGCGGCCATGTTGTGACGTCATCTTCATAGTGATTCGTGTTGTTAGTGCGCATGCGCAGCGCGTGTTGTTAGGGTGATACGTGTTTCCGTCGTCCATTTTGTATACTGGAGGCCGCCATCTTGGTTTCTATGGTAGCACGTGATTGCTATGTTACCTAAGGCTTACAATAGGACAGGGGTATGTTCGGAGGGTATGTTCGATTGAATCGGAGTATTATCTGGAACGACTTCGCTGGATAATTACCACAAACAACCCGACAACTTGTATTATTTCGAATTCTTCCAGAATTGTCTGCTTCTATCTATATATGCAATAGTTATCGTTTATCTGGCCATGTTCCTTTATTCTAGAGTATACTCCAGTAGCGTAGAAGCGCCTATCAGTTGGAACAGCTTTGCTTATTGTTACTATATTTAGCTATTTCTGGTCTATTCTTGTTAGTTCTGATCCTATTCCGTGTACTCTTGTTGTTTCATTTATCTAGATCATTTATAACCAATCAGACTGCTTGCTTTCCCATAATCTATATACAGAGTTATCCCCCTTTTGTATAACAAAAGCAGTCCCAAAGCCAATAAGCTATCGAGCAGTTACTGATAAGTCATTGCTCGAACAACTGGAAGCCCATAATTTTGCAAAACACCTGTGGCTATGGAATCCCTTTTTTGTCGTATGAGGCCATGAGGGCTATGTAAAAGCCCTCAATGAGTCCTCATTTAATTTCCCTCATAGCCTCATTGAATTTTGAGGTTATGTGGACCTTGAAAAATCCCTCAATGAGGTATAATTTTCAACGACTCTTAGCCTCATTTCAGTATTTAACAGGTATATCCTATGGAATCCCATTTTGGAAAACGCCTGTGACTGTGGAATCCTTTTTTTGTCGTATGAGGCCATGAGGGCTATGTAAAAGCCCTCAATGAGTCCTCATTTATTATCTCTCATAGCCTCATTGAATTTTGAGGTTATGAGGACCATTAAAAATCCCTCAATGAGGCATAATTTACTACGACTCTTATCCTCATCTCGGTATTTGAGGATACCCATGGCCTGGTATTGTATTATTCGAGGATACCTATCGAGGATACCTTTTATGGGATACTTATCTGAGGATACCATATAGGCTGTACATATCCATATAGGTCTCTCTTGCTGGCCCTTAGTACTATTAATCCACCTGATGCTTTATGTTATCCTATGACTGGTATAGGTAGTATGCAATGCTAGGCATAGGGGTATTGTGGGTAGGGGTACTGCCTGGTAGTTTAGAACGGTACTATAGCATGGCGGTATATACACCTATAGGCCCCTGTTAGTGCTTGGTACTATTAACCAACCGATTGCTTTGTTTTATTATATGGCTGGTATATGTAGTACGTTATGGTAGACCTAGTGATTTTGTGGGGGTGGGGGCAATGCTTGGTAGTTTAGAACGGTAGTATAGCATAGGCTGTACATATCCTTGTAGGTCTCTTGCTGGCCCTTGGTACTACTGATCCACCAGATGTCTGGTAATACAGAACGGCAGCAGAGTATGGTTGGTATATTCCCCTATAAGTCCCATCCTAACCGTTCATAGTATTAACCTACCAAATGCTTTGTATCATCCTGTTACTGGTAAGTTGGTACGTAATACCAGTAGTTCCTACCTTATTCCGAGTACTCTTGTTGTTTCATTTATCTAGATCATTTATATAAATTATAATTAACCGATTAGATTGCTTGATTTCCCATAACCTGTACTTAATCGTACAGAGTTATCTCCCTTCTGCATAATAAAAACCTATATCAATGGCAATATCCCGGCACCCCAACTTCGGCACCCCCTTTTTGAAAAGCATATGGCCTTCGGCACCCTTTTTTCTGAAATGAGGATAAGAGTCGTATTAAAAATCCCTCATTGAGGGATTTTTAATACGACTCTTATCCTCATTTCAGAAAAAAGGGGTGCCGAAGGCCATATGTTTTTCAAAAAAGGGGTGCCGAAATTGGGGTGCCTTCTGGAGAATCCCTTTTTTGTCAAATGAGGATAAGAGTCGTATTAAAAATCCCTCAATGGGGGTCTAATTTACTACGACTCTACGAGATGAGGATAAGAGTCGTAGTAAATTATGCCTCATTGAGGGATTTTTAATGGTCCTCATAACCTCAAAATTCAATGAGGCTATGAGGGATAATAAATGAGGACTCATTGAGGGCTTTTACATAGCCCTCATGGCCTCATACGACAAAAAAAGGGATTCCACAGTCACAGGCGTTTTCCAAAATGGGATTCCATAGGATATACCTGTTAAATACTGAAATGAGGCTAAGAGTCGTAGAAAATTATACCTCATTGAGGGATTTTTCAAGGTCCTCATAACCTCAAAATTCAATGAGGCTATGAGGGATAATAAATGAGGACTCATTGAGGGCTTTTACATAGCCCTCATGGCCTCATACGACAAAAAAAGGATTCCATAGCCACAGGTGTTTTGCAAAATTATGGGCTTCCAGTCGTTCGAGCAATGACTTATCAGTAACTGCTCGATAGCTTATTGGCTTTGGGACTGCTTTTATTATACACAAGGGAGATAACTCTGTATATAGATTATGGGAAAGCAAGCAGTCTGATTGGTTATAAATGATCTAGATAAATGAAACAACAAGAGTACACGGAATAGGATCAGAACTAACAAGAATAGACCAGAAATAGCTAAATATAGTAACAATAAGCAAAGCTGTTCCAACTGATAGGCTCTTCTACGCTACTGGAGTATACTCTAGAATAAAGGAACATGGCCAGATAAACGATAACTATTGCATATATAGATAGAAGCAGACAATTCTGGAAGAATTCGAAATAATACAAGTTGTCGGGTTGTTTGTGGTAATTATCCAGGGAAGTCGTTCCAGAAAATACTCCGATTCAATCGAACATACCCTCCGAACATACCCCTGTCCTATTGTAAGCCTTAGGTAACATAGCAATCACGTGCTTCCATAGAAACCAAGATGGCGGCCTCCAGTATACAAAATAGACGACGGAAACACGTATCACCCTAACAACACGCGCTGCGCATGCGCACTAACAACACGTATCACTATGGAGATGACGTCACAACATGGCCGCTCACGCGGGTTACCACGACAACACAACATGGCGCCACTAGGTCACGTGACATGACGTCACTTCCGAGGTCATCCACGGACGACATCCAGAATGGGGGTGAAAAGCCCGAGACATACTACTTATGTCTCAAAATGAAGATTATGAAAATGAGTTCAATGCGTGCAAAATCATACGTATCATAGCCTCATTTTGATATTTTTGGATCCACCGAGTCACTAACTAGGCCTCATTAAATGGATTCTAAGGGAAAATCATTTTACATACAGGCACTTTCTGCTTTCAATGGAGATAACACTTGTTATTTTTTTAAACAATAAACAGAGAGGGAAAATGGAAGAAGAGAAGCCTCCTCCGCTTCTAGCGCCCCTAGCACCCCGGTTTCTGCTACCTGACCGCCCCTGCCCCTTGCCGTCCATACCCCAAGAGCTTCTGGTTCCCTGCCGCCTCTGCCGCCTCATCCCGAGAGCTCCTGGTCCCCTTCGCCCCTGCCGCTGCCGTCCATCGTGTCTGGAAGACGCAATATTTTCTGAAAAATTTCCATCCATGGATAGATTTTTAGACATTGTCAAGCTGTTTTGGGTAACTCTATATTTAATATCGGTTGTTTGGGGTAATTCCATATTTTCCCAAAACACACTCCGTACAAACATTGGATCCGGAACATTTCCACGTCCCAGCTACAACATTAACATGGTTACCAGAGTAAAATCCACTAAAATACACGAAAGTCGGGTTCATTTGTGTAATTCTATACTACCGGAACATACTCCCCTCGAATCAAACATGCCCTCAAAACATACCTCCGATCTTATACCAAGAGGAAAGGTTTCGTCACCAGGCAACCACGTGACATTTGAGAAATCAAGATGGCGCCCCTATACACAAATGGACGACCAAAACACGTGTCCCCATATACACCCAAGCTGCGCATGCGCATTCGAACCTCGTATCGCTATGACAATGACGTCACAACATAACTACGCACATTGGTTACATGTCAACACAACATGGGCGCCCGCAGTCACGTGACATGACGTGAATTCCAAGATCCATCTAAATTACAAGAGGGCGCCTTTGGCTGGTCTACTGTTGTACTAAACGGCTGCTATTAGGGATGTGTTAGCAGGTCTGACTCTGCAACCGTGAAAAGGGTCTCACATCATATCACTTCTGACACATGAATCTAAACTTTCGCCGTTTGGCCTTTTTTTTTTTTTTTTTAATGAACATAACAAAGATAACAAATATTGAGTATTCAGTAGTAAACTCAACTGCACGTTATCCCTCTGGTCTTGTCTCTCCGCGTGCCACAAGACAAGTAAAACATGGCCCTTTGCCTTTTGGTACACGAAAGAATGACGCAACTTGGACGCTGGTGATAAACTGGATTCAACTTTGATCCCTTTTCATCCATGAAAAGGATTCACCACTGGCCCGATTGCTCGCTCTGAAGCGGAGTAATAAATTACGTGCAGTCGCACACGTAATCTTATCAAACATCTGAGTCTGAACTTTCATGAGCCCAATTTGGCACTGTAACAATTGACTACAGGCGGTTGGTATGTTGCCATACCGGAAGGATGAGTGTTTCAGTTGGCAATATAACAGTTGGCAAATGTATAGTAGTCAAAAGAAATTTATTTACTCTGATCTAGTCATTCCACATAACACGAAACCAGTTACGCATGCCCCTGATCTTGTTCGGCATGGACGGAGTGCGCAACGGTTAACTTATCCGTAGCAATAATAGTGTCTGAACTTTCATCGTTCTTGAAAAGAAATAACCTATGCTTAATGCAGAATAGTAACAGTGACCACTCATGGTCAATCTGACCCGATCCCTCCATGTGCAACCAACCAATTGAATATCTTGCTTTACATGGGACATTGACCCCCGAATGCAAAGTGGATCAGCGCATCAAACCCCGTGACCAGATATAAAAAGATGTTTATTCCATTTTAGATTAATATTATTAACGCTTTCATTGCCGCATTTGGCAACACAAAGCTCCTTCTGTGCCAAACCTGCTGACATGGAATGTTTAGTCGAGCAAGCCAGTCAGCTGTACACTGAAGTTTTGTCCAGCTGATGTAAACGTCCTGTCTTTTTCGAGTGACCTATTAAACAGATTTTGATAACTTGTGTAACTTGTTTTTTTTTTTTCGTAATAGGAATTACACCGCCAGACAGATGCTGTGGCGGACATACGCCCTCTGACCCATTAATACAGCAGTCTACTTTACCATGTATCGTGAGCTGTGCGCTTTTGAATTACCCACACAATCCACTCGATAAGCATTGTTTCAACTGGTAATGTAATACAACCTTTTATGCAATAAATGTATTGCATTATCGGTTGCGTTGGAAGGAAAACCTAACCTATTATGCAATAAATTTATCACATTATTGGTTGCGTTGGATGGCAAACCTAACCTATAATGCAATAAACTTAATACATCAGCGGTTGTCTTGCATGGAAAACCTAACTGCAAATGCAATAAATTTATTACATTATCGGTTGCGTAAGATGGCAAACCTAACCTATTATGTAATGAATTTATTACATTATCGGTTGCGTTGGATGGCAAACCCAATCTATTATGCAGTAAATTTATTACATTATCGGTTGCGTTGATTGGCAAACCCAACCTATTATACAGTAAATTTATTACATTATCGGTTGCTTTGGATGACAAATCTAACCTATTATGCAGTAAATTTATTAAATTGTCGGTTGCTTTGGATGACAAACCTAACCTATTGTGCAATAAATTTATTACGTCATCGGTTACGTTGAATGACAAACCTAACCTATTATACAATAAAGTTTATTGCAAAAGTGGTTGCTTACTTTCTTCAGTCACTTCCAAGTTTCAACAGGTTAATGGACACGTTAATTCATTGAACGACACACAAGCATGTTTAAGTAAACTTGTCCCTCACCCCCACCCGAATGTCCGACAATAAAATGGACATCCGTGATTTATCACCTAAATGAGTTTATTACAATAATGGTTAGTTTATTACAAAAGTGGTTTTATTACAAAAGTGGTTGAAACGCGATAACCACTTTTGTAATAAAGTTTATTGCAAAGGTGGTTTCGTACTTTCTGCAGTCACTACCATGTTTTAACTGGTGAATGGACACGTTATTCCATCGAACGACACACAAACATGTTTAGGTAAACTAGTCCGTCACCCCACCCCAATGTCCGACTATAAAATGGACGTCCGTGATTTATCACCGAAATGAGTTTATTACAATAATGGTTAGTTTATTACAAAAGTGGTTTTATTGCAAAAGTGGTTGGTACGCGTTAACCACTTTTGTAATAAATTTTATTGCAAAAGTGGTTGTATTACAAAAGTGGTTGGTACAGAGCTCCACTTACATCCTAAATTACATTTTTATCCCCGCACTTGAAAAAATGCGGGGATATATTGGTTGTCTTCGTCCGTCCGCTCGTCCGTCCGCTCGTCCGTCCGTCCGTCCGTCCGTCCGTCCGGGAATGGTTTCCGGGGAAAAACTCCTAGGGGGTTTCAATTCAAAACATTGAAAGTGTGTTCATGTTCATTCATAGGGTCTGTAGATGTGCATAAAGGTTTTGGATTTTTGATTCGGCCCTCGGAGGCGTAAGGGGCACCACTTTTGTCGTTAGAGGAATGGTTTCCGGCGAAAAACTCCTAGGGGTTTCAATTCGAAACATTGAAAGTGTATTCATGTCATTCATAGGGTCTGTAGATGTGCATAAAGGTTTGGGATTTTTGATTCGGCCCTCGGGGGCGTAAGGAGCACCACTTTTGTCGTTAGAGGAATGGTTTCCGGCGAAAAACTGCTAGAAGTTTCAATTCGAAACACTGAAAGTGTGTTCATGTTCATTCATAGGGTCTGTAGATGTGCATAAAGGTTTTGGATTTTTGATTCGGCCCTCGGGGGCGTAAGGGGCACCACTTTTGTCGTTAGAGAAATGGTTTCCAGCGAAAAACTCCTAGGGGTTTCAATTCGAAACATTGAAAGTGTATTCATGTTCATTCATAGTTTCTGTAGATGTGCATAAAGGTTTTGTATTTTTGATTCGGCCCTCGGAGGCGTAAGGGGCACCACTTTTGTCGTTAGAGGAATGGTTTCCGGCGAAGAACTCCTAGGGGTTTCAATTCGAAACATTGAAAGTGTATTCATGTTCATTCATAGGGTCTGTAGATGTGCATAAAGGTTTTGGATTTTTGATTCGGCCCTCGGGGGCGTAAGGGGCACCACTTTTGTCGTTAGAGGAATGGTTTCCGGCGAAAAACTCCTAGGGGTTTCAATTCGAAACATTGAAAGTGTATTCATGTTCATTCATAGGGTCTGTAGATGTGCATAAAGGTTTGGGATTTTTGATTCGGCCCTCGGGGGCGTAAGGGGCACCACTTTTGTCGTTAGAGGAATGGTTTCCGGCGAAAAACTGCTAGAAGTTTCAATTCGAAACACTGAAAGTGTGTTCATGTTCATTCATAGGGTCTGTAGATGTGCATAAAGGTTTTGGATTTTTGATTCGGCCCTCGGGGGCGTAAGGGGCACCACTTTTGTCGTTAGAGAAATGGTTTCCAGCGAAAAACTCCTAGGGGTTTCAATTCGAAACATTGAAAGTGTATTCATGTTCATTCATAGTTTCTGTAGATGTGCATAAAGGTTTTGGATTTTTGATTCGGCCCTCGGAGGCGTAAGGGGCACCACTTTTGTCGTTAGAGGAATGGTTTCCGGCGAAGAACTCCTAGGGGTTTCAATTCGAAACATTAAAAGTGTATTCATGTTCATTCATAGGGTCTGTAGATGTGCATAAAGGTTTTGGATTTTTGATTCGGCCCTCGGGGGCGTAAGGGGCACCACTTTTGTCGTTAGAGGAATGGTTTCCGGCGAAAAACTCCTAGGGGTTTCAATTCGAAACATTGAAAGTGTATTCATGTTCATTCATAGGGTCTGTAGATGTGCATAAAGGTTTGGGATTTTTGATTCGGCCCTCGGGGGCGTAAGGGGCACCACTTTTGTCGTTAGAGGAATGGTTTCCGGCGAAAAACTGCTAGAAGTTTCAATTCGAAACACTGAAAGTGTATTCATGTTCATTCATAGGGTCTGTAGATGTGCATAAAGGTTTTGGATTTTTGATTCGGCCCTCGGGGGCGTAAGGGGCACCACTTTTGTCGTTAGAGGAATGGTTTCCAGCGAAAAACTCCTAGGGGTTTCAATTCGAAACATTGAAAGTGTATTCATGTTCATTCATAATTTCTGTAGATGTGCATAAAGGTTTTGGATTTTTGATTCGGCCCTCGGGGGCGTAAGGGGCACCACTTTTGTCGTTAGAGGAATGGTTTCCGGTGAAAAACTCCTAGGGGTTTCAATTCGAAACACTGAAAGTGTGTTCATGTTCATTCATAGCGTCTGTAGATGTGCATAAAGGTTTTGGATTTTTGATTCGGCCCTCGGGGGCGTAAGGGGCACCACTTTTGTTGTTAGAGGAATGGTTTCCGGCGAAAAACTCCTAGGGGTTTCAATTCGAAACATTGAAAGTGTGTTCATGTTCATTCATCGGGTCTGAAGATGTGCATAAAGGTTTTAGATTTTTGATTCGGCCCCGAGGGGCGCAAGGGGCACCATTTTTTGTCGTTAGAGGAATGGTTTCCGACGAAAAACTGCTAGGAGTTTCAATTCGTGAAAGTGTGTTCATGTTCATTAGTTGGGTCTGTACATGTGCATAAAGGTTTTTGGATTTTTGATTCGGCTCCGAGGGGCGCAAGGGGAACCACTTTTGTCGTTAGAGGAATGGTTTCCGGCGAAAAACTCCTAGGGGTTTCAATTCGAAACATTGAAAGTGTGTTCATGTTCATTCATATAGTCTGGAGATGTGCATAAAGGTTTTGGATTTTTGATTCGGCCCTCGGGGGCGTAAGGGGCACCACTTTTGTCGTTAGAGGAATGGTTTCCGGCGAAAAACTCCTAGGGGTTTCAATTCGAAACATTGAAAGTGTGTTCATGTTCATTCATAGGGTCTGTAGATGTGCATAAAGGTTTTGGATTTTTGATTCAGCCCCGAGGGGGGCAAGGGGCACCATTTTTGTCGTTAGAGGAATGGTTTCCGGCGAAAAACTGCTAGGAGTTTCAATTCGAAACACTGAAAGTGTGTTCATGTTCATTAGTTGGGTCTGTAGATGTGCATAAAGGTTTTGGATGTTTGATTCGGCCCTTGGGGGCGTAAGGGGCACCACTTTTGTTACTAGAGGAATGGTTTCCGGCGAAAAACTCATAGGGGTTTCAATTCAAAACACTGAAAGTGTGTTCATGTTCATTCATAGGGTCTGTAGATTTGCATAAAGGTTTTGGATTTTTGATTCGGCCCTCGGGGGCGTAAGGGGCACCACTTTTGTCGTTAAAGGAATGGTTTCCGGCGAAAAACTCCTAGGGGTTTCAATTCAAAACATTGAAAGTGTGTTCATGTTCATTCATAGGGTCTGTAGATGTGCATAAAGGTTTTGGATTTTTGATTCGGCCCTCGGGGGCATAAGGGGCACCACTTTTGTCATTAGAGGAATGGTTTTCGGCGAAAAACTCCTAGGGGTTTCAGTTCGAAACATTGAAAGTGTGTTCATGTTCATTCATAGGGTCTGAAGATGTGCATAAAGGTTTTAGATTTTTAATTCGGCCCCGAGGGGCGCAAGGGGCACCATTTTTGTCGTTAGAGGAATGGTTTCCAGAGAAAAACTGCTAGGAGTTTCAATTCGTGAAAGTGTGTTCATGTTCATTAGTTGGGTCTGTACATGTGCATAAAGGTTTTTGGATTTTTGATTCGGCCCCGAGCGGCGCAAGGGGAACCACTTTTGTCGTTAGAGGAATGGTTTCCGGCGAAAAACTCCTAGGGGTTTCAATTCGAAACATTAAAAGTGTGTTCATGTTCATTCATAGGGTCTGTAGATGTGCATAACAGTTTTGAATTTTTGATTCGGCCCCGAGGGGCGCAAGGGGCACCATTTTTGTCGTTAGAGGAATGGTTTCCGACGAAAAACTGCTAGGAGTTTCAATTCGTGAAAGTGTGTTCATGTTCATTAGTTGGGTCTGTACATGTGCATAAAGGTTTTTGGATTTTTGATTCGGCCCCGAGGGGCGCAAGGGGAACCACTTTTGTCGTTAGAGGAATGGTTTCCGGCGAAAAACTCCTAGGGGTTTCAATTCGAAACATTAAAAGTGTGTTCATGTTCATTCATAGGGTCTGTAGATGTGCATAACAGTTTTGGATTTTTGATTCGGCCCCGAGGGGCGCAAGGGGCACCATTTTTGTCGTTAGAGGAATGATTTCCGGCGAAAAACTGCTAGGAGTTTCAATTCAAAAACACTGAAAGTGTGTTCATGTTAATCAATAATGTCTGTAGATGTGCATAAAGGTTTTGGATTTTTGATTCGGCCCCGAGGTGCGCAGGGGGCACCATTTTTGTCGTTAGAGGAATGGTTTCCAGAGAAAAACTCCTAGGGGTTTCAATTCGAAACACTAAAAGTGTGTTCATGTTAATCAACAAGGTCTGTAGATGTGCATAAAGGTTCTGGATTTTTGATTCGGCCCCGAGGGGCGCAAGGGGCACCATTTTTGTCGTTAGAGGAATGGTTTCCGGAGAAAAACTCCTAGGGGTTTCAATTGGAAACACTAAAAGTGTGTTCATGTTAATCAATGGGGTTTGTAGATGTGCATAAAGGTTTTGGATTTTTGATTCGGCCCTCGGGGGCGTAAGGGGCACCACTTTTGTCGTTAGAGGAATGATTTCCGGCGAAAAATTCCTAGGGGTTTCAATTCGAAACATTGAAAGTGTGTTCATGTTCATTCATAGGGTCTGTAGATATGCATAACAGTTTTGGATTTTTGATTCGACCCCGCGGGGCGCAAGGGGCACCATTTTTGTCGTTAGAGGAATGATTTCCGGCGAAAAACTTCTAGGAGTTTCAATTCAAAAACACTGAAAGTGTGTTCATGTTAATCAATAATGTCTGTAGATGTGCATAAAGGTTTGATATTTTTGATTCGGCCCCGAGGGGATGCAAGGGGCACCACTTTTGTCGTTAGAGGAATGGTTTCCGGCGAAAAACTCCTAGGGGTTTCAATTCGAAACATTGAAAGTGTGTTCATGTTCATTCATAGCGTCTGTAGATGTGCATAAAGGCTTTGGATTTTTGATTCGGCCCTGAGGGGCGCAAGGGGCACCATTTTTGTCGTTAGAGGAATGGTTTTCAGAGAAAAACTCCTAGGGGTTTCAATTCGAAACACTGAAAGTGTGTTCATGTTAATCAACAAGGTCTGTAGATGTGCATAAAGGTTCTGGATTTTTGATTTGGCCCCGAGGAATGGTTTCCAGATAAATACTCCTAGGGGTTTCAATTCGAAACACTAAAAGTGTGTTCATGTTAATCAATAGCGTCTGTAGATGTGCAGACAGGTTTTGGATTTTTGATTCGGCCCCGACAATAATCACAAATGCGAATGCGGGGATATACTATAGTGTGCTTTGCACACAAATGACACCCCTCTAGTTATATTTTTCATGCAAAATCGTAATCCAAGACAGGCGGGAACAAGAGAACCGAGAAGGCCGCCAAGACACAAAGAGCCACCTGCCCATGTGACGGAGAAGAAAGAGGGAGGAGATCACAATACCCATCCACCAATTGGAGTCACCGAGGAGAACCACAGGCGCCCTCTACTCGCGACTCGGTCTGCGGAGTTCAGACCTAGACCGCTCATGCGACATCATGCCGAATGCTAAAGGGAATTGACGTTGTCATCAGGAAAGTCGCTCACTTGATTTTTGTCCATTAATTCCGTTGATATTGAGCGTCTTGATTCACTGAGCCTGGTCGACTGAGCCAGCAAACGCAGCTATCCCATCCCAAGGACAGTCGTACTAATCTAGGACCGGGGCTACTCAGCGGCACTGCCCTCTCACTGGGCCCGAACAACGTCCCGAAACACAGCTCCGCGGACAACGACAGTGTGCCCAACATGACGCAGCCGACGTCATAGCTCCTCTAACAGTTTCCCACTCTTGATGCCTGTTTTTTTTTCATTCACATACGCCATGCACTAAGCATCCACACCAGCCAGCGATGCAAGCGGTGCGTACTGTACATAGCCATGCGACTATAGTTGACCATTGAACCTGCAGTTGTTGTGTTAGCGACAGGACATTGGGGTGCCGGGGTCCGGGAGGAGCGGGGGGGGGGGGGGGGTCCGGAAGTGGGTGAGGATAAGTTGGTTACATAACATACCACTAGCGTGTCCGGCATGCGAGGGGACAGGAGAATGAATAAATTTGGGACGTAAGTCAGACACCTTAACGCTTCTGACGTCAACCAGAAAGGTGATTTTTAGTTTACAGCCCGGGCCCGAAGTCCCGGGTGCACATGGCACACCCATTCCGAGTCCACACCCTACCGGGGGGGGGGGTTTCTATCAAGCTGTTGGTACTCTTTTATGAGATCGTTCGCGCTTAGAGGGGAGAGGGTCTTTTCCCCAAGGTTCGTGGGGCGCTCGTGGAGTGTTTCAAGACCCGATTCTTCTGAGCTGAGTGATGCGGGTGTGCCGAGCACCGATAGCGCCAGGTTGGGGGATCGTACCCTGTTGACATGGTGCGCTTTAGTATGTGTGTGTGACTACAGCAGCATGGTCGAAAAAGGGCCTGACAAAGCTCGTGAAGAGCCTCAGAAAAGACCCTCTATCAACCCCCCTCCCCTCCATCTTTCCTATTAGAACCACCGAGGGCACATGCCGGCTATTGCTCTGTTGGTTATTTTGTCACAAGACATCTTGAGAGTCAGGTTCTTGTTAATGACGATGCCCAGAAAACAGGCTTCCCGGCAGTGATTAGTCCTCTTCCCAACGATTTACGGTAATTGGATAAGCTTCTACTGTGGGGTTTCGATCGTTTAAATTGTGGACTATGGATTGACTGCAATCTACTTCATATAGCGGCAACGTGCGCCTCGCAAAGAAATAGATAGCTGCAGATTGGATTGGCGTTTTCCAACAGAACTGGCTTGTGCGCTTCCGTTATCACGAGGCCACAAGTCTATCAAACTCAGTAAAACAAGAACAGTTTTATTGAATGGATTTAAAAGGTTCTGGTTTTTAAAACTGTTTTTTTTTATGTTAAGTCGATAAGGTCGTCGTCGTTTATTCAGAGTAAAGTGTCTGATGAGGAGGCAAAAATATTAAAAAAATTTAAACTGTTCCAGACAATTTTGAATTTTGTTATTTCAGTAAAGTATAGTTGCGACCGCAATTTTTGGATGTTATGAAAGATAACAGTATTCGCATAATGATTAAAGTTGAATGAAACTATAGTGAACTGATAATTTCAGATACTTTCAATATCATTTTAATATCAAGTGGACGATAACGCAAGCAGCACAGGTGATGGTTATTTTTTCGGATCAGATTTCAATTATTTGGGGCATATGGGGAACAAATAGCAATATTAATTTAAGTTTTCACACGCTTTCTGTTTATTAGTATTATTTCTGAAGACCTCAGATTCAGGGGAACACTACATATACTACAACTGGTAAAAAGACTACTTGTAATCATTTCTCATTTCAAATTTACGAATTAAATTCGAAAATCCGAAAACCCAAAGAGCAATATCCGAGAAGCATGAGAAACATTATTTTTGCGAGCGACTTTCACGAGCTAAAATACACTATTTTAGTGGCGAAGCGTGGGCTATTTCCGGTATGCACTCACAAATCATGAGATTTTCCTTTCCTCATATGTGTCAGACCTCAGAAGTTGTGACATTACACCACTGATTTCCTCTCCGTACAAGAAAACATTTAAAAAAAATTCTTAGCACTCTTACTTGGAATAGTGATGCCGAACCATTTCACAATTTTGCATTAATACTACACCAGTTTCAATTATAATAAGTTTCTACCTGTACTTTTTTTTATATTTGTGAAACTAATTATATTCTGTTTTTCTAATTACCAATAAATAAGTGTTGTATTTTTATTCCATGTTATCCTTTGTAATTCTTTCGAATAAGCAGCCGAATAGTTCCTATGAAAAGGGGTGCCCATTATCCTGACCCTGCGCCTACCCTAAAACCACTAAAGTAGAACAACATTTTCATCATGAAAACGCTTGCCTGGAAAGATTTCTTGTGGATGCATGGCTAAGGTAATATAATGTAATCCATAAAACCCAAGGAAAGCAAACTGGAGTATTTTTGTTTCCATATCATCCTGCACGAGTAGTATGTTATGTTCCAGAAACTTTATGTCGCCCTCTACCTGACCCGCACCCGGACCCGGACCCCAGCCCACCCCTCCCCTCTAAATTCCTATCGCTGACACAACCTCTATAGGCTCATTTGCCAACTCTAGTCGACTGTCTTTGTACGGTTCACATCGTTTGCATCGCAGGCTGGGTGTGGATGCCCACTGCAAAGTTTGTGAAGATGCAGGGAAGTCGACAGAGGAAAATGGTTAGAGTAGCTATGACGTCGGTGACGTCATGGGTAGCGCGCAAGGTCATGGCGACGTTGACCGCTGTAGATGTGCACAGAGGTGAGTGACTGGACGTTGCTCGAGCCCGGCAACTCCGCCCTTTGCTGTTGAGAAGCCTCTGGCCTATGTCAATACCCTCGTAACACTGTCCGCACAGTGATAGCCTTTCACAACAGTCTGCCTTACCCTATGCCATTTCACACAGAACTTGTGTCAGTAGTGCCATTTCCCCCAGTAAAATTTGACTGTCGCTATCCCACACCATGTTAGGATCGCCGAGTGACTGTGTCGCTTTCGGTCGGGTCAGTTGTTGGAGGGCTACTGGTATAGGGTCACTGTTGGGAGCAGAGGGAAGTACGACTGTGTCACTCTCGGTCGGGCGAATGGTTGGAGGGTTTCTGGGATAGTGTCAACGTTGGGAGCAGGGGTGAGGCTACTGTGTCGCCAGGTCGGACCATCGGTTGGAGGGCTTCTGAGATAGGTCCACCTTTGGGAGAAAAGAGAGGGGGACTTTGTCGTTGTCGGTCGGGCCACTGGTTGGAAGTCTCTGGGTCGCAGGGTCACTAGGTCAAGTAAAGTAGGCCAGAGCATCTGGACGGGGCAGCAACTGTGGCGCTCTCCGTCGGACTACTCGGAGACCAATGAGGTTTATGAGGTGATGCCTCAATGAGGTCTCTTCTCATAGCCCTCACATCCTCTCTCGCCCCCCCCCCCCCAACAATCACTAGAGAGCACCATCGGCAATCACTAGGCATCCATAGTGAACGCCACTGGCGATCACCAATGATCATCTTCCCTATGAGAATGAGAGGGCTGTGAGGAGATGCCCCAACGAGGCATCACCTCATAGCTCTCACATCCCCATCTCGCTACAACAATCACTGGATATCGCTATTGCCAATCACTATGGATGTCTGTGATCTTCAGTGATCGTTGGGGGCGAGATATGGATGTGAGGGCTATGAGGTGAGGATTCAATGAGGCCTCTCCTCAAATCCCTCTCATCCTCATACATGGAGATGATCACTAATGATCGCTAGTAACGATCACTAGAGATCGCCATAAACGATCACTAGGCATCCCTGGTGATCGTCAATGGCGATTACCAATGATCATCTCCTCGAATGAGGATGTGACGGGGGTGAGGAGTGGCCTCAGTGCTTCTAGTACTCATAGCCCTCTAATCCTTATCTCGCTCCCAACGATCACTAGAGATCGCCATAGACGATCACCAGCCATTTCTTGTCATCGCCACTATACTGATTACCAGTGGTCATCTCTACAAACAACACACATTGACAATATTTGGTTAAAACATTCAGATACAATTTGCTATTAATAATTGTATAATACAATGAACTAGTTTGATTACTCTGCTTGAAAATATTTTATTACATTTTACAACGTTTTTTCCAGTCGATGTAGTTGCAGTTTGTAACATTTATTACATTTTGCAACTTTTTTCCAGTCCATGTAGTTGCATTTTGTAACAATTATTACATTCTGCAACGTTTTTCCAGTCCAAGTAGTTGCATTTTGTAATAAAACTTCGGACATATACGAAACTCGCTCAAATACACGTAGAAATACATGTAACATACCCGAACACAGTCGTAGAATCATAGAGACTCAAATTTATTTTAATAGTTGTATAATAACATGAATTAGTTTCGGATTTCCCCTTTGAAAAAAGTGTCCCTTTGAAAAAAAAAGTTTATTACATATTGCAACGTTTTTCCCGTCCATGTAGTTGCATTTTGTAATAATTATTACATTTTGCAACTTTTATTACAAAGTGGGTTGTAACAAGGCACAAACCGAGGTGCCATATTTCAGTTCGATATCTATACAAATGGTCGACTACATCCCGGCGTTGCTCTAGTTGAAGGGTTACCGTGACATCGCACGTAAAATTCACACAGCCCGAGTTACTCGTGATAAAAACTTTACCCTAGGTAACAACTTTCAACCCGATATCTCGGAAAATGTAAGAGAGCACCCCTGCGTTACTCTGGTTGAAAGGTTATATAAAATCAACTCCGCCCATGTAACTTCTGATTAAAACTTAAAAACCCAGGTACAAATATCAGATAGACATATCTCAAAATGTGGGAGTGCACCCGACGTTGCTTTAATTGAAGGGTTAATGAACGAAGGATTAACGCTAAGTACCACGTAAAATTACCATTCTCATGTTAGTCCTAATTATAAAATTACTCATGGGTGTCAATTTTCAGCTTGATCTCTTTGAAAATGGATAATGCGACGTCGGATGCGATCGGGGGCAATCTGGTGTACATTTCCTCATCGAATGACCCCTGGGTGCCAATTATTTTGGCTTGGTTGGTCGAAGCACAGAGGAATCTAGAGCCCGCAAACAAAGGCAGTGGGGCGGAGACAACATTCGCATTTATATATTGAGAAGACTAGCGAATACACCTGGCTTTACTTGGGAAGACTCAATGAGCTCTGTTAGACAAGACTGAATTGGTTTAAATTACGTTTAATTCTCAGTTGCATTATAGGAAAAAAATGCTGCTTGAAATTTAAATGTTTGTCATCAGTCTTTAATGGATTAAACAACTAAAATTTCGTATTTCGCCCGAAAGACATGGCTCGGTTTGAAGTAAAAAATCACATTTGAATGGCGATTTTTGTGAATAAGAACTCTGGCCAGATAAAACTATTACGTTTGGTGAAAGGATAATTAGACTGAAAATTTTGTATACAATCCACATGGCCCCAAACTGAACACTTATTGCAAATATAGAGCGAAACTTATCAAAATCGTTTCAAAATTCACCAATCACTTTTCTTGTATAGAAATTCAAAATATGTTCCCAGTCGATAGCAGACAATCAATCAATTCATAATGTTCGAAAGTTTTTCATGAGTTCAATCATTACTCAGAGTCATCGTAGGTTTGGAAGGGCAAGTGTCAAAGGGACAAGCAACTTGGAAGCGCAACCTGGACAGTGGGTCAGAGTGTAGTACCGAGGCCCATAGATCACTTTCGCAAGTCTGTAAGATGAACGAACCAGCGCATCACTTAACTTCTCTTCATCGATTTTTTTATCAAGACTTCACTATTTTACATATGTTGTTGGTCCTATGAGGGTCGGATTAATGATGACTAACCCAGACCTGTTTGGGACCTGTTAATTTGCAGGTTACCAATGGGACAATTTTTGTGTACATTTGCTTTGAGAAAGTGTTCTGAAAAAATGAATAAGAAACCCATTTGTTTTTTATTTGTCAGAATGATCATCTTATGCTGTAAAATCCTCAGTGGAGGAATGAAGAATTCCTATAACACAGCTTTATCACAATGAATGCACGAAAATTGGAAATTTACCCCCAAAATGAGAAAATTTTGACCATTCTGCGCCATCTTTTTAGCTATCAACTGTGTCATTCAGCTGAGTGTATTTAAGTGATATTGTAAGATTTTTATTATGTTCAGTTGTCTCCAGAAAAGGCCATATTCAAAGCTTTCAGAAACTGTATACATTGTGAGTTTTGTGAATAGGGGAGGTGAATTAAATGTGAAATATCCATGGCCGTGTAACTGAGAAGCCGTGCAGCATTTCGAGATCTATGTGACCCCAAACCCTCTAATGGGAGGGGGTATGATCGGAGGGTGCGTTTGATTCAACGTGAGTAAATCTAATTACTCAAGAGGCGTTTTATTAAATGGAGTACATTTCCTGGTTCGTGTTTTCCCCAAATTCTCGGATACTTCGTAGAATTACCACAAACAATCCAACAAGTTTTACTAGTTCGGATATCGTTGGAATCCCCTTCTTCTGCATATCCTGGTCTGTTCTATAGCTTATTCTCTCCATTCCTTGGCCCGTCCTGGCTATATTATGACTTCCCCGGCCTCGCTATAAAATATTTTGACTTCCCTAGATGTGCTTGTTTGCTTATGAACAATGTGCGCACATCACACGCAGCACATACGCGTATTTGAGGATACTTATGACATGGTAATGTATCATTTAAGGATTCCTTTTGGGAATACTTTTTGACGATACCTTTGGGGGATACCTTTTGGAGAATATCTATCTATGTCCACAACACATTTTGCACATCAGGTATGTACCTATGTTCTGCATGCGATGTGTACACATTGTGACACATTGTGCACTAGCACACAAGCACATTCCATCAGCCACTAGTCCTAGGTTCCGTGGAATCCCTTTCTAGCATTCGACTATGCTTCTAGAATCCCTTTTTCACCGTATGTGCCAATGTGTTGTACACACATTGTGCACAAGCACACAAGAACGTATCGGTGCATCCAGCATGTGCCAATGTGCTGCATGCAATGTGCACATATTGCGACACAATGTGTACTAACACATAAGCACATCTCGGTACGATCAACAAACAGTTTCTCATATGTAGGGTACCCCACCTTGTTCCAGGTCTAGCATTGTATAGATTGATACAGGCCTAGATGAATGGAGCAATCTTGTTGCGCGAGCTGGAGACCTCACCGAGACCAGAGTCGATACAGGGCCAGGCATAGCTAGGAAGTTTAAAGCAGTGCTACAAGTCAATAGTAATGGTAGAAAGCTATGAGAGGTGGTAGAAGACTATAGTATTGGGTGGCTACTACACAGACAAATCATAGGGGAGATAGCTGAAGTCAAGATGGAAGTCGGGTCTGTTTAGGAGTTAGGAGCCATATAGGAGCTAGGAGCTGCATAGGAGCCATGTTGTAGGTATCCTCAAATACCGCGATGAGTCGTTTATCAGTCAGGGATGTAGCTAGGAGGTTTTCGGGGGGTGGGGTGGGGGTGGTGGAGGGGTAGATCTATGAAAATTCCAACTAGGGATGGATACTTGAAGGGGTGCCTCTCACTGCATTTTTCAAAACGTTGACTCAGAGTGGGTGTATCGGTAGGTTTTAGGGCATTTTGAGAATATTTCAAACCAGTTTAAATGACTACAGCATAATTTGAGGTTTTAAGACAGCAGAATGGCAATTTCTTGTGGTACAGTAGTCTGTAAGTAGGCCCTATCTGACTTCGTTAGGCATTGTGTCAATTACATGAATGTACAAGTATGGAGAATGCTCAAAAAATCAGTATTCAACCAATAATTTATTAATTAATCATCTCAAATATGAGGTCATGCTGAGCAGTGAGCACACTGGTCTTGAAATGAACTCCATGACTAACAACAATTCATTATGCTTACAAAGTTTGAGTAATGAGTTAGCTGCTAATAGCTAACTAAGCCTATATGTCACAATAATTGTGAGATATTAATTCAAAATCAAAATTTTCAGTTTGACTGTATGATTACACGACCGCGGTTGTGGAATTATTCTCGAAGCCACTTAGTAGTTGGAAAATCTTGCGTTGTTCGATCAGAATTCTGTCTCTGAGAGCCGGCGGTTGGAATTTTCACGGAAATGTAATACCACATTCGTAAAAAACCTCTGGTACAATAATGCTTCGAATTTCCAACTGTTGAAATTTTTGCCTGAAAAATTTCCAGCTATCTTAATTTTTGGACAAATATTGGGGAGGGGTGAGACACACCCTACCCCCCCCCCCCCCTCCCCGCAGTAGCTAAGACCCTGTTATCAGTATGTGGAGTCACTCGTTCGACCAATTGCTCGATAGCTCATTTACTAGATGGGATTCGAGGAGTTCGAGTAATGACTTTTTCAGTAACTGCTCGATTGCTTAGGGGAAATTGGAATATGTATGAACAAGTTGTTCGAGCAACCAGACGGTATTCGACTGCTTCTAGTAGTGGAAGACAACTTTGACAGCGATATGAACTGGGACGCTAAGCGGCATCACTGTACTGCCGTATTACTTCCACATGTTAGTAACACTCCAGTACAGGACAGAATAGTGGTATCCAATAGTAATG
The DNA here is from genome assembly GCA_031216915.1 of Pictodentalium vernedei. Classification (NCBI taxonomy): domain Eukaryota; kingdom Metazoa; phylum Mollusca; class Scaphopoda; order Dentaliida; family Dentaliidae; genus Pictodentalium; species Pictodentalium vernedei. The sequence continues at coordinate 371,971,752 of CM062294.1, read as the reverse complement.
GTACAAGACTTCAAAACCATACTAAAGGTTAATACGATAACGGCTGTTCATAGGACAGATGGTGGCGACTATGGACAAGCAGTGGTCTTGAAGCTATGACGGCTGTGGGGGTAGTCCAGAAGCCTTGTGCTGGATAGGGCTTGGACCCATAACTATCTTCAGACAGATATTCTACAAAAGGTATCCTCAAAATGTTTCACCATAATGGGGTTTGAGTCATCCCTGATATATTACTCGCACCCCCACTCCCACCCCACTTCCCACTCTCATCCCATTCCCACCCCACTTCGGCGTCCCTAATATTATTTTAATTTGTTCCTGGTCTTGAAAGAGAATCTTTTGATACTCCTGAAAATCAACATGCCTAAAATAGAGAAAAAGTCTGTCATTCGCAAATATTTTATTTCAGACTTCCTTTCTAACGATAGGAAACCAAATCAATGCTATTTTTCACTGCCGAACATACAACTGGTGCTATTTTTGCGCAGGGCTTAGAATTCACGCAAGAATGAGAATTCGATTCTCGCAAGAAAAACAATACGAATCAACTTTGATTCTCGCAAAATGTTCACTTCCCTCCTGTCATAGATTCTGAAAGTGTCCTTAAAAGCCTGGAGAATTCTACTTATTTTTGCTTCCTTATAATAAGGTAACAATTTGACTTAGAAAATGATGTATAGTGAAGTCTTGACTGCCCCTAAAGGCAGCCACAGTCAAGACTTCTCTAGAAACAACTGCCAAGGAACTGTAACTTCCATCAGGAAGACTATCAAAAGCATGTATGTTCGAAGATGTATTCTACATATTTTTAGACACAAGAGACAAAAAACCTTTTTTTTGAACCAGTCCCCGAAGTGTTAAACTCTGGTGAAAATATAAATACGAAGTTTGTTCTTTACTGGGTTATATGTACTGGTTATACTCCCAACGGTACATCAGTACTCTCAAACGCTAAATTATTTAAGAACACAAAATTGATTCTTGCTGTACGGGTTCGCTAAAATCAATACCGATTCTCAAATTTTAAGTCCTGGTTCATGAATATCATACGGTGGCAGCTATATTAGTTTCAACCTAATGTTTGCCCAGTAAGTTATTGCATAATATATATAACACTGCCTTGACTTGAAGGGTGGAAAGCGGTACACACGGTTTAAAATATTATTTTCTCTATATTTTAACTCTATGTTTATTTCGGTTAAATTTAAAGTCTTAGGTTTCTGTTTTAACCCATGGGAGCCACGGGAAGTGAAGCAGTGCTTGTTTACTATAGTAAACAAGCTCTGTTTTACTGGTACAATAGGATCCACTCACCAATGCTTGTGGTGGAAGGCCTCTGAAATGGGCAATATAGGTATAAAATATTGGTTGGACTTGACTTTGTATACATGTTGCGGTCACCATTAGCCATTGTGCAGAGATATGTGGCCAATAAATAAATAAATTCTGTTACAAAAATGAGTTTGGCATGGAAGAAATCAGCATGTTACTGGGCACGTGCTTGTTTACTACATCTGAAGTGTACTGTTTTTTATTATATGCTGGCGCTAAAATGTAATGAAATAGCGAAAACATGGACATCGTACTTTTCGTCTTGACCGACACAAGACGTGCGATTATGTTGTTTAAAAATCGTATTTTCATTGTTGGTATAACCGGCAAATCACAGTTGACATATACTACTCAAAAATTGCTAAGGATCACCTACTAATTTTGATATTATTTCTTTCTAAATGTATCTGTTTGCAAGAATTGTCATATATGTTTATTGGCACATGTGTCTAACTATTCTCAGTGTTTGCCACTAAAGTCACCAATAAACAGAGGAACAGGTATAAAGGATACTCACTGTTAGAACACGAAATTGTAAAGGTTTTGTGTCACACCTGAACTCTGTCAAACTTTGTTCTTAAACACGCATAGCTAAGTGCTTCAGTTGTTAGAAAGCTTCCTGCATGAAAAAACATGCCTCCTAGGCGACGCATATGTACCCAGGAACTGTCCCGAGGGGTACGGATGCTGCAAACGGGGGCATCTCAGAGTTCAGTGGCTGTTGAGCTTGGTGTGGGCCAAAGTGTGGTATCTAGAACACAGAATCGCTTTAGACAAACTGGCACAGTGGATAGGGATCATGAGGTGGCCGCGAAAGGTCAACAACTCGGACACAGGACAGATTTATTGTAACTTCTGCCTTCAGAAATCGCCGTGCAAATGCAACAACCCTTGAGAGGAGTCATGGTATCTAACCAGACTGTAAGAAACAGACTGCATGCAGCTGGGTTAAGTCAGAAGACCAGCAATCCGAGTCCCTCTTCTCATATGACACCACCAACAAGGCTTCAGTGGAGTAGAGAACACATGGATTCGACCCATCAAGACTGGCCAATAGTGCTCTTCACAGACGAGTCCAGATTTTGTTTAGACATTTATGATGGTCGTACTCTTGTGTGGCGTCGATCAGGAGAAAGATTCGCAGACGCTAATATGGTGGAACATGGCCGCTATGGAGGTGGCTCTGCTATGGTATGGAATGGAATTAGTTTTCGGGGGCGTACATATCTGTATGTCATTGAAAATAGAGCACTAAATGCCATACATTACAGGGATGAAATTGTTTCAATGTTTGGAGGCATTATGCTAGTGCAGTAGGTTCAGATTTCATTCTTAAGGGCGATCATGTCAGACCTCACCGAGGCATGGTTGTACAACAGTACCTTGAACAGGAAACCATTGAGAGAAGGGACGACTGACCAGCGTGTTCTCCAGATCTATTAAATCCAATCGAACATGCCTGGGATATGTTAAAGGCGCGTTCAGCACGTCAATCCATCTTAGGAGCTTGCTGATGCCCTCTTTGAAGAAGGGTCAACATTCCACAACCAGGCCAGCTAGACTTATCCAGAGCATGATCCGACGCTGTTTGGCTGTGATTAATGCTAGAGGAGAGCATACACGTTACTAAAGAACTCACCTGTTGCATCTTTAAACATTTTTACTGATTTTTGTTTATTCTGGAAAATGTATAAACTTATGAATTTTATGGTATCATCTATAAAACATTCAAAGCTGAAAGGTATGCAAGATGTTAATGTTTTGTTATCTGTTTTCTTACATAAGGGATCAACAAATATATATTTGCCATAGAGGTTCTTAATTATTACTTTTCATAAAATTATGTATGAAAATATGGGTGATACTTAGCAAATTTTGAGTAGTATAGTATCAACGAACGCGAAATAAACGCACTAAAATGTAAGGAGAAGTGAGAGTTGTTTATTATTTATGGTGAAAAGAAACTGTTGTTCTTATTGGCATTTGTGGTATTAAATTAATGGCAATTAACGTTTCTGTATATCTCTGAGAAAAGCAGCTAAGTGAAGTATTTTGTTTCGTGGACGACTAATTTCGTCGCTGAAAGCGGTTAGTAGGCTCTCCGATGACGGCTTTGAAACTGAAATGTTTGTCGCTTACGAAGCAATTACTTTACAATAATTAGGGATTAATACGAAAAATGTTTTTAGAATACGCGACGCATACAATACAAAGAATATCTATGTTTTATTAGCAGTTATCACAATTATTTTATTCGCGCCTAGCAGGTGAAATATAAATTTTCAACGCGCGACCTGCTAGTCACCCCTGAAATAATAAATAAATATAGTATCCACCCAAAAGCCATAGGTATCCTCTATTTATCCAACAGCCCGATAAATAAAAACTGAGATAGCAAGATAACATACTTATAAAATGATTAAATACATTATATCGTTAAACTTCTTTTAAATTTAAGACATAGAGACTTCTTGTGATATTTTCAGTGAATAATAAACAGTTGAGGAAATCTTATTGCCCCATTTTGACAACCCTCAGGGCTAATTAACTATTGTTTTATTGTTGATGGCTGTAACTGATGTCATAGACGCCTAATAAGTCAATTTTCCACTGCTCCTTGTCCCTCACAAACCAATCTATCAAACTGAAAACGATATGCACTTATTCCAATAAGACAGTAGAAATAAATAACTTGTTAGAAAAACAGTTATTGGCGAAATAAAGGGTTTTTCAACCCTGATAGTCTTCGTGTTCGAGCATTAACAGGCATAATTTCAGATCGTGTGACATTCCATAGAAAGATCCCTCTGGAATCTTTCAATTGAATGTCACATAATCTGACGTCATCCCCCTACTAGTAAGTATAACTGAAATCTTTTGGCAGCCTAATAGCTATTTGTTTCGTCTACAACTGTCATGGAGATAATAGTTCTTTATCATTGTATATTTGTTTTGTTCACTTATTACCTTTGAGACTTGTATGTGAAATTCACGCGCCCGGGACTTCTCATTCACAATACAAAACAGTTCTACAGGAAGACTAAAATGGTGGAATCTACTTTCGTATTTTGCAACCCCAATGACCAAACAGATTATTTCGCTCTTCAATATTTACGTGGTTTGCGCAATAGATTTCTTCGGTTCGGAGATAACGACGAAGAGAAAAGGAATGCAATCGTTCAGAAGAACGGAGTGTACCGCATGCTTTACACCGGCATCAAGAAGGGTAAGAGAAAATTTATTAAAGATTTATACGTGACTTTACTAGAATTACAGTGGATTTACGTTCTTGCCATAGTCTGTAATATTTACGTCATAACGTATCTGCTGTTTGCCTTTCTCTGGTGGCTGATGGGATTTGTTCATGAAGATTTTGACAATCTTGACAACGATGATTGGGAGCCGTGTTTAAAAGGTGTTTCAAATTTCGGTGGTGCTCTCTTATTTTCGCTGGAAACGCAGACGACCATTGGTTATGGAAATCAGTTTCCGGAGCCCACGTGCGTATTTACGTTACCATTTCTGTTTATACAAGTAACAATAGGCTTTTTCTGCGAAACTGTTCTCCTTGGTCTGATATTTTTCAAACTAGCACGTCCAAAGCAACGAGGGCATACCATTGTTTTCAGCAAGCAAGCATGTATTTATCAACAAAATAATGAACTATACTTACAAGTGAGGGTAGGTGATCTGCGACAGGCTCACCTAATCAGTGCTGGTGTACGTGGAATGCTGGTGCGGCGCTACATTACAGAAGAAGGTTATGTTTATCCTCTATACCAGACTAAAGTTGAATTCGAAGCCCATGGAATGTTAGGACGTACAAATCTTATCTGGCCTATAATTCTTATTCACAAAATCACCGTGGATAGCCCTTTTTGGGAGGTTCAACCCCGTGAGCGAACTCCAGATAATTATGAGCTCATAGTATTCGTGGAAGGCGTTGTGGAATCCACAGGAGAAACATGTCAAGCAAGAACGTCGTTCAGGCCGAGAGAAATTCTTTGGGGACACAAATTCGACACTGTGGAGGACTTCGATGAAGGTGCCGGACGCTGGCACGTGAATTTTGCGGCTTTCAATGATACAATTTCATGTTCAGAATTGAGACACAGTGCAAAAGAGTTGTATGACATGGGCATGCAAGGAATTCTTGAATGTCCAGAGACTGACACACCGTTGCCTTCCAAGGCATCTTCGAGATTTCAATCCACACGTAGTCCATACGCCAATGTATCAGACAGCGACGACGAAGAATCAGACGACGATACGTTCTCAATGGAAAGCTATGACTTGAATAGTGAGAATGTTTAAAACTGAATACTGCTAGCATCGAACTTGACAGAGGTACATTGTACACTTCCCAAATTGGAAGAGTTTTCATGAGTGATGCCGTTTTATGGATATGAAGCCCATCACCTTCAAAACATTTCTGTTGTATCAGATAACACGTTTTTATTCTATGAAATAGTTAACCACCCTAGAACCTGACCCAGATTTTAGTCCAAACTAGGACCCACCAGTCGTTACCCCCATCCCAGTGGAAGGTGGGGGAACGATCGAGGGGTCCTATTTGGGACTAACCCAAAGTGCGCCGAGGAAGCATCATGTTTCATTCTTATATTAAGGGCCCCCACCCCCAAACACATCCTGTTGAAATAATTTTTTAAAGAAATATATCACCTTCGGAGGTGTGTTTTCATTTTTGCTTCACTCCTTTTAGTGTCGTCAAAGCATTTCATTCACACCGCAACGTCACTCAGATGCGGAACGACCAATCAGATGCGTTCTTACATGACGTTCTTTCACGCGTGGTGTATCTAGCACGTTTCTCCATGACTGGATTGTATCGAATAACGTTGAGTACTCACAGCAGTCGTGATATATTTAACGTTAACAGACAAATGTAGTATCTAAATTAACTAAGTACACAACATAAACACCCATCACTGGGTTATTACAACCGGTCCAATGTATGGAAATATTGTTTCTTTGAATATTGGGGTTTAATGACACTTTACAACACCCAAGGTCATATCGTATCCTACAGTTGTACGGATGCCAGGGTACCGGGAGAGAACCAGAGGCGGACAATCATAAATTGCCGCATGGAACCAACCTTATAGGTGCCGTCCTACCCCCATGCACCATAAGTATTTCGGGTGGCTGGTTTCATGTAGACATCTAGATTTAATAGCTTTATTGAATGTTTTTCCACCCCCAAAATGTGCCCCTCCTCTCCTCTTTGACCAGCACTAACGGGAATCACTGAGCAACGGCGACTAGCTATCGAAATCTCCGATTTACTATCCCGGCGCAAGCAAGCTTAGCATTTGTTGAAGGCTATTGAACTGTCGACGTGTTGTACGCCATAGTTCACAGCGCCACCGTGCTCCGGTGTGGGTAATCGCGATTAAGTGCCTTTCCCAAGGACTCAACGCAGATAACACAGGTCACGATTGAAGAGACTGCCTTTCGATATAAAGTCCAATGCGCTAATAAGACACAAGGCTCCGTTTATTATATGGAGGCACAGGACAAGCATGGGTAAAAATGTCTGCATTCTAAATCCGATACAACATGCGCTCATGGGCGTCGCGAATATCACCGATTGTGTGTGTGTGGAGGGGTGGGGGTGGGGGAGGTTAAACCCGATTTCGCCCGACTGTGATGGCTCATGCCACGAGTGATTAATATTCCAACATGCCTTGATGATATAGTTGGAATATTATTCAGTCGGGACTAGAGCTGGAAAACTCAAGACTTGGAAATTTATTCGTGAATAAAAAAATATTCATAATAGTAGACATGACGCAACTTCTCATTTAATTAATACGTTCCGTACCAGTACTATTCGTGAATAAAAAATATTCATAATAGTAGACATGACGCAACTTCTCATTTAATTAATACGTTCCGTACCAGTACTATTCGTGAATAAAAAATATTCATAATAGTAGACATGACGCAACTTCTCATTTAATTAATACGTTCCGTACCAGTACTATTCGTGAATAAAAAATATTCATAATAGTAGACATGACGCAACTTCTCATTTAATTAATACGTTCCGTACCAGTACTATTCGAGAATAAAAAATATTCATAATAGTAGACATGGCGCAACTTCTCATTTAATTAATACGTTCCGTACCAGTTCTCCAAATTGGTCATGCGAGGCCCCCAGGTATCAAATCTAGTCTTGTAAGGAAGAATATCTGACATACCACTTCAAAAAGTCCCGACTGGAAAAAAGCATTGCGGTGTCACCCCCCCCCCCCCCCCAACCCCTATCGACACCTCTGCGAGCACTTCAGCATCAAATGTATTTGTTAATTGATCCCCCATTTCCCCTATTCACAATGCACAAAATGAAAGTGTGGTTCAATTCTCCCCCTTGATATACATTTCACAGGGTTGCATGAACCAAGAGTTGTTTCCCTTATACTATAGACAGTCGCAATCTTATTGGATAAAACCTGTCGCCTGTGTAAATTTTTGTCTCATTTTCAATAGCATTTTTGACAACATTACGTTAAATGAGTAGTATTTGTTGAGGCGCCAGTTGAGTATTATTTCTATCTTGCACCTGCAATTTACTATCTTGCACGGCAGGTTAGCTATCTAGCACCTGCAAGTTACTATCTTGCACGTGCAGGTTAGCTATCTTGCACCTGCAAGTTACTATCTTGCACGTGCAGGTTAGCTATCTTGCACGTGTAGGTTAGCTATCTTGCACGTGCAAGTTACTATCTTGCACGTGCAGGTTAGCTATCTTGCACGTGCAGGATAGCTATCTTGCACCTGCAAGTTAGCTATCTTGCACGTGCAGGTTAGCTACCTTGCACCTGCAAGTTACTATCTTGCACGTGCAGGTTAGCTATCTTGCACGTGCAGGATAGCTATCTTGCACCTGCAAGTTAGCTATCTTGCACGTGCAGGTTAGCTATCTTGCACCTGCAAGTTATTATCTTGCTTAATTCGGCATTGATTCGAGAACCAATTCCGAATTGTGTCATTGTGTTCAGTCCTTCCTACCTGGACCGGAGCTAAGAAATATATAAAAAAGTAATTCCCTTCTTCCTATTACATTGCGCGTAATAACAAGCGTAAGAAGAAATGTCACATATAGATATAACTCTCATACAATATGTAAAAAACTCTGAGATCTCCCGACTCCTTTACAGAAAATAAATGACTTTAAGTTACACAAAAAGCATTACTTCCTGTGCAACATATCTACTATACTCATTTTTTCAAGATTAAGCAGTTCAGCCCTGTATATTGTTACCTATGTATACAAATATTTAAATATCTGTGTACACAAGTTTGTATCTGAAATAAAAAAAAATATGAAAAACACACAAAAAAAGTTATTATCTTGCAGGTGCAGGTTACCTATCTTGCACCTGCAAGTTAGTTATAATAAAAGTCATATTTGAAGTCGAGTTCATCAAAAGTAGTATATAAGGGTCCAACCTAGCCCCAATTTGCTGGTCGGGCCTAGGTTCGGATTTGCCGGACCCCCTCCCGGACTACGGAAATTCCTATCGCCGAGACAACCACTATAGGCTCATTGGCCACGTCTAGCCGCCTGTATATGTACGTTTCGCATCGATTGCATCGCAGGCTAGGTGTGGATGCTTTATGCTGGGGGTGTAAATGGGAAAAGTCAGGCATAAAGAGTGAAAGACGGTTAGAGTTGCAATGACGTCGGTGACGTCACGGTGGAGCTCGCGACGTCATGACGACGTTGACCGCAGTCGATGTCCACAGAGGTGAGTGACTGGACGTCCGTAGGGTCTTTGAATAGCCGATGTCTCCCAATAGGTGGCAGTGCCGTTGGGTAGACCCTGCTGGGCCGGTCTCAATACCCCTTAACAGGAACAGGGATGTCCCTTTTCAGGCTTTCGACCCTTCTTCTCCCTGATCGATTCTGTCCTACTCTGTCGGCTCGAAACAAGGAGCCACAAGAGCAGCCCCTCGAAAATTGACACCTCGAACGACTCATACAGATGTGTGACTGGGGAGCTGCCCCAGAAGCAGCTTTTCGAACGACTCACTGAAATGATCCTTCGAGGAGAAAATTAGTAATCAAAGAGTTAGTTCCAGCGACTCTTCGAACGATTCATCTACATCTGGATTACAGTGAGCACCAGCAATGACTGACCTGTCAGGCGACTGTTCGAGCTTGTTGAGGTAGGGGTACTGGAAGAAGGGGAAGAGTGGCTGTACCGCTCTTAATCGGAACGCTCGGTGTAGGGTTCCTGGTTCACAGGCGCAGGTCGTGGAGGTCTGGGTCGTGGAATAAGGTCGACGCGTCTCTGATGTGATTAGGATATTCGGTCGAGAAGGCAGGGTTAGGGAATCGTGGCGTGAAGGACTTCTGGAAGAAGGGGAAGGGCGACTGTGTCGCTCATGGTCAAGCGGCAGAGGTAAGGTCACCGCGTCAAATACGGGAATGTAAGCCTCTGGACAAGTATGGGGAGCCGGGTCTTCTGAGATAGGGTGGCTGTCAAATATGGGAATGTAAGCCACTCGGGCAAGTATGGGGAGCCGGGGCTTCCGAGATAGGGTGGCTGGGGTGGCTGTCGCAAGATAACTAACTTGCAAGTGCAAGATAACTAACCTGCACGTGCAAGATAGTAACTTGCAGGTGCAAGATAGTAACTTGCACGTGCAAGATAGCAGCTTGCAGGTGGAAGATAGCAACTTGCAGGTGCCAGTCACCAATTTCTGCGGACATCGACAGCGGTCAACGTCGTCATGACGTCGCGAGCTCACCATGACGTCACCGACGTCATTGCAACTCTAACCATTTTTACTCTTTATGCCTGACGTTCCCCATTCACACCCCCAACATAAACCATCCACACCTAGCCTGCGATGCAAGCGATGCGAAACGTACTTTGCCAGGCGACTAGACATGGCCAATGAGCCAATAGTGGTTGTCTCCTCGATAGGAATTTCCGTAGTCCGGAAGGGGGTCCGGCAAATTCGAACATAGGTCCGGTAAATTGGGGCTAGGTTGGACCCTTATATACTAATTTTGATGAACTCAACTTCAAATATGACTAAAATGATGTTCCTCAAATATAACTAACTAGCAGGGTTACCCCACGTTGCACGGGAAAATTTAAGGGTCATATGAAAAGTACCCCCCCCCCCCAAAAAAAAACAAAAAAATAGGGGCCGCGTATTTTTCGACCCAGCCCGCCCTACGGAGAGAGGGCGGGGTCTTCAATCCCGTCACTTTTTAAACCCCCACCATTAGATTCTTGGTAAAACGTTACCCCTGGTAGACCCCTTTGAGGACCTGTATCGGTGAAATCCATCAATTTTGCCTCTCCCCACCCGCCCCACCCCCGCCACTTTTTGAAACACCACAATTAGATTCCTAATAAAAAGTTACCCCAAGTAGACCCCTTCGAAGACCTATATCGGTGAAAAAAATTTGATCTAACTTTCGGTGCCCCTCCCTGCCTCCACCCCACCTCACACACTTTTTTAAACATGACGAGGACCTCCGCCATAAAAAGTACCCCTAGTAGACCCATTTGGGGCACACTGGATGGCCCCATATTCATTTCTATAGCAGACAGAGAAACAGACAGAGAGACAGACAGACATACAGACATTCTAAAATACAGTATAGACTTGCAGGTGCAAGATAGCTAACCTGCACGTGCAAGATAGTAACTTGCACGTGCAAGATAGCTAACCTGCACGTGCAAGATAGTAACTTGCGGGTGCAAGATAGCTTACCTGCACTTGCAAGATAGCTAACCTGCACGTGCAAGATAGTAACTTGCAGGTGCAAGATAGCTAACCTGCACGTGCAAGATAGCCAACTTGCAGGTGCAAGATAGCTATCCTGCACGTGCAAGATAGCTAACCTGCACGTGCAAGATAGCTAACCTGCACGTGCAAGATAGTAACTTGCAGGTGCAAGATAGCTAACCTGCACGTGCAAGATAGTCTGCACGTGCAAGATAGTAACTTGCAGGTGCAAGATAGCTAACCTGCACGTGCAAGATAGTAACTTGCACGTGCAAGATAGAAATAATACTCAACTGGCGCCTCAACGCTTCCGTATATTTGCGACAGTGCTAGCCTTTAAATTTCTCCTCAGCTCATCAAGCTCATTTGGGGGAAACAGACCATTCTCCATTTAGGATATCATCTCATTAAAAAAAGCACCGGAGAAAAATATATGTTGCCGTATGATTTCTGTATTCAAATTCTGGGTTTCCGCTACTGACCTCAAGACTCGACATGAATTGAAAAGACATATTTTTACTTCTCCCCCTATTCTCCCTTCCCCCCTTCTCCCCATATCTATTAAACTATTTTAAGTCTTTTTCCAAAACAGAAACTTTAACACTTTTATTGAGGGTTCCAAACTCAACAGATATTGCCCCACTCAGTTAATCTCCAAGATTTTATGCTCTTTTGAATGTTGATATGTAAAATCCGTTAAGGGAAGGGTGGGTGTTGGGTTGGGGTGGGGTTGTGGGGATGGGGGTATGTAAGGGCGGTATTGACTACATATAGTTTATTGTAACCTAAAGTTACTGAAATTGCCCGTGTTTATGAGCTCAACTGAAACTTACTGTGTACATTTAATGAATTAAATATTTTGTTTTCTATTGGTAGAAGGAGAGGGATGAAACGTGTCAGATTGGAGGACCCCACAGGGGACCCACCACGTGACCCAGTTACATGAGGTTTGGTTGTCGTGGTAGCCTGCGTGAGCGGCCATGTTGTGAGGTTATCCCCATAGTGATACGTGGCCTTAGTGCGCATGCGCAGCGCGTGTTGTTAGGTGACACATGTTTCCGTCGTGTCGTCCATTTTGTATACTGAAGGCCGTCATCTTGCTTTCTGTTGCAGCACCTGGTTGCTATGTGACCCAAAGGCCGGCAATAGGATAGAAGTATGTTCAGAGAGTGCGTTCCTTCGTGTAAGAGTAAATTTAATTACTCAAAATAGAACCGACAATCCACCCAGTTCACCCAAAATCAACCCCAGACTACCGAAATGGTTTCGGATTTCCTCTTAATCCTCATTTTGTCCTACAGTAGGCGCGTTCCTTTGTATACGAGTCAATCTAATTACCCAGAATCGACCATTCCAAAGTAAAATTTCTGGCAACCCTGTAAAACTTCCCCCATATTTTGGGTTGAAATGCAAGCTTTTTCTTAAAAAGCTGCCTGTCTGTGACAAGCATACAGTTTGAATTGTAAAACATGAAGATAATTCATTTTTAGCAAATTTGAGCATACAGACTTGGCAACAAGGACACCACCCCTGATAGACCAAAAATGGTGAAGAAATGGACCATCAGCTTTATAGGTCCTTGCACTTCCGTTCTGACTGAAGCAGGTCAAAGTGAACAGTTGTATCAAATAAAGAGGTACTGGTGATCCTCTCAGTGTTGATTAATCAGACATTTATTGCCATTCATTGTCAGGTAGAGTTGAGTAAGAGAAGAAATGGCCTTTTGTTTCTACATGACCATGAATGGTCTCTATATTTCTTCAAATTCCTTACAATTATGACCAACCTTTCTTTGATCAATGCGAGCACAGCAGACATTGTCTATAGTCATTAAATGGAAAGAAGAAAATCTTTCTGAAATTTGTGTATGTGAATACAGTGTGAGACAAATTAAGTGAGCAGATTCTGATATGAAAACTGCTACAAATAGTGTTTTCAGCACTCTAAAATCCGCTGGGCTACAAATTAACCCAAATCCACTGGGTTGAGTGAATATGAACCCAAATGGGTTCATATTCGCTCAACCCAGTTAATTTGGGTAAATGTTTAACCCAACTGATTTTAGAGAGTGCGAGCTGTTCAAAAATGGGGAAGTTCAAGAAAATGAATACATTTGGATTTTCAGTAAACCACCAACCAGCGTGTCTGAATATTAGGATCTGTGTGTACAGTCGGAAAATCACTAAACGTTTTCGATCAATGACAATTATCATCCCATCTGGTGCACCAAACGCTCAACCACCAGGAACTGCCGCTCCATCTATCATTACCTGGCCGAAATCTCATTTTTTGACAAGACATAAGACAAATCTGGAAATAAAAATAAAAGCAGGTAAAGTAAACTTACATATTGAAGCTCTGGTTAAATGTGCATCACTGTCTGGGATTCTGTATAGGGCGTGGTGGCGCTGAAGAAAAGAGCTGGGCGGTCAATAATTTTTCATTGAAGAAACAGTACTGTGACACAAGCTAATACATTTCTTAGGCATAACAACTTTTTCCCGCCTTTGACCATTAACTATACTTGCTCAATTCCACATATCAGACAGATAGCACCGCCCCTTTGTTTTCCCGAGGAGCCGAAAAATAGGCTTTTGGATATTACTCGAGCCCGTCCAATGGGCTGGTTACCGCATTATTCAACTGCCTATTCAAGAAAGAATTTTTCATGTGCAGCTAAAAAAGGTTCCTTAGACACCAGGGTGTTGGTTTTGGCAAAACAGGAGAACTTGAGGGGTTTGATAATGAAAAATGTGCGAAAAGTGGTGGTATCTTTCCTTTTGAAAATAAAATACATTTTTTTTCCCACGCGATATCAACATGACAGGCTGCAAGGGTCAAAAGCTTTGTTTCCACCAGATGTAAGTTATAAACTGCTAAAAAGGGCACTATCTTGCGAGAGTAAATCAGAATCAAATTTCATGATGGCTATCATTTCATATTGATCACAAAATGTCATGTACCCAAACAGGCATAGGTTGCAGGACCTAGGTGCAGGACCTCGGAAGTGACGTCATGTCGCGTGACCCAGTGGCGCCATGTTGTGTTGTCATGGTAGCCGGCGTGAGTGGCCATGTTGTGACGTCATCCTCATAGTGATACGTGGTGTTAGGGCGCATGCGCAGGGCGTGTTGTTACGGTGATACGTGTTTCCGTCGTCCATTTTGTATCCTGGAGCCCGCCATTTTGGTTTCTATGGTAGCACGTCGTGCTATGTTACCCAAAGGCGTACAACAAGACAGGGGTATGTTCGGAGGGTGTGTTCCATTGAATAGGAGTAAATATAATTACCCAAATAAACCCGACAATCCCTCCAAATCACCAGAATCCACTTTTATTTACCATGACAACACAACATGGCGCCACTGGGTCACGTGACATGACGTCACTTCCGAGGTCCTGCACGGAGGTCTTGCAACCTATGCCTGTTCGGGTACATGACATACTACTCACATACGTGTGTCTGGGGAATGGTAACTCCTCAATGCATTAATTCTTGATTGCCACAGCTCTCTTTCCATTCACTACCAACATACCCATACCGAAGACCATGTGATGTGAATAAAGAAGACGTTATAATGTCTGAGGTGACAAGTGTAGTAGAAGATAAATAAAAATCCTTCTAAGCAGCGAATTGTGTTGGGGTGGGTACCAAGGGGCTTTCTCACAATAATGTTTTGGCATGTTAACTGGACTCGGTGTTAACATTTCCTCCTTCCAGGGATCCAAATTAGTGTGTGAGAACATGTGGTGTATGGAAATGAGAGGCACAGTCTTATACAGTAGTCCAAGTTGAGCGAAACGCAGTAATGTGGAATCATCCCTAATTTAGATCTTCATGAAAATCGACTTTTAATACAGTTATCTCCCCTGAAATTATTAGATGAGCGAGGAAGTTCCAATTAAGAAACAAGTAAGTGTTGAGGAAACACCTTTGAGATCAGTAGAGAATAAAGCGAAGTTTTCTTTTGTTATTTTTAATAATCTATCACAATAAAAGAAACAAAATATCATATGTAGTGGATGCAGTAGTAAACTGATACCAGAGATGTCACTCTCTTTGTTAAAAAACAACATTCTTTTATATGTACAGGTAGAGAGAGAAAAACAAAAACATCCGGTTATATAAATCAATCTATTTAGGAAATGATGGTTCTCTGAAAAATGTAAATGCATATCTGACATTCTGAGGAGCTATGTAATTTATAGGCTCAGTCCTGCCATCCTGCCATGCTAGAAAAAAAACCCAAGTTAACCCTTAAACCCACCGATATGTCCCTTTCCCGGTCCAAGATTGTCATAAGACCTGAAATTAGCCTATGAAGAAGTAATTGTCAAGTGAATTTGTGTGGTAGACCAATCAAGATTTTCAACGTGCAGCCCCAAGGCCGCGCGTTGAAAATATTGATTGATCTTCCCCCAAGTAACGAATATGGACTCTACAAGTTGATTGCTCTGAACTGCATGGAATATATCATCATTGTCCAAAGGGTTAAATTTCAACATACAAAAAGTAGAAGCATTAATAGGACACTAGGAACATCGCGTATCGAAAATGTTACTTTTTCGAGGAATGTTTCCGGAAGAGCACATTGTATCAAGGGGCAGGTAACGCTATCAGAAATCTGTGAAATAAGCTGGGAAGTGCAATCACCCCAAACAGTAAAGTTGACAAAGCTTAGAAACAGCTTCAAAATAAGGAAAAACTACTCAAAACTTCAAGAATAAGAAAAAAAATGTAGAAGAGCTCGAGTTGAAAAAAAAAAGTTTTATGCTCTGCATAACAAATGTGAGGATGAATTAAAATCATGGCTGACAATTTTCATCATTGGAAGAGATTTACGGGAAATCTGGGTCCCTTTAATATCCGAAAGCTGCCAGTAAATTTAACACTAAGGGGGTTGGAACTTCATATAAAAATTGAAATTTCGAGATGTTAGCGAATTTGTATCATCGATGGGCGCATCATTTCACAAACGTCAGTTTTTTTCCTATAGAGTAGTATAAAAAATAGAAGTTGACTTTTTACAATCTTTCCCAATGAGTTTGAACATTTTTGACTATTATTCTGCGTTGAAAACCATTTAGAAACATGAAAATGGCGTTTCCATCATCTTTTGGTGTTCTGTAACTTTTTTGTGTCCTTTATATCAGTACTGTATGCATCGTGACATATAATACTTCCACTGTCTTTTCCATCAACATAAAGTCCAGGAGGAGAAATTTGCTAATTATTTTCCTGGGAAGAATAAAACTTGCAAATTACTATAAAAACTCATTCGCTAAACAAAGTAACAAAGTGGAAGCTTAGTGCTGTTAGGCGTGATACTGATATTTATTTACAATGACCGATTATCTGTGAACTAGTCGCTTCTAATGGGCTTGCCATAAAACACAGTTTCCTTTTGTTACTTTGAATAATGTAAAACAACAGACAACAGACAGCTGCGAGAGTTGTTTGTTGTTTTCGTTTTTTAAAAGCAACAGAAGGAAACTTGGCTTTAATATATTCTACTGATGCCATAGGTGTTGCCACAACAACTACTTGCTTCTTAATTCAACCTTTCTCGCTCATCTTATAATTTCAGGGGAGATAACTTTATCGAAAGTCGATTTTAATGGCGATATAAGTCAGGGATGATAAAAAGAGAATCAAAAGCGAAAAGGGTTAAAGTCAAATTGATAAATTCTCACCTGTAATCAGTGTATTATGCAGTGAGGTACATGTGCTTTCGTGGACCCCCCTTGTGTGAAACAATGAATCCCCCTCCTGATTTGTCTCATGTGTTTCAAACACCAAACGTAGAGGGTTAATGAACTTCTTCTCAGAACAGATATGACTGCATTCAAGATCATGTGTACCGCCCTATGCTGGTAGTTCTTCCCTATTGAAACCGTGGTGCACCAAATAGGTTTATCTTCTCCCCACATTTACTACCATCCCATAGCTAGATGTACTCTCCATCCCTGTACAAAATGCAGTCACTCCCACTCCACCTGGGCTAAAATCACTCTTCTACCTCAATCTCAGAAAAAGGCGTTATCGAAAGGCTTCCATTTTTGCTTGAAATTATTTATCAAAACCAGGAATGGTCTATGAAATTGCCACTTCATGTTAATATAGATAAAGCTCACTTTAGGTTACAGTACACAAAATGATTTGCATTGGCGACAGTGCTAACCTTTTTCTCTCTCCTCAGCTCATTAAGCTCATTTGGGGGAAACAGTCCTCTCTCCACTCTCATTAAAAGAATGTACTGGTGAAAAAGATATGTTGCCGTGTGATTTCTGTATTCAAATATTGGCTTTCCTCTACCAGCGGGTTGTCCACGCAACGGTACGGTGGCGCTGAAAACTGAGGCGCTCTGCACGTCGATAGTGCACCTGTCTTCAACCATTGCTAACCCTGCTTATGTGGAGTTAGTACGTTAGGGAGTCTGACAGGTGCTCCTGTTGCTCTGCGGTTCTCTCCTAGTACTCCGGCCTCCTCCTCCAAACTGTCCGACACGCGGCTGCGAGGAGTCTCTCTAATTAGCGTCTAGATTCGCACTGGTTTGAAACGACATATTTTTACTTGTCACCCAATCTATGTTTTCAGCTCTCACAATTTGGAGACCAAAAAAACCAGTGCAAATATTTTAAGTATATCCCAAAACAGAGACTTTAACACTTTTACTGGGGTTCCAAACGCAACAGATAATGCCCCAATAAGCTAATCTCTAAGATTTTATGCTCTATTAGTAGTAGGAGAAGTTGTAACCGACCCTTTTGGTTGGATCTCATGCCGGATCTCATATACGACGTCATAGCCACGTGACCAAGTGACGTCATGGTTGGTTGTCATGGTAGCCCGCGGGAGCGGCCATCTTGTGACGCCATCCCTATAGTGATATGTGGTGTTAGTGCGCATGCGCAGCTCGTGTTGTTAGGGTGATTTGTGTTTCCGTCGGCCATTTTGTATACTGGAGGTCGCCATCTTGGTTTCTATGGTAGCACGTGGTTGCTATGTTACCCAAAGGCCTACAATAGGACAGGGGCATGTTCGGAGGATGTGTTCGATTGAAAAAGAGTAATTTCCCGATTCGTAAAATTACCACAAACAACCCGACAATCCCTCCAAATCACCAGAACGACATTTTTTGACACGGATTCCCCACGATTCCTACTTTTGATAGTAGCACGTAATACTATAGTACCAAAGGGGCCCCCGGGGGTAAGTTCGATTGAACTAGAGTATTTTTCTGGTTCAGATTCCTGCAGAATCCTCGTTTACTTATTAGAATTACCACAAACAACCCGACAATGCCTCCAACTCACCCCAAACGACTTTTATTTGATACGGAATCTTCAAGAATTCTACATTTAATAGTAGCACGTAGTGCTATCGGACAAATTCCTTTTCATAAGAGTAGCCCGTAGTACTATAGGATCCTAAACAGAACGGAGCTTGTTCTATTGTACAAGATTACTTTTATTTGGCTCAGTTTTCCAACTAAATCCTCCTTTTTTCCCCAATAATTAACCACACTTTCATATTTTTTTTGGATATGATAAAAATAAAAAATAACAACACATTTTTTAACATTCTAATTTCTTTTATTCAACAACAAAAATACAACTTTTTGTGGAAACTGTTTCTTCTATGACGTCATTAACCAACACATCATTATCCATTAGACCAGTTGTAAACATGTTGGATATGGTTTCCATCGGAACACCTCGAGAGCGATGTGTCAGGTAAAACAGGCAGTATTGTCCACACACTGGTTATGGTCCTTGGAGGCGTTTTGTATTATACTTTCAATATCTGGAATTCTTCTTCAGGAAATTCTCGAATAGTCTGTGTTGTGGTGGTAATCCATATGAATGAAAGTACTCTGCGTTGTGGTGACTCACAAAGGGAGCCAACCAATGTTCTCCTTTTCTGTGGTCTGGATCCGTGTTGGCTATCAAAGCCACTGGTCTGTGATCTGGTAATCTTCTTGGTAATCTGTTTCTTGCAAATACACCCAAACATATTCTCTTCAAACAACTATCCGATCGAAGGGCGTTCTCTAACGGCAATGTGTTCATGTCGAGTAATCGAAGATTACACGTCTGTTCTCATCCACTTCTATGATATTCTGGAATTCTGCATACACCAATACGTTGATTGTGGTTGGTAACGGGTTTTCGAAATGGACATCTAGTCTCAAGGTTCCACTCTTCACCAGATCGAAGTGCTGTCCATATGATAGGTCTGGAGTCAGGTCGAATACGAAGAGGGTGTATCCATTTATGTACTCGTCTCAGCTGATGTGGTTTCCTTCATTCTTGTACATTTGCCCAGTCCCTTAGAACAGAGTCGCATAACATCTCGCCACTTCTTGTTGTTCGAATCGAGGTTGTAATGGTTTGGCTGGAATCTGCTGTCCGTCCACGTACAAAGCCAAGTAATTGATGTTGTAGTTCTTGAAATTATATGGATTCTTTGAAAAGTTTCCATTGTAAGTATCGTTTTCTATACATCCCACCACGATGCGTTTAGGTAGTTGGCCTAAAAATAAATTTTCTTGTGAAATGCTCATATTTCCTTTCGGCACTGAAAACACCTTGGTTTCCACACGGTCAATGGGATATTTTGCCGTTGCTTCTGTTAGTGCTTTCTCGTGAGCCATTCTCACGAACGATTGGAGTCTTTCTTTGCGTACAAACATGGATACGTCAGGAATTTTGATCTTGTATGTTTCGACATCGGCCATCAATGCGAAAGCATCTTTGGCTATGTTCATTTTAACATGAACGTTAACTCAATTCAAGAAGTAATGAGTTTGGAAAAACATATACAAATGTAACCTTCAAGTCATGTCCACGATTTTAGTTTTCTCTATAAATTTTTTCGAAGAATAAATCCCTTGTTATCTTCTGTCAAATCTTCCTTGTGTCCGATCGTATCCTTGTACCATAATGCATTAGTCAGGTGTGACTTCTTGGCAACTGGTCCATAATTCAACAAAGTTTCTATGAAAGCTCTGTAGTGATAAGTGTTGTTGGAAGGAAATACCAGTTTTTCATTCAAGTTGATATCGATTTGATTAAGTAAGGAATGCACCCATAAATTGACTGGGCCCACATTGGCATCGGGTGCAATTAATGCTTCATTGCAATCTACAACCGTTGCTTTAACATACAAGTATGTATGTGCCAAATTCAAATAATCATCACCAAATCCTGCAATGTGGAATTCTATTGAGCCACTGTTTCCTATATGGTCGCCAAAGGCCTGTGTTCTATCCATTGCCCATGTTCCACACTAGTCTGCGTTGGTGGTATGGAAAACAAGTCGAGTTCGCTGTTGACACACTCACAAGATTTTTCATTGATGAGAGACATCATGCATCAAGAAAATATTGTGTCTGTACAGTTCTCCTTCTTTTTGTCGATTTACCGGTTTTGCGTGGTGCAGGCCTTTTTATACCTTTCCTGCCGGATGGTTTCGACCCACCGACCACTTCATTCCAAGCACTCGAACCAGGCTCCTTGACTCTCCTGATTGCTGCCTTTTTTTAACATTTTCTCCTTCAATGACATCTTTAGCAAAGGCCGCTCCTTTTTTCACGAGCTGTTTTCCTAGGTCCTGGCTGTAGTTTTCAATAAGGGTAACACGACGTTCTTCAGTCCTCCCAATATACTTCCCAAACCATAACCTCTCTGTATTTGAGCTCCAGATAAAGCTGGTAGACCGTTCCCAGTTTCTTTTGTGTAATATTAAACAATAAGCCATGTTTATGTGAAATGAAGAGATCTACGATTTCTGAAATGAAGTGTCACTGTCACTTTCCCGAACTCGAATGATACTATGACTCATGCGTGGTTCCTTATGTACACCCGGACGGTGCTGAATTTTTTTCGTTCCACTGGCACATAATACACATTCTCAAACGTTTGGGAAATGATGTTCCCAGATTTTCCACGTACGGGTACGATATGAAGAAGGGGTATTCTTTGTATCTCCCACGACTTGGTCACGAAGCAAGTCACAGTATACACCAGTACATACCACTAACGATCACTTTCCTTCTAGGAAATTTGTGACATACGGGTTTGTGAATAATGTACGTGTCTTGAGTCTCTAACCATTCCACAACTTGTGCAGAATCATAGTACAATACTTCCATGACTGCCTTTTTCATGTGTCAACTTTGGCATTTTTGTTTTCTTTCGTTGTTTAGGTTTTGCTTCCGACATTGTCTCCAACTTTGTCTCCGACTGTGTCATGAAATCCCAACGTTCTTTATTGCCAATCAATTCTTGGGATATGTTACTATCTCTCAAGGCTTCGGCCAACACTTCCCATCTCTTAGGCTGGAAAGATTTTCGTCTTCTAAGCAAATCGTTTAGAAGATCTGTCACATTCGACCCTACCACTGTTTGATCTTTGTGGACTAGTTCGCCCCCCCCCCCCCCTCATTCCAAGATATGCTTGGGTCATTTCTAATACGATGCAACAACAACTGTGCCTTTCTCTTCATAGTCATAGGTACAGAATCGAGAATGTTTTGGTCTTTATTATCTTTCTCAAGTTCGACTTTAATGGGACGAGGAGCCACCGCTTTTTGTTGAAATGTCAAGTATCTTTGTAAAACTTGATTATCCCCTTTTCTGCAAGATCTGTCTCTTCCTTTTGTCAGAGGTACCTTTATTTGCCATTGCCCTCACTAGCTATTTTTGACGAACGAGTTTGGTTCTCTGAGCTATTGCCCCCTTCAAGATATTCGAGGCACAGTCACACAAACAAGTAATAAAATCTTTGTCTGCATGTTTTAGTATTGATTTGATGAGTGTGGGTTTCAAGTTAATAAGAAGCTTGAGAAGTGCGATGTTGCGCTTGAGACGGTCAGACATACTTCTGACTTGAGGCAGACTTGCTGCCCCCCATCCCCCGCGCCCCTTTTATACCGTTCGGCGGTACACGTACTGGGTTTCCCCTGGAAGTGGCATCTTCAAAAACTCCTCTCAGAAACTTGGAATGACCAGGATACATCTGTCCTGCCAAGTGTGTGGTCTGAGAACGATCCCAAGGATTTTTAAACAAGATCATGTAGTGACTATTGAACAATGTACATCACACTAATCTTACGGTGATGACTACCTTTAGTAAATAATCTAAACACTCGAACATCTGCTCATTAAATATGACTAAACTATCAGATTTTAATTCTTGAGGGAGCCCCTCTACAATTTCTACTTGGGGTAAAGTATTGTATAATGGTTTCCATTCAGAATAACACCAAATGATGTGACTTGGAACAGATGAGATAATATCTTGAATGTTTTGAATAACCCGATTTACAAAGGATGGTTTACCACTACCCGTGGGACCACACAATAAACAAGTAAATGGATGCTTCCAACGAGGATCCATCTTTGTTGTTCTATGTTGGTACTGTTTACCTTTTGGGGAGGTGGCTATAACGGGCGCTGAATGTGGATACTGCTCCCCTTTTATACATTTTGGGAAGGTGGTCTTTGTGACTGCCCTTCAAAACATATTTAGCATAGGTGGCCCTCTGCCTTACTGGCTGGGGACAGGTCAAGTTTGTTTGATATTTGTCCAGAAGATAAACATCAAATAACTTAAGCGTCATTACCACCTTTTTTTCTTCTTTTTATACTTTTTGTTTTTTTCTTTTCTATAAAAACAAACATCTATTTACAACTTCTGTTTACATCTTCAGACTGAAAGGTTTCTTGAGGGTCATGAATTCAATCACTAAATCCATAATACAACGTCTCAGTTCATTGGTGAGAGGTTTCTCGAACATATCTTCATACTCTTTCTGTACTGGTGGTGGATTCATTCCAGAAGTATTATGGTGCAACAGTAGATGGACGTCATTCTTGTTAACTCTTTCAACTGCTTCATTAAACATGTTATAACCTTTTCTTCTTGAGACATCTTGAGGCATACATTATGCCGAATCTGGCTTGGGTGATCAACTGTACATCCATAGCATTTTTCTTTCATCACTGCATCATTGTTCTCTTCCACATAATGGGCATATGCCAAACAAAGTTCATGTTCCAAGCGAACTTGCATGTGTTCACTATCAATTTCATCAACGATCAATAGTCGTGATTTGGTTATTCCCACTGCGATCTTCTTCTTCAAAGGTGGTTCTTGAATTGATTTTTTTTTTGAAGTCATCCCTGTGATTTGGTCCTGGTGTAGTGTCTTCGGTTTTAGCAGGTTTTGTGTCTTCAGGTTTAGCAAGTTTAGTGTCTTCAGTTAGAGATGTTTGTTGGGTGTTAATGGCTGCATCTACTTCTCTTTGGGAATTCAGAGCATTCCATTCTTCTAAAGACAGTGCAATCCCAGTCTTCATAGGATAAGGTTTCTGGTCTTTACCCTCAAAGTATCTTCGGACATGTATCTTCAGTTCACCCTGGTACTGGGTGACGTTAGCATAAGTCTGCTTGGTGCCAATAATTCGGAACATCTTCAGTGGTCAATGGTTCGATCGTGAATGATGTCAAGTTCATGCTTCGCCTATCTCTAACGGACGTGTTTGACAACATCACCTCATTTTAACAAACTTTGATCGACGTTTTTGATTCTTGGTTGTGGTTTGTGTTTGTTTCCTATAGGATTATAGGGTAAAGTTGGAAAATTTAGAAAATTAGTATAGAAGTCAATGGAAAAGAAACACAATGGGAATACACTGATCTGATTGGTTGATTAACTTCGATCTGATTGACCAGTTTGGCGATCAAACTGAAATCTTGATCCTTAAACTGTAGGATATGGCACTCTGCATTTTATACTGGCTTGGGACAGGTCAAGCTACAAAGTGAAATAGCTCGAGTGCATTCCCACCCTCTGCAGTTCGTACCAGGAATCTTTTCAATTTCAATCTGATATCCTGTAAGAAGTGTCCCTCTGCATTTTGTTCTGAACTTGGGACAGGTCAAGTTTATTGATCATTGCCCAGAAGATAATGATCAAATAACTTGAGAGCATTACCACCCCCAACAGGAATTTTTTTTCTTGAATTTCTTTTAAAAAAATTAAAAAAAGAATTTTTTTTTTAATTTAATTTTTTTTTTTAAATTTTGTTTTTGTTTTTAAATTTTCGATAAAAAAGTAGAAGGAAATTTATTCTTTGTTCAACAGAGAATGATGATGAAGATGAGTTGACAACATGAATTACTCCATTGGTAGGGGTAACCTAAACATTTTGTAAGCTGAAAAAAAATATAATTTGGTGTCATCCGGTTCCAATAGGGGTAACTTAAGGGCTACCAGGGGGCGCGGCGGCTCAGTAGGTAGAGGTGCCGGCTGCCATCCGAGAGGTCCTCGGTTCGAATCCCAACTGCGGCAACCGCGTTGTGTCCTTGGGTAAGACACTTTACCCCCATTGCTCACGTGGGGGCACGGTGACGCTGTGTACTAAGGCGTACTGCACGTCGATAGTGCACTTGTCTTCAACCAATGCAAACCCTGCTTGTGTAGAGTTAGTATGTTGGGGAGCTGACAGTTGCTCGCCGTTGCTCGGTGGTTCTCTTCGGGTACTCCGGCGTCCTCCACCCGTAAAACTGTCATGGTCATGATTAGCCATTGTGCAGAAATATGTGACCTTAAACACCAATAAATAAATAAATAAATAAATAAATAAATAAATAAATAAATAAATAAATAAATAAATAAATAAATAAATAAATAAGGGATACCAGAAAACTAAACGTAATTTTTGAGCATTGTGAAAATAAATATAATTGGGTATCATCCAGTTCCAACAGGGGTTATCTAAAATCAACATTGTAAACTAAACATCATTTTTTTAATATTATGAAAATAAATAGGCTAAGCCTACACCAGGAGTGTACAACATGAATGATTTTTGTTGAAGAACAAATTTCCTTCAAAAAACTATTTACAATTACTTTCACCCACCCCATAAGAAGAAAAACGAGGAAATTTTCATCTTGGATAACCATCTCTGTATGTATAATAATAATATTGATGGGAATAATTTGAATATAAGAATTATGCTTACCTCTGGGTTTCTCTAAAGATTGTGGGAGAATATTCACTGGTTGTAGAGAAAGAAATTAAATTGTCAATAGTAATGTCGATACAGCGTCATCTTGCACTGGTCGTTTTGGATAAAAGTAAGATAAGCCGTCTTTCGTCTGTACGTAAGTGAACATGTCATTTCCATTAAGTCTAAAACCTTTGTTTTTTCCTGTTCCTGTCTGTTTGTCTTTGATTACTTTTAAATACGTTTCCTTTGTTAAATCATTTTGTCTTTTATTTATTCCTTTACAACTTAGTTTATTTGACGGGCCGAAACAATAGTAGGTTTTGCTACACAATCCAATAACCCCTCTCCCTCCAATGCATTTTTGAAAAGACCCGTGGTTCTTTGTATCAAAAGCTTTCCTGTCCCTGCAGCATTGAGATAGTATCCAGTTATTTCCCCTTAATTTAGATTTTACACAATCTTCCATACGGGCGTCACAGGCTTCTGAGGGTAACCATTTATGGGATTGGCGATAGAATGATTCCTTTTTGTCTGGGCTGACTACCTCTTCAAGGGAGGATCCAGAAAGGGCTATGTAAAGGCTGTCCGTGTCCGATTCACAAAGTTCAAAATCCCCACGATCAACAAAAACATTAAAAAAAACCATAGTAAAACTGGTTACTATGGAACATACGTAACTTGGCATACTGATATATGAAAAAAAAAACAATGTGGTGGGGCAAGTCAAGTTTGATTCTACTTTTATTCATTTCAATTTCATAAAGTTCTTCAGTGAGGGTGTTCAATTTTCGGACGGCCAGATTATTGATGAGGTTGGACACATTATCTTCATCACAATACACTACATTCATATGTTTTGTCATGTTGGTGACTGTCTTCCCATATCCAGATTTGCCTAACAGTTTTATCGTGTCAGCTACGATAGCTTTACTTGGGTCAGAGTCCCCCTCCCTTCGGTCCTGTGATACTTGATCACCAAATTTTTGGAAGCATGCGTTGGGCTGGTACTGGATGACTTGATACACCCGACTGACTACCAGTCCGTGCTCCAAATACGATTGCAATAATGGTGGAGCCAGCAAAACTGTTTCGCCAATGAGACTACGGCGAGGTTGGCACATAATATTGTTGGCTGCAGCGTAAGCCTTCATATGTGGCCCTATGTCTTCCCGAGAAATATTTGTGTTTTTGAAGATTGGTGTCATTTCTTCAAGGTAGGGCTTCAGTTGGTCGGGTACAGTAATGTCACACTCCACAAGGACAAAGATGCTGCCTGTGCGGATCTTCTCGAGAAGTTCGGTGGATGTCATCGAACCATCCACCGAAGTCCCAAACTTTTCCCGCAGAAAGTTCTTTAGGGCTAGATCGGTCTTCTTCTGCTGATGCCACTCACATTCCCAGATTTCTGTAACATAATATCCAACGCTCTGCCTGCAGGTACTGGATGGTTCCCTTGGTTTTTTCCCTAAGCTCAGACATGGGCTTCCCCCGGACTGCATTGTGAGTGGCCAATGTACCGTCCTTGATGTTCAGATAACATTCTTGGCCGTGCCAGAAACATCCGTGAAACTGATAAACAGTTTTGGTGTCTTGACACTAACCATCTACGGGCACTTGACATTTACCAATCTTCTTTTCCGTATCATTGTATTCGTGTCCTTTCCGTATCATTTTCCGTATCATTGTATTCGTGTCGTCCCTGGCAGACATAAATTCCAGCCACTGATGGGCCATCCTACCGTACTAATGGGAGTACCCTAGTTTAAAGCCCTCTCCTCCTTGCAGCTAATGTAGCAACCTGTTTGCATTTCCTGCATTAATGACCATAAGTTCAAGGCATTGGCATCATAGCTTACAACACCCCCACACCCCTTTGCTGATGCGCCATATTTAAAACTTCTTACGCTGGTAACATTCTTCTCGTGATAACGATTGAATATGATAGAAGCCCCCCCCCCCCCCCCCACACCCCCTACAATGTTGTCCTTGATAAGATTATGAAGATCCTTGTTCTTCTCGTTGATGTTCTCAAGGGATATACCTTCGTCGACGGTACTAAACAAATATTTTAGCGTCAGTCCTGGAACGCTAATGCCATCCTTAAAGATATCGACCCCCTTTCCAAGTAAAATTGTGATTGTTTATCAATAGCCTCTAGGAATGACTGGACATCTCTATTATGGTACCAAATCACGAAGTCCCTAAATGTCCTCATGCCCCCCCCCCCCCCCCCCAACTTGCAGGCAGTAAGCATATTCCTCTTCAGTTATGTTTTCCATTTTTAAAGCGTTGTAAAAGGAAACATGGGGAGGTAATTCGGTAGTTTTCAATTTGTCAATGCAGTCAATCCATTCATAGGGAAAAAATCCTTTAGTAATTGAACACCCAAAAAGCCTTGAGAAATTTATCATAACTAAATCCAGAGTCTAAATAATTGCAAATATCAAAAAATTTCAAATGATCTGTTTTCAAAACCATAAAGTTGTTACTCTTTCTAACTACAAAAGACAGTGGGTCGTGTTTTCAAATAATCCATCAATTCTCGTTTAATCACGTTCACATCGTATTTTCCAGAATTCAAACCTGAGACGGGCGTTTCCTTCGTGTAATGATCAAATTCTACAGACAACTTTTCAAATGGGTTGGGATTAGAATCATCTGTTCCTCCCTGTGCCACAGCATCTTGAATCATTTGCCTGAGGGATAATATGTTGGACATGTGAATCTCTTGTATGAGAGAGTAACTTTTCTGAGAAATTTCCATTAAATAATTCATCATATTCTCATCCAATGTCTGTGTGTTACTATCAGTAATAAAACATGTGGGCCTATCAAAATCGGGGACATTACCGCATACACTAACACTGGGGGTTTGCGTTAAGCTTCCCAGACAAAAGTATCAGTAGAAGTGGGGAGAGAAGTTTTATCAAAATAACACTCGAAATCAAATGTTGCCCTTTTGGGATATGAACGTAAATGTTCTGGAATAACAATACCTTCTTCATGTAACTTTTCAAAAATGGTCTTGGGGGTGTGATACATACCACCAACATACTTATTAGACACATCATCAGTACAAGAAAGCTCATGGCGTTGCATCGGCCATGCCGATTTCCACAATTTATCACATTTACGACAAGCAAAGGATTTACAATATTGATTAATGTCAGTGATGTAACTAAAATGGTTCTCAAACAAATTGACATACATGGTATTCTCAAAATTCCTATCAGACCTATGTACAATTTTAGCCATAATTTCATCATCTTCCAATAAGAGTTCAAATACTTCAATATTCACTGCAAATACTTTTTCAACTTTGGAGAGGTCATCTAATTTCACGCCTGGAAGGTTATCCTTGGGTAGATCTGTGTATTTACTATACAGGGTCTGAGTTGCAGTATTCAAAGTATGGCGCTCACTTCCGCTCCAGAGGGCAAAACACCGGAATAAACAGAGATTATCATTACAAACAAAATGGTTATTCTCATCACTGACAAGGGCAATAACCGACTGATTTTCCAAAACACACTTGGGAAGATTTTCAAGGACCCCACAGATTGGATGATTTTTAATCTTGTTTACATAAAAAGTTACATTGGTCAATTGATGGACAATCTATTTAGAAAGGAAATTCCCCAAATCTACAGTATTTTCTATAAGGGGTGGCCTATCAAGAACCCGGGCATTATTTTGTGAAGGATGATAAAATTTCAGTTCGTCTCTTTCATTGTTACGTAAAATGAAGCCGTAGCTTAAATTAATTTTAAATTTATTTTTCCGAGACTCAAAGGTTGTTTTACTTAATTCATAGTTCCTGGTAGATAAATCTGTAGTGTCTAGCCTATAATTAAAAATGGCTTATATTTTTCTATTTGTTATGTGGTGGGTCCGAATGGTGTTGCAGTTCCTACGATAAATTTCCGAAATTTCTTCATTTGTTTCTGCCAAAAGGTCCTGATCAAAATCAATAGGGTCAGTGTCCAAAACAGTACGTTTTTTAGGGTCGTTACCGGTCGTTCAGAATTTCGTTTCTTGGGAAGGGTGACAGGGAGATAAATAAATCTAAGCAAGTTTTTTTATGTTTATCTAAATCTTCTTTCCTAGAATATTTTTTATAGCAGTTGTTACAGTCAAATGTCTTACCTTGTCCGTAAGCAGTCCTCCTATGTCGATCCCGATTGGTCCTGGCAGTGAATATTTTCCCACAATCCTCACATGGAAATCCAGAAGTCTCCATAATCCTTAGAATAACGAATGCACAAAAATAGCACACACACAAAAATTAATAATCTAGTACACAGAAATGATCCTTTTCCGTCAAAAGATGAAAATGGAACGAAGCCGACGCCACAACGTCACTGAATTTATTTATACGTGACCTACGTTTTTGAAAACGTCACGACATCACAGCGTTTTTTCATCGATATTTTCATACTCGGTGGGGATTTGTGTTTGTTCCCGATAGGATTATAGGTTAAAGGTGGGAAAATTAGTAAATTATCATTGAAGTCTGTGGAAAAGAAACACAATAAGAATACACTAATCTGATTGGTCGATAGTTCTGTTATTACATTGGTCAGTTTGGCGATTTAACTGCAATCTTGATCCTCACATTAAGTAATAAAGTTAATGAACTTAATAAATGGTGAGGGGTCATTTAAGGATTTCACTAAAATAGATCAAAGCGTGTAGGAATTTATAAAAATATGGTACTGCCTTAAAAATGTTAATTATTTATGGAAATTACTAATTATAGAGAGGCCCCAAAAAATAATTAGCGTCTAATTTAATAAAAAAGTGAGGGGGAAGGGGTCAATTAAGGATGTTACGAAATGCGTTGTTATTTTTTATTTTTATCATGTGCAAAAAAGTATGAATGTCTGGTTAATTATTGGGGAAAAAAGGAGGATTTGGTTGGAAACTGAGCCAAATAAAAGTACTCTTGTACAATAGAACACGATCCGTTCTGTTTAGGACCCTATAGCACTACGTGCTACTCTTATATAAATGAATTTGTCCAATAGAATTCTCGAATAATCCGTATCAAATAAAACTCGTTTTGGGTGATTTGTAGGGTTGTCGGGTTGTTTGTGGTAATTCTACGAAGTAAACGAGGGCCCTGCAGGAATACGAGACAGAAAAACTACTCTAGTTCGATCGAACTTACCCCCGGGGGCCCCGTTGGTACTATAGCACTACTTGCTACTATTATAAGTAAGATTCGTGGGGAATCCGTATCAAATAAAGCCGAGGGATTGTCGGGTTGTTTGTGGTAATTCTACGAATCGGGCAATTACTATTATTCAATCGAACACATCCTCCGAACAGACCCCTGTCCTATTGTAGGCCACTGGGTAACATAGCAACCACGTGCTACCATAGAAGCCAATATGGCGATCTTCAGTATACAAAATGGCCGACGGAAACACGTATCACCCAACCCAACACGCGCTGCGCATGCGCACTAGGAACACGTATCACTATGAGGATGATGTCACAAGATGGCCGCTCACGCGGGTTACTGTGACAACGAAACATGGTGTCACTAGGTCACGTGACTATGACGTCATATATGAGATCCGGCATGAGATCCGGCCAATAAGGGTCGGTTACCACATCTCCTACTACTTCTTTAAATGTTGAGGTAAAATCCGTTAGTGGGCGTTTTCACCCGCACATAGTCTATTGTAAGTTGTTGACTGTGGATGGGTATCTAAACAATGGGAAAGTACGACAGGTTATTTTTTTCAATTACGTTCTTGGCAGGATGAACTTTTTTCATCAGCATCAGTCATCTTTGTCCATAAATACGTGTATTTATCCGTCAGTATTTCATTGAATTTGGAAGAAACTTGGTGGCTCATTAGTAGTATGAGATGTACGTTTCTTATATGTAAGGGACCCTATCTTGCACAAGGACAAGGCATTGTATAGACTGATACAGGCTTAGATGAATGGGGTGATCTGATTGAGCATATTAAAGATTTGGCCAAGTGCAGATGTCGAGACAGAATCGGGGTAGCTACTAAGCTTGTAGTTGTGCTACAATGTAGTCACTGAAGTCAGTAATGGTGAGACACTCTGGTACAGGACAGAATGGTGTTGGCCAATAATAATAGTACAAGGCAGTAATGGAACAAGACTACAAGGGTGATAGAAGACTATAGTATTGGGTGAATACAATAGTATTGGATCCCACGACATATGTTGGTGATATGGACAAGTCAGCTGCGGTGGTTGCAGGCCTATTGAGGTCTTGGGAGGGCCTAGAATGCCGGCCAAACAGGAACTAGGAGCCCTAACTATCTTTAGATAAATATTCTACAAACAGTACTATCCAAAAGGTATCCGCCGGAGGTATTATCAAAAGGTATCCTCAAATAGTACATCACCATGTCAAAGGTATCCTCAAATACTCATATGTGCCTATGTGACGTGCGCACATTGTGCATAAGCACACAAACACATATCGGCACATCCAGCATGTGCCCATGTGCTACATGTAATGTGTACACATTGTGCACTAGCACACAAACAAACCTAGGGAAGTCAGAACACTTTATCGGAAGATCGGGAAAGTTATAACATAGGCAGAACAGGCCAGGGAATGAAGAGAATAAGCTATGGAATAGACTAGGGTAGGCAGAAGCAGTGGATTCCAAAGGAATCTGAACTAGTAGGTCAATTGTCGGGTCGTTTGTGGTAATTATAACCGTGGATTTTAGGGAAACTCCGAACCATAAAACTACTCTTGTTTAATAGAGTACACCTATGAGATTTACACTTAAACAAAGGACACACCATACGGACATACCCTGTCATATTAAAGGGTTTTGGGTCACATAGCAACCACATTTTACCATAGAATCCAAGATGGCAGCCTCCATTATGCAAAATTGACGACGGAAACACATATCACCCTAACAAGCACTGCGCATGCGCATTGACAACACGTATCTATGTGAGGTGACGTCACAACATGGCCGCACACGTGGGCTACCATGACAACCAAACATAGCGTAGCTGAGTCACGCGACTATGGCGTCACATGAGATCCTACATGAGATCCTGCAAATATGGACTCAAACGTGCATGACAGAGTATTCTCATTCTTTAGCGCATTGGTCTTCTGGTCGAGAGGTCAGAGGTTCGATCCTTTCCCGTGTGATCTGAGTTGCATCCTTGGACAAGACTCTTAATCCCAACCACCCATGCTTTTTGACATAATGTAACTCGCTGGATTGGTAGACCGCCTGAGGGTTAATTCAGACGGTACGATGATTTGGACGGAATTATGAAGGAAAATAACAAAATAGGGAGGATTCACATTCTCAGCGTTGTTACTACACCTCCTTAAACCCCCATCCTATCTGTCACTTATGTGAAAAACAAGCCTTATATTCAGGGGTGTCAAGAAGATGGCCGATTGAAAGGGGTGTAAACCTGATTTGCTCCGTCTGCGATGGCTCAAGTCCTGACCTATACAATATTCTATCTACATCATCAAGTTGGAACACCAACACTCACTGGTGTTTAAGATCTATCTGTTTGTGCAAATGGTGTTTGAGATGCGCTAAACAGATCGGGTAACTTATTTCCATCAACACATAGAGTAAATCTTTGATCAAAGGTAAACACTTCCTATAGGTTTTAATTTACGAAGAGAGTTTCCAATAAATGTGGGTTTATGTACTATGAATTGTTTATACCCAATTTACATAGGTCAACTTATCATCCTTTTATCCTGCGGCTCCAGACATTTACACATTCGAATCAGGTGCAACACCCGACGATTATGCGTACGATACCGATAGAGTACCCACCACTATTGGGGAGAATTAATGTGACCGGCACCTGTACTGTTAAATCGTCAGAATCTGGTACAAAAAGTACATCGAATATTTTTCGTGAAATGTTTTTGAAAATACTTCAGGGTTATGATACTGTAATCTTTCCCGAGCTGACAGATACGGCGCGGCGACGGACTTGATTTTCTAATTAATTTTCTAGTAAGTGCAAACATATGGGAATAATGAGATATTTTATTTACGTTTTTTTTACTAAAGAGTGTAACTATACGTTTTCAATTTTGTCGATTATACTTACAAATCTGTCCTTATACTAGTAATGCGGGCCGCCGTTGGTGACCCGGTGAAAAAAAACACCAGCTGTCCGATACGTTCGGCTCTCGGGCCCGTGGTCCGATTTTTATCACAGGACCGTTCCATTGCGATCTACTACAGTGTTTTCGGGGATTGTTTTTTCACTAATAAAGGCGTGGGAACTCCGGGAAGTGAATCAGTACTTACTTATTGTGGTAAACAATCTCTGTTTCATCGATAAAATAGGACCCAGTTACCAATGCTCGGGATAGAAGTCCTCTAAAATAGGCAACTAGGATATAAACGATTGACTAAATTTGACATTATCTCCATGTTGCGGTCACGATTAGCATGTGACCTTACACACCAATAAAGATAAATAAATAAATAAATAAATAAATAAATAAATAAATAAATAAATAAATAAATAAATAAATAAATAAATAAATAAGTCATTTTGACGCCTTCCGTGTATGTATTTGATGGTGGAGAGTGACAGCAAGTTTTTGGTGATCATCAGACAGGTTTGATAAATTGCCAGCAAAATGAAGAATCTTTTACGAATCTTCACGTGCTGAAAAACAGAGCAACAAATCCGCCACCTGCAATGCCTTAGCATTGTAGATGGGGGGGGGGCCTTGTTACACTCAGGAGACGAATTATATCGTACCGCGTATGACCACTCGTAATGGGCAGGTGTCTCCTATCTGGAAGAACTTACATCTTAGGCTGTGAGGAAAGCGTGTCCCCGAATTAATCTCCTAGTTATTTTGCAGGTTAAGTTAGAAAGTAAAGTCCAGAAATAAGCTCTGTATTCCGAACGACCGATAATTTGCCACATTAGAATGCCACCCCACCCCCGCCCGGGTCGCTTTGGACCCCCACCGACCGGTCCAGCTCGTTTGTGTATCGATACAGCCAGGATGGTCCGGTCTGGGCCGCGGTCCAGTCCAGGACAGGTATTTTGGTCCGATCCGCAACACTACCTCAAACCCCTATAGTAACAAATATATATATAGTAACATTATGTACAAGGAAATGGTCTTGAATGCACAAGAGAGGCCCTTATAAAGGAGCACAACGATAATCGTCATTGCATTATGGTATTGCCCTAAAATACTCTGGTATACCAGGTAACACCATGAAGGGTATTTTGGTATATCCGGATATTTTTGGACAATACCATCGTACCCCATGCAACCTTTCGTAAGAGGATCAACGATTCCCCCAGTTTCCAGGAGCTATAGTGGCACCTCATCACTCGAAAATTTCAGTCAGACCTCACCACCTCTACACCCTCTTTAAACACAATCCCTGGGTGAGCGGCTGAAGCGATTTTTTTATTTACCTATCTGTTGATTATAGACATTGCCTGTGAACCATCCACTCCCTCCAGTAATATATTAGCTGAACCACCCGACCTTACCTCCACCAATAATATAATAGCTGGAATACCCCGTGCTCCCTACTCCAATAACATGCTTGCTGAACCACCTGGCGTTACCTAATCCAATAATAATCTGTCTGAACCACCAGCGTGACCTATTCCAATAATACACCAATTGAACGATCCGACGTTACATACTCCAATAATATACTAACTAACCACCCAGCGCTACCTACTCCCAAAATATACCTTCTGAACCACCCGGGGCTACCTTCTACAATAATTTATTAGCCGAACCACCCTATGTTACCTACTCCAATAATATAGTAGCTGAACCACTCGGTGTTACTTACTCCAATATTATACTAGCTGAACCACCCGGCGTTACCGACTCAAATAATATGCTATCCGAACTACACGGTGTTACTTACTCCAATGATATACAAGTTGAAACACCCGGCGTTACCTACTCCAATAATATACAAGCTGGATCACCCGGCGTTACCTACTCCAATAATAAATTATCTGAACAACACTTACTGTGGTAAACAAGCTCTGTTTTACCTATCAAATAGGACCTAGTAAACAATGCTTGGGATAGAAATCCTCTAAAACGGGCAACAAGGGTATAAACGATTGACTTAACTTGACCTGCTCCAATACCAACTGAACCACCCGGCGGTGCCTACTACAGTAATATACCTGCTGAACTACATGGCGTTACCAACTCCACTAATACTTTATATGAAGCACCCGGCGTTACCTACTCCAGTAATATACTTACTGAACACCTCGGAGTTACCTACTTCAAAAATATACTTTCTGAACCGCCCGACGTTATCTACTTCAATGACATACAAATACAAGCTGAACCACCCGGCTGCACCAATAACATACTAACTGAACAACACGGTGATACCTACTCCAATTACATACTATCTGAACTACACGGCTTTACCTACTCCAGTGATCAACTAGCTGAACCAACTGATGTTATTTTCTCCAATAATATACTATCTGAACTATACGGCGTTACCTACTCCAGTAATATACTTGCTTAACCACCCGGCGTTCCTTACTCCAAGAATACACTATCTGAACCACACTGCGTTACCTTCTCCAATGATATACTATTTGAACTGCCATGTTTTACCTATTCCAATAATATACTATCTGAAGCACCCGACGTTCCCTACTCCGGTAATATACTATCTGAAGCACCCGGAGTTACCTACTCCAATAATAATATACTAGCTGAACCACCCGCCATTTTCTACTATATATACTATTCAAAAAAGTAGAGGATAACCAAACTGATGTTGATATTTTCGGGAAATGGTATTGGATACACGTGATTGGACACATCAATATGTTAGTGTGAATCATGAATGTCACCGGCCCACGAAAACTTCGTGCATGTTTTTCGCACGAGCGCCGCGTTAATGTCTGCATGGTACGTTCTGAAATTTTCATTTGTACTGGACGGGCTTTTTCGGAGGTCTCATCGTTCTTTTCTTGGTGTAAACTCGTTCATCAATAGCTTCTCGTCGAAATGTAACTCTTGAGGTATGCGAAGACTGACACGTGACGAACGTTTACGTCCGTTGGCATGTTGGAAGCTGACAACAGACAGACTGCAGTGGCTCAAATTTTCAACGTTACTCAATCGGTAGCAGGTTGTGGTCACGCTACCGTCCGACAGGCAATGTTGATTATAGACGTCGGTCAGGTCGTCCAAGGGCGACCACTGCTAACCAGGATCGTTTCATCCGAAACACAGAATTACATAACTACCATCAAAGTGCCTCAGAAATTGGACAGCAGCTGCATCGAGCCACAAATGTGCGAGTCAGTGGTCAGACTATCCGTAATCGCCTATACAGCTGGAATTTGTACGCTCGACGACCTCGAATAATTCCACATTTGACTGAACTTCACATCACAGTAAGGCGTAATTGGTGTGGAGTACGACAGAGCTGGGACAATCGTCGATGGAGCAACGTCATGTTTTCCGATGAATTGAGGTTCATTCTCGACTTCCACGACAGGCGAAACAGAGTGTGGCGGCGGCGGCGGAACGAACGATACCATGACGTAATCGTTAGACAGCACGATCGTTTTGGTGGTGGATCGGTTATGGTGTAGTGAGGTATAATCATGACAAGCAGAACAGCATTACATGTCATCCAACGGCATGTCACATGGCAGTACTACCATGACAACATGTTAGCAGCTCATGTGGTGCCATTTGCACGACGTCACGGCCGTCGATTCATTATCCAAGATGACAATGCAAGAGCATATAGGTCCTGTGTCGCTACATAGTTCCTCCAGGAGCAGGACATCAGTACATTGCCTTGGCCAGCACTAAGTCCAGACCTTTCACCAATCGAGCACGTCTGGGATATGCTTGGCAGGCGCCTACGACAACGCCAACAACCCCCTACCAACGTCCAGGATCTCGCCGCTGCACTGCAGGAAGAATGGAATAACGTCAGTCAAGCTGATATTGGACTTTGGTGGGGAGTTTGCCACGTCAGATCCGCACTTGTCTTGCGAACCGAGGAGGATTTACAAGGTATTGAGATCTTGGACTGAATGGGGTAAATTCTCTGACTGACCGTCCATGTCTTCTACAGCTCAGTGCGTGGAATGTGTGCTTGTCAGACAACCAACTATCGCTGAAATCACTCACCAGATATCACAGTGCAATGCCTCAACTGTCTTTTTGATGAAAATATAAATATATTTCTTCATATATCTCACTTTTATCAAATATCCCCTACTTTTTTGAATAGTATACTATCTGAAGCATCCGGTGGCACCTACTCCAATAATATACTATCTGAACTACACGGTGTTACCTACTCCAATATTATACTATCCGAACAACACGGTGTCACCTAATCCAATAATATAGTAGCTGAACTACACGGCGTTACCTACTCCATTATTATACTAGCTGAACCATCCGGCATTATCTACACCAATAATATACTCTCTGAACTACACTGTGTTACTTACTTCAGTAATATACTTGCTGAGCCACCCCGCGTTCCTTACTCCGATAAAATACAATCTCAACTACACTACGTTACCTACTCCAGTAATATACTTGCTGAGCCACCCCGCGTTCCTTACTCCGATAAAATACAATCTCAACTACACTGCGTTACCTACTCCAGTAATATACTTGCTGAGCCACCCCGCGTTTCTTACTCCGATAAACTACAATCTCAACTACACTGCGTTACCTACTTATAGTTGCTGAACCACCCTACGTTACCTACTTTAATAATATACTATCTGAACCACCAGGCATTACCTACTCTAATAATATACAAGGTGAACCAGTCAGTGTTACTTACTCCAGCAATATACTATCCGAACCACACGGTTTCACCTACTCCAACAATATACAGGCTGAACCACCCGGAGTTACCTACTTCAATAATATACTGGCTGAACCACCCGGCGTTGCCTACTCCAATAATATACAAGCTGATGCACATGGCGTTACCTACTCCAATAATATACAGGCGCTAAACCACACGGCGTTACCTACTTCAGTTACATACTTGCTGAACCAGCCGGCGTTACCTACTCCAATAATGTACAAGCTGAACCACACGTCGTTATTTACTCCAATAATATACTAGCTGAACTATCCGGCGTTACCAACTTCGATAATATTCAAGCTACACCACTCAGCGTTACCTACTCCAATAATATACTGGCTGAACCACACGGCGTTACCTACTTCAATAATATATTTGCTGAACTTCCCGGCGTTACCTTCTCCAATAAATATACTGGCTGAACCACACGGCGTTACCTACTCCAATAATATACTAGTTGAACCACCCGGCGTTACCTACTTTAGTAATATATAAGAGGAACCTCTCAAAGTCATCTACTCCAATAACATACCAGCAGAACCACATGGCCTAACCTTCTCCAATAATATACTAGCTGAACTACCCAGCGTTACCTAATATACAAGTTGAACTATCTGGCGTTACCAACTCCAGCAATATACAGGCTGAACCGCACGGCATTACCTACTCCAATAATATGAGAGAAAGAGGGAGAGAGAGAGAGAGAGGGAGGGGGAGGGGGATAGAGACAGAAACAGTCAGACAGAGAGGGGGAGAGATGGATAGAGAGAGAGAGAGAGAGAGAGAGAGAGAGAGAGAGAGAGAGAGAGAGAGAGAGAGAGAGTCTGTCAGTTGGGTTAGATGATGGTTTTGTTGAATACAGATATGTGACCAGACCATATCTTGTGCGGTGAGAAAACATACTCGCTGATATCTGTACATTTCCTTTTTACGATTACAATATGTGACATGACATGAACGAATTTCGTCAGTTGTTTCGAAGGTGTAGCATATTTATTGGCGCCCCCTTTTCTCACACAGTGTGTCAAACCATTGCCCGATGCGTCTTAGACACACGTCTTGCCCCCATCCCATCCCGACATTTTCAATATACCAGATAAAATGTTCAACGTTCTCTGTTTGCTACAAAATTATTTTCTTAAAAGCACTTTAACCCTTTGCACACTGATGTCAAAATATCAAAATTTCAAGCTTCAAATTTCCCCATAATGAGACTATGAATTTAATCAATTCACATTTATTTAACAGTGATCAAAGAGCTCTGTCAAACAAAACTAACTTGGTTAAATTTCTGGTTGCCTAATGGGGAAAAATTGCTGGTTGAATTTTCTGTATTTTGACATCAGTCATGAGAGGGGTGATCGCAATTCTGTCGAAAATAATCGCAACACCACTATGTCTTTGAACATCATGTCATTCAATCGAACATATAAATTTGGTTCAACACACTCATAAACATTAACTACGCCATCTTACTAAATCTCCGAATATTTGTGGTTTGAGTTCCAAGGATTAAGAAATATGATTTTTTTACGATTTGCAATAAATAAATATATTTTTATTCAGTTATAGTTTTTTATGATATTTACAAATCTAAATGTTATTCTTTTGATAAGAAAACATATAAAGGAAAACAAAGACAAAAAAAAAATTCTGGAGCGAGTCAGTCAATATTGCTGGAGTAATCAACAGAAAGTCGTTCATACGCGAAACAGATATCTCGCCCATTATTCAGTAAAACTCATTTGCCATGATCTCTGAAATGCAATATTTCTTATTTATGTTCATAGCGTCTGGAAAAATAATCACTTTATCAAACAAACAGAATTGGCCGCATCGCATTTTGATCGAAACATATGTTGATGTGGAATCCAAGACATTAGGCAAACACCGGCAGATGAAGCGAGACTCGGTAGTGTTTAGAATTCCTTCTCTGATATGACCAACGATAACCTTTTGGTATTTTATAATTCAATGCAACAGAAATCGTTACGGCTTCTGTCACTTTAACCCTTTCAAGTGGATTTCCAAAATATTACCATACGACAGCATTTTCTTTGTTGAAAAATGATTCACTCACGAGGTATTCAATTTGAGAAAACATGCCCTGCTTCATTCCAGCAGCGTAAACGTGCCTTTGAAGTGAACTTTGAAACATTACGTTGGGTTGCTTAGTTTACTCTGGACATAAAACAGTTCTTTTGATCTGTCAGAGAAATCCTGAAGCGAGTTCTGGGTTACTCAACGTGCACCGGAAACAAAGTTGTACTGCAGCGCCGGTAGCAAGAAATGTGACCTCGTTAGAGGACTGCAACAAATCAGCGGAAGGTCAAATAATAATTATTATTGTGAGAAAACGGTACTCTGTTTTGTTTTTTTTTTTAATTTGAAACAAGATGACGAGCAAGAATTGTCTCCAGTATGTTATCGAAATAAGAATTGTTCGAAAGATAAACAGACACACAGACACAATATGAAATGAATGGCAGAAATTTACTTCCAGAATATGTCTTATATATATTGCTGGGATTTTTCGAAAGTTGTATTTGATTTACACTTCAAAATAAAAACTCGACTGATTGACAGAAAAGGATAATTTATGTTCTGCTATACCCTGATCGTGCGGGATATAATGAATACAGTTTTCACCCGGAGTGGAGCAGTGCTTGTTTACTGTAGTACACAAGTTCCATTTATTCGGTAACCGGTAACTACGGTGTAAGTCGTCTGAAATGGACAGCACAGATACAAACGATTGGCTAAAGATAACTTGATACTTGAATTGCGACCAAGATTTAATCATAGAACACTAATAAATAAATAAATAAATAAATAAATAAATAAATAAATAAATAAATAAATAAATGTTTGAAAAAATTACATTCGGGCGATTTACACACGATGATAAACCTCTGCACGGCCTTTCTTTAAGCAATGATTTCTTTGATCGAGGCGTTATAAACGTTCTGGCCTCCGCGTTCTTCAGTTCATCACGAAACGGTGACAAAGGAAGTGGATAAAATAGCATTTTTCTGATTGGGCCGTGACCATAACAATTTGTCAGTAAATCAGCGATGCAAGCTTCGCTGTGTTCCATTGGATAAAATCACATTCGGACGATTTCTGCGCGATGATATACTTTTGCGCGGCCATTTTTTAAGCAATCGTCTCTTTAACTGAGACATTATGCGGTGGTTCTGGTGTCCCCTTTCTTCAACTCAGCACGAGACAGTGACAAAGGAAGTGACGAAGATAACTATTTCTGATTAGGCATGACTGTGACTATAACAATTTAGTCCTTAAATTAGAGGTACAAAACTTCACGCGGCGATCGTTTGCATAGCTCATCTCTGTCGAACATTCGACTATCATATCAAAATATGATGTCACCTTAATTCTAATCGATAATTAGTAAATAGTTTTAGCACAAAAAACATCGTATTAGCGATGTTATTCGACAAAACTCCGATACAAGACTGGGGGGTGGGGGGGGGGGGGGGGGGGGCTCCAGCCTCTACGCGCACATCTTTCTCTCCGCCACTATAAGGACTTTGAATTTACAAATCACTGAAGAGTACAATGGCTTCTGACTTCAATCGGAGAATGTTGGAAATGCACTGTACGTACAGGTAAGAATTAATAAACACGGTCCAATCGTTATAACTCTAATGGGTTACGCTGCCTCTTATAGTTGAAAGGGGTGCGATAATCTGACTGTACTCGTGCTATTGGCCTCCGCCGGAATTTATCAAGAGAGAGGCAAAACAGTATCACAATATACAAAGAATAGCGAGCTAAAGTTTGTAATTTATTTGTAATATGTGCGAAAAGGCACAATATATACCAGCTGCTTCTCGGCTCATGGATCCCCGAACAAAAAACGATAGAAATACGAAAATAATTACTTGAGTCAAAATACTCGATGGCGCAAGTGCCACCTCTTGGCACCCCCCCCCCCCCTCTCTCTCTGTCAGACCCACATGGCTCATACCTCAGAGCATCTTGGGTTAGGATCCAGTTTATTGTGGATGGTTTAACAGCTGCTTGTTTTTGCTCGGAAAAGTTACATGGTTCTCTGTACCGACAAAATAAATCGCGCATGCCACGACTCATGCCATTATAATGTCGTCAGCGAGCATTTCAGAAACAAACACCATCGAAACTATGACAGAATATGTTTTTATCATCGACTCGTGTAACAAGCCGCACCAACCTTTGGCCAGCTGTTTTGAAGAAATAGACACAGGACTCTTTTTTGTTCAATGCAAAAGGTTCGGTAATCCCAGATGAATTGAAACTCGTCCACCAAGCAAGTGAATATCTGCCAAACACTGTTATTACGAACTTCTACAAAATAAGTATTGAGGTTGCATTTATTGTCAGACCGATTTCAATGGAATTTTATATCCGGAACACTTTTCAACTGGCAAACCAAACTCAGATCTGGAAACCTAACTAATTACTCAGCAGCAGTGCCATACAGATTCCATAACAACGAGCGTGTCTTCTCAGCAAGTGACAAAGTATAGCATAGGTTGTGATGCATTTATGTATGTTTATGTGTCGACTCACTATCCATTCGCAAACCGAACCAGATACTAACACGGCCATGCAATTACCCAAGCAGTCAATGTTCCTCCTCATCATCACTTTACCTGACACGAAGAGCAGACGACACTTGCTAAAAAATTTATCGAGT
Organism: Pictodentalium vernedei; assembly: GCA_031216915.1. Lineage (NCBI taxonomy): Eukaryota > Metazoa > Mollusca > Scaphopoda > Dentaliida > Dentaliidae > Pictodentalium > Pictodentalium vernedei. The sequence goes on along the minus strand of CM062294.1, from coordinate 371,929,028 downwards.
GATTCAAAATTTTGAATTTTTGCCTCAAAACACAGCTCATGATCCTTCATTGGAACAAACTCAACGAGTTCGTTCCATTGAGGGGGTCATAAGCTGTGTTTTGGAGGAAAAAAAAAAAAATTGAACAACGACTTTCATCCAAAGAGCTGACCAGCCAATTATAGTTGTTTTCAGATAAAGTTTGTAGCACTTAAAAATCTCCCTTAGCTGGGCCACCCGTCCAAAGACGAAAAATTGTGGCCCCCTCCCGTGAAAGGATGGAAAAAGTACCCCATCGCATATCAAGGGAGATAATCAAAGCTGAAATTTCCAGCTGAATGGAATAGACGGAATCACAGACACTTCCCATTTCAAAAGTATTATTAATGAAGCTTGCTCCTGACATTGGTTCTTGAAAAGCCCTGGAAGAGTTTTCTATAAATTATTATCTAGTCTGGAATAATGAACGAAAAAAGGTAGGAGAGAAACTTTCTTGTTGGATTAAATTTGTACTGGCGATCTTAATCCTTTGGTTGTCCATCATCTTTGCTAATCAACTTTGTTTTACGCAAATATTTTCATGCGTGGGCGAACCGGCTTCAAAGTGATGATTTCCTGCTGAAGTATTTACCTAACGTCAAATCTGCTCCACGGGGTTAGGTCAAGGGTGTGGTGTAAAACAATGGCAGAACTTGTTTGCCCTTCCTTGTAAAATAAACTAAATCAAAAATCCCCTGAACCCTATCTGTTGTTGTTTCTTGGCGTGTTACGTGTAATACTGACAAGAAGAACAAGATCGGTAATTGAGAACCAGACCTGTCAAACACACTCTTCTACTTGCTAAACCAGCATCTGCAGGCATGTGGCGATTTATCTGCTTTCCTGCTAATTCAACAATTCCCGCTAATTCTTGTTTCGATTTGATAACTAGGCGTTGGTATAAAACAGCTGGTTGGTATTTATATACTTACCTGTTATATACCTTAATGATTTGCTAATAAAAGCTAATTAAATGTACGCGCACCATCTCGGATATGTCAGAAAAGCGAGGATCTGGAAGGGGTGCGATTTGTTTCGTCAAGCTGAACTTAGAAGCTAAAAAAAATGCACCAAAGCTCGTGCGAATGACTTCTCCTAAAATACATAATTTTTCCAATGCATAGAGAAGATAATGTGGGTAGCAATTGTTGTCACCACCTCCACCGCCTTGTAACAACCAGTAGTGTAATAATCAACCAGTAGTGTAATATTAACCAGTTGTGTAATAAAAATTAACCAGTAGTGTAATAATGAACCAGCAGTGTAATACAAATCAACCAGTAGTGTAATAACCTGTAGTGTAATAAACTTAACCAGTAGTGTAATAAACATCCATGAAAACCAACAACTTTTTAACAAAATTTGAAAATTTTTTGGGGTGGCTCAAATCATAGTTTGGGTACATCTTATTGATTTTTAATCATTTTGTCGTACATTTAAAGGCGTTTTGCATTTGAAACATCATTCCGTGGGTTCAATACGGCGAGGAAAGGTATTTTTATGATTTTTATGTGATGTGCGTATTTTCTGGTGTTTAATGTCACTTTCAACATTTGTGGTTTTATGTAAATTCAAAGTTGGCCAATTATTTATGATAATGTTGGCGCTTTTGAGTGACTTCTTACCCCAGGCATAAGTTAACAGAATACATTGTCAAGGTAACTTTCAGGTGCTGAAGTATTATATTCAAGGACGTGTCTCCAGCGTGTTGTCTTCAATTATAATATTTAATACGGCCCTGACGGATCACTAAAGGCCCCCACACCCCATCTCCCGCTTTTGCGATTACCTTTACGGGGGGCGGGGGGGGGGGGTATCTTATTATTGACATTATACGACTTTTAGTTAACTTTTACCCGGTGTAAAGGAACATCGATCTCATTGGTTGCTAAAGAGGTGTTAATTCTATTAGTTCTGGGTGAGACATTGCTTTTAACTTTCTATGTGGCAAATCTCAATCCAGTGATACTTATTTATCCGCAAAGACCCCCAATTCTCCATCCCCTGAATAAGCTTGTTTATATTAAATCTGGAATTAGCTATTAAATTAATTCCCCAGGACGGCGGAACGTTGGGGTGGGGTTGCTGTGGTGGATGACGGTGCTTGGGGAGGATAGCGGTATATGTGCGCCCCTCCAGTGTTAACCCGAAATATCAAAAGTTGGAATTTTAAGGATCAAAACCGTGAAAGTTGGAAGTGAATATACCTGAAATTTATGGAGCCCGGTACGTGACAGGTTTCACTCTTATTTTATTTCGTTTTAACGAAATAATATTTCGAAATAACGAAATTTTATTTCGTTATTTTGAAATAATATATCGTGAAAACGAAATAATTATTTCGTTATTTCGATGATTATCATTTATTGTTAAATAAATAAATAAATAAATAAATAAATAAATAAATAAATAAATAAATAAATAAATAAATAATCATCCTATCTTTTTTAAAAGAGAATCTCTAACGAAATTTATGAACCGATTTCACGAAATTTCATTCGAGCCGAGGTTTATTGAAACTCGAATCGTATTTAGGGTACGAGGTTCATAAATTTCGTATAGAAGCCATACATTTTAGATATTTTTTTCACGAAAATATATTACGGTTTCCTCGAAAAAGTTTGGAAAAGAAGAGAAAACACTTCCACTTCAAACAAAGTTAGGGCGCGAACTCCAAGCAGTTGTCTCCCTTCTTATGACTCGGGAGATAGAAATCAGAAAAAGGTATCACGGAACTAAATATTTTCCCAAAGGCGACCATTATAACGTTCATGCAAAACAAATATGATCGCATCACTTTAAATTTGGCATTCAGATTTCTTTGTCAAGTATAGCCCTTCAGACAACTGTTTCTGTTCCCAAAACAGGGGGTCATGCAACAAATAGGAGAGAAAAATTGACAGCAAGGGAAGTACCGGTCACGTGTACATATTTTTCTGGGAATTCCCTACAAAAACACACCAAATATAAATTGTATTTTTTAGGTCCAAAAGTCATCAACTCACCCTCTTTTTTATCTGGAATATTCATCAAAAATGCGAAATGTCAATAGAATGCTTCAAAGATTTATTGAAACAATTTATTTTCCCATGGCTGTTTATTTTTAGAGATTGCATCACTTCCGAGTGCAACATTTCTAGGCGGGTATTTCTAATTCAAATATTTAGTTCAGTGATACATATAATCATCCCCAACCCTACCAAAGAGACATTTTACCACTTTCATGAGATAAAAGAATCATTGCTGCATTAGAATCCAACTTTTGGCTTCTACTGAGTCAAAAACATTGGAAATTTGCTCTTTTAAGGAAAAGTGTCCAAAGTGTGTCAAATGTACTTAAAATTGGTATTGCCTCCAAAAGATTTTTCTTGCCCGTTACCTAATAAATTAGCTGAGAGGGATGAGAATTTATAGCTTTCTTTAAAAACTACCCTGATCCCCAAATAAAACTCAAATATGCATCAGCACACAAATTTGGGGAAAAATCTGTCTCTTTTAACCATACCGCAAACAAAACAGTGCCCCAACCCCCACGAAAAAAATATGAATGTCAATTCTGTTTCAAAAATTGGGACTGCAGCTATATATTTCACCAATATAAAAGGACTCTGCCATATTATCATAAAAGCTGATGTAAAATTTTCTTCTACCTTCTCATGGGGTAAAATATAGCCATGAATAGGACCCCCCGGTATGCCCCTTTTCATCAAAACCTATGACATCATTCAAAAATTAATTGATATGGACCCAAAACAAACCCCCTGTGATATTAAATTCCCATTTGTGATAGATTTTAAATCACATTCTGGTTTCTGAAAACATTTCACCTTGTGTTTGATGAATATTTTGCAATTTTTGTGAACGAAAGCATCAGTTTTCTCAGTTAAGGCACCTAGAGTCATTGGTATGGCACTGACAAAACATAAAACCGTGCGTTTTTCCAAAGGAAAGACCAATACTTGCTACTGTGGTAACCCATAACAATGTCAAATGCCTAAAACCATCAATTATTGATTCTATAGTGTTATGCTTGTGCTGCAAGTACCCATCAGTGCACTTTCACAACTTTTTGTTTCATTTCCCACAGACACCCATTCTGACAAAAAGAGTGAAATTGTAGAAAATATGTTTCCAAAGAGGATGAATTTGGGAGTTGCAACAAGAATATAGTAGTCTTTGATGTTCAATGTATTTGTGTATGTGGGTGAGTGGATGGGTGGGGAGGGCGGGGGTGAAATATAGTCAGCTGCCAATTATTGAAAATGCAGTGTCGCAGGATTACAGGGTTGAGTGATGGAGGAAAATTTATGTTCTTATCAGTGCTCAGACGACGGCCAGTGACTGTCTTCTGAACCCAAGTTCGAACGTAAACCTTGCCACCTTATCAATGCCCTATCCGCTTGGGACTCTTAGGATTCCTGAAGGTGCCTGTGGCTTACAACGCCAAAGGGTGATCAACGATAATTCACTGAAAGATTATTTATTTACATGTACGAAGAAATATAATATGAAACAAATTACTCACAAAATTATCCATAAGAATACACTAATTACGCGAATGAAAGTTTATTCTTTAGGGCACTCGACGTCTCCCACAGTTAGCTGTGTCCGCTGGATCAACCTCACTTCATCTTCATCTTCTCATGGTTTGTGATAAATGCAAAGTGTCTATTCACTTCTCGTTGCTTCCTCCTCGCAGGGTTAACTTCACCGTCACTCGGGCTGAACACATATCATGTTCTGCTTGTGCGACTCTATCAGCGTTCTCACAGTTCAACCACAATTCAATCGGCGTCTACCACAGTTCACGATCCTTTTGCGCCTTGTCTGGCTCTCACACGGTTAAGTTATTCTTCGCCCTCGGATAATACTTAACAAAGCTTACATAATAATATTCTGCAAAGTGTTCTCATCATCACTAATTTTCGCACCACCTAAAACTATCTTATCTCGCGAGCTACTCCAGCGCTTTCTCAAGCTCTTAATACGGTTTCTAGACCTCAACGTTACAGATTTTACTTCTTTGGCTACTATGCCACTACGGTTCGCAACCGTTAACAAACTACAATCGGTTCCTTACAACCCTCACAGGGTTACGACAATACGCGGCCTTTCAATCTCGGTGCCTATGACCCTCGACGGCCAAGGCTAAATTCGAACCTTCTCTGAGTGCCCTCAGGCCAACTGCCCCGCAACGACCCACAGCCTTACACACCTTCCGACTGGAATTGGCTGGAATGAATTTTTCGAGAAATGCCCCGATTTTTATTTAGATAGCCAGAACATTTATTCTCAGTTAATCGCTTCTCTTGAACTTGGCCGCTTAGATCTATCTTAATTTAACACTCGCCTTAAAGTTCCTTTGCAAGACTCGCATTTTGATATCTTTTGACATTTCGGAGACAGGATAGATGCGTAATATGGGTGTTTGTCCAGAACATATGTGATTCACTGTATTCTACAATTAGATTTTAACTGGATTTATTTACCCAGATAATTATTACAGAAGAGAGTATTGTCTCTCTTACTATTGATCTGTTATCAGAAGCCCATATGGCGTTGAACACGTGCGCCACAATGGACATTAAATTTCATACTTAATTTAGCAGCGTCTGCATTATTGCCGATCTGTTTTCGGGGTCCGCCAGATACCTATGTTCAAGTTTTATGTTTAACCCATTCAGAAAGATTATAGAAAATATTTACACTTTTATACAACAAAATTGCCACTTTTAGCTATCACCTTGACATGCAGACACAGGTAAATGAAAAACAAAGAAACAACTTGTCTGATGAAGAGACAGACAGATAGACAGACAGGAGTCAGACAGATAGATAGAATTTCAGTCACACATTTAGGAAGTCTACATTAGAGTACTGAATGACATAAAATGAAAAATATAGTGGAGGAACCAGGACAAGATAGTCAAATATAAAAATGATTCAGTGGACTATGAGTGCTGCAGTCTCAAAGTAAATTACAAGAAACTGAAAGTCAGGAGAATTACTTCAGCCTCTAAAAATATGTTGTACAGTCTTTCCAAATGTTTATCACAAGCAGAAGGGTTAAGTGTGTATGGGAGGGGGTCTTGGTTCAAGGAGAGAGCAACATTTCATAACTGTCACTGTAAATTTGTGCTGTATCATGGGAACTATGACAGCAGTAGTACCAGACTACTATATTGGTAGCTATGCACAAATGTCATTCATTCACATTTGTCATTTTATTATGTTATTCTTCCACTCTAGCCCGCTTCTCTCCCCAACTTTATGTTCCAAAATACTCTTTCAATGAAGGATTTGCTTTCGGACATTTTAAAGAGCATAATATAGAAGAGAAAAGCTTCTGAATACCAGTGAATAGAAGTGCAGTATAGGTTGTTTGGCTGTGTGTTTGAATGGTGTTTTGGGAGGGGGGTGGTGAATGTTGGAATCACCCTGCCCTAGTACTATGAAGGGGAACCATGGTTTAAATAAATGTGTTAATGGGGTAAGGTAGGCTGTTAGTTAACAGCTGCCAGAGGTTATAGTGTGCTCCTGGGGAATACACTTGCTCGAGATGTGAATTTGCCTGCATTAACAGCCTTAGTTTTGGCAATATATAGCCTTTGTTGCTGTCTGTGACAAAAATGCAACTTTTCAAAACCATAAAACAGTTCTCCAGGGTGAGTGGTCTCCCAATGAACATTTAATTGTGAAATAATCCCCAAAATAATAACTGAATCTGGTTTGGATGCAAAAAAACATATTTCCTATTGGTTTCACGGAACTAAATATTTTCCCATAGGCGACCATTATAACGTTCAAAAAATATGATCGCATCACTTTAATTTTGGCATTCAAATATCTTTGTCAAGTATAGTCCTTCAGACAACTTTTTCTGTCCCCAAAACAGGGGGTCATGCAACAAATAAGAGAGAATAATTGACAGCAAGGTAAGTACCGGCCACATGCACATATTTTTCAGGGAATTCCCTACAAAAACACACCAAATATAAATTGTATTTTTTTAGGTCCAAAAGTCATCAAAACACCCTCTTTTTATCTGGAATATTCATCAATAATGCGAGATGTCAATAGAATGCTTCAAACGTTTGTTGAAACAATTTATTTTCCCAAGTCTCTTTATTTTTAGAGATTGCATCACTTCAAGGCCGGCATTTCTAATTCAAATATTTAGTTCAGTTATACCACAAAAAACTTGTCTGATTTCTGTGACTCGAGAGGTATCTTTCGAGTCATAGGAAGGGAGACAGCTGCGTTTGGTTTGTCAACGCACATGACATGTCTTGTTGATCCACACAAACAACATTGCTATTTGAGAGTGGGTGAGGGGGTAATTGCGTGATAAAATAGCACACCAAGAGCTGAATGGAACAAGCTCCAGAAATAGATCGGCCAAAGAACTAATCCACTTGTGCTCTGTTCTGGCACGTTTTTTATTTAGCTCTTTACCAAGCAATATTCCAAATCGACTTCTGCTTCACACACACAAAAAAAAGAAAAAAGAAAATAATTCGAAGTTCAAACATTACTCTTTTTCAAAGGTTTTTCAAATCTTTCCCAATGAGAGTTCGTAAGCGCATTAGTCGAAAGCAAAAAAAAAAAAATAGTTTCTCCAATTTTTTGGCTAAAATTTTTTTCAAATATGCTGGGTAAAGATAAAAAATGCAAGCAAATGTTGTGTTAAATAATACATTTCATATGTATCGAGCTGTTTGTGAAACTTGTGTGTATGAAGAGGATGGACAGAGTGGTCAAAAAATATTTGGCCCAATGCAACCTTGGCATGACATAGAGCCCTCAAAGGTCTACACTACAGGGCTACAAGGCTACAAATGCCTCTTGGAGCACTGAATTTTGCCAAATTTTCTCGGGGTGAGGGTGGAGTGGGTGTGGGGGTGGGGTGGGGTGGGGTGGGGCTAGTCATAACCAAGGCCTCCGATCCCAACCATCTCCTCCCACTACTTTTTTTTAACAACTAAGGCCAATCAAGAGGGATTAAAAATTTTAGGAATACCTCTTCTCGCACGCACGCACGCACGCACGAACGATCGCACGCACGCACGCACGCACGCACGCACGCACGCACGCACGCACGCACGCACGCACGCACGCACGCACGCACGCACGCACGCACGCACGCACGCACGCACGCACGCACGCACGCACGCACGCACGCACGCACGCACGCACGCACGCACGCACGCACGCACCGCTTTTGTTGTGGCGTTTTTTCTCGGTGAAAATCGGAAAGACAAATCCTAACGCATTGTTTTCTTTGCGATGACTCGGGGAAAATAAAGGAAGTCTTTGTGGGAACCCAACCACTACTATCTCGGCTCTCGCAAAATCGGGAAGACCCACCCCTCCTCTCACCTACACAAACGCATGCACGCACTTGATCTACGCCCCTGAAACAATCGCATTCTGCAAGATATGAAAGCTTGCAAAGGGATTCAATGATTTGTAATTTGAAGTCCAATGCGTAATCACTGGAGCCACTGTTTTCCAGCCAAAGCTTACTTACCCCAACCCCGCTACCCACCGTGACCCTGCTGAAGATAGCAACCGCAGTTTCGAAGCCCTGGAAACTTCGAAACGTTCTTTTAACGAAGCATATCGACGATTTCTGTGCATTCTAATTCGTTATGTATGTGATTAAGTGAAAATTAAACTTTCTGTGGAAGTTTTCTCAGTGAATGCATCCTGGCTGGATAAATCCTCATACTTACATAAAAAGGCTATCCTGAAATATTAATGCGTCCTGGAAATCGACCTAAAAATCAATTTGTTAATTTTGCAGATAAAAATATATTTTTCTTCAGTTTCTTTTCATTAGAACCCATCCATTCATATTATCAGATTATGTTTTTTTTCACTTTTCTTTATTCCATAACACAACCCCGAGATACCCCTATAATTAGATGCTTAACGCAATTAAACACCCATCAGTAATTTAATTAGCTTCCTAAATATATTCAAACGATTTGAAAGGTATTAGTGTCAAGAGTTTCTTAATGTTATAACACGGTATATTGACATATGCCTAAACATTTCAGATCTTTATCCAAACCATGCGGATATTTTGTTCGATTAAAAACATAATTTACGTGGGGAGATTTAGGGTCATCGCATTCTTAGCATTCTTTTTATGAAAGAGATTGAATTCACGTATTCTTACCGTTTTCCTGTTTCCAATAATGAAATATCAGCGATTTACATTCATTTAAAAAAGTTCTTCTGACGCTGGGAGCAGCTGCCACCCCTGCCTTCGGACCACGGGGGCGAGGGGCAGCAGACAATACCCTTCCCAGATTCGTTACTCATTTTTTTTCAATGTATATTCTGTAAGAAAAACCTCCTCCCAAACTCCCCCCTCTCGGACCTTCGAGACACATATGCTTCGGCATGTCATGGCAGGGCAGCTAGTGCGAGTAATTGCTCTTTTCCCGGGGTCTCACCCCCTGCCCTGAAGTGCTTCAGGCGCCCCTGGATAGGGGTGGGGATTGAAGAACTGTGTTATCATCATAGCTCATATATCGGCCAAAGAACCGGTGGCTAATGAACTGCAATTTTTTTTATTTATTTATTTATTCATTTGAATCATGTTGTGTTGGAGAGTTTTACTTGTCAATGTAGCCGGAGTGGTTGAAGAGAGCCATTGAACAGAAATAAGTGATTGTCACTCATTTAGATTAACTGACTGATCAAGAGAAGCACTTGAACAAGATTCGTATCAGTTGAAAGAATGTCATCTTTTAACAAGCCAAATATCTTCGTACACTGCAAAAATGACCAAGTTTGATGTTAAAATACGATAGAGAGGCTAACAACCAACAGGCGGAACTGTTCCCGTAAGTTTTACGGTACAAAACCTCGTATGTTTTTTGGCAATGACCTATAAACAGAAACTTATAACTGATATTCGTGTTGGCTTTATTACGTGAGAAGTTTACTCAATAGTCCAGAAGAGTGGACCAAAACCAATTAATATATTCAACCTACAGCTACACGACTGCAGACTAAAAATATGAATTCGTTCACATTAAAAATAAACTCTTTCACGTCACGTCAACTTTCGGCACGAACGAAGCCATTGTGCAAAGAAGCAATTAATAAGTTAAATCCAGATGGTGGCGCTTTTAGCGGCATGCGGGTCTATCGTGGAGTCTAGACCCACCAGTAGGGGAACTCTCATCGGGGAATCAGTCGTTTAAAGGAGGTATTACATGATACAGAAAGCTGCATTAAGCTCGCTGCCAAGCTGTTCTGTATCGTGTAATACCATGGCATCTTATTCAGCAAACCATGATTCATGAAGCATAGAACTGAGCTGAAGAAAAGGGGATCAAGCCGATTATCACACAGCAAGTAAATACCATTAACAGTCAAGTTGCGACGGAATGACAGTGGTATGAAATTTTTCTCCCGGGGAGGCCACCCGGACTTTCCCATCGGAGGGGATGCCTCTTCCAGACTGTCCCCACCTCATCGTATCCCGACTACGGGTGCAGTGTTCGACACCATGATTTTTGGGTGCCACCCTTTAAAATGCCTGTTGTTCTAAAAACATTTTTACCTGAACATGAGCCTTCCTCAATTTGCGCATTTAAATTTCATTAAGTTTGTACTTGGAATGAAAAGTGGTAACCCTAACCTTATAGTGTATAGAGATGATAATAAAGAAGAAATTTGTGTGCGGAGGTGAGGGTAGATAAGATGGAAACAATGTTGAGATCTTGTGTTAAGCATTGGGATAGTAATTGCATTTACCCTTCCATGTCAAACCGTTCAGCTTTGTCCGACGCCGTACGCCATTCAGATTCTGTTATTTGTTTGACAATTTTTGTTTCTGAAGCATGAACCGCCCCCCCCCCCCCCAAACACACACTCTCCCCAACCCCATCGGGTCGAGATTGTTAAACGTATCCCGACTGGAAGCTTTTGACGTGCTTTGTGGGAAAAGTGGGGAGAAGAAGCAGAAATTTTGTCACGTAGAGAAATGTCTTAGGCACAAACGTGTGGTCATGGCGGGAGGTCGTAAACCCAGATGTCAGGTCACTTACGAGGGCTTGTTTGCATCGCAGAAGCTCATATCTCTAACTAATCCACTGTAACGACTTCTATACAACTCACAATTTGCTAAGGATCACCCATACCCGTCCAAACAGAATGCACATAAAAGGTAAAGGTATAGATTTTTTATATGTTAATAAGGGTTTAACAACACTGTCACAAACCTGGTTCATATCGTGTCGAACAATTTTACGGGTTGAGGAAGCCAGATTATTCGAAGCAAGATTAGTACTGACAAAAGACAAATGTAGTGTCGTTGTGCTGTACGTCAACGGTGAACTTTCCTTCAACCAATGCTAACTGTGCCTGTGCCGGGAAAGTAAATTGGGAGAGTTCGACATTTACTCACCATTTCTCAATGATTCTTTCCGCGTACTTCTATTTCCTCTACGCGTAAAATTGTCCAACATAATATGACCCAGGTTGGTGAAAGGTTAGTTAAATCCTAATACACAAACAAATATAAAAATGTAGAAATTTACCTTTTATATACAAATATTCAAATTGTGAGCAGGCAGGCAGGCAGGCAGGCAGGCAGGCAGATAGATAGAATTTATTCAGCAAAAATACACCTACGACGAGGCAGTATGCTACAGCTATATATAATAATAATATTGCATAAACGAAATGTTATAATTATAAAAGATTAACATATAAACATTATTGGAATCGTACCTTTGTCTATCAATCGCTAAGATTGCTCAGTAACTTTTCCCTTTCCTTGAAGAACAGCTGGATGACGTTACAGATAATGGCACATAGCCTGGGGTCGTTATTTTTCCTAATGACTTCAAACTGACGTGTTTTTGTCCGCATCAGAAAAAAACTTGTAATCTCCTCTTTTAAGATACCGAATAATTGTGTTCTGTTGTGTCCATACGCCGGGCAATCCATAACAAAATGTATTTCTGTTTCAATACTACCGGCTGTATTGCACACACGACATAATCTATTTTCTACTGGGGTGACAGGTTGCGAATGTCTACCACTTTCAATCACAAGGTTATGATTATTTATTCTTAATCTCGTAAACATACTTCGTGTGTAAGATATATGGTTCGAGTTTGTGATCCTCTTTGAATAATCGATAAGTACGCAGCTTATTTTTACCAATTTTTTGTTATTTCATTTTCATATGAAATGTCTGTACTGAGTTCAGTAAAATCGACCTGAACCTAGGTTTACCGAGTCTCATATCGATTTAAGCGATCGAGGGTCAGAAATGTGTCGGAAACCCGACTTTGTCGTTGCTGGGGGAAATAAATTCACGCCCCGTATTCAGCCAAAACGCAAGGAGTGTTGCCTGAACCCGTGAGTGAACGTATGTCTTACCGTAATGAACCCGCCCGCTTTCGTTTTTATTGGGTGGTTCTAATCCTGAAGGGGTCAGTGACGTTTCGTCAAAAAGCATGAATCAACAGGGGTTCACCAAAAACAACAATTTTAATATATATGTATATGAATAAGGTAATTTGTGACTTACATTAAATCCAATGAATCAGAAAACAAAACGTCAATCACCCCCTACCTACACAGTTTTTGAGTCACTTGCGGGCCCGCATTCTCCGTTGTTGCTGGTTTTTCCTCCTTCTCGTTTGGTGTTTGTTCTTTGGTCGCCTCTTCACTTCACTCTTTCAGTGCCGTCACGCGGCCTCTAAAGTATTATCACTTAACAGGACGCCTTCGCTCTAACATGTGACGGAATGTCACTGTACCATTGGCGTCGCACGGCCACTAACGTATTGTTAGTTTACTATATCGACTTCCCTCTAACGAGTGACGGAATGTCACTCTAACACTGCGGTCGCACGGCCACTAGCTTATTGTCACTTTACTGAACGCTTTTCACTTAAGCAGTCGCCACCAATGGGGATAAACTCTCATCTACGTTTAGCTCAGAATAATGTTCATACAGCAAAGCCTACTCAGCCTTCGTATGGATTGCCTTCTACAACAGGTATGCCGCCTTCCTAAATACCAATAGCTCCCTGAGCTCGTACTTTCTATTTCTGATCCTACACATAGATATAGCCACCGATTTGGCCCGCGACTGCTCCTATTCTGAATATGAGTTCTGTGGCTCCCCTAACATTACAACGTGCCTATACCTTCGCACCGATGCGGCACCTCCTCTAATCTATAGCATGGGACATCCCCATATACTCGCCTCGACCCACAGTCTTACACACCCCCAGACTGGAATGAATTTTCGAGAAATCCCTCGATTTTTATTTCGATAGTCAGAACATTAATTCTCAGTGTAATTGCTTCTCTTGAACTTGGCCGCTTAGATCTATCTTAATTTAATATTAGCTTTAAAGTTCCTTTGAAAGACTCGCATTTCGGTATATCCTTACATTCGGTGACAGGCTAGAAACGTAATATGGGTGTGTGTTCAGAACATGTGCGATGGTCTGTTTTTACAACAATTACCTATTAACTGGACATAATTACACAGATAATGACTACAGTAGTCGACTGATCTCTCTTACTACTTTAATCTTTATCAGATAATTCATATGATGTTCAGAAAACGCGCACTTTATGGCCATTAGATTTTCATACTTAATTAGCAGCGCATGAACTATTGTTAGTCTGTTTAAGTCTACGGGGTCCGCCATATAACTATCTTTACGCTTTATATTTTGTCCAGTGAGAAAGATTATCGAAAATATATACACTTTTAAACAAAAAATTGCAACTTTAAGCTATCACCTTGACAAAATGTCATTTCAAATCGTGGCGAATTTGAGGTTCTTTTTATCACATAATGTGTACTTTAACCTATTTGCTAACGTAACGACTGAAGCTGGCCAGCACTGTTCACAAAAATCGCCAGTAAATTTTATTATTATTTTCAATTTTTGCCTCAAAAACATAGCTGATGACCCTCACTGGAACGAGCCCGTCGTGCTCGTTCCAATAAAGGGTCATAAGCTATGTTTTGGAGACCAAAAATGAAAATATTTATTTATTCAGGAAATGTTTTCTGCAAATGTCGTCTGCTGGGTGTGTGTGTGTCTGGGTGGTGTGTGCACATGTGCATACACTCAAGCTTGGCAATATGCATAAAATGTTGCTAAAACCTTATTTCTAAAACAAAGATATATTACCTTATTATTTACTGGACACCTGACCATAATGGTGTAATCGTACAATAAGGATTGATTGATTGCTATTTGTATTAGGTAGACAGTTAATGGAAAATGAGAGAAGATTAATTCAATTCTACTTCCGAAACCAACTTACTCAAACGGTTTCCACTTCGACGTTGTGTTCAGACGTCATTCCCATAATAGACGGTTTCGAACGATATTTTCCGTAATGAGCTAATTGGTGGTGATTGCGTGATAAATTAATTTAAGTCAGAATTAATCAACCCCCGAAATATGTGTTCAGCTGTTTCTACATCATGTAACAAGGTTGGGTTGATGAGAGAAGAAAATGAATTAAATTGTTTAAGAAGTAACAGCTGAAAGTGTAAAATTTACGGTGACAGCATTGACAACATGTCGTGTTTTTAACAGCTTTTGTTTTACTGTGCATAGACAGAAACAGTTTCTGCTTAAATAACGCATAAACAAGTGACGCCAAACAGAAAAAATGAAAATAAATTTTTTGGCTGTGATTGTGCAATATTTACAACTGTGTGCTCATTTATGTGTATTTTATGGTTTGAAGCTTGTTTGTTTTCTGATAGGAGTTTGGCATACTTGTCCACACACCTGTCTAAAAACTTCTGATTCACTACTTTAGTAATTCATCTATCGATACAACTCATTTATCAGATGAAAATCTTGCAAAAACTGATAGAGAAGACTTAATTATATTTTTTCTCTCATTAAACTCCAATATACGTGCATATAACCGTTATGAATTTTGGCACCTTATTAAATCTCGTATACTGAAATACATAAAGCGATTCTGTTTTCATGATGTTCTCAGTTTATCTAACAAGGACTCTTTGGGTTCGTGAACCTTCATCAGTAAACACTGAGTGATTCGGTACTTGGAAACCCTGTGGGTGGGTATCCACTTCACTATCACTTGCCAGAGAAACAGTCAGTTGATGACCCATATAGCAACACTTCAGTCAGGCCCTAAGCTAGAGTGTAAATGGGGATGGGTGTTGTAGGCGGTTCATCCCGTACCCGCTCTGTCGGAATATTTTGTTGTCCTTCGGAAATGGTGTTGGTCACTCGAAACCCGCTAATTTGGGGCAATCACAATTTGAATTGTGCAAAAATACCTTTAATATGTTTCAAATATCCTTTGTAAGAAAACGCTCGTTATAAATATAAGACAGTCGAGTTGTCATGTACACGAAAAAAATCGTAGTACATTATTATTTTTTAAAGAATTACTTTCATTAAACGAAAGAAATTCTTAAAAATAATAAAAATAAACGAACGTGTGGGTCTTGTTTCGTTTATCATTGCTTTAGGAAGTATATTGAGGGAGATTTCAAGTTCTTACCGATGGTCAGAGAAATGACGTTTTAGGCGGTAATATCTGAATTTGTTTTTTTTATTTGCTTTGTTTGTCCCTAAATTATTTGATATATGTTCCTACCGTCTCTTGTTCCTAACACCAAAAGGCCGTCATTTATCTAGTCCCATTTTCACCTGTAGAGATTCGTTAGTTACTAAGACCGTAATGCAGGCGCGAAGGCAGGATTTTATAATAGGGGTACCCTGGGTTTTGGAGGGTGGGCAAACATGATATTTAGAAGACCGTCGTGGGGGGGGGGGGGGGGGGGGGGGGCTCCCCTAGTCTTAACCAGGCGTCAAAGTGATAGCTTATAGTTGCTAATTTTTTTAGTTTGAAAGTGGATATATTTTTGATAATCTTTCTCACTCTGGCTAAATGTAAAGCGTAAAGATATGTATATGACGGACCCCGAAAACCGCTTTGTCACTTAAACAGATTAGCGATAAGTCATTCGCTGCTAATTAAGCATGGAATTATCGCGTCTGGCGAACGCATTAATGAGCTGTCTGATAAAAGATTAAAGGAGTAAGAGTGACCAGTGTCCTCCTGCAGTCATTATCTGTGTAATTATGGCCAGTTAATAGGTAATAGTTGTAAAAACAGTGCATCGCACATGTTCTGGACACACACCCATATTACGCATCTGGTCTGCCACGACTGTCAACATATACCAAAAATGCGAGAATTTCAAAGGAACTTAAAAGCGAATATTAAATTAAGATAGATCAAAACGGCCAAGTTCAAGAAAATCAATTAAAATGAGAATTAATGTTCTGGCTATCGAAATAAAAGTCGGTGTTTTCTCGAATATTCCATTCCAGTCTGAAGGCGTGTAAGACTGTGGGTCGGAGGCGGTAGGTCAGAGGAGGTACCGCATCGGTGCGAAAATAAAGACCCGTTGTAACGTAAGTGGAGCCACAGAGCTCATATTTAGAATAGGAACAGTCGCGGGCCAAGGCGGTGGCCATATACGAGTATAAGATCAGAAATACGAAGTATGAGCGCAGGGAGCTATTTGCATTTAGGTGAACGGTATTACCCGTTGTAGAAGACAAACCATACGTAGGCAAAGTAGGCTTTGCCTGTATGAACATTATTCTGAGATAAATGGAGGGAAGCGTTTAACCCGATTGGTGGCGACTGCTTGAGTGAAAAGCGTCCAGTAAAGTGACAATAAGCTAATGGTCGTGCAACGGCAGTGGTAGAGTGACATTCCGTCACTTTTTAATGCGATATAGTAAAGTGACAATACGTTAGTGGCCGTGCGACGGCAGTGATAGAGTTACATTCCGTCACATATCAGAGCAAAGGAGTCCGGTAAAGTGACAATGCGTTAGTCGCCCTGCGACGGCAGTGAAAGACTGAAGTCAAAGGCGACCAAAGACCAAACACCAGCGACAAGGAAGAGAAACCAGCGACAACAGAGAATGCGGGCCCGCAAGTGACTCAAAAACTGTGTGGGTAGGGTGTGAATGACGTTTTGTTTTTCTGATTCTTCGGATTTCATGTAAGTCAAAATTACCACATTTATTTTTATATATATGTATTAAAATTGTTTCCGGTGAACCCCTGTTGATTTATGCTTTTTGAGGAAAAGTCATTGACCCCTTCATGATAAGAACCACCCCAACAAAAACGAAACGGGCGGGTTCGTCACGATGAGACATACGTTCATGCACGGATTCAGGTGACACTCCTTGAGTTTTGGCTTGGCTCAATACGCGGCGTAAATCTATTTCCCCCAGCGACGATTTTAATTGATTTTCTTGAACTTGGCCGTTTTGATCTATCTTAATTTAATATTCGCCCCGTTTCCGACACCAGGACCCTCCGATCCTTACACTCATTCCCCCACTTTCCTCCACGGAAGTGGGATGGAAGTAACAACCGGGGGATTCTAGTTATGATATGACTAGGTCCCCCACCCCCGAGAAAATTTTGCATAACTCATTTATAGCGTGTGTAGCCATATATTGGAGACCATTTTATGGCTCTACATGTTATGTGTTATATGAAAGTTGCACTGGGCCAATGTTTTTGGGTGAAGGGCAGCGAAAAATGGAAAATGTAAGGAGCCATATCCCCCCCCCCCCCCCATGGCTTCGCCACGGCCCTCTTGGTAGATTTACGGAGCACGTCGACAGTTTTATAACCCATATGAACATACTGCGTGATTTTTTAAAACTTTTTTTATAACCGCAATAACAATGTTTGGTCCCTATATATATGCAGGGTGGAATGCTATACCAGTGTTTCCACTTTTCACGATGTTAACTACTCTTTAATGTGTGCACGCTTTTTTGTGGAGAGACGTTCTCTTAACCCAACCTAAAAGACTAGAATTATTCTTGTATTATTACAAATTTTCATTTTGGCTTCATTTATTTATTTACCCTGTGTCGGATAGTTTTACGGGTGGCGAAAGCCGGAGTACCCTGAGAGAACCACCGAACACAGTGACGACCAACTGTTAGACCCCCACCCCCTACGTACTGACTCCGCACAAGCAGGGTTAGCATTGGTTGTAGGCAAGTGCACAGTCGACGTGCAGTACGCTTTAGTACACAACGCCACCGTGCTCCCACGTGGGCAATCGGGATTAAGTGCCTAGCCCAGGGACACAACGCAGTTACCGCTGGTCAGGACCTTTCGTTTGAAGTTCCGTTCTCTAACTATTGCGCCACCGTGCTCTCATTTGTTGCCTCAAAAACTTAGTTTATGATCCCTCATGTTGGGAGTGAAGTACCGAGGCCTCTTCTGGGATAACAACAGCGTCTTCGTGTATCTTTGTAATGGGGGACATTGGGGAAGTCTGTTAGAGTCCTTTACCAACTCTGCGTCTCATAATTGCGTAATAGAATAAAAGTGGTCCAGTGAACGTATGTGCCAATTTCTTACGCCTGAGATTTGGGATTTGATTTTCGGTTGGAATAGTTTTCGAGGTTGAAATGCACTATCTGACAAAATCAATGGTGGCGCTGATGCTGCTCACGATCGTTCTGAGTGAGGACTTAATTGGGTGTCTCTTCTGTGAAGATTTACGTTCTTTTCATGCAGGCTGCAAAACAGAACATACTTGAGCAGATGCACAAGGCCATTCAAACAATTACGAACAATGGCGTTCAACTCTCCGATCATGTTCCGTCTAGGGTCCTACGAATCACACGTTTTCAATCTCGAATCGAATCAGTCTATTATTCGAAATCGAATCGAATCTCGGATCGAATTCTGGGCGTCTTAAAGATGACCGATAAGGGGAGGTGGTTACTGCACAACTGATTGTTGTTTAAACCTTCATCGTTGCTAGACCTGCCTGTGACACGACCTTTGAAACACACGACATATCAGGCGATGCATATGGTAACCATCCACAGGCTGCCAAACATCGAAATTTTGATGAAATGGGCCGGTTTCAGGCCCCCACTGCACCCAAACAATACACAAGAGATAAAGATAACTTCCTTTATTGGAAGTGGAATTCACAGAGGATCATTTTTGTAAGCAATAAGGGTGTTCAAAAAACTAAGCGTTAACCCGTTTTGGGATGGTTAAACAGCAATACCCCCATAAAGCTAAAAAAATCATGTTTTCCGTGGATTTCTCTAAACGAGTCTTGTAGATTTTCAATAAAAAAATTGTCACTCCCAGGCCTTCATGTGACAATAGAAGTTGCATGGACAAAATACTGCGGTGAGCATTTGTTAACCCTCCACGGGCTGTTAAATGTCAAAATTGTGATAAAATGGGCTGTTTTTGGACGCCAACAGCACCCAATTGGTACGTCACAAATAAAAGTGCCTTCCTTTATCGAGCGCACAATCTATACGGAAACATTTTTGTAAGTAGTACGGGTATTCAAAAGTCGAAGTCTTAACCCATTTTGGACAGGCTAAAGAGAGAGGTCCTTTAAAATCTAAAAATTCCCATTTTCTGTGGATTTCTCTAAATACATCCTGTAGGTTTTCAAGAAAAATTGTCTACTCGCAGGTCTTTGTGTGATATTACAAGTTGCATGGACAAAATATTCCGGTGAGCGTTCATTAACCCTCTACAGACCAAGCATTGTAATTTTGTTGAAATGGATTGCTTTCAGACATGCACAGCACCCAACGTGTACCTGAGAAATAAACATAATCTCCTATGTTGGAAGTGAAGTGAAATTCACCGAGGACCATGTTTGTAAGTAACAAGGGTATTCAAAAAAACAAGCGTTAACCCCTTTTGTGGTTGATAATAGTGAAACACATCAAAAGCTTAAAAATTCATGTTTTCCCTTGATTTCTTTAGAAACATCTGGTAGGGTTTCCAAGATAAAATGGCCATTGATAGGTCTTGCTGTCACATTACCAGTTGATTGGATAAATTATTCCGGTAAGCATTTGTTAACCCTCCATACGCTGCTAAATTTCAAAATTTAGAAAAAATAGTCTATTTTTGGACACCAACAACATGAAATGGGAATGCAACATAGAAACGTAACTTCTTTTACCGGACGCAAAAACTGACGGGGAAACATTTTTCTATGTAGTAAGCGTATTCAGACATCGAGGTCTTAACCCATTTTTGACTAGTTAAGGAGATATACCCCTTAAAAGCTTAGAATTCCAGTTTTCTATGGATTTCTCAAAAAAAAATTTTCAAGAGAAATTGACCATTCGCAGGTCTTGGAGTGACATTACAAGCTGCATGGACAAAATATTTCGGTAAGCATTTGTTAACCCTCAAGAGGCCGCCAAGCACAGACTTTTGGGGAAATGGGCTGCTCTTCGGCAACCATAACACCAAATGTGCACCTGCGAGATAAACATAACCTCCTTCATTGGAAGTGGAATTCACCATCGATCATTTTTGTATGTAATGAAGGTATTCACAAAACCAAGCATTAACCCATTTAGGGCTGGTTACAGATCGATACCCCTCAAAAGGTTAAACATTCATGTTATCGGAGGATTTCTCTAAAAACATCTTGTAGATTTTCAAAAAAATATGGCCATTCTCAGATCTTAGTGTGACATTACAAGTTGCATGTACAAAATATTCCTGTAAGCATTTGTTAACCCTATGCAGGTTCTCAAACATCAAAATGTTGATAAAATGGTCTGTGTTTGCATACCCACAGCACCCGAAGTTGAGAGTAGAGATCAAAATAAGTTGAAGTAGAATTCACTGAGAATTATTTTGGGAAGTAATAAGAGTATTCATAAAACAACACTTAACCCGTTTTGGGCTGGATAAACAATGATACCCATCAAAAGCTTAACATTCATGTTCTCCCTCTAAAATTTATAGATTTTAAAGAAAAAATGGCCATTCACAGTTCTTGGTGTGACATTACCATTTGCATGAATAAATATTCCTGTTAGCTCTTGTTAACCCGCAACAAGCTGCCAGACATCAATATTTTGGATACATTTTCAAAGAGACACAGCACTCAGTGGGTAAGTGTCAAACAAACATAACTCCTTTTGTCGGTCATTAACTTGTTGGACGACGATATTGACATTAACCAACTCTACCGTTAATGATGGGTTTTACCTAAACATTTTTTTTTATCAAACTGAGTCATTTGAGATTACTATACTCACCTTTCTCATAACATGAATGAAGGAACTTCAGTGAGACAGTTAAAACAATTCATCAGACACTGTGGGGTCATGAAAAATCATGGAATCTCATCGGGAAAAGCCATGATTCGCCAGAATCATAAAGTCTAGTTAGGATTTTCCCTCTGGAAACGACTATTATTTTTCTACGGATTATTATTTTTTTTTTTTTTGGGGGGGGGGGGGGGGGTTGGTTTTTTTTTGTTTTTGTTTTTCCACACATTTTGTCTGTACGATTCAGAAGCCATTTTTGAACCGATTTTCACGAAATTTTGCACACGCATAGAAGAGCACAAATTCTAAAAATGTACCGAAGCGGAATTTTCGATTCAACCCTTATTTCGTCAGAATTGGCAAAAACTGCCAACATTGAGGTTTATCGGCACTTTCTCGAAACACGTCTTGTAGATTTTTTTATACATTCGTCATTGCTAGACCTGTCTGTGACACGCCCTTTGATACACACGACATATCAGGCGATGCATATGGTAACCCTCCACAGGCTGCCAAACATCGAAATTTTGATGAAATAGGCCGGTTTCAGGCCCACACTGCACCCAAACAATACATGAGAGATAAACGTAACTTCCTTTATTGGGAGTGGAATTCACCGAGAATCATTTTTGTCAGTAATAAGGGTGTTCAAAAAACCAAGCGTTAACCCGTTTTGGGCTGGTTAAACAGCAATACCCCCAAAAAGCTCAAAACTTAATGTTTTCCGTGGATTTCTCTAGACGAGTCTTGTAGATTTTCAGGAAATATTTGTCACTCCCAGGTCTTGGTGTGACATTACAAGCTGCATGGACAAAATATTCCGGTCAGCATTAGTTAACCCTCCCCGAACTTCTAAACGTAAAAATTGTGATAAAATGGGCTGTTTTTGGACACTAACAGCACCCAAACGGTATACCACAGAGAAAGTGGCCTTCATTTATCGGACGCATAATTGATAGGAAATTATTTTTGAAAGTGGTAAGCGTATTCAAAATTCGACGACTTAACCCATTTTTTGGCTGGTTAAAGAGAGATAAACATTAAAATCTTAAAATACCCGTTTTCTGTGGATTTCTCTAAAAACATCTTGTAGGTTTTCAAGAAAAAATCGGCTATTCGCAGGTCTTGGTGTGACATTACAAGTTGCATGGACAAAATATTCCGGTCAGCATTAGTTAACCCTCACAGGGCTCCTCAACGTCAAAATTGTGATAAAATGGGCTGCTTTTGGACACCAACAGCATCCAATAGGTACACCACAAAGAAAAGCGCCTCCTTTTATTGAGTGTACAATTTATACAGAAACATTTTTGTAAGTAGTAAGGGTATTCAAAAGTCGAAGTCTTAACCCATTTTGGGTAGGCTAAGAGAGATATCCCTTAAAAGCTTTAAATTCCCATTTTCTGTGAATTTCCCTAACAGTAACTTGTAGGGTTTCAAGAAAAATTGACTATTCATAGGTCTTTATGTGACATTACAAGCTGCAGGGACAAAATACTCCGGTGAGCGTTTATTAACCATCTACAGACTGCCAAGCATCGTAATTTTGTTGACATGGGCTGTTTTCGGACACGCACAGCACCCAATGTGTACATGAGAGATAAACATAATCACCTTTGTTGGAAGTGGAATTCACAGAGGACCATTTTTGTAAGTAATAAGGGTATTAAAAAAACCAAGCATTAACCCCTGTTGGGGAGATTAACAGGGATACCCATCGAAAGCTTAAAAATCGTTTTCCTTGGATTTCTTTACAAACATCTTGTAGGGTTTTCGAGAGAAAATGGCCGTTGATAGGTCTTGGTATCACATTACCAGTTGCATGGATAAATTATTCTGGTAGGTATTTGTCAACCCTCCATGGGCTGCTAAATGTAAAAACAATTGACGAAATAGTCGGTTTTTGGACACTAACAACATCAAATGAAAATGCCACAGAGAAACGTAACTTCTTTTACTGGACGCAAAACTGATAGAGAAACATTTTTGTAAGTAGTAAGGACATTCAAAAATCGAGTTCTTAACCCATTGTCGACTGGTTAAGGAGATATACCCCTCAAAAGCTTAAAATTCCTGTTTTCTGTGGATTTCTCAAAAAAATCTAGCAAGTTTTCATGAAAAATTGACCATTTGCAGGTCTTTGAGTGACATTACAAGTTGCATGAACAAAATATTCCGGTAAGCAATTATTAACCCTCCAGAGCCTGCAAAGTATAGACATTTTGAGAAAATGGGCTGTTTTTGGGCACCCATAACACCCAATGTGTACCTGCGTGATAAACATAACCTTCCTCATTGGAAGTGAAATTCACTGAGGATCATTTTTGTAAGTAATGAAGGTATTCACAAAACCAAGCATTAATCCGTTTAGGGCTGGTTACAGAGTGATACCCCTCATATGGTTAAAAATTCATATTTTCCGAGGATTTCTTTAAAAGCCTCTCGTAGGTTTTCAAGACAAATATTGGCCATTCTCATTTGAGACTACTATACTCACCTTGTATGAACTCAAAAGTAAGTGTATATTTATTTATTATCAAGAATAACCGCCCATAAGTTCCACTCTCTCTGTGTCCCGTTTCATCGGTCAATTCCACAGTGTCCCACGCCAGCGGTAAATTTATCCAAACAAAATTACCAAGGTTACCACCTCCTCCCTGCCTCTTTCTCCAACCAAACACACATTGAAAGGTACGCCTCACCTCGTATTCCATACTGCCCTGCATGATATCATTTATTATTTATTTGTTGGTGTTTAAGGGCATATACTTATGCACAATGGCTAATCATGACCGTGCCGGTTCTACGGGTGGAGGAAGCCGTAGTACCTGGAGAGAACCACCGAGCAACGACGAGCAGCTGCCAGCTTCCCAACATCGTAACTCCGAACTGCAGCACAGGTAGTGTTAGATTGGTTGAAGATATGTGTACCGTCGACGCGCAGAACGCCTTAGTACATGGCGGCATCGTGCCCCCATATGGACAATCGGAGTTAAGTGCCTTGCCCAAGGACAGAACATGGGAGTCCGAATTATCGCTCAGACGGCCACCCATCCAATGATTAACCAGGCTCAACGTTGCTTCACTTCGGTGATCTGACGAGAACCGGCTACCACAATGCCACCGTGCCCCGCCACTGCATGATAAGAAAGCAGTAAATAACGTTAGCTACAATGGGATCAGTTACTTATAATATCAAATAGTGTTGACACTATAGCATTTCCCCGACAGTGGGTCCACCTATATACTAGTCTGTAAAACGGCTATACACTGCCCCTGCTGCGCCCCAGGGTGGTGACGTGGCAGTATATATCCATCATACTGACGCTATGTTGTGTCTAAGGAACCTCACAATAAAAGGTGGGGGTCCCCAACATGGGAAGGGGGGCAGGTATATTTACTTCTCTGTAAGGCGGTTATCAAATGCAAAGGTGCATGGCGCCAACATTTCCCCGGCAGTGGGGCTAGATATATACTAGTTTGTAAGACGGCTATACTCCCCCTTCTCCGTCCCAGGGTATATTTTATCTACACATATGTACAAACAACACTTCCTATTTACGTATGTAATTATTGTAGTCCATAACTTCATGTTTGTCGTTGCATGTATGGATATCTTCATTGTAATAAATAAAACTAATCCTACGGGGAAAAACCAATTGGAGAGAAATTTACTTCTGCTATTAACAGACAGGTGATAGGTGAGCTCTGCAAGGTGTGAAAAAATGACATAATCATTCATAACAACTGTGGTCTAATAAGAGATAATTGTTACAGGGACTATACATGACATGCTTAAGAATTTAAAGTTCGCATTTTCTGTGGATATCTTCAAGTGGTTCTTACAGATTTTCAAGAACAAATAAACCCTGGAGAAGAATTATTATCGCAAGCCTTCATTAACCCTCCACAAACCGTCAAATATCGAAATTTTAGATAAATTTGAGATACAATGGGCTATTTTCATTAGAGGCTGATTCTCAGACGCTGATATTAATATTAACCCTCTCCACAAACAATGATGATTTAGCCAAAACGTTCTTTTATCACACTGGGTCATTTGAGACTATTATACCCACTTTTCACAAGACATCAATAAAAATACTTTAATGATACAATTAAAAACAATTCTTCAGACACTCCAGAGTCATAAAAAATCATGGAATCTTGTTTTTTCATATTTTTTTTCACACATATTGTTCGCACGATTCAGAAGCCATTTTCAAACCGATTTTCACAAAATTCTGCACACTCATAGACGGTCACAAAATCTAAAAATGTACCGAAGCGGAATTTTCGATTTGACCCTTATTTCGTCAGAATTGGCAAAGAACTGTCAAAATTGGGGTTTAAAGGCACTTTCTCGAAACACGTATTGTAGATTTTTTTAAACATTCATCATTATTAGACCTGTATGTGACACAACCATTCATGTACAAGAGATATTAGGCGATGCATATGGTAACTCTCTACAGGTTGCCAAACATCGAAATTTTGATGAAATGGGCTGTTTTCGGGCTCCTAAAGCACCCATACGATACACGGGAAATAAACATAACTTCCTTTATTGGAAGTGGGATTCACCGTGGATCATTTTCGTAAGTAATAAGGGTATTCAAAAAACCCTGCGTTAGCCCGTTTTGGGCTGGTTAAACTGCAATACCCCTCAAAAGCTAAAAAAAAATCATTTTTTCTTTTCTGTGGATTTCTCTAAACGAGTCTTGTAGATTTTCAAGAAAAATTTGGCACTCCCAGTTCCTGGAGTGACAATACAAGTTGCATAGACAAAATACTCAGGTGAGCATTTGTTAACCCTCCACGGGCTGCTAAAGGTCAAAATTGTGATAAAATGGGCGGTTTTTGAACAGCAACAGCACCCAATAGGTACGCCACAAAGAAAAGTATCTCCTTTTATTGAGCGCAAATTGTATACGGAAACATTTTTGTAAGTAGTAAGGGTATTCAAAAGTCGAAGCCTTAACCCATTTTTGGCAGGATAAAAAGAGATATCCCTTAAAAGCTTCAAATTTCTTCATTTTCTGTAGATTTCTCTGAAAACATCTTGTAGATTTTCAAGAAAAATTGTCTATTCGCAGGTCTTTGTGTGGCATTACAAGCTGCATGGACAAAATATTCCGATGAGCCTTTATTAACCCTCTACAGACTGCCAGGCATCATAATTTTGTTGAAATGGGCTGTTTTCAGACACGCACAGCACGCAAGGTATACCCTAGAGATACACATAATCTCCTTTGTTGGAAGTGGAATTCACTGAGGACCATTTTTGTAAGTAATAAGGGTATTCAAAAACCCAAGCGTTAATCCCTTCTCGGGTGGTTAATAGCGATACCCACCAAAAGCTTAAAAAACTAGAGAAACAAAATTTACTGTAAATTCAAGTCTGTGTGAAAAGGGTTAAAGTATCAGAAATAAACTCTACAGAAAGAGAATTTATGGAGGCTTATTTTCTGGAGTAAAATATTTTTTAACAAATCAGAAATGGGTTTTCGTTAACAGTATTTACAGATATTCATACAGGAATCAGAACAATTTTTATAAGAAACCAGAAAAGGCATATATGTGACCAGCATTCAAAGGGTTCGATACACGAATCAGAAATGAAAAGTTTGGCTCTGCCCACTAATTTGAGTGATGAAATACATTCATAAACTTTAGAAATACATTAAGGTGGAAATGCATTCCCCAGTCATTCTTAATAATATGCACTTGATGACCCCATTCAGGTGGACCATATATTAGTAGGTATAAATTGCCGATTCGTTACCACTTGTACATGTACGTGTACAACATACGCACACGATGCGGTCACCAACGTGGAATTCGATGTTAAATCACACGCTTGTTCACAAAAACTGCACATGGTCTTGAATCGGCTCATGTACAGTCAGTGACTCCTAGATCGCGCTTTTAGCGTTCAAACATTCGTGGTGAACGCATCGTGTGCGTGTGTTGTACATCTTCAGTTGTATCGTGTACGTGATTTTTTATCTACGTTCGCATCGCAGATCAGATCCATCGATCCATCGTCGGCGAACGCGATCGAAAGCAAAAGATTTTGGGTGATCATCAAAAAACAACAATTGTGGTTCAAGACCAGCGGTCCAGAATCGGCAATTGCGTTGGTACAGATGGTCTAGAAACTCTCCCTCGTTTTTGAGGCAGTGGTGGGTTTTTTTTGTTCAAACAGAGTCGATTGTGACTATATAGTCTGTATTATAGACATTGATGTTTTCCGGTGATGGGATGGATAAAAATTGAGTTTTGGGGTTTTTTGGTGAATTCCTCCACTATGAGAAAATTCTCAAAAAAACCACTCAGCTGATCGAGCGATCGAATCTCGTAATAAAAACTCGATCTGAACGAAGAGTGTCTGTGTGTTTGGAAATTTGCAAACCCAGTCACGTCTTTCCTGAAGTAAGCAACTAACACACGTTATCGTAATTGAGGTGTTTTGTTCAAACAGAGTCGATTGTGAATATATAGTCTGTATTATAGACATTGATGTTTTCCGGTGATGGGATGGATAAAAATTGAGTTTTGGGGTTTTTTGGTGAATTCCTCCACTATGAGAAAATTCTCCAAAAAAACCACTCAGCTGATCGAGCGATCGAATCTCGTAATAAAAACTCGATCTGAACGAAGAGTGTCTGTGTGTTTGGAAATTTGCAAACCCAGTCACGTCTTTCCTGAAGTAAGCAACTAACACACGTTATCGTACTTGAGGTGTTTTGTTCAAACAGAGTCGATTGTGAATATAGCCTGTATTATAGACATTGATGTTTTCCGGTGATGGGATGGATAAAAATTGAGTTTTGGGGTTTTTTGGTGAATTTCCTCCACTATGAGAAATGAGGTTGACTGTTAAGCGTTCCTTCAATAAAAGTCAAGAAACACTTATCAGAATGTTTAAAACGCATTTTCTGCTCAGTTAGGTTTCGAGTGGTAAAATTTTTAATATATTCACGATAGCAATCGGAGAGAAAGATTTGTTAAAATCAGTTTTCCATTGTGTGTTAAAACTGTCTAACAGTCATCAAAAAAGGATTTTCTCTTAATTTGACACTCGATGAATTGATGTGTGAATGAATGAAATCTTTTGACAAAATGTAAACACCGCTATCAAAATGCGTTACATCAGAAATCGGTTTGTCATGTACTGTTTAAAACATATTTTTTTTTAACTTCAATTAACACAGCGAGTTTGAGATGTGAATATTTTTTCAGATATTATATTAAGATGGAAAGAGATTTTAATACTTAAAGCATAAAATATAAAAAATATAATTAAACATTTAATTTTGAAAAATAAATAAAAACAATTAAAACGAAAGATGACGTTTTGGAGGATGGATCCTAGACGCCGAGATCGAATTTTAGACGAATATTTACGTTCTAAGAAGGCGATTCAGGCTGCTGATAGGAGCAGACGTCTCGGTGAGATGGAACTCACACGCGAAGCCACAAAAATATTTAAACCCGTGACGGAGGGTCAAGAGCGAAGCAGGAAGGAGATAGTTGAAGAATTGAGACCCATAAAGGAGAGATCTTTGAGAATGGGTTCGTTGCCTTCTAGTTTTGGAAATCGGTATTCCATTCAATCTACACCGGATTACGTTCCCACGAGAATCGAAACCGATGTGAGTGAGAGCGATGATACGGCTTCGACTATCACCACTGATAGCATCGCATCGTCCGATGATGATGGTGGCGGTAAGAGAGATCTGTTGTATGGAATTCGCGAGGATTCGAGTGGTAGGAAATTCGTGGGCGACACTGAAGTGGAAATGGACGATGATGAATTGATCGTGGGTTCGAATAAGTATAAAGTAACCGATGGTCTGCAGAGATTGCTCCTTTTCGATAAGCCCGGAGATTATACGGAACAGGATTTCCACAATTACGGAGACATTCTAGTTCAAACTCACGCCATGAATAGAAATAACGATGCTAGAGAGACGAGACCCAAAGCCAACAGAGGTTACAAGTGGACGAAAATAGTGAAGCCTATATGGAATGCGAACAAGAAGTTCGTTGAATCGATGACCGGTAAAGGGGTGAAAACCACTACTTTTCTTCCGAACGATCCCGAGGCTCTGTCTCAGAGATTGAGTTTGTTGATGAGGAGCAGACGGGCTGGTAACACGGGATTAGATAATCAGATAGTTGCCATATCTGACGAATTGTTGAGACAGAAGGTTTTGAATAAAAATCAGTATAAAAGGCTGATGAACGAATTGAAGGATTGATGTGAATATAATAATAAGTAGAGAGAGAAAAACAAACAAACAAAAAAAAAAAAAAAAATAAAACAGTAAATTCTTACACTAGAATAATAAAAGTATTTAAAAACGACAAAACGATTTACCAGTGAAAAAAAAAACAAAATATATCATAAAAAATAAAATATGTTGGTAATAAAGAACAGGGGATACGTCAGGACTTACGTTCAAGGCGGTTCTGGCATCGTCGATTCTATAATGCGAGCGTTCACGAGCAATGCGGGTAGAAAACTCGCATCGACCGCCTTTGAGGTCGATAAGAAGATGGCTTTGGATGCTGGTAAGAAAGCCGCTTCTGAAGCCAGTGGTAGGATAGCTTCTGTGGCTGGCAAGAGGGCAGCCGACGCGTTGATCGACAAGTTGATCAGTCCACCGGCGAGGCGAGCTGCGTTAGAGCGAACGTTGAAAAGTTGGAAAGATTTTAGGGATGCCGTGGTGCCCATACAAGATTTAGCCAAAATGACGAGTGGATCCGGATTGAAGTGAACTCGCGACGGTGCGATATAAACAAAATAATAATAATAACAACACTAAAAACAGAATTTGAAAAAAAAAAAAACATAAAAAATTTGTGTTTGAAAAGAATCTAAAATAACAGACAAAAAAAAAAATAAAACAAAAAGATGAACATTAAAGATATGTCTTGGAACGACGCCGCGACCAAGAGGTCGAATAACGAGTACTTTCCCAAGAGCATAAGAGGTTTGATAGTGGGAAAATCGAATTGTGGAAAGACCAATCTGTTGATGAATCTGTTGTCCCGACCTGACTGGTTGGATTACGACAGATTGTTCGTGTTTGGCAAGAGCTTGTTTCAACCCGAATACAGATTGCTTCGAGAGTGCATGGATCGCAGATTGCCTAAGGACGTCATAGCCAGAATCTTTGACAGCAGGGAGGAATTCGACAAGTGTGGAGCTCCGCTCTCGACCATTTTGGACGGCGCGGCGACGGAGCTGACGAAGAGAAATGCATCTTCGAACGTCGAGTGTCGATTTTACGAGAACGCTAGCGACGTTCCGGATCCTAGGGAACTGAAATCGGAAGATAAGAATCTCATGATTTTCGACGATCTGCTTTTGGAGAGACAGAACTGATGTGAATCGTATTACGTTAGGGGTCGACACAGCAACGTGGACTGTTTCTACCTGTCGCAGAATTATTTTCGATTGCCCAGACAGACGATAAGGGAGAACGCTAATTTTCTGTGTCTCTTTCACCAAGATCTCAAGAATCTCAATCACATCTACGGCGATCACGTCGCGAACGACATGAGCACTGTCGAATTCAGGAGATTCTGCAAGAGGGTTTGGGATGGTGGACTTTACAATTTCGTCGTGATCGATTTGACGAGCGAATTTAATCGCAGAAAATATCGGTGCGGATTCGATAAGTTTTATGTTCCCGATGGTGATGATAATAATAAGATAGAGCGTGAAAAAATAAAAAAAATTAGAAAAATAAATAAATCTTCAAATAATTAGTTTTGAATAAAAAAAAAATAAAATTAAGATATAATGTTCCAACATGGAGAATTGTTAGAACGGATAGCCAAGAATACGGCTGCGAAACAATCCATTCAAATCGTGGTGAGTGGCGATTCGACTCAATTCGCTACGAAATTCGAACCTTCCATCGAATTGAACAGAGAGAAAAGTTACGAGATGGCGTTGGTGAATCTGGAGACTTATTATTCCTTTCCCAACGTCACCGAAAAGAATAACTCATTCAAGTATTCCGACGGAGTGGATTGGTTGGAGATTCGAATTCCCAAAGGAAGTTACGACATAGACGATTTGAACCATTACATTCAGATGCGAATGAAGATGGATGGAAAGGGAAGCAACAAGATCAGACTCGCTCCCAATCCTAATACATTACAGATGATGTTGGATTTGGAAGATAATTTTCGTGTGGATTTCAACACGGACGATTCTATAGGCAAGATGTTGGGATTCGATCGAAAGATGTATCAAGGCCACGCGGCATCTGAAAATACGGTCGACATTCTCGCTGTCAATAGCATTCTGGTGAACGTGGATGTGATTGCTCGAAGCTACGTGAATGGTAGCGCTCAGCTGACGATCTATTCCTTCTTTCCAAACGTGTCGCCGGGTTATAAGATCGTGGAGCGACCTCGAAATTTAGTTTATCTACCAGTGATTTTAGACACGTTGTATAGTCTCAAAACCACGTTGACGGATCAAAATGGTGAACTGTTAGATCTTCGCGGAGAGAGAGTGACGATACGATTTCACATAAGAGAAATATAAAAAGCAAAAAAAAAAAAATATTATATATATATAGATAACAAAAATAAAATAAACGGTAATATTAATTTTTTTTAAAAATTATTTTAATATAATTATTAAACAAGAAACAATTGAAGTAAAATGTATTTAAAAAAACAAACAAAACAGAATTATGACACAATACGTGGTTAAAAACGTGAACATATCCGCAGGACAGAAGAAGAAACTTAAGAGAGCTTTAACAACTTGAGGCGAGGCGGTGAGATTCAAATTCACTCACGAAGATCTGACGAGAGGCGGACAGGATTCGATCGCCTGGACCAGAAGTCAAATCAAAAGGATGGAGAAAGCGATTCGCGATGGAAGAGGGTTGAGTCCTGCTCAATTGAGATACAATTTGAGAATGAAAGGCGGTTTCCTACCGCTATTGACAGGAATTGCTGCAAAAGCATTACCCTTCGCCGCAAAGGTGCTACCCTTTCTCGGAAAGACTCTCGGCGTGGGAGCTCTCACAGGACTCACTAGTTCGGGAGTTGAGAAATTAATGGGTGGCAACGGACTGTTTTTGAAGAAAGGAGGAGCCGTGTGTCGAGTTCACGTAGACGACAGTGGTAAAGGATTGTATCTAGAACCCGCTAGAGGTGGCAACTCTCTGAGAGGAAACGGTCTCTTTCTGAAGAGTGGACGGAACGTCAAACGATATGGCAAGGGTTTGTTGCTCGGTGACAATTCGCCATTTAAGAAGATACCGATTTTGAATATGTTATTATAAATATAAAATTATATAAAATATATAAAATCATAGAAAGTATAAAATAATATATATTTAAAATGGGTGAAGAGGTGGAGAAACAAATTTATCACCTGAATGAATTTGACGATAATGACGAACATCGCGAGCCAGAGAGCGAAGAAATAAAAAATGGTTAGACTCTAATGATGGATATCTAAGGAAAGAGATAGATAAAGCGCAGGATATACGGTTGGGAATGAGACGATGCTTTCCACGGTCACCACTACCTTCTGAAGCGAGTGTTACTAAGAGATGCACAACATTCGTTAATAATTATGATTCGGATAAACAAAAATGTTATCATGAACGTATCACATCACAGAGAAAAAGAACAAAAAAAAAGAAAAAGAAGAATCGATGCAGAAATTTGAGACAAAAGGAAACGTTATTATAATATATCATGATGATAGTGAAGAAGAAGGAAAACAAAAAAAAAAAGAAAAGTAAATGAGATCTCATTTACTTTTTTTTTTTTTTTCATTTTTTCTTCGCTAAAAATCAATCACTCTATTGTTTATATTTCCAAGTCCGTTATTAGCATGTTGACGCTCGTGTCTACTCCTTTTTCAAAAACGTGTTGAATGTTTATCTTTACTCTTTTGAGTTTTTTTACATCGGTCAACTCGCTCTCACCACCCAATTTCTTCACGAGTTCGAATGAGATGTTTGGAAATATGTAATTTCCATAGGGCAACGACAAATCGTCCTTGTCGAATTCTCTATCTTTGGTGATGACGATGTTCTGCAGATCGCTTTGGTACTCGTAAATCAAATCGAGCGCAGCTTCATTCAATTTCAGAGGCATCTTATATTTCTCATATTTGTGCTCTAAGCCCTTCGTCTCGACATCGTTCAATTCGATGGGATCGTGTCGTTGTAATCTATAGATTTTATGACCGAATTTCTTATACATTTTGACTCGTTTCAATTTCAATTCGCATCTTTTAGGTGTTGTTGTCTTCATGATCGATTATTTGTTTTTTTTGTTTTTACGAATTCTTGCAATAATGTATATTTTAAATTTTGTATTTAAATAATAATTTGTTAAAAAAATTCAATTCGATGGGATCGTGTGGTCGTAATGTATAGATATTAAAACTGTAATTCTCATACCCTTCGTCTCGTTTCAATTTCAATCCGCATCTTTTAGGTGTTGTTGTTGTTATGATCGATTATTTGGTTTTTATGAATTCTTACAAATAATGTTTATTTTAAATTTTGTATTAAAAAAAATTGAATTTTAAAATTTAACTTTTTTTTTTTTCTATTATATATATAGAGTAAAAAAACAAAACTTTTTTAACAAATTATTTAATACAAAATTCCCCCCCAAAAAATATTCTTACAAATGAAGCAAACAGATAAAACAATGGTAAATTTAAATGAGAAAACCGTACCTCAGTTAAACGAGATTTGTAGTCTATTACAAATTTCAGATTTCAGAAAGCATAGAACTAAAGCAAAAAAAATTGAAGTCATACAAGAATATTTGTGAAACACTAGAAAGGCAAATGAAATGTCGATAGCATCGATGTCAAAAGATGCATCGGTTGTGAAAAATAAGAAGACGACTAAATGAAAAGCCGTTGAAAAACATCAAGTTTCCAAAGAAAAGAAAAGAAAAACTAAAACGAAAACGAGTGATGCACTTCAGATTCAAGACAAACGAGATATATCCAGCG
This sequence comes from Pictodentalium vernedei, assembly GCA_031216915.1. Lineage (NCBI taxonomy): Eukaryota > Metazoa > Mollusca > Scaphopoda > Dentaliida > Dentaliidae > Pictodentalium > Pictodentalium vernedei. The sequence goes on along the minus strand of CM062294.1, from coordinate 371,894,816 downwards.
AAATTCAACGAGCAATCGACGAAGAGAAAGGAGAAGAATATGTAAGATGACTCGTTGCGGAACTATTCCAATCGAAACCTGTAGAACGGGAGAGTGCGATCGAAGACATTTTAAAACTTTCGATGTGTTTCCCTCGTCGAAGAAAGTCGATCCGAAATTGTTCATGGAACGGGTGAAGAAAAAAGTATTGGATTTGTTTCGCGAATACACGAACTTGGGATTAAAAATTAAGATGATACTCCATTGCATAATGAATAAAATCGACGTGAAGTCCGGCAAGAGCATCGTGAAAAATGCATATTTCAGATCTAACGTCGAACCCGCATTTCATGGTTCAGATCTATCGGACGTTTTCGAAAAGATGAAAGACAAGATGTTGACGTCTCTCGCAAATTATCAAAATGAAGGTAGTAATTGGACGTTCGGCGAGGTGTTGAAACTCGAAATTCACATGACTAAAAACGAACCGTTGGAAGGATCTTCCTACTTGGAATTACCATATTTCTTGACTAAGAAACATGCCGTGATCAACGTGAGAAATAAAGATGATCAGTGTTTTAAATGGGCAGTCACCTCCGCTTTATACCCTGTCGAAATACACGCCGATAGAGTTTCTTGTTACGAGGAAACTTCTAAAAATCTCGATTGGACTGGAGTGACTTTTCCAACAAAGTTAAAACACATCGAACATTTCGAGGTTCAAAATCCCACCGTAGCGGTGAACGTCCTGGGATACGATGACGAAAATCAAAAGATCTATCCTCTCAGATGGACTTCGTATCACGGAAGAGAAAAGACGATTATTTTATTATCGATTTCGAATGGTGACAATCGTCATTATTGTTGGGTTAAACATCCGAGCAGATTACTGTCGAGACAAAATAATAATCATGGACATAAGATATCTTTATGTTGCAACTGCATGAACATGTTTCACAGCGAAGACTCGTTGACGAAATATCAGGAATATTGCAACGAAAATCAAGGTGCTGCCGTCGAAATGCCCAAACTCAACACCATCGTGAAGTTTGAAAATCACAATAGAAGGTTAAAAGTATCATTCGTCGTGTACGCCGATTTCGAATGTTTCACCGCGAAAATGAGTTCCTGTCAACCCAACGCTCTTCAAAGTTACGTCGAAAGATATCAAAAACACATACCTTCGGGCTATTGCATTTACGTGAAATGCGCTTTCGACTCGCAACACGACATGGGTCCCTTCACCTACACGAAACAGCGTGAAGACGACGACGTGGCTCAAAGGTTCGTGGAAGAGTTAGAATCGAAAATTCAAATGTTATACGACAAATTCAAAACTCCGGCGAAAATGATCATCACGCGAGAGCAGCAGGATGAAAATAACAGAGCCACTGAATGTCACATATGCAGACAATCGTTCGACGAGAATTCAGAGGAAAATAAGAAGGTCAAAGACCACGATCATTACATGGGTCTGTATCGTGGTCCGGCTCACAGCAAGTGTAATTTAAAATATCGAGACGCCGCTTTCTATCCGGTGATGTTTCACAATCTCTCGGGTTACGACAGTCATCTGTTCGTGAAAAATCTCGGCACCTCGCACGAAGAATTAAAATGCATCATGAACAGCGAAGAAAGATACATTTCCTTCACGAAATGGAAGCTCATGGAGAGGAAAAGAGTAATCGATGGAAATACGTTGGAAGAAAAAATGAAATCCATTCGTAGAGGCATACGTTTCATCGACACTTTTAAATTCATGTCGACCGCTTTGGAAAAATTAGTCGATAACATGAGCAAGGATAAATTTAAAATCATGAGCGAACATTTCGGAGAACGAGTAGACGTTATGTTGAGGAAAGGAGTCTATCCTTACGATTACATGAACGATCTAAAGAGATTCGAAGACACCGCACTACCTTCGAAAGAAGATTTTTATTCGAAATTATACGAATCCGACATTTCCGACGAGAATTACGAACATGCCAAAAATGTGTGGAAATCATTCGATATGAAAACCATGAGAGATTATCACGATCTCTATCTGAAGACCGACGTTCTGCTCTTGGCAGACGTGTTCGAAAATTTTCGAGACGTCTGTCGTCGAAATTACGATCTGGATCCTGCTTGGTATTTCACCGCACCCGGTCTGGCGTGGGACGCTCTGTTGCAGACCACCGATGTCCAATTGTAATTATTATCCGACGTGGACATGTTGCTCATGTTCGAAAGGGCTGTGAGAGGTGGCGTCTCGATGATCTCTCACAGACATTCCGAGGCTAACAATCCCTACATGAAAGAAGGTTTCGATTCGAAACGGTCGACTAAATACATACGGTATTGGGACACCAATAATCTGTAAGGTTGGGCTATGAGTCATCCTTTACCGATTGGAAATTTCGAATGGGTGAAGGAACCGGAAGAGATGCAAAAATGGAGAGACTATCCTTGCATTTTAGAAGTCGATTTGAACTATCCGGAAGAATTACACGATTCACACAACGATTATCCACTGGCTCCCGAACGAATGGAACCGAACGAAGGAGATGAGGAAAAACTCATTCCCAATTTATTTAACAAATGTAACTACGTCATCTACAGCAAGAATTTGAAACAGTACGTCGATTACGGGATGAAATTAGTCGACATACATCGCATTATTCCATTCAATGAAGAGCCTTGGATGAAAAAATACATCGATCTCAACACGAATCTCAGAACTCGAGCCGAGAACGATTTCGAAAAAGATTTCTTCAAACTCATGAACAACTGCGTGTACGGCAAATCGATGGAAAACATCAGGAAGAGAACTGACGTTCGACTCGTCACGTCAGAGAAAAAAGCAAAAAAATTAGTGGCGAAACCCAATTACAAACACCAAACCATATTCGGCAAAAATCTAGTGGCCGTTCACATGCAAAAGACGCACCTGAAGTTCGACAAACCATATTATCTTGGACCGATCATCTTAGATATCAGCAAGCGATTGATGTACGAGTTTCACTACGATTACGTCAAATGAAAATTTGGCGATAAAGCCAAACTACTGTTCACCGACACGGACAGTTTAGTTTACGAGATAGAGACGAAAGACGTCTACCGAGACATATCTCCGGACATGGCCGAGTGGTTCGACATGAGCAATTATCCCGTCGATCACCCGTCCAACATTCAATCGAACGACAACAAGAAGGTGTTGGGTAAATTTAAGGACGAGAGCGGCGGTAAACAGATTGTCGAATTCGTAGGCTTGAGACCCAAACTGTATGCTTATCGTCTAGAAGATGATGAAGAGATCAAGAAGTGCAAAGGAGTTAAAGCGTGCGCGGTGAAGAAAAACATCTCTTTCCAAGAGTATAAAGATTGTCTGTTAGGAAGTGGTCCGGTGTATAAGACTATGAAATGGATTCGAAGCGAAAATCACGACCTCTATACCGAAATAGTCAACAAGATTTCGCTGACGGCCGACGACGATAAGAGATTCGTATTAGATGATAAAATAAGCACTTTGGCACTCGGACATTGGAGTTTGCATCTAATTAGAGACGATATGAATGTGGATGATTGGATTCCAGATATGATTGTAGATGATAAGATTCCAGATACGATTGTGGATGATAGGATTCCAGAAAATCAAGAGGAATTAGATGAACATAAAATTATGGAAATCGATAGTGACATCGAGAAAGTTAGTTTAAAAGAAGATTTAGATGAATCCAAGATTATAGAAGTCAAGGAATTCGACGGATTCAAGATTGTGGAAGTCGATAGAGTTAGTTTAAAAAGAAAGAGAAAAAAACAAAAAAAAATAACGTCATTTTTTAGTGAATTATAATAAAATAAATAAAAAAAAAAATATATACTTATTTATGAATAAGAAAATAAAGATATCCGTAGAAGGTGTCGTCTTACCCAACGAACCCCTATCCAACATCGATCTGTTGAATGTGGCAAAAGATTTGAAAATCGAAGATTTTCTAGGAGTGTTTTCCAGAGATGCCTTGCCGAAGAGAAGACCTCGACAATCGGAATGCAGAATTTTAAATCTAGATGATTCATCGGGTGAAGGCACTCACTGGATGGCGTGGTTCAAGAACGGGAAGAAGAAGAAGAATTATTATTTCGACAGCTACAGAATCTCGCCGCCGAAAGAAATAAAGAACTATTTCAACAAATCGATGGTTCTTTACAACATGGATCAAGTGCAATCGCCAGATCAAGTGTTTTGCGGTCACCTGTGTCTCTACGTTCTCAAGAGATGGTCTGAAGGAGATGAATTTCAAGACATTCTCAATGACTTACATTAGAGAGAACAATTTTTTTTTTATAGTATATATATAAAGATAAAAAATTATTTTAAAGAAATTTTAATCAAATAAAAAACGAAAAATAAAATAACATAGTTCATATTTTAATAAACTGCGTTTGAACACATTTTTTTTTCTAAACAACAACAAAAAAAAAATCCTACAACAACATGACAGTCGATAAATTTGGTAGAAGTGACGATGAAAAAGTCAACCTGAGAAAGAAGAGGAAGATGCTCAAAGTCGACGATGGTTACGACGTTGCCAACTTGGACGAGCGTTACGTTCGGAGATACGAACCTCGAGAGGAACCTCTGAACATGAATGATAAGAAGCTCTACAATCTTCCCGAGCTGATAGATCTCGCAGATGCTGCGACTAAAAAATACGTCGACAGGGGGAACTCCAATTTCGAACGAATCCTGCTTGATAATTACGTGGATAAAACCATGACCGACGATCTCGATCTGAATCCAAATGTTTGGTGAACGTCGGGAATCCCGTAGACCCCACTGATGCCACCACCAAGAGATACGCGGACGACTCTCACGTGAGATTCAGCGAACACCTGAGAAATAGATACATTCAGAAAACGATGCACTCGGAATTGAACGCCAATTCTTACAAGATAATGAACGTGGCCGCTCCCACGAATCCCAAGGACGTGGCGACCAAACACTACGCAGATCTGGAACAGAGAAAGTCTGACAGACATGAAATGAAATCGGATCTGAATGCGGGATTCCACAAGATATTGAATCTGTTGAAGATCAACGACACGGATGCAGACTCAACCGCAGTCAACAAGGGCTACGTAGATTCTGCCATAATATGATCGCAAGAATACGTAGAATCACAAGTGGACGATCTCTACCTGAACAAACAATCTGGCGGAACCATGGAGGGTGGCATCAACATGAACAGTGAGAATTTATTCGGTCTCGGTCACAATCCCGAATTCGATTCCAGCGCGGTAAGCAGGAAGTACGTGGACGACAACTCGGTCTGGAGAAAGGGCGACATCATGGAAGGTAAACTAGACATGGGCCGACACGCGCTCACGAATCTACCGGAACCCGTGCACATGACGGACGCTTGCACCCTGATTTCGGTGGTGGAGAAAGTCAAATATGCTATAGTCCAGGCACATTAGACATAAAAATGAGAAAGTAAGGACAAAAATTGGAGAAAGCTGATTTTTTTATATGTTTCCGGGACACACATTGCGGATAAAGTGTGAAAAGTCCCCGCGAATCCGAGTTGAGCTTTTTTAGTTATAGTGTTTTTTTGATTAAAAACAAATTTTTTAAAAAAATTCGACCCAGCTCCATATTTCTCATTCTTATTCGCCTTAGTAGGGTGAGAATCATAAATATCGTGCTGAATTATATTGAGAATACATATCCCAACAGAAAATGCCAACTTCGTACCAATCCTCACACTCAATGGTGAAATATTCACGAAAATGAACAAAATTACGAAAAAAATTTATTGTTTTCATACACACAACGGTACACAACGTCCATTAAATCAAATCTACGACTACTTTGGGAGTTAAATTATATATCAAAAATTGTAGAAAAGCAGTGGCTTTATAATGATATATAACAATAGTCATTTATTCCATTTCCATAATGAACTGGTGAAACGTGTGAAATATTAACCATACCCCAAAACTCAAATTCAAACGGCATCGACTTTTCTCATTCAAATACCGTATTATAGCATCATTGTTTCAATTTCCATGTTCGATTAAATCACATAATGTAACAGTAAACCAAGCAAATCGGGTCTTGACGAAATTGTGATGAAGGATTTATCAACTTTGGGTGAATCTGATCCGAAAAATTTGAAACTCGCAAAAACAGTCGACAGTCTTTGGTCTTTGACGCATGTACTGAGAGTACCTTGCCCATCTTGGGGTGGATATATGCACATTGTCACATCATCAGATGATTATGAAACAAGTGATGTCGAGATACTTCCCTTTATTAATTTTGATCCATCCAACCCGAGCACAATTTACACTGCTCTCATGTTTGCACAAACTGAATGTGAGAAACAGGGACTGAACGTTTGTCCAGTGACGTTTGACCAACCACTTTATATCAAAGCAGTGGAGATTGTGTCTTCGTCAGATAAGTTGACAAAAGTTTTCGTTAGACTCGGCGGCTTCCATATGATTATGTCATATTTAGGGGCAATTGGTTCGATCATGGCTGGTAGCGGCTTGGATGAACTTTGGGGGACTGTTTATGCTGGTGGGTCAATCCATCATTTGATCAGTGGTCATGCATATTCAAGAGCAGTTCGTGCCCATTTGCTAACACAAATTGCCATTACAAAACTTGTGTTTGAAGAAAGCCGAACACTAGATAACATAGACTGCACAGAAGTCAATGAAATATTCTGTGGACTTGCCAGAGGTGACTGTACAACAGCTGACGCTGTCAATCAAGAAAGTGTCAACCATCTACTGTCAAAATTACACGAACTGCTCCAGAATGCGTCCGTAGGACGCACATGAAAGCTTTGGGTACAATACTACGAGCAAATAAGTCTTCTCCAGTTGTTCTTGAGAGCAGAGCGCACAGGCGACTGGGAACTCCACACATATTGTGTTCGCAATATGATTCCAGTATTTCACGCAAGTGGTCGATTTGCATACGCAAAAAGTTCTCATCTCTATTTGCAGCAGATGAATGAGCTAACAGAAATAATGCAACAGGATGATTTGAAGTTGTTCACTGAGAAAGGTTACTTTACCATAAGGCGCTCAGATAAATTCTGGGACGGGATATATTCTGATCAGACCATAGAGCAGTGTTTAATGAGAATGTTCAAGCTCCCTGGTGGTCTCACACATGGCAGGGGAATAACCGATAGCACTGTTGCGAAATGGGTACATGGACTACCTCTTTGCCTTCCGATATGTAATGCTCTCGAAAATTTTGTTCATGTTCACACTGGTCATGGCGAACAACATCGGGATCTCCGTCAAAGTTCACAATTGACTGATGCCAATGATATCACCAAATTATTGAACTGGCTCAGAGTGCATTCCCCCTTTCAGAATAGAGATCCACTACAATTATTCTCTATAGCGACCGGGCTTGTGGCCGACGAAACTGTGAACTGTGACCAAGTTCGCAAAATTGGTGAATGTTGCGTATCGAATGTTGTAAGCAAAACGTTCAACAGCATCAAACTACGACGTGTTGACACTGTGAAGTCTTTCGCATCGATGGCAAATAGCATCAAAGTCCGTGGAAGTAAGGTAGTGATTGACCCCACAATTCTGTTCAACCGCATCACATGTGTTATTCAGTCACAAGCAGAGATGGAAGAGTATCTCAAATATGAACTCGCCCCGAAACCACCAGCATTGTTTGATTCTGCTGGAATGAGGAAGACACAGAAAAGCACGCTCGGTAAGATCCTCAAAACATACGGTTCCGAGCAAACTAAAATCCCAGAACATTCTCTGTTTGTTGTAGATGGTGGATTTTTATTGAGGGCAGTTGTATGGCCTAAACAGTCGTCATATAAGGACATATGTACATCATATTCCAATTATCTAGTGAGACATTTTGGGGCGAACGTCGTGGTTGTTTTTGATGGTTATGCTTGAACAATGTCGACAAAGGGCATGGAACAAGCCCATAGATCTAAAGACAGGTATTCCATTGATATCAATATCTCACCCGAGTTACCAGCCACCACACCCCAATCCGATTTCCTTGCAAATGCCAAGAACAAAACCCAACTGATCGATCTTCTAATGCAGGAGCTATTTGCTATCAATATTCAGTCCAAGCAGGCCGAGGCTGATGCTGATGTACTGATAGCCGAAACTGCACTTGACATCGCTGAAGTGACAACAATGTTGTCGTTGTGGGAACAGACACAGACTTGTTAGTCATTCTTATCTCTCGAGTTCAACCGGGATGTAATATTCACATGATGTATTCCATTACCCCAAACTTACTAGTTTCAGTTAGTGAAATAGCAACCAAAATGGGTGACCATAGAAGCAACCTCCTTGTAGCACATTCTATAAGTGGTTGTGACACTACTTCTGCACTCTTTCGAGTTGGTAAGAAGAAAGTATTCAGTACAATTGTCTCCGATGTTACTAGCGACTCACAACAGTACGTCAACACAATTTTGGCGGATGACAGTACACCAAGTGCAGTAGCCGCTGCCGGGGAACAACTTCTCCTGATCTTATACAGGAGTAAAACTGTTTCCTCTCTCGACCAATATAGATATGTCATTTACAAGCGTTATGTAGCAAAATCTAAACTGAATAAACCCATCGACCTAGCCTCACTCCCACCAAGCAGCGATGCTGCACAACAACATGTCTACAGATGTTATCTCCAGGTCCAACAATGGCTGGGCACATCGCTTCCTCCGACGGATTGGGGGTGGTCGCTAGACAATGGACTTCTTGTACCGACTGCAGCCACAAAGCCATGTGCCCCCGATAACCTACTGAATCTGATCAGTTGTGGTTTCAAGAGTGCTTGTACAAAAAGGTGTGGGTGTAAGAAGGCAGGACTCTCTTGCTCAGGTTTGTGTAATTGCAGTTCGGATTCTTGTAACAACCACAGAAACACTGTCCTGTCGGAAATTTCTGCGTTCGATGAATATTATGTATATAGGTCATGTCATTTCTGTATATAGCGTTGATAATAGTCAATGTAACTTAATCCATGTTGATTGATTTGTACATTCTGTAAATATTATTTATTGATTTTTGTACATTCTGTAAATATTATTTATTGATCTAATGCTGCCAGACACAGACGTGTCTGTTCGGTCCCAAGCCCGAAAATAGTTGAGTTCTCATGCTGACGAATTTTATGCCAAAAGGGGAACTCGGCCAGAAGCAGAGGGGGTCTTCCATAATGTCTATTTTGTAAGCAATGATAAAAGTCTTCAAATGGTGGTGGATTTTTTATCGTTATCCGTTAGGAAAATCGTCATTTTTTGCGTAAATCCGATACTTTTTTGTGAATTTTCAATAATTTTTCGCAGAAATTGTCACAGAATGCACATTTTCCTCTAGGTAAATGTATATTAGACCTTATGTAGCTCGAAATACGCGTAAACAAAAAATACAGTTGGATCAATTCGAGGTTACAAAGTTCGTGCGATTTTTTAAAAAATTTTTTCAAACGCGTTTTCGAAAAAAGGCTGTAGAAAAAAAGCTCAACTGGGTTTTTAGGGAACTTTTGTCTAATCGTTCAGTGACATGTACTCGACATTCCCTGAAAAAATCAGCTTTCTCTGATTTTTTCCCTAGTGAAACCTAATGTTCTTGGGCTACTAGACAATTGATCACCGTGTGGGCCAAAGAGTCTGACGCCTTAGAGGAGGGAAAAGCCGAGTGGTCTTTCGGAAATGGAGGTAGCGGATCGAAACACGGTCAGGTGGGATATCCCATGCCACTGGGAGGTGAAATCCTTCGAATGAGTCTGGCTTCCTCGGATTTGAATAACAGAGCGGTCGTCAATCTCATGGTGAATGGTGTGGAGAGCGATAAGAGATACAGCGTCGAAAAGACCGAGAATCAACACGCGAATGTCAGCACGTTCGGCACGCCTCTCAAAGTGAACGCCGGAGACAGGATTAATTTCGTCACGAAAACCAATAATCCCGAAGCCGCCACTTCCGTGGTGAGTCTACTGATCGAACTGGATCCTTTGAACAAACAGTGAACGCGTGGAAAAATAACGAATTAAAAAAAAAAAAAAATAATGTGTGATTATTAAAAACAACAAAAAAAGTAATGAGATATAGAGAGATGTTCAATCTCTCTAGATCACATTACTTTATTTATTTTATTTTTTTTGTTTTTTTTAATAATCACACATTACTTTTCATTTTTTTTTTTAATTTTTTTTTTTCACACACTCGTCTCTCATCGAATGATCGACATCTTATTTCCGTCCGATTCGAATTTTAATTCTCTGTCCGACAGGACCAGGGCAAAGGCTTTGGTTTTTCTCGGCACGTTCCTATCGAATTGCATCTTGATCTGAATGTCTAACACGCTGCTCCTGAGTCGTTCACTCTGTTTACTGACGTCGAACACGAACATGGGATACATCGACTTGTATTCGCCAGGAGATATGTTGGGATTGCTCATCGATTCATCTAGACCGTGATACTTCTTTCTAAAATCGGCGGCGTCGCTGTACAGTCTGGAGAAATCGTTCTTGTCGAACAACGTGTTGTAATCGATTGCCGGATATCTCGTAGCATTCAGAAACACTTGCATGTTTCTCAAATCGATCGAACAGTGACGCATTCTTTTCCTGAGACCCGTCCCTATCGGTCTGAAATGCAATCACGATGAAACGCAGTCTCTCGGAAATGGATTTCACCATCAATCGCCAATCGAAGTGATTCGTGGAGGGAGGAATGCTAGCCGTGTCACACTGTCTCATTCTAAATCCCACGGGTAATTTACTCTTGGATTCTATGATCTTGTAGAGATGCCTTTTTTCATCCATCGAAGGCTCCACGTGCGGAACAAACGACGATATCTTGTGTAGAGTTATCTTACCCGCATCGGTCGCGGCGAGTTTCACTATTGCGTTGTCGTTTCCTTTTCGAATCAACGTCAGATTGTGTTTGAATCCGTACATGATCTTGTTGTAATCGTCCGTGAATCCGAAGATGTGTTTCAAAGGTATCCTGAACGAAAACGTTCCTTTAGGTCTGGACGTCTTGACGACGTAGTCGAATATCGTGGCGGCGCCGGCGCTAGCAGGGCCGATGGTGTCTTTCACCCACAACTGATTAAGTCCTCTGGATTTCGAAAAATCATCAGGATACGTCAAGAGTCCGAACATCATGGTGGCCTGACCGGGATGAAAAACAGATTCTATCTCTTGTCCGGATAGCATGTATTTTATGTTACTGAATAGATGCATGATGCCATTATTGGCTAGAGTAACCGTGTCGTCGTCGGCGTAGTCGCTCCCATCTTCCTTGGTGAGACGTCCCTGCACCACTATGTAACTCTCGCTAGGATGTACGAATAGATCTTGAGTTTCGACGTTGATTCTTATCTCTCACGCATTGTTCAAACTCGTTCCAGTTACCGGTTCATATTCGTGAACCTCATATTCTTGAATACTTTCATCTTTCACTATGCTTTGTGCTATATCTAGTATATTTGTCATTTTAAAAGATTTTTAGTTTTTTTGTTTATTAATTCACTTACTTTTCTTTATCTAAAAAAATAGTTTTTAATTATTTTTTATTATTATTTATTTTTTTTTTCTCTCTTTTATATATATGTGTGTGTAAACAAGAAAATGTCAAAGAGAGTAAATAAAAAAAAAATTTTTTGCGTTCTTCATGAAAACTTCGTCTTCTGTAATTGTTGTTCGTAAAACTTTCCGATGATCTCTTCTCCATCCAAAGCTTTGATTTCGTAAGTCACCGGATCGGTGTGAAATATTTTGATGATCACGAAGATTTCCGAGGTCCATCGAGGAGTATAACCCTTTTCGAAGTGCTTCTTATAAGCGTAGATTCTCACTCGATCGCAAATTTCGGCGTTCTAGACTTCTTCTTCCCGATCTTAGATCTCTCGGGATATAGATTCGCATAGACCCGTTTTTCGTTTCGAGGATCGCTAGCTTACGTGGGAGTCATCTTGATCGATCTGTGTCGCGTGTCGTTGTAATCTTTCACCAGACCATTCAGAGCGTATATGTATTTCTTGGTCGAATTCGCCGTGAAGTATCTGTACATCTTCTCCTTCATCGTTCGATTCCAACGTTCCACCACGCTGGCTTTCTCTTCGTTTTCGATCGAGTAGAGGTCTACCAATCAACGAACATCCTTGTAGAATTCCTTTCCCTTGTCCACCCACAATTTACTCGATTTTCGAGAAGACGAGTCGAACACGCTCTTCAGAGCCTCGGCGACGCAAGGTCCCGATTTATTCTTCAAAGCTCTGATCCAACCATATTTGGAAAACACGTCGATGACCGTCAATAGATATTTGACGCCCTCATTCCACCTTGAAAACGATCTCATGTCGACCAAGTCGGCGGACCAGATGTCGTCCAGACCCTTCACGAACACCCTTCTCTTTCGAAATTTATGCACTATGGGTTTGTGTAACTCCTCGGCCAATTCGCTTGTCAATAATCGTTTCTTCTTCTCTTTTTCAGATGCGCTTTTTTTTTTGGAATGCCCCATCCGAATCGACGTTTCGCACCGATCAGATTGCCGACCAGCGAACGTTCCATCTTCTCTCTCCTGGTCGGATTCGATATGCCTTTCAATCTCGTCAACATGTTTTTGTCGCAGACGTTGTTGCGAGTCTTGGTGTCGGGATGTCTGGCGTAGCACAGATCGTGATCGTACGTGGCTGCGTCCATCCTATTCACGGGTTTGCTCCAAGATTTGGGTGTCAGATCGGCGTTGAGTCTCTTGTTCAATTTCGTTCCTGGTCCCGTGAAACTGTGACTGGGCAGATGCATTTCGAAAGGTAGATTGTTGATCATTTTATTCACGATGCCTTTGCCTTTGCTCGCGTTCTTTTGTTTGACGAATCTAGTCTTGATAGAACCACACACGTCGCAAATTCCGTGAAGCATCCGTCTGTCGTTTTTAGTTTGCACTTCTCTAGAATTACTCGTCTCGGTAACTCTCTTACACTTTACTTAATACATTTTTTAAGAGTTAATTTAAATTAATTTCGTTTTTTTTATTTTATATATGAATTTAATATTTTTTTTTTTTAAATTCTGTTCTTATTATATATATATATATTTTTTTTTTTCAATCGCTACCCTTGAGTTCTATCATCTTACTGAATTCCTCCCTGGCCTCTTTCCTACCCTTTTCCACGAGAGAATCCTTCAACTCTTCCTTGATGATCTGACGAGTCTTGATTCTCACGGCTTCTTTCATGGCATCGTATTTCGTTTTCTCGCTCAATATCTCGAAGTATTCTCCGTCCGATATCCTACCATCTTTCAACGCCATAGAGATCATTTCGGATATCGTGTCGATCTTGGAGTCAGCCAAGACGCGAATCTTGTTGTGTTTCCTCGCCTTCAGATATAATTTCCTACTCAAAAAGTTTCCGAGCGTGCTGAACAATCCGGCGGCGAGAGCCACTCCTTCCACAGTCAGCACGATCGGAATGCCGACCGCGGTCGACAACAATCTGATGCCGGCCGCGTGTAAACCCATGGAAATCGTGATGAGTGTCGTGTCGATCCCATTGACGAATTTCACGAAACGCAAATACTTCTTCTTGAGGGAACGACGAGAATCTCTCTCTCGAGTCAGATACAATTGGATTCTACTGATTTGATCGATGCGATACCTCTCTCCTCTTTCTCTTTCTTCTAGCGACGGCACCATCGGCAAAACGCCATTCGGCTTCCTGTCCTCGTCGTCCACTAACGTCGGATACAATTTATTTCTGGTTCTCATTTTTTTTTGTGTTTTTTCTTTCTAATATTAGATAAAAAAATTTATGTGTGTATTTATTTTTTTTTTTTTTTATTTTCTACTCTCCCTCATTTTTTATATCAACGAAAAACAAAACTTAGACGTATGCTTCGTTCAGCAATAATTTCTTGATGCATCCCTTGTCTTCTAAAGTCAAACTTCTACGCGCCAATTTCAGTTCTTCCGAATATGTGGGCCTGTCTCGATTCTTACAGTAGACTAATCTCTTCCAAAACGTGATCACATCGTCGAATTTAACGCGTTCGAACGCCGGTTCGAAATACATGATGACCATATCTTCCCTTTCCATCGTCAGACACGAATAATCCTCGTGATCGAAGTCTAGATGATCCCGACATCCGACGCATCGTTCTAACAAGATGGGATGTAGTTGTTCGTTCATGCAGATTGCGTATGCTCTCATCAGCATGTTTAAAAGAAACCTCGCTCTAATCATCTGAGAATCACTCATGATTTACGTATTTTTTTTATTATCTATTCGATTTGATATATTTATTTTTTCTAAATAACTATTTATTTATATATTTTTTTCTCCCCTATATTTGTATCAATCAAAAACGTAACCGCCTCAAAAACGAGGGAGAGTTTTTAGACCATCTGTACCAACGCAATTGCCGATTCTGGACCGCTGGTCTTGAACCACAATTGTTGTTTTTTGATGATCACCCAAAATCTTTTGCTTTCGATCGCGTTCGCCGACGATGGATCGATAGATCTGATCTGCGATGCGAACGTAGATCAAAAATCACGTACACGATACAACTGAAGATGTACAACACACGCACACGATGCGTTCACCACGAGTGTTTGAATGCTAAAAGAGCGATCTAGGAGTCACTGACTGTACATTTTTTGTGAACAAGCGTGTGATTTAACATCGAATTCCACGTTGGTGAACGCATCATGTGCGTATGTTGTACACGTACATGTACAAGTGGTAACGAATCGGCAATTTATACCTACTTATATTGAATCTCCAGCAATTTTTAACTCAGTCGGTGTAGTCCCATGTCTACATCTACATTGAAGAATGAGCACATCCCACTTTGAAATAATGGCTCCACCAACTGTCATTCAGATCGAACGGGTGCAAAAAACATAGATGAGTGCAAACCAGCATGTTAACCAGCATGCCAAAATGCATAGAAATAGGACGATCCATATTTGAGTTGTCGCGCTGACAAAGGGTGCATAGACTCTATATCGGAGATATTGTCATAAAAACCTTAAAAACCCCAGGAGATCATTTGAAGGCCTACTCTTAAAAGGGCATCTAGTGACCTAAACAAGGCATACATAAAACTAGAATTTCTCTAATAAATTATTTTTAAACAGTCATAGCACTAACACAGTTAACAGTACAGTCAACTATGTCAGTATTGCATCTTTTACCGGCATCCTGACAGTATTGTGATAGGTTTCAATAACAAATCTTCATTGTAGTTTTACAATTACATGTACACTGGAATTCTTCATGATCAAGTTGTTTGTTTTTATATCAACTTGGTTTGGGAATTAATTCTGTACAATGAGATTAAATAAACAGATCAAGTTATTGTATGTGGCAGTCACAGCTTACTCCCTAACTGCTTTTTGTGAAATTCTTTCATGGAGAAAATATTCATACAGAAATCGGAACAATTTTTCTAAGAAACCCGAAAAGGCATATATGTGCACACCATTTATAGGGTTCGACCAAGGAATCAGAAATTGACATTACTGCCACTGCCATTTGATTGATGAGACACACGTATAATCTTCAGAATTGTATTAATTGGTATAAAATGACTTTCCTAATAGGTCGCAAAAAATATGCATTTAATGACCTCTCTTGACCGCATAGAGGTGGACCACATTTTGAACCACCAGCAAGTTTCAACTCATTTTGGTGTAGTTACTATTTCTATAGGTCACACCAAGCCTGAAGTATGAGCAAAACTACTTTATAACTAGACAAACCCCGGCTATGGTATGTGGAACATCCTCCCATGGTCCTTTATAATTGTGTGAAGATGGATGACTGTGGCCCTAACAGTCTTCGAGTTATTGGCTCGAGCACACACACACATGGACACACACACAGGCGGACACACCCACACTTCAATCACTATATGCCACCCGACTTTAGTCGGGGGGGGGGGGGGCATAAAAAGAAATCTTTGAGTCCCAGAGTGGGTCTGACTGAACCCAAAAATATTTGTTCTCATAGCACAGTGATAACAAAGGCACCCGAATACACTCATTCCTGTCACAATGTGATAACAAAGGTACCCAAGAAGTTTTGTGAAGATCGGTTCATAAATACAGCCTCTCGCCCGAGTCGTATTGACACATGCACTTACTGTTTATTAGTAGCATTAAATGAATCAAAAATTCATCTAATTTGCATAATTTCTGCTCGAGAAAAAAACCCCGTAATATATGTGATGTATCCCATGGTACTAAACATTCATACAAAAATTTATTCAAATCAGAACTTTCATACATAAGTTCTGTACAAAAAAACTGATGCGCTAACTAAAGTACAAAATGGCTGCTGGTGGCATCTTTAATTTCTGACTGCACCCAAAACCACTCGTTCTCGTCCCACAGTGATAACAAAGGTACCCAAGAAGTTTCGTAAAGATCAGTTCATAAATACAGCCTCTAGTCCGAGACGTATTGGCATTTGCAGTTACAGTGCTGAAAGTAACATTAAATAGATCAAAGTTAGTCTAATTGGCATAATTTATGTACGAGAAAAAAACCGTATTATATGTGATGTATCCCACGGTACTAAACATTCACACAAAAAATTATTCAAATCAGTGCTTTCATATGGAAGTTCTGCGCAAAAATCTGATTGCACCTAATTTTGTACAAAATGGCTGCCAGCGGCCATCTTGAATTTCAGAACGGACCCCAAAACACTCGTTCTCGTCCCACGGCGATAACAAAGGTACCCAAGAAGTTTCGTAAAGATCGGTTCATAAATACGGCCTCTTGCCCGAGCCGTATTGGTATTTGCACTTACAGTGCAGAAAGTAACACTAATTAAATCAAAAGTTAGTCTAATTTGCATAATTTACACCCGAGAAAAAAAAACGTGTTATATGTGATGTATTCCATGGTACGAAACATTCATACAAAAAATTATTCAAATCAGAGCTTTCATATGGACGTTTTGCGTCAAAAAAAATCTGATTGCACCTAATTTTGTACAGAATGGCTGCCAGTGGTCATCTTGAATTTTGGAGCGGGCCCCAAAACACTTGTTCTCGTTTCACAGTGACAACAAAGGTACCCAAGAAGTTTTGTTTCATAAATACGGCCTCTAGCCCGAGCCATGTGTACGGCACGACAGACAGACGGACAGACAGACGATGGGCCATGACAATACCTCGAATTTGGCTTCACCAAAGTTGAGCTAAAAATGGACTAAGTTTAACAACCAGTAGTTTTGTAAAATATTGAGGCAAGTCAAAATTCTGACAATACGCACACATCTGGAAAATGTAGAAACATCCTCTGAATTAAAAAAAGTAATACCTTGAAAATTACAAGAGGCCTCACGGGGCCTGAAGCGCTCATCTTGAACAGAACACACTTTAAACAGTCCAAGAATGAGTGCATTAAGCAAGTCATCTCCATAGGCTACACTCTCAATTCTTCTTGAGTCCCCCAGGAGTGACAAAAATAATACGGGCATCATGCCTTTTCTTCAGTTGATCATAAAGTAAAATGTAGAGCTCCCCAATGAAGCCCCTTGATACAACCTTTGTGGATTAATCCTAGTTACACACCTCTAGAGAGTACTGAATACAAAATTTTTAATTCTTCAGCAAAATGGCCAAAATCCAAATATTAACCTAAGCTCTCGATTTGAACACAGTTGAATCTGACTTCCCTGGAGATGTTGTGTACCAAATATAAAAGCCTTCTGTTGGATCTGAAGAAGAGAAATTTTAAAGAAATTTCTTCATATTGCATCAAGTTGAAATTTGGGCTACCATAGCGAGCCCAAATATTAACCTATGGATCCGATTTGAACAAACGTGAATTTGACCCCCCCCCCCCCCCCCCGAGATGTTGTATACCAAATATGAAAGCATTCTGACTAGTGGATCTGAAGAAGAAGATTTTTGAAGAAATTCCCTCAAATTGTACTAAGTTAAATTTCAGGTTCCCATATGGAGCCCAAATATTAACTCAGGCACTCCAATTGAACAAACTGGAATCTGCCACCCCCCCCCCCCCCCGAGATGTTGTATACCAAATATATGAAAGCATTCCGACTGGTGGATCCGAAGAAGATGATTTTTTAAAGAAATTTCCTCATATTGCACTAAGTAAAAAATTGGGCTACCATAGCAAGCCCAAATATATACCTAGGGATCTGATTTGAACAAACTTGAATCTGACCCCCATGTTGCATACCAAATATTAAAACATTCTGACTGGTGGATCTGAAGATTTTTTTTAAATTCCCCCTCCCCCCATATTGAACAAAGTTAAAATTTGGGCTTTTGTAGGAAGCCCAAATATCAACCTAGGGACTTGGTTTGAACAATCTCGAATCTGACCCTCGTAACAATGATGCATACCAACCATTAAGAGATTCGGACTGGTGGTTCTGAAGAAGAAGATTTTTAAAGAATATTCCTCATATAACCCTATGTTAAAAATTTGGGCTCCTATGGTGAGCCCCAAATATGAACCAATGAGTTTTTTTTATTTCAACAAACTTGCATCAGACCCCCCCCCCCCCCTCCCTATGAATGTGGTATACCAAATATCAAAAGATTCTGATGATTGGTTCTGGAGAAAAAGATTTTTTTTTATTTTTGTAAATATGCTAACTCAGCACTTTTTTCGATGCCCATAACAGAACACCCTAACTAACATAACCGATGGCAATTTTTTAACCATTCAATTCTACTGGTACTAAGGATACTTCATACCAAATAACAACTCTCTGTTCCGTGTGGTTTGGGAAATATGGGCGTTTGAAAATATATTTCTATTTTTAGCTCCCAGGGTTCCCATAGGGATGCGGGAATTTTTTTTTTTTTTGCATGGGTCAAGTACTTATGACCCAATAATACCACATACGAAATTTGGTTCATATTGGACCATCGGTTAAGAAAATAGAAATTTTGGGCGGGGTCAAAAATCTTACCCCACCCATTACAAACCAAATATTGCTTCCCGAACTTCGTTTGAAAAAAGTTGATTCGAGTCCCCAAAAAGGAAGCTCCATAGCAAATGTCAAGTCATTGTACTCACTGGTTCTTGAGAAGTAGATTTTGAAAATATTTTGGAGCATTTTCCCCACTCCCTTCCTATGGGACTGGGCATGTTGAGTTGAACAAAAATGCAATGCCCCTTTGGAATCATCACTCACACAAACTTTCACTTAAATTGGCCCAGTGGCTTTGGAGCAGAAGACCAAAAAATGGTGTTGACGCACGGCGGACGACGGACGGAGAGCGATGAGATTAACTCAGCTTGACTTTGTCAAGATGAGCTAATAAGATAGGTTAGACGGACAAACAATGTACCCTATATGCAGAATGATAGAGGGAAAGACAGAGGTAAAACAATATGCCCCCTGACTATTCGTTGTGGGCATAACAAGGACATACGCCAATTGTAACCAGACCGTCCAAGGCAGCCACTTGAAATTCTGAGAATGTGTTCTACTATACCCGCTCGACAGTTTAGTATCTTTCTTGAGTCCTGTGACCGGGTGAAAACACCGTGGATGTACCCATAAGAGAAGTCACAAATCTGCCAAGGGTCAAACGTTTATTAATAACATGATATAAGACTAGAAGGGTGGTTGGTACTGCCGGCAGGTCATAAAAAGTATACACTCCGTTACATGTACAGTAGATTGTGGAGAGAGTTTTTGGAGTAGCGACTCGAAATTTTCAACGTTTGTTCTAGAGCTCTGCCCAACTCGACCTGTGCCTGAAAAATCCAACAACCAAGTGCATAGCCCGTGGGAGACTCACGCGCATGCGCATACGCTCTTTTGGAATTGGACTTGAGGAAATGCGAATTCGTGTCGACTTTCCAGGCTTCCGATGGAGCAACTACTCGTGAATGCTGAGTGAAAATTTCGTGGAAATCCGCGGAGAATTCGCTGACATATAGCGTTTTTGAAGAGAGGCGGTAATTTTCTGAATTTGGTCTTTTTCAAGTCGGAGCGAAAGAAGAGGGCGGGAATGGGCACAGTCTCTCGTGGTGCCCCCTCTCTGTGGTAGGTCCACTTAAAAGTTACAATAGAGCGCGACTGACGGAGAGGTGGCTGTAAATCAAAGTAGTTTCTTTAAGAACAGCACCCAGGGGTCTCATCGCAACCTTGAAACCTATGAGAATCATCGGGAGTTAAAAGTGAAAAGAAAACGGCGGTGAGTAGGTTTTTGGCGGGAAAAGATTAATGAGAATTCGCATATAAGACATTAAAATAGCACTTCAGGCATACGCTCACTGTGTCCAAACCGCTGAAGGCAGCGACTTGCAATTTTCAGAACTTGTTCTACGAAGCCTGGCCGACATTTGGGCATAAAATCGAATGTCCTGACCGCGTGAAAAACACCACGCCTCGCGTGGAAACCATGGGGACGGTTCATTGCCACTTTATTTTCAATGCAATGAAATTTCCATTCATTATTTACTTGTCAACGGCAGAGTTTGGCATTATTTCTGTCTGATGAACTGTTCAACTTTAACTATTTGCACCTTTATATAGGACCGAAAGATCACTGCATGCTTACCAATATTCAGGTACTGATTTTACGAAAATAACAATTATTTCAACAGTACCCACTTGGGAACTCTCAAATCTGCCAAGGATTAAACTTTTAATAATAACATGTAAAACAAAAGTTGTCATACTTTGCTAGCCGCATGCACCCATAGACAACATTCAGCACTCAATCAATTAGGAATGGAATAAATTGCGACTTAAACATACCAAATTCTGAAAAATGGAGTTATTTTCGACAGCACCTATCTTTATGCAACCGAAACAGGGATTGGGTTAAATTTTACAGCTACCTTATCAAGGAAAATCTTCTTGGACTTGAACTGTAAATCTGAATGTCAACAAAATTTTCAGATATTACCAAAATCACAATTATTCAGACAGTACCCATATGGGTGTCTCAAATCTGCTAAGGGTTAAACTTTTAATACTTACATACAAAACAAAAGTTTTCATACTATCACTGCTGCATGCAGCTTTTGAAAACATTCAGCACTCAATCAATTAGGAATGGAGTAAATTGTCACTGAATCGTACCAAATTCTGAAAAAGCGTGAGTTTTTTGGACAGCATCTATCTTTATGCAAACAGAATGGGCATATGGTTAAACTTTACAACCAAACGTACAACAGAAAATATGCTCGATAGGTAATTGTGAATACGAACATGTAAATCATTTTTCGATATACCATTCGTAAATGGAAGAAAAATGAACTAAAAATGAGCCATTTTTATGAACGAGTTAAGGGTACTCGAATTCAAGGCTCGAAAACGAGTTGAAGGTTAAAACTTTGAATAGAATATATTATAACAGCCAAATTATTCTTGGATGAATTCCCAAACTTCTCATAGGAAAGGTTTGAAAAAATGTGGCCGCAGAGCTGAGAAATTGCATGTGAAAATTGACCAGTTTTTCCAAAATTGCACTTTGCTCGGAATTTTGAGGTCAAAAGGGAGCAACGTGGGTTATACAGCTTATGTAGTCAGGTGTAGTAAGTCATGCTACAAATATAATGAAAGCTCCAGCCAATTCGTCCTGGGTCTTGTTTGAGAATTGTGGCAAACTGTAACATTGTGACAACATTTTGCACAGTTTTGGCAGAAAACGAAAAACTTCAGAACTGCCATGATCCAGGTGAGAAACTTCTAATGAAGCTCTGCATATGTGCCAAATTTAAGTAGAATAGTAAAGAATCCAACAGACAAAAACCATTGAAATAGAAAATAACGTTAATACTAGAGAAATAGAATTTACTGCATTCAGTAAATTCAAGCTTGTAAGCAAAGAGTTAAAATATCTATTGGGAAAAAACTATATAGAAAGAGAATTTATGGAGGGTTATTTTCGGGAGTAACATATTTTTAAACAAATCAGGTATGGATTTTCGTAAACAGTATTTACAGATATTCATAACAGAATCAGAACAATTCTTCTAAGAATCCAGAAAAGGCATATATGTGCACAGCATTCAAAAGGTTTGTCAAGAGAATGCATTAGGTGTGTCCAAAAATGTGATTCCCAGCAATACTAAAAAATGCACTCAGTTATCCCTGTGAACCTCTGTGGAGTGTTGACTCATTTGGTGTTGGTCCCCATGTCTATGTGTCATACCATCCTTGAGATATGAGCGTGACCCACTTTCAAAAAATTTGGCCACGCCCACATTTTTACGTCAAAATGCATGTATGTATGCCAGGAATGCTTTAGGGGGTCAAAGAATGTGATTTCAAGCAATTATGAAAAATGCACTCAATGACCCATAGGTGACCTCCGTGACCTTGACCCATATTTTGAATCTCCATTGAGTGTCGACTCATTTGGTGTTGGTCCCAGGTCCACATGTCGTACCATGCTTGAGATATTAGCGTGACCCACTTTCAAAAATTTTGACGACGCCCACTTTTTTTACGTCAAAATGCATATGTGTACATCAGGAATGCTTTAGGGGGGTCAAAAAATGTGATTTCCAGCAATTATGAAAAATGCTCTCAATGACCCCTAGGTTACCTCCGCGACCTTGACCCATATTTTGAATCTCCATCGAGTGTCGACTCATTTGGTGTTGGTCCCAGGTCCATACGTCATACCATTCTTGAGATGTGAGCGTGACCTACTTTTAAAAATTTTTGCCACGCCCACTTTTTTATGTCAAAATGCATGTGTATACATCAGAAATGCTTTAGGGGGTCAAAAAATGTGTTTTCCAGCAATTATGAAAATGCACTTAATGACCCCCTAGGTGACCTCCGTGACCTTGACCCATATTTTGAATCTCCATCGAGTGTCGACTCATTTGGTGTTGGTCCCATGTCCATACGTCATACCATGCTTGAGATATGAGCGTGACCCACTTTTAAAAATTTTGGCCACGCCCACTTTTTTACGTCAAAATGCATGTGTGTACACCAGGAATGCTTTAGGGGGTCAAAAAATGTGATTTCCAGCAATTACGAAAAATGCACTCAACGACCCCTAGGTGACCTCCGTGACCTTGACCCAAATTTTGAACCTCCATCGAGTGTCGACTCATTTGGTGTTGGTCCCAGGTCTGTAGGTCATACCGCGCCTGAGATATGGGCGTGACCCACTTTCAAAACACCCCTACAGACACCCCTGATACCCCAGGAATCTGCAAAACATAGGTGGCCGAGAACTTGTGGCTGTCTATCAGATAGGGCAATTCGTTTTCGAGTTATCTTGCGGACAAAATATTGATGAGAAGACAGAAGACAGGAGGAGAAGAAGAAGAAGAAGAAGAAGAAGAAGAAGAAGAAGAAGAAGAAGAAGAAGAAGAAGAAGAAGAAGAAGAAGAAGAAAAAAAGAAGAAAAAAAGAAGAAAAAGAAACCGTGCAAAAACAATAGTCTGTGTGTTTCACACAGACTAATCATGTTTTCCCTGGATTTCTTTACAAACATCTTGTACGTTTTCAACAGAAATGGCCATTGACAGGTCTTGGTGTCACATTACCGGTTGCATGGATAAAATATTCCGGTAGGCATTTGTTAACCCTCCATGGGCTGCTAAATGTCAACATTTTGAAAATATAGTCTGTTTTTGGACACCAACAGCAACAAATCGAAATGCCACAGAGAAACATAACTTCTTCTACCGGACGCAAAACTGATAGGGAAAATTTTTAGTAAGTAGTAAGGGTGTTCAAAAATCGAGGTCTTAACCCATTTTCGCCTGGTTAAGGAGATGTACCCCTCAAAAGCTAAAAATTCCCATTTTCTGTGGATTTCTCTAAAAAAAATCTAGTAAGTATTCAAGGAAAATTGACCATTTGCAGGTCTTTGAGTGACATTACAAGTTACATGGACAAAATATTCCGGTAAGCGTTTGTTAACCCTTCAGAGCCTGAAAAGCATAGAAATTTTGAGAAAAATGGGCTGTTCTCGGGCATCCATTGCACCCAATGTGTACCTGCGAGATAAACATAACCTCCTACGTTGGAAGTGTAATTCCCCGAGGATCATTTTTGTAAGTAATGAAGGTATTCATAAAACCAACCATTAACCCATTTAGAACTGGTTACAGAGGGATACCCCTCAAAATGTAAAAAAAATCATGTTATCCGAGGATTTCTCTAAAAACTTCGCGTAGAATTTCAAGAAAAATTGGCCATTCTCAGATCTTAGTGTGACATTACAAAATGCATGTACAAAATATTCCAGTAAGCATTTGTTAACCCTATGCAGGTTTTCAAACATCAACATTTTGATAAAATGGGCTGTGTTTGCGTAAATGCAGCACCCAAAGTTAAGAGGATATATCAACATAAGTGGAAGTAGAATTCACTAAGAATTATTTTTGTATTAGTCCGGCCGCCAAACGCCATTTTTTCACCAAACCATATTTTGTTGCATTAAGTTTTTTTCTCAACGGTTTTTATTAGTTCAGACACCCCTCTTACTAATTTTTCTTACTGGACAGCTGACAGCATTGAGCATTTTTTTTTAATTGGGCCTTAAAGTGAGGTACTGTTGAAGGGGTCGAAAATTAATGTGGAAATTACAGATCCGAATGATTATTTCATCTTAACTCACTATTTAGGCACAAAACGTGACGTAATTGTGTTTCGATATAGTAACTACATCCGCATTGGGTATTTGGTAGAAATTGAACGGATATTACACCGCTATTTATATCTATCAACGCTATTTATATCTAACAACGCTCTTTATATGTGAACGTGTTTGGAGATTACGTTATATAACTGTTCTTTCTCTTTGATTTCTTAGAGCGAGGACGCATTATTGCAACTGCGCAATTGTGTCTCACTACACACCTCATAAACTCACAACTTTGTCTCGCCTTTTATCACTAGCGTTTCTATTTCTTCAACTTCACTCGATATAGCATCAGGTTCGGGCGACCTTTGTTTTGAAACGACATAGACTAACTCCGTCATGTCAGATGCTTGTTTTTTTCTCAACCACGTTCGGTTGTGCTGAATCGAGGAGCAAAGACCCTCTAATGAACGTGAAAGCAAAGCGAATTGAGAATATACTCAGGTGTAGTAGGATTTTTTACGATGACTTACATATATGGGTACGATGCAGACCAAGATTTGACTCTGAGTTGCCATAAATACTGTGTTGAGAAGTATTTGAACCCGAAGAATGTGCAGCAAGCAAGCATTGTCCATAGCACATCCCTAGATTCTGATGCTCCGCGCGAAAAAGGACCCAGACGTTCACATGACGAATTTATTTTCAGGCGTCATTTTCTATTTTGTGGTGATGACTGCATAGTTGACCGGGATACGAAGAATCCTTCAAGGTGGAGGCCCGCCTACCTGTTTCGGCAAATAGGCACACATACATCGCATATGTCAGTTAGTGATGAAATAATTGGCATTTGTTGTCGTAGGAACGATAAATGGTCCGAAGAAGTAAAGCTTAGAGTGTGCGGTGCTGTTAGCAACTTACATGCTGCCGATGCTCGGTACCATGTTGACTGTAGATCGAAATTTACGAATCCAAAATCGATAGAATCAGCTGCAAAACAGAAAATTAATCTTTCGTCACCACATAGTCAGGCCATACAATCTGTCATATCTTACATGAAAAACGACACACCCCCACGTGGAGTTCTATCGAATTATTTGACCTTTTTCTGCAATCTGGTGGGACTTACAATTCCCGTCGATCATTTGTGTCTGATCTAGTCGATAGCTGCGGAAATGACATTTTGGTGTTGTCTTCCCCGGGAATCGCCGCCGTTTTGGCAGACAAATCCAGAGCTGGCACCTTACTTACCCTTATAAAAAGTACCATGGTAAACCATGGTAAATCCCAAAATACCCTGGTAATACCCTGGTATTACTATGGTAATACCATGGTATTTTGGGACGTACCATGGTTTACCATGGTACATTTTTATAAGGGTAGGCACGTTAAAGACTCGGATGATGACAATATTGACAATTCCATAAAGATTCTCAGTAAAGCAAATGGCAAAGAAATCAAAGATATGGATCATGAAAAATATAATTACGCCACTGATGTTAACAGCAAGAGCGTATCCTCCTCGTTTGTAAGTGGTACACTTCTCACATTACTAAGTCGTTTAGCTCCACAGTTGGACCACACATTACCTGCTCTGATGATAGGAAACATAGTGACATTAGCGTTGTGTGGAAAATACGCACCGCTTCAAATTTCGTTGGCAACGCTGTTAAGAGATTCTAAAGAGTTGGTAAAAACCATGCATGATTTTGGTGTTACATACTCATATGACGAGCTATTGAGACTCAAAAAATCTGCGGCAGCTCTGGCTGCAAAGAATGCAAATAATACACCGATTTCGGATGCCAACAATGGCCTCATACAAGTGGTTGTTGACAACTTTGATGCTGAAATTGCTTCTCAAAATGGGAAGCTAAGCACCCATTCATTGGCAATCGTGATGGCTCAAAAGGACAATAATGATTCCGTTGAGTCTCAGACGATCCCAAGATTAAAAAAGTCAGATATGACAAAACCAACAGAGTACGAATTGGATGTTGTGCGTTTCAATGGATCCAAACGACCCGACATGCGCGCATCACATGTACGAAACACTGTTCCCCTTCTTTCAACATTGTGTCGCAGTGCAATGTCATTTGACTTCGCATTTTTGAAAGATATGGTCAGTTGCCAGAACTGTCCGGAGATCAATGGGTATGATACCCGCATGACGAGAGATTCGGGTCAAGCAACGATCCCAAAAACGAACGCAGCATACCTCCCTCTAATAGACATGGCACCTGCTGAACCAGACACTATCATGACAGCTATGGAAAAGGCAGAGCAACTATCGTCAGATGCAGGCCAGCCGTTCACTATATTAACTGCTGATCAGCAGTTATACAAGATAGCAGTTCAGGTGTTATGGTCTTATCCAGACAAATTCGCGGCATTTGTTCCTCGATTGGGTGGTATGCATTTGCTCATGAGTTTGATTGGTTCAGTTGGAACGCTCATGGCCAATACTGGACTTTCAGATATACTTGAGTCAGTATTCGGTGGGGTTGAAAAGATGCTGACTGGGAAAAAGTATCATGAATATGAGAGCCATGCTTTTGTTATCAGAAGACCTTTTGCGAACAGCTTTCGAGAATAATGATTTGCAATGTGCAGAAGATTTATTTGCATTGCTAGAAGAGAACGCGTGCAAAAGTCGCACGACAAAAATGTGGGTTGATGCTTTTTTGAAACCATGCTTCCTCATGATGGTGTACGTACGAGCGGAGAGAGAAGGTGACTGGCTTTTGCACATCGAAGCTGTGAAGAGCATGCTTCCTTATTTCTTTGCTTCTGGTCATGTAAATTACGCAAGATACGGGCTTTACTATCTGCGGCAGATGCAAAATATGCCACCGGATATTTTATCTCATTTCTTGAAGGGTGAACATGTGATGAGACACATACCTGGTCTATGGAATGGCATATGGAGCGATATGTACATCGAAACTACCTTCATGCGATATGGCCATGGCAAATCCGGTATAATAGGGATCACATTAAAGCCAGAAATACTGAAAACCTGGGCATTGGGTTTGCATGCATGTGGGAAGTTAGCTACCTGTATATCAAATTTGCGAGACGATCGAGATAGTGACAAATTACAGATCGCACATAAGGAAGAGGCCAAGTCTAGAATTGCAAGTGATTCTGTCGACCGTATGGGTCTGAGAACTAAACTAGGAATGTGTATAGACCCATTGGATCCAAACGGACACCCCGAGGCCATAATTAATATCGCAACTGGTAGGATAGGCCCAACGTCTGTCAATGTCGATAAGATTGTCAGCCTCGGAGTTCAGAAAATGACGGAATTTGAAGAGGCCTTCCCGAGTGGATTTTATGAGTCAATTTCGAAACCAGTACAAACTATGGCAATCTTGAAAAAAGTCGCTGAAGATTGGGGAGGTCAAAATATATGACACTAATCTCATTTATTCCAAAGTTATCGGACTTTTATGTAGTTCCCATGAATTAGATATCAAACATATCCTTTCCTTTGAACTGTCACCACTACCAACCGCCATATTTGATGAATCCGGGGATATGCGCGTGTGCACATCGAAATCAGTATTGAAAAATACAACAGTTGTTGAGAAACCAAAAAGAATGTCTGATGTGGGTAAGAATTGTTATCGATGGCTATGCACTGCTCTGGATACCTCATTGGCTCGTGTCTACCAAAACCAGACCGGCAACTGTTCTAGACTTCATTACAGCGTTTAAAGACAACATCGAACAGAAGTTGCGATCGAGTGATGTGTATTTGGTATTTGACAGATATGTTGACTACAGCACCAAGTGCGTGACAAGGGCACACAGAAAGGCCGATAGCTGCCGGGTGTTTCAACTTGTACCCACCTCCCTGCTACCACCACAAAAAACATGCGCTGACCGTTGTGGAGAACAAAAAGCAACTGATCTCCATTATATGTGATCAACTCACCACGGACAAAAGTTTTGCTGAGCAAAACACACGAACTCACAAACTTGTAATTACTGGCCAACATGATGCTCCGGTTGAGGTTAGTTGTGGATCGGTGACAGATAGAGTAGATATGGCAACTAGTCACGAGGAAGCTGACAACATTATCGTTCAACAGGCAATATTGTTTGCTGCAGCTAATGTAATGACGTTGTGGTTGTTGCTGACGACACTGACGTCTATTTGTTGTTGCTGCATCACTACCTTGAGCAACAATTGACGGTTGCAATGACTATGGAGTCACCAATCCATGGAGGGTGGTGATAGATATACCTGCCGCAGTTGATACACGCAAGAAAATTGTTCCTCAATTACTCGCTGCTCACGCACTTTCCGGGTGCGATGCTGTAGGGGGATATTTTGGTATCGGCAAAGGGCGTGTACTGCAGGTTTCTGCAAACTGGTGGGACACTGGAATCACTTGGTGAAAATAACGTGGAGATATCAGATGTTCTAGAACAAGCCACCAAGTTCATAGCATTATGCTACAGATCTCCTAAATCAACATCAATGTCCGATGCTCGTTTGTGCATATGGAGAACACGAATTGGGAATCCGACTGCAACATCTGCTCCTAAATTGTGCAGCCTATCACCCACAACAGAGGCTTTTACTGAGAATGTCAAACGGGCCCACTTGCAAACTTGTATATGGAGGCATGCCCTTCAACCTAACCCACCGCAGATGGACCCAGCTGTATTTGGATTCGAGAAAGACGAGAATACAAAATCTTTGAACCCTGTGACAGTCGCGTCCAACGTCAAGCTAGCACCTGGTGAAATACTGAAGATGATTAGGTGCACATGTTCGAGTACAACGCCTTGCAAATAGTCGAGGTGTAAGTATAATGCAGCAAACATGGCGTGTACCATTTTCTGTGCGTGCAGTGTTTCAGAGGACTGCTGCAATGAACAGACATCGCTGGCAGTAATGCGTAGTGATGAGTCGATCTAAGGAACTACACAGCCATTCAACTTGATATTCACTGCATTTTGTGTGGTCCTTATAAAGCACTTCACCAATGATATTTGCAAACATCTCTCTTGTTACAATTTCTCGTACAGTTCAGTTCCCACCTCCGTTTTGGAGTCTTTAACACTACTGCTGAAAATAGCAAAATGTTACTAATTTTGGTAGCCACTTTGATTTTTTTCTGGAAAATCTTGGGATAAGCTGACCCGCTCTGTGACCAACACAATCAGTTGGAAATGGCGTGCTGTACTGAATTATTTAGTAAAGATTTTTGACTTTCAATTTCAATATTTTCAGTGGTATTGGCGGAAACGTGAATTTGGGGCCATCTTAGGTTTTGGCGGTTATAAGGAAATTGATCAACCCTATCAGCTGCCCAGTAAAAGGAATCGCACGAGGAGACCATATAGTTATACGATATAGTGATACGATAATACACCGAGAAAAAAACAGGTTAAGTGTACTGGCGACTGGACTATGGGCAGATGAGTGTAGACTGTAATTGCTTTGTCACTTTTCCAATTTTGGGGGCATTTTGGACGCCATATTGGGTTTCTCAAACAATTCCTTTGATCATATATAACAAAAGAGCACCACCCCATATGGCTAATTCATATCGGAAATCATGGTTGGACATTTCAAAATAATAGCGCCTAATAGCCGCCTATATTTGTAAGAAATGATGATTTTTTGCCATATTTGCGGCCATTTTGGACGCCATCTTGGGTTTTGAGAGAATATATATAATGTGCCGTTATGTGTATATACCTTACATTGTTTATACATATAATATCGGTTAATTCCGACGAACATAACATAATTCGCAACTTTTTTCGGATTGACTAGGTTATACCGGCGTTTATAAATAACGTGATACAGTGAGCAACAATCCACTTCTGGTGGATATTAGAGTACCAGTGTGTGCAGAAATGGCCCCTCTGGTAAATAGAATTATATAAGCATGCATATTTGTCAACATCTTAGCAACAATATGAAGGATACGTGGTGAAATCTCCAAAAAAAAAAAATGAGAAAAGTGTGACACACTGGCGGCCATCTTGGCCGCCATATTGGATTTTGATAATCTCATTTTGGCCAGTAAGTAACAATTATATATGTGTACGATGAATCAAGAAGAAAAAATCTTCAAAATTCCATATTATCTACCAAAAATTCCGATCCAAGTTATATGGTGATATTGTATTTTTTCATAGCGGCCACCTTGGCGGCCATCTTGGATTTTGTCGAATAAAAAAAAATTGCTCAACACTGTCAGCTGTCCAGTAAGAAAAAAATCTCATCAAGGAGACCCTATAGAATAATAATCCGCCGAGAAAAAACTTGATACAACAAAACCAGGTTCAGTGCCTCGGCGGCCGAACTATATGTAATAAGCGTATTCAGAAAACAAACCTTAACCCGTTTTGGGCTGGATAAACAATGATACACATCAAAAGCTTAAAATTCATGTTCTCCCTGGATTTCTCTGAAAACGTCTCGTATATAGATTTTAAGGAAAAATGGCCATTCGCACTTTTTGGTTTGAAATTATAAGTTGCATGAATAAATATTTTCTGTTAGAACTTGTTAACCCTCTAGAAACTGCCAGACATCAATAGTTTGTCACATTTGAGATAAAATGGACCATTTTCAAATAGACACAGTACTCGGTGGGTATGTGTAAAACAAACATAACTCACTTTGTCGGTCATTAACTTGTCGGACGATGATATTGATATTAACTCACTCCACCGTTAATGATGTTTTTTTAGCTAAACAATCTTTTTTTATCAAACTGAGTCATTTGAGACTACTATACTCACCTCTTTCATAACATCAATGAAGGAACTTCGGTGAGACAGTTAAAAACAATTCATCAGACACTGTGGGGTCATGAAAAATCGTCGGGAAAAGCCATGATTCTCCAGAATCATAAAGTCTAGTTTGGAAACTTAACTTTGTTTTCAACATTGGTAAAAACTAATGAGACTGGAATTAGCATGGGGTGACATCGGACATATGCTATTTATGTTAATATGGATGAAATTACACTCTGTCTTTTTTCAGTATTATTTACGTACAAAGTCCATCTGAACTGTACGTTTTGTGAGTCGACGACAATAACTAATACCCAGCTATATTTCCGTGTAAAGATTCGAAAGGAAACGATTCGCCTTCTGATTTCGAGTCGAATCGAATATCAACTAAAGACTCGAAATCGAATCTCATCTTGAAGCTTCGCCCTATTTTTTTTTTTTTTTAAGGTCATATACTTATGCACAATGGCTAATCATGACCGTGACAGTTTTACGGGTGGAGGAAGCCGGAGTACCCGGAGAGAACCACCGTGCAACAACGAGCAGCTGTCAGTTCCTCAACATCGTAACTCCGCACTGCAGCAAAGGCAGGGTCAGATTGATTGAAGACATGCGTATCATCGACGTGCACTACGCCTTAGTACACGGCGTCATCGTTCCCCCATGTGGACAATCGGGGTTAAGTGCCTTGCCCAAGGACACAACGCGGAGGTCTTCGCCCTAGTTACATCGACAGACTATTTTTCACCCCAAATCTCTCTTGTATGAATAATATACATTTGAATAGGTAAGGATGTTTGTAAAAAGATGTAATGTATGCAATAGTAAACTCGTACAAGCGTGGAGAATAACAATATCCTTATTGAATATCAAAAGTTATCTCGATTTGTAGCTGTTGTTTCCGGTCAAACATCATCTGCCTGGTTAGGCAGACGGCACTTGACCAGAAACAAATGGCAAGTTTGTACAATTCTTCCGTCTAGCTATTATATGAACCAATAGTGTAAGAAGTTCAAAAACTTGCTGTACAACAGGAAGCGCGTAGACTCGACGACAGGCTTCTACATGTTAGGTAGATCGATTTGGATAGAATTGTTATTCTCTCGTGAGATGCGGGGATGCACTCCACGTTGTAAAATAATCCCACATCGTGGACACCCCAATCGAGGAGAATAACAAACCTGTCCATATCGAACCATTGAATTTTCAGCCAAGTTCCAAAAAATTCCAGAAATAATTAAAATTAGTCATCATGGATAAGGTTTGTCCTGGCTCAAGAATATCTGACGCTTAAAACTTGGTAGACAACAGAGGCGGAGTAGCTCTAAAATTTTGTCCGTGGAAATGCTATGTCGACCGATCCATTTTAGTTACCCTAACGGGCCTTAAAGTGAACTAACTGACCGAACGTATATTAACCAGTGAGCAGAGTTGCCAGTTCCAATTAACAGCCACCCACACCCATGTGTCACAGATGGTGATACCGATTCGCCACGATGAAGACATTTTATCTAATTATTTTACTATTTATTATTTCTAAATACTTCATCTAAAACGTCCAGGCCCGGTCAAAGCTATTGTCCAATTGGGATCACGGTGGCATAGTGTGTTGGAGCATGGGGGGGGGGGGGGGGGGGGTTGGCACTGGACGTCGATGGCACATATGCCTCCAAACGATGCTAACCGAGATTGGATACAAGCTGGGTTAGAATTGGTTGAAGGCATACGTACCATCGACTCGCAGTACGCCTTCCAATACTTCTCCCATTTGGGTAGATATAATTAAGTGACACTTCATATATGTTTGTTTGTTTAATGGGTTTTAACGACACTTTCGACAGCCAGGTTCACCTCGTGTCGGAGTTTTACGGGTGGAGGAAGCCGGAGTATCCGGAGAGAACCACCGAGCAACGGCGAACAACTGTCAGACTCCCCAACGCACTAACCCAGCGGAAGCAGGGTTAGCATTGATTGAAGACAAGTGCACCATCGATGTGCAGTACGCCTTAGTACACAGCGCCACCGTGCCCCCACGTGAGCAGTCGGGATGAAGTGCCTTGCCCAAGGACACAACGCAGTTACACCTGTCGGGGATCGAACCGTGGATCTTTCAGTTTGAAGTTCAATGCCGTAACCACTGAGCCACCACGCTCCCGAATTGATACATAAGAAAACATTGTAGATCGATCGGCCCAGCGGGAAATTTCCAGGTCTCCTGGTAAACAGGTCCGCTTTTAGGGGTGTGTGCGTTATTCACGATTGGTTAAGTTTAGACAACCTGTCTGTGAATCATTGGGACCTCTAGGAAGATGATTTACTTCAATTTTATTCACATGTAGAACATTTGGTCCAATTATGCCTTTGGATTACGTAGAATGTTTCAAACAATTACCACCAATTTAGTGTAAATCACTACAGGCTGTAACCATTTACATGGAAAGTGTTATAACAAATTAGATTACTCGTCAGTAAGGTGTTATTTGCGTGTTATGCAGATCATGTCAGGCTAGAGTAGGTTTATCTGTATATCTCTCTGATTGTAAATACAGATGTTACCAGAATTAAGAGTTCCTTAGCTGCTATCAGGCATGGAAATAATCCGCGAACCATCTTTTAGGTTACGCGAGGGTTAGATCAATCAGAAAATACGCGAACGAACTACAGGTTACGACAGAATAATACAAAGATAAATTAAATTCCCAATCTCGCATGTTTGGCCTGTCCAATTTGACAATCTTTCCGAACTAACTCGACACAAAAGTTGCGCATTGCATCCACATGTGGATAAAGTGACATGTCATTCACATCTTGAGAGCATTTCCAACAAAATAAATAGCAAGAACTAACGCGCAATCTCGTCAAAGTGAGATCTCGCGTTAGCTGTTGTTATTATTTTTTTGCAGAAATTCTTTTAAAATGTAAACAGCGTGGCTGGCGTAGAAAAAGATGGAAAAGCTTCACACACTTTTTCCAATAGGATACCACCACGTCATATAACGAAAACTGCAAACGGGCTAAAATGTAAGCCCATTATTTCCAGATTGCCTAGATATTTATTTATTTATTAACGACACTTCCAACAGCCAAGGTAGATCATATAAATTTATAAGTGGAGGAAACGGAAAGCCACAAAGAACCACCGAATAATGATGACAAGTAACTGTCACGTTTTCCAGCTTATTCTTAACCGCAAGCAGGACTCGAGCGTCAAGACTGGATACATGTGTACAGTCTACAAATGATGCGCTTAAACACTGTGCCGCTCTTATCCTACTTGTGCAAGTTCGTTATTTAGGCTTTCCCAAACCCAGTTTGGGAAAGACTCTTGTTATTCTTCCTTTTCAAAATTTTTCTTCTCTATTTTTAGGCTTTCTCAAACCCAGTTTGGGAAAGACTATTGTTATTCTTCTTTTTCAAAATTTTTCTTCGCTATTTTTTTTTTTTTCCTCCCTGAATTTTGTCTGTTGAACTGCTCGAAAACAAGCTGTACGATTTTGACCAAATTTGGCACACTTATGTAATGTCATAAAATCTAGAGAAATGCGGTATCGTCATATCTGTGAAGACGCGTGTTTTCAAAATATTCTGCCAAAACCTTCAAAATTTCACCATTTTTCGAATGTCTCAAAATTGTTTACAGTTATTTAGCTCAAATTTCGCACACATTTAGAGCAAAATATGATACACCACAATCACCACTCAGATCTTTCAACTTTAACCCCCACTGGCCAAAAATGACATGAATATAGAATTTTTCTTCAAAATTGACCAACTTCAAGATCAAATTTCTCTAATAACAAGGTTGTTGTAACAATTATTTTGGTTTGGATAGATGCAACAATGATTGCGGAAGAAAGTTACTGTTTACTTTTTAATCTCAGATTTAACCCCCAAGCCCAATGAGGGTGAGAATAAGAGTACCGTTTGAAAATGCCAAAATTAGCCAACTTTGGTTGCTTTTTCCATCATTTTGGAAAAGGGTTAATTTCAAACACTTTACGTGTACGTATTCACAATTGGCTACCGAGCATATTTGCTGTTGTAAGTTTGGTTGTAAAGTTTAACCCTATCCCATTCTGGTTGCATAAAAGTAAGGTACCGTCCAAAAAAACTCCAATTTTTTCAGAATTTGGTAAGTTCAGGTGACGATTTACTCCATTTTTAATTGCTTGAGCTCCGAATGTTTTCTATAGCTGCTTGCAGCAGTCAAGGTATGACAAATTTTGTTCTAAATGTTATTATTAAAAGTTTAACCCTTAGCAGATTTGAGACTTCCCATAAGGGTACTGTCGGAATATTTGTTATTTTCGCCAACTTCAAGATAATTTCTTCTAATTACAAGGTAGTTGTAATAATTATTTTGGTATGGCTAGATGCAACAATGATTGTGGAAGAAAGTTACTGTTATCCAAAATTATCCATTTTTGGTTGCCTTTTCTATCATTTTGGAAAGGGTTAATTTCAAACACTTTTCATATACGTATTCACAATTGACAATCGAGCATATTTGCTGTTGTTAGTTTGGTTGTAAAGTTTAACCCTATCCCATTCTGGTTGCATAAAAGTAGGTACCGTCCAAATAAATTCCAATTTTTTCAGAATTTGGTAAATTTCGGTGGCAATTTACTCCATTTTTAATTGCTTGAGCTCTGAATGTTTTCTATAGCTGTTTGCAGCAGTCAAAGTATGACAAGTTTTGTTCTATATGTTATTATTTAAAGTTTAACCCTTTGCAGATTTCAGACTTCCCATAAGGGTACTGTCAGAATAATTGTTATTTTCGCCAACGTTTACATGCACTTTCTCAGCACTGGAGCCATATTGTCTCAAAACCGTTTCCATGAGAGGATTGGGCCTTCATCCAAGAACAATTTTGCTGTTATATATTTTATTCAAAGTTTTAACCTTCACCCAGTTTTCGGGCCTTGAATTTGAGTGCTCTAAAATTCTTCATAAAATTGGCTAATTTGGAGCTCACTTTTCTTCCATTTTCGAAAGGAATATCGAAAAATGATTTACATGTTCGTATTTACAATTGCCTACCGAGCATATTTGCTGTTGTAAGTTTGGTTGTAAAGTTTAACCCTATGCTCGTTCTGTTTGCATAAAGATAGGTGCAGTCCAAAAAAAAACCTCTCGTTTTCAGAATTTGGTAAGTTTTAGTGACGATTTACTCCATTCCTAATTGATTGAGCGCTGAACGTTTTCTATGGCTGTATGCAGCAGTCATAGTATGACAACTTTTGTTTTATATGTCATTATTAAAAGTTTAACCGTTGGCAGATTCGAGACTGCCCATATGGGTATGGTCGGAATAATTTTAATTTTCATAAAATCACTGAATATTGATAAGCGTGCAGTGGTAGTTTGGAATAGAATATCCGAAAATGCTTTCGAAATTCGGATTCACGGTTCAATTCCAAGAATATTTTCTGTTATAAGGTTGCTGTAAAGTTTAACGCAATCCCTGTCTCAGATGCATAATGGTAGATGCCGTCAAAAAAAACTTATTTTTTCAGAATTTCGTAGGTTTAAGTGACAATTTACTCCATTCCAAATTCATTGAGCGTTGAATGTTTTCTGTGCCTGCATGCAGCAAGCATAGCATGACAACTTCTGTTTTATACGTCATTATCAAAAGTTTAACCCTTGACATATTTAGGAGTTCCCATGTGGGTATAGCCGGAATAATTGTTATTTCCGTAAAATCAATCCCTGAATATATTGGTAACCGCGCAGTGGCCTTTCAATGGTGCTACATGAAGCCGCAAATAGTTAAGGTTGAAAAGCTCATCAAATAGACAAATATAATACCTAACTCAACCGGTGACAGATAAATAATGAATGGAAAAGTCGTCGAGTTGACAATAAAGTAGGGACGAATCGTGCCCTCGGTTTCCACCTGATCCACGGTATTTCCATGCGGTCTCGGCACTTGACAAAGATACTAAATTGTCGGGCAGGGACAGTAGGAAACATTCTGAGAATTTCAAGTTGCTGCCTTGCATGATCGGGACATAATTGGAATATATCCGACATTTTATCTGTCGGATATATTCCAATTATGTCCTGATCACTTCACCCTGACTGTCCGCATGGGGGCACCATGACGCCGTGTACTAAGGCATACTGCACGTCGATGGTGCGCATGTATTCAGCCAATTTAACCCTGCCTGTGCTACAGTGCGGAGGCACTATGTTGGGGAGCTGGCAGCTGCTCGTCATTGCTCGGTGGTTCTCTCTGGGTACTCCGGGTTCCTCCACCCATACAACTGTCACCGACATAATATGACCTTGGCTGTCAATGTGTCGTTAAAACCTAATAAATAAATAAATCCAGTACCAGTTTTGCTCGTACAAATATTAGTACCGTCAGACAAAATTCATTTTCTGATTAATTTCGTACTTTTCTGTACTCACCTTCCCTGAGTAAGATTGGTATACCTTTTCAGTCTCAGATTTAACCCTCAAACACAATGAGAGTGAGAATAAGTGTACCATTTGGAAATACCCAAATTATCCAACTTTGGTTACTCTCTACTATCATTTTGGAATGGGTTAATTTGAGACACTTTGCTTTGCTATATGCAGGGATGTTTAATCAATAAATCCGGCTTTAGTTATGTTCTGGGACTTAATGAAACATGTGCTTTGGCCACTTAAAAATAGCACTGTCTGCAAAAAAATGACTTTGAGTGAATACTCACTTGTCCAAAAACAAAAAGGAAAGAGCTCTTTGAGCTTTTCATAACTGCTTTAAAAAATCAATGGGGAACAAATTTTGTGTTATATGTTTTGGTGTTCCGTGTTATCCAACACCAGTTTGGTCGTACAAATATGAATACCGCCAGGAAAGAAAGCTCATTTTCACAGTGGTAGAATGTTTGACTTCTATGATAGATATCCCGAGTTTGATCCCTATCTGGGACGACCCACGTAATGTCCTTGGGCAGGGCACTTTATCCCGGTTTCCAACATGGGGGCACGATGATGCCATGTACTAGGAGTACTGCATGTCAATGGTGCACATGTCTTCAACCGCTGGTACCCTGCTCCAGCGGAGCTTGAACATAATTAGAATGTTGAGCTGACAGTTGCTCGTCGATGCTCGGTGGTTCTCTCTGGGTCACGATTAGCCATTGTGGATAAGTATGTGACCGTAAACACCAATAAATAAATACCGTCAGGGAAACCCTCGGTGAAATCTTTCTGTCAATAAATAGCAAAGTAGTAATGTAATGCAAGAAATATTAACAAGCTGTTCAACATCCCTTTAATCAACTCATTTTGACTTGAACTGTACCCACCACTGTGTATACTAGCTCTCTAGATGGTTTAAACCATATCAAATAAACAACCAATTTGTGTATGACAGTAACTCATATTACATGTATTTCATTGTATCTGAAACAGATATGTTGGAAAAATTGTGAAATCATGGAGTAGGAAGCTTACCCTCATTTATTGACAAATCCCACACATTCACAAACAGACAAAATGATAGAGAATAAATTAATTATTGATATTTAAGGTCACTTTCAGCATCTACAGCTATATCATGACCATAATATAGGTATTTATTCAAGTCCAGGTACTCATTGCATAGGCGTACAGGGCTATTTTTCAGGAGGGGGGATGAACCCTTTTAGCCCGAAAAAGTTGAATCTCAGGAGGAAATGCCAAATGTGGGTATGATAGGGAGGGAGGGAGGGAGGGGGTCTCCCTCCCATTGAGTACCTGGAGAGAACCACCGAGCAATGGCAAGCGACTCAGACTCCCCAACATACTAACTCCACAAAGCAGGGTTAGCATTGGTTGAAGACAAGTGCACCCTCAAAGTACCCTTAGTACACATCGCCATCATGCCCCCCACCCCCACCCCCACCGTCCACGTGGGAAATTAAATGTCTTGCTCAAGGATACAATGTGGTTGCCACAGGCGGGATTCGAACCGAGGACTTCTTGGATTGCAACAATCATCTCTACCTTCTGAGCCACCGTGCTCCCTCCCGTAATATGCAGTAATAGAGCTCTTTATGTGTACTTGTGTGATTGTAAATGAATAATATTAACGTGGATACGGTTCCACTGAATCAACTTGTACAGTATAATGGTCAGTTTACTTGCAACTTCTAAGTGATGAGATAGGAAAACAACATTTTGTGTGGAAAACCCAAATGTTTTGTGGTCATTTCTGGCAACTAAATTGTCCGAAATCTTCTGGCATATTGGCCGAAAAATCGGCTCCTTCCTGACTCAGGGGTGAGTTGGGGCACAGTCCTTCGTGAAACCCCAGCCCGTACGTCCATAATTCATATGTACTATTTTTTTCCAAAGCCCAAATGACATCGCTTGTTTTGCTTTCTATGAAAATATTCTGTAATTATTGAAGAGCAAATTTTGTGTTAAATGTTTTGGTGTCCTGCTGTATCTCAAATATCTGTTTTGGCTGCATAAAAACTAGTAACATCACAAAAACTTTGATTTCCACTAAATTTTCTGTTTTCAGAACTGATCGATAGTTTTGTGTACAATACAGTTTGCCTTTTCACATTAAAAAGTTGGGAAAGCCCGTAATTTGTCGAACAAATTACAATTCTCTAGTTTTTTTTTAGTTTTTTTTTTCCTCCCTGAATTTTGTCTGTTGAACTGCTCGAAAACAAGCTGTGCGATTTTGACCAAATGTCATAAAATCTAGTGAAATGCGGTATCGTCATATCTGTGAAAACGCGTGTTTTCTAAATATTCTGCCAAAACATTCAAAATTTCACCAGTTTTCGAATGTCTCAAAATTGTTTACAGTTATTTAGCTCAAATTTTCCACACATTTAGAGCATAATATGATACACCACAATCACCACTCAAATCTTTCAACATTAACCCCCACTGGCCAAAAATGACATGAATATAGATTTTTTCATCAAAATTGACCAAATTCAAGGACAAATTTCTCAAATAACAAGGTTGTTGTAACAATTATTTTGGTTTGGATAGATGCAACAATGATTGCGGAAGAAAGTTACTGTTTACTTTTTAATCTCAGATTTAACCCCCAAGCACAATGAGGGCGAGGATAAGAGTACCGTTTGAAAATGAAAAAAATTAGCCAACTTTGGTTGCTTTTTCTATCATTTTGGAAAGGGTTAATTTCAAACACTTTTCATGTACGTATTCACAATTGACTACTGAGCATATTTGCTGCTGCAAGTTTGGTTGGAAAGTTTAACCCTATCCCATTCTGGTTGCATAAAAGTAGGTACCGTCCAAAAAAACCCTCTAATTTTTCAGAATTGCGTAAGTTTAGGTGGCGATTTCCTCCATTTTTAATTGCTTGAGTTCTGAATGTTTTCTGTAGCTGCTTGCAGCAGTCAGAGTATGACAAATTTTGTTCTATATGTTATTATAAAAAGTTTAACCCTTGGCAGATGTGTGACTTCCCATAAGGGTACTGTCGGAATAATTGTTATTTTTGCCAACTTCAAGGGCAAATTTCTCCAAGGTAGGTTGTAACAATTATTTTGGTATGGCTAGATGCAAAAGTGATTGTGAAAGAAAGTTACTGTTTACTTCTTAATCTCAGATTTAATCCTCAAGCACAATGAGGGCGAGAATAAGAGTACCGTTTGAAAATGCCAAAATTAGCCATCTTTGGTTACTTTTCCTATCATTTTGGAAGGGGTTAATTTCAAAAACGTTTCATGTACGTATTCACAATTGACTACCGAGCATATTTGCTTTTGTAAGTTTGGTTGTAAAGTTTAACCCTATCCCATTCTGGTTGCATAAAAGTAGGTAAGGTCCAAAAAAACTCCAATTTTTCAGAATTTGGTAAGTTTAGGTGGCGATTTACTCCATTTTTAATTGCTTGAGCTCTGAATGCTTTCTGTAGCTGATTGCAGCAGTCAAAGTATGACAAATTTTGTTCTATATGTTATTATTAAAAGTTTAACCCTTGGCTGATTTGAGACTTCCCATAAGGGTACTGTCGGAATAATTGTTATTTTCGCCAACGTTTACATGCACTTTCTCAGCTCTGGAGCCATGTTGTCTCAAAACCTTTTCCATGAGAGGATTGGGGCTTCATCCAAGAACAATTTTGCTGTTATATATTGTATTCAAAGTTTTAACCTTCACCCAGTTTTCGGGCCTTGAATTTGAGTGCCCTAAAATTCTTCATAAAATTGGCTAATTAGGCTTTTCCCTCTGGAAAAGACTATTGTTTTTCTACGGATTATTATTTTTTTTTTTTTTTTTTTTTTTTTTTTAGGCTTTTCCCTCTGGAAAAGACTATTGGTTTTGTACGGATTATTATTATTTTTTTTTTTTTTGGGGTTTTTTTTTTTTTTTTTTTTCCACACATTTTTGTCCGTACGATTCAGAAGCCATTTTCGAACCGATTTTCACACAATTTGGCACACGCATAGAGTGGCAAAAAATCTAAAAATGTACCGAAGCGGAATTTTTGATTTAACCCTTATTTTGCCAGAATTGGCAAAAAACTGCCAAAATTGGGGTTTATCGGCACTTTCTCGAAACACGTCTTTAGGATTTTTTTTAAATATTCATAATTACTAGACCTGCCTATGGCACAACCTTTGATACACACGACATATTAGGCGATGCATATGGTAACCCTCCACAGGCTGCCAAACATCGAAATTTTGATGAAATGGGCCAGTTTCAGACCCCCACAGCACCCAAACGATACCCGAGAGGTAAACATAACTTCCTTTATTGGAAGTGGAATTCACCGAGGATCATTTTTGTAAGTAATAAGGGTGTTCAGAAAACCAAGTGTTAACCCGTTTTGGGCTGGTTAAACAGCAATACCCCCAAAAAGCACCAAACTTCATGTTTTCCGTGGATTTCTCTGAACGAGTCTTGTAGATTTTCAAGAAAAATTGGTCACCCTCAGGTCTTGGTGTGACATTACAAGTTGCATGGATAAAATATTCCGGTCAGCATTAGTTAACCCTCCCCGAGCTGCTAAACGTAAAAATTGTGATAAAATGGGCTGTTTTTAGACACGAACAGCACCCAAACGATATACCACAGAGAAAGGAGCCTTCATTTATCGGACGCAAAATTGATCGGAAAATATTTTTGAGAGTGGTAAGGGTATTCAAAATTTGATGTCTTAACCCATTTTAGGCTGGTTAAAGAGAGATACCCATTAAAATCTTAAAATACCCATTTTCTGTGGATTTCTCTAACAACATCTTGTAGGTTTTCCAAAAAAATCGGCTATTTGCAGGTCTTGGTGTGACATTACAAGTTGCATGAACAAAATATTCCAGTCACCATTAGTTAACCCTCCCCGGGCTGCTGAAGGTCAAAATTGCGATAAAATGGGATGTTTTTGCACACCAACAGCACCCAAAGGGTACACCACAAAGAAAAGTGCCTTCTTTTATCGCGCGTACAATTTATACAGAAACATTTTTGTAAGTAGTAAGGGTATTCAAAAGTCGACGTCTTAACCCATTTTGGACAGGCTAAAGAGAGATACCCCTTGAAAGCTTTAAATTCCCATTCTCTGTGAATTTCCCTAATGGTAACTTGTACGGTTTCAAGACAAATTGACTATTCGTAGGTCTTTATGTGACATTACAAGTTGCATGGACAAAATACTCCGGTGAGCGTTTTTTAACCATCTACAAGCTGCCAAGCATCGTAATGTCGTTAACATGGGACTGTTTTCAGACACGCACAGCACCTAATGTATACATGAGAGATAAACATAATCTCCTTTGTTTGAAATGGAATTCACAGAGGACCATTTTTGTAAGTAATAAAGATATTCAAAAAGCCAAGCGTTAACCCCTGTTGGGGAGGTTAACAGGGATACCCATCAAAAGCTTAAAAAATCGTTTTCCCTGGATTTCTACAAACATTTTGTGGGGTTTTCAAGAGAAAATGGCCGTTGATAGGTCTTGGTGTCATGTGACCAGTTGCATGGATCATCTGGTAGGCATTTGTTAACCCTTCATGGGCTGCTAAATGTAAAAAAAATTGAGGAAATAGTCTGTTTTTGGACACCAACAACATCAAATGGAAATGCCACAGAGAAACGTAACTTCTTTTACCGGACGCAAAACTGATAGGGAAACGTTGATATTGATATTAACCCATTCTACCATTAATGATGGGTTTTACCTAAACATTTTTTTATCAAACCCAAACCGAGTCATTTGAGACTACTATACTCACCTTTCTCATAACATCAATGAAGGAACTTTAGTGAGACAGTTAAAAACAATTCATCAGACACTGTGGGGTCAAGAAAAATCATGGAATCTAATCGGGAAAAGCCATGATTCTCCAGAATCATAAAGTCTAGTTTTTTGGGGTTTTTTTTTTTTTTTTTTTTTTTTTTCCACACATTTTGTCCGTACGATTCAGAAGCCATTTTCGAACCGATCTTCACGAAATTTTGCACACGCATAGAGGGGCACAAAATCTAAAAATGTACCCAAGCGGAATTTTCGATTTAACCCTTATTTTCTCAGAATTGGCAAAAAACTGCCAAAATTGGGGTTTATCGGCACTTTCGCAAAACACGTCTTGTAGATTTTTTTTATACATTCGTCATTGCTAGACCTGTCTGTGACACGCCCTTTGATACACACGACATATCAGGCGATGCATATGGTAACCCTCCACAGGCTGCCAAACATCGAAATTTTGATGAAATAGGCCAGTTTCAGGCCCCCACCGCACCCAAACAA
Source organism: Pictodentalium vernedei (assembly GCA_031216915.1). Classification (NCBI taxonomy): domain Eukaryota; kingdom Metazoa; phylum Mollusca; class Scaphopoda; order Dentaliida; family Dentaliidae; genus Pictodentalium; species Pictodentalium vernedei. The sequence continues at coordinate 371,850,752 of CM062294.1, read as the reverse complement.
TACACGAGAGATAAATATAACTTTCTTTGCTGGGAGTGGAATTCACCGAGGATCATTTTTGTCAGTAATAAGGGTGTTCAAAAAACCAAGCGTTAACCCGTTTTGGGCTGGTTAAACAGCAATACCCCCATAAAGCTAAAAAATTTGTATTTTCCATGGATTTCTCTAAACGAGTCTTGTAGATTTTCAAGAAAAATCTGTCACTCCCAGGCCTTGGTGTGACAATAGAAGCTGCATGGACAAAATACTGCGGTGAGCATTTGTTAACTCTCCACGGGCTGCTAAATGTCAAAATTGTGATAAAATGGGCTGTTTTTGGACGCCAACAGCACCCAATGGGTACGCCTCAAAGAAACGTGCTTTCTTTTATCGAGCGCACAATCTATACGCAAACATTTTTGTAAGTAGTAAGGGTATTCAAAAGTCGAAGTCTTAACCCATTTTGGACAGGCTAAAGAGAGAGACCCCTTAAAATCTTAAAATTCCCATTTTCTGTGGATTTCTCTCAAAACATCCTGTAGGTTTTCAAGAAAAATTGACTACTCGCAGGTCTTTGTGTGATATTTCAAGTTGCATGGACAAAATATTCCGGTGAGCGTTTATTAACCCTCTAGAGGCTGCCAAGCATCGTAATTTTGTTGAAATGGGATGTTTTCAGGCACGCACATCACCCAACGTGTACCTGAGAAATAAACATAATCTCCTTTGTTGGAAGTGGAATTCACCAAAGACCATTTTTGTAAGTAATAAGGGTATTCAAAAAATCAATCGTTAACCCATTTTGTGGTTGTTAATAGTGATACCCATCAAAGGCTTAAAAATTTATGTTTTCCCTGGATTTCTTTACAAACATCTGGTAGGGTTTTCAAGAGAAAATGGCCATTGATAGGTCATGGTGTCACATTACCAATTGATTGGATAAATTATTCCGGTAAGCATTTGTTAACCCTCCATGGGCTGCTAAATGTCAAAATTTTGAAAAAATAGTCTGTTTTTGAACAACAACAACATCAAATGGGAATACAACAGAGAAACGTAACTTCTTTTACCGGGCGCAAAACTGACAGTGAAACATTTTTGTAAGTAGTAAATGTATTCAAAAATCGAGGTCTTAACCCATTTTTAACTGGTTAAGGAGATATACCCCTTAAAAGCTTAAAATTCCAGTTTTCTGTGGATTTCTCAAAAAAAAAAATTCAAGAGCAATTAACCATTCGCAGGTCTTCGAGTGACATTACAAGTTGCATGAACAAAATGTTCCGGTAACCATTTGTTAACCCCCCAGAGGCTGCCAAGCATTGACATTTGGAGAAAATGGGCTGTTCTTGGGCAACCATAACACCAAATGTGTACCTACGAGATAAACATAACCTCCTTCATTGGAAGTGGAATTCACCGTCGATCATTTTTGTAAGTAATAAAGATATTCACAAAACCAAACATTAACCCTTTAGAGCTGGTTAAAGAGAGACACCCCTCAAAAGGTTAAAAATTCATGTTATCTGAGGATTTCTTTAAAAACATCCCGTAGATTTTCAGGAAAAAATGGCCATTCTCATATCTTAGTGTAACATTACAAGTTGCATGTACAGAATATTCCTGTAAACATTTGTTAACCCTATGCAGGTTCTCAAACATCAAAATGTTGATAAAATAGGCTGTGTTTGCGTACCCACAGCACCTGAAGTTGGGAGGAGAGATCAAAATAAGTGGAAGTAGAATTCACTGAGAATTATTTTTGGAAGTAATAAGAGTATTCCAAAAACAACACTTATCCCGTTTTGGGCTGGAAAAACAATGATACCCATCAAAAGCTTAAAATTCCTGTTCTCCCTGGATTTCTCTGAAAACATCTTGTAGATTTTAAAGAAAAAATAGCCATTCACAGTTCTTGGTGTGACATTACAAGTTGCATGAATAAATATTCCTGTTGGCACTTGTTAACCCTATACAAGCTGCCAGACATCAATATTTTGGTTACATTTGAGATAAAATGGACCATTTTTAAATTGACACAGCACTCAGTGAGTATGTGTCAAACAAACATAACTCCTTTTGTCGGTCATTGACTTGTTGGACGACGATATTGACCTTAACTCACTCCACCGTTAATGATGGTTTTTACCTAAACAATTTTTTATCAAACTGTGTCATTTGAGACTACTATCTTCACTTTTCTCATAACATCAATGAAGGAACTTCAGTGAGGCAGTTAAAAACAATTCATCAGACACTGTGGGGTCATGAAAAATCATGGAATCTCATCGGGAAAAGCCATGATTCTCCAGAATCATAAAGTCTAGTTTTTTTTTTTTTTGTTTTTTTTTTCCCACACATTTTGTCCGTACGATTCAGAAGCCATTTTCGGACCAATTTTCACGAAATTTTGCACACGCATAGAGGGGCACAAAATCTAAAAATGTACCAAAGCGGAATTTTCGATTTAACCCTTATTTCCTCAGAATTGACAAAAAACTCCCAAAATTGGGGTTTATCGGCACATTCTCGAAACACGTCTTGTAGATTTTGTTTAAACATTCATCATTTCTAGACCTGCCTGTGACACGACCTTTGATACATACGAGATATTCGGCGATGCATATGGTAACCCTCCACAGGCTGCCAAACATCGAAATTTTGATGAAATGGGTCGGTTTCAGGCCCCCACTGCACCCAAACAATACATGAGAGATAAACATAACTTCCTTTATTGGAAGTGGAATTCACCGAGGATCATTTTTGTCAGTAATAAGGGTGTTCATGAAACCAAGCATTAACCCGTTTTGGACTGGTTAAACAGCAATACCCCCATAAAGCTAAAAAATTCATGTTTTCCGTGGATTTCTCTAAACGAGTTTTGTAGATTTTCAAGAAAAATTTGTTACTCCCAGATCTTGGTGTGACAATAGAAGTTGCATGGACAAAATACTAAGGGGAGCATTTGTTAACCCTCCATAGGCTGCTGAAAGTCAAAATTGTGATAAAATGGGCTGTTTTTGGACGCCAACGGCACCCAATGGGTACGACACAAAGAAAAGTGCGTTCTTTTATCGAGTCCATACTCTATACGGAAACATTTTTATAAGTAGTAAGGATATTCAAAAGTTGAAGTCTTAACCCTTTTTGGGCAGGATAAAGAGAGAGACCCCTTAAAATCTTAAAATTCGAATTTTCTGTGGATTTCTCTAAAAACATCTTGTAGGTTTTCAAGAAAAATTGACTACTCGCAGGTCTTTGTGTGACATTACAAGTGGCATGGACAAAATATTCTGGTGAGCGTTTATTAACCCTCCACAGGCTGCCAAGCTTTGTAAGTTTGTTGAAATGGGCTGTTTTCGGACTCATACAGCACCCAGTGTGTACCTGAGAAATAAACATAATCTCCTTCGTTGGAAGTGGAATTCACCGAGGACCATTTTTGTAAGTAATAAGGGTATTCAAAAAACCAAGTGTTAACCCGTTTTGGGTGGTTTAAGAGTGATTCCCCCAAAAGCTAAAACAATCATGCTTTACGTGGATTTCTCTAAAAATGTCAAGTAGATTTTCAAGAAAAAACTGGTCCGTCGCAGATCGTGGTGTAACATTATAAACTGCAAGGACAGAATATTCTGATAAGCATTTGTTAACCCTCCACAGACTCTCAAATATCAACACTTTGATAAAATAGGCTGTTTTCAGCCCCTCACAGCCCCTGTAGCTGGGAAATAAACATAACTTCCTCTCTTGGAAGTGGAAATCACCGAGGATAATTTTTGTATGTAATAAGGGTATTAAATAAACCAAGCCTTAACCCGTTTTGGGCTGGTTAAACAGCGATACCCATCAAAGGCTTAAAAATTCAAGTTTTCCCTGGATTTCTTTAAAAACATCTTGTAAATTTCAAGAAAAAATGGTCATTCATAGGTCTTAGTGTGCCATTACATGTTGCATGGACAAAATATTCCGGTCAGGATTTGTTAGCTCTACACCAGCATCTGAACATCAAAAGTTTGATAAAATGGGCTGCTTTGAAAATAATGCCAATTGTTTTATTTAGTGTGTATTTTGTCCGTATACAAAATTTCTCACCCACATATACCTAAAAATGATTCAATGATACGATTGGACATGTTTCTCTCATATAAAACATGCATAAAACGTGAAAAAAGACTTGATTTATTGCATTTTAGGATTGCACATGTATATTTTTAGAAGATTCTCTGTCTGTTTTTAATCTTCGGCGTCAGTCTTTGATCTTGTTTGGAACGATCAGTAATTAACACCTTTTCGACAAGAGCCATCGAAATTTAAAATAAAAAAAATGAAATTTCACTAAAACTTTTTGCAGAATCGAGTTTTTCAGAAAACTCTGTCGCGATTGCGTGTGTCATTTTCAAAATTCCGATCAGAAATAATGAAATTATAAATATGTAGTTAGCAATAACAAAATTGAAAGCATGTCGACCAAACTTGCATGACGTCAGAACTCGATTCGGGTGAAATACTGCAGTCATGCACTGAAAGGTTGAGAATAAGGGACGCTGATATCGAAGTAGGCTTTAAACTGTCCATGGAATGGTCCTAAAATCAAGTTCATGTTTGCAGCGTTACTGCAAATAGGTTTCCCGTATTTCTTGTTAAAATGTTTTGGACCGCCTCACTTCATATTCCACACTGCACTGCATGATATTGTTTATTTATTGGTGTTTAAGGTTTGTAAATAGTAAGGGTATTTAAAAGAATGAAACTTAACCCATTTTGGACTGAATAAGGAGAGATGCCCCTTAAACGCTTAAAATTTACATTTTCCGTGGATTTCGCTAACTGCTTGCTGGGGATTTTCAAGAACAATTTGACATTGGCAGGTCTTACAAACTGCATAGATAGAATATTCCGCTAGTCGTCTGTTAATCCCTCTACAGGCTGCTAAACGTCAAAATTTTAATAAAATCGGCTGTTTTCGGGCAGCAAAATGGGTATGCAATAGATAAACATGACCTCTTTTATCAGACTTAGAATTCCTGAGGGATAATGTATGATAGTATTAAGGGTATTCAAGGGAGTGCGGTGGCTCAGTGGTAGACTGTTGTACTTCTATGCTAAAGGTCCCGAGTTCGATCCCCGTCCGGGACGACTCACGTTGCGTCCTTGGGCAAGGCACTTTGGCCCGGTTGCCGACATGGGGGCACGATGTCCCCGTGTACTAAGGCATACTGCACGTCGATGGTACACATGTCTTCAACCTCTGTAACCCTGCCTGAGCGGAGCCTGAACAGAGTGAGAATGTTGAGGAGCTGACAGTTGCTCGTCGATGCTTGGTGGTTCTCTCCGGGTACTCCGGCTTCCTCCACCCCTAAAACTGTGTGACCTTAAACACCAATAAATAAATAAATACATAAATAAATAAATAAATAAATAAATAAGGGTATTCAAAAAACCAAGCCTTAACCCTGTTTTGTCGGATTAAAGACAGACAGCCCATGACGTGTACGCTGCCTACATTAGTTGTAAAATCGACACCCCCCACTAAATCTCCTGCGAGGTGCGCTTTCGGACCCAACCACCTGACGGTTCTGACCACATCAAATAACACACCTTCGTTGTATTTAGCAGCAAGAAATTTCCCCAAGAAGCAAAGACAAAATTACGTCTGCGGAAAATAATGGCAAATATTTTATTTAGCCTGTATTTTGTCCGTATAGAAAATTTCTCACCCACATATACCTAAAAATGATTCAATGATACAATTGGACATATTTCTCTCATAAAACGTGAAAAAACACTTGATTTATTGCATTTTAGGATTGCCCATGTATATTCTTAGAAGATTCTCTGTCTGTTATTAAACTACGGCGTGTCTTTGATCTCGTTTGGGACGATCAGTGATTAGCACCTTTTCAACAAGAGCCATGGAAATTGAAAATAAAAAAAAATAATCAAATTTCACTAAAACCTTTTACAGAATCGTGATTTTCAGAAAACGCTTTCGCGATTGCGTGTGTCGTTTTCAAAATTCGGATCAGTAAGCACGAAATTATAAATATGTTGTTGTCAATAACAAAATTGAAAGCATGTCCGTCAAACTTGCATGACGTCAGAACTCGACTCGGGTAAAATACTGCGGTGTGGTGAAAGGACGAGAATAAGAAACGCTGATATCGCAGTATAGGCTTTAAAATGTCCATGGAATGGTCCTAAAATCAACTTTATATTTGCAGCTGTATTGCAAATAGGTTTCCCGTTGTTTCTTGTTGAAATGTTATTTCCGTCAAGGCCAAGTACCATAGAAAATTTGGAATACTGGGCAGTGGGATAGGGCACCTGCCCCATGAACAACTGCCTGCTATTAAAATTAATTAGCGGGGACACCCCCCCCCCCCCCCCCCATGCTGTTTATTGTACCTAGGACACCTGCCCTCTGCTGTTTTTTTTTTACCTAGGACACATGCCCCCCCCCCCCCCCCCCCCCACTGTTAGATTAGATTAAACATATTTTATTTGCCACTTGACAATGCAAATCAGGATTGGAGGACAAGTGCTTACCACTTAGAAGCCCCTCCGTTCCTGTACGGTGACTAATAATTTACAATATGGCAGAACGTATTCCATAAATAACAGAATCTAGCAAAATCTAAATATTATAAACATTATAGATAAACACAAATTAAACTGAGAGAGAGAGAGAGAGAGAGAGAGAGAGAGAGAGAGAGAGAGAGAGAGAGAGAGAGAGATCAAAAAAATAAATAGAATATAAAGAAAACATGAAATACAACATTAGATCCAGTGATGATGCCCGCCACCCACCCAATTGCATTCTATAGTATATTGGCCGTAATGGGAGTCTAAATTAACATCTTGATTACAGCCACTGAGCATAGGTTTTCACTTCTGGGGATGTTCACACAACTGTTTTTTCATCAAGTACACCTGTCCTGCCCCCGTTTGTTTGCTAACGGGCCCCTACCCATTGACCTTTCTATTTTTAGAAGCACCCGGGCCGACGGGGAGAGGGCGTTGTTGGGAGCATGGCTAGATTTTGCTATAAAATGGGGTTGAAGGAAGGTACCCTCAAATCTGGGGCGAAAGTGGCAAAAATGACAAAAGGCTACCTCAACGTATGGTAACGGTATAAACTACAGTCGATCTGGGCGATGTCCAGACGAAAAATCATACTCGCCGCATATTTCTTTTCACTTCAACTTCTGACGATTATCTTAGGTTTAAAGATAGTGTCATGATACCCCTCCCCCGCCGCTCTTTTGGAGCTGGTTAGGCAATGCGGCACCGAAACCTGGGACGTTATGCTCAATCGCAGCTCTACAGTCGTCTACAACACTGCCCGTGTCCATTCTAAACTGATAGAGTCGGGACGAATAGTACTCTCACATTCCAAGCGATGCGTGGTGTTTTCCACGCGGTCCGGACACTCCAAACAGATCCCAAAATGTCGGCCAGGGTTCGTAGAACAAGTTCTGAAAATTTCAAGTCGCTGCCTCCAGCGGTCTGAACACCGTTCGTGTATGTCTGAAGTGCTATTTTAATGTCCAATATGCAAATCTTCGTCAATCTTTTCCTGCCTGCCAGAAACCCAATCACCGCCAATTTCTCTTTACTTTAAACTTCTGAGATTCTCGTAGGTTTAAAGGTTGTATTGGGATCCCTGGTGGCTGTCTTAAAGAAGCAACTTCCATTTACAGTCAACTCTCCACCAGTCACACACAATTGTAACATTTAAGTGGACTTACTCCAGCGAGGAGGCAATGAAGGATTCTGCGCCCATTCCCGACGTCTTTTTTCGAACTGGCTTGAAAAGGAAGGATCAAATTCAAACAATTACCTCCTCTCTCCAAAACGCCATATCTCAGCCAATTCTAGGCAGATTTCCATGAAATTTTCACTCCTTGTTCATGAATAGTTGTGGCATCACTTTCCATGATGAGCGACATGAATTTCGCATTTCGTCACGTCGAATTGGAAAAGAGCGTATGCGCAGGGATTTCTCTGAAAACATCTTGGAAGATTTTAAAGAAAAAATGGCCATTTGCAGTTCTTAGTGTGACATTACAAGTTGCATGGAAAAATATTCCTGTTAGTACTTGTTAACCCTCTACAAGCTGCCAGACTTCAATATTTTGGAAACATTTGAGATAAAATGGACCATTTTCAAATAGACACAGCACTCAGTGGGTATGTGTGAAACAAACATAACACCTTTTGTGGGTCATTAACTTGTCGAACGACGATATTGATATTAACCCACTCCACCGTTAATGATGGTTTTTACCTAAACAATTTTTTTATCAACTGAGTCATTTGAGACGAACGAAATGGTTTGACGCGCCGAAGGCGCGCAGGGACGATTTGGAGGACAAGCCACTTTCAACCCTCGTTAGCTGTTTGTTGTTGTTGTAGGATGTCAAGGCGCGGTGGAGGAGGAAAAGGAAGGAGGGAGGTGGCTTAACCCCGTCTAGGCTTCTTCCGGCTGTTGTTCTTTGGAGGTGGTTGAGATTGTGATGTGGAAGTCGACGATGTTGAGTTTAGTGTTGAGTTTGGTGAATGGATTGCGTCTAATTCCTTTTTGAGATCTGCTTTGGATTGTTCCCTGAACTCGTGGGTTTCGGGGGCGATTCGGTTTCCCATCTCAACTGCCCGCCTTCCCATCTCTATTATTCTCCTTAATTCTTCGGCGGTGACTGCAGACTTAGGTGGCTGTGTTGCTGAGATTGACACCCCCGGGCTGTCCGGTAGAGAAGGAAGTGGGGAGTGAGGGGTGGGAGGTGGTGAACAGGCAACCTCCGGTTCCTCATCAGTCTCCACCAGACGTTCCTCATCCAACAGTACCGGCTCAGGAGCTGGCAGTTGGTTGGGTGTACTAGTGGGACTAGGAGGGGAACTGGCAGCTGCCTCCAGGACCTCCATCCTCTCGCTCACCTCTTTCTTCCTGTTCCGGAAGGCCTCCAGGCGCCTGGAACCCCGGCGCTTGGTGGACGGACTCTTCTTCTTGCTCTTCTTCTTTACAGGGCCAGGTCCAGGCTTCTTCGGGTGAGGACCAGTGTGAGAGGGGTTCCTCTCACAAAAGGTGCTACCTTTCCCCGAAGACGGTGTGGCGGTGTTGTGCTCTTCAATGACGAACTCCAAGTTCAGATGGACTCTTTTGCCTGTCTCCCGGACAGTCCAGGTGACAGGGCAAGAGATGCCCAGAGCTGCTATTGTTCTCTTCAGTCGCGCTGGTAGTTCCAGTGTTTCCATAATTATGGTGTTAATTAGGATCGAGCCAAGTCATTTGAGACTACTATACTCACCTTTCTCATAACATCAATGAAGGAACTTCAGTGAGACAGTTAAAAACAATTCATCAGTCACTGTGGGGTCATGAAGAATCATGGAATCTCATCGGGAAAAGCCATGATTCTCCAGAATCATAAAGTCTAGTTTGGAGTTCACTTTTCTTCCATTTTCGAAAGGAATATCGAAAAATTATTTACATGTTCGTATTTACAATTGCCTACCGAGCATATTTGCTATTGTAAGTTTTGTTGTTAAGTTTAACCCTATGCTCGTTCTGTTTGCATAAAGATAGGTGCAGTCTAAAAAACTATCGTTTTTCAGAATTTGGTAAGTTTAAGTGACGATTTCGTAAATTCACTGAATATTGATGAGCGTGCAGTGGTAGTTTGGAATAGAATATCCGAAAATGCTTTTGAAATTCGGATTCACAGTTCAATTCCAAGAATATTTTCTGTTATAAGGTTGCTGTAAAGTTTAACGCCATCCCTGTCTCAGATGCATAAAGATTAGTGCCGTCGAAAAAAACTCTATTTTTTTTTAGAATTCCGTAGGTTTAAGTGACAATTTACTCCATTCCTAATTCATTGAGCGCTGAATGTTTTCTATGCCTGCATGCAGCAACCATAGCATGACAACTTCTGTTTTATACGTTATAATCAAAAGTTTAACCCTTGACATATTTAGGAGTTCCCATGTGGGTATAGTCGGAATAATTGTTATTTTCGTAAAATCAATCCCTGAATATATTGGTAACCGAGCAGTGGCCTTTCGGTGGTGGTACATGAAGCCGCAAATAGTTAAGGTTGAAAGGTTCATCAAATAGACAGTTATAATGCCTAACTCAGCCGGTGACAGGTAAATAACGAATGGAAAAGTCGTGAATTGAGAATAAAGTAGGGACGAATCGTGCACTCAGTTTCCACCTGATCCACGGTATTTCCGCGCGGCCTGGGCACTTGACAAAGATACTAAACTGTCGGGCAGGGACAGTAGAAAACATTCTGAGAGTTTCAAGTTGCTGCCTTGCATGGCCGGGACATAATTGGCGTATATCCGACATTGTATCTGTTCAATTTGAATGTCAAATTAGCCAGATGACGGCTTTTTCTCCACCTGATCGAGTTGTCAGTTTCTGCCGGGATAGTCTAAAATAAGCAGTTTAACTCCAAACTTTCTGTCCCACATGAATGTGCGAATACTTAAAGCTGAACAGTTCATCAAATAGACAGAAATAATGCCAAACTCGACCGCTAATATGTAAATAGTGAATGGAAACGGCATTGCGTTGGGAGTAGAGTAGGGACGAATCGTCCCCGCGGTTTCCACGCGATCCACATTGTTCCCGCGCGGCCACGCCACTCGACAAAGATACTGTCCTGTCGAGCAGGGATAGTAGAACAACTTCTGAAGATTTTGTGTACCTGCCTTCACTGGTCTGGACGCAGAGCGACACTGCTGTCTGTTCAATTTTAATGTCAAATTAGCCAAATTACCACCTTTTCGCCATTAACCCATGCGCGATTTCTGTCCACTTTTCATATTTGGCAATTATCTAACTGTTATCCAAGAACAATTTTGCTGTTATATGTTTTATTCCAAGTTTTAACCCTCACCCAGTTGTGAGGCCTTGATTTGGAGTACCCTCAACTTGAACATGTTCATTCAAATAGCAAGATTCAAGATTAGTCCATGTCTCTTTTCAGACACTCAGTCTGTGATTGATGTTCACACATTAAGAGCATAATATTATACCTTAAAATCACCACACAAATATTTCAAAATTAACCCCTATTGGCCACAAATGATATGAATATATCATTTTATCTTCAAGATTTACTGACTTCAAGGGCAAAGTTATCATAATTGCGAGGTTGTTGTAACAATTATTTTTGTATGCATAGATGCAACAATGCTTGCAGAAGAATGTTACTGTTTAGTTTTTAATCTCATCTTTAACCCTCAAGCAAATGAGGGTAAGAGTACCATCCGAAAATGACAAAATTAGCTAACTGTAGTTGCATCTTCCTGTCATTTTGGAAAGGGTTAATTCTAAACACTTTGTTTTGCTATAGGAAGAGATGCCTAATGAACAAATCCTTTGCTGTAAGTTATGCTTTGGGGCTAAAAACAACATAAGCTTTCGCCATGTAAAGAATAGTACTGTCAGAAAAAAATTGATTTTCAGTGAATTTTGCTAACATCTGTACTTATGTCCTCTAATTGCAAGGTTGTTGTAGCAATTATTTTGGTATGGATAGATGCAACAATGATTGTAGAAGAAAGTTACTGTTTACCTTTTATTCTCAAAATTTAACCCCCAAGCAAAATGAGGGCGTGAATAAGAGAACCGTGAGAAAATGAGGGCGTGAATAAGAGAACCGTGAGAGAATGCCAAAATTAGCCAACTTTGGATGCTTTTTGTCTATCATTTTGGAAATGGTTAATTTCAAACACTTTGCTTTGATATATGTAGTGTGCATTTTCACATTGGAAAGTTGGGAAAGCCCGTAATTTGTCCAACAAATTACAATTCTCTAGTTGTTCATTGTCGTTTAACGACTCGTTCAACAGCCAGGGTCACATCGTGTCGGACAGTTTTATGGGTGGAGGAAGCCAAAATCACGGAGAGAATCACCAAGGAGCGGCGAGCAACTGTCAGACTCCCCAACGTAGTAACTCTGCACACGCAGGGTTAGGAGTGGATGAAGACAAATGCACCATCGACGTGCAGTACGCCTTAGTACACAGCTCCACCATACCTTCTCGTGGGCAGTCTGGATTAAGTGTCGTACCTAAGGACATAACGCTGTTACCGTTGTTCAGAATCAAATCATCCACCTTTCTGTTTGAAGTTCAATGTTCTGACCATCGAGCCACCGTGCTCCAGATGTTGTTGACTGAGCTCCACCATCTTGATTTGTCCTATCCTGCGCGGGTATCCGACAGCAGTGCTGACGTTTGGCTGAATCTGACTTGATACTTGGGTTGTGGTTGTGATATTGCAATAGATGCAAATATTATCAATAAACATGAACATAAAGCAGTGACCCATTCTTCGGTCGGGTGCTTTTTGTGAAATGGACTATTTTTGATTTTTTTAAAAATATCATTTCAAATCATCCAAATCTGAATGCTTAAAGCAAAGATTATGACTGTTTTCTTTTCTAATGAGGCGTAGACCAAACAAATCCACCAAATCCGTTCAACTCCGCACACAAAAATCGTAAAATAAATTCTTTCATTTTCTGATTCACAAACATAGCGTATAACCACTGATTTGAACGAGGAGCTCTTTTAAATAAGGGGTCAAAAGATGTATTTTTAAAGTTGAAATAATTGTGGAATTGCTCAGAAAAAGGTCAAGTGTCGTCTGTAAGTCATTTAGAAGAGGGTTAAAAATAATAACGAAATATATCTGGGCGTATGATGAAAAAAGAGATTCACTTGAAGCGAGGTTTCACAATAAACAATTAGTCAAACGGAACTTTTTATTTATTGTTTGAATATATTGTGTGACTGAAGAAAGATTTATAAGAGTCCTAATATATCTCCCATGGTGATGTAAACGATCGTTTGATGGTCGCAGTAATCAAACTGCCAGAAGTGAGAGAGAAACTGAGAAAATGTAACACGAAAATAACACATGGGTTTAGAGATCACCAGATGATTTATCTAACAATAATTGCAACCGTGGCTTTTCTTGCTTGTAAACCGGAGATTGTCTGTTTGGGAATCGTAACGCATAATTTTTCGGCTTTCATTTAACACAGATCAGGTGAGTAGCCAGGATTCTATAATAGTAATGAACATTATATTTGGATTGGAAGACCTTTGTGGGGGAGGCGTCAATAGTAGGAGAGGGATGGATCGTGCCACTTCAGGGGGATCTCATTTGTGACATCATAGGCACGTGACACAGTGACGTCATGTTTTGTTGTCATGGTAGCTGACGTGAGCGGCCATCTTGTGACGTCATCTCCATAGTGATACGTCGTCTTAGTGCACATGCAGCGCTTGTTGTTAGAGGGATACGTGTTTCCGTCGTCCATTTTGTATACTGGAGGCCGCCATCTTAGTTTTTATGGTAGCATGTGGTTGCTATGTGACCCAAAGGCTTGTTCAAAGGATGTGTTCGATTGAATAAGAGTAGTTTCCCGATTCGTAGAATTACCACAAACATCCCGGCAATCCCTCCAAATAACCCAAAACGACTTTATTTGATACGAAGTTCCCCAGAATGTTTTTTTCCCCCAATAACAGTGGTGTTTCTTTGTATAGAAGTAGTTGTACATCGTATATGTCAAGGTGATAGCCAAAAGTTGCGATTTTGTTGTATAAAGTGTAGATATTTTCGATAATATTTCTGCCTGGTTAAATTTAAAGGGTAAAGGTAGGTATGTGACGGACCCTGAAAATAGATTTTTCAAACTCTGCTAATTAGGCATGAAATTTAATGTCCATTATGGCGCACGTGTTGAACGCCACATGGCGTTACAGATCAATAGTAAGAGAGAAAATATTCTCTTTTGTATCATTATCTGGGTAATTAAATTGTAATTGTTGGAACCAGTGCATCGCACATGTTCTGGACACACACCCATATTACGCATCTATTCTGTCTCCAAAATGTCAAAAGATACCAAAGTGCGAGTCTTTCAAAGGAACTTCAGAGCGACCATTAAATTAAGATAGATTTAAGTGACCAAGTTCAAGAGAAGCGATTAACTGAGAATAAATGTTCTGGCTATCTAAATAAAAATCGGGGGATTTCTCGAAAAATTCATTCCAGCCAATTCCAGTCGAAAGGTGTGCAAGGCTGTGGATCGTTGCGAGGTCCCATGCTATAGGTTAGAGAAGGTGCCGCGAAAGTAAAAGCACGTTGTGATGTAGGGGAAGCCACAGAGCTCATATCTAGAATAGGAGCAGTCGCGGGCCAAGTAGGTGGCCATATATGAGAATAGGATCGGGAACAGGAAGTACGAGCTCAGGGAGCTATATGCATTTAGGTCAACGGCATTACCTGTTTTAGAAGGCAAGACGTACATAGGCAGTTGGCCTGAGGGCACTCAGAGAAGGTCCGAGTTTAGCCTTGGCCGTCGAGGGTCATAGACACCGAAATTGAAAGTCCGCGTATTGTCGTAACCCTCTGAGGGTTGTAAGGAATCGATAGTAGTTGGTTAACGGTTGCGAACCGTAGTGGCATAGTAGCCAAAGAAGTAAAAGCTGTAACGTTGAAGTCTAGAGACCGTATTAAGAGCTTGAGTAAGCGCTGGACTAGCTCGCGAGATAAGATAGTTTTAAGTGGTGCGAGAATTGGTGATGTTGAGAACACTTTGCAAAATATTTTTATGTAAGCTTTGTTAAATATATATCCGCAGGCGAAGAATAACTTAACCCCGTGAGAGCCAGGCAAGGCGCAAAGTGATCGTAAACTCTGGTAGACGCCGATTGAATTCTGATTGAACTTTGAGAACGCTGATAGAGTCACACAAGCAGGACAGTTCAGCCCGACTGACAGCGAAGTTAACCCTGCGAGGAGGAAGCAACGAGAAGTGAATAGACATTTTGTATTTGTCACAAACCGTGAGAGGATGAAGATGATGTGAGGTTGATCCAGCGGACACAGCTAGCTGTGGGAGACGTCGAGGGCCCTAAAGAATAAACTTTTATTCGCGCAATTAGTGTATTCTTATGGATAATTTTGTGAGTAATTTGTTTCATATTATATTTCTTCGTACATGAAAATAAATAATCTTTCAGTGAATTAACTTTGATCACCCTTTGGCGTTGTAAGCCACAGGCACCTTCGGAAATCCTAGGAGTCCCAAGCGGATAGGGCATTGATAGGGTGGCAATGTTTACGTTCGAAGTGGGGTTCAGACGACAGTCACTGGCTATCGGCTGAGCACTGATAAGTACATAAATTTTTCTCCATCAATTTCAACCACGTAATCCTGCGACAGTATAATTACCCAAATAGACCCGATAATCCCTCAAATTCACCGAAACGGACTTGGCGAAGCCCCATTTTGGGCTCCCCCAATAAAAGATGTGTTCCTTTCTATAGGAGTATACTCCAATACAATAGAAGAGCCCACCAGTTGGAACAGTTTTGTTACTATATTTAGCTTTTCTGGTCTGTTCAGGCTAGTTCTAATCCTGTTCCAGGTAATTCTGTTCTTGTTTCGTTTATCCAGATCATCCAATCAATTCACTTTATTGCAACTAACTAACCAATCAGATTGCTTGATTTTCTAGAATCTATACCCAACCATACAGAGTTATCCCTCTTCTGTACAACGAAATGCCTTTATGATTCTCAAACCAAAAAGACAATCGCGCATTTACTGAAGAGTCCTTCCTCGAAAGAGTCGAATCCCATCGAGCAAATGCGCTTTAGAGCAATTGCTCGTTCGAGGGACTCCACACACGACTCTTATGCTAATTTCGGGGATGCCATAGCAGCAGACATATCCTAAAAAAGGATTCCGTAATTGGGATTCCTCTCCGACTCTGTTAAATGGGATTCCGCAATTTGACAAAAACATTCTAGGGTATAAGAAGCGATTCCTCTGCCTAACTTTGTCATTCCACGTTTAACCAGCGATGAATCAACACCACACATGTGACGAGTGCCAAAAATCATTCAGTAATTTAAAATGTCTCCTACTACACAAACGAACCATCCACGAACCTAAGAGGCATCAGTGTTTCATGTATGCAAAGACGTTTAAACTTCTAACGGGGCTTCTTCCCATTGTTTTATTCTTGACAGAAGACGTTCTTTCTTTGGATGCTGGTAGCTTGGCTTTGTTGATTGCTTTGATTGCTGGTGTTCGGTTGGCATCTTTCTTCTTTCCATTCTTGGGTTGGGCTGCCTCTTTCGTCATCTTGTCTGCTGGCTGCTTCGTGGTGCAAACGTCATTCTTGTTTCGATCCTGTTGAACATGTCTTCTTTAGTTCGTTCTTGACGACAGCTGTCTTTGGGATCTCATCCTTTCTCTTGTCTTCAGGCTGTTTCGAAGTTTGAGTGGTAACTTCAATTTTTTCAGTTCGTTCTTGATGGAAGCTATCTTTGGCATCTTGTTCATCTTCTTGTGTTCAGGCTGCTTCGTAGTGGCAACGTCATTCTTGTTTTGATCTTGTTGAACTTCATTCTACTTAGGTTGGTTTGGTCTGAGAGTTGGCCCATCCTTTAATCTTCACTCTTCGGAGTGCCAATATCATTCTTGTTTGCAGTTTGAGCGGTAACACCAGTTTTCGGTCCATTCTCTATGGGAGCTGCCTTTGGCGTCTCTTTCGTTCTCTTGTTTGTGGCTTCACTCTTCTTCCTTGACTCTTCGTTGATTACTAATTAACACGCACCATAAGGCGTATCCACACATCTTTGTTTCTTTCCACCATCACCTATGTGCTGCTCTAGATTTCCTCTCTTCGCTCCATCTACCACTCGAATCACTCGGGCCAGTTCTTAGGAAGTCAACTTTAATCCGGCATCATTCTTGAAGATCTGTATGTGTAAGTCATCTGTAAATCTGAGCACTGTCGTGGACACAAACATCCTCACTCATCGATGGTCAGAACACAAACGATTTTTTATTTTCATACGAACGAGCCTTTTATACTTTTTTCTGTCACGGCGAATCCATTTTTTTCTTGGCTCCTAATCTTCTTCATCATCATCACTACCTTCCACTTCGAATGAGTATTTTGCCATAAGGTCGTCGAATAGAAATCTTCTCTTTTCCAAGGCGTATTTCTGGGACTCTACAAATTTACATTCCCCTTCTCCACGAAGCCGTTTAGCAGTCTCTTGAATTTTTTTGTGAATGGTGTTCCTGCAAAAATTCGTAATGTGCACCAAAGTAGTAATGTATTTTGCCCCGAGTGCTTCTCTGACAGGACTTTCAAGTGATGTGATTGCTTCTTCGACTGCATCTTCTTTATTCATTTCATCCTCCATATACCTGTTCATGAGGTTTTCACATTCTTGGTAATCATTATACTCACTTCTGACCAAATTCCCCACTGAATCATTATACTCGCCCACTAGTTCCTCTTCTTCAGATTCCTCTTGAGATATTTCCGACGACTCATCGGATTCCGAATTTTCCATTGGTTAATAGTTTCTCAGTGAACAATGACGACAAGATTGCATTGCGTCCGCTCTCTTCGAAGGTCAGATTACAAATGAAAATTTTGTTACGAACACGCCATTTTATAGGCCAAGGATATCTCACAATATATTGACGACGAGTTTTATCCACTTCTTTAAGAATCCGATTATTCTTATGGGACATTAATCATCTTCGTGTCTCTTCATATTGAACTTTCGAGAAAAGGCTTTTCCACAGTACACGCGGCGATGGGCTTTCATGTCTTCACTCGCCGATGGTCAGGGAACAAATGGGCTTTTGGTCTCGTGTACATCCAGTTTATACATTCTCCTGATCTTCTGCTAGAACTAGTTTGATGAGAAACGAGAGAAAATCAAATTTCCGCAACAGACCTTTTTTGTATCAGTAGAAATTCCATCATATGTAAGCAGTTTCAATACACTGTCGTGTTCTCGCATGTCATTGTATGATGTTGACCCCACATCTGCATAAACACATAATCAGATCTTCGCAGGCTGCTTGTGGAACAAAGTTATGTAGACCGCGGTTACAGTGGGAGGTGCCATACGCTGTAACAAAAATAATGGGCGATGGTCATTACCGAGTAGACATAGATGGGTATGGAGTGGTTTATCACGCAAGGTTTTTGAGATGCCAGAATATAAAGGACACTGAACCCACGCGATCGGCGAGGGAAGGTACCTTAGGCCAGAAGAGGTGGCCGGAGTAGCCACACAAGGGCATCAGAGACGTAGAGTTAGAAGGGGCCCTGAGACTTTGAGTCGGGCACCCAAGGGAGGATTGGAAGTAACCAAACGGGGCGTTGCATCTGAGGCAGCGAGCATTGATACGACAGGCACCGCATGGGGGCCTATAGGTTTTGGGAGTGAAGATGAGTGGGGTCCCTTTTGGAGGACACGCCTGAGGAATAGGTCCAGAGGAGGCGATCGAGAGGCTCTCTAGGAAATGGTAAGGGCCACACCGCAATAGGAATATTTAAAGGCAGTGCCTAATAGGACACGTGACCCACTGACAGGCATGAGCCGGGCGGGGCATCCTATCCAAGGATGGAGGCAAGTTACTGAGGTGATGGGAGTTGTGGCAAGGGGCTCATAGGCTGGCTTGGCTCAGGGTGAATATCCCTTGCTAATATATTTTACGCAGGTGTTGCGTGAGTGTAAATATGGGGGAGATAGAGTAGTGTTATATTTTACAATGAGAGAGTGTGAGTGTATAGGGGAACCTGTTGGCTGCATGTGTAGAAACGGACCACCTCCTATTGTGCACCTGTGGAAGTCTGCGCGCGAGCTGATGTGAGATGTGGATAGACTTAAGTGTTCCAATGGGGAACACAGTCGAAAAAACAGGAGGGTCATTTGTAATGCGCGTCAGTGTGCGCATTCTTACGACAGTGTGTTTGGAATTAAGTGCATATTAGAGTAATAGCAGAGCAAGTTGTGAGATAGTACTAGGAGAGAAGTGTGAGAGCCAGGGTGTGTGAATGCTATCCAACTATCCCATTTGTTCATGTAGAACACCTGAGAGTATGTTCCTTGGAAGGGGGTTGTCAAGGTGATAGCTTGGATTTCGATTTCGTTTGTTTAGAAGTGTATATATCTTTGACCATTTTGCTCGTTCGGGCCAAAGGTATAAGAATGTGCGTTTGTATGATGATATCCGAAAACCGATTTGTCACTTAAACAAACCAGCAATAGTTCATGCGCTGCTAATTAAGCATGAAATTTAATGGTCATAAAGTGCGCGTTTACTGATCGCCATATGAGCTGTTTGATAAGAGATTAAAGAAGTGAAGACCAGCCGTCTCCTGCTGTCATTATCTTTGTAATTATGGCCAGTTCACGGGTAATTGTTGTAGATACAGTACATCCCACAGATTCTGAACACACACCCATATTACGTGTCTGGTCTGTCACCGAATGTCAATATACACCAAACTGCGAGACTTTCAAAGGAAATTAAAAGCGAATATTAAATTAAGCTAAACCTAAGCGGCCAAGTTCAAGAGAATCAATTAAAATGAGAATTAATGTTCTGGCTATAGAAATAAAAATCGGAGGGGTTCTCGAAAATGTCATTCCAGTCTGAAGGCGTGTAAGACTGTGGTTCGCAGGCGAGGATATGGGGATGTCCCATGCTATAGGTTAGATGGGGCGCCGCATCGGTGCGAGAGTAAAGGCACGTTGTAGTGTAGGAGAGCCACCGAGCTCATATTTATAATAGGAGCAGTCACGGGCTAAGTTGGTAGCCATATCTGAGTGTAGGATAAGAAATAGGAAGTACGAGCTCAGAGAGCTGTTGATATTTAGGAAGACGACATACCTGTTGTAGAAGGCAAGCCATGCGTAGGCTGAGTAGGCTTTGCCTGTATGAACATTGTCCTGAGATATATGGCGTGGAGCGTTTAACCCCATTGGTTGCGAATGCCTGAGTGAAAAGCGTCCAGTAAAGTGACAATGAGCTAGTGGTCTTGCGACGGCAGTGGTAGAGTGACATTCAGTCACTTGTTGTGGGGAATGCGATATAGTGAAGTGACAATACGTCAGTGGCCGGGCGACGAATAAGAAAAACAAAACGCGAATCACACCCCACCCACACAGTTTTTAGGTTACTTGCGGGCCCGCATTCTATGTTGTCACTGGTTTCCTTTCCTGGTTGCTGGTGTTTGGACTTTGGTCGCCTTTTCACTTCACTCTTTCACGGCCTAGGCACGGCCACTAACGTAATGTCACTTTATCGGACGCCTTTGCTCTAACATGTGACGGAATGTCACTCTCCCACTGTCGTTGCACATTTATTAATATATATATGTTTTAAAATTATTGTTTTCAGTGAACCCCTGATGATTTATGCTTTTTGAGGAAAAGTCATTGACTCCTTCAGGGTAAGAACCACCCCAACAAAAGCGAAAACGGGCGGGTTCGTTACGGTGAGACATACGTTCACGCACGGGTTCAGAGGCGACACGCCTTGAGTTTTGGCTGAATACGCGGCGTGCATCTATTTGCCCCAGCGACGACAAAGCCCGGTTTCCGACATGAGGAAGCCACTAATATCCATTTGAATAATGTTAACCAAAGTCCAACAATAACCTGCTGTATGGAGTTACACCATTCTAACGTTGGCGACTCCGTTTAATCATTATTTCAGTCAGGGGATGGCAGGAAAACAGTCCCAAGACTGTGTCATTCCCCACAGTATACAGTTATGTACGACTTTGCAAATTTTTTATTTTTATAGTTCTTATTTATATTTGCATTTGTATGCTCTGATGTAGAATGAATTGATTTGAATTGAAATTCGTCAACCAGGACGCACTGAAGTTCAATAGAACCCGACTTTGAACTTTATGGTTTGGGGGAAATCCCGTGGTGAACCATGGTACTTTTTATAATGCAAAATCCACACTTTGCATTATTTATTTATTTATTTATTTATTTATTTATTTATTTATTTATTTATTTATTTATTTGGTGTTTAACGACACTTTTGACAGCCAGGATCACCTCGTATAGGACAGTTTTAGGGGTGAAGGAAACTGGAGTACAAGGCGAGAACCACCGAGCAGCTGCGAGTAACTGTCAGACTCTCCAACATGCTAATTCCGCACAAGTAGGGTTTGAAGTGCCTTGTCTGAGAACACACACGAACAACTATTTTTACCACCCTCGATACGCATGCGGAAAAATCCGAGTAGTGCGAAGCTCAAACTTTACGATAGAACTCTATGGAGAAAATAATTAAAGTTGAGATTTAAAAAAAAAACAATGATTACTTTTGGAATAGCCGGACATCAATTCACGAAGTTCATGACAATGCTTTTCAATTATGTATGATTTAAATCGTTAGTGTGATGTTTTTGAACTTCCATTTGATTTGAAGTTTAGCACTGTATAGCTTAATGTAAAATATTTAAAAAAGGGCTTACTGGCGTTTCTTCAAAGTGAAATTATTATATTTTCCTTTAGTACAAAAGCTAGCCGGACATCGTTTCAGAACAAGCGAGGTATTGAATTTTGTAAATCAAAACGAAAATACAAAATAAGTGTGTATCTTTCCACTTCCATTTTACATTTCACAAATAAGTTTTTTTTAAAAAAAAATCTCCGTTAAGATTTAAGAGATGCGTGTTAGAGGTTAGCATCCCGACAATAAACGAATTATCGCAGCCATTCAGTATTCAGGCGATTCATGCAGCTTAATTAGCTATTTTACCTGGTAGTAATCAGGATCCTCATGGGAAACTTGGGAAATGTGGCACTGTTTGTTTACTTTGCTAAGCTCTGTTTTTTTTCCGGTGAAATAAGACCCGGTAAACAATACCTGGGGTGGGAGTCCTCTAAAATGGGTAACATTGATATAAACGATTGGCTAGATTTGGCTTTATATGCAAGTCGCGGTCATGGTGAGCCATTATGCAGAAAGTTGTGACTTTAAATACCAATAAATAATATAAATATAATAAGCATGAGAGACAACCTTAAAATAAATCACAAAAAGGTGGATATTAACAGTACAGTGCAGAACGACGCAGTTATCGCTGATTAGGATGGAACCGTGGACCTTTCGGGTTGATATTCCATTCTCTCACCACTGAGTCATCTCGCTCCCTGTTGCAATATTGCAAAACAATATAGTCTTAACAAGTGAACACAACACATCAAAGGCTGTTGCACACTGTATGGTATGTGGGCGTCGCACGCAGTGTGATAAATAGAATAAATATAAATCACAGCCGAACAATTTCTTATATAGTGGATCCGAGGTTCTTGGCAGGTCACGCACCGACTCTGAAAACCCCACAAATTGTGAACATATATAAGTAGTATAGCATGTAACCGATCGTCCCCAATTACCCGGAGCTTTGCCGGAGCAGCTAGTGCTAAATTTCAAAAGGGAACCGGAGCCTTTGCCGGAGAAACTTTTTGGTTGCAAAATTTCAGCTCCATTCAGCTAGATCCGGCAAATGGAACATGTATAGCATATAGAGTATGTTATAGTATATATAGTGATATATGTACACCCAGGGCTATGGGTATATATTATGGGTATGTAATGGAAAATTGAAGGGGACGGTGAGTTTTCTTGAAAGTTTTTCTCCACGAAACGGTTGATGTTGCTATTGACGTCGTGACGTCATGATGCGCCCGCGACGTCATAGAGACGTTGACCACTGTTGTTGTCCACTATAAAATTTGACATAACGTTGTTCGAGTCGGGGTGTCGGGCGTCTCGTAAGTGTGTGTGTGTGGGGGGGGGGGGGGTATGGTAGTAGTGGTATATATCCATGTAGGTCCGCTGTTAGCCCTTGGTACTACTAATCGACCTTTGTATTATTCCATTACTGATATAGGTAGTGTGGAATTCCAGACCAGGCGGTATTTTACTAGGTTGTTTAGAACAGTAGTATAGGATTAACGGCCTGTTGGTCTATTATCACCTAAGTTCTACTGACCTATTAACTCCGTTTCGGGAAGGGGTGGAGGTGGGGTGGTATTGGCAGTCCGAAATATTGACGTGAGCGTTTGTGAAGGTTTGCGATTTAAGGCCTTATTTGGAGGGGTTGGCGGGGACTGGTTCGGGGGCTAGTGGGGACTTTCTGATACTGAACGAAGAGCTGGTTTGGGGACTATTGGGGGCATTGATGTTGGACTGGTGTGGTTTGGCTCCTGAATCCCAGAAAAGCCTTTAGGCCTCCTACTTTCAATCTCCTACACAATGGATTTGTGGCTACTATATGGCTCATATTTGGCTTCTATGTGGCTCCTATATAGGCGTCCTATATAATAGATAACAGGAGGCCTTTCAGCATTCAATACATTTTATTCTGTACAATATAATAATATTACAATATACATTCATCTGACAAAACAAGATTTGATTGCGACTTTCAAATATACACAACTGATTAATGACATGTAACACGTATCCATGAATTTTTCACATCAAGAGTGCAGCAACAAAACAGCTAATGGTCAGAGTACATTAATGTCTATATATCCAGTGGTTTGGTCAAGGTTCCATCTTCTTGAAGTTTTCTTTTCGGGTAAAAATATGGCAGTTCATCTTTGATCTGGCTGTAAGTATACATGTGATTATGGTTTACCACAAATCCACGGTTTACTCCTGTTCCACTCTGCTTCGTTTTCAACACATGCAGATATTTTGCCGAAACAGTAGTAGGTTTTGCTGCAGAGACCCACGATTCCATCTCCGCTCCATTCAACCTTGAAAAGGCCGGGTGTTCTTTTATCAAATGTTTTCCGGTTGCGCCTGCATTGTCCATTAGCTGACCATATATCGCCTCTAAGCTTGGTTTGAACAAAGTCTTCTCTGTGCTCATCGCATGATTCTGACGGCAGCCATTGATGATACTCTCCATAAAACTGTTCTTTCGTTTCCGGCTTTATCACTTCTTCCAGAGATGATTTGGAGAATGAGATGTATCTAGAGTCTATATCCATGAGACAGTACTGAAAACCACGTCTGTCCACAAATGTATCAATGAAATCATACGAAAACGGCAACATCTTCATCTTTGCATTTTGGTACATGAAGAAGCCGATATGAAGTGGTAAGTTCAGCTTGATCCGGTTCTTATTCATTTCCAACTCGTTTTGTGTTTCGCTCAAAGGGTTCATTTGTCGGAAATACACACTGTTTATTTAGCGAGAAGCTTCGTCGTCATTACAGTAAATAATACTTCTGTGTTTTTCTTTGTTTGTTACCGTCTTTCCGTATCCACTGTTTCCAAGGAGTTTCATGGTGTCAGCAACTATTGCCTTAAATGGATTCCGATCACCATCTCTTCGGGCCTGTCATACCTCTTCTTCAAATTTCTTGAAGCACGCCTTTGGTTCGTACTGTATGACTTGGTAAATTTGTGCCACCTTGAGGCCGTGATCGAGGTACCATTTCATGAGTGGCGTTGTAAGCAATATCTTCTTCACATGATAACTCCCGATCAAACCTCTTCTCTGCTGGCTCACGACGTTTTTCTCGGCAAACTTTCTCATGTAATCTCCGATGTCTTCTGTTCTGATGGTGGTATTTCTAAAGATGGGTGTCATTTCTTCAAAGTGGTGTCTTAGGTGGTCTGGAACATGAATGTCACACTCATCTAATCCGAAATCACATGCTGCGTTACTTCAGTCTCATTAATTGTCCCTGTTAGAGTAACGCTCTCAAGTTTCTCTAGGTAACGTTTTACCACAAGGTCCTTTCTAATTTTCAACCACTGACATTTCAAAATTTCAACAAGTTTATATCCTTGATCAGTCATGTATTTGGAGTTCTTGATAGTCTCTTTGTGAAGATCCTCCATTTGTTTTTCTCGAACATTGTTGAAAAGAATTGCTTCGCCATTTCTTTTTGTGTTTAGTCGACAATTGTGGCCATGCCAGAGGCAGCCGTGAAAATGGTACACCGTCTGCGTTTCTTTACACCAGTCGTCTACGGACAGATGTCTCCTTTCATTCTTTTTCTCTTCTCCATTGAACTGATGCCGGATTTCAAGACTGTCTCTTGTGGAGATATAGTTCAACCACTGCTGCGCCATTCTACCATACTTGTGAGAATACTCTGGTTTAAAGTTATGTTCTTTACGTCTTCTTAAGTGCATTCCAGTTGGCATCTCTTCCAATAAACACCACAAGTAAAGTGCCTTGGCGTCATAACCAACTACACCCCCATACGTTTTAGCTTCATTTCCATACCTGATAGCTCTAATTTTTGTTAATCCTTTTTCTTGATGACGGTCGAAAATTATCGAACGGCCTCCCACGATGTTGTCTTTTACCAGGTGATGTAAATCTTTGTTCTTCTTGTTGAAAATGGTAAAATGGGTGTCTTTGTCGATAATGTTGAAAAAATACTTCAATGCGAGTCCCGGTATACTTATTCCATCTTTCATCATATCGATTCAGCGATCTCTGTAGAAGGCAAAATGTTTCTCTAGCGCTTCTAGGAATGGCTGGACATCGCGATTGTCATACCAGATGAAAAAATCGCGAAAGGTGTTCATTTTATGGTCTTTCCATACT
Organism: Pictodentalium vernedei; assembly: GCA_031216915.1. Lineage (NCBI taxonomy): Eukaryota > Metazoa > Mollusca > Scaphopoda > Dentaliida > Dentaliidae > Pictodentalium > Pictodentalium vernedei. The sequence goes on along the minus strand of CM062294.1, from coordinate 371,825,308 downwards.
TTTTGACAGTAGATGTATTCTTCTTTAGATATATTTTCCCTCTTGAGTGAACTGTAGAATGAGTAGTAGTCCGGTAAGTGGTCTTGTTTCAGTTTCTTCAAATCATCAATCCACTCGTATGGCAGATAACCTTTCGTCACTGAACATCCAAAGGCTCTGAGAAATTTATCATACGAAAAACCAGGAGCTAGATAATTCACAATGTCGAGGAATTTGAACTGTCCTGTTTTAAGGCACAAGAAATTATTGTTTCTCTTCACAGTGAATCCAATATCCTGTTTTGTTTTCAAGAAAGTAAGTAGCTCGCACTTTACAATGTTGAAATCATACCTTCCAGAGTTGAATCCCACAACTGGCATTTCTTTCGGATAAGCATCAAACTGGTGATGTAGCTGCTCCAATGGATGTGATTTGGAATGTCCTTCTTCATTTAACAATGGGTCGCTTTTCAGTGCTCCTTGATCTTTGTATTAAGTACATCAAAGTAAGGTTGATATTCTGACTTTGACAAAGTATAGGCCTGGCTTGGGATCTGTTCATCATACGGCTCACCAGTTCTTGTGAATTTCCTTTGGTAATGAAGCAGACGGGTTATTTAAATCCGGGTACATTGCTGCACACACAAACACTCAATGGAATATGTCGGGCTTCCCAGGTCAGTTTTTCTCTTTTTTCGGTAGATTAGTTGTATCAAAATAGCATAAGAAGTCGAAGGTGCACAGTACTAGTAATATCTTTTTTCATCTGGAACTGAAATGCCTTCATCTTCTAAGAGTTCAAAAACTGTTTTCGGAACATGATGGACACCGCCAGTATATTCATATGATACTTTATTTGTACATGTTCTCTCATGGCGATGTAGCGCTTTCGCCGTTTTCCATAGCTTGCCCACACTTCCGCCAGCCAAATGACTTGTAGTAATGATTGATGTCTCTGATGTGACTGAAATGTGCTTCATGAATGTTAACATACATTGTCTCACTAAAACGGAAGAGTAATCGTCGGACAAGACTAGCATTTGTTTCTCCATCTTCACTGAGTTGCAACTGATAAACGTTGATGTTCAGTTTGAATAAGTTCTCTATTTCAGGTAACTGGCTGAGATTCACTCCTTTAAAAGTTTCCGAGTCTTCATCTATATACTGTAGGAACAGGTGTTTAGTTTAGTGTTCAAGTTGTGGTAGGTGGCCCCTCTTGAAAGGGCTAAGCATCTGAATAAGCAAAGGTTATCTTCGTACTTGAAGTTGTGGTGTTCGTCCTTCACTAAAGCAATTATGGATGGATTGTCCATGAGATACGAAGTTAAGTCTGTGGCGCCCCCAATTGGATGATCTCTGATTTTATTGATGTAGAATGTTATGTTGGTCACTTTATATGTAGTCCATTTAGAATCTGGTCTCTGTTGTCTCGCCCACTCCAATACATCTTCTTGGGAAACATCTCTCAAAAATTTTCAAAATCTTCTAGGTTCGAAACAAGACATGGTGTATCTGGTTTTGTTCTGGGATGCGTGGTAATATCGGGGGACATCAGTTTCATTGTTACGTAAGATGAATTCGTAGCTCAGATTGATTTTGATATTCCATTCTTGTTGTTGAAAAATTGCTGTGAATTCTCTGGCCATAGCTGCTATGTCAACAGTCTTGATTCGAAAATTGTAAGTGTCCTGAAGTTTTCTGTTTGTGATATGGTGGATCGGTATATATAGTGTTCCAGTTCACTTTATATAGAGCATTCTTCTCATCACATTCAGTAGGTCAGGTGAAACACTGCTGGATCACACTTCATGATTGATGTTCTGGATTTCTTCTTATTCCCACTTGATTGCTGTTGGTCGTCATTCGATTTTCGTTTTTTTGGCTATTCTCTTGTCAGACTGGTCCGCTGATTGCATATGTATAGTGGTTTGAGATAGTTCATTGAATTTCCGTCGGTGCTTTTTGCACTTCTCCAAGTGGTGCTCAAGATCTTCATTCCTGGAATACTTCATGTAGCAGTTGTTAAATGAAAAAGGACATTTCAGATCACATCCATTGGAGCAGCTACATCACCAGTTTGATGCTTATCTAAAAGAAATGTCAGTTGTGGGATTCAACTCTGGAAAGTATGATTTCAACATTGTAAAGTGCGAGCAACTTACTTTCTTGAAAACAAAACAGGATATTGGATTCACTGTGAAGAGAAACAATAATTTCTTGTGCCTTAAAACAGGACAGTTCAAATTCCTCGACATTGTGAATTATATAGCACCTGGTTTTTCGTATGATAAATTAATGATTTGAAGAAACTGAATCAAGAACACTTACCAGACTACTACACATTCTACAGTTCACTCAAAAGGGAAACTATATCTAAAGAAAAATACATCTAGAGTAGGTGTAAAGTGAGAGTCCCAATTCACTTTTTGTGTACATGTACATCGTGTACACGTACACGTACATGTGCTCATAGAGTTCAGTGTTAAAATGTACAAAATTTCAAGAATTTTACAAAAACTTTTTTTTAATAAATTTGAGTTGGAACTCTCATTCATTCATCATCGCATTCTAGATGGTGCGATCAGTCATTGGCGAACGAGTGAGAGTTCCAAATCACAATGCGTGGAAGAAATTGACTCTAGAATTTTTCCAACGTTCATCGTCGCGTTCTAGACGGTGCGATCAGTCATTGACCAAAATTAAGATGTCGAAAAAAATTAGAATCGACGAAATTCTCGAGGTTCGTCATCGCGTTCTAGACGGTGGTGGGTGCGATCCGGTCATTGATGAATGATTGAGAGTTCCAACTCAGAAGAAACTGGAGTTGGAAATCCTCGATCGCTCGTCATCACATTCTAGACAGTCCGTTCGATCGTTGACGAATCCGTAGCAGTTTCCAGGACAGAAATCCGAAAGATTAAGAATGTCGAAAAAATTAGAATCGACAAAATTTTCTACATTTGTCATCGAATCCTAGACGGCGCGATCGATCGTGGACAAACGGCGAAGATTTCTAGGATGGGAAACAAAATGAAAAAATAGCGAGGAGTTGAGATAAATTGTAACAATTTGTTGAGTTTCCACCTAATCGTTTAACGATGCGGATGTACATGAACGTTTTTTCATTCAATAAATGAATGGTGAAGTGTGTGCGAATAGTTATGATAAATGGTTGTTTTCAAAAACGTTTGTCATTCATCTATTGAATGTTTTCAAACGTGTTTCTCGAAGCGAAGCGAGAATGACATTTTTTTGCAAAGTACACTCTTTGTGCAATCTGCATGTCTCTCTGTAGGTGTTATTTTGCTCGAATAAACTATTTACTATTAAAAGGTTGAAAACACGTCTAATCAAAACTACGCCAATAACTCAAAAGCGAGACTGTTTTTTGACGGCATTAAGTTGTTTAGCTGAAAACTGTTCTAAGGATGAAAAGGCGAGCAGAGAAAGACTAACTCTGAGTTCTCACTGTTGGTAAATAACCGCCGATGTTATTTAATGCATTTGAAGCAATGCATTGTCAACGTTTATTTGCGAATAACTCTGAGTTCTCACTGTGGGAAAATAACCGCTGATGTGACTTAACGCGTTTGAAGTGATGCATTGTCGATGTTTCATTTGAGATTAACTCTGAGTTCTCACTGTGGGAAATAACTGCTGATGTGATTTAATGCATTTGAAGCAATGCATTATCGACGTTTCATTTGTATGTTTTTCTTTTCTTTTCAACTCGTTTATAGTTATATATATTAACGACATACAATTTTTATTTATTTAAAAACATAAAAATAATCACATTTAATTTTGAGAATAATTAATAATCGACATTACCACACTCTAAACAGAAATATTAATAACCGATAGAAAAATGTTTTTGCAAATCAAAGATTCCAAGGGAAGGGACGAGCTCCTCGACGAATACGAGCAGCTCAAGGAAAGCATTCAATCTGCCGACAGAAGACGACGATTGGGGAGGTGGAATTGAGACGAGAGACCACCAAACTATTCAAACCCGTGACGGAGGTTCAGGAATGAAGCAAGAAGGAGATCATCGAGGAACTGAGACCTGTAAAAGAGAGTTCTTTGAGAACGGGTTCATTACCTGGTAGTTTTACAACACAGTTTTCCGTTCAAAGATCTCCATCGGATTATGTTCCCGAAACCAATGTGAGCAAGAGCGATGATACAGCTTCGACTATTACCACTAGTAGCGTCATGTCACCCGATGATGGTGGTAAGAAAGATATGTCATATGGAATTCATGAGGATTCGAACGGCAGGACTTTCATGAGCGACACTGAAGTGCGAGAGGAGGGTCGATTACATGGATCGGGATCTCGACAATTATGGCGACATTCTGCTTCAGACCCACGCCATGAAGAGGAATAACGATGCCAGAGAGACGAGACCCAAAGCCAACAGAGGTTACAAGTGGACGAATGTGGTGAGACCCATATGGTTGATGAATAAGAAATTCGTCGAATCGGTGATGGGAAAGGGAGTGACGACCACTTTTCTTCCATGCGATTCCGACGCTCTGTTCGAGCGATTGAAATTGTTGATGGCTAGTCGGTGTGCTGGTAATACGGGAGTGGATAAGCAGATAGTGAGTATATGCGATGAATTGTTGAGGCAGAAGGTCTTGGACAGACGAGATTATAAAAGGCTGATGAACGAATTGAAGGATTGATATATAGTAAGTAGAGAAAAACAAAATAGATAAATAAAAGTAAATCTACATTAAAAATAATATAAGTATTTAAAACAAAAAACGATTTACGAGCGAAAAACAAAATATATATAAAATAAAATATGTTGGTGATAAAGAACAGGGGATACGTCAGAACTTATGTCCAAGGCAGTTCTGGTATCGTGGATTCTATAATGCGAGTGTTCACGAGCGATGCTGGTAGAAAACTCACAACGACCTCGCTCGAAGTCGGAAAGAAGATGGCCTTGGATGCTGGTAAGAAAGCCACTTCTGAAGCTAGTGGTAGGATTGCTTCGGTGGTGGGCAAGAGGGCAGTTGATCGATAAATTGATCAGTCCACCGGCAAACCGAGCTATGTTGGAGTGATCGCCGAAAAGTTGGAAAGATTTTAAGGATGCTGTGGTAACCATACAAGATCTGGCCAAAATGACGAGTGGATCTGGATTGAAGAGAAGCCACGACTGTGTAATATAAATAAATAATAATAAAAAAATATATATATTTATAAAACCGAGTTTGAAAATATAAAAAAATTGAGTTGAAAAAACGTAAATAAAAAAAAGATGAACGTCAAAGATATGTCTTGGAACGATGCCACAACCAAGAGGTCGAACAACGAGTCCTTTCCTAAGAGCATAAGGGGTTCGATAGTGGGAAAATCGAATTGTGAAAAGACCAATCTGTTGAGGAATCTGTTGTCGCGACCAGGCTGGTTGGATTACGACAGATTATTCGTGTTCAGCAAGAGCCTGTTTCAACCCGAATACAGATTGCTTTGAGAGTGCATGGATCGTAGATTGTCCAAGGACGTCGTGGCCAGAATCTTCGACAGTAGGGAGGAATTTGACGGATGCGGAGCTTCTCTTTCGACCATTTTGGATGGTGCAGTGATGGAATTGATGAAAAGAGATGCATCTTAGAATGTTGAGTGTCGATTTTATGAGAACGCGAGAGATGTTCCGGATCCCAGGGAATTGAAATCGGAAAATAAGAATCTCATGATTTTCGACAATCTGCTTTTGGAGAGACAGAACTGATGCGAATGGTATTACATCAGGGGTCGTCACAGCAACGTGGACTGTTTCTACCTGTCTCAGAATTATTTTCGACTGCCCAGACAGACAATAAGGGAGAAAGCTAATTTCCCGTGTCTCTTTTGCCAGGATCTCAAGAATCTCAGTCACATCTGTGGAGATCACGTCGCGAACAACATGAGCAGAGAAGAATTCAGGAGATTCTCCAAGAGGGTTTGGGACGGAGGACTTAACGATTTTGTCGTGATCGATTTGACTAGCAAATTTAATCATGGAAAATATCGGTGCGGATTCGACATGTTTTATGTTTCTGACAATAATAGATAGAGAGCAAAAACAGAAATTAAAAATAATAATTGTCGATAATTTACTTTTAAAAATAATAAACATAAAATAATGTTTGAACAACCAGGATTGTTAGAATGGATAGCCGAGAATACGGCTGCAAGACAGTCCATTCAAATCGTGGTGAGTGGCGATTCAATTCGATTCATGACGAAATTCGAACCTTCCATAGAATTGAATAGGGAGAAAAGATTGTTGGATGCTACATGAATGGTAGCACGCAACCGACGATCTATTCCTTCTTTCTGAACGTGTCGCCGAGTTATAAGATCGTGGAATGACCTCAAAATTTAGTTTATTTACCCGTGATTGTAGACACGTTGTATAGCCTCAAAACTACGTTGATGGATCAAAATGGTCAGCTGTTAGATCTTCGTGGAGAGAGGGTGACGATATGATTTCACATAGGAGAAATATGAAGCAAAAAAAAAAAAGAAGGATATTGTGTATATATATAAATAAGAAAACAAAAGAAACGCAATATTAATTGCAAAAATTATTATTTAACAAAAAAAATTCAGAATATATTCTTACAAATAAAGCAAACAAAATAAAAAAAAATGGAAAATTTAGATGAGTATACCGTACCCTGGTTAAACGAGATTTGTAAAGAATTAAAAATTCCAAATTTCTGAAATCATAGAACCAAATCAAAAAAAATTAAAGCCATACAAGAGTATCATTCACAAGGCGATGGAAAGGAAATCAAAAGACCGAAAGTAAAAAAACTTAAACAAACTCGAATTGCAAAAAATAAGCCGATGGCAGTAACACCTGATGATAGAAAACGAAAAGTGGTAGTAGTGCAGAATGATTCCAAACTTAGAGAGCTCATAAGCGAGTTACATAGTTTGCTCAATGAAAAAGGAAACGAAATGCCGATAGCAACGATGTCAAAAAATGTTCTAGTTGTGAAAAATAAGAAGAAAAAGGTGGCAAAGGGAATTGAAATGCTGGCATAATAACAAAAAACGTTCCGGTTGCAGAAAATAAGCAGACGTCCAAACGAAAAGTCGTCGAAGAACTGCGGTTTTCAAAAAAAACTAAAAAAAAACGAGTGATGCTGTCCACAAATGACATATATTGAATGAAATTTGATGAGCAATCAACGAAGGGAAAGGAGAAGAATATGTAGGATGAATCATCACAAAAGCATTCCAATCGATTCCTGTAGAACAGGAGAGTGCGATCAAAGGCGTTTTTAAAACTTTTGACGTGGTTCCCCCGTTCAAAAAAATCGATCCAAAATCGTTCATGGAATGGGCAAAGAATAAAGTATTGGATTTGTTTCATGAACACATGGACATGCGACTAAAATTGCGATGATGCTCCATTGTGTGATGAATAAAATTGATGTGAACTCCAACGAGAGCATTTTAAGGTTCCGAATTATCGGACGTTTTGAAATGATGAAAGACAAGATGTTGATGTCTCTCAAGAATTATCAACGGGCAGGTAGTAATTGGATGTTCAAAGAGGTGTTGAATCTCGAAATTCACATGAACAAAAACGATCCGTTGAAAGCGTCTTCCAACGTGGAATTACCGTATTTCCTAGCTAAAAAAATGCTGTGGTCAATGTGAGAAATAAAGATGATCTGTGTTTTAAATGGGCAGTCACCTCCGCTTTATACACCGTCAAAATCAACTCCGAGAGAGATTCTCATTATGAGGAGACTTGTAAAAATCTCGATTGGACCGGAGTGACTTTTCCAACGCCGTTAAAAGACAACGAACATTTCGAAGCTCAATATCCCACCATACCGGTGAATGTCTTGGGATACGACGAAGAAAAACAAACGATCTATCCTCTCAGACAGACTTCGTATCTCAGAAGAGAAAAGACGATTATTTTATTATTAATTTCGAATGGTGACAATCGTCATTATTGTTGGGTTAAAAATCCGAGCCGGTTACTGTCTAGCCGGAGTAGTAAACATAATGGTGAGATATATTTATGTTGCAACTGCATGAACACGTTTTACAGGGAAAAATCATTAGCAAAACATCAGGAATATTGCAATTAAAATCAAGGCGTTGCCATCAAAATTCCCAAACCCAAGATCTTAGTGAACTTTTGCAATCACAGTAAAAGGTTAAAAGTGCCATTTATCGTGTACGCTGATTTCAAATGCTTCACTGTGAAAATGAGTTCCTGCGAACCTGACGCTCTTTGAAGTTACTCGAAAGATATCAAAAACACATTCCTTTGGGCTATTGCATTTACGTGAAATGCACTTCGACTCGCAACACGACATGAGTTCCTTCACCTTCACGAAACGGTCTGAAGACAACAACGTGGCTCAAAGATTTGTGGAAGAGTTAGAATCGAAAATTCAAATTTTATACGACAAATTCAAAACTCCGGCGAAAATGATCATCACGCAAGAGCAACAGGACGATAATAACAGAGCCACCAAATATCACATATGCAGACAATCATTCGACGAGAATTCGTGGGAAAACAAGAAGATCAGAGACCACAATCATTACACGGGTCTGTATCGTGGTCCAGCCCACAGCGAGTGTAATTTAAGATATTGAGACGCCACTTTCTATCTGGTGATATTTCACAATCTCTCGGGTTACGACTGTCATCTGTTCATGAAAAATCTCGGCACCTCCCATGAAGAATTAAACTGCATCGCAAACAGTGAAGAAAGATACATTTCCTTCACGAAATGGAAGGTCGTGGAGAAGAAAAGAGTAATCGACGAAGAGACGTCGGAAGAAGAAACAAAATCCATTCGTAGAGCCATACATTTCATCGACAGTTTTAAATTCATGCCAACCGATCTGGAAAAATTAGTCAATAACATGAGCGAGGATAAATTTAAAATCACGAGCAAACACTTTGGAGAATGAGTAGACATCATGTTGAGGAAAGGAGTCTGTCCTTACAATTACATGAATGATCTAAAGAGATTCGACGACACCGCGCTACCTTAAATAGAAGATTTTTATTCAAAATGATACGAATCTTACGAATCTGACGTTTCTGATGAGGATTATGAACATGCCAAAAATATGTAGAAATCATTCGATATGAAAACCATGAGAGATTATCACGATCTCTATCTGAAGACCGACGTTCTACTCCTGGCAGACGTGTTCGAAAATTTTCGAGAAGTCTGTCATCGAAATTACGATCTGCATCTGGCTTGGTATTTCACTGCACCCGGACTGGCGTGGGGACGCTCTGTTGAAGACCAGCAAAGTCCAGTTGGAATTATTATCCGACATGGACATGTTGCTCATGTTCGAAAAGGCCACGAAAAGTGGCGTCTTGATGATCTCCCACAGATATTCTGAAGCCAACAATCCCTACATGAAAGAAGGTTTCGATTCAGAAGGACCGAATAAATACATACAGTATTGGGATGCTAATAATCTATACTGTTGGGCCATGAGTCATCCTTTACCGATTGGAAATTTCGAATGGGTGACGGAACCGGAAGAGATGCAAAAATGGAGAGACTATCCTTGCATTTTAGAAGTCGATTTGAACTATCCGGAAGAGTTACACGACCTGCACAACGATTATCCTCTGGCTCCCAAACTAATGGAACTGGCCGAAGGAAACAATGAAAAACTTGTTCCCAATTTATGAAACAAATGTAAGTATGTCGTCTACAGCAAGATTTTGAAACAATACGTCGATCACGGGATGAAATTAGTCGACATACATCGCGTCATTGGATTTGACGAAGAGCTTTGGATGAAAAAATACATCGATCTCAACATGAATCTCAGAATTCGAGCCGAGAACGATTTTGAAAAAAATTTCTTCAAACTCATGAACAACTGCGTGTATGGTAAATCTATGGAAAACATCAGGAAGAGAACCGACATTTGACTCGTCACATCCGTGAAAAGAGCTAAAAAATTAGTGGCAAAACCCAATTACAGACACCGAACCATATTTGACGAAAATCTAGTGGCCGTTCACATGCAAAGACGCACCTGAAGTTCGACAAACCCTATTATCTTGGACCAATCATCTTAGATATCAGCAAGTGATTGATGTACGAGTTTCACTACGATTACGTAAAATGGAAATTCGGCGAGAAAGCCAAACTACTGTTCACCGACACAGACAGTTTGGTTTATGAGATAGAGATGAAAGACGTCTACCGGGATATATCTCCAGACGTGGCCATGTGGTTCGACACGAGCAATTATCCCATCGATCACCCGTCCAACATTCAATCGAACGACAACATGAAGGTGTTGGGTAAATTTAAGGACGATAATAGCTGTAAACAAATCGTCAAATTCGTGGGTGTGAGACCCAAACTGTATGCTTATTGCCTAGAAGGCGAAGAGATCAAGAAGTGCAAAGGGATTCAAGCTTGCATGGTGAAGAAAGAAAAATATCTCTTTCCGAGAGTATAAAGATTGTCTGTTCGGAAGTGGGCCAGTGTACAAGACTATGAAGTCGATTCAAAGTGACAATCACGACTTGTATACCGAAATAATCAACAAGATTTCGCTGATGGCCAACGACGATAAGAGATTCATGTTGGACGATAAAATAAGCACTTTGGTGCTCGGACATTGGGTTTTAGATATGATTAATGATGAGAAGATTCCAGAAAATCACAAGGAATTAGATGAATACAAGACTATGGAAATCGATAGAGACATCAAGAAATTTAGTTTAAAAAGAAAAATAAAAATAAAAAAATAAACATTACGTCATTTAATGAATTATAATAAAATAAATAAGAAAAAATATACATTTAGGAATAAGAAAATACGGATATCCGTAGAAGGCGTCTTCTTACCTAACGGACCCCTATCCAACATCGATCTGTCGAATGCGGTGAAGGCTTTAAAAATCAAAGATTTTCGAGGCATGTTTCCAGAGATGCCTTGCCAAAGAGAAGACCTCGATGACAATCAGAATGCGGAATTTTCAATCTGGACGATTTATCAGGCGAAGGCACTCACTGGGTGGTGTGGTTCAAGAATGGGAAGAAGAATTATTATTTCGACAGCAACGGAATCTCGCTGCTGAAAGAAATAAAGAACTATTTTGATGAATCCGTGGTTCGTTACAACACAGAACGAGTGCAATCACCGGATCAAGTGTTTTGCGGTCACCTGTGTCTCTACATTCTCAAGAGATGGTCGGAAGGAGATGGGTTTCAAGACATTCTCAACGATTTACGTTAGAGAAATTTTTTTTATAGTATATATATAAAGGTAAAAAAATAATTTTAAAAAAACTTAATCGAATAGGACAAAAAATAAAATAAGTGAAAAATAATTCATTCTTAAAAACTGCGTTGAAATATATTTTTAAAACAAAAACCAAAAATATGCCAGTCGATAAATTTGGTAGGAGTGATGACAAAAGTTGTCCCAAAAAGAAGAGGAAGATACTGAAAGTCGGAGACTGGTATGACATCGCCAACTTGGACGAACGTTACATTCGGAAATACGAACCTCAAGATAACAAGCTCTACACTCTTCCCGAGCCGGTAGATCTCGCAGATGCAATGACTAAATAATACGTCGACAGGGGGAACGCGGATTTCGAACAAATCATGAGAGATAATTATGTGAATAGAGCCAAGACCGATGATCTCGATCTGAAATCCAAACATTTGGTGAACATCGTGAATCCCATAGATTCCACCGATGCTGCGACTAAGAAATACACGGATGACTCTCACGCGTGATTCAGCGAACACATGAGAGGTAGATACGTTAAGAAAACGATGCAATTGGAACTGAACGCCAATTCTAACAAGATAACAAATGTGGCCACTCCCACGAATCCCAAGGATGTGGCGACCAAACATTACGTAGACCTTGAACAGAGAAAGTCTGCCAGATGAGAAATGAAATCGGATCTGAATGAGGGATTCAACAAGATATTGAATCTGTCGAAGATCGACGATGCGGACAAGAACTCCACTGCGGTCAACAAGGGCTACGTGGATTCTGCCGTGATGCAATCTCAAGAATACATAGAATCACAAGTGGACGATCTCTACCTGAACAAACAATCCAGCGGAACCATGAAGGGGGCATCAACATGAACGGTCAGAATTTATTCAGTCTCGATCACGATCCCGAATTCGATTCCAGCATGGTCAGCAGGCAGTACATGGATGACAATTCGGTCTGGACAAAAGGCGACATCATGGAAGGTAAACTAGACATGGGCAGACATGTACTCACGAATCTGCTGGATTCCGTGCACATGTCGGACGCCTGCACCCTGATTTCGGTGGTGGAAAAAGTCAAGTACGCCAGGCAACTGATCACCATGTGGGCCGAGGAGAGAGGCACATTAGACGAGGGAAAAGCCTAGTCGTCTTTCGGGAACAGAGGAAGCGGATCACTACATGGTCAGGTGGGATATCCCATGCCGTTGGGAGGCGAAATCATTTGAATGTCTCTAGCTTCCATGGACAGAGCGGTCATCAGTCTCATGGTGAACGGAGCAAAGAGTGATAAGAGATAAGCATTGAAAAGACCGAGAATCAACACACGAATGTCAGCACATTTGGCACGCCTCTCAAAGTCAACGCCGGAGACAGGATTAATTTCAGGATGAAAACCAATAATCCCAAAGACGCAACTTCCATAGTGAGCCTACTGATCGAACTAGATTCTCTGAACAAACAGTGAACGCGTGGAAATAATTAATTAAAAATAATGAGTAATTATTAAAAACAAAAACAAAAACAAAAAAAAATAAAAAGTAATGAGATTTAGAAAGATGTTCAATCTATCCAGATCTCATTACTTTTATTTGTTTTGTTGTTTTTTTTTGTTGTTTTAGTACGTTATTTCCCGTAATGTTTCATCTCGTGAAATTGGATCGCCTATCTCAAAACACATGTTTACATCTATTTTGGCATTTTGGAGAGCTTTTATAAATTCTCGAAAAGCAGTCGGTCCTCTATAAATCAATGTGTCTAAAACTTTTCTGGTCTTATCTTCTATCAAGATTTTACTTTTGATTTTGCGTCTCATGTAGTCGGTCAATATCAAAGGTTCTGTTCCGACTAAAACGTCTAGAATTATTGCTAGCAAATCTTGTGAAATATTTTTAATCAAACCACGTCTGTTTCTTCTCAACTACTCTCTTTCTTTATTATTCATTTTTGTAATTATTTTTTTAATTATTAATTTTTGGATTTATTATTTTTTTATTTTTTTGTTTATTAATAATTACTTATTTTATTTTCATCAAACGATCGACATCTTATTTCCATCCGATTCGAATTGTAATTCTCTATCTGACAGGACCAGTGCAAGGGCCTCTGTTTTTCTTGGCACGTTCCTATTGAATTGCATCTTGATCTGAATATCTCAATAATTCAGTGATCAAACAGTGACAAATTCTTTTCTTGAGACCCGTCCTTGTCGGTCTGAAATGTGACCACGATAAAACGCGGTCTCCCGGAAGCGGATTTTACAGTCAATCTCCAATCGAAGTGATTCGTGGAAAGCGGAATGCTTGCTGTGTTGCACTGTCTCATTCTAAATCCACGGGTAATTTACTCTTGGATTCTATGATCTTGTAGAGATGCATTTTTCCGCGTCTGAAGGTCGCACATGTGGAACGAACCACGATATCTTGTGTAGAGTTAACTTAGCTGCATCGGTCGTGGAGAGTCTCACTATCGTTTCGTCGTTTCCTTTCGAATCAACGTCAGATTGTGTTTGAATGCATGCATGATCTTGTTGTAATCGTCCGCGAATCCGTAGAGTGTGTGTTTCAAACATATCCTGAACAAAAACGTTCCGTTGGGTCTGGACGTCTTGATGACGTAGTCGAATATTGCGGCGATACCGGCGTTGGTGGGTCCGATGGTGTCTTTCACCCACAACTGATTAAGTCCCCTGGATTTCGAAAAATCGTCCAGATACATCAAGAGTCCGAACATCGTTGTGGCCTGACCAGGATGAAACACGGATTCTATCTCTTGTCCAGATAGCAAGTATTTTAGATTACTGAATAGATGCATGATGCCATTATTGGCTAGAGTGGCCGTGTCATTGTTGGCGTATTCGCTCCCATCTTACTTGGGGAGACGTCCCTGCACCACTATATAACTCTTGCTAGGATGAACGAATAGATCTTGGGTTTCAACGTTGATTCTTATCTCTCCCACATTGTTCAAACTCATTCTGGTTATCGGCTCATATTCGTGAACCTTCTCATAGTGAACCACTATGTAACTCTTGCTAGGATGAACGAATAGATCTTGGGTTTCAACGTTGATTCTTATCTCTCCCGCATTGTTCAAACTCATTCTGGTTATCGGCTCATATTCGTGAACCCTGTATTCCTGAATACTTTCGTCTTTCGGTATGCCTTGTGTAATATCTAGTATATTTGCCATTTTTGAAGGTTTTTGTTTTTTTTGTTTATTAATTTGTTTGCTTTTTTCTAAAAATAGATTTAATTATTTTTATTATTATTTTTTTTTCCTTTATATATATGTGTGTGTAAACAAGAAAATGTTAAAGAGAGTAAATATATATTTTTTCATTAAAACTTTATCTTCTGCAATTGTTGTTCGTAAAACTTTCCGATGCTCTCTTTGCCATCCAAAGCTTCGATTTTTGTAAGTCACTGGATTGGTGTGAAATATTTTGATTATCATGAAGATTTCCGTGGTCCATCAAGGAGTGTAACCCTTTTTGAAGTGCTTCTTATAAGCGTAGATTCTCACTCAATCGCCGACAGCAAATTTCGGCGGTCTAGACTCCTTCCTGATCTTTTGGGATATAAATTTGCGTAGACCCGTTTTTCGTTTCGAGGATCGCTAGCTTCTGTGGGAGTCATCTTGATCGATCTGTGTTGTGCGTTGTTGTAATCTTCGACCAGAACGTTCAGAGCCTATATGTATTTCTTGGTCGAATTCGTCGTGAAGTACCTGTGCATCTTTTCCTTCATCGTTCGATTCCAACGTTCCACGATGCTGGCTTTCTCTTTGTTTTCAATCGAATAGAGGTCGACCAATGGATGAACGTCCTTGTTGTAGAATTCCTTCCCTTGTCCACCCACAATTTATTCGATTTTCGAGAAGACGAGTCGAACACGCTCTTCAGAGCCTCGGCGATGCAAGGTCCTGATTTATTCTTCAAGGCTCTGATCCAACCATATTTGGAAAACACATCGATGACTGTCAATAGATATTTGACGTCCTCGTTCCACCTCAAAAATGATCTCATGTCGACCGAGTCGGTGGACCAAATGTCATCCAGACCCTTCACGAACACCCTTCTCTTTCAACATCCATGCACGATGGGCTTGTGTAAATCCTCGGCCAATTCGCTCATCAATAATCGCCTCTTCTTTTCAAAAATGCTTTTTTTTTTAACGCCCCATCTGAATCGACGTTTCGTACCGATCACTTTGCCGACCAGTGAACGTTCGAACTTCTTTTTCCTAGTCAGATTCGATATGTCTCTCAATTTCACCAACATGTTTTTATCGCAGACGTCGTTGTGAGTCTTTGTGTCGGGATGTCTAGCATAGCACAGATCGTGATTGTATGTGGCTGCGTCCACCCTATTCACAGGTTTGCTCCAAGATTTAGGAGTCAGATCGGCATTGAGTTTCTTGTTCAATTTCGTCATGGGTCATGAAACTGTGACCCAGCAGATGCATTTCCAAAGGTAGATTATTGATCATTTTATTCGCGATGCCTTCGCCTCTCATTTTTTTTTGACGAATCGAGTCTTGATCGAACCACACACCTTGAAAATTACGCGAAGCATCTGTCTGTCGTTTTTAGTTCATACTTCTCGAGAATTAATCGTCTCGGTAACTCTCTTACATTTTACGCAATATATTTTTGAGGGTTATTTAAATAATTTCGTATTTATTTTTTTAAATTTTATATACATAAATTTAATATATTTTTTTTCCTTAAAAAATCTATTCTTATTATATATATTATTTCAATCATTGCTCTTGAGTTCTATCAACTTACCGAATTCCTCCCTAGCCTCTTTCCTCCCCCTTTCCACAAGAGAATCCTTCATCTCTTCCTTGATGATCTGACGAGTCTTGATTCTCTTGGCTTCTTTCATGGCGTCATATTTCGTTTTCTTGCCCAATATCGTGAAGTATTCTCCATCCGATATCCTGCCATCTTTCAATGCCATCAAGATCATTTCGGATATCGTGTCGATCTTGGAGTCGGCCAAGACACAAATCTTTTCGTCTTTCCTAGCCTTCAGATATAATTTCCTACTCAAAAAGTTTCTGACTGTGCTAAACAATCCGGCGGTGAGAGCCACTCCTTCTATGGTCAACATGATCAGAACACCGGCCACCATCTACAACAATCTGATGCCAGCCACGTGTAAACCCATGGAAATCATGATGAGTGTCATGTCGACCATGTTGACGAATTTCACGAGGCGCGAATACCTCTTCTTGAGAGAACGATGATTTTCTCTCTCTCTCGAGTCAGATACAATTGAATTCTACTGATTTGATCGATGTGATAGCTCTCTCCTCTTTCTTTTTCTTCTAGTGATGGCGCCATTGGCAAAACGCCGTTCGGCTTCTCTTCCTCATCATCATCTAATGACGGATACAATTTATTTCTGGTTTTCATTTTTTTTGTGTTTTCTTTCCAATTTTTATCTATATTATTTATGCGTGTATTTATTATTTTATTTTTCTATTCTCTCCCTTATTTATATCAACAAGAAAACTTAGTCATGTCGTATGCTCCCTCCAGCAATAATTTCAAGACACATCCCTTGTCTTCTAAAGTCAGACTTCTACATGCCAATTTAATTTCTTCCGAACTGGTGGGCTTGTCTCGTCTGCTACAGAAGACAAATTTCCTCCAAAACTTGATCACATCATTAATTTAAAAGTGTTCGAAATACTTGATGACGACATCTTCCCTTTCCATTGTCAGAGACGAATGATCCTCGTGATCGAAGTCTAGATGATCCCAACACCCGATGCATCGTTCGAACAAGATGAGATCTAGTTTTTCGTTCGCGCAGAATGTGTAGGCTCTCATCAGCACCTTTAGAAGAAATGACGCTCTCACAATCTTGGAATCGTTCATGATTTACGTATATTTTTATTATCTATTCGATTTGATATTTTATATATTTTAAAATAACTATTTATTTATATATATTTTTTTTCTCCTATATTATATCAATCACTTTTTTATTTCCTTTCGCAAATCTCGTGATTTGTTACAATTTATCTCAACTCCTCGCGATTTTTTCATCTGCACTAGAAATCTTTGCCGTTCGTTCACGATCGATCGTGCCGTCTAGGACTCGATGACAAACATAGAAAATTTCGTCGATTCTAATTTTTTCGACATTCTTAATCTTTTGCATTTCTGTCCTGGAAACCGCCGCGCGTTCATCGACGATCGATCGCACTGTCTAGAACGTGATGACAAACGATCGAGGATTTCCAACTCGGATTTCTTCTGAGTTGGAACTCTCAATCGTTCGTCAATGACCGGATCGCACCCACCAACGTCTAGAACGCGATGACGAACCCCGAGAATTTCGTCGATTCTAATTTTTTTAATGACATCTTAATTTGAGTTGGAACTCTCAATGCATTCGTCAACGACTGATCGCGCCGCCTAGAATGCGACGATGAACGAATGAGAGTTCCAACACAAAATTATTTAAAAAAAGTTTTTGTAAAATTCTCGACATTTTGTACATTCTAACACTGAACTCTATGCATACATGTACGTGTACGTGTACACCATGTACATGCACACAAAAAGTGAGTTGTATTCCAACTTTACACCTACTATCTAATACTGTGAATTTAGTTACTTATTCTGGTTTTCCTTATTCGACATTCAAAATTCAAAAAAATTACCAGATATTTTGGTGCTGATGGGTGGCCCCCGAGGAATAAAGAAGATTGACGCCTCAACCGCCCCAATCGGACCACATTTAGGGGCCCTACTCAGGCCACAAAAAGGGCCAGTTACAAAATAACACCAAAGCAGGTTAAAATCACGGGATATTTTGGTGTTGATGGGAGGCCCCCGAGGAATAAAGAAGATTGACACCTCAACCGCCCTAATCAGACCACATTTAGGGGCCCTACTAAGGCATCAAAAGGGCCAGTTACAAAATATAACCAAAGCAGGTTAAAATCACGGGATATTTTGGTGTTGATGGGTGGCCCCCAATGAATAAAGAAGATAGACACCTCAACTGACCAATCAGACAACATTTAGTGCCCAACTAAGCCCCAAAAAGGGCCAGTACAAAATATCACCAAAGCAGGTTAAAATCACTGGATATTTTGGTGTTGATGGGTGGCCCCTAAGGAATAAAGAAGATTGACACCTCAACCGCCCCAATCAGACTACATTTAGGTGCCCTACTAAGGCCATAAAAGGGCCAGTTACAAAATATCACCAAAGCAGGTTAAAATCACGAAATATTTTGGTGTTGATGGGTGGCCCCCGAGGAATAAAGAAGATTGACACATCAATCGCCCCAATCAGACCACATTTAGGCGCCCTACTAAGGCCTTCAAAAGGGCCAGTTACAAAATATCCCCAAAGCAAGTTCAATTCACGGTATATTTTGGTGTTGATGGGTGGCCCCCGAGGAATAAAGAAGATTGACGCCTCACCCGCCCAATCCAGCCACATTTAGGGGCCCTACCAAAGCCCCAAAAAGGGCCAGTTACAAAATATCACCAAAACATGTTAAAATCACGGGATATTTTGAGGTTGATGGATGGCCCTCGAGGAATAATGAAAACTGACACCTCAATCGCCCCAATTGGACCACATTTAGGGGCCCTACTAAGGTCCCAAAAAGGGCCAGCTACAAAATATCACCAAAGCAAGTTAAAATCACGGGATATTTTGGTGATGATGGGTGGCCCACGAGGAATAATGAAGATTTACGCCTCAACCGCCCCAAATGGACCACATTTAGGGGACATACTAAGGCCTCCAAAAGGGCCAGTTACAAAATATCACCAAAGTAAGTTAAAATCATGGGATATTTTGAGGTTGGTGGGTTGCCCCGAGGAATAAAGAAGATTGACACCTCAACCGCCCCAATGGGACCACAATTAGGGGCCCTGCTAAGGTCCCAAAATGGGCCATTTACAAAATATCATCAAGGCAAGTTAAAATCACGGAATATTTTGGTGTTGAGGGGGCCCCGGGGAACTAAAGAAGATTGACACTTCAACAGCCCCAATCAGACCACATTTAGGGGCCCTACCAAGGCCCCAAAAAGGGCCAGTTACACAATATCTCCAAAGCAGGTTAAAACCACAGGATATTTTGGTGTTGTTGGGTGTCACCCGAGGAATAAAGAATTTGACACCACAACCGCCCCAACCGACCACATTTAGGAGCCCTACTAAGGTCCCAAAAAGGGCAAGTTACAAAATATCACCAAAGCAGGTTAAAATCGCGGGATATTTTAGTGTTGATGGGTGGCCCCCGAGGAATAAAGAAGATTAATGCCCCAACCACCCCAATAGGACCACATATAGGGGCCCTACTAAGGCCCCAAAAAGGGCCAGTTACAAAATATCACCAAAGTAGATTAAAATCACGGGATAGTTTGGTGTTGTTGGGTGGCCCCCGAGGAATAAAGAAGATTGACGCCTCAACCGCCCCAATCGGACCACATTTAGGGGCCCTACTAAGGCCCCAAAAATGGCCTGTTACAAAATATCACCAATGCAGGTTAAAATCACGGGATATTTTGGTGATGTTGGGTGGCCCACGAGGAATAATGAAGATTTACTCCTCAAACGCCCCAATTGGACCACATTTAGGGGACATACTAAGGCCTCCAAAAGGGCCAGTTACAAAATCTCACCAAAGCAAGTTAAAATCAAGGGATATTTTGGTGTTGATGGGTGGCCCCCGAGTAATAAAGAAGATTGACGCCTCAACCACCCCAATCGGACCACATTTAGGAGCCCTACTAAGGTCCCAAAAAGGGCCAGTTACAAAATATCACCAAAGCAAGTTAAATTCATGGGATATTTTGGTGTTGATGGGTGTCCCCCGAGGAGTAAAGAAGATTGATGCCTCAACCGCCGCACTCTGACCACATTTAGGGGCCCTACTACGGACCCAAAAAGGGCCAGTTACAAAATATCACCAAAGCAGGTTAAAATCGTGGGATATTTTGGTGTTGATGGGTGGCCCCCGAGGAATAAAGAAGATTGACACCTCAACCGCCCCAATCGGACCACATTTAGGGGCCCTACTAAGGCCGCAAAAAGGGCCAGTTACAAAATATCACGAAAGCAGGTTAAAATCACGGGATATTTTGGTATTGATGGGTAGCCCCGAGGAATAAAGAAGATTAACACCTCAACCATCCCAATCGGACCACATTTAGGACCCTCTTTAGGCCCCCAAAGGGGCCAGTTACATAATATTACGTAAGGAGACAAACATCGCCAGATATTTTGATGTTGATGTGCGATACGAGAAGAATAAAGAAGATTCCATGGAACGCCGTCCCCAAATATGAGAATATGAGGAATGACAAATTGTGTCTCATTAAGAATTTTCTCGTGACCCTTATGACCCTGAGGATACGTGGAATGGCAAGTTGTGCCTCATTGCCCTCGGCTTTTCATATCGTGAAGGCCAGCCAAGTAACAGAAAGAGAGTCCACAAGTGTATCTCTATGCAACATGGTCCGTAAATATCCCAAACCGGGGCCCAACTTCCACTTCACAATTTACTCACCTTACCCTTACTTCCTTTCCTTCCTATCTCTAAGTCTTGGCACGCCCAAGGCCCTGCCTGATGTTTGCTTGCTTCTCCATGCATACCAATACCACCCATTTCCCTTCCACTTTCCTATTCTTTCTAAACTCTGGCATACCAACGGGCCAGTTGGTGTCTGCTTGCTACGTCTTGCATATCAGCACTACCCATTCCCCCAACTTCCCTATTCTTCCTAAGCCCTGACATGCCCGCGGGCCTACCTGATGCCTGCTTGCTACGTCATTCATACTAACACTACCCATTCCCTCCCACTTCCCCATTCTGGTGTCTACTGACTATGCACGCTAACACCATCCATTCCCTTCTACTTGCTTATTTTTCCTCTAGGCATAACTTGCTCAAGGACCTGCCTGATGTCCGTCTACTATGCCATGCGTACTAACTCCTGCAGTTGAATATTTGGGTCAGAGAGTATCAGAATACGCCACAAAAGTTAATTATAGTAACAAAACACAGATCTTACTCCTAGTATGGGGCTCTTTTATTCTACAGGAGTACATACCTCATCAATCGAAAATACCCCTTATGGGTCATATAACACTTCGCGCGACTCTGTTTCGGTAAAATAAACTCCATGTCGATGATTTGGGATAAGTGTCGAGCTTATTTTGGTAATTCGCAAGGCTCCCGTTAAATGGAACACACCCTTAGAACAGACCCCGTCCATTTAGAGGTCATTGGATCACATGGCAACAACAAGCTAACATAGAAACCAAGATGGTAGTCTCCAATGTGCATGCTCACTAAAACCACGTATCATTATCGGGATGAGGTCACAACATGCCCGCTCTCCTCCGGTTCTATGACAACCCACGTGACACCCACAATACCCCGCGGTATGCTGCCACCTCTGTGGTATGCTACCCCCACCCCGAAGTCCCTCAGATGAGGCCCATTTGGCACATTTCATACTACTCAGAATAAATATAACGTGCGGCGGAATGATAATACGCGCCCACGAAATAATAATCCGTGCACACGAAATAATAATCCTTGTGCCCGGATTATTATTTTGTATGTACCGATTATCAATTCGCCTTCGCGGATTATTATGTCATGTGCACCGATTATTATTTCGTGCGCACGGATTATTAACTCGTGTGCTCGGATTATTATTTTGTGCGCACGGATTAAAATATAAGGTGTCAGGACCCCCACACCCGCTGTCCCAAAAGACGGACCTACTATATATACTTTCCACGCCATGCATTGGAATCCTGTTCAGTGGCGGAACCAGAATCCTTTATAGGGGAGAATTCCAATGGAGGGGGTAGCGATATGACGCGGGAATATCTCAAAGGCCGCAGACAGGGAGGGAAGGGTATAGTCAGGTGAATCACGCTCTCCCATTTGTGTAACCTGGCAGTGGTAAAGCCAGCAAAATATCTGTGGGGGGGGGGGGGGGGGGGGGTGGTGGAGGCTGCAAATAGGGGAGTTGCTCCGTATGGAGGGGAATCCTGAGTGGAGAAGCCGACATGCCCTCCCCGGGAGTGTGGGGGGGGGGGGGGAGTCGCTTCCCAGACAAAAAAAAAATCACTATGCATTTAAATCAAGTTTTCTGGTGGCTTTTAGAGTCATTTTTGGGGTGACCCACATTTTAGAGACAAGGTTTATAAACGTACATGGCTCATAAGTATCTGCATCCCAACTTGCAAAATTCCAGTGGATTTATGTTTATCAGCTGAGTTTGTTGGTAAATAAAGAAAAGAGAGTCACTGTGTGTGTAAAAGAGGGTGGCTGGATGTGACAGTTTTGGAGAGGGGAAAATGAGAGAGAGAGAGAGAGAGAGAGAGAGAGAGAGAGAGAGAGAGAGAGAGAGAGAGAGAGAGAGAGAGAGAGGGGGGGGGGGGTGGCAAAGACTGTGTTCGGGGTCAAATGCCTTTCATGACCTCCTGTAGCGCCGCCACCGGATTCGGGACCTCTTCCCGAATTATAAATTTTTGGAGCTCTGAACGCGACTCTGAAGCCCCCTTAGAGGAGGTGAGGCCATTGGTGGGGACCGGTTATCCTTCCTCGGTAAATTTTTCAATTTCAACTGTGAAGCTTTGAGAGCGATTCTGGAGCCTAATGGAGGATGGCGAGGTCGTCGGTAAGGGCCTGAGTCTCTCTGAAATATTCTCAAATTTCGATGCTATATCAACAGTTTTGAAGTCTCCTAATGGAAGGTGAGGGAGGGGGTCGAAATCATATGTGGCAGTTTGTATTCATTATGAAGGGGGGGGGGGGGGGTGCAATGTAAGTCTATTTGGAGGCGATCTGTGTGCGTTTTCCCATGCCCCCGCCACTGATCCCGACCTTCCCAGGGCCTACCAAAAATATATATAATACCGCCAAGATTAGACATGTAGCGAACAAGCATAGGCATATGTTGCCATCTCAGCCAACCTTAGGTGACGTCCCATCCCAAATTCCCCCGGCATTGTGAAGTACTTTTCGATGGCTGCTTTATAGGCCCTTTTAGACATCTGAATTTTATATCTTCGCTGACATATTTTTGCGCCCCCGCGTCTCAACAAGAGATACCCCCCTCTTCCGCCACGCATACATACACCTACTTACTGCCACAGACCAAGAGTGCAGCGATGTGAGGTCTTACGCAGACTTCACTTCGTCCTAACTGGCCTATCGCACGTTACAAATGGGGAAGGATGCCTAACAAGGACGGACCTCGGGTCATTAGGTTACCCCTCCTGACCATCCTTCTTGAAGAGATGAGGAGGCGATAGCGACCGAGGGCCGAATGGTCCGAGATAACTTAGGTCCAAACAAGAACAAGTAGACCTAAGAATTGTTATTTCAGCGTTAGGATGATAGGATACCAGTATACCAAGGTCACAGGTTGGATGCCATTTTGACTTAATAACCTATACCATAGTTTTTATATCTTTCACTTCATGCGCACGGATTATTATTTCATGTGCATGGATCAAAGTAGTAGTGCTCGTTCCTTTCGAGCAAGATCTGGTGAACCCCGCGGTGGACCCCGGAAGTGACGTCATAGTCACGTGACTGGGTGCCGCCATTTTGTGTTGTCATGGTAACGCGCTTGGCCGGCCATGTTGTGACGTCATCCCCATGGTGAAACGTTGGATCACTGCGCATGCGCAACGCGTGTTGATATGGTAATACGCGTTTCCGTCCTCCATTTTGTATACAGGGCGCCGCCATCTTGGTTTCTATGGTAGCACGCGGTCACTAGGTGACCCAAAGGCATCTAATAAGACGGGGGTATGTTTGGAGGGTACGTTCGATGCAATGGGAGTACAACGAGTTACCCAGATGATCCCGTGAACGACTTATTTTCACCGGAACTCACCAAAATGGACCAGAATTATTTTAGAATATTGACCCAAATATAAAAGGTATGTTCCTTATCTAGCTCAAATTCCATAAGAATCCTTGTTTAGTACTACATATTTTATACCCTATCTGTTCTACCTGACTTCTATCTACTCTAGTATACTGATTATACCTGACTGTCCCTGTCGATTCTTATGCCTGTTCTACCCGTGATATGATGGCATTGTCCGTGTATTCATGGCTCTCTCTTACCCCAATAGATTATTTGGCTTGTTTTTCCCGTGATATGACTATTATCTACACTAGTCTACCATTTATTGGGTTTACCAGTAGACCCAGATATAGCTACAGGTGACACTTTCCCGACGGGCCATCAGTGCCCCGTTTTCTTCGTATGAGGCCATGGAGGCTATGAGGGCCAAAAGGAAATGCCATTACTCTCATCCTCATCTCGGTATTTTTTCACCACGGTCCACAGAATCCCAATTTTGGAATCCCTTTCTAGTATCTGGATGGCCTTCAGAATCCTCTTTCCACCGTATGAGACCATGAGGACTATGATGGCCATAAGGAAATGCCATTACTCTCATCCTCATCTCCACATTTGTCACCACAGTCCACAGAATCCCAATTTTGGAATCCCTTTCTAGTATCTGGATGGCCTTCAAAATCCCCTTTTCACCGAATGAGGTTATAAGGGCTATGAGGGCCACAAGGAAATGCCATTGCTCTCATCCTCGTCTCGGTATTTGGTCGCCAGGGTCCACAGAATTCCAATTTTGGAATCCCTTTCTAGTATCTAGATGGCTTTCAGAATCAGAATCCCCTTTCATCGTATGAGGCCATGAGGGTTATGAGTGCCATAAGGAAATGCCATTACTCTCATCCTCGTCGCGGTATTTGGGTATCCCTTTTCGTCGTATGAGGCCATGAGGGCTATGAAGACCTCATAGCCATCATGGCCCTATGGCCTCATCTCGGTATTTGAAGACCACCCCATGGGCAAACCATTACTGGTACCCCATTATGGAATAGGACTAGCCTTTAGCGCCTCCTTTTCGTCGTATGAGGCCATGAGGGCTATGGGGTCCTCATAGCCCTCATGGCCTCACACGAAGAAAACGGGGCGCAGATGGCCCGTCGGAAAAGTGTCAACTGCAGCTATGTCTAGGTCTACTGGTAAGCCATATAATGGTAGACTAGTGCAAATAATAGTCATATCATGGGTAGAACAAGCCAAAAAATCTACTAAGGTAAGGGAGAGCCAGGAATACACGGACAATGCCATCATGGGTAGAAAAGGCATAAGAATCTACAGGGACAGTCAGGGACAATCAGTATACTAGAGTAGATAGAAGTCAAGTAGAACAGATATGTTATAAAATATGTAGTTGTAAACGAGGATTCTTATGGAATTCGAGCTAGATAAGGAGCACATCTTTTATAGATCTTATACCACTACGTGGTACTATTAGGGTCAATATTCTAAGAGAATTCGGTTCCGTTTCGGTTATTTCGGGTGAACAGCAGTCGTTCTCGGGTTCATTTGGGTAATTCGTTGTACTCCCATTGAATCGAACGGACCCTCCAAACATACCCCCATCTCATTAGAGGCATCTGGGTCACCTAGCGACCACGTGCTACCATAGAAACAAGATGGCGTTGCCCTATATACAAAATGGACGGCGGAAACGCGTATTACCATAACAGCACGCGCTGCACATGCGCAGTGACACCACGCGTCACCATGAGAATGACGTCACAACATAGCCGCTCACGCGGGTTACCATGGCAATATAAGATGGACCCCCCCAGCCACGTGACTACGACGTCACTTCCGGGGTACACCGCGCGGTCCACCAGATCTTGCTCGAAAGTTACGTGACATACTACTGATCAATAATCATTTGCACAGCTTTTTAATTTGTGTGCACGGAATATTATTTCGTGTGCACAGATTATAATTCACGTGAATGATTTTTAATTCGTTCGCATTGATTATTATTTTGTTTGCATGGATGATCATTTCGTGTGCGTGGATTATTAATTCACGCTCCCGGATTATTAATACAAACGCACGGATTATTCATTCGTTTGCAATGATCATTACTTCATGCACGGATTATTAATCTGTGCGCATGAATTATTAGGTTGCGTGCATGGATTATTAATTTGCAGGTCCGTCTTTTGGGACAGCGGGGGTGGGGGTCCTGACACCTTATGTTTTAATCCGGGCGCACAAAATAATAATCCGAGCACACGAGTTAATAATCCATGCGCACAAAATAATAATCGGTGCACGCGAAATAATAATCCGCGCAGGCGAATTGATAATGTGTACATGCAAAATAATAATCCGGGCACAAGGATTATTATTTCGTGTGCACAGATTGTTATTTCGTGTGCGCGTATTTTTATTTCGCCGCACGTTATGTTTATTCTGAGTAGTATGAAATGTGCCAAATGGGCCCCATCTGGAGGACTCCGGGGGGGGGGGGGGGGAGACAGCATACCGCGGGGTATTGTGTTTGTCACGTGGGTTGTCACAGAAGCGCAGGAGAGCGGGAATGTTGTGACCTCATCCCGATAGTGATACGTGGTTTTAGTGAGCATGCACATTGGAGACTACCATCTTGTTTCTATGTTAGCATGTTGTTGCCATGTGACCCAATGGCCTCTAAACGGACGGGGTCTGTTCTAAGGGTGTGTTCGATTCAACGGGAGCCTTGCGAATTACCAAAATAAGCTCGACACTTACCCCCAAATCACCGACATCGACCTTATGTTACCGAAACAGGGTCGCGTGAAGTGTTATATGACCCATAAATGGTATTTTCGATTGATGAGGGATGTACTCCGGTAGAATAAAAGAGCCCCATACTTGGAGTAAGATCGGTGTTTTGTTACTATAATTAACTTTTGTGGCGTGTTCTGACTACTCTCTGACCCAAGTATTCAACTGCAGGAGTTAGTACGCATGGCATAGCAGACGGCCATCGGGCAGGTTCTTTGGCAAGTTATGGCTGCAGCAAGAATAAGCAAGTGGAAGGGAATGGGCGGTGTTAGTGTGCATAGTAAGTAGACACCAGAATGGGGAAGTGGGAGGGAATGGGTAGTGTTAGTATGAATGGCGTAGCAAACAGACATCAGGTAGGCTCTCGGGCATGTCAGGGCTTAGGAAGAATAGGGAAGTTGGGGGAATGGGTAGTGCAGGTATGCAAGACGTAGCAAGCAGACACCAACAGGCCCGTTGATATGCTAGAGTTTAGAAAGAATAGGAAAGTGGAAGGGAAATGGGTGGTATTGGTATGCTTGGAGAAGCATGCAAACATCAGACAGGGCCTTGGGCATGACAAGACTTAGAGATAGGAAAGAAAGGAAGTAAGGGTAAGGTGAGTAAATTGTGAAGTGGAAGTTGGGCCCCGGTTTGGGATATTTACGGACCATGTTGCATAGAGATACACTTGTGGAATCTCTTTCTGTTATTTGGCTGGCCTTCAGGGTGCCCTTTTCATTATATGAAAAGCCGAGGGCAATGAGGCACAACTTGCCATTCCACATATCCTCAGAGTCTTAAGGGTCACGAGAAAATTCTTAATGAGCCACAATTCGTCATTCCTCATATCCTCATATTTGGGGACGGCGTTCCGTGGAATCTTCTTTATTCTTCTCGTCTCGCAAACCAACATCAAAATATCTGGCGATGTTTGTCTCCATAGGTAATATTTTGTAACTGGCCCTTTTTGGGGCCTTAGTAGGGCCCTTAAATGTGGTCCGATTGGGGCGATTGAGGTGTCAATCTTCTTTATTCCTCGGGGGCCACCCATCAACACCAAAATATCACGTGATTTTAACCTGCTTTGGTGATATTTTGTAACTGGCCCTTTTGGGGGCCTTAGTAGGGCCCCTAAATGTTGTCCGATTGTGGCGGTTGCGGTGGCAATCTTCTTTATTTCTCGCTGGCCACCCATCAACACCAAAATATCCCGTCATTTTAACTTGCTTTGGTGGTATTTTGTAACTGGTCCTTTTTAGGCCTTAGTTGAGCCCATAAATGTGGTCCAATTGGGGCGGTTGAGGTGTCAATCTTCTTTATTCCTCGGGGGCCACCCATCAACACCAAAATATCCAGTGATTTTAGCCTGCTTTTGTGATATTTTGTAACTGACCCTTTTTGGGGCGTTAGTAGGGCCCATAAATGGGTCCGATTTGGGCGGTTGAGGCGTCAATCTTCTTTATTCCTCGGGGGCCACCCATCAGCACCAAAATATCCCATGATTTTAACCTGCTTTAATGATATTTTGTAACTGGCCCTTTTTGGGGCCTTAGTGGGGCCCCTAAATGTGGTCAGATTGGGGCGTTTGAGGCGTCAATCTTCTTTATTCTTCGGGGGCCACCCATCAACACCAAAATATCCCGTAATTTTAACGTGCTTTGGTGATATTTTGTAACTTGCCCTATTTGTGGCCTTAGTAGGGCCCCTAAATGTGGTCCGATTGGAGCGGTTGAGGTGTCAATCTTCTTTATTCCTCGGGCCACCCATCAACACCAAAATATCCCTTGATTTTAACCTGCTTTGGTGATGTTTTGTAACTGGCCTTTTTTTGGAGACTTAGTAGGGCCCCTAAATGTGGTCCGATTGGGACGGTTGAGGCGTCAATCTTCTTTATGTCTCGGGAGCCACCCATCAACACCAAAATATCACGTGTTTTTAACCTGCTTTGGTGAGATTTTGTAACTGGCCCTTTGTGGGCCTTAGTAGGGCCCCTAAATGTGGGCCGATTTGGGCCGGTTGAGGCGTCAATCTTCTTTATTCCTCGGGGGCCACCCATCAACACAAAAATATCCCGTGATTTTAACTTGCTTTGGTGATATTTTGTAACTGGCCCGTTTTGGGGCCTTAGTAGGGCCCCTAAATTTAGTCCGATTGGGGCGGTTGAGGCGTCAATCTTCTTCACTCCTCGGGGGCCACTCATCAAAAGCAAAATGTCCCGTGATTTTAACTTGCTTTGGTGATATTGTGTAACTGGCCCTTTTTGGGCCTTAGTAGGGCCCCTAAATGTTGGCCGATTGGGGCGGTTGAGGCGTCAATCTACTTTATTCCTCGGCGGCCACCCATCAGCACCAAAATATCTCGTGATTTTAACCTGCTTTGGTGATATTTTGTAACTGGCCCTTTTTGGGGCCTTAGTATGACCCCTAAATGTAGTCCGATTGGGGCGGTTGAGGTGGCAATCTTCTTTATTCCTCGGGGGCCACCCATCAACACCAAAATATCTCGTGATGTTAACCTGCTTTGGTCATATTTTGTAACTGGCCATTTTTGGGGCCCCAATCGGGCCCCTAAATGTGGTCCGATTGGGGCGGTTGAGGCGTCAATCTTCTTTATTCCTCGGGGCCACCCATCAACAGCAAAATATCCGGTAATTTTTTTCGACTTTTGAATTTCGAATATGGAAACGGGAATAAGTAACTAAATTCACAGTACTAATACATCTACTGTAGCCCAAGAACATTAGGTTTCACTAGGGAAAAAAATCGGAGAAAGCTGATTTTTTCAGGGAATGTCGAGTACATGTCACTGAACGATTAGACAAAAGTCCCCTAAAATCCCAGTTGAGTTTTTTTTTCTACAGCCTTTTTTCGAAAACGCGTTTGAAAAAAATCAAAAAAAATCGCACGAACTTTGTAACCTCGAATTGATCCAACTGTATGTTTTGTTTACGCGTATTTCGAGCTACATAATGTCTAATATACATTTACCTAGAGGAAAATGTGCATTCTGTGACAATTTCTGCGAAAAATTATTGAAAATTCACAAAATAGTATCGGATTTACGCAAAAAATGACGATTTTACTAACGGATTTGCCCAAAGGGTCGTAGTACAGAACGGGATGTTAGTTGGACAGACGATAAAAAATCCACCACCATTTGAAGACTTTTATCATTGCTTACAAAATAGACATTATGGAAGACCCCCTCTGCTTCTGTCCGAGTTCCCCTTTTGGCATAAAATTCGTCAGCATGAGAACTCAACTATTTTCGGGCTTGGGACCGAACAGACACGTCTGTGTCTGGCAGCATTAGATCAATAAATAATATTTACAGAATGTACAAAAATGAATAAATAATATTTACAGAATGTACAAATCAATCAACATGGATTAAGTTACATTGACTATTATCAACGCTATATACAGAAATGACATGACCTATATACATATTATTCATCGAACTCAGAAATTTCCGACAGGACAGAGTTTCTGTGGTTGTTACAAGAATCCGAACTGCAATTACACAAACCTGAGCAAGAGAGTCCTGCCTTCTTACACCCACACCTTTTTGTACAAGCACTCTTGCAACCACAACAGATCAGATTCAGTAGGTTATCGGGGGCACATGGCTTTGTGGCTGCAGTCGGTACAAGAAGTCCATTGTCTAGCGACCACCCCCAATCCGTCGGAGGAAGCGAAGTGCCCAGCCATTGTTGGACCTGGAGATAACATCTGTAGACATGTTGTTGTGCAGCATCGCTGCTTGGTGGGAGTGAGGCTAGGTCGATGGGTTTATTCAGTTTAGATTTTGCTACATAACGCTTGTAAGTGACATATCTATATTGGTCGAGAGAGGAAACAGTTTTACTCCCGTATAAGATCAGGAGAAGTTGTTCCCCGGCAGCGGCTACTGCACTTGGTGTACTGTCATCCGCCAAAATTGTGTTGACATACTGTTGTGAGTCGCTAGTAACATCGGAGACAATTGTACTGAATACTTTCTTCTTACCAACTCGAAAGAGTGCAGAAGTAGTGTCACAACCACTTATAGAATGTGCTACAAGGAGGTTGCTTCTATGGTCACCCATTTTGGTTGCTATTTCACTAACTGAAACTAGTAAGTTTGGGGTAATGGAATACATCATGTGAATATTACATCCCGTTTGAACTCGAGAGGTAAGAATGACTAACAAGTCTGTGTCTGTTCCCACAACGACAACATTGTTGTCATCTTGAGAGATGTCAAGTGCAGTTTCGGCTATCAGTACATCAGCATCAGCCTCGGCCTGCTTGGACTGAATATTGATAGCAGATAGCTCCTGCATTAGAAGATCGATCAGTTGGGTTTTGTTCTTGGCATTTGCAAGGAAATCGGATTGGGGTGTGGTGGCTGGTAACTCGGGTGAGATATTGATATCAATGGAATACCTGTCTTTAGATCTACGGGCTTGTTCCATGCCCTTTGTCGACATTGTACAAGCATAACCATCAAAAACAACCACCACGTTCGCCCCAAAATGTCTCACTAGATAATTGGAATATGATGTACATATGTCCTTATATGACGACTGTTTAGGCCATACAACTGCCCTCAATAAAAATCCACCATCTACAACAAGCAGAGAATGTTCTGGGATTTTAGTTTGCTCGGAACCGTATGTTTTGGGGATCTTACCGAGCGTGCTTTTCTGTGTCTTCCTCATTCCCGCAGAATCAAACAATGCTGGTGGTTTCGGGGCGAGTTCATATTTGAGATACTCTTCCATCTCTGCTTGTGACTGAATAACACATGTGATGCGGTTGAACAGAATTGTGGGGTTAATCACTACCTTACTTCCACGGACTTTGATGCTATTTGCCATCGATGCGAAAGACTTCACAGTGTCAACACGTCGTAGTTTGATGCTGTTGAACGTTTTGCTTACAACATTCGATACGCAACATTCACCAATTTTGCGAACTTGGTCACAGTTCACAGTTTCGTCGGCCACAAGCCCGGTCCCTATAGAGACTAATTGTAGTGGATCTCTATTCTGAAAGGGGGAATGCACTCTGAGCCAGTTCAATAATTTGGTGATATCATTGGCATCAGTCAATTGTGAACTTTGACGGAGATCCCGATGTTGTTCGCCATGACCAGTGTGAACATGAACAAAATTTTCGAGAGCATTACATATCGGAAAGCAAACAGGTAGTCCATGTACCCATTTCGCAACAGTGCTATCGGTTATTCCCCTGCCATGTGTGAGACCACCAGGGAGCTTGAACATTCTCATAAAACACTGCTCTATGGTCTGATCAGAATATATCCCGTCCCAGAATTTATCTGAGCGCCTTATGGTAAAGTAACCTTTCTCAGTGAACAACTTCAAATCATCCTGTTGCATTATTTCTGTTAGCTCATTCATCTGCTGCAAATAGAGATGAGAACTTTTTGCGTATGCAAAATGACCACCTGCGTGAAATACTGGAATCATATTGCGAACACAATATGTGTGGAGTTCCCAGTCGCCTGTGCGCTCTGCTCTCAAGAACAACTGGAGAAGACCTATTTGCTCGTAGTATTGTACCCAAAGCCTGTACAATACAAATTTGTTTATGAGTACACATCAAGGGCGTGCACACATTACATGCCAATGCACCTTGAGTGTAGGCGAACACCACATTATGTGATTTAATCGAACATGGAAATTGAAACAATGATGCTATAATACGGTATTTGAATGAGAAAAGTCGATGCCGTTTGAATTTGAGTTTTGGGGGTATGGTTAATATTTCACACGTTTCACCAGTTCATTATGGAATAAATGACTATTGTTATATATCATTATAAAGCCAATGCTTTTCTGCAATTTTTGATATATAATTTAACTCCCAAAGTAGTCGTAGATTTGATTTAATGGACGTTGTGTACCGTTGTGTGTATGAAAACAATAAATTTTTTTTCGTAATTTTGTACATTTTCGTGAATATTTCACCATTGAGTGTGAGGATTGGTACAAAGTTGGCATTTTCTGTTGGGGATATGTATTCTCAATATAATTCAGCACGATATTTATGATTCTCATCCTACTAAGGCGAATAAGAATGAGAAATATGGAGCTGGGTCGAATTTTTTTTAAATTTTTTTTTTTCATCAAAAAAACGCTATAACTAAAAAAGCTCAACTCGGATTCGCGGGGACTTTTCACACTTTATCCGCAATGTGTGTCCCGGAAACATATAAAAAAATCAGCTTTCTCCGATTTTTTTCCTTACTTTCTCATTTTTATGTCTAATGTGCCTGGACTACTGTCAGCAAGTATGGAAAGACCATAAGATGTACACCTTTCGCGATTGTCTCATGTGGTATAACAATCGCTCTGTCCAGCCATTCCTAGAAGCACTAGAGAAACAATTTGCCTTCTACAGAGATCGCGGAATCGATATGATGAAAGATGGAATATGTGTACCCGGACTCACATTGAAGTATTTGTTCAACACTATCGACAAAGACACCCATTTTACCATTTTCAACAAGAAGAACAAAGATTTACATCACCTGGTAAAAGACAACATCGTGGGAGGCCCTTCGATAATTTTCTACTGTCATCAAGAGAAAGGATTAACAAAAATTAGAGCTATCAGGTATGGAAATGAAGCTAAAACGTATGGGGGTGTAGTTGGTTATGACGCCAAGGCACTTTACTTGTGGTGTTTAATGGAAGAGTTGCCAACTGGAATGCACTTAAGAAGACGTAAAGAACATAACTTTAAACCAGAGTATTCTCACAAGTATGGTAGAATGGCGCAGCAGTGGTTGAACTATATCTCCACAAGAGACAGTCTTGAAATCCGGCATCAGTTCAATGGAGAAGAGAAAAAGATTGGAAGGAGACATCTGTCCGTAGACGACTGGTGTAAAGAAACGCAGACGGTGTACTAATTTCACGGCTGCTTCTCGCATGGCCACAACTGTCGACTGAACACAAAAAGAAATGGCGAAGCAATTCTTCTCAGCAATGTTCGAGAAAAACAAATGGAGGATCTTCAAAAAGAGACTATCAAGAACTCCAAATACATTACTGATCAAGGATACAAACTTGTTGAAATTTGGGAATGTCAGTGGTTGAAAATTAGAAAGGACCCTGTGGTAAAACGTTACCTAGAGAAACTTGAGAGCGTTACTCTAACAGGGACAATTAATGAGAGTGAAGTAACGCAGCATGTGATTTCGGATTAGATGAGTGTGACATTCATGTTCCAGACCACCTAAGACACCACTTTGAAGAAATGATACCCATCTTTAGAAATACCACCATCAGTACAGACGACATCGGAGATTATATGAGAACGTTTGTCGAGAAAAACAACGTCATGAACCAGCCGAGAAGAAGTTTGGTCGAGAGTTATCATGCGAAGAAGATATTACTTGCAACGCCACTCCTGAAATGGTACCTCGATCGCGGCCTCAAGGTGACACAAATTTACCAAGTCATACAGTACGAACCAAAAGCGTGCTTCAAGAAATTTGGAGAAGAGGTATGACAGGCCCGAAGAGATGATGATCGGAACCCAGATAATGGAATAGATGCTGACACCATGAAACTCCTTGGAAACAGTGGATACAGAAGACGGTAACAAACAAAGAAAAACACAGAAATATTATTTATTGTAATGACGACGAAGGTTCTAGCTTAATAAACAGTGTGCACTTCCGACAAATGAACCCTTTGAGCGAAACACTGAATAAGAACGGGATCGAGCTGAACTTACCACTTCATATCGGCTTCTTTATGTACCAATATGCAAAGATGAAGATGTTGCAGTTTTATTATGATTTCATTGATACCTTTGTGGACAGAAGTGATTTCCAGTACTGCCTCGTGGATATAAATTCTAGATACATCTCATTCTCCAAATCATCTCTGGAAGAAGTGATAAAACCGGAAAAGAAAGAACAGTTTTATGGAAAGTATCATCAATGGCTGCCGTCAGAATCATGCGATGAGCACAGAGAAGACTTTGTTCAAAACAAGCTTAGAGGCGATATATGGCCAGCTAAGGGCCGTGCTGCAGCAATCGGAAAGCATTTGATAAAAGAACACCTGGCCTTTTCAAGGTCGAATGGAGCGGAGATGGAATCGTGGGTCTCTGTAGCAAAACCAACAACTGTTTCGGCCCGTGTAACAAGTTCAGATCCAAAGGAATAAATAAACCCCAAAACGATCTGACGAAGAACAAATATCTGCATGTGTTGAAAACGCCGCAGAGTGGAACAGGAGTAAACCGTGGATTTGTGGTGAGCAATAATCACATGAATACTTACAGCCAGATCAAAGATAGACTGCCATATTTTTACTCGTAAAGAAAAGTTCAAGAAGATGGAACCTCGACCAAATCACTGGATATATTGACATTAATGTACTCTGACCATTAGCTGTTTTGTTGCTACACTCTTGATTCATGGATACGTGTTGCACGTCGTTAATCAGTCGTGTATATTTGAAAGCCGCAATCAAATCTTGTTTTGTCAGATGAATGTATATTGTAATATTATTATATTGTACAGAATAAAATGTATTGAATGCTGAAAGGCCTTCTGTTATCTATTATATAGGACGCCTATATAGGAGCCATATAGAAGCCAAATATGAGCCATATAGTAGCCATAAATCCGTTGTGTAGGAGATTGAAAGTAGGAGGCCTAAAGGCTTTTCTGGGATTTAGGAGCCAAACCACACCAGTCCAACATCAGCGCCCCCAATAGTCCCCAAACCAGCTTTTCGTTCAGTCTCCGAAAGTCCCCACTAGCCCCCGAACCAGTCCCCACCAACCCCTCCAAATAAGGCCTTAAATCTCAAACCTTCACAAACGCTCACGTCAATATTTCGGACTGCCAATACCACCCCACCCCCACCCCTTCCCGAAACGGAGTTAATAGGTCAGTAAAAACTTAGGTGATAATAGACCAACAGGCCGTTAATCCTATACTACTGTTCCAAACAACCTAGTATAATACCGCCTGGTCTGGAATTCCACACTTCCTATATCAGTAATGGAATAATACAAAGGTCGATTAGTAGTACCAAGGGCTAACAGGGGACCTACATGGATATAAGTAGTATGTCTCGGGCTTTTGGGGCCTTAGTTGCCGGACCCCGGTGCCGGACCCCGGAAGTGACGTCATGTCACGTGACGTAGTGGCGCCATGTTGTGTTGTCATGGTAACCCGCGTGAGCGGCCATGTTGTGACGTCATCTCCATAGTGATACGTGGTGTGAGTGCGCATGCGCAGCGCGTGTTGTTAGGGTGATACGTGTTTCCGTCGTCCATTTTGTATACTGGAGGCCGCCATCTTGGTTTCTATGGTAGCACGTGATTGCTATGTTACCTAAGGCCTACAATAGGATAGGGGTATGTTCGGTGGGTATGTTCCTTTGTAGAAGAGTAAATCTGATTACCACAAACAACCCGACAATCCCCCAAATCACCAAAATCCACCCAAAATCACCGAAATTGACTTTATTTCCCCAATTTATCAGCTTAGCACGTAGTGCTATAGTACTAAGGGGTACAAGGGGGTGCATTCGATTGAACAGGAGTAATGTTCTGGCTTAGAATTCTCCCAGAATCCCTTTTCGGATCCTTATCCCATGACCTTTTTCCCTATTAAGAATAGCACGTAGTGCTATAGGACAAATTTATCCAGAATTCTCTTCTTCTATCTATATAAGCAACAGTTTTCGTCTATCTGGCCATGTTCCTTTGTTCTAGAGTATACTCCAGTAGCGTAGAAGAGCCTATTAGTTGGAACAGTTTTGCTTATTATTACTATAATTAGCTATTCTAGTCTATTCTTGTTAGTTCTGACCCTATTCCAAGTACTCTCGTTGTTTCCTTTATGTAGATCATTTATATAAATTATAACTAACCAATCAGATTGCTTGATTTCCCATAACCTGTATGCAGAGTTATTTCCCTTCTGTATAACAAAAGCCTATATCCAATGGCAATATCCCATGGAACCCCATTTTTTGCAAAACATCTGTGGCTATGGAATCCCTTTTTTGTCGTATGAGGCCATGAGGGCTATGTAAAAGCCCTCAATGAGTCCTCATTTATTATCCCTCATACCCTCATTGAATTTTGAGGTTATGAGGACCTTGAAAAATCCCTCAATGAGGTATAATTTACTACGACTCTTATCCTCATTTCAGTATTTAACAGGTATATCCTATGGAATCCCATTTTGGAAAACGTCCGTGGAATCCCATTTTGTCGTATGAGGCCATGAGGGCTATGTAAAAGCCCTCAATGAGTCCTCATTTTTTATCCCTCATAGCCTCATTGAATTTTGAGGTTATGAGGACCATTACAAATCCCTCAATGAGGTATAATTTACTACGACTCTTAGCCTCATTTCAGTATTTGAGAATACCTATGGCCTGGTATTGTATTATTCGAGGATACCTATCGAGGATACCTTCTGGAGAATCCCCTTTTTGTCGTATGAGGCCATGAGGGCTATGTAAAAGCCCCCAATGAGTCCTCATTTATTATCCCTCATAGCCTCATTGAATTTTGAGGTTATGAGGACCATTAAAAATCCCTCAATGAGGTATAATTTACTACGACTCTTATCCTCATTTCAGTATTTAACAGCCATATCCCCAGGCACCCCAATTTCGGCACCCCTTTTTGGAAAACATGGCCTTCGGCAATCCTTTTTTGTCGTATGAGGCCATGAGGACCATGAGTAATCCCTCAATGAGGTCTAATGTAGACTTACCAACCGCTTCCATCTTGTCGCCAAAGCTCCACCGCCACTACTGGTCTATGGTCTATCTGTCCTATCATTAGCTTCTACAACAGTATTGTTCCATTGCGGTCTTGTCCCAGTACTATTGACTAAACTACCGTCCATTAATATTGACTTGTATCACTACTTCCTAGCTATACCTTCGCTGAAGCTTTCAAAATGTTCCATCTGATTTCCCCTGTATACATATAAGGCATTCCGTAAGTGGCCCAGTCCGTAAAAATTGGATTCCGTGTTTTTACAACGACACTCGAGGGTATGGAAAGGGTTTGATAACACTTAATGACTACAAGACTCTGAACAGAGACAACCAACCACTACAAAATAACAAAGGTACAGATCCAACATAACCAATTGTGAACATAACAAAGTGAAAGAATGTCAAACTAGTCTGATTGATCGAACAAGTTTGACAGACTGAACAGAACAAAGTGAACAAAGATCCAACACAACTGAGATCGAAGTTATCAAAACAAAGTGACGAAAATCGAACTGAACAGATAGAAGAGAACTGACCCAATGAAGGTATCGAACTTAATTGACCATAACAAATTGAACAAAGTTCTGAACTATAACCCAATGTTAACCCTCTTGAACTGTTTGAATGAACTACAACCCTAATGGAGGTATATATAATTAACCCCCTTGGACTGAATGAATGAACTACAACCCTAATGGAGGTATATATAATTAAAACCCTTGAACTGAATGAATTTTTTGAGTGAACTTTTTATATCTAATATAAATAAACACCCTTTGAACTGAATAATTTTTTAAACTTAATGAAAATATAACGAAGGTGATATGAATTTTTGAACTACAACCTAGTAAACTGAATTCTTCCAATAGGGAATGGGAATACCCTCGAGTGTCGATGTAAAAACACGGAATCCAATTTTTACGGACTGGGCCACTTACGGAATGCCTTATATGTATACAGGGGAAATCAGATGGAACATTTTGAAAGCTTCAGCGAAGGTATAGCTAGGAAGTAGTGATACAAGTCAATATTAATGGACGGTAGTTTAGTCAATAGTACTGGGACAAGACCGCAATGGAACAATACTGTTGTAGAAGCTAATGATAGGACAGATAGACCATAGACCAATAGTGGCGGTGGAGCTTTGGCGACAAGATGGAAGCGGTTGGTAAGTCTACATTAGACCTCATTGAGGGATTACTCATGGTCCTCATGGCCTCATACGACAAAAAAGGGGTGCCGAAGGCCATGTTTTCCAAAAAGGGGTGCCGAAATTGGGGTGCCTGGGGACAAGGCTGTTAAATACTGAAATGAGGATAAGAGTCGTAGTAAATTATACCTCATTGAGGGATTTTTAATGGTCCTCATAACCTCAAAATTCAATGAGGCTATGAGGGATAATAAATGAGGACTCATTGGGGGCTTTTACATAGCCCCCATGGCCTCATACGACAAAAAGGGGATTCTCCAGAAGGTATCCTCGATAGGTATCCTCGAATAATACAATACCAGGCCATAGGTATTCTCAAATACTGAAATGAGGCTAAGAGTCGTAGTAAATTATACCTCATTGAGGGATTTGTAATGGTCCTCATAACCTCAAAATTCAATGAGGCTATGAGGGATAAAAAATGAGGACTCATTGAGGGCTTTTACATAGCCCCCATGGCCTCATACGACAAAATGGGATTCCACGGACGTTTTCCAAAATGGGATTCCATAGGATATACCTGTTAAATACTGAAATGAGGATAAGAGTCGTAGTAAATTATACCTCATTGAGGGATTTTTCAAGTTCCTCATAACCTCAAAATTCAATGAGGGTATGAGGGATAATAAATGAGGACTCATTGAGGGCTTTTACATAGCCCTCATGGCCTCATACGACAAAAAAGGGATTCCATAGCCACAGGTGTTTTGCAAAAAATGGGGTTCCATGGGATATTGCCATTGGATATAGGCTTTTGTTATACAGAAGAGAAATAACTCTGCATACAGGTTATGGGAAATCAAGCAATCTGATTGGTTAGTTATAATTTATATAGATGATCTAGATAAAGGAAACAACGAGAGTACTTGGAATAGGGTCAGAACTAACAAGAATAGACTAGAATAGCTAATTATAGTAATAATAAGCAAAACTGTTCCAACTAATAGGCTCTTCTACGCTACTGGAGTATACTCTAGAACAAAGGAACATGGCCAGATAGACGAAAACTGTTGCTTATATAGATAGAAGCAGAGAATTCTGGATAAATTTGTCCTATAGCACTACGTGCTATTCTTAATAGGGAAAAAGGTCATGGGATAAGGATCCAAAAAGGGATTCTGGGAGAATTCTAAGCCAGAACATTACTCCTGTTCAATCGAATGCACCCCCTTGTACCCCTTAGTACTATAGCACTACGTGCTAAGCTGATAAATTGGGGAAATAAAGTCAATTTCGGTGATTTTGGGTGGATTTTGGTGATTTGGGGGATTGTCGGGTTGTTTGTGGTAATCAGATTTACTCTTCTACAAAGGAACATACCCACCGAACATACCCCTATCCTATTGTAGGCCTTAGGTAACATAGCAATCACGTGCTACCATAGAAACCAAGATGGCGGCCTCCAGTATACAAAATGGACGACGGAAACACGTATCACCCTAACAACACGCGCTGCGCATGCGCACTCACACCACGTATCACTATGGAGATGACGTCACAACATGGCCGCTCACGCGGGTTACCATTACAACACAACATGGCGCCACTACGTCACGTGTCATGACGTCACTTCCGGGGTCCGGCACCGGGGTCCGGCAACTAAGGCCCCAAAAGCCCGAGACATACTACTGATATATACGACTACTACCATACCCCCCCCCCCCCACACACACACACAATTACGAGACGCCCGACACCCCGACTCGAACAACGTTATGTCAAATTTTATAGTGGACAACAGCAGTGGTTAACGTGTCTATGACGTCGCGTGCGCATCATGACGTCACGACGTCAATAGCAACGACAACCGTTTCGTGGAGAAAAACTTTCAAGAAAACTCACCTTCTTCAATTTTCCATCACATACCCATACTATATATACCCATAGCCCTGGGTGTACATATATCACTATATATACTATAGCATACTATATATGCTATACATGTTCCATTTGCCGGATCTAGCTGGATGGAGCCGATATTTTGCAACGAAAAGGTTGCTCCGGCAAACGGCTCCGATTCCTATGAAAATTTAGCACTAGTTGCTCCGACAAAGCTCCGGGTAATGGGAGACGATCGGGTACATGCTATGCTACTTATATAGGTTAATGTGTGAAACTAATTCCATAAAAATATAAAAATATATGTTCCCTTTATGGACACCTGAGGCGGGCACCCCCCCCCCCCCCCCCCCCACAACCGACCCTCTCTGGATTCGCCACTAGTTGAGTGTTTCATTTATCACCTCCGATGACGTAGGTTGTCCGATATGATAATGTTTCCAAGTTTTGATTTCTTGTTAATGTATACATATAATGTCAAATTTAGTTTATTAAGGATCCGAGGGCGTTTCTGCTTTTTTTTTAGATCACAGCGAAAAGAAAACCCTGTCAGAAACACTCCCAGCATAAACCGACTCCAAACACCTGACAGTACAACTTCCAAACCTGTTCATTCTTCTGCGCCCGTTCACACGGATTCAACTTTTTGCAATTGTGAATGTACTTTCAGATTAACTGGATCATATTTTTAGCTGCTTCAAGTATAATATGTAGTTAGCGAGCAGTTTTTGTCGGTCATTTTGCGTCACAGTGAAGAAAAATAACAATTTACACACAGGTTTCAGTGATTGGCCTTAGGTTTATTGGGAATCGTGATTAATCTTGAACACATGCTCCAGATATTCACTGTTATTTCTCCTGCCAAACCATTTTAACTCTTCCGCAGCATTGCAGATTTTGCAGAATGATTGCAATAATTGAATAAATCCTGGTATACGGGTCTGCATGAGATAACACGCTCGAGGATATAGGGGGTAATAGGGGATTACGTGACCCCGTCCCGAAAATCCTAAAGGCGGAAATATATTTTTTCGACATGGTACATCCACAGGACGTATTGTACCAAAACAATTATATTACGGCCTTTGGGCCGAGGTTTGGACTTGATAAACATGGGTTAAGCACCCCCTCCCCCCCCCCCCCGTAATACTAGAGAAAACCAGCTGAATTTCATTCCATGCATTAAAATTTGCTCATTTAAATTCCCCGAAAAGAGCATTGAGGCTACAGATTCACTCCCATGGGCTTGGATTTTCAAAACATTACCTAGGGGAGG
Organism: Pictodentalium vernedei; assembly: GCA_031216915.1. Classification (NCBI taxonomy): domain Eukaryota; kingdom Metazoa; phylum Mollusca; class Scaphopoda; order Dentaliida; family Dentaliidae; genus Pictodentalium; species Pictodentalium vernedei. Next base: position 371,783,286 of record CM062294.1, on the reverse strand, counting down.
CCCCCCTGGGCCCCAGCAACGAGATAGTACACCCGTCTCCTGCATCCCAGCTTTTGTTTGTGGCAGTCGCGGGTGACCTTTGGTTACCGATTGTCCAAAAACCGAAACTATTACACACTCTGAAAAATTCCTGGCTACACTCCTGCATGCTGATGGTTTCGAGGGTAGTAATGGGCCCCACCCTGCGTACACCCGACCCTGCGCTGAGTGCACCTGATTTTACTTTTTCAATGTTAACTCAGTGGAAAGATTGGGCCCACGCTGGATGCACTCCGCAAACACCGGGACTTCAGGAATTTGGATATTTTAATTTTATCTCACTTTTAAGGTACACTTTACGAACACTGGGAATCAAAGACTAAGTGTTCGCGAAGTCTACGTCCCATGTATAGGATTAATACTGTGTATCCAGAACGGGGACTTTTTTTACCCTGCGAACCCTGATAGTATCTTCCATGCCAGTTCAATGGCAGCAGTTGGTATATTCCAGATTCATTATTTGGGGTAGACCAATTAATATTTTCAATGTTCAGCCCTGGGGCTGCCTAATATACACATTCAATTATTAGTTATACTACTTAATGAAATTATAACGTATCATGTTCCTGTGAGGAAAAACCGGCCTCGTGTTTAAAGGGTTAAAGCTTATCTTTTAATTTTAGCATGTATTTGTGACACGCACACAACTTATAACTGTTGATCAATACAACTTCACTGGTTAATCTTCAAGTATATTTTGCCACAACACTAAAGATGCTTGAAATATACTACTCAAAGTTTGCTAAGTACCAAGTTTATCCAACTACCTGTTTTACGTTTCAGTTGAGATATTGTAATGAAAAGTGTATATATTTTTTATTTAATTATATCTTTAATGATTTAAGTACAGAAATTAAGATTTTATTTGTGTTTGGCATTATTTTTTAGCTTTTGAATACGATAACCATGGAAAATGGATATTATTAGTAAAAGAGGAAATATTTCAGTTTGCCAAAAAGTTGAAGGAGCGAACTGGTAGGAGTTCAATATCGAGTATGAGACCCATTACTGTTGATTACAGCTTGACAACGCCTTCTCATGCTCCCAATCAGGTTCCTTGTGGTCTTTTGTGGGATGTTGTTCCATTTTGGACCAGCATGGCACCAAGCTCCTGAACATTTCTTGGCTGGACTGGACGGGCTGAAATCGCAAGCTGCAACTCATTCCAGACATGTTCGATTGGATTGAGGTCAGGGGACCTTGCTGGCCAGTCCATAAGCTCAATCCCCTCCCTCTGTCGGTACTCCCCGACAGCATGGGCAACATAAGGACGGAAAGTATCGTCCATCAGAATGAATCTATCACCCAATGCACCTGCATACAATCTGACGTGGACATCCAGGTTTTCAGAAATATACCGTTGTGCAGTCAATCTACCACGTTCAAGGACACAGAGCTCTGTACGTCCATCCCTGCTGATGCCGCCTCAGACCATGATTGACCCTCCACCATAGCACTCATGCTCATCAATGTTGTCTGCATGTAATGGCTCTCCTGGTCTTCTCCATACCCTAGAACGCCTATCTGTGTGATCTAGGCAGTACCTTGACTCATCTGTAAAATAGACAAGTCGCCAATCTTCTCAGGTACATCCAACGTGGTCCATTACCCATTCATATCGTGCCTGGTGGTGGATCTGGTACAGCGGAATGCGAATACATGGTCTTCTCGATCGGAGACCACCTTCGTGCAACCTTGCCCGGATAGTCTGCGTCGAAACATTTACCCCGGATGCTTTCTGAATGTCACTGCGAAGCTGGGTTGCTGTGGCAAAGGGGTTCCTACGGGCTTGAATGATCAAAAACCGGTCTTAAGCTGCAGATGTTACCCTATCTCTGCCATCACCATGCCGTCTTACTGGTGTGCCATACTGCTGAAATCTTGCCCAGGCTCTGGTGATCACCGTATGGTGCACACTGAGGGCTTCACCAACCTGACGATGGGTAGCCCCTTGCTCCACCATCCCTACAGCCCGCCACATTTCTGCTTCAGATAAATGTCTTCTTACATTTGCATTTGCCATATTCAATCATTAAATCACATAGGTTTGTGTTGAAATGAAGATTGAATACCCTACACATGTTATGTACATATAGACAGTACACGAAAACATCATGAACATCAAGGGGTACATGCTTTCTATGACTGTCACGAAAAGTCTGCCTGTCAAGAGAGCGAATGTAAACACTGGGGACCATCTCAATACATTCCCCAATCATATCCACCAAAAATATAGCAAGTATGTCACAAGCAAATTTCACAATGATGTGTCAAATATTTGGTGCTTAGCAAACTTTGAGTAGTATATTATCAGTGCAACACAACTCTGTATGTAGTCACGAAGCATGAGAAATTACATGGCTGATAATTATCGTCACTGGAAAAGATTTATTTGAGGAAAAGTTAGCTCTCTTCAATTTCCTAAAGCTGTCAGTAAAATTAACACTATAGGTATATGGAAATTTCATATAAAGATTTCAATTTCGATATATTAGCGAATTTTATGTCATCAATGTATGCATCATTTCACAACCTTCTGGCTTTTTCCTGCAGAGAAGTATAAAAATACAGAAGCTGACTTTTTACAGTTTCTCTGTTGAAACTCCCCTTAAAATAAATAAAAAAAACCACAGAGTTTTCACCATCTTTTGATGTTCTGTAACTTATTTCTGTTCATTATATCAACAACGTGCGCATCGGGACATATAATACATACATTGCCCTTTCTATTAATATACAAGTCGGGGGGGGGGGGGGAAGTTTGCTATTTTTTTCCCGTGAAGAATAAAAACACACTCGCTAAACAATTAACCAAAGTGCGAGGGCAGTCTGTTGTTTTCGTTTATTAACAGAAACAAAAGAAACTTGGCTTAATTTTGTACTGTTGTCAAAGGTGTTTTCTCAGCAATTACTTGCTTCTAAATTTTACCTTCCATGCGCGACTAATAATTTCAAGGGAGATAACTTTATCGAAAGCCCATTTTCATGACGGTATAGCTCAGGGATGACTGGTGGCTTTTAATTAAATTTAATGGGCTACTTGTGTTGTCGGTGTCGTCTCGTTATGCCGATGTGCTTAAATAAACATACCGAGATCGGGATTTGTGAAAGGTGCTAATTACTTTTACTGGTCACTTTTACCCAGGATTTTAGATGAGAAAAAATTACAAATAACGAACATTAAACACTGCATGAAACATGGGCATTAATTAAATACTCTCAAAAAGGACTGGCCTTGGCCACGGCATCTAAAAATTGTAAAATGTTCATTCTACTTTCTCTGTATTCTCTTTGGTAATGCCGGATGAAATGTTCAATTTTTCGGTACTTTTTTCGTCGTGGGCAAACTTTACCACCGGCACGGAGTTGAAGTATTGTTGCTTCTGTGTAAGCCTGTTCCTGTTGAATAAAACTCACAACAGAGTACAAATTTGGATTACTTCCGTTGATTATTTTCTTCAATTTAGAATGCCATCCCTCCACGTGGTTTGTTGTTTTTGGGCCTTTTGTCTCAGAATGATTCCATATATTTTGATTAACTCCTTCAACCCAGAATGAAGTTACATAGTCTGTGAACTTTACCACTCGCTGGTCAACATCCCCAGTATTTAATTCTTCTTCCCATGCACTCAGTACTTCAAACCAAGCATCGCTGACTTCTGGCACTGCCACAAATGGAAGAGCTATGGCTCGTCGAACTAATGTTCTGACTGCTGTGTCGTCTTTGTATTCATTTCTAAGGCTGCACTTGCCTGATGCAAAGCGATAAACCGCTTGACTGTAGTGGAAGTAACATCCCTTTACCGTTGTTGTTGGAAAGATGAGCTGCGCAGCATTCTGAGCAGCAATTTCAAAATCCATAAAAATCTGAGAAGGCTGGAGGGTCACACCTGCATCTTGACATTCATTTGAGATAAGTTCAAAGAATCTAACGTAAGTTGACTGCTGCTTTTCTGGTAGAAATCCATACACAAGTGGGAACATTTTATTGTCAGCAAAAAGAAAGTTGTCTCCTGCTGTTGTTTTCTGGAACATTTCTGGTAGAAGTATATCAGAATGAGATTTTGGAAGAGCTGGCCTTGTTTTTGCTAGGGATCGGTAAAGAGCTGATCGTACACTGTAGAAAGTTGGAATTTTAGCAATGATCACTGGGTCAGTTTCATCTCCTCTTAAAGATCCAACTAAGTCCTGGTAGATAGATGATACAGATTTAGAATCACGACGAACTGTTTTCTTCAGATCTGCTAACACGGCATCTGCACAGATTTTTGGTAAGTCCGGAAGATGATTATGTGTGCCCATAGGCGAACTAATAATGTAATCTCTTGTGTTTACTGTGGCTCCGCAACCGCGTTCACTACACACCCAGTGGATATTTGGTGGCTTCTGTGACTTTATTCGGAACTTAAAGTCATTGTAAACTAGATTTCTACCTCCTCTGTTATTAGGAATGAACATAACTGAAACTTGTTGACTTGCCATGACTGCGAGAACTATGTATGAGAGGGACTATGGAGATGTTCCTTTTTAAACCTTTTCCATGATCCCTGTTGACCCTGACGGGTATTAACGTCCCGTATTCAACAATATGGAGATGTTCTTTTTTAAACCGCCTCCATGACTCCTGTTCACCCTGACATGTATTCACATCCCGTATTCACTAAGAAAAAAAAAACGACTAAAATTCTGGGTAAAAGTGACCAGTAAAAGTAATTAGCACCTCTCACTAATCTCAACCTCGGTATGTTTATTTAAGCACATCGGCATAACGAGACTAAACCGTGTTGTCAGTCATGCACCAGGCTTGTGTACCCCGAATCTCTGGTAACTACCCCGGATCCCCAGCCCTCTCGTGAAAATCAGCACTGAGAGTTCCTTCTCGTTTTCTTTCAAACTATCTGAAACTATGGCTTTTTATACACTCATTGGCTGCAGATAACGAGATCAAACGTTAAGAGAAAAAATTGGGCAACTTTCTGGAGATCCAAGGTTAAAATGTGCCGAGCTAACATCTAAAGGTTCAAAATTAAGAACTATTGCAATACTCGCTTACAGAAGAGATGAACGATCTGAACTTCTCGGTTATTACAGAATATTACATTTATACTCTTTTAAGATACCGATGCTCGCGATTAACTGTGCAAGGTGATACCTTTTAATTTTCTCATCATTCTTCTTGTATGATGATAGCCTTCATTTTCTCAAGATTTTCTTTGTTTGAGAGAAGCCGGATGCAGAAATAAGCAACACCTGTGTGTTTCAACATATGCCATGATGCTACCAGTGAAACCCAAAATAAGACTGAATCCAGTGGCGATGAAAACGAAACGAGTAATGGGGTAGGTGATGTGGTGGCCATTGTGGCCTCTATTACTAATTGTGTCTATTGTCTAAAAATGTTAAGAAACAATATTAATTGTTAATAGTTCCCTCTCCATTTCTCGATATGTTTACACTGCTCCCTTTCGACAAAGCATTACATATAACTTTGCATTCATTTATGTTTCTAGTTTTGTATGAATTAAATTCATAAGCTGAAAGTTTATAGTTTCTTTGGGACTAATTTCTATCGTCGTTACTACTGGTACATGGATCCACTTCACACTCATCGCATACTTTGATTTTTTCCCGTGACTTCGTTTATTGTCTTTCATACAGCTAAGAGTTCATAGCATATTTACAATACTGTGCCCATGCATCAGATTTTTACGCACTGCCTTCTGGATTCAATACCCCCCGCCCAGGCTCTCAGGCCACCAGTCTAATTCCGTAAGGAATCCGATGCTGTTATGGCCTGTTTGTTTACCGGCTTTTCGTGCAGTTTGCGAGTAGACAACCGTTGATGAAAAGCGATGTCCTTTCACTCACAAAGATATACAGATATTTTTTCGTGCTCCATTTATAAAATATTCCAACCAAACAGTATTCACTTAACCCTTTACCCAACGAATCGACCGCATCCGCCACGTAATATGCAAATTCAGCAGTTGAAAAAATATTATTTTTCCAAAAATTTCAACAAAACCATATCATGTGACTCCTCGTTGGAACGAACTCGTCGAGCTCGTTCCAACAAAGGGCCACATGATATGGTTTTGTTGAAATTTTTGGAAAAATTACAAAAATTGATATTTAAAATAATAAATTTTGATATCGTCTGCGTTGGGTAAAGAGTTAACATTGGCGACATCAAGATATTAACACAATTAGTGGAACTTCGCGTCGTAATAATAAAACTTGAGCCGTGGTGAGTCTTCGTCTTTTAGTAAACAAACATATATATAACGATACTCTAAATGTCATCACAGATTCGATCAAACTGAGTCTCCATTGAGAAACATTCCTTACGCTGATTAAAAAAAATGATTGTTTATGGTATTTTTAGAATCAATCGGTTGTAATATTTCAGCTGATCGGAAAAGCGAACCGCAATATACCAGACGAGCGAATCAAAACATAGGCGATGGACTATTTATGAGCTACAGTGGTTCCAGGCCATAACAACGTCAAATTCGTTACAGAACTTGACTGGTGGCTTGAGAGGTTGACCCTCACCCCGCCGTCTATGGTTATCGCAAAACAAGAGTTTAACTTCACTTCAACGCCATGTGCCACTCAATTTGTTAATCTTCACCACACGCTGTCGAAGGATAAATTCTTACACCAACAATCTCATCAACAAATTAATGTCCAGCACAAATAATCCTCGAATTCCTGTGTCGGAAACCAGGCTTTGTCGTTACTGTGGGGGAAATTCTCATTTTAAGTGCTTCTCTTGAACTTGGCCGCTTAGATCTATCTTAATTCAAGTTCCTTTGAAAGTCTCGAATTTCGGTATATCCTGACATTCGGTGACAGGCTAGATGCGTAATGTGGTAGGTGTCCAGAACATGTGCGATGTATTGTTTTTACGACAATTACCTATTAACTGGCCATAATTACACAGATAATGACTTCAGGAGAACACTGGCTTCGATTACGTGTAATCTCTTACCGCACATCCCATGATGGCGTTAAACAAAAACGCGGTAATGGACATACAATTCCATCCTTAAGTAGCAGCGCATGACTTATCGCTGGTCTGTTTAAGTGACAAATCGGTTTTCGGTGGCCGTCATATACCTATTTTTATGCTTTACATTTAGCTCGGATGAGAAAGATTATTAAAAATATATACACTTTTAATAAACAAAAATCGAAAATCCAACCTATCACCTTGACATCCTGTTCGACCTCTACATGTTTGCTTCACTCAACACTCGTAGCTATATATGCTATTTGTCCTTCGGCGGACCACTGATTACAACCGATCCTTATAAGTCTCAAGACTGATATTCTGTACAACATACTATCTAGTAAGAGCCTTCTTCAGACGTTCCTCTGGGGCTAGTGAGTCACTGACTGACCACATGAGCTTCCAACCCGATATTTATACATTAAATATCCAGTTTATATTCATTAGTATCGAAACCTAACACCTCATCCAATATAAATATGATTTTAAGGAACTTTCCTTTAATTTTAGCACGTTTGATAGAATCTCTGCACGTTAATGGTGTTCTGGGGTGTCCTATAATTAGCTGCGCTGTTTGGATAATACACAATTCCTGTTAAAAAACAGACACCTTCCAAAGACAAGAATCTACTTTTAATTTCAACTGTTGACCTGTTTTACATGTTAGGATTATGTCTCTTCGCACACATAAGTCTCCAAAACAGACGGTGATTTGAACAACGTAACACCAACAGTTCGGTTATATATGACTTTTAAAATTCAAATTTCCCCTATTACCTGCCATCTTATCGAAATTATGAGATTTAATATAGTTTCTGATAAACGCTAAATTACTTTATTTATTTATGTCCGCTTAATGTTGCCATGCGACTCTAAGACTTGATTGACATAAATAATTTAAGCTCCCATACACGACAACTCTTATTTCTCAGCTTCACAACCTACGTTGCTTTTTACAGTTATTTGCTGTTATTTGTCATAAATATGAGAACATTAAAAATTTACCTCGAGATATTTCCAAAAATAAAGAAATCTTGCCTTGACATCTCTGGACTTTTTGTCGCCGAATGCCCAGTTCTTTTCAAGAGAAACATTAAAATGTAAATTCTTTCTCTTTTTATAATTACTGGAATACGTCACTTGTATTCCAGATGCATTCAAAATTTGTTTTTTTATTCTCAACAGAACTAATTTTATTGTAGAACACTTATACCATTTACAGCTTTGTAAAGTTGAAGGCATGCATTGGCAATGTTATGCCAAATGCAGCAGTTACAATTGCAAGCCTGTACAAAGAAATACAAACCATATTGAGTGTGTGACTTAGCACATAACTGTATTTCGTCCCTTGAGTGCAACAGCATTGCAGATAACGCCTTGTTGCATTCAAGTGACGACTTCCACTCAGAAAAATCCAGGTTCTCCATAGTTATTTTGTAATACCCGGGCTACTGGAATTGGTTATGAAAGCCTAAATAAGTGAACACGTGACCTGTAACATTTGACACCCAAAGTTGTGTGTAGAATTAACCCTTTACCCAACGAATCGCCCGCATCCGCCCGCATCCGCCCGCATCCGCCCGCATCCGCCCGCGTAATATGCAAATTCAGCAGTTGAAAAAATATTATTTTTCCAAAATTTCAACAAAACCATATCATGTGACCCTTCGTTGGAACGAGCTCGTCGAGCTCGTTGCAACGAGGGGTCACATGATATGGTTTTGTTGAATTTTTTTTTAAAATTTGAAAAAATGATACTTTAAATAATAAATTTTGATATCGTCTGCGTTGGGTAAAGGGTTAAATAGGGCTGTTAGGCTGATTGATTCAATATCATGTTGACTTTGAAACTATTAATTAAATTTTTTTGCTCCACTTTAGGAAGGATTAAAAAGTTTGTAATTTTGTGCTGGAATTTGTGAGAATCTCTCAAAAAGATGAGGCATGAAAAAAAGTGTAAAGGTCATTCAGTTCGAGACCATACGGTAGTAGGGAAAATTCGAAATTTAAATTGAAATTTGATGTGGGACCATCTATTTTTTCCAGTTTATTTATTTCAAGAGATGTTGTACTTTGTGGATGGAGAGGTGATTTCAAAACAACTTGGTGTGTTGTGTAGAGAGTGAAAGGTTAGCACTGTGGTCAATAGGATTTTTTAGGCTTTCATAACCAATACCTATAACATTGATTTTTAATAGCCTCCCCTTCTCATTTGGTTGCCGAGTACCAAAGTGTCAGTTTATCATTAAGTGCGAGAGTTGCAGTCCCTGCTTCGAGCGCCATCTGAAAATATCGTCTGTCAAACTGGACGTTGTGTACTGAGGCGTACTGCACGTCGACGGTGCACTTGTCTTCAACCAATGCTAACCCTGCTTGTGTGGAGTTAGTATGTTGGGGAGCTGACACACCAATAAATAAATAAATAAATAAATAAATAAATAAATAAATAAATAAATAAATAAATAAATAATTTACAAAGATCTGTCAAAAATCAAATTGCTAAGAAATTATTGTTTTGACAAATAAAATTTTGACGCTCGCTGAATAGATTCTTATATCCAAGAGAAACAAAATATTGTCCTTTGATCTTATTCTTTAGGCGCAGTCTTTCTTATTTTTGAAAAATATTCAGTGGTCAAGAAATTCGGTCTTTGACAAACAAAATATTGAATTCGTAGTACAGAAAACAAACTATAGACCTGTGACCATGACCTTGGATTTATACACTTTATTATGATACACGAATTATCGCCAACTCATAATAAACAAGCCTCTAAGCTTTTGTAGAAAAATATTCAGTGGTCAAGAAATTATGTCCCAGTCAAACACAAGCTAGGATTATAATAGCCCAGAGAAACAAACTATTGTCTGGCGACCTTGCCCTTTGGAGTACATACATTTTTCACATAACACACATCTACACGAAATTTATATCTCGGACAAACAAAATGATGACGATGGATGGACGATGCATGGACAATATCAGAAAAGTTCCGTTCATTTTGGCTGAACGGAGATAAAATGTACATTGTTATATAATCTTTTTAAATTGTTGACTTGGGTTATAGTGTGCACACACTGATTGATACATAAACACCGTTTGCACATGCCCTTACTTACTTGTCCAGAATCCAATATTTGTTTATTGGTATTTATGGTCACATATTTCTGCACAATGGCTAATCATGACCGAGAGGATCAGATAAGGAAATTAGATTTGCATGCACTAGCAACTAAGTATATATGGTATTTATCTATTGGTGTCCGAAAGAAAAAGAACAATTACTCATTGAGCATAATATATCAAAATCAACATTTTCGGGCTTTCCTCGACGGTGTTTTTTCACACCACTCTTAAGGGGGGGGGGGGGGGGGGGGGGGGGTAATAGATCCGCGCATCTGACCGCAATATTTCAATCATTTTTCTCAACTAACGTTCTTTCAAATAACACTCACCTCTAATACAGGACACCACGAGAATTTGTAAACGCTTAATTCTGTGTTTTCCAATTGTGTAGATATTGGAGATGGGGGTGGGGGCAAGTCTGGAAATAAGCGGTCTGTCTTTTGCAGAATGAGGTCCACAGAGGGTGAATTTGCTGATGCTATCCCATACAGTGGGCCAATTTATCCTTTGGGTACCTCTTTCTGTTTAAGCCTGAGACCTTGGTTCAGATTGAGATTCAAAGGGGGTAAATTTAGTGATGCTACCCTGTTGTGCTTATTTCCAGGCTTGGTGGGGTGGGGTGGGAAGTGTGCATCAACCAATGATTTTGTTGGACATTTTCAGTATAGCGTCTATCAGAAATTGAGCTGTCAAAATGTTATGGTTCCGCCACTGCAAAACTCTATCTATCTATGGTACTGTGGTGGCTCTTACATTTTTTTATTGGGGGGGGGGGGGTGGAGGCAGAGGTGAGGGGCTTGATGATACTCCAACGGGAAACATTCTTGAAGGTACACCTGAAACTCTCTCTCTCTCTCTCTCTCTCTCTCTCTCTCTCTCTCTCTCTCTCTCTCTCTCTATCTATCTATCTATCTCTCTCTCTCTCTTTCTGCTTGTGTTACGTTATCATTAATCCCAGGTGGAAATTTCATTCCAATTCATTCCAAGGATGGCCTAACTCTCTAGGGATCGTAGTTTAATTACGAGTACAGATCTTATTATGCGAACGAGTGTTCTGTTGTTGAACACAGACTTTCGGTTAATAGAGGGTAAACAATAGTTAGCAGACATTAAGAGTATTGTTGACCGCTTAAATAACATAGCATGGACATGCTTTAATGTCATTCTATCATTTTAGATTTTGTAATTTGTTCGATCGATTGACAACGTTCTGAACTTTTTGTTTTGTGCGTTGTGGTTTGTTGGATGCATTTTGCACCTCTACCACGTCGCACGACTCTTTCTACGCTATTTGCAGTGCACTTGAATTCCTCCAATACGTGATATGTAAACGATATCTAATGATTCACGATTTTAAATTTAAATTTCTGAACAGAGCTCGCCTGTGCCGGGGTTTATGAGGTCTTAGATCGTTTTTTAATAAACGTATTTCAGGAATGTCATATGAAATCACGACGAATTCAAGATTCTTTTCATTAATATGCAATTTTCCGTTTACCCGATGTGACGAGCAAAGCCAATCTACGTTATTGATAAAGAGATCACCAACCACCAACCAAATTTTATTATTTTTTTCTATTTTTGCCTGGAAAACATAGCTTACATTCTAAATTCGGTTGGACTGAAAATCAAACCCAATTGGGTTCATATTCATTCAACCCAGTTGATTTGGGTTATTCTTTACTCCAACTGATTTTAGAGTATAACTCCCCATTGGTACGAGGTCGTCAAGTGTAAATGATACTAAAGTATTAGTAAATTCTACTAGTGAAACTGGTATATTTTACCGGTTTCGGTAAGTAAGACTAAAATCCTAGCCCTCTGATTGGACATGTGTACGACTCCAGTAGCATGTGTTACCGTTTAACGTCACCACGAGAAATATTTTAAATAAGGTTGCCCGTTTTGCAATTACTTCATCGGCGGAGTGACTTGCAAGCCGCTTCATGTTTCTTGATTTTTCACACGTGAATCAGACGGTGTTGTGAACGGAAGTATTGTTTAAATTACAAACCAGTTTACATTTGGAACTAAGATGGAGTAACCTCTACCTTTATCCGATTTATTGATCATTTATCCAGTGACGTCGTTTGGTGCAGGAGATGTTTATTTACTAAACATCTTGTTAAAAGTTGCCATTTGCTTTTCAAGACGTTGGTTTTGGGCTATGGGTAGGGTCTTATTGGAACATATACATTATTGTGATGTAATGACGGCAACATGACCTGAGGTTTGCGGCTCGGAGCGTATGTTCAACCGAGCAGCAAACCTCAGACCATGCTTCCGTCAATTCATCACAAAAGCTAAAAAGCCACAAAGGTATTAGTCAATTTTACTTGGCCTCTAGTATTTGAATGAATAGTAAAATTTATTGCTGCGTGCTGTAGACTTGGTGAGCTTTTTCAGTGTTTTTGTCCATCTCTGCTAAAAGTGTCGTCTGCTCATATCCTACGATGAAAAAGCACCTTGTCCTCGGTTCGAAATAGCAAATTACTGCTTTCTCACTTTTGGTATGCACAATACCCGTGAATTAGCGTGTTATTCTTTATGAAATAATTATGTAAGCACATTCGTGGACGTAAGTTAGGCAAACCAAATCTTAGACGAACCAACGCCCGACTACATTCACGTTGGTGCCAAACCCCGTGCTGCTCAAAGTTATCACTGTAGGTTACGTCTGCGCTGTAGTGGTAGTAACGCTCATGCACTTGTATGGTAACCATCTCTTAACGTCTCCTCTTTGTCAGTGTGTTGACTTGGAGACAACTGAACATTTTCCCCTGTACTTCCCAAACTATGCAGGTGCACGTAACTTAACAATTAATAACCTGCTGTTTACTTTTGAACTCTCTATGATTTTGTTTAGGTCTGAACGACTAAGCAACAACCGAAAACGTTCTGGTCTTCGGAGTAGTGCAGGATTTTATCATACAGAGTGGACGTTTCAATTGAGCTGTAGTGCACGCGTAACCATATAACCATAAGTGTAAGTTAATGATTAGATGCACATGTGGGTCCAAGCTTACTTTATTCGGCTATTTTATTCGGTTATTGTCGCCCTTGTAGTTCGGCCACTATTCGTACGTTGGACAACAGCTTTCCAGGCAACAATGAACTCATTGTGGACTGTCCGATATCTGTGCGTGGGCAGTTCCTCTGCAATAATACTACCTTGCCAGGGTTATTATTGGATACCTGCGAGTTGCATCCGCTGTCGGAACTGTCCGTGTATGGATTTGGGTCGGTCTATTACAGTATTACATTTTTATTTTCTCAACATTTTTTCCAATTACATGGAGTGAAGTTGCCTAATTTGATACAAAAAAAACATGAAAATAATACAAGCACATGTCCGGAAGAAGGGAGTAAACATATTCATAGGGGAAAAACTATATGGGCATTCTCTCTCTCTCCTCCCACCCCTCCCTCTCTCTCTCTCTCTCTCGCTCAGTAGCGGATAGTTTTCAGTCTACGATGATGTTCTTATCAATCAGTGGCTGCGCTCTTGGTGAGAAACACTGCTTTCAAGTTGGTTCCATCTGCAGATTTTGTCTGTTTCTCTATTTCTTTCTATATCTCTTCTTTCTCAATCCATCTCCGACACAGAAGATTAGTTTAAACAATATTTCACTCGGTATTTGCAACCACCTATATATTTTATAATTGTCTGAAATGCTCTCTATATAAGCTCAAAGCTTTCTCCGGAACCTTTCCATTTACAGTGTTGTTTACTTCTGTTTGTCTTGCTATAGTGCTTACTTCTTTATTATAACTTCTGTACAGCTACTGTGATAATAACACCTACTTGTATGTATTATATCATGTTTCTTTCCGAATAAATATTGTTTAAACTAAGTCTTAGGATTAAGTTAGAGGGTAGTGAAGGTTCCTTCTCACCGGCGTAATCTATCCAACTCTTCTTTTATTACGAGTATCCCACTCGTTGATACTGGAATTCGATTATTACGATTATCACACCTATTGATACTACAACCTCATCTGAGTGGTGCTGCCTGTCGAAATTTTTTTACAGCTAATTCGCTCGTTTCAGTTTCAAAAGTACAAAATGCTGTGAAATCGGTTAATCAATTTCTGGATGATAAGTACAGCAAGTTAAGGAACGATAACTTTTTCGAAAGTAATGTTGAATGGTAAAGGTTGCGGTATTTTTTATAAGCATGAGTCAGCAATTTAAGGGGTTTATACAAACAATGTCTGTTCGAAGAAAGGTCTGTTTGGTCAGGTCATATGTCGCTTGTGGTTCAAGCCGTTACAATAAATATCTAGACAGTCAGCTTAAAAGTATGTTGTGGGTACTCATTTGAGATTTCATTCAGCTTTCGCATGTGGGAGAAAGGGTTAGGCGAGGTTCTCAGACGAGTACTTTATAATTGCTGTTTGAGTAAAAAAAAATAAAAGAAAACTATCTAAATAATGTTGTAGTATTGACATAGCTTACAATACAATGAAATGAAAATATTGAGTTTTCCACGCACTGTTATTCATCAATGTAGCCACTCGGCAAACATCACTCCACTTGTTTCTCAAGTTCTCCCGTTCATTTCCGACATAAAGGATTCGACTTGAGTAAACTTGGGGGCAGAATTGCCCTTCGTGTTTTCTTTGCATTTATTTCACTAAGAACATTATATCTTCAATTGACACGATCGAAATTGGCGGCTTGCATTATTGGCTCCACTTTATTAACTGTATATTATTTTCAATAATCGGCGCGCGTTATGTTTGTGTAGGCGCGTAAGATAATTTTTGTTTCATTATAAATTTGTCCATTGGCGACTAAATTCCTATTTATATAATTTCCCTGTATACATTAATAGTTTTTCGTTAGTACACTTCGATTATGCCGTGCATCTTATCTCATTTATCAAAATATTACATTTTAATATTTATATGTAACTATAGTGACATAAAACAAATACGTACTCTAAGCTTGTAAACGCCCTCGGGTTACCAGTGGCGAATCCATAAATTGTTATTAGAGGGAGGGGGACGTGAGAGTCTATCTAAGATTATCGATGGTCCAAGGCGGCTAAATTCCGACGTGAGTGGGGGATTGGGGTCTGTACGCTCCTCGTAATAGAGTGGGATGGCAAATCATGGTCGTTCCCAAAATACCCAAGAGATCAGGGTATTACACCCTGCGAATCTCCAAATCGATTCGAATCGAATCATTCAGAGGATTTCAAATCGAATCGAATCGAATTTCGAACCGAATCTCAGCGCTTTTCAAGTTGTAGATAGTGCACCTTCTTACAATCGAGTATGGAATATTAGTAGTAATGTCAGTATTCACTCAAGTATTGTATTCTACGGCAACTAGTCTGTTTCGGAAAGTACAGTAAAAAGCGAAATGTTCTAAAAGTGGAATCAAAAGTAGTTTCGGAAACGGAACCTTATTGCACTCTTCTTCTTTCATCAGGTCTCCTATACAGAAAACCTGATAACAGATGAAGAGTTCAAGGGGAGACACTTGCTGGGATTTTGAGAATATCTAGACGATTGGAACATTCCGAATCAGCCTGTCTGGAATCAAATCAAATCCAATCATCGGAAGGATTTCAAATCTTCTCAGGGGTCTAGACCCTTAACCTGATATTCCAGGGTATTTTAGGACAATACATGTTATTTCTTGAATCTCAACAAATAATGATTCGAAAACGTGTGGGATAAATACGGTTAGGTCTGGTCGCAGTTTATACTTTAGATCATTTTTTACATATAGTCCTACCCCTCCCCTGCCGTCGTCGCTTCGTGTGTTAGTAAGCAAGTCGTGGTACTCAGTCAGTTGATAAGTCATGTTTTCTGGTACTTTAAATATTTCGGTCAAGCTAATTATGTAGAAGAAGTTTTCGTTTGATTGGGGAATAACCGAACGGTATCTGTTGTGTAATTCTGGTGTTCAACTGATGAGGCAGAGATAAACTGAGATAACAATTTAATAAGGAATCTGGAATTCCAAATGTCTAACTTTAATAAACATTTAACAACTGGACATGTTGGATATCCGAACAATATTACAGCAATAACTCGTGGGATTTCCGAATAAAATGAAGCAGGGTGACGTTTGGAAATCCAAACTATATCTAAACTCTCACTTATGATCGACACTATATATACAATACAATAAATAAATCATGTCACATCAAGCTTTCTGGGCATAAAGATTAAAGTAAACGTACATCGACGTCTTAATCAGATACTTTATTTACTTACTGAATGGAGCTTAAATAAACAATGGGCGAGGGGGGGGGGGGGGGCACTGATTTGAGGCAACTTGTTAACAACTGCTATGAGAGAGGCCTGCTATAACGCGACGAATACAGAAATATGTCAAGTTTGAAACAATTGAAATTAAATTGGACACAATGCGAATAGCATAGATCGTCAATGTAATATCACAAAAGTATTAAATTAGTCTTTTTGTATCGAAAGTCTATTATGCTCTTAATGAGCCCTGGCGATACATATCCATCGCTCGAACACAAACGATAACTTGGCGTGGGGGAGGGGGGGGGGGCGCTGTCAGTTGCGCAACAAAAACAATCGCGAGACTAGACTTTATGATTCTGGAGAATCATGGCTTTTCCCGATGAGATTCCATGATTTTTCATGACCCCACAGTGTCTGATGAATTGTTTTTAACTGTCTCACTGAAGTTCCTTCATTGATGTTATGGGAAAGGTGAATATAGTAGTCTCAAATGACTCAGTTTGATAAAAAAAAATTGTTTAGGTAAAAACCATCATTAACGGTGGAGTGGGTTAATGTCAATATCGTCGTCCAACAAGTTAATGACCGACAAAAGAAGTTATGTTTGTTTGACACATACCCACGTAGTGCTGTGGCTATTTGAAAATGGTCCATTTTATCTCAAATGTATCCAAAATATTGATGTATGGCAGCTTGTAGAGGGTTAACAAGTGCTAACAGGAGTATTCATTCATGCAACTTGTAATGTCACACCAAGAACTGCGAATGGCCATTTTTCTTTAAAATCTACAAGATGTTTTCAGAGAAATCCAGGGAGAACATGAATTTTAAGCTTTTGATGGGTATCATTGTTTATCCAGCCCAAAACGGGTTAAGTGTTGTTTTTTGAATACTCTTATTACTTCCAAAAATAATTCTCAGTGAATTCAACTTCCACTTATTTTGATCTCTCGTCTCAAATTCGGGTTCTGTGGGTATGCAAACACAGCCCATTTTATCAACATTTTGATGTTTGAGAACCTGCATAGGGTTAACAAATGCTTCCAGGAATATTTTGTACATGCAATCTGTAATGTCACACTAAGATCTGAGAATGGCCATTTTTTCTAGAAAATCTACGCGATGTTTTTAGAGAAACCCTCGGATAACATGAATTTTTAACCTTTTGATGGGTATCTTTCTGTAATCAGCCCTAAACGGGTTAATGCTTGATTTTGTGAATACCTTTATTACATACAAAAATGATCATCGGTGAATTCCACTTCCAATGAAGGGGGTTATGTTTATCTCGCAGGTACACATTTGGTGTTATGGTTGCCCAAAGAACAGCCCATTTTCTCCAAATGTCTATGCTTAGCAGACTCTGGAGGGTTAACGAATGCTTACCGAAATATTTTGTCCATGCAACTTGAACTATCACTCCAAGACCTGCAAAAGGTCAATTTTTCATGAAATTTTGTTTTGAGAAATCCACAGAAAACTGGAATTTTAAGCTTTTAAGGGGTATATCTCTTTAACCAGTCAAAAATGGGTTAAGACCTCGATTTTTGAATACACTTACTACTTATAAAAATGTTTCCCTGTCAGTTTTGCGTCCGGTAAAAGAAGTTATGCATCTCTGTTGCATTCCTATTTGATGTTGTTGGTATCCAAAAACAGACTATTTTTTCAAAATGTTCACATTTAGCAGCCCATGGAGGGTTAATAAATGCTTCCCGGAATAATTTATCCTATCAGCTGGTAATATGACACCAAGACCTATCAGTGGCCGTTTTCTCTTGAAAACTCTACCGGATGTTTGTAAAGAAATCCAGGGAAAACATAAATTTTTAAGCTTTTGATGGGTATCACTATTGACAACCACAAAAGGGGTTAACGCTTGGTTTTATGAATACTCTTATTACTTACAAAAATGGCCCTCGATGAATTCCACTTCCAACAAAGGAGGTTATGTTTATTTCTCAGGTACACATAGGGTGCTGTGCGTGTCCAAAAAACAGCCAATTTCAACAAAATTACGATGCTTGGAAGCGTCTAGAGGGTTAATAAACGCTCACCGGAATATTTTGTCCATGCAACTTGTAATATCACACAAAGACCTGCGAGTAGTCAATTTTTCTTGAAAACCTACAGGATGTTTTTAGAGAAATCCACAGAAAATGGGAATTTTAAGATTTTAAGGGGTCTCTCTCTTCAGCCTGTCCAAAATGGGTTAAGACTTCGACTATTGAATACCCTTACTACCTATAAAAATGTTTGCGTATAGATTGTGCGCTCGATAAAGGAAGGCACTTTTCTTTGTGGCGTACCCATTGGGTGCTGTTGGCGTCCAAAAACAGCCCCTTTTATCACAATTTTGAATTTAGCACCCCGTGGAGGGTTAACAAATGTTCACCGCAGTATTTTGTCTGTTTAACTTCTATTGTCACCCCAAGGCCTGGGAGTGACAAATTTGTCTTGAAAATCTACAAGACTCGTTTAGAGAAATCCACGAAAAACATGATTTTTTTTAGCTTTATGGGGGTATTGCTGTTTAACCAGCCCAAAACGGGTTAACGCGTGGTTTTTTGAACACCCTTATCACTTACAAAAATGATCCTCGGTGAATTCCACTTCCAATAAAGGAAGTTATGTTTACCTCTCGGGTATCGTTTGGGTGCTGTGGGGGTCTGAAACCGGCCCATTTCATCAAAATGTCGATGTTTGGCAGCCTGTGGAGGGTTACCATACGCATCGCCTAATATGTCGTGTGTATCAAAGGTCGTGTCATGGGCAGGTCTAGCAATGAAGAATGTTTAAAAAATATCTATAAGACGTGTTTCGAGAAAGTGCCGATAAACCGCAATTTTGGCAGTTTTTTGCCAATTCTGGCGAAATAAAGGTTAAATCGAAAATTCCGCCTTGGTACCTTTTTAGACTTTTTGTCCCTCTATGCGTGTGCCAAATTGTGTGAAAATCGGTTCGAAAATGGCTTCTGAATCGTACGGATAAAAATGTGTGGAAAAAAACAAACAAAAGAAAACTAGACTTTATGATTCTGGAGAATCATGGCTTTTCCCGATTAGATTCCATGATTTTTCTTGATCCCACAGTGTCTGATGTATTGTTTTTAACTGTCTCACTAAAGTTCCTTCATTGATGTTATGAGAAAGGTGAGTTTAGTAGTCTCAAATGACTCGGTTTGGGTTTGATAAAAAAATGTTTAGGTAAAACCCATCATTAATGGTAGAATGGGTTAATATCAATATCAATGTTTCCCTATCAGTTTTGCGTCCCGTAAAAGAAGTTACGTTTCTCTGTGGCATTTCCATTTGATGTTGTTGGTGTCCAAAAACAGACTATTTCCTCAATTTTTTTTACATTTAGCAGCCCATGAAGGGTTAACAAATGCCTACCAGAATAACTGATCCATGCAACTGGTCATATGACACCAAGACCTATCAACGACCATTTTCTCTTGAAAACCCCACAAAATGTTTGTAGAAATCCAGGGAAAACGATTTTTTAAGCTTTTGATGGGTATCCCTGTTAACCTCCCCAACAGGGGTTAACGCTTGGCTTTTTGAATACCTTTATTACTTACAAAAATGGTCCTCTGTGAATTCCACTTCAAACAAAGGAGATTATGTTTATCTCTCATGTATATATTAGGTGCTGTGCGTGTCTGAAAACAGTCCCATGTTAACAACATTACGATGCTTGGCAGCTTG
Source organism: Pictodentalium vernedei (assembly GCA_031216915.1). NCBI lineage: Eukaryota > Metazoa > Mollusca > Scaphopoda > Dentaliida > Dentaliidae > Pictodentalium > Pictodentalium vernedei. Next base: position 371,763,164 of record CM062294.1, on the reverse strand, counting down.
TAGATGGTTAAAAAACGCTCACCGGAGTATTTTGTCCATGCAACTTGTAATGTCACATAAAGACCTACGAATAGTCAATTTGTCTTGAAAACCTTCAAGTTACCGTTAGGGAAATTCACAGAAAATGGGAATTTAAAGCTTTCAAGGGATATCTCTCTTTAGCCTGCCCAAAATGGGTTAAGACGTCGACTTTTGAATACCCTTACTACTTACAAAAATGTTTCCGTATAAATTGTACGCGCGATAAAAGAAGGCACTTTTCTTTGTGGTGTACCCTTTGGGTGCTGTTGGTGTGCAAAAACAACCCATTTTATCGCAATTTTGACCTTTAGCAGACCGGGGAGGGTTAACTAATGCTGACCGGAATATTTTGTTCATGCGACTTGTAATGTCACACCAAGACCTGCAAATAGCCGATTTTTCTTGAAAACCTACAAGATGTTGTTAGAGAAATCCACAGAAAACGGGTATTTTAAGATTTTAATGGGTATCTCTCTTTAACCAGCCCAAAATGGGTTTAGACGTCAAATTTTGAATACCCTTACCACTTTCAAAAATATTTTCCGATCAATTTTGCGTCCGATGAATGAAGGCCCCTTTCTCTATGGTATATCGTTTGGGTACTGTTGGTGTCTAAAAACAGCCCATTTTATCACAATTTTTACGTTTAGCAGCTCGGGGAGGGTTAACTAATGCTGACCGGAATATTTTATCCATGCAACTTGTAATGTCACACCAAGACCTGAGAGTGACCAATTTTTCTTGAAAATCTACAAGACTCGTTTAGAGAAATCCACGGAAAACATGAAGTTTTGAGCGCTTTTGGGGTATTGCTGTTTAACCAGCCAGAAACGGGTTAACACTTGCTTTTCTGAACACCCTTATTACTTACAAAAATTATCCTCGGTGAATTCCACTTCCAATAAAGGAAGTTATGTTTACCTCTCGGGTATCGTTTGGGTGCTGTGGGGGTCTGAAACCGGCCCATTTCATCAAAATTTCGATGTTTGGCAGCCTGTGGAGGGTTACCATATGCATCGCCTAATATGTAGTGTGTATCAAAGGTTGTGACATAGGCAGGTCTAGTAATGGTGAATGTTTAAAAAAAATCCTAAAGACGTGTTTCGAGAAAGTGCCGATAAACCCCAATTTTGGCAGTTCTTTGCCAATTCTGGCGAAATAAGGGTTAAATCGAAAATTCCGCTTCGGTACATTTTTAGATTTTTTGCCACTCTATGCGTGTGCCAAATTGTGTGAAAATCGGTTCGAAAATGGCTTCTGAATCGTACGGACAAAAATGTGTGGAAAAAAAACCCCAAACCCCCCCCCCCCCCCCCCCCCCCAAATTATGAGTCTGGAGAATCATGGCTTTTCCCGATGAGATTCCATGATTTGTCATGACCCCACAGTGTATGATGAATTGCTTTTGACTGTCTCACTGAAGTTCCTTCATTGATGTCATGAAAAAGGTGAGTATAGAAGTCTCAAATGACTCAGTTTGATAAAAAAAAATGGTTTAGGTAAAAACCATCATTAACGGTGGAGAGGGTTAATATCAATATCGTCGTCCAACAAGTTAATGACCGACAAAAGGAGTTATGTTTGTTTGACACATAACCACTGAGTGCTGTATCTATTTGAAAATGGTCCATTTTATCTCAAATGTATCCAAAATATTGATGTCTGGCAGCGTGTTAAGGGTTAACAAGTGTTAACAGGAATATTTATTCATGCAACTTGTAGTTTCACACCAAAAACTGTGAATGGCCATTTTTACTTAAAAATCTACGTGATGTTTTCAGAGAAATCCAGGGAGAACATCAATTTTAAGCTGTTGATGGGTATAATTGTTTATCCAGCCCAAAACGGGTTAAGGGTTGTTTTTCTAATACGCTTATTACTTATAAAAATAATTCTCAGTGAATTCTACTTCCACTTATGTTGATTTTTCCTCTTAACTTTGGGTGCTGCAGGTATGCAAACACAGCCCACTTTTTCAACATTTTGATGTTTGAGAACCAGAATAGGGTTAACAAATGCTTACTGGAATATTTTGTACATGCAACTTGTAATTCACACTGAGATCTGAGAAAGGCCAATTTTTCTTGAAAATCTACGTGATGTTTTAGAGAAATCCTCGGATAACATGAATTTTTAACCTTTTGAGGGGTATTACCCTGTAACCAGCTCCAAACGGGTTAATGCTTGGTTTTATGAATACCTTCATTACTTACAAAAATGATCCTCCGTGAATCCCACTTCCAATGAAGGTGGTTATGTTCATCTCGCAGGTACACATTGGGTGTAATGGGTGGCCAAGTACAGCCCATTTTTCTCAAAATTTGCTGCCTCTGGTGGGTTAACAAACACTTACCGGAATTTTTTGTTCATGCAACTTGTAATGTCACTCCAAGACCTGCAAATGGCCAATTTCTCTTGAATACTTACTAGATTCTTTGAAGAAATCCACAGAAAATGGGAATTTTAAGCTTTTAAGGGGTACATCTACTTAACCGGGCGAAAGTGGGTTAAGATCTCATTTTTTGAATACCCTTACTACTTACTAAAAATTTTCCCTATCAGTTTTTCGTCCGGTAAAAGAAGTTATGTTTCTCTGCAGCATTCCCATTTGATGTTGTTGGTGTCCAAAAACAGACTACTATTTTTCGAAATTTTGATATTTAGCAGCCCATGGAGGGTTAACAAATGCATATCTGAATATTTTGTCCATGCAACTGGTAATGTGACTCTAAGACCTATCCACGGCCATTTTCTCTTGAAACCCTACGAGACGCTTGTAAAGAAATTCAGGGAAAATATGATTTTTTAAGCTTTTGATGGGTATTGCTATTAACCATCCCAAAAGGGGTTAATGCTTGGTTTTTTGAATACCCTTATTACTAACAAATTTGGTCCTCGGTGAATTCCACTTCCAACAAAGTAGATTACGTTTATCTCTCGGGTATGCGTTGGGTGCTGTGCGCATCTGAAAGCAGCCTATTTCAACAAAATTACGATGCTTAGCAACCTGTAGAGGGTTAATAAATGATCACCGGAATATTTTGTCCATGCATCTTGTAATGTCACACAAAGACCTGCGAATAGTCATTTTTTCCTGAAAACCTACAAGTTGCTTTTAGAGAAATCCACAGAAAATGGGAATTTTAAGCCTTTAAGGGGTATCTCTCTTTAACCAGTCCAAAATGGGTTAAGACTTCGACTTTTGAATACCCTTACAACTATCAAAAATGTTTCCCCATCAATTTTGCGTCCGATAAAGGAAAGAACCATTGTCGTTGGTACACCAAGTGGGTGCTGTTGGTGTCCAAAAACAGCCCATTTTATCACAATTTTGACTTTTAGCAGCCCATGGAGGGTTAACAAATGCTCGCCGCAGTATTTTGTCCATGCATCTTCTATTGTCACACCAAGGCCTGGGAGTGACAAATTTTTCTTGAAAATCTACAAGACTCGTTTAGAGAAATCCACGGAAAATACGAATTTTGAGCTTTATGGGGGTATTGCTGTTTAACCAGCCCAAAACGGGTTAACGCTTGGTTTTTTGAACACCCTTATTACTGAAAAAAATGATCCGCGGTGAATTCCACTCCCAATAAAGGAAGTTATGTTTATCTCTCGTGTATTGTTTGGGTGCAGTGGGGGCCTGAAACCGGCCTATTTCATCAAAATTTCGATATTTGGCAGCCTGTGGAGGGTTACCGTATGCATCGCCTGATATGTCGTGTGTTTCAAAGGGCGTGTCACAGACAGGTCTAGCAATGACGAATGTATAAAAAAATCTACAAGACATGTTTCGAGAAAGTGCCGATAAACCCCAATTTTGGCAGTTTTTTGCCAATTCTGACGAAATAAGGGTTAAATCGAAAATTCCGCCTCGGTACATTTTTAGATTTTATGCCCCTCTATGCGTGTGCAAAATTTCGTGAAAATCGGTTCGAAAATGGCTTCTGAATCGTACGGACAAAATGTGTGAAAAAAAAAAAAAAAAAAAAAAAAAAAAACCCAACCCCCCCCCCCCCCCCCCAAAAAAAAAAAATAAAATAATAATAATCCGTTGGAAACAATAGTCTTTTCCAGAGGGAAAAGCCTAAAAAAACTAGACTTTATGATTCTGGATAATCATGGCTTTTCCCGACAAGATTCCATGATTTTTTATGATCCTGCAGTGTCTGAAGAATTGTTTGTAATTGTATCATTAAAGTATTTTTATTGATGTCTTGAGAAAAGTGGGTATAATAATCTCAAATGACCCAGTGTGATAAAAGAATTTTTTGGTTTAAATCATCATTGTTTGTGGAGAGGGTTAATATTAATATCAGCGTCTGAGAATAAGCGTCTAATGCAATTAGCCCATTGTATCTCAACTTTATCTGAAATGTCGATATTTGACGGTTTGTGGAGGGTTAATGAAGGCTTGCGAGAATAATTCTTCTCCAGGGTTTATTTGTTCTTGAAAATTTGTAAGAACCACTTGAAGATATGAACAGAAAATGTGAACTTTAAATTCTTAAGCATGTCATGTATAGTCCCTGTATCAATTATCTCCTATTAGACCACAGTTGTTATGCATGATTATGTCATTTTTTCACACCTTGTAGAGCTCACCTATCACCTGTCTGTTAATAGCAGAAGTAAATTTCTCTCCAATTGTTTTTCCCCGAAGGATAAGTTTTATTTATTACAATGAAGATATCCACACATGCAACGCCAAACGTAAATAGGAAGTGTTGTTTGTACATATGTGTAGATAAAATATACACTGGGACGGAGAAGGGGAGTATAGTCGTCTTACAAACTAGTATATATCTAGCCTCACTGCCGGGGAAATGTTGGCGCCATGCACCACTGCATTTGATAACCGCCTTACTTAGTAGTAAATATACCTGCCCCCCTTCCCATGTTGGGGACCCCCACCTTTTATTGTAGGGTTCCTTAGGCACAACATAGCGTTAGTAAGATGGATATATACTGCCACGTCGCAACCGTGTGGCGGAGGCGGGGCAGTGTATAGCCGTTTTACAGACCTGTATATACCTGCACCCACTGTCGGGGAAATGCTATAGTGTTAACACTATTTGATATTATAAGTAACTGATCCCATTGTAGCTAACGTTATTTACTGCTTTCTTATCATGCAGTGGCGGGGCGCGGTGGCATTGTGGTAGCCGGTTCTCGTCAGATCACCGAAGTAAAGCAATGTTGAGCCTGGTTAATCATTGGATGGGTGGCCGTCTGAACGATCAATTTGGACTCCCATGCTGTGTCCTTGGGCAAGGCACTTAACTCTGATTGTCCATATGGGGCCACGATGCCGCCATGTACTAAGGCGTACTGCACGTCGACGGTACGCATGTCTTCAACCAATCTAACCCTGCCTGTGCTGCAGTTTGGAGTTACGATGTTGCGAGGCTGGCAGCTGCTCGACGTTGCTCGGTGAATCTCTCCAGGTACTGTGGCTTCCTCAACCCGTAGAACTGTCACGGTCATGATTAACCATTGTGCATAAGTATATGCCCTTAAACACCAATAAATAAATAATAAATGATATCATGCAGGGCAGTGTGGAATACGAGGTGAGGCGTACCTTTCAATGTGTGTTTGGTTGGATAAAGAGGCAGGGAGGAGGTAGTAACCTTGGTAATTTTCCTTGGATAAATCGACCGCTGGCGTGGGACACCGTGGAATTGACCGATGAAGCGGGACACAGTGAGAGTGGAACTTATGGGCGGTTATTCTTGATAATAAATAAATAAATATACACTTACTTTTGAGTTCATACAAGGTGAGTATAGTAGTCTCTAATCAGAATGGCCAATATTTGTCTTGAAAACCTACAAGAGGCTTCTAGAGAAATCCTCGGAAAATATGAATTTTTAACCTTTTGAGGGGTATCCCTCTGCAACCAGCCCTAAACGGATTAATGCTTGGTTTTGTGAATACCTTCATTACTTACAAAAATGATCCTCAGTGAATTTCCCGTCCAATGAGGAAGGTTATGTTTATCACGTAGGTACACATTGGGTGTTATGGGTGCCCCAAAACAGCCCATTTTCTCAAAATGTCTATACTTTGCAGGCTCTGGAGGGTTAATATTTGCTTACCGGAATATTTTGTCCATGCAACTTGTAATGTCACGCAAAGACCTGCAAATGCTCAATTTTTCTTGAAAACGTGCTAGATTTTTTGGAGAAATCCACAGAAAACGGGAATTTTAAGCTTTTGAGGGGTATATATCCTTAACCAGTCGACAATGGGTTAAGACCTCGATTTTGGAATATCCTTACTACTTACAAAAATGTTTCTCTATCAGTTTTGCGTCCAGTAAAAGAAGTTACGTTTCTCTGTGGCATTTCCATTTGATGTTGTTAGTGTCCAAAAACAGACTATTTATTCAAAATTTTTGACATTTAGCAGCCCATGGAGGGTTAACAAATACCTACCAGAATAATTTATCCATGCAACTGGTAATGTGATACCAAGACCTATCAACGGCCATTTTCTCTTGAAAACCCCACAAAATGTTTGTAGAAATCCAGGGAAAACGATTTTTTAAGCTTTTGTGGGTATCCCTGTTAACCTCCCCAACAGGGGTTAACGCTTGGCTTTTTGAATACCTTTATTACTTACAAAAATGGTCCTCTCTGAATTCCACCTCAAACAAAGGAGATTATGTTTATCTCTCATGTATACATTAGATACTGTGCGTGTCTGAAAACAGTCCCATGTTAACAACATTACGATGCTTGGCAGTTTGAAGATGGTTAAAAGACGCTCACCGGAGTATTTTGTCCATGCAACTTGTAATGTCACATAAAGACCTACGAATAGTCAATTTGTCTTGAAACCCCACAAGTTACCATTAGGGAAATTCACAGAAAATGGGAATTTAAAGCTTTCAAGGGATATCTCTCTTTAGCACGCTCAAAATGGGTTAAGACGTCGACTTTTGAATACCTTACTACTTACAAAAATGTTTCCGTATAAATTATACGCACAATAAAAGAAGGCACTTTTCTTTGGGCTGTACCCTTTGGGTGCTGTTGGTGTGCAAAAACAGCCCATTTTATCACAATTTTGACCTTCAGCAGCCCGGGGAGGGTTAACTAATGCTGACCGGAATATTTTGTTCATGCGACTTGTAATGTCACACCAAGACCTGCAAATAGCCGATTTTTCTTGAAAATCTACAAGATGTTGTTAGAGAAATCCACAGAAAACGGATATTTTAAGATTTTAATGGGTATCTCTCTTTAACCAGCCCAAAATGGGTTAAGACGTCAAATTTTGAATACCCTTACCACTTTCAAAAATACTTTCCGATCAATTTTGCGTCCGATAAATGAAAGCCCCTTTCTCTGTGGTATATCGTTTGGGTGCTGTTGGTGTCTAAAAAAGCCCATTTTATCACAATTTTTACGTCTAGCAGTTCGGGGAGGGTTAACTAATGCTGACCGGAATATTTTATCCATGCAACTTGTAATGTCACACCAAGACCTGAGAGTGACCAATTTTTCTTGAAAATCTACAAGACTCGTTTAGAGAAATCCACGGAAAACATGAAGTTTTGAGCTTTTTTGGGGTATTGCTGTTTAACCAGCCCAAAACGGGTTAACACTTGGTTTTCTGAACACCCTTATTACTTACAAAAATTATCCTCGGTGAATTCCACTTCAAATAAAGGAAGTTATGTTTACCTCTCGGGTATCGTTTGGGTGCTGTGGGGGTCTGAAACCGGCCCATTTCATCAAAATTTCGATGTTTGGCAGCCTGTGGAGGGTTACCATATGCATCGCCTAATATGTCGTGTGTATCAAAGGTTGTGTCATAGGCAGGTCTAGTAATTATCAATATTCAAAAAAAATCCTAAAGACGTGTTTCGAGAAAGTGCCGATAAACCCCAATTTTGGCAGTTTTTTGCCAATTCTGGCGAAATAAGGGTTAAATCGAAAATTCCGCTTCGGTACATTTTTAGATTTTTTGCCACTCTATGCGTGTGCCAAATTGTGTGAAAATCGGTTCGAAAATGGCTTCTGAATCGTACGGACAAAAATGTGTGGAAAAAAAAAAAAAAAAAAAAAAAAAAAACAAAAACTAGACTTTATGATTCTGGAGAATCATGGCTTTTCCCAATGAGATTCCATGATTTTTCATGACCCCACAGTGTATGATGAATTGTTTTTAACTGTCTCACTGGAGTTCCTTCATTGATGTTATGAGAAAGGTGAAGATAGTTGTCTCAAATGACACAGTTTGATAAAAAATTGTTTAGGTAAAAACCATCATTAACGGTGGAGTGAGTTAATGTCAATATCGTCGTCCAACAAGTCAATGACCGACAAAAGGAGTTATGTTTGTTTGACACATACTCACTGAGTGCTGTGTCAATTTAAAAATGGTCCATTTTATCTCAAATGTATCCAAAATATTGATGTCTGGCAGCTTGTAGAGGGTTAACAAGTGCCAACAGGAATATTTATTCACGCAACTTGTATTGTCACACCAAGAACTGTGAATGGCCATTTTTTCTTTAAAATCTACAAGATGTTTTCAGAGAAATCCAGGGAGAACAGGAATTTTAAGCTTTTGAAGGGTATCATTGTATTTCCAGCCCAAAACGGGTTAAGTGTTGTTTTTGGAATACTCTTATTACTTCCAAAAATAATTCTCAGTGAATTCTACTTCCACTTATTTTGATCTCTCCTCCCAACTTCAGGTGCTGTGGGTACGCAAACACAGCCTATTTTATCAACATTTTGATGTTTGAGAACCTGCATAGGGTTAACAAATGCTTACAGGAATATTTTGTACATGCAACTTGTAATGTCACACTAAGATATGAGAATGGCCATTTTTTCCTGAAAATCTACGGGATGTTTTTAAAGAAATCCTCAGATAACATGAATTTTTAACCTTTTGAGGGGTATCTCTCTTTAACCAGTTCTAAAGGGTTAATGCTTGGTTTTGTGAATATCTTCATTACTTACAAAAATGATCGACGGTGAATTCCACTTCCAATGAAGGAGGTTATGTTTATCTCGTGGGTACACATTTGGTGTTATGGTTGCCCAAGAACAGCCCATTTTCTCCAAATGTCAATGCCTGGCAGCCTCTAGGGGGTTAACGAATGGTTACCGAAACATTTTCTTCATGCAACTTGTAATGTCACTCGAAGACCTGCGAATGGTAAATTGCTCTTGAATTTTTTTTTTGTTGAGAAATCCACAAAAAACTGGAATTTTAAGCTTTTAAGGGGTATATCTCCTTAACCACTTAAAAATGGGTTAAGACCTCGATTTTTGAATACCGTTACTACGTACAAAAATGTTTCCCTGTCAGTTTTGCGCCCGGTAAAAGAAGTTACGTTTCTCTGTTGTATTCCCATTTGATGTTGTTGTTGTTGTTCAAAAACAGACTATTTTTTCAAAATTTTGACATTTAGCAGCCCATGGAGGGTTAACAAATGCTTACCGGAATAATTTATCCAATCAACTGGTAATGTGACACCATGACCTATCAATGGCCATTTTCTCTTGAAAACCCTACCAGATGTTTGTAAAGAAATCCAGGGAAAACATAAATTTTTAAGCCTTTGATGGGTATCACTATTAACAACCACAAAATGGGTTAACGCTTGGTTTTTTGAATACCCTTATTACTTACAAAAATGGTCTTTGGTGAATTCCATTTCCAACAAAGGAGATTATGTTTATTTCTCAGGTACACGTTGGGTAAAGTGCGTGCCTTAAAACAGCCCATTTCAACAAAATTACGGTGCTTGGCAGCCTCAAGAGGGTTAATAAACGCTCACCGGAATATTTTGTCCATGCAACTTGTAATATCACACAAAGACCTGCGAGTAGTCAATTTTTCTTGAAAACCTACAGGATGTTTTTAGAGAAATCCACAGAAAATGGGAATTTTAAGATTTTAAGGGGTCTCTCTCTTTAGCCCGTCCAAAATGGGTTAAGACTTCGACTTTTGAATACCCTTACTATTTACAAAAATATTTGCGTATAGATTGTGCGCTCGATAAAGGAAGGCACTTTTCTTTATGGTATACCCATTGGGTGCTGTTGGGTCCCCAAAACAGCTGTTTTATCACAATTTTGACATTTAGCTGCCCGTGGAGGGCTAACAAATGCTCACCGCAGTATTTTTTCCATTTAACTTCTATTGTCACCCCAAGGCCTGGGAGTGACACATTTTTCTTGAAAATCTACAAGACTTGTTTAGAGAAATCCACGAAAAACATGAATTTTTTAGCTTTCTGGGGGTATTGGTGTTTAACCAGCCCAAAACGGGTTAACGCATGGTTTCTTGAACACCCTTATTACTTACAAATATGATCCTCGGTGAATTCCACTTCCAATAAAGGAAGTTATGTTTACCTCTCGGGTATCCTTTGGGTGCTGTGGGGGTCTGAAACCGGCCCACTTCATCAAAATTTCGATGTTTGGCAGCCTGTGGAGGGTTACCATATGCATCGCCTAATATTTCGTGTGTATCAAAGGTCGTGTCATGGGCAGGTCTAGCAATGATGAATGTTTAAAAAAAATCTACAAGACGTGTTTCGAGAAAGTGTCGATAAACTCCAATTTTGGCAGTTTTTTGTCAATTCTGGTGAAATAAGGGTTAAATCGAAAATTCCGCTTCGGTACCTTTTTAGATTTTTTGCCCCTCTATGCGAGTGCCAAATCGTGTGATAATCGGTTCGAAAATGGCTTCTGAATCGTACAGACAAAAATGTGTGGAAGAAAAAACAAAAAACAAAACAACTAGTCTTTATGATTCTGGAGAATCATGGCTTTTCCCGATGAGATTCCATGATTTTTCATGACCCCACAGTGTCTGATGAATTGTTTTTAACTGTCCCACTGAAGTTCCTTCATTGTTATGAGAAAGGTGAGTATAGTAGTCTCAAATGACTCAGTTTGATAAAAAAACTTTTTAGGTAAAAACCATCATTAACCATGGAGTGGGTTAATGTCAATATCGTCGTCCAACAAGTTAATGGCTGACAAAAGGAGTTATGTTTCAATGACACATACCCACGTAGAGCTGTGGCTATTTAAAAATGGTCCATTTTATCTCAAATGCATCCAAAATATTGATGTCTGGCAGCTTGTTGAGGGTTAACAAGTGCTAACAGGAATATTCATTCATGCAACTTGTAATGTCACACCAAGAACTGCGAATGGCCATTTTTTCTTTAATCTACAAGATGTTTTCAGATAAATCCAGGGAGAACACTTGACTTTATGATTCTGGAGAATCATGGCTTTTCCCGATGAGATTCCATGATTTGTCATGACCCCACAGTGTATGATGAATTGCTTTTGACTGTCTCACTGAAGTTCCGTCATTAATGTCATGAAAAAGGTGAGTCTAGAAGTCTCAAATGACTCAGTTTTATAAAAAAAATTGTTTAGGTAAAAACCATCATTAACGATGGAGAGGGTTAATATCAATATCGTCGTCCAACAAGTTAATGACCGACAAAAGGAGTTATGTTTGTTTGACACATACCCACTGAGTGCTGTATCTGTTTGAAAATGGTCCGTTTTATCTCAAATGTATCCACAATATTGATGTCTGGCAGCTTGTTAAGGGTTAACAAGTGCTAACAGGAATATTTATTCATGCAACTTGTAATGTCACACCAAAAACTGTGAATGGCCATTTTTACTTAAAAATCTACGAGATGTTTTCAGAGAAATCCAGGGAGAACATCAATTTTAAGCTGTTGATGGGTATAATTGTTTATCCAGTGCAACACGGGTTAAGGGTTGTTTTTTTTAATACGCTTATTACTTATAAAAATAATTCTCAGTGAATTCTATTTGCACTTATGTTGATTTCTCCTCTTAACTTTGGCTGTTACGGGTATGCAAACACAGCCCACTTTTTCAACATTTTGATGTTTGAGAACCAGCATAGGGTTAACAAATGCTTACTGGAATATTTTGTACATGCAACTTGTAATTCACACTTAGATCTGAGAATGGCCATTTTTTCTTGAAAATCTATGCGATGTTTTTAGAGAAATCCTCGAATAACATGAATTTTTAACCTTTTGAGGGGTATCACCCTGTAACCAGCTCTAAACGGGTTAATGCTTGGTTTATGAATACCTTCATTACTTACAAAATTGATCCTCGGTGAATCCCACTTCCAATGAAGGTGGCTATGTTCATCTTGCAGGTACACATTGGGTGTAATGGGTGGCCAAGTACAGCCCATTTTCTCAAAATTTGCTTTCTCTGGAGGGTTAACAAATGCTTACCAGAATCTTTTGTTCATGCAACTTGTAATGTCACTCCACGACCTGCAAATGGTCAATTTCTCTTGAATACTTACTAGATTTTTTGGAGAAATCCCCAGAAAATGGGAATTTTAAGCTTTTAAGGGGTACATCTCATTAACCGGGCAAAAATGGGTTAAGACCTCAATTTTTGAATACCCTTACTACTTACTAAAATTTTTCCCTATTAGTTTTGCGTCTGGTAAAAGAAGTTACGTTTCTCTGCAGCATTCCCATTTGATTGTGTTGGTGTCCAAAAACAGACTATTTTTTTCGACATTTTGACATTTAGCAGCCCATGGAGGGTTAACAAATGCTTTTCTGAATATTTTATCTCTGCAACTGGTAATGTGACTCTAAGACCTATCAACGGCCATTTTCTCTTGAAACCCTACGAGACGTTTGTAAAGAAATTCAGGGAAAGTATGATGTTTTAAGCTTTTGATGGGTATTGCTATTAACCATCCCAACAGGGGTTAATGCTTGGTTTTTTGAATACCCTTATTACTAACAAATTTGGTCCTCGGTGAATTCCACTTCCAACAAAGTAGATTATGTTTATCTCTCGGGTATGTATTGGGTGCTGTGCGCATCTGAAAACAGCCCATTTCAACAAAATTACGATGCTTAGCAGCCGGTAGAGGGTTAATAAATGCTCGCCGGAATATTTTGTCCATGCAACTTGTAATGTCACACAAAGACCTGCGAATAGTCAATTTTTCCTGAAAACGTACAAGTTGCATTTAGAGAAACCCACAGAAAATGGGAATTTTGAGCTTTTAAGGAGTATCTCTCTTTAACCAGTCCAAAATGGGTTAAGGCATCGACTTTTGAATACCCTTACCACTATCAAAATTGTTTCCCCATCAATTTTGCGTCCGATAAAAAAGGAACCTTTCTGGGTGGTACACCAAGTGGGTGCTGTTGGCGTCCAAAAACAGCCCATTTTATCACAATTTTTACATTTAGCAGCCCATGGAGGGTTAACAAATGCTCACCGCAGTATTTGGTCCATGCAACATCTATTGCCACACCAAGGCCTGGGAGTGATAAATTTTTCTTGAAAATCTACAAGACTCGTTTAGAGAAATCCACGGAAAATACGAATTTTTGAGCTTTATGGGGGTATTGCTGTTTAACCAGCCCAAAATGGGTTAACGCTTGGTTTTTTGAACACCCTTATTACTGACAAAAATGATCCTCGGTGAATTCCACTCACAGGAAAGGAAGTTATGTTTATCTCTCGGGTATTGTTTGGGGGGAGTGGGGGCCTGAAACCGGCCTATTTCATCAAAATTTCGATGTTTGGCAGCCTGCGGAGGGTTATCATATGCATCGCCTGATATGTCGTGTGTATCAAAGGGCGTGTCACAGACAGGACTAGCAATGACGAATGTATAAAAAAAATCTACAAGACGTGTTTCGAGAAAGTGCCGATAAACCCCAATTTTGGCAGTTTTTTGCCAATTCTGACGAAATAAGGGTTAAATGAAAAATTCCGCTTCGGTACATTTTTAGATTTTGTGCCCCTCTATGTGTGTGCACAATTTTGTGAAAATCGGTTCGAAAATGGCTTCTGAATCGTACGGACAAAATGTGTGGAAAAAATCACACCAAGAACTGCGAATGGCCATTTCTTCTTTAAAATCTACAAGATGTTTTCAGAGAAATCCAGGGAAAACATGAATTTTAAGCTTTTGATGGGTATCATTGTTTATCCAGCGAAAACAGGTTAAGTGTTGTTTTTTGAATACTCTTATTACTTCCAAAAATAATTCTCAGTGAATTCTACGTCCACTTATTTTGATCTCTCGTCTCAAATTCGGGTGCTGTGGGTATGCAAACACAGCCCATTTTATCAACATTTTGATGTTTGAGAACCTGCATAGGGTTAACAAATGATTCCAGAAATATTTTGTACATGCAATCTGTAATGTCACACTAAGATCTGAGAATGGCCATTTTTTCTTGAAGATCTACGAGATGTTTTTAGAGAAATCCTCGGATAACATGAATTTATAACCTTTAGAGGGGTATCTTTCTGTAATCAGCCCTAAGCGGGTTAATGCTTGGTTTTGTGAATACCTTCATTACATACAAAAATGATCATCGGTGAATTCCACTTCCAATGAAGGGGGTTATGTTTATCTCGCAGGTACACGTTTGGTGTTATGGTTGCCCAAGAACAGCCCATTTTCTCCAAATGTCTATGCTTGGCAGTCTCTGGAGGGTTAACAAATGCTTACCGAAATATTTTGTCCATGCAACTTGAACTGTCACTCCAAGACCTGCGAAAGGTCATTTTTTCTTGAAATATTGTTTTGAGAAATCCACAGAAAACTGGAATTTTAGGCATTGTAGGGGTATATCTCTTTAACTAGTCAAAAATGGGTTAAGACCTCGATTTTTGAATACACTTACTACTTACAAAAATGTTTCCCTGTCAGTTTTGCGTCCGGTAAAAGAAGTTATGCATCTCTGTTGCATTCCCATTTGATGTTGTTGGTATCCAAAAACAGACTATTTTTTTCAAAATTTTCACATTTAGCCGCCCATGGAGGGTTAATAAATGCCTCCCGGAATAATTTATCCTATCAGCTGGTAGTGTAACACCAAGACCTATCAGTGGCCATTTTCTCTTGAAAACTCTACCAGATGTTTGTAAAGAAATCCAGGGAAAACATAAATTTTTAAGCTTTTGATGGGTATCACTATTGACAACCACGAAAGGGGTTAATGCTTGGTTTTTTGAATACTCTTATTACTTACAAAAATGGCCCTCGGTGAATTCCACTTCCAACAAAGTTGATTATATTTATTTCTCAGGTACACATTGGGTGCTGTGCGTGTCTGAAAACAGCCCATTTCAACAAAATTACGATGCTTGGCAGCCTCTAGAGGGTTAATAAACGCTCACCGGAATATTTTGTCCATGCAAATTGTAATATCACACAAAGACCTGCGAGTAGTCACTTTTTCTTGAAAACCTACAGGATGTTTTTAGAGAAATCCACAGAAAATGGGAATTTTAAGATTTTAAGGGGTCTCTCTCTTTAGCCCGTCCAAAATGGGTTAAGACTTCGACTTTTGAATACCCTTACTATTTACAAAAATATTTGCGTATAGATTGTGCGCTCGATAAAGGAAGGCACTTTTCTTTATGGTGCACCCGTTGGGTGCTGTTGGCATCCAAAAACAGCTGTTTTATCACCATTTTGACTTTTAGCAGACCGTGGAGGGTTAACAAATGCTCACCGCAGTATTTTGTCTCTTTAACTTCTATTGTCACCCCAAGGCCTGGGAGTGACACATTTTTCTTGAAAATCTACAAGACTTGTTTAGAGAAATCCACGAAAAACATGAATTTTTTAGCTTTCTCGGGGTATTGCTGTTTAACCAATCCAAAACGGGTTAACGCTTGGTTTTTTTAACACCCTTATTACATACAAAAATGATCCTCGGTGAATTCCACTTCCAATAAAGGAAGTTATGTTTACCTCTCGGGTATCCTTTGGGGGCTGTGGGGGTCTGAAACCGGCCCACTTCATCAAAATTTCGATGTTTGGCAGCCTGTGGAGGGTTACCATATGCATCGCCTAATATGTCGTGTGTATCAAAGGTCGAGTCATGGGCAGGTCTAGCAATGATGAATGTTTAAAAAAAATCTACAAGACGTGTTTCGATAAAGTGCCGATAAACTCCAATTTTGGCAGTTTTTTGTCAATTCTGGCGAAATAAGGGTTAAATCGAAAATTCCGCTTCGGTACATTATTAAATTTTTTGCCCCTCTATGCGAGTGCGAAATTGTGTGAAAATCGGTTCGAAAATGGCTTCTGAATCGTACAGACAAAAATGTGTGGAAAAAAAAAAAAAAAAAAAAAAATCAACTAGACTTTATGATTCTGGAGAATCATGGCTTTTCTCGATGAGATTCCATGATTTTTCATGACCCCACAGTGTCTGATGAATTGTTTTTAACTGTCTCACTGAAGTTCCTTCATTGTTATGAGAAAGGTGAGTATAGTAGTCTCAAATGACTCCGTTTGATAAAAAAATTTTTTAGGTAAAAACCATCATTAACCATGGAGTGGGTTAATGTCAATATCGTCGTCCAACAAGTTAATGGCCGACAAAAGGAGTTATGTTTCTTTGACACATACCCATGTAGAGCTGTGGCTATTTGAAAATGGTCCATTTTATCTCAAATGCATCCAAAATATTGATGTCTGGCAGCTTGTTGAGGGTTAACAAGTGCTAACAGGAATATTCATTCATGCAACTTGTAATGTCACACCAAGAACTGCGAATGGCCATTTTTTCTTTAATCTACAAGATGTTTTCAGAGAAATCCACGGAGAACACTAGACTTTATGATTCTGGAGAATCATGGCTTTTCCCGATGAGATTCCAAGATTTGTCATGACCCCACAGTGTATGATGAATTGCTTTTGACTGTCTCACTGATGTTCCTTCATTAATGTCATGAAAAAGGTGAGTCTAGAAGTCTCAAATGACTCAGTTTGATAAAAAAAAATGTTTATGTAAAAACCATCATTAACGATGGAGAGGGTTAATATCAATATCGTCGTCCAACAAGTTAATGACCGACAAAAGGAGTTATGTTTGTTTGACACATACCCACTGAGTGCTGTATCTATTTGAAAATGGTCCGTTTTATCTCAAATGTATCCAAAATATTGATGTCTGGCAGTTTGTTAAGGGTTAACAAGTGCTAACAGGAATATTTATTCATGCAACTTGTAATGTCACACCAAAAACTGTGAATGGCCATTTTTACTTAAAAATCTACGAGTTGTTTTCAGAGAAATCCAGGGAGAACATCAATTTTAAGCTGTTGATGGGTATAATTGTTTTATCCAGTCGAACACGGGTTAAGGGTTGTTTTTTTAATACGCTTATTACTTATAAAAATAATTCTCAGTGAATTCTACTTCCACTTATGTTGATTTCTCCTCTTAACTTTGGCTGTTGCGGGTATGCAAACACAGCCCACTTTTTCAACATTTTGATGTTTGAGAACCAGCATAGGGTTAACAAATGCTTACTGGAATATTTTGTACATGCAACTTGTAATTCACACTAAGATCTGAGAATGGCCATTTTTTCTTGAAAATGTATGCGATGTTTTTAGAGAAATCCTCGAATAACATGAATTTTTAACCTTTTCAGGGGTATCACCCTGTAACCAGCTCTAAACGGGTTAATGCTTGTTTTTATGAATACCTTCATTACTTACAAAAATGATCCTCGGTGAATCCCATTTCCAATGAAGGTGGCTATCTTCAGCTTGCAGGTACACATTGGGTGTAATGGGTGGCCAAGTACAGCCCATTTTCTAAAAATTTGCTGTCTCTGGAGGGTTAACAAATGCTTACCATAATCTTTTGTTCATGCAACTTGTAATGTCACTCCAAGACCTGCAAATGGTCAATTTCTCTTGAATACTTACTAGATTTTTTTTGAGAAATCCCCAGAAAATGGGAATTTTAAGCTTTTAAGGGGTACATCTCATTAACCGGGCAAAATGGGTTAAGACCTCAATTTTTGAATACCCTTACTACTTACTAAAATTCTTCCTTATTAGTTTTGCGTCTGGTAAGAGAAGTTACGTTTCTCTGCAGCATTCCCATTTGATGGTGTTGGTGTCCAAAAACAGACTATTTTTTCGACATTTTGACATTTAGCAGCCCATGGAGGGTTAACAAATGCTTTTCTGAATATTTTATCTGTGCAACTGGTAATGTGACTCTAAGACCTATCAACGGCCATTTTCTCTTGAAACCCTACGAGACGTTTGTAAAGAAATTCCGGGAAAGTATGATGTTTTAAGCTTTTGATGGGTATTGCTATTAACCATCCCAACAGGGGTTAATGCTTGGTTTTTTGAATATCCTTATTACTAACAAATTTGGTCCTCGGTGAATTCCACTTCCAACAAAGTAGATTATGTTTATCTCTCGGGTATGCATTGGGTGCTGTGCGCATCTGAATACAGGCTATTTCAACAAAATTACAATGCTTAGCAGCCGGTAGAGGGTTAATAAATGCTCGCCGGAATATTTTGTCCATGCAACTTGTAATGTCACACAAAGACCTGCGAATAGTCAATTTTTCCTGAAAACCTACAAGTTGCTTTTAGAGAAACCCACAGAAAATGGGAATTTTAAGCTTTTAAGGGGTATCTCTCTTTAACCAGTCCAAAATGGGTTAAGGCTTCGACTTTTGAATACCCTTACCTCTATCAAAAATGTTTCCCCAATAATTTTGCGTCCGATAAAAGAAGGAACCTTTCTCAGTTGTACACCAAGTGGGTGCTGTTGGTGTCCAAAAACAGCCCATTTTATCACAATTTTGACATTTAGCAGCCCGTGGAGGGTTAACAAATGCTCACCGCAGTATTTGGTCCATGCAACATCTATTGTCACACCAAGGCCTGGGAGTGATAAATTTTTTTTGAAAATCTACAAGACTCGTTTAGAGAAATCCACGGAAAATACGAATTTTTGAGCTTTATCGGGGTATTGCTGTTTAACCAGCCCAAAATGGGTTAACGCTCGGTTTTTTGAACACCCTTACTACTGACAAAAATGATCCTCGGTGAATTCCACTCACAATAAAGGAAGTTATGTTTATCTCCCGGGTATTGTTTGGGGGGGAGTGGGGGCCTGAAACCGGCCTATTTCATCAAAATTTCGAAGTTTGGCAGCATGCGGAGGGTTATCATATGCATCGCCTGATATGTCGTATGTATCAAAGGCCGTGTCACAGACAGGACTAGCAATGACGAATGTATAAAAAAAATCTACAAGACGTGTTTCGAGAAAGTGCCGATAAACCCCAATTTTGGCAGTTTTTTGCCAATTCTGACGAAATAAGGGTTAAATCGAAAATTCCGCTTTGGTACATTTTTAGAGCTTGTGCCCCTCTATGTGTGTGCACAATTTCGTGAAAATCGGTTCGAAAATGGCTTCTGAATCGTACGGACAAAATGTGTGGAAAAAATCACACCAAGAACTGCGAATGGCCATTTCTTCTATAAAATCTACAAGATGTTTTCAGAGAAATCCAGGGAAAACATGAATTTTAAGCTTTTGATGGGTATCATTGTTTATCCAGCCCAAAACGGGTTAAGTGTTGTTTTTTGAATACTCTTATTACTTCCAAAAATAATTCTCAGTGAATTCTACTTCCACTTATTTTGATCTCTCGTCTCAAATTCGGGTGCTGTGGGTATGCAAACACAGCCCATTTTATCAACATTTTGATGTTTGAGAACCTGCATAGGGTTAACAAATGCTTCCAGGAATATTTTGTACATGCAATCTGTAATGTCACACTAAGATCTGAGAATGGCCATTTTTTCTTGAAAATCTACGAGATGTTTTTAGAGAAATCCTCGGATAACATGAATTTTAAACCTTTTGAGGGGTATCTTTCTGTAATCAGCCCTAAGCGGGTTAATGCTTGGTTTTGTGAATACCTTCATTACATACAAAAATGATCATCGGTGGATTCCACTTCCAATGAAGGGGGTTATGTTTATCTCGCATGTACACATTTGGTGTTATGGTTGCCCAAGAACAGCCCATTTTCTCCAAATGTCTATGCTTGGCAGTCTCTGGAGGGTTAACAAATGCTTACCGAAATATTTTGTCCATGCAACTTGAACTGTCACTCCAAGACCTGCGAAAGGTCATTTTTTCTTGAAATATTGTTTTGAGAAATCCACAGAAAACTGTAATTTTAAGCTTTTTAGGGGTATATCTCTTTAACTAGTCAAAAATGGGTTAAGACCTCGATTTTTGAATACACTTACTACTTACAGAAATGTTTCCCTGTCAGTTTTGCGTCCGGTAAAAGAAGTTATGCATCTCTGTTGTATTCGCATTTGATTTTGTTGGTGTCCAAAAACAGACTATTTTTTCAAAATTTTCACATTTAGCAGCCCATGGAGGGTTAATAAATGCCTCCCGCAATAATTTATCCTATCAGCTGGTAATGTAGCACCAAGGCCTATCAGTGGCCATTTTCTCTTGAAAACTCTACCAGATGTTTGTAAAGAAATCCAGGGAAAACATAAATTTTTAAGCTTTTGATGGGTATCACTATTGACAACCACGAAAGGGGTTAATGCTTGGTTTTTTGAATACTCTTATTACTTACAAAAATGGCCCTCGGTGAATTCCACTTCCAACAAAGGAGATTATGTTTATTTCTCAGGTACACATTGGGTGCTGTGCGTGTCCGAAAACAGCCCATTTCAACAAAATTACGATGCTTGGCAGCCTCTAGAGGGTTAATAAACGCTCACCGGAATATTTTGTCCATGCCACTTGTAATATCGCACAAAGACCTGCGAGTAGTCAATTTTTCTTGAAAACCTACAGGATGTTTTTAGAGAAATCCACAGAAAATGGGAATTTTAAGATTTTAAGGGGTCTCTCTCTTTAGCCTGTCCAAAATGGGTTAAGACTTCGACTTTTGAATACCCTTACTATTTACAAAAATATCTGCGTATAGATTGTACGCTCGATAAAGGAAGGCACTTTTCTTTATGGTGTACCCATTGGGTGCTGTTGGCGTCCAAAAACAGCTGTTTTATTACAATTTTGACTTTTAGCAGCCCGTGGAGGGTTAACAAATGCTCACCGCAGTATTTTGTTCATTTAACTTCTATTGTCACCCCAAGGCCTGGGAGTGACACATTTTTCTTGAAAATCGACAAGACTTGTTTAGAGAAATCAACGAAAAACATGAATTTTTTAGCTTTCTGGGGGTATTGCTGTTTAACCAGCCCAAAACGGGTTAACGCTGTTTTTTTTTAACACCCTTATTACTTACAAAAATGATCCTCGGTGAATTCCACTTCCAATAAAGGAAGTTATGTTTACCTCTCTGGTATCCTGTGGGTGCTGTGGGGGTCTGAATCCGGCCCATTTCATCAAAATTTCGATGTTTGGCAGCCTGTGGAGGGTTACCACATGCATCGCCTAATATGTCGTGTGTATCAAAGGTCGTGTCATGGGCAGGTCTAGCAATGATGAATGTTTAAAAAAAATCTACAAGACGTGTTTCAAGAAAGTGCCGATAAACTCCAATTTTGGCAGTCTTTTGTCAATTCTGGTGATATAAGGGTTAAATCGAAAATTGCGCTTGGGTACATTACTAGATGTTTTGCCCCTCTATGCGTGTGCCAAATTGTGTGAAAATCGGTTCGAAAATGGCTTCTGAATCGTACGGACAAAAATGTGTGGAAAAAAAAAAACAAAAGAAAACTAGACTTTATGATTCTGGAGAATCATGGCTTTTCCCGATGAGATTCCATGATTTTTCATGACCCCAGAGTGTCTGATGAATTGTTTTTAACAGTCTCACTGAAGTTCCTTCATTGTTATGAGAAAGGTTAGTATAGTAGTCTCAAATGACTCAGTTTGATAAAAAAATTTTTTAGGTAAAAACCATCATTAACCATGGAGTGGGTTAATGTCAATATCGTCGTCCTACAAGTTAATGGCCGACAAAAGGAGTTATGTTTCTTTGACACATACCCATGTAGAGCTGTGGCTATTTGAAAATGGTCCATTTTATCTCAAATGCATCCAAAATATTGATGTCTGGCAGCTTGTTGAGGGTTAACAAGTGCTAACAGGAATATTCATTCATGCAACTTGTAATGTCACACCAAGAACTGCGAATGGCCATTTTTTCTTTAATCTACAAGATGTTTTCAGAGAAATCCACGGAGAACACTAGACTTTATGATTCTGGAGAATCATGGCTTTTCCCGATGAGATTCCATGATTTGTCATGACCCCACAGTGTATGATGAATTGCTTTTGACTGTCTCACTGATGTTCCTTCATTAATGTCATGAAAAAGGTGAGTCTAGAAGTCTCAAATGACTCAGTTTGATAAAACAAATTGTTCAGGTAAAAGCCATCATTAACGATGGAGAGGGTTAATATCAATATCGTCGTCCAACAAGTTAATGACCGACAAAAGGAGTTATGTTTGTTTGACACATACCCACTGAGTGCTGTATCAATTTGAAAATGGTCCGTTTTATCTCAAATGTATCCAATATATTGATGTCTGGCAGCTTGTTAAGGGTTAACAAGTGCTAACAGGAATATTTATTCATGCAACTTGTAATGTCACACCAAAAACTGTGAATGGCCATTTTTACTTAAAAATCTACGAGATGTTTTCAGAGAAATCCGGGAAGAACATCAGTTTAAGCTGTTGATGGGTATAATTGTTTATCCAGCCCATCACGGGTTAAGGGTTGTTTTTTTAATATGCTTATTACTTATAAAAATAATTCTCAGTGAATTCTACTTCCACTTATGTTGATTTCTCCTCTTAACTTTGGGTGTTGTGGGTATGCAAACACAGCCCACTTTTTCAACATTTTGATGTTTGAGAACCAGCATAGGGTTAACAAATGCTTACTGGAATATTTTGTACATGCAACTTGTAATTCACACTAAGATCTGAGAATGGCCATTTTTTCTTGAAAATCTATGCGATGTTTTTAGAGAAATCCTCGAATAACATGAATTTTTAACCTTTTGAGGGGTATCACCCTCTAACCAGCTCTAAACGGGTTAATGCTTGGTTTTATGAATACCATCATTACTTACAAAAATGATCCTCGGTGAATCCCACTTCCAATGAAGGTGGCTATGTTCATCTTGCAGGTACACATTGGGTGTAATGGGTGGCCAAGTACAGCCCATTTTCTCAAAATTTGCTGCCTCTGGAGGGTTAACAAATGCTTACCAGAATCTTTTGTTCATGCAACTTGTAATGTCACTCCAAGACCTGCAAATGGTCAATTTCTCTTGAATACTTACTAGATTTTTTGGAGAAATCCCCAGAAAATGGGAATTTTAAGCTTTTAAGGGGTACATCTCATTAACCGGGCAAAAATGGGTTAAGACCTCAATTTTTGAATACCCTTACTACTTACTAAAATTTTTCCCTATTAGTTTTGCGTCTGGTAAAAGAAGTTATGTTTCTCTGCAGCATTCCCATTTGATGGTGTTGGTGTCCAAAAACAGACCATTTTTTTCGACATTTTGACATTTAGCAGCCCATGGAGGGTTAACAAATGCTTTTCTGAATATTTTATCTCTGCAACTGGTAATGTGACTCTAAGACCTATCAACGGCCATTTTCTCTTGAAACCCTACGAGACGTTTGTAAAGAAATTCAGGGAAAGTATGATGTTTTAAGCTTTTGATGGGTATTGCTATTAACCATCCCAACAGGGGTTAATGCTTGGTTTTTTGAGTACCCTTATTACTAACAAATTTGGTCCTCGGTGAATTCCACTTCCAATAAAGTAGATTATGTTTATCTCTCGGGTATGCATTGGAAGCTGTGCGCATCTGAAAACAGCCTATTTCAACAAAATTACGATCCTTAGCAGCCGGTAGAGGGTTAATAAATACTCGCCGGAATATTTTGTCCATGCAACTTGTAATGTCACACAAAGACCTGCGAATAGTCAATTTTTCCTGAAAACCTACAAGTTGCTTTTAGAGAAACCCACAGAAACTGGGAATTTAAAGCTTTTAAGGGGTATCTCTCTTTAACCAGTCCAAAATGGGTTAAGGCTTTTACTTTTGAATACCCTTACCACTATCAAAATTGTTTCCCCATCAATTTTGCGTCCGATAAAAAAGGAACCTTTCTCGGTGGTACACCAAGTGGGTGCTGTTGGCGTCCAAAAACAGCCCATTTTATCACAATTTTGACTTTTAGCAATCCGTGGAGGGTTAACAAATGCTCACCGCAGTATTTGGTCCATGCAACATCTATTGCCACACCAAGGCCTGGGAGTGATAAATTTTTCTTGAAAATCTACAAGACTCGTTTAGAGAAATCCACGGAAAATACGAATTTTTGAGCTTCATGGGGGTATTGCTGTTTAACCAGCCCAAAATGGGTTAACGCTTGGTTTTTTGAACACCCTTATTACTGACAAAAATGATCCACGGTGAATTCCACTCACAATAAAGGAAGTTATGTTTATCTCTCGGGTAGTGTTTGGGGGGAGTGGGGGCCTGAAACCGGCCTATTTCATCAAAATTTCGATGTTTGGCAGCCTGCGGAGGGTTATCATATGCATCGCCTGATATATCGTGTGTATCAAAGGGCGTGTCACAGACAGGACTAGCAATGACGAATGTATAAAAAAAATCTACAAGACGTGTTTCGAGAAAGTGCCGATAAACCCCAATTTTGGCAGTTTTTTGCCAATTCTGACGAAATAAGGGTTAAATCGAAAATTCCGCTTTGATACATTTTTACATTTTGTGCCCCTCTATGTGTGTGCACAATTTTGTGAAAATCGGTTCGAAAATGGCTTCTGAATCGTACGGACAAAATGTGTGGAAAAAATCACACCAAGAACTGTGAATGGCCATTTCTTCTTTAAAACCTACAAGATGTTTTCAGAGAAATCCAGGGAAAACATGAATTTTAAGCTTTTGATGGGTATCATTGTTTATCCAGCCCAAAACGGGTTAAGTGTTGTTTTTTGAATACTCTTATTACTTCCAAAAATAATTCTCAGTGAATTCTACGTCCACTTATTTTGATCTCTCGTCTCAAATTCGGGTGCTGTGGGTTTGCAAACACAGCCCATTTTGATGTTTGAGAACCTGTATAGAGTTAACAAATGTCTCCAGGAATATTTTGTACATGCAATCTGTAATGTCACACTAAGATCTGAGAATGGCCATTTTTTCTTGAACATCTACGAGATGTTTTTAGAGAAATCCTCGGATAACATGAATTTTTAACTTTTTGAGAGGTATTTTTCTGTAATCAGCCCTAAGCGGGTTAATGCTTGGTTTTGTGAATACCTTCATTACATACAAAAATGATCATCGGTGAATTCCACTTCCAATGAAGGGGGTTATGTTTATCTCGCAGGTACACATTTGGTGTTATGGTTGCCCAAGAACAGCCCATTTTCTCCAAATGTCTATGCTTGGCAGTCTCTGGAGGGTTAACAATTGCTTACCGAAATATTTTGTCCATGCAACTTGAACTGTCACTCCAAGACCTGCGAAAGGTCATTTTTTCTTGAAATATTGTTTTGAGAAATCCACAGAAAACTGTAATTTTAAGCTTTTTAGGGGTATATCTCTTTAACTAGTCAAAAATGGGTTAAGACCTCGATTTTTGAATACACTTACTACTTACAGAAATGTTTCCCTGTCAGTTTTGCGTCCGGTAAAAGAAGTTATGCATCTCTGTTGTATTCGCATTTGATTTTGTTGGTGTCCAAAAACAGACTATTTTTTCAAAATTTTCACATTTAGCAGCCCATGGAGGGTTAATAAATGCCTCCCGCAATAATTTATCCTATCAGCTGGTAATGTAGCACCAAGGCCTATCAGTGGCCATTTTCTCTTGAAAACTCTACCAGATGTTTGTAAAGAAATCCAGGGAAAACATAAATTTTTAAGCTTTTGATGGGTATCACTATTGACAACCACGGAAGGGGTTAATGCTTGGTTTTTTGAATACTCTTATTACTTACAAAAATGGCCCTCGGTGAATTCCACTTCCAACAAAGGAGATTATGTTTATTTCTCAGGTACACATTGGGTGCTGTGCGTGTCCGAAAACAGCCCATTTCAACAAAATTACGATGCTTGGCAGCCTCTAGAGGGTTAATAAACGCTCACCGGAATATTTTGTCCATGCCACTTGCAATATCGCACAAAGACCTGCGAGTAGTCAATTTTTCTTGAAAACCTACAGGATGTTTTTAGAGAAATCCACAGAAAATGGGAATTTTAAGATTTTAAGGGGTCTCTCTCTTTAGCCTGTCCAAAATGGGTTAAGACTTCGACTTTTGAATACCCTTACTATTTACAAAAATATCTGCGTATAGATTGTACGCTCGATAAAGGAAGGCACTTTTCTTTATGGTGTACCCATTGGGTGCTGTTGGCGTCCAAAAACAGCTGTTTTATTACAATTTTGACTTTTAGCAGCCCGTGGAGGGTTAACAAATGCTCACCGCAGTATTTTGTTCATTTAACTTCTATTGTCACCCCAAGGCCTGGGAGTGACACATTTTTCTTGAAAATCGACAAGACTTGTTTAGAGAAATCAACGAAAAACATGAATTTTTTAGCTTTCTGGGGGTATTGCTGTTTAACCAGCCCAAAACGGGTTAACGCTGTTTTTTTTTAACACCCTTATTACTTACAAAAATGATCCTCGGTGAATTCCACTTCCAATAAAGGAAGTTATGTTTACCTCTCTGGTATCCTGTGGGTGCTGTGGGGGTCTGAATCCGGCCCATTTCATCAAAATTTCGATGTTTGGCAGCCTGTGGAGGGTTACCACATGCATCGCCTAATATGTCCTGTGTATCAAAGGTCGTGTCATGGGCAGGTCTAGCAATGATGAATGTTTAAAAAAAATCTACAAGACGTGTTTCAAGAAAGTGCCGATAAACTCCAATTTTGGCAGTCTTTTGTCAATTCTGGTGATATAAGGGTTAAATCGAAAATTGCGCTTGGGTACATTACTAGATGTTTTGCCCCTCTATGCGTGTGCCAAATTGTGTGAAAATCGGTTCGAAAATGGCTTCTGAATCGTACGGACAAAAATGTGTGGAAAAAAAAAACAAAAGAAAACTAGACTTTATGATTCTGGAGAATCATGGCTTTTCCCGATGAGATTCCATGATTTTTCATGACCCCAGAGTGTCTGATGAATTGTTTTTAACAGTCTCACTGAAGTTCCTTCATTGTTATGAGAAAGGTTAGTATAGTAGTCTCAAATGACTCAGTTTGATAAAAAATTTTTTTAGGTAAAAACCATCATTAACCATGGAGTGGGTTAATGTCAATATCGTCGTCCTACAAGTTAATGGCCGACAAAAGGAGTTATGTGTCTTTGACACATACCCATGTAGAGCTGTGGCTATTTGAAAATGGTCCATTTTATCTCAAATGCATCCAAAATATTGATGTCTGGCAGCTTGTTGAGGGTTAACAAGTGCTAACAGGAATATTCATTCATGCAACTTGTAATGTCACACCAAGAACTGCGAATGGCCATTTTGCTTTAATCTACAAGATGTTTTCAGAGAAATCCACGGAGAACACTAGACTTTATGATTCTGGAGAATCATGGCTTTTCCCGATGAGATTCCATGATTTGTCATGACCCCACAGTGTATGATGAATTGCTTTTGACTGTCTCACTGATGTTCCTTCATTAATGTCATGAAAAAGGTGAGTCTAGAAGTCTCAAATGACTCAGTTTGATAAAACAAATTGTTCAGGTAAAAGCCATCATTAACGATGGAGAGGGTTAATATCAATATCGTCGTCCAACAAGTTAATGACCGACAAAAGGAGTTATGTTTGTTTGACACATACCCACTGAGTGCTGTATCTATTTGAAAATGGTCCGTTTTATCTCAAATGTATCCAATATATTGATGTCTGGCAGCTTGTTAAGGGTTAACAAGTGCTAACAGGAATATTTATTCATGCAACTTGTAATGTCACACCAAAAACTGTGAATGGCCATTTTTACTTAAAAATCTACGAGATGTTTTCAGAGAAATCCGGGAAGAACATCAGTTTAAGCTGTTGATGGGTATAATTGTTTATCCAGCCCATCACGGGTTAAGGGTTGTTTTTTTAATACGCTTATTACTTATAAAAATAATTCTCAGTGAATTCCACTTCCACTTATGTTGATTTCTCCTCTTAACTTTGGGTGTTGTGGGTATGCAAACACAGCCCAGTTTTTCAACATTTTGATGTTTGAGAACCAGCATAGGGTTAACAAATGCTTACTGGAATATTTTGTACATGCAACTTGTAATTCACACTAAGATCTGAGAATGGCCATTTTTTCTTGAAAATCTATGCGATGTTTTTAGAGAAATCCTCGAATAACATGAATTTTTAACCTTTTGAGGGGTATCACCCTCTAACCAGCTCTAAACGGGTTAATGCTTGGTTTTATGAATACCATCATTACTTACAAAAATGATCCTCGGTGAATCCCACTTCCAATGAAGGTGGCTATGTTCATCTTGCAGGTACACATTGGGTGTAATGGGTGGCCAAGTACAGCCCATTTTCTCAAAATTTGCTGCCTCTGGAGGGTTAACAAATGCTTACCAGAATCTTTTGTTCATGCAACTTGTAATGTCACTCCAAGACCTGCAAATGGTCAATTTCTCTTGAATACTTACTAGATTTTTTGGAGAAATCCCCAGAAAATGGGAATTTTAAGCTTTTAAGGGGTACATCTCATTAACCGGGCAAAAATGGGTTAAGGCCTCAATTTTTGAATACCCTTACTACTTACTAAAATTTTTCCCTATTAGTTTTGCGTCTGGTAAAAGAAGTTATGTTTCTCTGCAGCATTCCCATTTGATGGTGTTGGTGTCCAAAAACAGACTATTTTTTTCGACATTTTGACATTTAGCAGCCCATGGAGGGTTAACAAATGCTTTTCTGAATATTTTATCTCTGCAACTGGTATTGTGACTCTAAGACCTATCAACGGCCATTTTCTCTTGAAACCCTACGAGACGTTTGTAAAGAAATTCAGGGAAAGTATGATGTTTTAAGCTTTTGATGGGTATTGCTATTAACCATCCCAACAGGGGTTAATGCTTGGTTTTTGAGTACCCTTATTACTAACAAATTTGGTCCTCGGTGAATTCCACTTCCAATAAAGTAGATTATGTTTATCTCTCGGGTATGCATTGGAAGCTGTGCGCATCTGAAAACAGCCTATTTCAACAAAATTACGATCCTTAGCAGCCGGTAGAGGGTTAATAAATACTCGCCGGAATATTTTGTCCATGCAACTTGTAATGTCACACAAAGACCTGCGAATAGTCAATTTTTCCTGAAAACCTACAAGTTGCTTTTAGAGAAACCCACAGAAACTGGGAATTTAAAGCTTTTAAGGGGTATCTCTCTTTAACCAGTCCAAAATGGGTTAAGGCTTTTACTTTTGAATACCCTTACCACTATCAAAATTGTTTCCCCATCAATTTTGCGTCCGATAAAAAAGGAACCTTTCTCGGTGGTACACCAAGTGGGTGCTGTTGGCGTCCAAAAACAGCCCATTTTATCACAATTTTGACTTTTAGCAATCCGTGGAGGGTTAACAAATGCTCACCGCAGTATTTGGTCCATGCAACATCTATTGCCACACCAAGGCCTGGGAGTGATAAATTTTTCTTGAAAATCTACAAGACTCGTTTAGAGAAATCCACGGAAAATACGAATTTTTGAGCTTCATGGGGGTATTGCTGTTTAACCAGCCCAAAATGGGTTAACGCTTGGTTTTTTGAACACCCTTATTACTGACAAAAATGATCCACGGTGAATTCCACTCACAATAAAGGAAGTTATGTTTATCTCTCGGGTAGTGTTTGGGGGGAGTGGGGGCCTGAAACCGGCCTATTTCATCAAAATTTCGATGTTTGGCAGCCTGCGGAGGGTTATCATATGCATCGCCTGATATATCGTGTGTATCAAAGGGCGTGTCACAGACAGGACTAGCAATGACGAATGTATAAAAAAAATCTACAAGACGTGTTTCGAGAAAGTGCCGATAAACCCCAATTTTGGCTGTTTTTTGCCAATTCTGACGAAATAAGGGTTAAATCGAAAATTCCGCTTTGATACATTTTTACATTTTGTGCCCCTCTATGTGTGTGCACAATTTTGTGAAAATCGGTTCGAAAATGGCTTCTGAATCGTACGGACAAAATGTGTGGAAAAAATCACACCAAGAACTGTGAATGGCCATTTCTTCTTTAAAACCTACAAGATGTTTTCAGAGAAATCCAGGGAAAACATGAATTTTAAGCTTTTGATGGGTATCATTGTTTATCCAGCCCAAAACGGGTTAAGTGTTGTTTTTTGAATACTCTTATTACTTCCAAAAATAATTCTCAGTGAATTCTACGTCCACTTATTTTGATCTCTCGTCTCAAATTCGGGTGCTGTGGGTTTGCAAACACAGCCCATTTTGATGTTTGAGAACCTGTATAGGGTTAACAAATGTCTCCAGGAATATTTTGTACATGCAATCTGTAATGTCACACTAAGATCTGAGAATGGCCATTTTTTCTTGAACATCTACGAGATGTTTTTAGAGAAATCCTCGGATAACATGAATTTTTAACTTTTTGAGAGGTATTTTTCTGTAATCAGCCCTAAGCGGGTTAATGCTTGGTTTTGTGAATACCTTCATTACATACAAAAATGATCATCGGTGAATTCCAGTTCCAATGAAGGGGGTTATGTTTATCTCGCAGGTACACATTTGGTGTTATGGTTGCCCAAGAACAGCCCATTTTCTCCAAATGTCTATGCTTGGCAGTCTCTGGAGGGTTAACAATTGCTTACCGAAATATTTTGTCCATGCAACTTGAACTGTCACTCCAAGACCTGCGAAAGGTCATTTTTTCTTGAAATATTGTTTTGAGAAATCCACAGAAAACTGGAATTTTAGGCTTTGTAGGGGTATATCTCTTTAACTAGTAAAAAATGGGTTAAGACCTCGATTTTTGAATACACTTACTACTTACAAAAATGTTTCCCTGTCAGTTTTGCGTCCGGTAAAAGAAGTTATGCATCTCTGTTGCATTCCCATTTGATGTTGTTGGTATCCAAAAACAGACTATTTTTTCAAAATTTTCACAGTTAACCACTCATGGAGGGTTAATAAATGCCTCCCGGAATAATTTATCCTGTCAGCTGGTAATGTAACACCAAGACCTATCAGTGGCCATTTTCTCTTGAAAACTCTACTAGATGTTTGTAAAGAAATCCAGGGAAAACATAAATTTTTAAGCTTTTGATGGGTATCACTATTGACAACCACGAAAGGGGTTAATGCTTGGTTTTTTGAATACTCTTATTACTTACAAAAATGGCCCTCGGTGAATTCCACTTCCAACAAAGGAGATTATGTTTATTTCTCAGGTACACATTGGGTGCTGTGCATGTCCGAAAACAGCCCATTTCAACAAAATTACGATGCTTGGCAGTCTCTAGAGGGTTAATAAACGCTCACCGGAATATTTTGTCCGTGCAACTTGTAATATCACATAAAGACCTGCGAGTAGTCAATTTTTCTTGAAAACCTACAGGATGTTTTTAGAGAAATCCACAGAAAATGGGAATTTTAAGATTTTAAGGGGTCTCTCTCTTTAGCCCGTCCAAAATGGGTTAAGACTTCGACTTTTGAATACCCTTACTATTTACAAAAATATTTGCGTATAGATTGTGCGCTCGATAAAGGAAGGCACTTTTCTTTATGGTGTACCCATTGGGTGCTGTTGGCGTCCAAAAACAGCTGTTTTATCACAATTTTGACTTTTAGCAGCCCGTGGAGGGTTAACAAATGCTCACCGCAGTATTTTGTCCATTTAACTTCTATTGTCACCCCAAGGCCTGGGAGTGACAAATTTTTCTTGAAAATCTACAAGACTTGTTTAGAGAAATCCACGAAAAACATGAATTTTTTAGCTTTCTGGGGGTATTGCTGTTTATCCAGTCCAAAACGGGTTAACGCTTGGTTTTTAAAACACCCTTATTACTTACAAAAATGATCCTCGGTGAATTCCACTTCCAATAAAGGAAGTTATGTTTACCTCTCGGGTATCCTTTGGGTGCTGTGGGGGTCTGAATCCGGCCCATTTCATCAAAATTTCGATGTTTGGCAGCCTGTGGAGGGTTACCATATGCATCGCCTATTATGTCGTGTGTATCAAAGGTCGTGTCATGGGCAGGTCTAGCAATGATGAATGTTTAAAAAAAATCTACAAGACGTGTTTCGATAAAGTGCCGATAAACTCCAATTTTGGCAGTTTTTTGTCAATTCTGGAGAAATAAGGGTTAAATCGAAAATTCCGCTTTGGTACATTATTAAATTTTTTGCCCCTCTATGCGAGTGCCAAATTGTGTGAAAATCGGTTCGAAAATGGCTTCTGAATCGAACAGACAAAAATGTGTGGAAAAAAAACAAAAAAAAAAAAACAAAAACAACTAGACTTTATGTTTCTGGAGAATCATGGCTTTTCCCGATGAGATTCCATGATTTTTCATGACCCAACAGTGTCTGATGAATTGTTTTTAACTGTCTCACTGAAGTTCCTTCATTGTTATGAGAAAGGTGAGTATAGTAGTCTGAAAGGACTCAGTTTGATTAAAAATTTTTTTTTAGGTAAAAACCATCATTAACCATGGAGTGGGTTAATGTCAATATCGTCGACCAACAAGTTAATGGCCGACAAAAGGAGTTATGTTTCTTTGACACATACCCATGTAGAGCTGTGGCTATTTGAAAATGGTCCATTTTATCTCAAATGCATCCAAAATATTGATGTCTGGCAGTTTGTTGAAGGTTAACAAGTGCTAACAGGAATATTCATTCATGCAACTTGTAATGTCACACCAAGAACTGCGAATGGCCATTTTTTCTTTAATCTACAACATGTTTTCAGAGAAATCCACGGAGAACACTAGACTTTATGATTCTGGAGAATCATGGCTTTTCCCGATGAGATTGCATGATTTGTCATGGCCCCACACTGTATGATGAATTGCTTTTGACTGTCTCACTGAAGTTCCTTCATTAATGTCATGAAAAAGGTGAGTCTAGAAGTCTCAAATGACTCAGTTTGATAAAAAAAATTGTTTAGGTAAAAACCATCATTAACGATGGAGAGGGTTAATATCAATATCATCGTCCAACAAGTTAATGACCGACAAAAGGAGTTATGTTTGTTTGACACATACCCACTGAGTGTTGTATATATTTGAAAATGGTCTGTTTTATCTGAAATGTATCCAAAATATTGATGTCTGGCAGCTTGTTAAGGGTTAACAAGTGCTAACAGGAATATTTATTCATGCAACTTGTAATGTCACACCAAAAACTGTGAATGGCTATTTTTACTTAAAAATCTACGAGATGTTTTCAGAGAAATCCAGGGAGAAACACAATTTTAAGCTGCCGATGGGTATAATTGTTTATCCAGCCCAACACGGGTTAAGGGTTGTTTTTTTTAATACGCTTATTACTATAAAAATAATTCTCAGTGAATTCTACTTCCACTTATGTTGATTTCTCCTCTTAACTTTGGGTGCTGTGGGTATGCAAACACAGCCCACTTTTTCAACATTTTGATGTTTGAGAACCAGCATAGGGTTAACAAACGCTTACTGGAATATTTTGTACATGCAACTTGTAATTCACACTAAGGTCTGAGAATGGCCATTTTTTCTTGAAAATCTACGGGATGTTTTTAGAGAAATCCTCGGATAACATGAATTTTTAACCTTTTGAGGGGTATCGCCCTGTAACCAGCTCTAAACGGGTTAATGCTTGGTTTTATGAATACCTTCATTACTTACAAAAATGATCCTCGGTGGGTGCTGTTGGCGTCCAAAAACAGCCCATTTTATCACAATTTTGACTTTTAGCAGCCCGTGGAGGGTTAACAAATGCTCACCGCAGTATTTTGTCCGTGCAGCTTCTATTGTCACACCAAGGCCTGGGAGTGACAAAATTTTCTTCAAAATCTACAAGACTCGTTTAGAGAAATCCACGGAAAATACTAATTTTTGAGCTTTATGGGGGTATTGCTGTTTAACCAGCCCAAAACTGGTTAACGCTTGGTTTTTTGAACACCCTTATTACTGACAAAAATGATCCTAGGTGAATTCCACTCCCAATAAAGGAAGTTATGTTTATCTCTCGTGTATTGTGTGGGTGCAGTGGGGGGCCTGAAACCGGCCTATTTCATCAAAATTTCGATGTTTGGCAGCCTGTGGAGGGTTACCATATGCATCGCCTGATATGTCGTGTGTATCAAAGGGCGTGTCACGGACAGGTCTAGCAATGACGAATGTATAAAAAAAATCTACAGGACGTGATTCGAGAAAGTGCCGATAAACCCCAATTTTGGCAGTTTTTTGCCAATTCTGACGAAATAAGTGCATAGCCGATAGAAAACTCCCTACAGTGTCTAACAATTCTTTCGGCAATACTCTTTCACATTGGCGTGAATGCTGTATGCTTAATGTCCAAGTTAGGGCTAAATAGCAAACCCGTTGAACAGATCGCGTGTACTTAATAATAACAACATGTGCATGTGTGACACCATAGATTGTGGCGAACGTTTTCGCAGCAGCCATCCCAAACATTCAGCGTTTGTACCTGAAGCTCGCCCGAACTCGGTCATATTATTAGAAAGTCCCGAAACCAAGCATGGGCCTCGAGGCAGCCGCCCCTCTCTCTCAACCCACACCCCGAACGTGCACATACCCTCTCCTGACATTCAACATGATAGAATGGGAAATTGGTGTCGCTCTCTGTGTGCAAAAAAGATGCGGTAACTATTTGTGAAGAATGAGTGAAAAAATGATGGAAATCGGCCAAGAATTGGCCGAGATATAGCGTTTTAATGAGTTGAGGTAATTGTTTGAATTTGGTCCCGTTCTAGCCGGTGCGACCTGACGCTGGGTATATGTCTGGGGTTGTGGCACTGCTCCCCCCCCCCCCCCCCCCCCCCCCCCTCTGGGGTAGTTCCGCTTGAAATCGTGGATTCTCAGTTTCTGGTGGAGAGACGCTGGTGACTGAAAGATGCATTGTGTACACTGGCGCCAAATGGACCTCGCCAAGCTGGTAACAGTTAGATATTTGTCAGAAATGAAAAGTGGACAGTAATCGCGCATGGGTTAATGGCGAATAGGCGGTAATCTGGCTAATTTGACATTAAAATTGAACAGACAGCAGTGTCGCTCATACGCCCACTACGTCCAGATCACTGGAGGC
Source organism: Pictodentalium vernedei (assembly GCA_031216915.1). Lineage (NCBI taxonomy): Eukaryota > Metazoa > Mollusca > Scaphopoda > Dentaliida > Dentaliidae > Pictodentalium > Pictodentalium vernedei. The sequence goes on along the minus strand of CM062294.1, from coordinate 371,727,955 downwards.
AGCTACACGAAATTTTCAGAAGTTGTTCTACTCTTCCTGCCCGACAGGTTAGTATCTTTGTCGAGTGGCGTGACCGCGTGGGAACAATGTGGATCGCGTGGAAACCGAAGGGACGATTCGTCCCTCCTCTATTCCCAATGCAACGACGTTTCCATTCACTATTCACCTGTCACCCGTCGAGTTTGGCATTATTTCTGTCTATTTGACGAACTGTTCAGCTTTCAATATTCACACGTTCACGTGGGACTGAAAGTTTGGAGTTAAACTGCTTATTTCAGAGCGTACCGGCAGAAACTGACAACTCGACCCGGTGGCGAAAAAGCCGTCGTCTGGCTAATTTGACATTCAAACTGAACAGATACAATGTCGGATACACGCCAATTATGTCCCGACCATACAAGGCAGCAACTTCAGATTCTTAGAATGTTTTCTCCTGTCCCTGCCCGACAGTTTAGTATCTTTGTCAAGTGCCAAGACCGCGTGGAAACACCGTGGATCAGGTGGAAACCGAGGGGACGATTCGTCCCTACTTTCTTCTCAATTCAACGACTTTCCTATTCATTATTTACCTGTCACCGGCTGAGTTTGGCATTATATCTGTCTATTTGATGAACTTTTCAACCTTAACTATTTGCGGCCTCGTGTTTCACCACCGAAAGGCCACTGCACGGTTACCAATATATTCAGGGACTGATTTTGCGAAAAAAAACAATTATTCCGACTGTACCCACATGGGAACTCCTAAATCTGTAAGGGTTAAATTTTTAATAATAACGTATAAAACAGAAGTTGTCGTGCTACGCTTGCTGCATGCAGGCATAGAAAACATTCAGCGCTCAATGAATTAGGAATGGAGTAAATTGTCACTTAAACCAGCGAAATTCTGAAAAAAATGAGAGTTTTTTTTCGACGGCACCTACCTTTATGCATCCGAGACAGGGACTGCGTTAAACTTTACAGCAACCTTATAACAGAAAATATTCTTGGAATTGAACTGTGAATCCGAATTTCGAAAGCCTACAGAATGTAAATGGGTGGGTGGCGGGCATCATCACTGGATCTAATGTTGTATTTCATGTTTTCTTTATATTCTATTTATTTTTTTGATCTCTCTCTCTCTCTCTCTCTCTCTCTCTCTCTCTCTCTCTCTCTCCCCCTCTCTCTCTCAGTTTAATTTGTGTTTGTCTATAATGTTTATAATATTTTGATTTTGCTAGATTCTGTTATTTATGGAATACGTTCTGCCATATTGTAAATTATTAGTCACCGTACAGGAACGGAAGGGCTTCTAAGTGGTAAGCACTTGTCCTCCAATCCTGATTTGCATTGTCAAATGGCAAATAAAATATGTTTAATCTAATCTAACAGTAGGGCGGGGGGAGGGGGGGGGCATGTGTCCTAGGTAAAAAAACAGCAGGGTGCAGGTGTTCTAGGTAAAATAAACAGCATGGGGGGGGGGGGGGGGGGGGATGTCCCCGCTAATTAATTTTAATAGCAGGCAGTTGTTCATGGGGCAGGTGTCCTATCCCACTGGTACTTGGCCTTGATGGAAATAACATTTCAACAAGAAACAACGGGAAACTTATTTGCAATAAAGCTGCAAATACAAACTTGATTTTAGGACCATTCCATGGACATTTTAAAGCCTACTGCGATATCAGCGTTTCTTACTCTCGTCCTTTCCCCACACCGCAGTATTTTACCCGAGTCGAGTTCTGACGTCATGCAAGTTTGACGGACATGCTTTCAATTATGTTATTGACAACAACATATTTATAATTTCGTGCTTACTGATCCGAATTTTGAAAACGACACACGCAATCGCGAAAGCATTTTCTGAAAAACACGATTCTGTAAAAGGTTTTAATGAAATTTGATTATTTTTTTTATTTTCTATTTCGATGGCTCTTGTCGAAAAGGTGCTAATCACTGATCGTCCCAAACGAGATCAAAGACACGCCGTAGTTTAATAACAGACAGAGAATCTTCTAAGAATATACATGCGCAATCCTAAAATGCAATAAATCAAGTGTTTTTTCACGTTTTATGAGAGAAATATGTCCAATTGTATCATTGAATCATTTTTAGGTATATGTGGGTGAGAAATTTTCTATACGGACAAAATACAGGCTAAATAAAATATTTGCCATTATTTTCCGCAGACGTATTTTTGTCTTTGCTTCTTGGGGAAATTTCTTGCTGCTAAATACAACGAAGGTGTGTTATTTGATGTGGTCAGAATCGTCAGGTGGTCGGGTCCGAAACCGCACCTCGCAGAAGATGTAGTGGGGGGTGTCGATTTTACAAGTAATGTAGGCAGCGTACACGGCATGGGCTGTCTGTCTTTAATCCGACAAAACAGGGTTAAGGCTTGGTTTTTTGAATACCCTTATTTATTTATTTATTTATTTATTTATTTATTTATTTATTTATTTATTTATTTATTTATTTATTTATTTATTTATTGGTGTTTAAGGTCACATACTTCTGCACAATGGCTAATCGTGACCGTGACAGTTTTAGAGGTGGAGGAAGCCGGAGTACCCGGAGAGAACCACCAAGCATCGACGAGCAACCGTCAGCTCCTCAACATCCTCACTCTGTTCAGGCTCCGCTCAGGCAAGGTTACAGAGGTTGAAGACATGTGCACCATCGACGTGCAGTATGCCTTAGTACACGGGGACATCGTGCCCCTATGTCGGCAACCGGACCAAAGTGCCTTGCCCAAGGACACAACGTGAGTCGTCCCGGACGGGGATCGAACTCGGGACCTCTAGCATAGAAGTACAACAGTCTACCACTGAGCCACCGCGCTCCCTTGAATACCCTTAATACTATCATACATTATCCCCCAGGAATTCTAAATCTGATAAAAGAGGTCATGTTTATCTATTGCATACCCATTTTGCTGCCCGAAAACAGCCGATTTTATTAAAATTTTGACGTTTAGCAGCCGGTAGAGGGATTAACAAACGACTAGCGGAATATTCTATCTATGCAATTTGTAAGACCTGCCAATGTCAAATTGTTCTTGAAAATCCCCAACAAGCAGTTAGCGAAATCCACGAAAATGTAAATTTTAAGCGTTTAAGGGGCATCTCTCCTTATCCAGTTCAAAATGGGTTAAGTTTCATTCTTTTAAATACCCTTACTACTTACAAACCTTAAACACCAATTAGATTCCATGATTTCTCTTGACCCCCACAGTGTCTGATGAATTGTTTTTAACTGTCTCACAAAAGTTCCTTCATTGATGTTATGAGAAAGGTGAGTATAGTAGTCTCAAATGATTCGGTTTGGTTTTGATAAAAAAATGTTTAGGTAAAATCCATCATTAATGGTAGAATGGGTTAATATCAATATCAATGTTTCCCTATCAGTTTTGCGTCCGGTAAAAGCCCATGAAGGGTTAACAAATGCCTACCAGAATAATTGATCCATGCAACTGGTCATATGACACCAAGACCTATCAACGGCCATTTTCTCTTGAAAATCCCACAAAATGTTTGTAGAAATCCAGGGAAAACGATTTTTAAGCTTTTGATGGGTATCCCTGTTAACCTCCCCAACAGGGGTTAACGCTTGGCTTTTTGAATACCTTTATTACTTACAAAAATGGTCCTCTGTGAATTCCACTTCAAACAAAGGAGATTATGTTTATCTCTCATGTATACATTAGGTGCTGTGCGTGTCTGAAAACAGTCCCATGTTAACAACATTACGATGCTTGGCAGCTTGTAGATGGTTAATGTCACATAAACACCTACGAATAGTCAATTTGTCTTGAAACCCTACAAGTTACCGTTAGGGAAATTCACAGAAAATGGGAATTTAAAGCTTTCAAGGGATATCTCTCTTTAGCCTGCCCAAAATGGGTTAAGACGTCGACTTTTGAATACCCTTACTACTTACAAAAATGTTTCCATATAAATTGTACGCGCGATAAAAGAAGGAACTTTTCTTTGTGGTGTACCCTTTGGGTGCTGTTGGTGTGCAAAAACAGCCCATTTTATCGCAATTTTGACCTTCAGCAGCCCGGGGAGGGTTAACTAATGCTGACCGGAATATTTTGTTCATGCGACTTGTAATGTCACACCAAGACCTGCAAATAGCCGATTTTTCTTGAAAACCTACAAGATGTTGTTAGAGAAATCCACAGAAAACGGGGATTTTAAGATTTTAATGGGTATCTCTCTTTAACCAGCCCCAAATGGGTTAAGACGTCAAATTTTGAATACCCTTACCACTTTCAAAAATATTTTCCGATCAATTTTGCGTCCGATAAATGAAGGCCCCTTTCTCTGTGGTATATCGTTTGGGTGCTGTTGGTGTCTAAAAACAGCCCATTTTATCACAATTTTTACGTTTAGCAGCTCGGGGAGGGTTAACTAATGCTGACCGGAATATTTTATCCATGCAACTTGTAATGTCACACCAAGGCCTGAGAGTGACCAATTTTTCTTGAAAATCTACAAGACTCGTTTAGAGAAATCCACAGAAAACATGAAGTTTTGAGCTTTTTGGGGGTATTGCTGTTTAACCAGCCCAAAACGGGTTAACACTTGGTTTTCTGAACACCCTTATTACTTACAAAAATGATCTTCGGTGAATTCCACTTCCAATAAAGGAAGTTATGTTTACCACTCGGGTATCGTTTGGGTGTTGTGGGGGTCTGAAACCGGCCCATTTCATCAAAATTTCGATGTTTGGCAGCCTGTGGAGGGTTACCATATGCATCGCCAAATATGTCGTGTGTATCAAAGGTTGTGTCATAGGTAGGTCTAGTAATGATGGATGTTTAAAAAAAAATCCTAAAGACGTGTTTCGAGAAAGTGCCGATAAACCCCAATTTTGGCAGTTTTTTGCCAATTCTGGCGAAATAAGGGTTAAATCGAAAATTCCGCTTCGGTACATTTTTAGATTTTTTGCCACTCTATGCGTGTGCCAAATTGTGTGAAAATCGGTTCGAAAATGGCTTCTGAATCGTACGGACAAAAATGTGTGGAAAAAAAAAAAAACCCAAAACCCCCCCCCCCCCCCCAAAAAAAAAAAAAAAAATAATAATCCGTAGAAAAACAATAGTCTTTTCCGGAGGGAAAAGCCTAACTAGACTTTATGATTCTGGAGAATCATGGCTTTTCCCGACAAGATTCCATGATTTTTTATGACCCTGGAGTGTCTGAAGAATTGTTTTTAATTGTATCATTAAAGTATTTTATTGATGTCTTGAGAAAAGTGGGTATAATAGTCTCAAATGACCCAGTGTGATAAAAGAACGTTTTGGCTAAATCATCATTGTTTGTGGAGAGGGTTAATATTAGTATCAGCGTCTGAGAATCAGCGTCTAATGTAAATAGCCCATTGTATATTAATTTTATCTAAAATTTTCGATATTTGACGGTTTGCGGAGAGTAAATGAAGGCTTGTGAGAATAATTCTTCTCCAGGGTTAATTTGTTCTTAAAAATCTGTAAGAACCAGTTGAAGATATCCACAGAAAATGTGAACTTTAAATTCTTTAGCATGTCATGTATAGTCCCTGTATCAATTATCTCCTATTAGACCACAGGTGTTATGTATGATTATATCATTTTTTTCACACCTTGTAGAGTTCACCTACCACCTGTCTGTTAATAGCAGAAGTAAATTTCTCTCCAACTGGTTTTTCCCCGTTGGATTAGTTTTATTTAATACAATGAAGATATCCATACATACAACGACAAACATGAAGTTATAAACTACAATACTTTATACGAAAATAGGAAGTGTTGTTTGTACATATGTGTAGATAAAATATACCCTGGGATGGAAAAGGGGAGTATAGCCGTCTTACAAACTAGTATATATCTAGCCCCACTGCCGGGGAAATGTTGGCGCCATGCACCACTGCATTTGATAACCGCCTTACAGAGTAGTAAATATACCTGCCCCCCTCCCCTTCCCATGTTGGGGACCCCCACCTTTTATTGTAATGTTCCTTAGGCACAACATAGCGTCAGTAAGATGGATATATACTGCCACGTCGCCACTCTGGGGCGGAGGAGGGGCAGCGTATAGCCGTTTTGCAGACTAGTATATACCTAGACCCACTGTCGGGGAAATGCTATAGTGTCAACACTATTTGATATTATAAGTAACTGATCCCATTGTAGCTAACGTTATTTACTGCTTTCTTATCATGCAGTGGCGGGGCGCGGTGGCATTGTGGTAGCCGGTTCTCGTCAGATCACCGAAGTTAAGCAACGTTGAGCCTGGTTAATCATTGGATGGGTGGCCGTCTGAGCGATCAATTCGGACTCCCATGCTGTGTCCTTGGGCAAGGCACTTAACTCTGATTCTCCACATGGGAGTGCGATGCCGCCATGTACTAAGGCGTACTGTACGTCGACGGTACGCATGTCTTCAATCAATCTAACCCTCCATGTGCTGCAGTTCGGAGTTACGCTGTTGGGAAGCTGGCAGCTGCTCGTCGTTGCTCGATGGTTCTCTCCAGGTACTGCGGCTTCCTCCACCCGTAGATTAGCCATTGTGCATAAATATATGCCTTTAAACACCAATAAATAAATAATAAATGATATCATGCAGGGCAGTGTGGAATACGAGGTGAGGCGTACCTTTCAATGCGTGTTTGGTTGGAGAAAGAGGCAGGGAGGAGGTGGTAACCTTGGTAATTTTGTTTGGATAAATCGGCCGCTGGCGTGGGGCACCGTGGAATTGACAGATGAAGCGGGACACGGTGAGAGTGGAACTTATGGGCGGTTATTCTTGATAATAAATAAATATACACTTACTTTTGAGTTCATACAAGGTGAGTATAGTAGTCTCAAATGAGAATGGCCAATATTTGTCTTGAAAACCTACGAGAGGCTTTTAGGGAAATCCTCGGAAAATATGAATTTTTAACCTTTTGAGGGGTATCGCCCTGTAACCAGCCCTAAACGGATTAATGCTTGGTTTTGTGAATACCTTCATTACTTACAAAAATGATCCTCAGTGAATTTCACTTCCAATGAGGAAGGTTATGTTTATCACGCAGGTACACATTGGGAGTTATGGGTGCCCCAAAACAGCCCATTTTCTCAAAATGTCTATACTTTCCAAGCTCTGGAGGGTTAATAATTGCTTACTGGAATATTTTGTCCATGCAACTTGTAATGTCACTCAAAGACCTGCAAATGGTCAATTTTTCTTGAAAACGTGCTAGATTTTTTGGAGAAATCCACAGAAAACGGGAATGTTAAGCTTTTGAGGGGTATATCTCCTTAACCAGTCGACAATGGGTTAAGACCTCGATTTTTGAATATACTTACTACTTACAAAAATGTTTCTCTATCAGGTCTGCGTCCAGTAAAAGAAGTTACGTTTCTCTGTGGCAGTTCCATTTGATGTTGTTAGTGTCCAAAAACAGACTATTTCTTCAAAATTTTTGACATTTAGCAGCCCATGGAGGGTTAACAAATACCTACCAGAATAATTTATCCATGCAACTGGTAATACTATGATACCAAGACCTATCAACGGCCATTTCCTCTTGAAAACCCTACAAGATGTTTGTAAAGAAATTCAGGGAAAACGATTTTTAAGCTTTCGATGGGTATCCCTGCTAACCTCCCCAATAGGGGTTAACGTTTGGTTTTTTGAATACCCTTATTACTTACAAAAATGGTCCTCTGTGAATTCCACTTAAACAAATGTGATTATGTTTATTTCTCAGGTACACGTTGGGTGCTGTGCGTGTCTGAAAACAGCCCATTTCAACAGAATTACGATACTCGGCAGCCTGTAGAGGGTTAATAAATGCTTACCGGAATATTTTGTCCATGCAACTTGCAATGTCACCCAAAGACCTGCGAGTAGTCAATTTTTCTTGAAAACCTACAGGATGTTTTTAGAGAAATCCACAGAAAATGGGAATTTTAAGATTTTAAGGGGCCTCTCTCTTTAGCCTGTCCAAAATGGGTTAAGACTTCGACTTTTGAATACCCTTACTACTTACAAAAATGTTTGCGTATAGATTGTGCGCTCGATAAAAGAAGGCACTTTTCTTTGTGGCGTACCCATTGGGTGCTGTTGGCGTCCAAAAACAGCCCATTTTATCACAATTTTGACTTTTAGCAGCCCGTGGAGGGTTAATAAATGCTCACCGCAGTATGTTGCCCATGCAACTTCTATTGTCACATCAAGGCCTGGAAGTGACAATTTTTTCTTGAAAATCTACGAGACTCGTTTAGAGAAATCCTCGGCAAATACGAATTTTTGAGCTTTATGGGGGTATTGCTGTTTAACCAGCCCAAAATGGGTTAACGCTTGGTTTTTTGAACACCCTTATTACTGACAAAAATTATCCTCGGTGAATTACACTCCCAATAAAGGAAGTTACGTTTATCTCTCGTGTATTGTTTGGGTGCAGTGTGGGCCTGAAACCGGCCTATTTCATCAAAATTTCGATGTTTGGCAGCCTGTGGATGGTTACCATATGCATCGCCTGATATGTCGTGTGTATCAAAGGGCGTGTCACAGACAGGTCTAGCAATGACGAATGTATAAAAAAAATCTACAAGACGTGTTTCGAGAAAGTGCCGATAAACCCCAATTTTGGCAGCTTTTTGCCAATTCTGACGAAATAAGGGTTAAATCGAAAATTCCGCTTTTGCTACATTTTTAGATTTTGTGCCTCTCTTTGCGTGTGCAAACTTTCGTGAAAATCGGTTCGAAAATGGCTTCTGAATCGTACAGACAAAATGTGTGGAGAAAAAAAAAAAAAAAAGAAAGAAAAACCCAAAAAACTAGACTTTATGATTCTGGAGAATCATGTTTTTTCTCGATGAGATTCCATGATTTGTCATGACCCCACAGTGTATTATGTTTTGACTTTCTCACTGAAGTTCCTTCATTCGTGTCATGAAAAAGGTGAGTACAGAAGTCTCAAATGACTCAGTTTGATAAAAAAAATTGTTTAGTTAAAAACCATCATTAACGGTGGAGAGGGTTAATATCAATATCGTCGTCCAAAAAGTTAATGACCGACAAAAGGAGTTATGCTTGTTTGACACATACCCACTGAGTGCTGTATCTATTTGAAAATGGTCCGTTTTAAAAGCTTACCGGAATCTTTTGTTCATGCAACTTGTAATGTCACTCCAAGACCTGCAAATGGTCAATTTCTCTTGAATTCTTACTAGATTTTATTGAGAAATCCACGGAAAATGGGAATTTTAAGCTTTTAAGGGGTACATCTCCTTAACCGGGCGAAAATGGGTTAAGACCTCAATTTTTGAATACCCTTACAACTTACTAAAAATTTTCCCTATCAGTTTTGCGTCCGGTAAAAGAAGTTATGTTTCTCTGTAGCATTCCCATTTGATGTTGTTGGTGTAAAAAAACAGACTATTTTTTTCGAAATTTTGACATTTAGCAGCCCATGGAGGGTTAACAAATGCTTATCTGAATATTTTATCCATGCAACTGGTAATGTGACTCTAAGACCTATCAATGGCCATTTTCTATTGAAACCCTATGAGACGCTTGTAAAGAAATTCAGGGAAAACATGATTTTTTAAGCCTTTGGTGGGTATTGCTATTAACCATCCCAAAAGGGGTTAATGCTTGGTTTTTTGAATACCCTTATTACAAACAATTTGATCCTCTGTGAATTCCACTTCCAACAAAGTAGATTACGTTTATCCCTCGGGTATGCATTGGGTGCTGTGCGCATCTGAAAACAGCCTATTTCAACAAAATTACGATGCTTATCAGCCTGTAGAGAGTTAATAAATGATCACCGGAATATTTTGCCCATGCAGCTTGTAATGTCACACAAAGACCTGCGAATAGACAATTTTTCCTGAAAACCTACAAGTTGCTTTTAGAGAAATCCACAGAAAATGGGAATTTTAAGCTTTTAAGGGGTATCTCACTTTAACCAGTCCAAAATGGGTTAAGACTTCGACTTTTGAATACCCTTACCACTATCAAAAATGTTTCCCCATCAATTTTGCGTCCGATAAAAGAAGGAACCTTTCTCGGTGGTACACCAAGTGGGTGCTGTTGGTGTCCAAAAACAGCCCATTTTATCACAATTTTGACTTTTAGCAGCCCGTGGAGGGTTGACAAATGCTCACCGCAGTATTTTGTCCATGCAACTTCTATTGTCACACCAAGGCCTGGGAGTGAAAAATTTTTCTTGAAAATCTACAAGACTCGTTTAGAGAAATCCACGGAAAAGACGAATTTTTGAGCTTTATGGGGGTATTGCTGTTTAACCAGCCCAAAACGGGTTAACGCTTGGTTTTTTGAACACCCTTATTACAGACAAAAATGATCCTTTGTGAATTCCACTCCCAGTAAAGGAAGTTATGTTTATCTCTCGTGTATTACTTGGGTGCAGTGGGGGTCTGAAACCGGCCTATTTCATCAAAATTTCGATGTTTGGCAGCCTGTGGAGGGTTACCATATGCATCGCCTGATATGTCGTGTGTATCAAAGGGCGTGTCACAGACAGGTCTAGCAATGACGAATGTATAAAAAAATCTACAAGACGTGTTTCGAGAAAGTGCCGATAAACCCCAGTTTTGGCCATTTTTTGCCACTTCTGACGAAATAAGGGTTAAATCGAAAATTCCACTTTTGGTACATTTTTAGATTTTGTGCCCCTCTATACGTGTGGAAAATTTCGTGAAAATTGGTTAGAAAATGGCTTCTGAATCGTACGGACAAAATGTGTGGAAAAAAAAAAAAAAAAAAAAATAATCCGTAGAAAAACAATAGTCTTTTCCAGAGGGAAAAGCCTAAAAAAAATAATAATCCGTAGAAAAACAATAGTCTTTTCCAGAGGGAAAAGCCTAAAAAAAAAAAAAAATAATAATAATCCCCAGAAAAACAATGGTCTTTTCCAGAAGGAAAAGCCTAAATATGTGATTTTTGTTTGGTTTTGTCGCTTTCATTCAAGAGAAGACCTCTGGTGATGCAAATGAGCGACCGAATGCGTGTCGTTGAAATACAGGGATGCAAAACTAGGCCGTGCTCTGAAGAAGAAAATACATTTTGAAGTCAGAAATGAAAATAGATTTTGGTATTTTTTCTTAACGCTCTGGTAGGCACATGGTCAATGGTAATTTGAAGTCCGTGAATCTTACTGAATCCGTTTGTTTAACCTTATCTTTATACCCAAAACGAATAAGGGACTCGGCAACAAAACATACTTATGACCCCCTAACTGGAACGAGCTAGTTGAGATCGTTCCAATGAGCAATGAGGTGTCATAAACTATGTTTGGAAGCCAAATATAAAAATGTTTACTTTTCCAAGACATATTTTTTTATTTGCAAGTGTCGCTTTTTATTCGTCTTAGGTATATGGTTAAAATCGATCGTTTTTTTTTTTTGGGGGGGGGGGGGGGGGGTATAGGGTTAAAATAACATAAATCCTTTCTGGCGGGTATATAGTTAAATAAATCATCTTTTTGGGGGGTGCTGTATAGGGTTAAAGTTAAAACAACCTTTTCTGGGGGGGGGGGGGGGGAGGGGTATGGGGTTGATTTCTTTTTAAAGACTTATTTTAACCCTATACCCAAATCGAATAAGACAAGACACTTTAAATTTTTGACCTCCAAACATAGCTTATGACCCATCCCTCCACCAAGCCTAACTAGCTCGTTCCACTAACGGTGATATAAGCTATGCTTTGTGAGCAAGGATAGTAAAATTTGAATGGCGTTCTGTGTGGGACAATGCTGACCGTTAATGCCACGAGGGTTAAACTATTTAGTAAAGCATGAGCCATTGCCAGTCCTCGGTGAATTAGAAATGCCATAGCTAAAGGCACATCTTCTGAACAAACGTCTAAAGGAAGGAATTATTATCAATACATAGAATTTTTTTTACAAATACCGCTGTCTTTTTTATCTCACATAGTCTGTTTACAGTGGGTTTAAGATATATCGAGCGATTAATTGACCATAGAGTGGAATCGATCCATTGTAAAACCCTTATCGCTGCGTCATGGCAACCTTTAATATGTCAAGTTGCAGACTGCATTTCCAACATATTTCTGGACATTTTCCTTTCAAACCATAACGTGGAACCGAAGTAAGAACACTAGATATGAGGGGACGGGCAGGTAAAATTTGCGACAAGAGTACTAACTTTGCATGCCGCAGGCCTACCACGAAGTGTAAAATATTTGGGTGGGAGAGTGTGTCTTCCGCTGGTGAGCGTCCCCCTTAGCTCTTCCAGTGCAACTTTGATAGAAAGTTCGGATAAATATTAAATTGTGTTTCAAGAGCATCCCAAGAAAAGAGCTTTGAATATCAAAAGAGGGAAAGGGGGTGAAAATTTACTTGCACAATTCCTACAACTTATTTCAGCTGGTAATTTCTCGATGTTCAGGGTAATGGGGCGTGATTCGCCCCACTAACCCCCGACCAACTTAAGGCATGGCCATAGCATATCACCTATTATTGCAACGAGCTCGATGAGCTGTGTACAGTTGTTGCTGACCTTGTGCAATGTTGTTACACTTGGGCATATCCGAACGGCCTCCTGTACGAATGCACCAAGAACGGTGTGTGTCTGTGTGTGTGTGTGTGTGTGGGGGGGGGGGGGGGGGGGTATGGGGAGGTGCTAACTCAGCAGTCTTCTTGAGATACAGTTCCAACATTTTATATGTCAAGTCTGCATTCTTCATGTCTATATTTCTATCCACCTTCCTCTCAATGTGGTGCGATGGATTTTGAATTATCACCTGTCTGCTTGTAGAGCTGTTCGTTCGTCCGCTGGTCAGGGCACACATTCACTCAGTACTTAGAGGTGTAGCCTGATACAAAAGAGCTCCATTGTTAAATTATCGAGAATTGTTTCCTTCAGTGGCAATTTCCTTTGTCCGCAAGTGATTAACCCTTTACCCAACGCAGACGATATCAAAATTTATTATTTTAAATATCATTTTTTTAAAATTTTTCAAAAAATTTCAACAAAACCATATCATGTGACCCCTTGTTGGAACGAGCTCGTCCCAACGAAGGGTCACATGATATAGTTTTGTTGAAAGTTTTTGAAAAATAATATTTTTTCAACTGCTGAATTTGCATATTATGCGGGCGGGTGCGGCCAATTCGTTGGGTAAAGGGTTATGGTTTGGGTTTGCAACAAAAGGAAAACTACTTAAAGGTACATTAGTCGGTGTATCCATTTGTGTGTCCGTCCATCTGTCTAATCATCCAAAAATGATACAATTTTCATTACATTCCGGTGATCAATATGTTTTGAAGCCAAAAGATATCTGCTCTCGTACACAGGAGTCACAAATACGTATATGAACATTTTTTTTAGCTGCAAGTCAGTGGGAGCTATTGCCATCATCCGTTGTCCGTCGTCCGTTAACTTTTGAAACTTGTCTTCTTCAAAACCAATGGGCCAAATTCAAACATACATTACACAGACCATCTTTGGAGTATACCCTTTCTGTTTTGTTCTAAAGACGCAGCTGCCATCTTCGGGCGGTGGTTAATGCCCCAAAAGCCTAAAAATCTTTTAAAATCTTCTCCCCACCAGAGAGAATGCGTTGATATTTGGTATGGAACGTCCTTTAGTGTTGAAGATTAAAGTTTGTTCAAGGGAAATTTGTAGGTCAATATTTGGATTCTCTGGGAGCACACCCATTTTGGGCTCCATCCAAAATTTGTATTTCGAGAACCGATGGGCTGATCTGAACATTTTTTTTTTTTTTTTAAATTTTTTATTCAGATAAACATACAGTATCATAAACAAGAAGCATTGTAGGCAGTATATATGACAATGCACAAATAATGTGAATAACAAAAAACTTATATTACAACGAAAAATGTATAGATGCGTGTGTATTCTTTTCATCCAAGATCAATTTCTAATTTCCTTTTTCATTAAGTCACATTATTACGGCATGGACACTACAGAGAGAATTTTAAATTTGTTTCTACGTGCAAAAGAAGAAAAGCCTCTGCTGTCCGTCAGTTTGATATGGAGGGTAATTATAATGGTTGTCCACACCCGGGAAGTACCCTTAGGCGTTCCTTAATACTAAGGGGCCACCATCGGCTTGTTCAATTTGTCCAAGCCGATGGTGTACTTCTTGTGGAGAAGATATATAAAGAGAGAAATTTATGACAGTAAAATGTGGCTCAGAATACTCCATCGTTCTTTTTTATATTCCCGACTTTTTTAGGTGGAAACATGTAACTGCATGACATTTCCAGGTTTTGTTGAAATTTAAGTTCATCTATAAAAGCTTTTAAAACTGGTTTACATCCCCTCGCCCTGCAAGAGCAAATATATTTTTTAAAGATGAGTACACTTAGGTCTATTATCTCGTCAGGTGGATTTTGATGGACTGAGTGCCCCTGAAGTATAAATTCTGGTATGACTTCGATAAACACGTTTCACCTGTCTCTCAACTGCTCTCTAAATTCTAATAAAATTGATTTTGTGTACGTACATTCTAAAAACAAATGCAATGGTGTCTCCCTTGTATCGCCACAGATTTAAACCAAATTTGGCCTGTAGTATAATTGGGTCCTAAGTACTTAATTGATGTCCTGAAAAAACGTGTCACATCTCCATGGGAACTCCTGGAGCTAAACTAAAAATATAAAAAAATCAAACGCCAATAATTCCCAAACCACACGGAACAGAGAGCTGTTATTTGGTACGAAGCATCTTTAGGACCAGTAGAATGGAATGGTAAAATAATTGCCACCGGCGGTGTCAGTGTGTTTTGTATGGAGGGGGGGGGGGGGGAGGAGGGGGAGGCATCCAGAAAATGCTCGGTCAGCATATTTGCAAAAATTAAAAAAAAAATTCTTCTTTGGTATACAACATCCATAGGGGGAGGGGGAGGGGCAGATACAAGCGTGTTCAAATTAAGCCCCATGGTGATGTTCATATCTGGGCTCAATACAGGAGCCCGAATCTTAACTTAGGGCAATGTGGGGAATAAGCTTTAAAAATCTTCTTCTTCAGAGCCACTAATCAGAATCTTTTAATATTTGGTATACCTCATTGCTACGGGGGACATATTCAAGTTTGTTCAAATCGAGCGTCTGGGTTAATATGTGGGCTCTTTATCGGAGCTCAAAGTTTCACTTAGTGCAAAATAATAAAATTTCTTAAAAAATCTTCTTCAGATCCACCAGTCAGAATTCTTTTATATTTGGTATACAACATATCTGTGCGTGCGTGCGTGCGTGCGTGCGTGCGTGCGTGCGTGCGTGCGTGCGTGCGTGCGTGCGTGCGTGCGTGCGTGCGTGCGTGCGTGCGTGCGTGCGTGCGTGCGTGCGTTCGTTCGGACACTTTTTTGAGACTTCTCAGAAAAGAGCTTTGTTTTTGTCTAGGAAGCTTTTCTATGACCAGCAGAAATGAATGGTCCAAAAAATTGCGTTTGGTTGTGTCATGGAAAATAAAAAAAATGCTCTTGTCATCCATCACTGACACTCTCACATCTTTTGACAACTTGAGCCAGGTGAGCGTTTTAGGCTCACTTGAGCCTCTGGTTTAGTCAGTGTGAGTATACTCCATTTTGCCTCTTTACCTATAAATATCTATTTGCGTGTATGGGAGGCGGCGTCATTCCCCCAACTTATCAAAATTATTTTAATTTCTTTTCGTGGCCTTCAATGACAATTCTCGCCGTTGGAAGGGATTTACAAGAAAGTTAGCTCCCCTTAATTATCTAAAAATGTGAGTAAATTTAACACTGAGGAAATGGGAATTTCCTATCAAAAAATTGAAATCTCGAAATATTAGCGTATCATTGATGTGAGCATCATTTCACAAACTTCAGGCATTTTCCTGTAGAGCAGTATAAAAATACAGAAACTGGCTTTTTACAATTTTTTTCAGTTTGAACGATTGACTATTATTCTCTGTTGAAACCTATTTAAAAATAAGAAAACGGCGTTTTCATCATCTTTTTCGCTATTCATTATATCAACAGTGTGTGTAACGTGACATTAACAGAGACACTGTCCTTTCAATTAATCTCAAAGTCTTGGAGGTGAGATTTGCTAATTTTTTTTCTGGGAAGAATAAACTTACAAATTACTCTAAAAGAAAGACCCAAAGTGGACACTAAGTGTTGGTAGGCCTCGAGTTTTATCCTTCCGCCATGGTACAAGTACCATATCGATTAACTTATTCACACGCATGTGTCGTTCTGTGTTTATTACACGCCTTCATAAAAACAGTTATTAGAAGGACACTCAGCAATTCATTTGGCAACTATCAACAAAAAGAACACATTTTATCGCCAACCAAATTTGCGAGGGGAACCCGTGTTACTCTTTCATCGACGATTTTCAGCTATCGCTAGCGATTCAAATTGTAATTGCTTTGCACGATCTGTAGAAAATTCCAGTGAAATTTCGCTTCTATTTCCATATAGTCCGTCAACGATTTCAGCACATATGTGCGGAACAGATTTTCATGTTCCGCATGGTGTAGTGTTGCTGTAGATGGGGATTACATAGAACAGGTGTGCAATAAATTCTGTGGAATGCCTTGCCAACCTCAGTAAGAAACAGTAATACATTAATGGAATTTAAAACGAAAATAACTCCAACTGTTCCAAAAACCACCGCGGTACTTTAACATTGGGAAGAGAAAGCTTAATATTATCCACAGTATGATCAGAAATTATTGCAGTGACCTGAACGCGCACAAGTTTAACAACCACATATCAGATACTCCCTTTTGTGATTGCGGACCTCATATAGAAGATGCACATCACTTTTTTATGGTATGCACTTTCTATAGTTCTATCAGAGTAGAGTTTTTTAACTCATTGGAGCGGTTCCGCATAAGCACGATAGATGACACTTTGTTTGGTATACCATCGATAAAATATTCTGAAAACGTGGTCATCTTTAGAGCGACTCAGAAATTTATCCGCGATTCGGGTCGCTTTAATTAATATTCGTAAGGTTTTAACCGCTTTGTGTCATTGAATTTGGGGACGTAGTTTATCTCTATCCTTCGAGTTCCATAATGTGTGAAGTACGTTTTCTGGTTGCTTCTTTTCTTCTTGCTTCCTTCTGACTCTTACTTTTTCTCATACTTGCTTTTGTCTCTTCCTTCCAGGTTTCTTTTCCAAAATGTACACTTCCTTAGCGCTCTCTACCTTGTAAATTTGTTTAAATAGTAACATTGTTTCATCATTGTTTGTGCCGCTATTGTAATTGAACTTTGCTGTTATTGTTTCTGGAGAAGAGGGGCTACTAAGTGTTAAGCACTTGTCCTCTAATCCACTTTGCTATTTTTGCAAATAAAATATGTTTAAATTAAACTCTTTCATCGACGATTTTCATCTATCGCTAGCGATTCAAATTGTAATTGCGTTGCACGATTTGTAGAAAATTCCAGTGAAATTTCGCTTCTATTTCCATATAGTCCGTCAACGATTTCAGCACATATGTGCGGGACAGATTTTCATGTTCCGCATGGTTTAGTGTTGCTGTAGATGGGGATTACATAGAACAGGTGTGTAATAAATTCTAATGACGGATTATCAGCGAACTAATTCCTACTGATTAGCTTGCCATAAAAACAAGTTTCCTTTTGTTACTTTTAATAAATGAAAACAACAGATAGCTGTTTATTGCTTTCGTTTATTAGAAGTAATAAAAGGAAAGTTGGTTTTGATTTCTAGGCCATCGACATGTGTTTTCTCAACGATTACTTGTTTCCTAACTGGACCTTCCGCCCGTGTATAATAATTATTAAGGGAGGTAACTTTATCGAAAGTCGATTTTCATGGCGATTTAATCAGGGGTGTGGACGGCGAGAATACCGATAAATATATATTATATCTTGAAAATATCTGACGTCTCCTTTCTCTTCGTATTCCAGATTACAACCCTTTTTATCACTACACAGTTACCCACAAATCTCTCTTTTCGTAGTGTGCACGCTATGGTCTGGACACGGTCCAGTCTGTTTCTTCCACTGTAACCTTCCCCATGTTTAAAGTAGAAGAAATAATAAAGGGAATGAGGAATTCGTTAGCCGAATAAATCTAAAATTCTTTACATTTAGAGTGGCACTAACCAACAATTTTTTTCAGAAACATTTTCCTTGGAGATGCATTTCTACATTCATCTTGGCATCAGAACTGAGAAAAAATCATATAACTCTCCCCAAAAATAAAATATTTAAAAAGGCGTCTTTGCTCAAATATTGAACAAAGGTGACATGCTCTGAAAAGTGTTGTTTTTTTAAATCACAAATTCTGTCACCACACTGGTATTTGAAAAAATGAAAGAAAAGAGGTTGAGTTCAGATTGTTGTGTTTCCTAGTTATTACTTTATGAAAAAGAAGCACTATTGGTGTATTCGGGACATACTTGTTCTCAAGGCTGGCTTAAAACTAAGCATACCCCCATACGAAAAAAGACAAAAAATTGCTAATTATCCATATTTTTCAGAGGAAACCTCCTCACAACTTGACAATATTTACTGATTATGACACCAGATGATTTACCAATCTAGATGAAATATGATTTGTAAAAGTTGAGCCATGCTTTGTCCTCAAATGAAGCATGAATTTTCAAGTAAAATTCATTTGTTTACAATTTCAAAAACGTTATTTCAAGAAAACTAAAAACAGTATGGCTTACCAAATATTAGAAAAAAATATATGCTTTTCTGTTGAATATCATTGGAAGTTATTTTGAAGGCCAATAAAAGGGTATAGAGTACGATTATTTTTGTTTTCATTTATTTTTCTGCGTTTCGACCGCTCGATCTATTGTCAACCATCTTGGAATTCCCCAGCATCGGCATCATGATGACTGTAGAGTAGAGTTACTTCACCAATTAGTTAAATACTGAATTTCGTATTGAATCCGGGTTTGTTTTTTTTTCTTTTTGAAGTGGTTATAGAATATATTTATTCTATAATTGCAACAAAAATGTTTGATGAAGCACGACGAAGGGGCAATGTTTAGATATTAGCAAATTTTCAAAAATTCCCTTCGATTGTTTTTCATTGCTTTCAATCGCCATGATATTGCGTGCCTGAAATTCAATCCAAACAGAACTAAACTTAGCCCCCAAAATGTCGTCATTTGCCTTTATTTAGATGGTTTGAAAGTAGCCACTCGTGAAAGCACTGCATTGTGACGACGTTCGCCGACTTTCCGGGAATAGGATATTAAGCGCCACAAGCGGTGTTCGTTATTACTACTCCAGTTTGGAGATGATGTGCGCAGAAAAACCTAAAATACTGTTACAGGTCGAGAGAAAAGTGCGAGAGCCGAGGATCGACCCACCGACAACTAGTACACAAAGCGACCGATTTCCCACGAGACTACGAGATCTGAACCAACCAGAATGGTTAGTAATTGGCCTTCTTTGTACCTCGACCGCTACACTACTCTTGTGTTCTTTTTGCGATTCAACCCGGTAAAGCGCACCCAGATTCCTCCTCAGAGCCGCCGAAACACCCACAGTTCACCACCACGGCACCCAAAATGTCACCCACTGCTGAGGGCTGTCAGCGTCACCAATGTAATAGATCGAGAGAGAAGCGCGGAAGCTGAGACTCGAATCGTCGACCTCTAGCACACAAGGCTACAGATTTACCACGAGCCCAAGAGATACGGACCAGTCAGACTGGTTTGTAAATGCCTTTTATGCCTCAACCGCTACAACACTAACACAATTGTTTTTCTCTCGAGCTTTTAATCTCATTATGGACTCATGAAGTATATCTCTGAAAAATCCTGGGAGATGCGTTTCGATCTAATGGTTTCACGCGCGCCAAGGGCGCGCAGTGACGGTTTGGGGTAAGCCCCTTTCGACCCTTCTCTGACGTTTTGACGTTTTTTGCCTATGCCGATCAGGACAGGAAGCAGTGGGGGAGGAAGGCTGACGGAGGAGGATATGCTGGTCATCTAGGTGTTCTAAGTTGAGTTGATTTCATCCCTCGGGCGTGTGTGTCTGTTGGGGGGGGGGGGGGGGCTCTCGACAAAGGTGCTACCTCTCCCCGAGGGTGATCTGCTGGTGTTTTCGGGCAAGTACAGGCTATCACTAGTTGAGTATTTGATCTGCAGCCTTCATTGGCAAGCATAGTCTGCCTCTGGCAATTGTCGAAGAGGTCGAGCTGGCTTCTGGACGCAGGCTTCTTCCATCGTAGTAAACCGAGACAAGTATATAATGAACAGCCCCTCTCGGTGACCATCCAAAGAAAGACCCGAACTTCCCTGGTTCAGGGGCAGGCCTGCATATTAACCTATTTGGCCGGGACCTGAATGCGCACTAGTGGCGTTAGCAAAAAGGGCAAGAAGAGGGACGCAGGACCAACGCTCACCTCCGTGGGCGCGGGTGACCACCTCTGGAGATAGAGTGAAGGATGATTAGTATCCATAGAGGTTACCAGGTATCCATAGCGGTTATAATAATTCCGTAACGGATATTGGGGGTGGGGGAAGAAGAAAAAAATAAATAATTAAAATAATTTTAAAAAAATTAAAAAATTTAAAAAAAAGGAAGAAGAGGTTTGTTGGCCCAGCAGGGCGTGTGGGAAAGGCAGCCTATGTATGTTCCTTAGTCACGGCCTATGCCGTATCACCGCCCGAACTGGGGTCACCGTCGGGCTCGCAGAGGGTCCTTGCTGATGGGAGGAGAGCAGCCTATGAATCCTTATATGCCACACCCGAGGGTTTTTGCTGCCTCCGCACATCCGTTTTGCTTGAGATGATTTTGTGTTTTATAGAGGGTCGGTTTTAAGGGGAAGGTGCCTTTCATTGTTCATACGTTAGTAGGTGAGATGAGAGTAGCCTATGATCCTTATATGCCACACCCGAGGGTGTTTGTAGCTTCCCCAGGGCCATCTCGCAGAGCGGGTGAAAATGATTTCGCGCGCCGGAGGCGCGCTGGGACGCTGTCGGGCAATCCCCTTTCAACCCTCCGTGACTGTATGAGATCTGGTAGCTGCATGTCAAGGCGTGTTGAAGGAGGAAAAGGATCGAGTGCTCAATTGATGTCCCAGGCTAGATGATCAGGAGTGTTGGGTTATCTTAGTGAGAATTGTTGACCGAGCCCTCGGGTGAGGACCAGAGTGAGAGGGGGTCCTCTCACAAAGGTGCTACCTCTCCCCGAGGGTGCTGTGATATTTTATTCAGAGCGTTTCCAGCCCCTGTCCAGTTATATCACCCCTGACTCTGGCAGACAAGAGTAGTATGTTAACATTGAAATGAGTGCAATTAATTTCTCTCCGACGAAGCGTGTAATTTGAAAAACTGACGTTATGTCATCGTTACACAATCTTAAATAATCTAATCTGCATGAACAATTACAAATCTTTTGAACTTTTAGTACTTCTCATTGAAAGGGTATCTTGATAACTTACACTTTTATTTAATTTTATATAAGTAATGGAAACTTTATTTGAAAGATTCCGTTCGACTGTCATTATCATACCTGCCATTTAAAAGCTAATATTTAATTTATTAATAGGAAATTGAATACGTCCCATTCACCGCCCCTTGCGTGTCACTAAGTTGTCAGTCTGAATGTGTCGTCAATAGCTGGCTAATATTGTCAAGAGGTAATCTATGATGTAGAAATGTGCGTATGCACGTATACCATAAAAGGCATGCACTCTAAAATATTCTATACCCGCATATTGAAAACCAGCGAAACAGAATAATTCGTGGATAAAAGCCCCAGTACATTAGTCAGGGTTGGTTTCTGATTCCCAGTCAGATCGTATACCGGAAGTGGGAGACCTGCTCCGTACCACCCTGCCGCTGCTGCGACGTCTATATTATAAGGGCGTAGCCAGGATTCTATAATTGGGGTGCCCTAGCCAGTTTTTTTTAGGGTGGGGGGGGGGGGGGGGCAAACATGATATGTGGAAGGCCATTTTTAGGGCTTCAGGGGCCTCCCCTATTCTTAACTAGGATCCTCCGGTCATTACCCCCCCCCCAACTCCCCTACAGGGAAGTGGTGGGGGTGGTAACGGAGGGACTAGGCCTTCCACCCCAAGAAAGAATCCGTGGCATTTATATCATGTGTAGCCCCACATTGGAGACCATTTTAGGTCTCTATAAGCTATGTGAGAATCGCATTAGGCCATTCTTTTCGGGCGGGGAACAGAGAACGTTTTTTTTTGGGGGGGGGGGGGCACTGCTATACTATAATTTGATAAAAGTTTGTTCGCGTGATCATTTGTTCTCTGACTTCTCCAACATCGCCCATTTAGTCGTCACCAACCTTAGCACGTGTACTCAGCTCAGTCCAGAAAGTTGCACTGGGTATGGGGGTGGTGGTGTCCATACGTGATGGTCAAATGGCTGGGATAAAAATTCGTATACGTTAATTTTACTCGGTCATGTTTGGTATCGTTTGATTATCCCCCTTGATTTGTAATTACGACTTTTCTGCTCTTGAACTGAGGGGAGGGGCCGGGGTTTGGGCTATTATATCAAATGTGCCGAGTAATTTTTTCTCTCTCAGCCAATCAAAGAATGCAAACAAATATCATCGAAGGTGCGGGCAGGGTTACTTTTCTTTTGTGTTCTGTGGACAGAGAAGGGAGGTCACCACTCCAGCACTCCAGCACTGCTTAATTACCCCATCATGGGGGATATAGCCTCACGCAGGACGATAATAATAACCGAAAACAGTAAAGAGGGGAGTTGGGGAGAGAAAAAGTGAAATACATCGAATTTGATTCGATACAACAGCATTACACCTTTGGCCATTAAATTGAGGAATGGAACTGACGAAAAAACTTTTAAAGTAAGATCAACGCCTGACGTCATTAGAAATTTTTGTTCAGTTCCACTCGAAGTGACAAGAAAGAGAGGGCTTGGAGTGTGGTGGTGCATTTGAAATATGGAACAGGGTAGAAGCAGTAAAGAAGATATCCACAAGCCTCAGCAATGCGTATTATTTGTTTCAAGGAGCTTTGCGGCTTTGACATCCCGGACCCTATTCATCCCGATAAGCATACTAACCCTCTGTTTATGTTTGTTGACCAGCTAATCCGACACCTCCCGATTCCAGGTATGGGCATTCCTCCCTCCCTTAAATTAGGACAGAAAAGGTCATAAAATCAAAAATGTCAAAGAACATAAATTACCTAACAGAACAATTAGACGACACTCGAAAAAAATTCTTGAATAACTATAATATTTTGATTTTTGTTAAAAACATATCGCTTTTGACGAGTTAGACCCCTCCTTGGAACGAGCTACTTGCAATGTAGGGTAATAAGCTGGCTTTCAATTTTCATTATTTTTACATTTTTTGTCTCAAACACAGATTATGACCCCTCATTGGAACGAGCTCGTTGAGCTCGTTCCAATGAGGGGTAATAAGCTATGTAGTTGTCGCAGAAAATGAAAAAAAAACTTAGTTATTCAAGAATTTTATTTGCAAGTGTCGTCTGCCTTTCGTGTTAGGTAAACGGTTAAACCTATTTTTGCTCTGAAAACGTTACAGGCTGCTGTCGACCTTTTCCCGTTACATCAGGTGGGGCCTCTAATGGGTCTGCGAAAACACCTATATTCACGTCATCGCGCGTGAATTCAGACTGCAGAGGAACGCAATGTATTGTGTTCTGTGAATCATAATTATAACTTTCATTGATCCACAAGGATACAAGAAATTTCCTTGAAAAGTAAAAATTCTCTTTTTAACTTCTCAATTGTCAAATTCCATCCCAAAAGCCACTAGAGGACTCTGTTTGATACCACGTATCATTTTTCTCAGGGAGCATACCACAGGACCCAAGCATGTTTATATATTCCTCTTGAGCTGCTACACCCATCACACACCACCAAGTTTCAGCTATAATCACATCCCAAAAGACACTCCCTCAGAATTGTATTTACCAACAGGTGTTATTCCCCGATAAACTTAATATGATGAACTGTAATAATAAAAAGGTCCCAGTAACGATTACGGTAAGGATCACAAAGAAATGCGTACTTCATAACAGTCGTTGCCAGGTCCTGACTGTCACGACTAATGGGAAATGAATGTTTTCGGAAAAAATCGCGGTTAATTTCAGGAACATCATTTCAGGGAGCAAAATCGACTCTCATGTCTTATATTCCCGAGCAGCTGATACTACCAATAATAACTCTTTGACCGGCCGCTGATTTGTCACGGTTCAGGTGAGAAGGCCATGATTAACACTGTGCTCCCAAAACATCCCTATCCCCACTACTTTCCTCTCCTCCCAACACCCGGAAACATCCTGGATCCCATTCTTCCCAATCTTCCCGATTAGCATACTAACCCTCTGCTTTGTATTACCAAATAGCCACAAATCCTTTATTCTCCCCTCTCACTTCCACATTATACTCCCAGTGAGTCTTATTCTGCTAGACTCATATTTTGGACATTCTAATAGAAAGTGTCCCTGTCTCTCCACTAAGCTTAAATTACACATTTGGCAATCCTTTCTCCTTTTCATTGTCTTTCCCATTTTTCCCATGATCTCCAGCGAACGCGACCTCAGCTTAAACATAAGTGACCTCCCCAAAGCTGACATAAAGGCACTCTTCAAAGCCTGTCTTCTCTTTATCATGCAGGCCACCCAAAGGCCTCTCTGCTTTGACACCATCTCGCCAATTCGGTTACAATCCTCCGTGACTCTTTCTCTGACGATTTGTTTTATCCGGGTTGTCCCCACTTCCAAGTCAGAGATCTCCATTGAATAGTTCTCTATCAATTCCCTAGCCCCAACCCTTGCTCAATCCACCCTGTCTTTGTTAATTGAATTGCTTTGAATTTTTAGTAGGAGATTTGCTCCACGAAGATGACCAGCTGTCCGTGATTGTAATTTTGAGAAACCTTTCTAATATTGTATCACAAATAGACTTGGACCCCGCCGATGCATCTCAGACAAAACTTCATTTGCGGAAAGAAAAATAATTCAATTTCACCTCAGTTTCACCACGATTGCTGTTTTGTGGGAGACATTCATTAAACGTCTGTACTGTCCGTGATAAACTCTTATCGCTGTTGTAACACAGATGTGTGCCTTTGCGAGTTAATTAAAGAATTTTGCCCAATAACTCGATCACAAGTAGCGAATCTGAAATCAGAAACCCGATACCAGCCTCGTAAATAAATACGTATCTCGATCTATTTTTATAACAAGTAAATTATCGCATGTATCATATATTTCAAAGGTATGAAAATCAATAAATAATGTGGCATGCAAATTTCTCGCTAAACTGTCTGTCGGGTGAATTGATCGACAAAAATAATTCCACACATAACGAAAGTGAACGGTGAGTTGGTGTTTGTAAATTTCTATAATTTGCAATAAAATCTTCGGGTCGATTTCACACACACACACACACATTCTTCATTGAATGAGGCTGTTGGTTCAAAGAGACGCTAGCATGTCATTTCAGATTTCGTATTTACTCTTCGTTAGCGACAAAGCATTTTTTGCCCAGTCTGATGTGAAAGCTTCGCGGTGCGAAGTCGATTGGAGGTATGAACATCGGTTGATTACGAGAGACGGCGGCGTGGGGAGGAGGTGTTAACGCCGTCACCCAAAGTTTTGTCGGAAAAATTATATTCCATTCCCGCTATTGGAAGACAGAAAAATGATCGCAAAGAACCAAACTGAAGAACGTTACGCCTTTTAGACATCAACTTTGAATTTTAACCAAAAACTTTATTGGGTATTACATTACCTTATGATGTCTTCATCTCCATTATACTACTGACCTTTGGCCGAAAAGTTATGGCCTTGCCGCAGTAACGGAAAGCGTTATGGGCGCCAGCGGGTATGGACGGACATTGATACATCGAAAAGGGGGAGAGGTATGCTCATTCAAATCCAGTCGAATTCCCAGAGAATCAAAATAAAGGAGAGAAAGAGAGAGAGAGAGAGAGAGAGAGAGAGAGAGAGAGATTCAGGGAAGTAGTCTTGGCCGGGTGCATGGACTCGTTGATAGGTAAACCGAGATAATTTTTTCAGCGGGAGTCTGGGGCAACTGAAGTTTATAAAAAAGCCGATTATGTCCGTAAAACGATTACGACCGCAAAACACAAACCGATTGTGTTTACAGACATGCGCACATACTCAGCTTGCGTTTGCGGACGTAAAGGGATTGTGATACTTCAAAGTGGACGCTCTTATAATTAACCTTGACACAACCCCCCACTCTGACTCATAAAATTATCTCTCGTTTAAATGTTCTGGTTTAGATCTACACTCTAAAAACTCTAGGTACTCTGTGATACCAAATGTGCTACTCAACTTGTCCCGTGTGGGGTACCAAAATTATGGTACTCCAGGAAACCAAAACATTATTGGTACTCTAAGAAACCAAACTGTAATGGTACTTTGAGAAACCAAAACTATTTGGTACTTCGTTTTGGTTCTCTAGAAAACCAAAAATTTGGTACTTTATTGTGGTTCTCCAGAGAACTCAACTCAAGTAACCATAATATGGTGCTCCAAGAAACCAAAAGTTTGGTGCTTAGTTAGCTCCCCTCTCCCTTCCCTTTCATGTACACAACATATACATGGGAGTGGTAGGCTCAAATATTGTTCCATTGAGGGAGCCAAAGAAACGGACCGAAGTATGAAAAGCTGCAGAAGTACCAGTCTCCCTCGCGGGTCAAAATACATTTATTGTGTAAATAACACCACAAATCATGTCGCTTTGAAAAAAATGAACAAAGAAAAATTGAGTTATGCAGTTCTTTTGATAACCTTCAACAGATATTAAAGACATACACTGCAACTCACATAAATCAAATACAGCTTGCACCAAGTCATCCAACCCGCTCCCTATATATCAGCCAAGCAGTTACGTTTTCAAGGTCCCAGGTTTCGACCGAAACCGCCATTGTTGATAGAGCCAAGTTGCTCACGTGGTGGATATTCCACAACCATCCATTTGGTATAAAACGCGCAAAATATACGGGATGCTATCCATAGTCGGTGTTTTGGGTATCTCATATACTGGTGGTATGCTGGAATACCAAAATGTATTGTTTTTTATTAGAGTGTAAGTAATGTCAATGCGATAACGAATGTGCGACTGTTTGCTCAAGGATTGGGGGGTTATATATATGTATTGGTAGACTTTGCTTGTAAAGCCGACGTTATCTCCCATGCATGAGAGAAGAATTGTTTTATTATAAAGCTAAGTCGATCTCGAAGATAAAGAGCTATTGGTTGCTAACTTTTTGTTTGAATAAGAAATGTTAATTACGTAACCTGCTTACAATTTGCATCTGTTTCAAGATTTTTTTCTAATACTAATAAAACCAAAGTTGATTTAATTGGAGTGCTAATTGCATAAAGCGCGTTGGAGAGATAACAGCAAAAGATACGAACAGAGAGAGGTGCCCACCCGGATGAAAAGTCAAACATTCCGTGAGAAGGCATAAGTGCCACAATCAGAGTTCTAGGTAAGGGGACTCCGGGTTTAGCTTGGCGATCCTTTATAGCTACGATTTTGCTTTCAACGGGCTTTTAAGAGAAAATCTAATGTGTAGCTTGGGATCAAATTAGACCCTGGATGATTTTCTCCTAAAATGAACAAAATATATGAGTCACCGGGAGTATAATGAAGAAGTGAGATGAGATATCATAAGGAGGATAAGCTGGAGAGAGTCTATCATCAATTGTTTCAAATCAGTTTCTGACTAAAGTGTTATTTATTTATTTATTTATTTATTTATTTATTTATTTATTTATTTATTTATTTATTTATTTATTTATTTATTTATTTATTTAATTTTCTATTATTTTTATTTACTTGACGACACATTTTATAACCTGAGCTATGTCGTGTCGGGCTGTTATGCAGGTGGTGGAAGCCGGTGTACCCGGGGAGAAACACCCTGCAGATGCGAGTAACCGTCATACTCTCCAAGTTACTAAATCATCACGAACATCGATTGACGGGATGTGTACCGTTCGTATGCAGTACGCCTCAGCACAATGCTCCACCGTGATCCTACTTCGATCTGAAGTCGAATGCACAAACCAACGAAACACCGTGCTCCCTGTTATCAATTCTAATTCCATACTTAAATCTCAAAGTGAATTATTAAAAGCTGTTTTGAAATTGGAAGTAACCCTTGCGATTTGGTACGAATATATCTGCAAATTCGATGGTCTCTTCATAAACAACATAATGGTCAACACAGAATAAGGATAATGGAAAATAATTTATCCACTCTTCCTAACCTAACGACCATACCGGACATGCTCTATTTACAAAAATAGACATTCAAATGTTATTATTTTTTCAGTTTTCACTCCAAAACATAGGTTATGACCCACCATTGGAAGGAGCTCGTTGAGAGGTCATAGGCTATGTTTTGAGGCAAAAATGAAGAGAGTTTTAGTTATTCACGAAATACTTTTGCAAGTGTCGTGTTCGAGTCGAGTAAACTAAATGGTTAACCCTTTACCTAACATAACGGCCAGCGCTATTCTCAAAAATCTCCAATTAATTTTCATTATTTTTTCATTTTTTGTCTCTAAAACATAGGTTATGACCACTCATTGGAACGAGCTCGTCGAGCTCGTTCCAATGAGGGGTCATAACCTATGTTTTTGAGACAAAAAATAAAAATAATAGTAATTCAAGAATTTTTTTTGCAAGTGTCGTCTGCTTTTCATGTTAGGTAAAGGGTTAATATTCGAAATCGGCGACAGTTTACTGGAAACTGCAGTACCGGTCTTCACCGAGTAGTTAGCATAAGAAGGGGTTATAACTCTGAATGTATTATTTATTTATTTATTTATTTATTTATTTATTTATTTATTTATTTATTTTAATTTATTTATATTGAACTATAAGATTTTTCACGCATCAAAGCACACGCGATCACATTTGACATGGCATTATCCCACAGCGTCAGAGACCCAAACCGTCCCTACAATAGTTCCCTGTTAATTTTTTTTTATCTTCATATTAGAGGATTAGAGGGGGCGCGGTGGCGTTTCTGTAATCGGTTCTCGTCAGATTACCGAAGTTAAGCAACGTCGAGCCCGGTTAGTCCATGGATGGGTGACCATCTGAGTGACCGATTCGGACTACCGCGTTGTGTCCTTGGGCAAGGCACTTAACCCCGATTGTGCACATGGGGGCACGATGATGCCGTGTACTACGGCGTACTACCCGTCGATGGTGCGTATGTCTTCAACCAAACTAACCCTGCCTGTGCTGGTGGGCGCCGTTACGATGTTGGAGGGCAGACAGCTGCTCGTAGTTTCCCGGTGGTTCTCTCCGGGTACTCCGGCTTCCTCCACCCGTAAAACTGTCACCGACACGATATGACCGTGGCTGTTAAAGTGTCGTTAAATCTTAATAAATAAATAAATAAATAAATATCTTCATATTAGATGTTTTTGTCTATTTTGTTCCGACATAATATACAAAACGTAATTAGGCACACCCAGTTTTTTCGCAGTGGTGTTGATAGAAACTGTCATTACTTTCATGCTATCTTTAAGATGGACAAAAGTGATTGTTTGCGGAAAGAATGGTCTATTGACAAAGGACAGACAACGCAATAATGAAAATATGCAGCATTTTAATGGCGCTAATTACACATATCTGTCACTAATGTTTTTGATGGAAACATGTTCTCTCAACAAGTATGGTACCTGGAATAATACATGATGAAACAATGCCGGTAATTACTGACCAAAAATGTAACTTGTGATCTCCTGAACACAATAGCAGTGTCTGACGTCAGTAGCGAGTGTATCCACCACCCGGATGACATCCCGAACCCTCCTCCTAATGCTACCAGTGAGCATTCTGACACGATCCAGAGGCAACTGCTGCCTCTCCTCATGCAATGCAACTTCCAAATCGGCCAAATTCTGTACAGGTGAAACCCTTGTTTGCACACGACGTTCAAGAACGTCACAGATGTGTTCTAATGGATTCAAATCGGGACTCATGCAGGCCAAAGTAGTGTTGTAATAGCGTTGTTCTAAAGGAATGCTCTCACGGCATGGGAACGATGTGGCCTTGCATTGTTGTCCATGAAAACAGGGCGAGTAGCCAACGGGTGGTTGTCAAAATGAGGACCGACAACCGGAATGAGAATATCACGTATGTATTGATGACTGTTGAGATTCCCACGTGCAGCCACCATATCAAGTTTACAATCACGAGAGAGACACCCCCCAGATCATTACTGATCCTCCCCCATGAGGAACAGCAGGTCTGATGTTCCTGAGCACGAAAGCAGGATTTCGATGCCTCCACACTCTCATGCGACCATCTGTGACGTTAAGCAGGAACCTACCTTCGTCTGACCAATAATGGACTGTCCTCCACATCCTGAGATTCCAATGTTGTCGTGCCATACACTACTCCAAACGCTGTCTGTGGTGCTGATCGGACAGAGCTGTAGGCTTGATGACCCTTCTGGACCTCATATCCAGACGAGTTTCGGCCAGTTCTGTTGCACAAACGCCTTTTGGGGAGCCAAAGGCGTTTCAACCCCCACTTGAAGCAAAGGTTTCACGCCTAACGAGGCGTGTCAGACTCCGATCTTCCCGAGGAAAGGTCTTTCGGGGTTGTCCAGGCCCTGGTCGGTCCTTAACATCGTTGGTTTGCTGATTTTTTTCGGACAAGTCTGCTGATGACAGAATGACTATAGCCAAGTTGCCCTCCAATAGCTTTCAATGACATGCCTGTTTCATGCATGCCAACGATTTGCCATCTTAGTACCTCTGACAGTCTCCACCTTGCCATGTCAACATTTATTGATAAAAGAAGTGATAAATTTTCTTGTTTTATACCCAGATATTGCATGTGGATGATAGTGTTTTTGTGACATTCGTGGGAAGCATGCTTCACGTGGATGAGGGGATGTGTTTGGAGTACGCTATCAACCAGAAACATAATGCTTCACGGGATGAAATGTACTGCAAGACATAGCAATCATTAAAACATAATAATCAGTAACAGCAACTTCACTGTCATGAAACATTTCAGGCGGTGCTTAATTAAGTTCCAGGTGTTTTAATAAAAGACATCCAGCCATCGTCAGAACACAAATACCGTGCTAGAATAGATTTGATCCCTGCCGAGCCAGCATTTATCATCCCGGGAAGGGCCACTGGGAAAGGGGGGGGGGAGGAATATTAACTCTTTCCCTCTTTCAGATATAGAAAAAACAAGAGATGCCGTCACGGCAAGAGCAACAGACCACGCCCGCCGGGAGATAAGACGGAACTACGGCACAACAAGATGCAGCAGATCCGACGACCAAAGCTTCACCTACGGAATAGATCACCAGATCCACAAAGACAACCACCACAGCGACCAATGCCACATCTACTGAACAGACCAACAGAAGAGCCCGAGACAGATTATACTTTCCCAGGACGGCTTACGAACGACAAACAATAAGTGACAGACTATAGTTGCCTGAAGACTTGACTCTACAGATCACATATCACCTGAAGAAACCCACACTTAATTGTTTTAATTCCCCCCCCCCACCCCCGCTAACCGTTATGGAACCATTATAACCGTTATGGAACCATTATAACCGTTATGGATTTTCTATCGTCCTTCACTTCATTCCCGCGGAGGTGGTCGCCCACCTCTGGGGAAGCGAGCGTTGGTCCCGCGTCCGGCTAATGGTCCTTTTTTGTAAACGTCCCTACGACTGCACTTTTGCCCCGCCAATTAGGATAACAAGCAGGCCTGCCCCCAAACCAGGGAAGTTCCAGTCATTTGGTAGTGCCCTGAGAGGGGCCCTTGTTTTCTGTGAAAGCCGGTTGACGATTGCCTTCCGCCGAATCCATAACTGTTCATCCTCCACGAGATCAGCCAAAGGCAGACTATACTTGAGGATGACGGCTTTAGCAACAGCTCTACAAACTAAGTGTCAGATTATACTTGCCTCAAAATGCATCAGAAAAAGCCCACCCCACCACCTTCGGAGAGAGGAAGAAAATTTGTCGAGAGGTCACCCTCTCATACTGGCCCCCACCTGAGGGAGGATATCACTAATCAAGAACATCATAACAATATCACAGCTTCCTCCCTGAACTTTTCCTCTTCTACTGCGACCTGTCATGACGATTTGCAAGAAATCTCTAAAATCTAAAACATCAAAGTTGGGTCGAAAGGGGCTTGCCCCAAACTGCGAGCCTTCGACGCGCGAAACCATTGATCTTGTCCACACTTTGTAGCCACTGTAAGAATAAACACCTCTATTGTCCAGTCGTTAGAAATTACCCGTGCTGACACTATAAGGGAGGAGAAGTATTATCTGTCGCAAGGTCACAAAAATACAAAAAAAAACAACTTTTCGAAATTAAATGGAACCATTAAAACATATCGAAAATATGTAAAAAAAAAAGAAAATTAATTTTTGCTTTAATCAAATCTATGTCCGTCTAAATTTTCTTATTAGGATTTAGTACATTTTTGGACTTTGAAGTTACCCCATCAGTCTTCTCTAACAAACTAATAAAAGGCAATGTACTGGGATAAAAAGCGAAACTTTTAAACAAAAATGGAACCATTAAAAACTAATTTTAACAAAAAGTATTTGATACAATTTTAAACAGTGTGTCATGAAATATTTGATCAGATGCCCGTCTATTCTGTAAAAAAATGAAATTTGTGACAAATGAAAGTTTTTCATTTCCCCCATAGACCGCTATAGTAATTTATATAGCCATCTTCATTCACTACTTTTTACACGTATTCGCATTCTGGGGAACAGAATAGTTCAATATGTATATTTATTTAAGTAGATTTCCACGGCACTTTCAAAAGTCAAGCAGGGTCATGTCCAGAAGGAAGGTTCCATGGGTGTAGGAGTCCAGAGTACCAGGAGAGAACAACCGAGCAATATCAAGTGATTGAAGGAGTGCCTGCACAAGCAGGGTTAGCATTGGTTTGGTGATCGGGATAGTTAACCCTTTACCTAACGTAACGGCCAAAACCGGTCAGCGCTATTCTCAAAAATCGCCAATTAATTTTCATTATTTTTTTCATTTTTTGTCTCAAAAACATAGGTTATGACCCCTCGTTCGAACGAGCTCGTCGAGCTCGTTCCAACGAGGGGTCATAACCTATGTTTTTGAGACAATAAATGAAAAAAAATAGTTATTCAAGAATTATTTTTGCAAGTGTCGTCTGCTTTTCAGGTTAGGTAAAGGGTTAAGTGTTTTGCCCAAGGACTCATCGCAGAATCGAACTATCGACCTTTCGATTTGAAGTCCATTTCGCTAACAAATGAGTTAACGTACTCCTGGGTCCTACATCTGACACTGATAGTTGCAGGAAATGTATGGATTTGGTGCGAGTATCAGGTCTTTTTTATAAAAAAAAGTAATTAAACATGATACAATAATAATCCAAGAGGTGGTGGTTAGGGATACTTACGGATGGGGATCTGTGAAGTGACGACCTCTTGAAGATGAGTTAGTTTTTTACCTTCCGAGTTATGGGTGTTAATGACGTACACAATTTTCCTGAAGCGGTCCGCCAGACATATTCAGCCAGTCGAATGAAAGTAATTAGATTGATCCACCTTAAATTATAATAACTGCATTTAGACTCGACAACATGCGAGTGCCAACCCATCAGTTGAGGGAAACATTCACCATTTGTTGCAATTTGTATAAAAGTTTTCAATTTACTAAAAGATACAGTGTGTTGTGATTGATTGGGGCTTATTTTTGTTCATTATATCAAGTATTGCCGTTTATCGAAGGAGAAAATGAACGGGTTGCTCGACATTCCATCAAAAAGTCAATTACTCAGCTTTTATTAACTGACTGCTTTGTTTGTTCCGTTCGATGAAAACGAAATGTTGCAGCATCTCGGTCTGAAATGTTAATTAATTTTTTTGTGAGTTTCTCGTTTGAATAAGACTGACCCTACCCCGGGCTAATGGGCGGGTCATTACCTTTAGTAGGCCTTTTCCGAACACGAATAGCTGATGATACTTGCAAAATAGTTTCTTGAAAAACTAAACCTTTTCATTTTTGCTTTAAAAGTCGCACATGATCCTTTATTGAAAAACGAGTTCATTCCAATGTGGGGTCATAAGCTAAATTTTGGAGGCGAAAATGGAAAAAATAATAGAATTTGAATAGTTTGTACAGTTACGTTTGATACAGGGTAACCTAACAAATTGGCCGCCACCCGTTCGCGAAATTTATAAATTGAGCAGTTGAAAACATCATTTTCAAATTGTTTCCACAAAACCACATCATGTGACCCCTCATTGGAACAAGCTCGTCAGGCTCGTTTCAGTAAGTGTTCACACGATATAGTTTTGTTGAAATTGTATAAAAAGGGGAAAAAATAATTAAAATAAAAATTTTGATATCGTGAGCGTTGAGTAAAGGGTTAACCGTTGAAACTTTTACTAAGTCCTGACTTGGTCAATAACTATTGCTTATATCGGGTTTTGGCGTGATCCTACCCCCCCCCCCCCCCAGGGGGCGCGGTGGCTCAGTAGGTAGGGGTGCAGGCTGCAAGCCGAGAGGTCCTCGGTTCGAATCCCACCTGCGCCAACCGCGTTGTGTCCTTGGGCAAGGCACTTCACCCCCATTGCCCATGTGAGGGCACGGTGACGTTGTGTACTAAGGGGTACTACACATCGATGTTGCACTGTCTTCAACCAATGCTAACCCTGCTTGTGTGGAGTTAGTATGTTGGGTAGCTGACAGTTGCTCGCCGTTGCCCGGTGGTTCTCCGGCTTCCTCCACACGTAAAATTGTCGAGGTCATGATTAGCCATTGTGCAGAAATATGTGACCTTAAACACCAATAAATAAATAATACCCCCCCCCTCCCTCTGTAGGCGAGAATCAAATTAAGCAGTTGAATTTAGTCCTCACCTGAGACCAATAGTATAATGCTTTTACATTGTATTTTCGAGAATTGTATTTTCTGTCTGTCGCTGGAAATGGTTTGAATAAATCATTAGCGTTATCAAGGACGTGGCAATTTACCTACCGATAAATTGTCACTACTTTTAAAACACCAATGATTATTTTCAGCGATTAATATTCACAGGTGAAAAACACAATTCTGAAAGATACAATAGTAAAATGTTTATGATATTGGTCCCTGGTCTTTTACAATGTTGGGGTGGGTTTTCTCGTTTTAACTGAAATGACCCTCTGGAACGGCAGATTCTCTGTTTCATCATGAAGATAGATTAAAAAGGGGAGGGGGTGTTTGAATACTAATCGTTAAGTGATAGTATTAGTGCTAAAGGTCAGTAGTAATGATGGAAGAATCGAGAACAGAACAGGCAGTGGTATGGAAATCGTACAAGTTTGTATTAGTTTTACAAGGTAGCAGTAATGGTTCAAGGCTCTAGAACAGGACAGACAGTAGTATAGACATGATGAAGCTACAAGTCAGTGATAATGTCCGAAAACTCGACTACATGGCAGACAGTGGTATAGACATGATCGCGTTTGGATCAGTGCTACAAGTTAGTAGTTATGGTGCAAGACTCTAATGTAGGACAAACATTGATATAGACACGGTACAAGTTTGTATTTGTGCTACAGGTAGTAAAGGTGTAAGGCACTAGTACCGGATAGATAGTAGCATAGACACGATACAAATTTGTATTCGTGCTGCAAGTCAGTAGAAATGGTGGAAGACTCTAGTACATGACAAACAGTGGTATACACATGATACAAACGTGCATTTGTTTTACAGGGGAGTAATAATAGTTGTGGGCTGTAGTTCTGGTCAGACAGTGGTACAGACATAGTACATGTTCGTATTAGAACCACATGGCAATAGTAATGGTAAGACTCTAGTACAGTGTGGGAGCAGTATCGACTCGATATAAGCTTGTGTCCTTGCTACAAGGCGGTAGTAATGGTTGGGAGCTCAAACAGTGGTATAGACATGGTACAAGTTTGTATTAGTGCCACAAGGCAGTAGTAATGGTGGAAGACTCTAGTACCAGACAGACAGTGATAAAGACATGTAGACATGATACAAAATTGAATTAGTGTTACAGGGCAGTAGTATTGGCTGGGAAATAGAGTACAGGACAGACAGTGGTATAGAAATGGTAAAGTTTGTATAAGTGTCACACGGCAGTTGTAATGGTGAAAGACTTTGATACAGGGTAGACCGTGGCATAGACACGATGCAAGCTTTTATTAGTGCTACAAGTCACTAGCAATTGTGGACGACGCTAGTTCAGGACAGACAGCAGCAGTATAGACATGATACAAACTTGTATTCGTGTTACAAGTCAGTAGTAATGTTGGTAGACTCTCCTACAGGAGAAACGGAAAGATAGACACGATGCAAGCTTTTATTAGTGCTACAAGTCACTAGCAATTGTGGACGACGCTAGTTCAGGACAGACAGCAGCAGTATAGACATGATACAAACTTGTATTCGTGCTACAAGTCAGTAGTAATGTTGGTAGACTCTCCTACAGGAGAAACGGAAAGATGGACACGATGCAAGCTTGTATTTGTACTACAAGTCACTAGCAATTGTGGAAGACTCTCGTGCATGACAGACAGCAGCAGTACAGACATGATACAAACGTGCTACAAGTCAGTAGTAATGGTGGTCGACTCTTCTACAAGGCAGATAGAAGAATAGACACGATTCAAGCTTTTAGTCGTGCAACACGTCACTAGCAATTGTGGAAGACTCTAGCAATGAACAGACAGCAGCAGTATTGATATAATATAAGCTTGTATTCGTGATACAAATCAGTACTGATGTAGAAGACTCTTGTAAAGGACAAACGTGGTATAGACATGATGCAAACTTTTATTCGTACTACAAGTCACTAGCAATTGTGGACAACTCTAGTACAGAACATACAGCAGCAGTGTAGACATAATATAAGCTTGTATTCGTGATACAAATCAGTAGTGATGATAGACTGTAGTAAAGGACAAACGTGGTATAGACATGATACAAACTTGACAACAATGTTATGGACATGATAAAGAACTGTATTAGAGCAACAAGACAGTTAAAATGGCTGAATATTCTAGTACAGAACACACGTGCTATAGACATGATACAAGCTTCTGTTCGTGCTACAGGTCAGTAGTAGAAACGCTAAAACTATGCTCAGAGTTGCAAATTGGTAGTAGTTGTGCACGGAGCTTTTGGATTCTTTTTGGCCCGCCACGTGGCTGGGTCAAACAGAGCCCATTTTGTGTTTTCTTAGATTTTGTTTTGGCGAAAGGATTCTAGAGTATGTAACTCGAAACGCGAAATGTATGTTGCAATATGGCCTGTTGATGTGTAGGAGGCATTCTGATTTTCTGTGTGCTATTTGGGCGTGCCTCATGAACCACATCGGTGTTTTAAAGACCAATTTTATGCGAAAACCGTCAAAACTTTAAAATTACACTCGTGAGTTGCAATTGGGTATATGTAATTGTGTAAGAAGGTTCCTGGGGTTTATGTGTCACATGGATGAAACACCTCAGCCACTTTACTTTTTTCCCTACGCCGTTTTAAATGAAAGGAGTCTCGAGTATGTAATTCGAAACGCTATAAAGTTACGCCCAAGTATTGGGATGGTATTTGTAGATGCGCACTAAGTTTTCGAATTTTGATGTCACGTGGTTGTTCCTCCAGAGCGATCTTAGTGTTTTCTTAGCTTGTTTCCGGCGAAGGTTTCTACCATATGAAATTTAAAAGACGGAAGCTATGCTCCGGTGTTGCAATCGGATCTGTAGACGCGCACGAAGGCTCGGGAGGTTTCATTTATCACTGGGTGGTATCATAAGAGTCACTTTATAGTGGTTATTTTTTATCGTTTCCGGCACATTCCACGGAAAAACTTTCAGTGTATGCAATTTGAAGCACTAAAACTATTCTCAGATTTTGCAATATGGTATAAAGATGTGCCGAGGTTTTCACGTGCTATATGGTTATCCTACCAGAGCCACTGTTTTCCTTTTCGTAGACCGTTTCCAGTAATAGACTTTTATGGTATATATGTGATTCGAAACGTTAAATCTGCTTGAATGTTGCAATAGGGTCTATACTTGTGCATTAAGATTTTTTAGTTTTCATATGTCACATGACTGCAGCTTTTTTTTCAGTATTATCAAGTTTGTATTTGTACTCAGTATCGGAAATGCATTTATTAGAATTCACCGTATTGTACTTTGCGCTCTCATGACAAAATCTATTTTTCGTTTGAACCTGTCGCATTGAGAGGATCGGAGGTCAACTGGATCTTTGACATTGTACCTCAGCTCGGGCTGTGACGCTGGGTCGGAAAGAAATACTCATATTCTTGTTCATCGTGCTCGCTTGCAGACTGGAAGTGAGCGCGATGAAAAGAATATCAGCGTGTTGTACGTTGCCCCGCTTGTTGTCAGTCTGCCTTTATCCCCTTCTGCTTCTGGTAGAAAAGCAATCCCCCCTTCCATACTCAGTCTCACATTCCTGTTTTTTTATATTGAATTTGCAAGGCTCGAAGTGGCAGGAGACTCAGAAAGGATCCACGCCTTCCGCTGCTTATTAATTTGTAAGGATTCGGACTGAATACTGAAGTTTTATTTATTCAAAAAAATGTTTTTCCTATGAGAATAATTAAACTGATTAATATCTTGCTTTGTTCAAGCCCCCAAAAAATGAGTTAAAAAGTTCAATCGTTCAATAACTTCGCATTCGTCCCATTTTCTCGTAACGAGGAAGTGGACTCCTATTTCAATGAAAATGTCCAAATGTTCGATAAAAGCTAATGAATTGGGAATATAAATTGCCGTATATACACAAGACAGGGCAAATAAAAGAAGGAATTGGCAATTTCTGATTTATACAATTCCAAGTCCATTTCGATTTATTGACGCTATTGTTAATAAGCAATTCAGAAAATTACAGCTTCTAATTCTGAGCGGCACCGATTTGTTTATAATCATAGTCGAACGGCCAGTTATAGAAGATCTTGAGTCAGAGAATCGATTTTCGAACACCGTTCTTGGGTCAACAGACTGAAATTTCTCGATACGGTTCCTTATCTGATAAATACCCGGATGTGAAGGACACTTTGAGTTCAAAGATTGACTAACTATTTCTACGACTTATTTAGCAACGCTGCTCTATGACTTCAGTGCAGATTTTGTGGATGGCTTCTTGCTCAGTAACTTCTTGGCCGCGGAGAGTAGCAACCCACAACGTAACAACCCACCAATAGTAAAATATCAAGAGCGTAATGTCAGTCATGTAATGAAAAAAAAATAGGACACACGAGTCTTTAAAATATATCGGTTTTCTTTGTGAATCGGCAGGAGATGGACATCAAAGGTATTTGACAAAATCAAAAAGGTAACAAATTCGCAAAGCACTGGTTCAGGTAACCATAATTCGGTCAAGGTCTATTCTTAAAAAGGAAACAAAACATCGTAGCGTCTGGCAGAAAATAGTTCCTGCAAACAATAAGTGTAACGCTTAAAATATACTCTATTGTCACATGATGGAACAAGATAGCTTGAGTAATAAGGTATACCACGGAAAATATATATATTTGTGACAGTTACTCAAATAACAGTTTGAAAGCCATGCAATTGCAGAAGCCTAAAAACAGACTTGAATCTAATGTTTAAGAAGTGACAAAACAATTTTCATCGGAAAAAATTCGTATATTGTAACACTCCATCTTCCATTTAGTGAGACTACCTCGAATCTAGATCATAGTAGATGTAGCCTGCAAGGTAAGGGGTTCTTTAATTTAAATTCCAGCTCCAGCCCTACCTGTTCACGCATCAACCTCGAACACACAGTTAACTCGGCAGTATCGAGTCGTTGACAGTATCGATTTAAAATTTACTGACTGCCGTGTAACATTTAAACAACCGGAATATTTTTATTTTTTCTTTCTGCTTATTGGCAGAAAATATATATTTCTCGAATATCATGAAAAAGAAATATGCTTTCGCAATATATGCAGTCTGTGTAACGGTTTTTTGTTATTACCGGAACCGACCGC
Organism: Pictodentalium vernedei; assembly: GCA_031216915.1. Lineage (NCBI taxonomy): Eukaryota > Metazoa > Mollusca > Scaphopoda > Dentaliida > Dentaliidae > Pictodentalium > Pictodentalium vernedei. The sequence goes on along the minus strand of CM062294.1, from coordinate 371,687,983 downwards.
GACGAAAATGTAACTTGCTCACCCACTTGCTTTTTTAATTTTACTTAAAGAAAAAGAAACGGCCCAAATAACGCTGAAGGTAAGTTGTTTAAATTGTTACCCCACTATTATTCTCTAACTAATAAAAACTTTGAGAGTAAATTCCTTACCATTCTGATGCAAATAGTAAAGTTGATGGAGGTCATGCACTCGGTATTATCGAATCAGTACAGGCTGCAGTGCCTCACGTGATATTATTCCCAGTGAAAATATATTTTTAGAAAATCAGTGTAAATAATGACCTGTCAAGATTTCAGCACGTATTAAAATGGTAAGAGAGTATTGTTTTGTCTCGCAGTTGCATGTCTTATACAATAAGTTACTAATTTTACTACAATTTATCCATTTCACAGAAAAATCAATCGTTTTATTGCAATTTTCGCACGTGTGTTATTGATGTCCGCACTGGTTTCCAAATTGCACGTTTGGGCCTATGTGCTCGTGCATACCGTGCTGCACATTTTTCAAGGGTGACACCGGCGAGCTGTGCGAGGGGGAGGGAGGGGGGGGGGGGGGGTTGTATGATTTTGTTGGTTTCCGGTATCCGCGACTACATGAGGGCCAAGTTAAATTACCAATGTTTGCCTCTGATGAATTATTGAAATTTCGACAGGGGATGAGCGTGCTCGTTTTGTGTTGTTTTTTTCTGCTTTGGGGGCAGGGGGGTGTCGTTGCGGCCTAATTCGCTTTCGGCCTTGTATCATTTCGGCGATGAGGAGAGCGGGCTCGACCGAGGTGTTTCGACCAAATTAAGCATTCTGGTCTCTATTTGCGTTAGGTGGGGAGGTGGTGGGATGGGGGTGAGGGTATGAAGTGTGTCTTAACTAGACATGAGCAAAGGCCCAAATTGAACATTTATGTCCAAAGCATGTCTGGGGGGGGGGGGGGGGGGGGTTATCGAATTTTTAGCTCAATTTTGGCGAAGCCAAATTTGAGCTTTTGTCATGGCCCGTCGTCCGTCTCTGTCCGTCTGTCCGTACGTCAACAATTGGATACGTCTAGAGGCCGCATTTATGAACCGATCTTTACGAAACTTCTTGGGTACCTTTGTTATGACCGTGGGACGAGAACGAATGTTTTTGGGTGCGGGCCGAAATTCAAGATGGCTGCCAGCTGCCATTTTGTACCGATGATGCAGAAATCTGTTTTTTTTTGTACAGAACTTCCATATGAAAGCTCTGATTTGAATAATGTTTTGTATGAATGTTTAGTACCATGGGATACATCACATATAATACGAGTTTTTTTCTCGTGCCTAAATTATGCAAATTAGACTAACTTTTATGTTTTTTGGTGTTACTTTCAGCACTATAAGTGCAAATGTCAATACGGCTCGGGCTAGAGGCCATATTTATGAACCGATCTTTACGAAACTTCTTGGGTACCTTTAGCATCACCGTGGGACGAGAACGAGTGTTTTTGGGTCCGGTCCGAAATTCAAGATGGCCGATGGCAGCCATTTTGTACAAAATTAGGTGCAATCAGATTTTTGCACAGAACTTCCATATGTAAGATCTGATTTGAATAATTTTTTGAGTGAATGTTTAGTACCATGGGATATATCACATATAATACGGGGTTTTTTCTCGTGCAGAAATTATGCAAATTAGATGAACTTTGATTTTTTCAGTGCTACTTACACACAGTAAGTACACATGTCAATACGGCTCGGGCTAGAGTCTGTATTTATGAACCTATCTTCACGAAACGTCTTGGGTTATCACCTTGGGACAAGAATGAGTGTTTCTGGGTGCGGTCTAAAATTCAAGATGGCTGCCAGTGGCCATTTTGTACCAAAATTAGGTCTAATCAGTTTTTTGTACACAACTTCTATACGGCTCAGGCTAGAGGCCGTTTTTACGAACCAATCTTTATGAAACTTCTTGGGTACCTTTGTTATCACCGTGGGATGAGAACGAGTGTTATGGGGTGTGGTCCAAAATTCAAGATGGCCACCAGCAGCCATTTTGTACCAAAATTAGTGCAATCAGTCTTTTGTACAGAACTTCTGTATGAAAGTTCTGATTTGAATAAATTTTTGTATGAATGTTTAGAAACATGAAATACATCACATATAGTACGGGTTTTTTTTCTCGTGCAGAAATTATGCAAATTAAATGAACTTTGATTTATTCAGAATATCACTCGGTTCAAAAATTCTTTATCAGTTTGTGACTTCTCTGAAGTCATAAACGAGGTTTGTCCAGACGCGGCAATCAATAGGTTCCTTGATATATTCTACGAAGCGTTTGAACAAGCATTTCCAGAAAAGCTATGCCCATAAACAAAAAGTATATCAGACGTGAAACATGGATGGCGCAGGGCTTATTGCAATCCGCTCAGACGAAACATAAATTGTACGTTAAAAAATTAAAATCTCCAAAGATCCAAAACACAAAAAAATACAAGGATTATTGTCATGAATTCAACCGCTTGAAACGAACCTGCAAAGCAGATTACTATAACAAGATACTATCCGAAAACAAAGGTAATATTAAAAAAACATGGGAAATTCTTCGGAAAGCTATATACAAGTCAAATAACAACAGACCACTTCACCCCTCCTTCTTAGATGGAAACACGGAATTAACTGATCCGAAAGGAATCGCCGACCGATTCAACAAATACTTCGCTGATATTGGGAAGTCTACAAGTAGTCAAGTGCCCACGACTCAACGTCTATACTCGGATTACCTGAGCGGTAACAGTAGAGACTCTTTCTTTATTAGCCCCACCAATAAACAGGAGATAATCATTTGTGTTCACAAACTAAGAGGCAAATCAACCAAAGATAGTAATGACATGTCCACAAAACTATTGAAGGAAATAATTTTGGAGGTAGCAGATCCGCTGTCTCATATAATCAATCTGTCCTTCACTACAGGGAGAGTGCCGGACAAAATGAAAATGGCCCAAATTATACCTATTTTTAAATCAGGTGATCCACAACTATTTACTAATTACCGCCCTATAAGTATTCTCCCAACATTCTCGAAAATATTGGAAAAAGTAATGTACTCACGTCTATACACATTCTTAGAAGAACATGAAATCATATATAAGTACCAATTTGGGTTCAGAAAGGGACACTCCACTGTGCATCCTATTCTGCATCTCATAAACCAGGTTGTAGAAGCAAATGATAAACTTACGAAGGACTGCACACTTTCAGTTTTTCTAGACTTTTCAAAAGCCTTTGATACCATCAATCGTACAATCCTGCTGAAGAAACTTGAAAGTTATGGTATTAGAGGCTTAGCTAATTCCTGGTTCCAAGATTACTTATCAAGAAGATGCCAGTCTATGTCTTTCAAGGACAGCACATCTGATTCGTTGGAAGTCACGACTGGTGTATCACAAGGTTCCATTCTAGGTCCTATCCTTTTCTTATTATACATTAACGACATCAGCCATTCAACCCTGCACAATATGCTGTCCTTTGCAGATGATACTACAGCTTTTGCGTCAAGTAACAATCTAGACAATTTGATAGTCGAGACCAACATCGAACTAGGAAAAATCAGCGAATGGTGTTCCGCAAATGGATTATGTCTTAACGCAAATAAAACAAAATGCATCTTATTGCACCCTCAAAATGATTCTTACAACGCTGCTAGTAGAACAATATCCCTAAACAACACAGATATTCCATTTGTTGTAAACCAGAACGATGAAAAAACAGTCAAATTCCTAGGAATCCATATGGACGAGAATCTAAAATTCAAACAACATACTTCAGTAATCTGTCTAAAAATGGCTAGGGCAATCTTTGCCCTTAATAGGGCAAAAAGAATTCTTCTTTTTAAAGCCCTAAAGACACTGTATTTTTTCACTTATACATAGCCACCTATTGTATGGTATACTTGTATGGGGTCACGCACCATCAAGCAGAATTCTTACTCTGCAAAAAAAGACTATTCGCATAATAACGAACAGAAAATATACCTCGCACACAGAACCTCTATTTAAAAAATGTGACATACTAAAATTTGAAGACTTATATAAGTTACACGTCCTTTTGTTCATGTTCGATTGGTATCATGATAGATTACCAGTGTCTTTTGACGGTACTTTTGAAATTTACAGAAATCCTTCTGGAATGGAAACCAGGCAAACTGGGAATATACGTACAAACAAACCGAGAACGCGTTTCTCGGCGGACCTACCGTTACATTCTTTTCCAAAGGTATGGAATGATTTAAACCCTGAAATACAGCAATGCAGTAGGCCCTTATTCAAAAAGAAAATGATCGATACAATTTTAGATTCATATTCTTCCATAATCATTTGTACCAATCCATTTTGTCCCGACTGTATATCAACTTAAAGAGATCGCACCAAAAATACTGCACTCTGAGGTCTGTTGGGTCCTCAAGAAGGATAACTGGGTTTGCTTTCTGTTCTCCTTTCTGGTGATTGGCCCGGATCGCCTGGGTTGGGCGAATATGAACCCCAAATGGGTTCATGTTTGCCCAACCCAGGTGATTTGGTTTAGTTCTTGACCCCGCCGATGTTAGAATGTACATTAAAGTAATAACTTATTTGTTTCCGGTCTGTGCATTGGGAACGTTCCACTCAATTTGAATCCACGAAGACAAGAATAAAAGGGCAATGATGTCAAGAAAAAGAAAATTGTGTGGGATGGCAGGAAGACAGCCTCTCAGGTTATGCCATCTCCATGCAGTGTACACTCACTTTATAATTTGTTTTATTTGTCTCACATTGTATATCTGTATGCTGCAGAATAAAATTTCAAAAATTTCAAATTTCAATTTCAGTGCTGCTTATACACTGTAAGTGCACATGTCAATACGGCTCGGGCTAGAGGCTGTATTTATGAACCGATCTTCACAAAACTTCTTGGGTATCTTTGTTATCACCTTGGGATGAGAACGAGTGTTTCTGGGTGCGGTCCAAAATTCAAGATGACTGCCAGTGGCCATTTTGTACCGAAATTAGGTCCAATCAGTTTTTGTCACAACTTCTATACAGCTCGTATTTATGAACTGATCTTCACGAAACTTCTTGGGTCCCTTTGTTTTCACCTTCGGACAGGAGCGAGTGTGTTTTGGGGTGCCTTTGTTATCACCGTGCTATGAGAACAAATATTTTGGGGTTCAGTCAGACCCACTCTGGGACTCAAAGATTTCTTTTCTAGTTTAGCATCTGACTGTCACCCACCTTTACAAAACTTTACCTATACATTTGTTACAGGCTATGGTCAGTATTTATGTACAGACCGTTACAATACTTTATATGTACCTTTGTTATCAGGTCATTACCAAGATGTTTGTCATTGCAGTGTCACATACTATACATGTACATGTCTTAACAAGTTGAGCTGCAGTGTCATTGACACTTTCATTCTGAATTTCGTTGAAAAATATGGCCGTCAGTGGCCATCTTGGATTTGGCATATAAATTGTCAACAACTTCATTAGTACAGCCTACTGGGCACACTGGGCACACCCCTCACTGATCTTTTTCAGAAACACAAGTAAATGACTTGACATCGCCATTACTGGATCTTTCTATATAGTTCAGTCCCTTCTTAAACACGCAGTGTCATTGACACTTTCGTTATTTTTCCCGTGTGTTGATTCCAACACTTGACTTTTTAGGAAGCCCTTCCCAAGAAATATGTCATGTCTTTGAATTATTATCAAAGGTAATTTTTTTTATTTATTGGTGCTTAGTGGCAAATCAACATCTAAGGCTGTATGGTGGCAATACAACGGTTACAACAAGTATAAATTCAAGACTAACCAATCGTTTAAACCCACTGCCAACATCAGAGGACTTCCACCACGGGCATTGGTTACCGGATACTATTTCACCAGTAAAACAGGACCACAGGGAAGAGGACTACTCCACTTCCCGTCGTTCCTACGCGGCTAACAAAGCTAAACTGTAAGGTAAAGTTTCTAGTGGTTACCCTAAACTTATTTCAGCTGGTACTGCATTCATCAACTCAACACATCAACTCAACTCAACTCATCAACTCAGCTCATCAACTCATCAACTCATCAACTCAACAATTCAATTCATCAACATCAACTCAACATCATCATCATTATCATAATCTCTCTATGAGAAGCAGTTTGTTTTGAATGCTTTCTAATTGATACATATCTCATTTATTGAAGTATGTCGTTTGTTTTATTATTCCCAACATAACCAGTCATATTTTGGGGTATTCAAAGAATTATCACCTACTAGGACTTACTCATCATCATCATCATCATCATCATCATCATCATCATCATCATCATCATCATCATCATCATCATCATCATAAAACTTTCTTCAGAGAGAGGCCCTTGTCACCCCACCAATGGCAGGGACACATCCTATAGTCTCTGCATGATCCCCATACCACCTATACAGCCCTGGCCCACTTAGACCTTAGATGGTAAGAGGTATTACAAAAGCTTGTGACAGACAACCTTCTGCCACTCGGCCTCGCCATTCCAGATATGCCTGTTGCATATCAACCTCCGAATAACCCCCCCCCCCCCCCACCCCTTTCAGAAATTTCCACCACTGACTTTCACATGATTTACTGCCTTTTAATCAGTCAATATGCCTGCTATATAAATAGCGTTCAAAACGTGAGACAAGGTCATTTGTTTATTTATTTATTGGTTTTTAAGGTCACATACTTATGCTCCATGGCTTATCGTGACCGCGACTTTTTTTCGGGTGAAGAAAGCCGGAGAGAACCACCGAGCATCGACGAGCAACTGTCAGTTCCTCAACATGTTAACTCTGTTCAAGCTCCGCTCAAGCAGGGTTACAGCGGTTGAAGACATGTGCTCCACCGACGTGCAGTACGCCTTAGTACAAGGCGTCATCGCGCCCCTATGTTGGCAGCCGGGATAAAGTGCCTTGCCCAAGGACACAACGCGGGTCGCCCCGGACGGGGATCGAACTCGGGACCTCTAGCATAGAAGTCCAACAGTCTACCACTGAGCCACTGTGCTCCCACCAAAGGCCATTAAAAAATCTGAGAGCGACGGTACGTGCATTATTTTATGCAACTGGCACAAAAGACCTTATCCGCAGAGGTAGAACGGCTAAAGATTCGGCCCTGGAAATTTCAGCAACCGACCGGCCTATAGGGCAACAGTGTCGGCCTCTCTAATAATTTATCTCGATCTGTGTCAGTCATTTATTTGGGCCACCGACCCATCGGAAAACCTCAGGGTCGCCCGATAGGCCAGTCTGTCTCTGCTTATCCGTAAAGTCGACATTGAACACCAACGGCTCAGTCTACTGTGAAAGGAAAAAACACGAACATGATAATCATGAATTTATTCCAATATGCTTAGTGAATTTCCAGACAGCTTTGGGCGAAGGTAAGTTTTTTTAACCCGATTGCAAAATTTTAATGGCGGCACCCGTTTACTCTCGGTTCAGGTCTAGCTTGACAGATCGCTGGGAATGTATAATAATCACTCTGAGATAAATTCTAATTAGTCTGTGTGAAACACACAGACTATTGTTTTTGTACGGTTTTTTTTCTTTTTTTTTTCTTTTTCTTCTTCTTCTTCTTCTTCTTCTTCTTCTTCTTCTTCTTCTTCTTCTTCTTCTTTTCTTCTTCTTCTTCTTCTTCTTCTTCTTCTTCTTCTTCTTCTTCTTCTTCTTCTTCTTCTTCTTCTCCTGTCTTCTGTCTTCTATGCACTTCCTTGTCCTCACGATAACTCGAATACAAATCGTCTTATCTTGCTGAGTTTTGGCATACTGGTGGACAGCCAAATGTTCTCGGCCACTTATGTTTTTCAGGTCGCTAGAGCCATTGAGTATGGCCTAATCGGCCACAGGGCTTCCACAGCCTCCAATTTCCTGTTACAGTAAATTCTTCCCAAGCAATAGGATACTATGTTATTCACACTGGAGATAATGTAAACACCATTGGAGTCAGCTGTCAAGAAATGAAATATAATCTACTAACCTCGTTAAGATAATGGGATGTAAGTTCCTGGAACTAAGTTGAGAGAAACCCTTTACCTTGCAAGGAAATAGATTATAAACTAGAGAAACAGAATTTACTGCCACCAGTAAATTCAAGTCTGTGTGAGAAGGGTTAAAGTATCAGGAATAGACTATAAAGAAAGAGAATTCGTGGAGGCTTATTTTTCGAGAGTAAAATATTTTTGAACAAATCAGAAATGGGTTTTTGTTTGCAGTATTTACAGATATTCATACAGGAAGCAAAACATTTTTATAAGAAACCAGAAATGGCAAATATGTGACCAGCATTCAAAGGGTTTCATACACGAATCAGAAATGGACATTTTTGGCTCTGCCCACTAATTTGAGTGATGAAATACATTCATAAACTTTAGAAATGCACTAAGGTGTAATACAATGCATTTCCCAGTCTTTCTGAATAATGCCCCCATATTAAGATCCTTAGAGGGTTAAAATATTCCCTTTAAATACTCCATTTTAATCCTTTAAATAGGGGCGCAGTGGCTCAGCTGGCAGAGGTGCAGGCTGCAAGGCGTGAGGTACGTACTCTGCCCGTGGGCAAGACACTTCACCCCATAGCCCACGTGGGTGCATGGTGGCACTGTGTACTAAAGCGTACTGCACATCGATGGTGCACCCGTCTTCAACCAAAGCTAACCCTGCTTGTGTGGAGTTAGTATGTGGGAGATCTGACAGTTGCTCGTTGTTGCCCGGTGGTTCTTCCCGGGTACTGCGATTTCCTCCACCTAAAAAACTGCCGTGGTCATGATTAGTCACTGCGCAGAAATATGTGACATTAAACACCAATGAACAAATAATCCTCTAAAAATGAGCTCAATTCAATAAAGGGACATAAGCTATGTTTTTCAAGCAAAAATGAAACGGTAATTAAAACTGAATAGACGTTTCTGTGAATAATGTTGACCGGTTTTCGCCGTTATGTTGGCTAAAGGGTTAAGAATCTCTTACTTTGGAAGGCACACTGAAAGGGTGTCCCATTCCACATAGAATTAAATATTAAGAAAATAAAGCGAAAAACATTTAGTTTCTCGGCTGACAGTACCTGCTTTTGTACTCTGGGGGATGGAACGGCACAAATCAGAGACATTCTCTTAATGGCACTTTGGCACCAAAGGTTTCTGCACTCTCGGTGAGACCGAGCCGAGCGCAGTGAAAGACTAATAGAACTCCTCTAACAAATGAGTTTTAAACAGTCATAGCACTAACACAGTTAACAGTACAATCGACCATGTCAATATTGTTATCGGCACCCTGACAGTTTTGTGATAGGTTTCAACAATTATTCAATGCAGTTTTATGGAAAAGGTCAACTTTATTCTGCCTGAAATAAAATATGTGCAATCAACATTGAAGTCTTGAGAGGGTTAAAGGCATTGAACTGAATTAGATAGGTTTCAACAAATTTTACAATTATTCAGTGCAGTTTTATGGAAAGGGTTAACTTTATTCTGCCTGAAATAAAATATGTGCAATCCACATTGAAGTCTTGAGAGGGTTAAACGCATTGAACTGAATAAGATAGGTTTCAACAAATTTTACAATTATTCAGTGCAGTTTTATGGAAAGGGTTAACTTTATTTTTCCTGAAATAAAATATGTGCAATCCACATTGAAGTCTTGAGAGGGTTAAAAGCATTGAACTGAATAAGATAGGTTTCAACAAATTTTACAATTATTCAGTGCAGTTTTATGGAAAGGGTTAACTTTATTCTGCCTGAAATAAAATATGTCCAATCCACATTGAAGTCTTGAGAGGGTTAAAAGCATTGAACTGAATAATTAGTCTGTGTGAAACACACAGACTATTGTTTTTGTACGGTTTCTTTTTCTTTCTTTTTTATTTTCTTCTTCTTCTTCTTTTTCTTATTCTCCTGTCTTCTGTCTTCTATGCACGCCCTTGTCCTCACGATAACTCGAAAACGAATCGTCCTATCCCGCTGATTTTTGGCATACTAAGTCGACACTTGATGGAGATTCAAAATATGGGTCAAGGTCACGGAGGTCTCCTAGGGGTCATTGAGTGCATTTTTCAGAATTGCTGGAAATCACATTTTTTGATCCCCTAAAGTATTCCTGATGTACATACATGCATTTTGATGTAAAAAAAGTGGGCGTGGCCACATTTTTTGAAAGTGGGTCACTCCCATATCTCAGGCGTGGTATGACGTATGGACCTGGGACCAACACCAAATGAGTCGACACTTGATGGAGATTCAAAATATGGGTCAAGGTCACAGAGGTCACCTAGGGGTCATTGAGTGCATTTTTTCAGAATTGCTGGAAATCACATTTTTTGACCCCCTAAAGTATTCCTGACATACACACATGCATTTTGACATAAAAAGTGGGCGTGGCCAAGAATTTTTTGAAAGTGGGTCATGCCCATACCTCATGCGTGGTATGACGTATGGACCTGGGACCAACACCAAATGAGTCGACACTTGATGGAGAATCAAAATATGGGTCAAGGTCACGGAGGTCACCTAGGGGTCATTGAGTGCATTTTTTCAGAATTGCTGGAAATCAAATTTTTTGACCACCTAAAGTATACCTGATGTACACACATGCATTTTTGACGTAAAAAAGAAGTGGGCGTGGCACAAATTTTTGAAACTGGGTCACGCCCATATCTCAGGCGTGGTATGACGTATAGACCTGGGACCAACACCAAATGAGTCGACACTTGTTGGAGGTTCAAAATATGGGTCAAGGTCACGGAGGACACCTAGAGGTCATTGAGTGCATTTTTTTAGAATTGCTGGAAATCACATTTTTTGATCCCCTAAAGTATTCCTGACGTACACACACGCATTTTGACTTAAAAAAAGTATCATGGCCAAATTTTTTGAAAGTGGGTCATCCCCATATCTCAGGCATGGTATGACCTACGGACCTGGGATCAACACCAAATGAGTCGACACTCGATGGAGGTTCAAAATATGGGTCAAGGTCACGGAGGTCAACTAGGGGTCATTGAGTGCATTTTTCATAATTGCTGGAAATCACATTTTTTGCCCCCAAAGCATTCCTGAGATTCATACATGCATTTTTACGTTAAAAAATTGGGCGTGGCCAAAAAATTTGAAAGTGGGTCACGCTCATATCTCAAGCATGGTATGATGAATGGACCTGGGACTAACACCAAATGAGTCGACACTTGATGGAGATTCAAAATATGGGTCAGGGTCAAGGAGATCACCTAGGGGTCATTAAGTGCATTTTTCATAATTGCTGGAAATCACATTTTTGACCCCCCCCCCCCAAAGCATTCCTGAGGTCCATACATGCATTTTATGTTAAAAAAGTGGGCGTAGCCAACATTTTTGAAAGTGGGTCATGCTCATATCTCAATCGTGGTATGATAAATGGACCTGGAACTAATACTAAATGAGTCGACACTTGATGGAAATTCAAAATATGGGTCAAGGTCACGGAGGTCACCTAGGGGTCTGCCTGAAAGAGGTCACCAAAGTCATCAAGTGCGTATTATTCAGAAATACTGGGAAATGAATTTTATTACACCTTAATGAATTTCTAAAGTTTATGAACGTATTTCATCACTCAAATTAGTGGGCAGAGCCAAAATGTCCATTTCTGATTCGAGTATCAAACCCTTTGAATGCTGGTCACATGTATGCCTTTTCTGGTTTCTTATAAATAATTGTTCTGATTCCAGTATGAATATCTGTAAATACTGTTAACGAAAACCCATTTCTGATTTGTTTAAAAATATTTTACTCCTGAAAATAAGCCTCCATAAATTCTCTTTCTGTATAGTTTATTCCTGATACTTTAACCCTTTTCACACAGACTTGAATTTACTGGGTGCAGTAAATTCTGTTTCTTTAGTATTATATTCTGTTTTGCATTATTTTGTGTGGACACATAAAGTCACAAAATACTGGAAAGTGAACAGTTCAACATGTTGAAATTTGAAAAATATTTTTGTACATGCCCACCAAAAAATAAAATAACTAAATAAATAATAGCTGTTACACCGATTACATTTTTGGTTCAGAATTTGTTGAACTGTTGCTAATTGATCCAAATAATTGAAAGATATTAAACTGAAAACTTATATGTAACGTTTAATGTTCATAAACATTGTCAGCATTGTGGGTTCATTTCTTTCAGTGAATTGCAAAGTTTTGGAAACATGTACATAAATAATGATTCCTGAAATACCATAACAGGTATAATCAGTTATATGGGGATGTTTTCCTTTGTGTGAGGGTGGATGTAGGGAATGGGGGGATTTATGACTGCAAAACTAGAATGTCTTATTATGTTAATGGGATGTGTTTTCAAGATAGGAAAACATATAATTTAATTTTTCTGTGTTGGTTCCTTTGAATACTTTCAGTAAAATGGGGGAAAACATTATCAGTGAACAAAATTTGTCTCTTACCTATCACTCCATCATTTACGGGAATATATAAATATTTCTCACTTTACCGTTCTTGAAATTGGGCTGAGGGAGAACAGCATTATGGTTTTCTTTTCATCTATATCATATCACAATTAATATCCAATTGGAAGGGAAGCACACTATTTTCACTGCTGAATTGCAAACGTAAACTTTAATTCTATACATGACATATTTACCACAATAGACATAACACGTTTAATATTTATGTCCTATTAAGTTGAATATTATTTTCGAATCGAATGGAATGGTTTAACGCGCCGAAGGCGCGCAGGGACGATATAGGGAACAAGCCCCTTTCGACCCTCGTTGACTGTAGGTGACTAATTTCCACATGTCTACTCGTGTTGAAGGAGGAACAGGTTCAGGTACTCGGCAGGTGTCACCGGTTGCGGCGTCGTGATGGTCTCTTTGACTGATGTCGGTTGAACCCTCGGGTGAGGACCAGTGTGAGAGGTTGGGTCCTCTCACAAAGGTACTACCTCTCCCCGAGGGTGCAGTCGGTCTGGATTTTCAGGCAAGTATAGTCTGCCACTTCGGAGATGATATTGAGTGATGTCCATCACTGGCAAGTATAATCTGCCTCAGGCTGTCTCTGTTAGATAGGATGTCTTTTGAAGGAAACAACAACGACCCCTTTCGGGGACCACCAAGAAGAAGACCCGAACTTCCCTGGTTCGAGGGCAGGCCTGCATTGTAATCCTATTGGGTTGGGACAAAAAGATGCGCAATGCGCTTACAAAAAGGGGCAGAGGCGGGACGCAGGACCAGCGCTCGCCTCCCTTAAAGTGGTTGACCACTTTTAGGGATGGAGCGGAGGATGTTCAGGAACCGTGGGGGTGACTGTTTCCATAACGGTTAGACTGTCTGTAGCGGTTATTGGGGTGCTGGTAAAAAAAAACATCTTCTGTGTACCTGCTTAAAAGAAGAAGGTAGAATTAGTTTTCATTAGAATATGTAAACTGTAAAGATAAAAGTAGCACCTCTTTAGTTGCGTGTCCTTGTGGTATCCGCTGTGTATGTGGGGGAGAGTATGAAATGCACGAATCTTTACATTCGTAAGAGCAGTAACATACTCTCGTGCTTGGGACCCAGCCCCCCCTTCCCGTGTGGTGTTCTGCTGTGTGTGTGTGTGTGTGCTTGTCGCTATGGGGGAGAGTATGAAATGCACGAATCTTTACATTCGTAAGAGCAGTAACATACTCTCGTGCTTGGGACCCCAATCGTTCCCTATTTATTATTTAGTTTTTATAACAGTATTTAATCCCGATGTAACTTTTAGTTGAGTCGGTGAGGGCAGCCCTTTCTGGTAGAAGGCCACAGTTAAGCTGTTTTTCTGCCTGTTTATTCACATTCTCATTCCCTATTTATTTAGTTTTTAACAATATTTAATCCTGATGAAATTTTACTTGAGTCGGTGAAGGCAGCCCTTTCTGGTAGAAGGCCACAGTTAAGCTGTTTTTCTGCCTGTTGGTTTGCCTTGTCATTCCCTAGTTTTTATTCGAGCGGTCTTAGTTTGGTTGCAATTTTGGGGTTTTTGTCGGCTTTCGCAAATGGTTCCAAGTTCGGAGATTAGTTCGCTGTCGGCTAACCGGTCATGATTTTTCGCGGCCAGGGTCGCTAGGCGGTCTTTAATAGTGGGGATATCGGCCCTGTCGTGGAGTGTTTTGATGGGTGTGTCCCATGGGGCGCGGAGGGCCACTCTAAGCGCGTGATTTTGGACCTTCTGGAGTTTTCCCATATTAGTTTGATTGAGGTCAGTTAGTATGATTGCACCGTATTCGAGTACTGGGCGCACAAAGGCTTTGTATAGTTTGAGTAGGGTGGACTGGTTGGCTCCCCATGAAGTTCCCTTTAGCATTTGTAATAAGTTAATGCGTTTGGTGGCTTTTTTCGCCATGTCGTCGGTGTGTTTGTTAAAGGAGAATTTTTGATCAATGGTGATGCCCAGGAATTTCGCCTCTTTGCATTCTGGGAGGGTGTTATCCATAAGTTTTAGGTCAAAATCACGTTTATTTTTCTTGCAGGTAAAGGTGATTCGTTGGGTTTTATTGGCGTTTAGCTTAATTCTCCATTTGGCACACCATTGTTCTAGGTCGTCGAGAGCGCGTTGCAGGGGTTTTTGGAGCAGATTGGCCGTATTGTTAGAGTCCCAGAGGCCCTTATCGTCCGCGAATTGGGAGACTTGAACACGATCCTCGGAGAAGTTAAGGTCATTTACATAGAAGATGTAAAGGAGGGGGCTTAGGACGGATCCTTGGGGGTGCATATTATTTTCAAATAAGGTCTAGTAATTTTCAGGTATTACCTGAACTCATTTATTACTACTAAACCATTTATTTGTGAAACTGAAAAGAGCAGTTGTGAAAGTTGGAGTTGGAAAAGAAAAAGCCAGATCTTTCTTTCCCTAAATAATACCTGTCCATAACAGATAATCAACAATTTAAAGAAAATTACATCTATCTGTGAAGTTTGTTACATAATTTTAATTTGCAGTATTAGTCAATTATTCATATATTGAGACATTATATTCTCACACCTTTAATATTGGGGTTCACAGATATGCACTCTCCAATGAATTGTAATAAATAATATCAAAGAACAAGAAATGATTATTTTTTTACGGGGGTTTGAAGTAAATTATGTATTTGTGCTGATTTGTGCCTAATTATTGGTTTCCAGTTTTCAACAGAGCCCGAATATTAAGCACAGAAATGCCATCATCGCATCACTAAATTTATAAGATACCTTTTTTCTGACAAATTTGTTATTCTCCCGTTTTTTTATTACTGTTTGTCATTTTTATAGATTTCATGATACCAACATAACTGTTAACCCTTTATATAACGAGACAGCTGCCTATGCACTCATAATTTACAGACAGAGGCTCACTGATCAGTTGAAAAAACTTTTTATAAAAATATTCCAGCAAAGCCATATGATGTTACTCATTAGACCTTACTGGGAGGAGCTCATTCCAGTGAGGTGTCATTAACACTTCATATAGTTTTGTTGAAAATTGTTTTGTCATTTTAATATGAGAAAGTGTATTTTTTTTTCTTTTTGCTCTTATTTTAAAAAGTTGTGAAAGTTTAGACGTTTTCTGTTTCAAAATCAAAGTTTGATCGAAGCGAGTGCTAATCGTAGCCTGCCCAGTCAGTATTGTCTATTTCGTCAAAATAATTGCATCGTCACTTCACGCGAACGGTACGTTTCAGCAAATTGCATGGCCGATAAGCATAACTGATAAGAAAAGATGCACCATAATAATTTAATAAATAAAATTTATTGTCGAAACATTTCATTATTTGAACAGAAGCACTTCTGCTTGTGGGTTATCACCGAAGAGACTTTATTCTGAGACCACATTCAATGGAGAAAGCCCAAAGTTGATTGCCTTGAAACCCGTCTATTTAAAGGACATAAATAGAAATTACGGGATTTAAAAATTGACTCTGGAAAACCGAATGTAGTGCGTAATATAAATGCGCGATGTTCAAATGCCACATGATCAACTGGTTTTCTTTGGGGGATAACATCACCTGGGAACTGCCAATACAGTGTTCATTGAAGAAAAATTCAGCTGTGGTGTAAAGTTATAACAATAATCTCCCAATAGACGTGAATGTGACACTCAACTTACTGTCAAAGACGTCTAATAGGCTGCAGAGTATATTCCATTGGAATACAAATTATACGATAGTCATTGGGATGCTGAATTTACATAGATGCAAATTCACATAAATAACAAACTTCGCGAGGAGTGTTAACTAGTTTTATAAATAAACTCGATCCATTTTTAGTCCCGCTATAGCGTTTGTTTCTGCTAGTCTTTTTAATGGTATCGTTTCAGTGTTTATCGGATTAAAAGGTTTCATTGATGGTCAATCTGAATTCTCGAAAAAGAAAGTTCATTCTCCAGTTTTCTTCACTGAAGGTTAAGAAAATCGACTGTAGATCATCGGCCTATTTGTCTTCTCATTACTGTACATGGACGCGTTGTTCGCGTTTGCGTTGATCGATAGATTGCAAATCACGACGTCTTTGCTTTCTAATTTGGACTCAGTGCCGGATTTGAGTTTTATCACCTGAGCTACATTTGGGATAATCTATCGTATTTATTGAAACACACACATGTCTCATTATTTTATGGTAAGAGGCTGGAGAAAACGTTATCTCTGCCAGAATACAGAATACATGGAGATTTAATACCTGAATGTTTCTTTTTAGAACCGACATTGACGTATTAAATTCCCATGTACCCTGGATGATGCCAGAGATACCTTATAATCATCGTAGTTAGCGGAGACTATCAGCAATATAATTGTAAAAGACGTGGTTACAGACTTTGTTTTACGGTATTACTGGTTGTTGTGGCTAATGACTAGGACTGATCCGACACACATATGCATTATCAAACTACAACAACCACCTTTGACAGTTTTATGCCAATGAAGAAACCCCTGAGCATGGCAAATATTCGGCAATTGTACCCGATAATGAATTTTGATTTTAGGGCTCCACGCTCATGACTAAATAGTACATTCACATTTAGTACAGACACTCATTGCTTGTTTCATTGTTTATTGGTGTTTAGCGACACTTTCAACAACCATGATTACATCGTATCAGACAGTTTTACAGGTGGAGGAAGCCGGAATACCCGGCTAGAACTACCGAATAGCGGAAAGGCGACTGTCAAACGCTGCAACTTACTAACTCTGTGGAAGTAGATTTAGAAGCGGTTGAAGACAAATATAAAGTCGACATGTCATACACCCTAGTACTCAACGTCACAATGTCCTCATCTCGCCAATTGTGATGAAGTTTTTTGCCCGTGGACACAAAACAGTTACCGCTGGTCAGGATCGAACCTTCGACCTTTCGGTTTTAAGTCCAATGCTTCAACCATTGAGACACCTCGCTTCCAGACAATTATTAAAATAAGGGCCTACAACTATACGCGAAAGATTGAAAAGAGTTGAAAAATAAAACAAAAAATAAATAAAAAGTAAAAAAAAAGAAAAATAAATATCTAAACAAATAAATAAATAAAATAAAAAATAAAAATGGTAACCAAAAATGTTTCAGTTGTAGCGCATGTCCTTCCCAAGTGAAACATTGCCCTATATCTTTCACTGGTGAATATAGGATTTTTAATACTATTGATATTTGACCCATTATCGATATTTTATTGGAAAATATGCAGAGAAGCACTTGAAAGCTTGTTTGACAGAGCACGTGTTTCGAAATTAGCGTGTGTCTTTGTTACTGAAGTATTGCCCTATATCTTTCACTAGAGAATATACGATTTTTACTGTCATTGTTATTTGACCTATTTTTAAAATATTTCATTGGAAAGTATACAGAGAAGCTCTTTATATCTTGTTTGTTAGAGCTCTCTGCACAAAATATAATATGCTATGTTGATAATCCATCATGCACAAATCAAAAATCCGTGAATGAATTGGGCTTTAGTATACGTAGAGTTAACTCGTGAAGTTATATGATGGGAATCATATTTCTTGTTTAGGAATTAGCAGAGTAATGTCTGCGTTGTGTCACAGAAGAGGCGGAATGATAACGTTACACGCGCAAGTCAGATATTGCGCACCAAAAATATAATATAACAGTTTCTCACAGCTGCGGACGAAGAAGGAAGTAATTTAATACTAAAATAACCAAACAAGAATATTTTCCGTGGTGATATCATAATTTCAGCATTTTCAGCCAGTCCAAAAAAACTCACCTTTTTGTCCAAAAATTCTGTGAAATCCTACATTACATGACATTATCAAATATTGCAACAGGAGTTGTTTTTTTTAATTACCGAACCGTCATTTTGATTGCATCTGTCGATATTTAAGGTATCAGGCACTGGAAACCATACTCAAGTAAATTTGACGATAAGACATTCCTTGAAGTTCGCCCTAAAGGTTGAAATCACTTGTTATCTTGTCTTTCCTAACGTTTTACTGTACCGTCCCTTACTAAAATGCTGTAAATTAAATCGCATAAACACAGCACTTCTTTGCATCCTTAACGTTTTCATTCATCAGCCGTAGTTTTAAAAACTGTTCATCTTTTCTGGTTTCTTACGCACTCAAAAAACAAATTAATCTTGGCGGAAAAAGGCTCTGGGCGTTTACATTACATAAGCATGGTTAAATTCTACAATTTTTTTAAAACGACATAATATCTAAATCGTTATTGTTATGAATTGTTCACTGTACGCGATACGTTAAAATCTATTGATGTTAAAATGATAATAATCCCCACAGGTTTTGCAACACGTTTTATCAACACCTGAAAATTTGATAATTGATTACAACCATAGCGTACATCACGCACTTTCGAATTTTATATCCATTTTTATCATAATGAGATAAAAATATTTTAAAGAGGTTTTGGAGATATCAAAATAAAATTCGCTGAAAAGGTTTTATGAAACTGCAGATAAATCAGAAACGAAATTTCATATTTCGATTGAGTTTGGTTGTTCATACCAACCTTTAACCAACAGAATTTCAGATGGTTAGTTTCTCAGAGAAGTGGTTTAGTTAATGATTGTGTGTAGTGTGCGGAATGTGACCTCCCTTCACCCCCCCCCCCACCCCCAATAACTTTCCAGTTGGTGCAGTTCGCGTCTGGATTGGAATTACAGATATCATTGATTTCGCTCTTGCTACAGGTACTTTACGAGAATATATTATTATATGGGAGCGCGGTGGATCAGTGGTTACGGCATTGAACTTTCATCGGAAAATTCTACGGTTCAATTCCAACAGCGTTGTGTCCTCCACCCGTAAAACTGTTCGACACGAGCTGACCCTGGCTGTCGAAAGTGTCGTTAAACCCCAATAAATAAATAAAATTAATAAATAAATAAATAAATAAATAAATAAATAAATAAATAAATAAATAAATAAATAAAAATATGCTACTTGTACTTCGTCTCACACACAGTAGATAAAACAAATGAAGGTCTGTTCTCTGAAGTTGCCACATGGTGCCCCTGCCCCCCCCCCCCCCACCCACCCATCATTCGACAAATTTACATCAATTGGAATTCAATTGTAAAAAGTTGGGTATTTCAGACAGGGTACTTGTGGAATTTTTCCAAACATGTCTTGAATTTGTCCACAATATGGAGTTTTTAGACTGAAAAATAATGAAAGTCCTCCAATTATTGATTGAAAGGTCGTAAAAATACCGCCCCCACCCCACACACACCAATGTTGGTGTTTGTAGTTGGAATTTGTCACTAACAAAAGTCTCAGTTGGATAATTTACAGTTAATATGAGTGTACAAATGGAACTCAGCATCTTAACCCTTTTCCTAACGAAAAGATTTTAAAAATTTCAACATAACCATATCATGTGACCCCCTCATAGGCACGAGCTCGTTCCAGTGAGAGGTTACAGGATACGGTTTTGTTGAATTTTTTTTTTAATTTAAAAGAAATAGTCAAAATGCCTAAGTTTGATATCGTGTGTTTTGGGCAAAGGGCAAAAACATGTAGCTGGAAAATATTTTCTCAACTGTATTGGAAATCTAGAGGTGGACACCCACCCTCTCATGCTAGACGCTACGTCTCTGTGGTTCGCAATTCGGAAGCGGGGTGGGGGGGGGGGGGTGGGCATGACCAATTTAGTGTGCAACACGTACTAATTAAATAAGAAGTGGAGGGGCCCATGTAACACGAATCCTGCATGAATTTATATACAACACGAATACTGCATGTATTTAGAAACAACACGAATATTGCATGCATTTATATACAACACGAATACTGCATGTATTTATAGACAAGACGAATACTGCATGTATTTATACACAACGCGAATACTGCATGTATTTATACACAACGCGAATACTGCATGTATTTTTTCACAACACGAATACTGCACGTATTTATACACAACACGAATACTGCATGTATGTATATACAACACGAATACTGCATGTATTTATACACAACACGAATACTGCATGTATTTATACACAACGCGAATACTGCATGTATTTATACACAACGCGAATACTGCATGTATTTTTTTACAACACGAATACTGCACGTATTTATACACAACACGAATACTGCATGTATGTATATACAACACGAATACTGCATGTATTTATACACAACACGAATACTGCATGTATTTATACACAACGCGAATACTGCATGTATTTTTTTACAACACGAATACTGCATGTATTTATACACAACGCGAATACTGCATGTATTTATACACAACGCGAATACTGCATGTATTTTTTTACAACACGAATACTGCACGTATTTATACACAACACGAATACTGCATGTATGTATATACAACACGAATACTGCATGTATTTATACACAACACGAATACTGCATGTATTTATATACAACACGAATACTGCATGTATTTATACGCAACACGAATACTGCATGTATGTATATACAACACGAATACTGCATGTATTTATATACAACACGAATACTGCATGTATTTATACACAGCACGAATACTGCATGTATTTATATACAACACGAATACTGCATGTATTTATACGCAACACGAATACTGCATGTATTTATATACAACACGAATACTGCATGTATTTATACGCAACACGAATACTGCATGTATTTATACACAGCAAGAATACTGCATGTATTTATATACAACACGAATACTGCATGTATTTATACGCAACACGAATACTGCATGTATTTATAGACAAGACGAATACTGCATGTATTTATACACAACGCGAATACTGCATGTATTTATACACAACGCGAATACTGCATGTATTTTTTTACAACACGAATACTGCACGTATTTATACACAACACGAATACTGCATGTATGTATATACAACACGAATACTGCATGTATTTATACACAACACGAATACTGCATGTATTTATATACAACACGAATACTGCATGTATTTATACGCAACACGAATACTGCATGTATGTATATACAACACGAATACTGCATGTATTTATATACAACACGAATACTGCATGTATTTATACACAGCACGAATACTGCATGTATTTATATACAACACGAATACTGCATGTATTTATACGCAACACGAATACTGCATGTATTTATATACAACACGAATACTGCATGTATTTATACGCAACACGAATACTGCATGTATTTATACACAGCACGAATACTGCATGTATTTATATACAACACGAATACTGCATGTATTTATACGCAACACGAATACTGCATGTATTTATAGACAAGACGAATACTGCATGTATTTATACACAACGCGAATACTGCATGTATTTATACACAACGCGAATACTGCATGTATTTTTTTACAACACGAATACTGCACGTATTTATACACAACACGAATACTGCATGTATGTATATACAACACGAATACTGCATGTATTTATACACAACACGAATACTGCATGTATTTATACACAGCACGAATACTGCATGTATTTATATACAACACGAATACTGCATGTATTTATACGCAACACGAATACTGCATGTATGTATATACAACACGAATACTGCATGTATTTATATACAACACGAATACTGCATGTATTTATACACAGCACGAATACTGCATGTATTTATATACAACACGAATACTGCATGTATTTATATACAACACGAATACTGCATGTATTTATACGCAACACGAATACTGCATGTATTTATACACAGCACGAATACTGCATGTATTTATATACAACACGAATACTGCATGTATTTATACGCAACACGAATACTGCATGTATGTATATACAACACGAATACTGCATGTATTTATACACAACACGAATACTGCATGTATTTATACACAGCACGAATACTGCATGTATTTATATACAACACGGATTCTGCATGTAATTATACGCAACACGAATACTGCATGTATTTATATACAACACGAATACTGCATGTATTTATACGCAACACGAATACTGCATGTATTTATATACAACACGAATACTGCATGTATTTATACACAACACGAATACTGCATGTATTTATATACAACACGAATACTGCATGTATTTATACGCAACACGAATACTGCATGTATGTATATACAACACGAATACTGCATGTATTTATATACAACACGAATACTGCATGTATTTATACACAGCACGAATACTGCATGTATTTATATACAACACGAATACTGCATGTTTTTATACGCAACACGAATACTGCATGTATTTATATACAACACGAATACTGCATGTATTTATACGCAACACGAATACTGCATGTATTTATACACAGCACGAATACTGCATGTATTTATATACAACACGAATACTGCATGTATTTATACGCAACACGAATACTGCATGTATTTATAGACAAGACGAATACTGCATGTATTTATACACAACGCGAATACTGCATGTATTTATACACAACGCGAATACTGCATGTATTTTTTTACAACACGAATACTGCACGTATTTATACACAACACGAATACTGCATGTATGTATATACAACACGAATACTGCATGTATTTATACACAACACGAATACTGCATGTATTTATACACAGCACGAATACTGCATGTATTTATATACAACACGAATACTGCATGTATTTATACGCAACACGAATACTGCATGTATGTATATACAACACGAATACTGCATGTATTTAGACACAACACGAATACTGCATGTATTTATACACAGCACGAATACTGCATGTATTTATATACAACACGAATACTGCATGTATTTATACGCAACACGAATACTGCATGTATGTATATACAACACGAATACTGCATGTATTTATACACAACACGAATACTGCATGTATTTATACACAGCACGAATACTGCATGTATTTATATACAACACGAATTCTGCATGTAATTATACGCAACACGAATACTGCATGTATTTATATACAACACGAATACTGCATGTATTTATACGCAACACGAATACTGCATGTATTTATATACAACACGAATACTGCATGTATTTATATACAACACGAATACTGCATGTATTTATATACAACACGAATACTGCATGTATTTATATACAACACGAATACTGCATGTATTTATACGCAACACGAATACTGCATGTATTTATATACAACACGAATACTGCATGTATTTATACGCAACACGAATACTGCATGTATTTATATACAACACGAATACTGCATGTATTTATATACAACACGAATACTGCATGTATTTATATACAACACGAATACTGCATGTATTTATACGCAACACGAATACTGCATGTATTTATATACAACGCGAATACTGCATGTATTTGTACACAACACGAATACTGCATGTATTTATATACAACACGAATACTGCCTGTATTTATATACAACACGAATACTGCATGTATTTATACACAACACGAATGCGGCATGTATTTACACACAACCAAATATTTCCAAGGCGTAGCTACAGGGGTGGGAGGGGGATGGGGCCTCAGCTCTGACCTCTGAGATTTTGTGTGAACTTGAATCCCGACTGGCCGACACCAATGGGAAATTGATTACATATTCATACAGCCTGAAAAGAAAAATAGCCCTCGTAAGTGCCTGTTTCCTGACAGAAAGGTTAGTCCGTTATCATCTTAATAAACAGCAAACACATGGACTCCATGTTGTTTTTCTTTTTTACCTATAGTTTCGTGCTTTGAGGGTTATATCACAAGTTTTACAGCTTCTGGCAAGAAAATGGATTGTACATAAAGATTCCAAATATAAATATTCACTTAACACAGCTGAGGTAAACACAATTGCTTCACAAACTCTCCCCTTAAAAGCCACAGTATTGATCTTATCATCTCGAGATGAATTTGTCTAGCAGGAACGCTTAGGGGACGCGAAAACCTGGCTCGCTACTCCACAGCTAACCGGAAATACCCTTCCTGTCGTCTGAGGATTTGGAGGCATAGTTCTGACCGAAAAACATATATATCGATCCTCGGCGTTGACTTATCGACTTTCGCTTGCATTTTACTTGTTATTGTTAATACTTCAACGTTGCAATCAATGAAACAAGATTTTCAAATTAACTGTGACCCTCGGTCGATTGTTCGTGGTTGTATTTGGTTTGTTGGGGAAATAAAGCCCGACAGGACGCATCGGTCCTCCTTTCGATTGTTTCCGGAAGACGCGTACGGAGCAACATTGGACATCTATACAAAGCAAGATCACTTCTGATAACAGTCATTAGACAGTCGGCAATGACAAAGTTATATGATTGGGAGGAGAAAAACATTCTTTCCAAGACGAAAAATGTATGTTTTATTGAGATTCGATTTCCCCTAACACAAACATGGTACGGATGTTGTCGAGATAAATGGACAGAAGATGGCACTTGGACATCCATGGAATGGGCTTTCCGTGGGAAGGGGGCTCATAGCTGCGACTTCAGGGTTCAGCTACCTCCTTCGGTTCCGAAGCTTCTGAAATGAAGGCAGTCCTTTCTTTCATTCTTCCGAACAGCAAAAATGTGTACCGACTGGGCAATAGATAAAATACGATAATTTTATCGATACCACATTAGTGCAGTCGATAAAGCTTTCGACCCAGAACAAAATGGTAGTAAACTGGTAGTAAGGGGGACATTTCCCGAACCACATACACAAAATCCGCTTCAATGAATTTTTTTTAGACAAGATGGCGTTGAAGATAGCCGCCAAGTCGAGGGAAAATCGGATACAGCTTTGTAAGTTCAAAGTTTTGTCAACTTGTGTTGGACTTTCCAACCAGATGTATGCCAAAAGTACAACTGTGACTCGCGAAGACACCTTTGAGGTCATGAACTCGGGACGACGAGGCAGATGGCCGCATAAATGGCTATCGATTCCAGAAAAACGTGAAAATTTGGTACAGACCACACGTGTCGCCAAGCACCGTGAGGATATCCAACTTATAATATGTTTATAGACGTATTATGACACTTAGGTATGATATCAAGGATTTTGTCCGAAAAAAATCCAGAGATGGCCGCCAAAATGGCTTGAGCTTGAAAGATGACCAAGGTTGAGAAATCAACATCATGCAGGATTTTCAAAATCGTTGGCCACCATGCCTGCAACAGTAACAATTATTGGTTCCGCATGTATTTCTTCTTGTCATCTTGCAACGCACAAAAGTCAGAAAGGAAATTGTGGTGGCTTCTCTGTCCGTCATCACAGGGACAAGTTCAGTATTTCGGAGGTTCCAACCCCAGTCCATCGCGTCTAAAACATCATTGGACAACGAATCCCAACGGATAATCTGCAGATGCACACGCAAAGAGAGGAAATAGGCAGCTATCTCTGTTGGGTGGTGGGGGGTGGGGGGTGGGGGAGGGGCTTCTGTGGTTCGGTTGGGCCTTTCAAGAAGACACAATCTCCATGAACTTGAAGTAACCGGCCTGCCAAGTGATCCCCAGCTTTCTCTCCATATCGAGTTTTGAGGAACTTGAGACTCGCTGTACCAACTTGGTCAGGGGTGGCGGAGACATCACTTACTTTGGGTGCTAATTCTCTCATTTGTGCAGACCCCTCTATATTCTAGAGAAGGTTTGTTTTTCCCTACCCAAAAGTTGCCGAGGTGCTGTCACAAATCTCTGCGCATGGATAAAATGATGTGTGATTTTACAACTGAGGAAACAACACTTCCAGTTTTGTAGGGGCTTCGTCCACCCGATCTACGTACATCTGATCGGAAATACATATCCGCCATTATCGATTCTTTGATGGTGCACCAAAAGTACCAGAATATCTGTGTCATCGGCAACAACGACAAGGCTTGTTTCACTTGAAGCAAGCCATTTCGATAGCCTTGGATACAATCATTGAATCGACATCGCCGGTACTAATATATGTGCTATGACCGTTATTTTCGAGAGAAGAAGAACTCAACAATTTAATAAATTGCGATTTGTTCTGTGCATTTGCGAGAAATGCTTGCTGATCAGTGTGGACTTCTTGGGATGTAGAGAGTCCTATATCGGCGCATGTTTTTCCAGATCGCCGTCGCTGTTGGGGGTCTTTTATCGATGGTCCGTCCACATTACCCATCAAAGACTATTCAGCACTACTCATATCTCGATCGAACAAAAGTGGTGTACTGGTGAACCACATCTACATATGAACCTTTCTTCACCCAATTCACCATGTGGAGAAGAGCACCACCATCGAGGACAGGACTAGGGTTACATGGAGGGTCCGCGGTGATTTTCATTCTCGGAGAAACATTTATAGAACCAGGGATGCAGCTCGGACAACCCAGGCTTCATTTGGAGGTACAATCGAGCGCACTTTGCATAATTCTTTTGACCTGTTGCCGCAAAGAGATTCAACATTCTGCCCAATGTAATGATATGGAGGTTCTGATCACCAAATCGTTCGGCGCTGATGAAGTTCTTCAGGAGGTCAACATACTCCACACACTGAAGCCAGAGTTTCACATTTGGAGGTTTCTGAACTAACCCAGAGGTACACTGCGAGAGGCAATCTTATAATTTCACAAGCTCATCGGATTCTGCAATGTCTGATAGGAGAACTGATTTGCTTCTGGCAGCATCGTACAGTTTATCAAACCCAATGACAGCGGTCTGTTTCAATTGATCCAGCTACGAAACATTGGAACACGGATACATCTCCGCTCCAGCCAATCTTCTGTGTCAACAAATGGATCAACAAGGAAAGTCTCGACGGAATGGGTTTTATACTTACTTTTTACAGATGTGATCCATGAAGATGATTATTTCATACATTTTTTCAGAAACATGTAAATTGACCCGTGGAAAGCCAGTTTTTGCAAACGCTGGCCTGCAAAATGTTTAAAATTACTACAAAGGGTGGTCCACTTTGGAGCGCTGTAAAATATTTCCTCAAAGCGGATTTTGGATATGCTATAGAAAGAACCTTCTTGCATGGAATGAGTTAAATTCCAGCTTACTACAAATGTTTAAGGTTCGCCGTGTGAAGGTGATGGCTAAAAGTTGCGATTTTCTTGTTTAAAACTGTAAATATTTTCGATAATCTTTCTGAATGGGTTAAACACAAAACGTAAAGATAGGTATATGACGGACACCGAAAACCGATTCGTCATTTAAAAAGACAAGCGATAATTTAAGAGCTGTTAAATTAAGCGTGAAGTTTAATGTCCATGATTGGGTATTTGTCGAACGCCACATGGGCTATCTGATAAAGATTAAGAGAGAGAGAGATACCAAGTCATTATCCGTATAATTATGGCCAGTTAATATATAATTGTTGGAAAACAGAGCATGTTCTGGACACACAGCCATATTACGCATCTATCGTGTCACCGAGAATGTCACGGAAATATCGAAATTCGAGTCTTTCAAAGGAACTTTAAAGCGAGTATTAAATTAAGAGAGATCTATGCGGTCAAGTTCAAGAGAAGCGATTAAACTGAGAATTAATGTCCTGGCTACGGAAATAAAAATCGGGGATTCCTCGAAAAATTCATTCCAGCCGATTCCAGTCTGAAGGTGTGTAAGGCTGTGAGTCGTTGCGTGTACATGGGGATGTCCCATGCCGCATTGGTGCAAAAGTAGAGGCACGTTGTGATGAAGGGGAGCCACAGATCTCATATTTAGAATAGGAGCAGTCGCGGGCCAAGTCGGTGGTCATACATGAGAATAGGATCACAAACACGAAGTACGAGCTCAGGGAGCTATTCGCATTTAGGTAAACGGCATTACCTGTTTTAGGAGGCAAGCCATGCGCAGGCAAAGTAGGCTTTGCCTGTATGAACGTTATTCTGAGACAAACGTAAGGGGGAGTTTAACCCCATTGGTGGCGACTGCTTGTGTGAAAAGCGTCAAGTAAAGTGACAATAAGCTAGTGGCCGTGCGACGGCAGTGGTTGAGTGACATCCCGTCACTTGTTGGAGGAAAGGCGTCCCGATAAAGTGACAATACGTTAGTGGCTGTACGACGGAAGTGAAATAAATGAAGTGAAGAGGCGACCAAGGAAGAAATACCAGCGAAAAGGAGGAAAAACCAGCGACAACAGAGAATGCGGGCCCGCAAGTGATTCAAAAACTGTGTGAGTAGGGGGTAATTGACGTTTTGTTTTATCCTTTTGGATTCCATGTAAGTCACAGATTACCATATTTATTTTTATATATATGTATTTGTTGTTTTCAGTGAACCCCTGTTGATTTATGCTTTTCGAGGAAAAGTTATTAACCCCTTCAGGATAAGAACCACCCCAACAAAAGTGAAACGGGCGGGTTCGTCACGGTGAGACATACGTCCACGCACGGATTCAGGTGACACCCCTTGAGTTTTGGCTGAATACGCGGCGTGAATCTATTTCTTCCAGCAGCGACAAAGCCAGGTTTCCGACACGCCCTAAAAATGACTTTATCGACTGCACTTATTCGCATGTTCCCATCCATGGCTGACAATGTTCGCCACTGGAAAAGATGTATATGAAAGTTAGCTGACCTTAATTTCCAGAAGCTATCAGTAAATTTAAGACTAAGGGTGTGAGAATTTCATATAAAAAATAAAATTTCAAAATGTTAGCGAATTTGTATTATCGATATGCGAATCATTTCACAAATTTCAGGCACTTTCCTGAAGAGTAGTATGAAAATACAGAATTTGGCTTTTTACAATTTTTCCCCAATCTGTCTGAACTTTTGACCATGATTATCTATTGGAACCCATTTTAAAATAAGAAAACGGCGCTTTCACTATCTTTTGATGTTCTATAACCTTTTTCTGTCAGTTATATCAAGTCTGTCCATCGTGACATATAATACAGACAATGTCCTTTCCATTAATATAAACGTTTAGGAGGGGAAATTTGCTAATTTGTTTCATGGGAAAAGCAAATTACTGTAAAAACACATTCGCTAAACAAAGAACCAAGATGGACGCTTACCTAGAGTTGGAAGGTGTGGTATTCTTAATGACAGATCATCTATGAAGTAGTTGCATCTAATTAGCGTGCTATAAAAAGCCAAGTTTTCTTTTATAACTTTTAATAAACGAACACAACGGACAGCTCCGAGAGCTGTCTGTTGTATTCGTTTATTAAAAACAACAGAAGTTAACTTGGTTTTATTTTCCACTGATGTCATAGGTGTTTTCTTCACGATAATTTGTTTCTAAATTGGACCTTCCTCGCTTGTCTAATGATTTCAAGGGAGATAACTTAATCGAAAGTCGATTTTCCTGGCGATGCAGTTCAGGGATGTTCCCACTCTTAATAGAAATATGATCAGCCACATACAAGGCATTCTGGGACATTTTGATGAATCAACCTGTATATGTCATGTTCAATAAATAATAATCAATACTTGTGTTTCTTATAACAATGTTGAATACTTAAATCACTGTTAACCCTTTACCCAACGCAGACGATATCAAAATTTATTATTTTAAATATAATTTTTAAAAAAATTTAAAAAAATTTCAACAAAACCCTATCATGTGACTCCTCATTGGAACGAGCCCATTGAGCTCGTTCCAATGAGGGTTTTCACATGATATGGTTTTGTTGAAATATTTTGAAACATTTAATTTTTTCAACTGCTCAATTTGCATATTACGCGGGAGGATGCGGACGATTCATTAGGTAAAGGGTTAACGCGATTTTCAGGCAATAGTTGTAATATTGTTTTCAAAACAACTGAAATACTTCATTTTCTGCTTCCTGGTCACCGTGGGACCCTTCTAACCGCTGGAGACTCTTCTTTCATTCTTCGCTCCATCCCCGGGTGTGGTCGGGGCCACACCTAGCGATGGGAGTATTGTTCCTGCTGAGCCCACCCATCCGGCATTTTTACTAACCAACATGGAACAGATCTTCAAATAATTAAATCTTCACTAGATTGTGTGGTAGTCTTTTGTTTAGCATAGTGTATTCATTGTTGTAATCATGATGCTTAAATGCCTATTAGTTTTCTTTAATAAAACTAACTGTAATACTGGAAAATAAGTTGACTTTTAGATAAAAGTAACTAGCATTTCTCCCCCACCCACTCAATGGATTTCCACGCTGTACTATTATTTGGGTCTGTACTTTTATTTAAGTTTGATAAATGTTCCACCCCGTACTTTTATTCCACCCTGTACTTTTATTTGGAACACAAGAGTACAAGCGACAGACTATACTTATACTTGCCTGAAGAGCCAATCAGCCAGAGGCAGGCTGTCGTTGCCAATGGCATCACATCCAAACTTCAAACACCTCAAGTGATAGATTATACTTGCCTGAAGCCTCCTTCAACTGGACATCAGGCTGTAATGATGCCTTTCCCCCGTGCGACGTTCGTTCAGACATGCCTTGAAAAACCTCTAAACCACACTGCCGAAAGGGACGAAATGAAATATCCTGCCTAAGTACCGTCCCTGCGCCTCAACGGCACACGCAAACCATTTCATCTCCAAATCATATAACTTTTGACACTTCAGTGGAATAAGCTTGTTTCCATGACTGAGCAGGAGCTATGATCTGGAAGCCAAAAAAAATGAACAAAAATCAAATGGCTATTTTTATAAGTTATATGCATTCCTTGTATAAAGAGGTAAGCCAACTAAGTCAGCGTAGTCGCCTCTAAAACTCACCGGCCTCGAAACTAATTGCACAGGCTGCTTAGCCCCTCAGCTAATACGAAAGGAAGACAACTCTTGCAAATAAAATTCTTGAATAACTAATTTTTTTCTTCAGTTTTTGTGTCAAAAACATAGCTGATGACCCCTCATTGGAAAGAGCTAATCGGGATCGTTCCATTAAGGGGCCATAAGCTATGTTTTTGAGACAAAAAATGAAAAAAATTAGTTATTCAGGAATTGAATGGTTAATCCCTTGACCAACCTGTGGATTTACTGCTTCGCCAGTTGCGTGTGATAGTACATCTTCACGGCTGTCTGTTGACTTGGGAAGGGTTGGCTGTGTTGCATCTGTCGAACTTGAGAAAATAAAATTGAACGCTGTTTGACCCAAATTTTATGATGGACATATGTCAAGACTATCAAAATCGTTGCTGAACATGTTCTGCTAGCAATTTAGTGTAAATCTTGCAATACTCCCAATGGTGAAATATTGCTAATTAATAACTTCAACATTGCATTTCGTGGTTATTAAATAATGATTTTAGCTATTAAACTTAATATTTTTAGATATGACATGTTTGTGGATTGGTGCGTAGCTCACTGATTGAGCTTGTTATTGGTAATAGAACCAATTTGTATGCGTTACCAACTAATCCTCTGTTATCCCTTTAAATCCCAAACAGCGGGTTCTTTGCGTAAAGCAAATGTCTCCTTCTAACTTAACCTTTTAATTCTATTGGCATCATCAGAAGGGGGGGGGGGGGGGGTAGTCGAAGTCAACCCTATTGTTAGCGCGTTGGAATCTGATCTAGAGGGTGTGAGTTCGCACGCATCAAATATCAGGCGCTGTGTTCTTGCACTCTAATCATTTAGGTTAAAATCTACCAAAATCATCTGGGTTGAGTGAATATGAACCCAAAGGGTTCATATTCTCTCATCCTAGTTGATTTGGGTTACTTTTTAACCGAAATGATTTTATAGTGTGAGAAACACACGTGACCTCATGTGCAGGTGTGGAAAAATTGTGGCGCGATGTGATACCACGCATATGCACGTTAATGGTTTAGATCAGCCTATGGCAGTCTGGACCTGAGTGCGTACGCGTAGCCTCGGTGTGTTTGAAAATGTGGGAATGAATGAGTGTTTGTGTTTCCGGTATGCTCGTGGGAAGCCAGAAAAGTGAATCAGCTTTATTTTCTGTGGTGGATAAATTCTGTTCTGCTGGTATAAATAGGACCAGGGAACCAACGAACGCAATGTGTAGGTGTGTGGCAACCACGTTTGTTACAACAATCACTTTTGTTGCAGCTCACCACTTTTGTTACAAAATTTGCCCATTTTTGTTACAGCTCACCACTTTTGTGCCAAAATCAACCACTTTTTTTTTTACAAAATGAGCTCACCGCTTTTGTTACAACAATCGCCCATTATTGTAACAAAAAAACCTCGTTCACAACTTTTGTTTCAACAATCGCCCATTTTTGTTACAATTTTTGAAAAATGAAGTAATCTGCACATAATGCGAGACGTGACGTTCAGTCATGATTATCAAAACCTAAACCTGTTGCGTATGTCCGGTACCAACATCATATACACATGTGTGTTGGAGTTCTAAAGTTGACTATTTTCGGAAAATTCTAACTTTTGGGGCAAGGGGACTGCTGTTTCTTTCCCGAGCTTTTGGACACAGTCTTTTTGGATGAGGCGGCTTTTAACTTTATTCAGTAATCTCCTGAATGTCTCACCATTTTTCTTCTTTTTTATCGAAAGAATTGACTAAGTTGAGTAGGGCCTTTTGTCAATACTCTTTATAAAACCCGTCACAACAGTATTTTAGAAGGGCGCGGTGGCCCATTGGATAGCGTGTCAGCCTTATGTTCGAGAGGTCATGAGTTCGAATGTCGCTGGAGTCATGCGCGTTGTGTCCTTAGCAAGGCACTTAAATTTACTTGCTCGAGCGGGATCACGGTGGCTCAGTGCACTAAGGCGTATAGCACGTCGATGGTACACACGCCTTCAACCACTGCTTCTGCCGGGTCAGTAAGTTGGAGAATCTGACAGTTACTCGCCGCTGATTGGTGATTCTCCCCGTGGACTCCGGCTTGGTCCACCAGTAAAACTGTCTGACACGAGATGACCCTGTCTGTCTAAAGCGTCGTAAAACCCCAATAAAAAAAATAAATAAATAAATAAATAAATAAAAAATAAATAAATAAATAACAGTTTTTTAGAAATGAAGTAAAAGTTTGAAAAATTTGTATAGAAATCATTAACATAACAATAAAACTATGAATGTCATTGGCATGAGATCACTAAGCCTGTTCCAATGGACTCAGGCTTGTATTGTTATTTTGACAAACTGTAACGTTTGTTTTTATGGTATTAGTCTTATTGTGAGTCATTATTTGACTTTTTCTAGCCTCTATGTTAGATACACGTTTACGGATAAAGATCTAGTTGGCCCATTTCGACTGAGAAAATGATTAGTGGTAGTGTGTGGTCAGCGCGTGACTGGGATGGGTGGGTGGGTAGAACACCCATTATACTTCGGTACAATATAACGATTTTCTTTAACACCCTCATACATAATGGTTTTCTGTTTAAAAAATCCTATATTGGAGTACTTCTCACGTTTCTTCAAATATAATAACAATATTATGGAAGTCATTGAAACCCTTTCATGGAGCAGGTTACAATGACAATTATATTTGTGTGGTTTAGTATAAGATGTTGGATTTATTATTATTATTGTTAATATTTGGTTATCTGCTGGGTAATATACCCGGAGATACTCTCTTTCAGGAAGGGGGGGGGGGGGAGGAGTCATCTTCAAAGTTCATTCTACGTTCGGAACTCTCGAAGGGAGGGGGAGGGGTACTCTGGAACATTTGCAAGACATCCGGCGACCCGTAATACATCCATATGACTGCATCCACTTGTAGTGTAACGGGTCTTTGTAGTAACTGGGCTTCTGTGTTATGGGTCTTCAGAGTAAAGGACTTTCGGAGTTATGAGCCGTCGGAAAAAAGGACCTTCGGAGTAATGGGCCGTCGAAAAACGGACTTTCGGAGTAATGGGTCTTCGGAATATAGCTACGTCACCGTTTGTATAATGTCGTTGTGGGGTTGTTTCTAAGGGATGTGGTGTAACGTAGTAATAAGAATAGTGTTAAATAGGATTATAGTAGAAAATTGCCCAATCCGTCGATTTCCTGAATAGAAAAGAGCGGCAAAATGGCTTGAAATTCAGGGAGATTACTCTACTAGGTAAAACGATACCGCTTTAAAGAATTCGTGGTGAAGAAACAAAAATGAAATGCTAGGACCAAGGTCAGCGTAGTGTGTGATGTTGACTTATTGCCCTTTTAGCAAGTTCTTGCAGGTCCTCATCTGACGTCATCAGTCAAGTGACCGGAAGGGGCGGAGTGAGGCTGCCATGGTAGCCCGCGTGAACGGCCATCTTGTGACGGCATTCACATGGTGACATGTGGTCTCACTGCGCATGCGGAGGAACGCGTGTTTCTAAGCTAACACACTCTTCCGACAGCCATTTTGACTATGGGCGGCACCATCTTGGTTGTTAGGGTAGCACGTGGTTGCTATGGAGCCCATTGACCTCCTTGTTGGTAGAGCTGTGTTCTGATAGTTTGTTCGATTCTGTGGGAGTATGCTCTGGAAATTCTGGGATATTTCCAGTAGAGCAGAATACCCTGATTTGAAAGCTTTTCTGGGGCTTCCAGCCCATTTCCTTATACCGTACGGTAGGACGTGGCTACTGTAGAGCGAAATACCTCTTGTTGGACAGGGGCGTGTTCTGAGGGTGTGTTCGATTCAGCGGGAGTACATCGAATCACCTCAAACAAGCCAACAAGGACCCACCACATACCCCAAACGGACCTTTTATTGGACCGAATCCCCACCTAATCTTACCGAAAAGGACCATTGTGAGCTTCGCCCGCACGAGTGCAAGAACCGTATAGGGAGAGGCAAGAATGAGACACTGACTCATAGCTCTCACGGCCTCCCCCGCCCTCTTAGCCTCCATTTCATGGCCTTCCCAAACTCATATCCCTCACCTCTTGGCCTCATCTTGCCCTCATAACCGTCTAGTGAACATCTCGCTATGAGGATATGAGGTCTATGAGGTGAGGCCCCAGTGAGACCTCACCTCACATCCCTCTTATCCACCTCTCGCTTCAAGTGATCACTAGTAATCACCCGTGGTGATCATTAGTGATCCCCCGTGATGATCACTAGTAATCATTCTCCCCGTATGAGGATAACAGGGGTGTGAGGTGAGGCCTCTGTTATGAGGTAGAGGCAGCAGTAGCAGCGGGTGACTCCCTGGTGATGTATAGTTTTATTGGTCTCGTAGGGAGGAACACGTGATGCTGGTGGGCCAGGAGGGTAGCTGGTCGACCAAGGTAAAAAGAAACCAAAGCGGCTTCCACTGGCTGATCCAGCGGATGCAGTCAGACCACCCGGGCTTGGTTATCCCCGGTGGCACACGAGTGGACTCCAACGAGATCCCTGAAACGATACACCCCCGGGGCCACCCGCTGCTAGTACTGCCAATACCTCATAACAGAGGCCTCACCTCATACCCCTCTTATCCTCATACGGGGAGAATGATTACTAGTGATCACCACAGGCGATCACTAGTGATCACTTAAACCGAGATGAGGATAAGAGGGGTGTGAGGTGAGGCCTCACCTCACATCCCTCTTATCCCCGTACGGGAAGATGATCATTAGTGAGGTGATCCAACCGGGCGAGCGAGAGCGGCACAGTCACCCTTCTGCTAGAAGCCCTTGCCTTCCACATTTGAACCAACACTTCACCACCCCTTTCAAGCAAGACCTGCCCTGGGACCCTACTCTCACATCCCGACCACGAGCGACACAGTTCCCCGGCGACCCAAACCCAACGGAGAAACTTTGACCAGAAGACCTCCCCATGTGACCCACCATCCCATCCATGTGTGACCCAATGAATCACCCCAGTGATTATATCCCTAGCTTCCCCTGTCATTCATGGGACCTGTCCTGGGGACAATTCCAAATGACACTGCACCAGACACTCTGGCTTAGAGCGACACAGTCGCCCCCCTCACCTTCCAGAAGCCCCTCCTCCACCAGTGACCCGGCCCTCACCTCATCCCCCTCTTATCCTCACTAATGGTCACTCGAACCGAGATGGGGATAAGAGGGGTGTGAGGTGAGGCCTCAATGAAGCTTCACCTCATAAACCTCTTATCCTCAAACGGGAAATGTTCACTACAGCGCTATGGGGCAAGATGGGGGCATGATGTGAGGGCAGTCAGTGAGTAAGGGAAGGCCATGAGGTGAGGGTTAAGAGGACATGGGAGGCCATGAGAGCTATGCATTAGGGCCTCATTGGGGCGTCTCCCCATAGGCATCTTGTTCGTGTGTGGCGGAGCTCACAAAGGCCAGGGTAGGTTTGGGTAGTTGTTGGGTTGTTTGTGGTGATTCGATGTACTTCCGCTGGATCGAACAAACCCCCAGAACACGCCTCTGTCCAACAAGAAGGCCATTGGGCTCCATAGCAACCACGTGCTACTCCTAGCAACCAAGATGGCGGCGCCCATCGTCAAAATGACTGGCGGAAGAGTGCGTAACCTTAGAATGCACATGCGCAGGGGGATCATGTGTCACCATGGGATTGGCGTCACAAGATGGCCGCACGCATGCTACAATGGCAACCTCACACCACCCCTTCTGGTCACCTGTGATGACGCCAGATGAGAACTCGCATGAGAACCTTCTAAAAGGTCAAGAAGTCAACATCACGTACTACTAAGACTCAAGGAGTTGGAATCTCCTATAATTGGCACCGATTGGCACGTGTCATTTCAGATATACGTGTGCGCATGCGCACGATGCACTACATATCACCTGACAATGATGCCGCAAGGTGGCAGGTTACTATATCACCCAATAATAAGCAAGGATATGGCATTAGAACTGAACATGCACGACAATGATTTGGTTTGATAATTATTATTGAATTGCTGGCGTTTTATGACATTTTAATAGCCGAGGTATATTGTGTCGAAGACAGTTTTACGTGTGGAGAAGCCGGAGTACCTGGAGAGTCCCACCGAGCAGCGGCAAATAACTGTCAACTTTCCAACGTCCTGATCCCACAGCAGTAGGGCTAGCATTGGCTGTAGGCATCTGTGCTATCAATGTGCTATCAATGTGCGATACGCCTCAGCACATGGCGCAACCGTGCTCCCAAGTGAGCAATTAAGTGCCTTGCCCAAGAACACAATGCAAGTTACCCCGGTCAGGCATCAAACTCACAACCTTCACATCTTAAGACCAGCGCTCTAACCACTGAGCAACTGCGCTGCTGATAATCATGACCGAACGTCACATCTCGCATTACTTGCAGATTACTACTTCACTTTTCACACTAACAAATATTGTAATAATAATGGGGGATTGTTGTAACAACAGTGGTGAGCGAAGGGTTTTTTTTGTTACAAAAATGGGTGATTGTTGTAACAAAATTGGTTGATTTTGTAACAAAAGTGGTGAACTTTAACAAACGTGGGACAATGTTTTAACAAAAGTGGTGAGCTGTAACAAAAGTGGTTGTTGTAACAAAAGTGGTTGCAACATACGAGTCCTTCAACGGATGGCGTACGATTCCCCCAACGCCAGATGTACGAGTCCTCCAATTCCTGGGGTACGAACCTTTCAACGCCCAGTGTTACGAGTTCTCCAACGTTTGGTGTACGAGTCTTCGGTCCCCTAACGCTTGGCGCGTGAGTCCTCCATCGACGCCTGATGTCCTCCAGTGTTTGGTGTTTAGTCCTCCAGGGCCTGGTATACGAGTCCAACACTTCGTGTATCAGTCAACCAACTCCTGGTGCATGAGTCCTCCAACGCCTGGAGTACGAGTGCTTCGAAGAGGAAAATATGGTTATAACAAGAGAAAGTTGACTTTATACTTGTGTTGCGATCACTATACGCCCATACACAACAAAAGACTTTCGTTAAAACGATAGAAGCAATGGCAACCTACTACGGGTACTTCTACCGTTCTTTAGTTTGATTTTGGAGTAAAACAGAGAGGAACTGATATTTGTTTCTTCCATTACACCACAAGGCTGTTGATTTATCACACAGAGAAGAACAATTAATATATTTAACCTGTGGTCGTATGGAGTCGTATGGAGCCGCATGGCTGTAGGTTAAAGATAATAATTAGTTAATTAATTAATTAAATCGACTTTTTAAAACAATACAGAGTTGAATGCGTTCGGTCTGACAAAAAAAGAACCCAACTTTGTTCAACTATTCTCTTCTGCAGTACAGCCGCCGCAGACTGGTCACTTTCCACGGGTGGGTAATATTTCCACGGTCGCAACAATATTAGATTAGAAACACTAATTATTGGAATAATTGTCAAAAAAGTAATGAAGCAGTAACAGTCATAACCATAAAATTGACGGTAGAAGTAACAGCAACTGATTGTCAGAACTTCTGTCGTAAGTTTCACGGTAACATTTTACGATGTTCCTATAAGACTAAAGTCCCTGTCCGCGGATGTACCAGATGTACAACAGAATCTCACCGCCATCATCATTAGTCTGTGTGAAACACACATACTATTGTTTTTGCACGGTTTCTTTTCTTTTTTTTTTCTTCTTTTTTTTCTTTTTTTTTCTTCTTCTTCTTCTTCTTCTTCTTTTTTTTTTCTTCTTCTTCTTCTTCTTCTTCTTCTTCTTCTTCTTCTTCTTCTTCTTCTTCTTCTTCTTCTTCTTCTGTCTTCTCATCCGCAAGATAACTCGAAAACGAAGTGCCCTATCTCATTGATTTTTGGCATGCTGATAGACAGCCACAAGTTCTCGGCCACCTATGTTTTTCAGATTCCTGGGGTATCAAGGGTGTCTGTAGGGGTGTTTTGAAAGTGGGTCACGCCATTATCTCAGGCGTGGTGTGACCTACAGACCTGGAACCAACACCAACTGAGTCGACATTTGATGGGGAGTCAAAATATGGGTCAAGGTCACGGAGGTCACCTAGGGGTTATTGAGTGCATTTTTCAGAATTGCTGAGAATCACATTTTTTGACCCCCTAAAGTATTCCTGACGTACACACTGCATTTTGATGTAAAAAAGTGGGCGTGGTCAAATTTCTTGAAAGTGGGTCACGCCCATATCTCAGGCGTGGTATAACGTATGGACCTGGGACCAACACCAAATGAGTCGACACTTGATGGAGATTCAAAATGTGGGTCAAGGTCACGGAGGTCACCTAGGAGTCATTGAGTGCATTTTTCAGAATTGCTGGAAATCACATTTTTTGATGCCCTAAAGCATTCCTGGCATACATACATGCCTTTTGACGTAAAAAAGTGGGCGTGGCCAAAATTTTTGAAAGTGGGTCACGCTCATATCTCAAGGATGGTATGACACATAGACATGGGGACCAACACCCAATAGATATTTTAACTCTTTTCTTACAAGCTTGAATTTACTGGATGCAGTAATTTCTATTTCTCTAGTATTAACATTATTTTCTATTTCAATGATTTTTGTCTGTTGGATTCTTCACTATTCTACTTAAATTTGACACATATGTAGAGCTTCATTAGAAGTTTCTCACCTGGACCATGGCATTTCTGAAGTTTTTCGTTTTCTGCCAAAAACTGTGCAATGTGTTCCCACAATGTTACGTTTTGCCACAATTCTCAGACAAGACCCAGGACGATTTGGATGGAGCTTTCATTATATTTGTAGAATGACTTACTACACCTGACTACATAAGCTGTATTACCCACGTTGCTCCCTTTTGACCTCAAAATTTCGAGCAAAGTGCAATTTTGGAAAAACTGGTCAATTTTCACATGCAATATCTCAGCTCTGCGGCCACATTTTTTCAAACCTTTTCCTATGAGAAGTTTGGGCATTCATCCAAGAATAATTTGGCTGTTATATATTCTTTTCAAAGTTTTAAACTTCAACTCGTTTTCGAGCCTTGAATTCGAGTACTCTTAACTCGTTCATAAAAATGGCTCATTTTTAGTTCATTAGTCTGTGTGAAACACACAGATTATTGTTTTTGCACGGTTTCTTTTTCTTTTTTCTTTTTTTTCTTTTTCTTCTTCTTCTTCTTCTTCTTCTTCTTCTTCTTTTTCTTCTTCTTCTTCTTCTTCTTCTTCTTCTTCTTCTTCTTCTTCTTCTTCTTCTTCTTCTCCTGTCTTCTGTCTTCTCATCACTTTTTTGTCCTCAAGATAACTCGAAAACGAATTGCCCTATCTCGTTGATTTTTGGCATGCTGATAGACAGCCATAAGTTCTCGGCACTGAATATTTTTCAGATTCCTGGGGTATCAGGGGTGTCTGTAGGGGTGTTTTGAAAGTGGGTCACGCCCATATCTCAGGCGTGGTATGACCTACAGACCTGGGACCAACACCAAATGAGTCGACATTCGATGGAGGTTCAAAATATGGGTCAAGGTCACGGAGGTCATCTAGGGGTCATTGAGTGCATTTTTCAGAATTGCTGGAATTCACATTTTTGGACCCCCTAAAGTATTCCTGACGTACACACATGCATTTTGACGTAAACAAGTGGGCGTGGCCAAAATTTTTGAAAGTGGGTCACGCTCATATCTCAAGCATGGTATGACGTATGGACCTGGGACCAACACCAAATGAGTCGACACTCGATGGAGATTCAAAATATGGGTCAAGGTCACGGAAGTCACCTAGGGGTCATTAAGTGCATTTTTCATAATTGCTAGAAATCAAATTTTTTGACCCCTAAAGCATTCCTGACATATGCACATGCATTTTGACGTGAAAAAAGTGGGCGTGGCCAAAATTTTTGAAAGTGGGTCACGCTCATATCTCAAGCATGGTATGACGTATGGACCTGGGACTAACACCAAATGAGTCGACACTTGATGGAGATTCAAAATATGGGTCAAGGTCACGGAGGTCACCTAGGGGTCATTAAGTGCATTTTTCATAATTGCTAGAAATCACATTTTTGACCCCCCCCTAAAGCATTCCTGACGTACACACATGTATTTTGATGTAAAAAAATGTGGGCGTGGCCAAAATTTTTGAAAGTGGGTCATGCTCATATCTCAAGCATGGTATGTCGTATGGACCTGGGATCAACACCAAATGAGTCGAAACTCGATGGAGATTCAAAATATGGGTCAAGGTCATGGAGGTCACCTAGGGGTCATTAAGTGCATTTTTTATAATTGCTAGAAATCACATTTTCTGACACCCTAAAGCATTCCTGACATACACACATGCATTTTGACGTAAAAAAAGTGGGCGTGGCCAACATTTTTGAAAGTGGGTCACGCTCATATCTCAAGCATGGTATGACGTATGGACCTGGGACCAACACCAAATGAGTCGACACTTGATGGAGATTCAAAAATATGGGTCAAGGTCACCGAGGTCACTCAGGGGTCAATGAGTGCATTTTTCATAATTGCTGGAAATCACATTTTTTGACCTCCGAATGCTTCCCCAAAATTCAGATGTGCATTTTTTCATGAAAAAAGTGGGCGTGGCCAAAATTTTTGAAAGTGGGTCACGCTCATATCTCAAGGATGGTGTGATGCATGGACCTGGAGCCAACACTAAATAAGTTGACACTTGAAGGAGGTTCAAAAATGTGGTCATTGAGTGCATTTTTTCAGAATTGCTGGAAATCACATTTTTTGACTCTCTAAAGCATTCCTGAAGTCCATACATCCATTTTTACATAAAAAGTTGGTGTGGCCAAAATTCGTGAAAGTGGGTCATGCTCATATTTCAAGCATGGTATGATGTATGGACCTGGGACCAATACCAACGAGTCGACACTCGATGGAGATTCAAAATTTGAACCAAGGTCGAACAGGAGTCACGAGGGCTATTACCAGAATTGCTGGAAATCATATTTTTGAACCTCCTTGTGCATTCTCTTGATTGGTCCCTTTGAATACTGTGAAGATATATACCTTATCTGGTTTCTTTGAAAAAATTAACTGATTTTTGAATGAATATCTATAAATACTGTCATTGAAAACCTATTTCTTATTTCTTTAAAACTATTTTATCCCCAAAATAAGCCTCTAAAGTATTCCCATTACATTCATAGAGGGGCACGGTGGCTAAGCAGTTAGAGGTGCAGGCTGCAAGCCAAGAGGTTCTCAGTTCGAATCCTATCTGCGGCAACTGCCTTGTGTCTTTGGGCAAAAACACTTCACCTCCATTGCCCACATAATGGCATAGTGATGTTGTGTACTAAAACATACTGCATGCCAATGATACACTTGCACTAACCCTGCTTGTGTGGAGTTAGCATGTTGGGGATCCAGACAGTTGCTTGTTGTTGTTGTTT
Organism: Pictodentalium vernedei; assembly: GCA_031216915.1. NCBI lineage: Eukaryota > Metazoa > Mollusca > Scaphopoda > Dentaliida > Dentaliidae > Pictodentalium > Pictodentalium vernedei. The sequence goes on along the minus strand of CM062294.1, from coordinate 371,645,523 downwards.
GGTGGTTCTCTGTGTTCTCTGGTTTCCTCCATCCATAAAAACTGTACGACACGAGGCGGGCCTAGCTGTTGAAGTGTCATTAAACCCCAATAAATTAATAACATTCATAGAATGTCTTCTATGCACTGTTTGTCAACATGATAACCCAAATACAATCAATCCTATCTCAATGTTTTTGGTATACTGATAGACTGCCTGCCATTGGTATTTGGTCATCTATGATTTGGAGGCATGTGGGGCCTTCGGGCTCTAGATGTTAAAAATATGTTTACAACATTTACTGGGAAATGAGTTAGCTGAAGCAGTAACCATTATCTAAAACAGAAATCTCCAGAGAGAAAGCTGAGATAGAATTCTTTGTTACATTGAACAGCACTGTATATTTATGTTGTATCATGTTAGAAAACTTCAGTCTCAGTCATTGAAGAAATTAAATTAAAAAAATCTATTTATTCTCAATCATAACTCAGGATTGAGAGGTTTTGGGATGGAGTGGTGTGTGGCTTTCTCGAAACACCTATCACAGTTACAAAGTAATAAAATGGAATATTTGAATGGTCAGATTTTAACCCTCTTAATACTTCGATGTGAGTAAAAAAATATCTTTAATATAACTCATGACTACAGAATGTTTTTCGCTCTCTTTTCTGAAACATTTAATCCTATGTGGAATGGGACACCTTTTCAGTGTGCTTTCCAAACTAAGGGATTCTTAACCCTTTAACCAACATAACGGCAAAAACCGGTCAGCTTTATACACAGAAATGTCTATTCAGTTTTAATTACTTTTTCATTTTTGCTTGAAAAACATAGCTTATGACCCTTCATTGGAATGAGCTCATTTTTTTAAAGGATTATTTATTTATTGGTGTTTAATTTCACATATTTCTGCACAGTGGTTTGCCATGATCAGTATAGTTTTACGGGGGGAGGAAGCCAGAGTACCTGGGGAGGAGGACCTCCGGGCAACAGCGAGCAACTATCAGATTCCCCACATACTAACTCCACACAAGCAGGGTTAGCATTGGTTGAATACAGGTGCACCATCGATGTGCAGTACGCTTTAGTACACATCGCCATCATGCACCCACGTAGGCAATGGGGTGAAGTGTCTTGCCCAAGGACAGAGTGAGGACCGCTCGACTTGCAGCCTGCACCTCTCCCAACTCAGCCATTGCGCCCCCATTTAACCCTTTACCCAACGGAGACGATAGCAAAATTTATTATTTCAAATATCATTTTTTTTCATATTTTCCAAACAATTTCAACAAAACCATATCATGGGACCCCTCGTTGGAACTACTATTTTTTCAACTTCTCAATTTGCATATTGCGCGGGCGGATGCGGCCGATTCGTTGGGTAAAGGTTTTTTTTTAATTTTTATTGGTGTTTTAAGGTCACATATTTCTGCACAATGGCTAACCATGACCGTGACAGTTTTACGGGTGGAGGAAGCCGGAGTACCCGGAGAGAACCACCGAGCAACGGCAAGCAACTGTCAGCTCCCCAACATACCAACTCCACACAAGTAGGGTTAGCATTGGTTGCAGACAGGTGCACCATCGACGTACATTACGCCTTAGTACACAGCGTCACCGTGCCCCTACGTGGGCAATGGGGGTGAAGTGTCTTGCCCAAGGACACAACGTGGTTGCCGCAGGTGGGATTCGAACCGAGGACCTCTCGGCTTCCAGCCTGCACCTCTACCATCTGGGTAAAGGGTTAAAGGATTAAAATGGAATATTCAAAGCGAATATTTTAACCCTCTGAAAATCTTAATATGGGGGCACGGTGGCGCTGTGTACTAAAGCGTACTGCACTTCGATGGTGCACCTCTCTTCGAAAAAATCATTGAGAATAATGAAAACCATTTCCATTCTCACAGTGTTGTTCTAAACACACATGGATATAGATGGGACCTCGGTATTTTGACAATGCCAATAAGTCTTCAGACAGGCTCTTGGGGGTCTTCAAGGCCTTTCAACATCTACATTCCAACATTACTGAACCTTTTTACTTGCAATATATTTTCCAGAGGTACCATGCATGCACTTCATCATTGCCTTGCTAATATGAACATTTGCCATCATCTACAAATATGGCAGATCCGGAGTTGGTGGAGCCAATATTTATAAAGTGTTCTGATTCCTGTATGAATATTTTCTCCATGAAAGAATTTGACAAAAAGCAGTGGGGAGAAAGCTGTGACTGTCAAATACAATAACATGATCTATTTATTTAATCTCATTGTACAGAATTAATTCCCAAACCAAGTTAATATAAAAACAAACAACTTGGTAATGAAGAATTCCAGTGTACATGTAATTGTAAAACTACACTCTAGATTTGTTATTGAAACCTATCACAATACTGTCAGGATGCCGGTAAAAGATGCAATACTGACATAGTTGAATGTTCTGTTAACTGTGTTAGTGCTATGACTGTTTAAAATTAATTTATTAGAGAAGTTCTAGTTTTATGTATGCCTTGTTTAGATCACTAGATGCTTTTAAGAGCAGGCTTTCAGATGAGCTCTTGGGGTTTTTTAAGGTTTTTATGACAATATCTCCGACATAGAGTTTATGCACCCTTTGTCAGCGCGACAACTCAAATACGGACCGTTCTATCTCTATGCATTTTGGCATCCTGGTTAACAATAACCAGTTTGCACTTATCTATGTTTTTTTTCACCCGTTCGATCTGAATGTCAGATGACAGATCTGAAGTTGGTGGAGCCATTATTTCAAAGTGGGTTGCACTCATTCTTCAATGTAGATGTGGACATGGGACTACACCGACTGAGTTAAACATTGCTGGAGATTCAATATATGGTCCACCTGAATGAGGTCATCAAGTGCATATTATTCAGAAAGACTGGGAAATGCATTTACACCTTAATGTATTTCTAAAGTTTATGAATGTATTTCATCACTCAAATTAGTGGGCAGAGCCAAAATTGTCCATTTCTGATTCGTGTATCGAACCCTTTAAATGCTGGTCACATATATGCCTTTTCTGGTTTCTTATAAAAATTGTTCTGATTCCTGTATGAATATCTGTAAATACTGTTAACGAAAAACCCATTTCTGATTTGTTAAAAAATATTTTACACCAGAAGATAAGCCTCCATAAATTCTCTTTCTGTAGAGTTCATTCCTGATACTTTAACCCGTTTCACACAGACTTGAATTTACTGGATGCAGTAAATTCTGTTTCTCTAGTTTTTCTTCCATTTACGAATGGTATATCGAAAAATGATTTACATGTTCGTATTCACAATTACCTGTCGAGCATATTTTCTGTTGTACGTTTGGTTGTAAAGTTTAACCATATGCCCATTCTGTTTGCATAAAGATAGATGTTGTCCAAAAAACTCATGCTTTTTCAGAATTTGGTACGATTAAGTGACAATTTACTCCATTCCTAATTGATTGAGTGCTGAATGTTTTCAATAGCTGCATGCAGCAGTGATAGTATGAAAACTTTTGTTTTATATGTGAGTATTAAAAGTTTAACCCTTAGCAGATTTGAGACTCCCATATGGGTACTGTCTGAATAATTGTGATTTTGGTAATATCTGAAAACTTTGTTGACATTCAGATTTACAGTTCAAGTCCAAGAAGATTTTCCTTGATAAGATAGCTGTAAAGTTTAACCCAATCCCTGTTTCGGTTGCATCATAAAAGATAGGTGAGTTCGAAAAATAACTCCATTTTTCAGAATTTGGTAAGTTTAAGTCGCAATTTACTCCATTCCTAATTGATTGAGCGCTGAATGTTGTCTATGGGTGCATGCGGCTAGCAAAGTATGACAACTTTTGTTTTACATGTTATTATTAAAAGTTTATAATCCTTGGCAGATTTGAGAGTTCCCATGTGGGTACTGTTGAAATAATTGGTATTTTCGTAAAATCAGTACCTGAATATTGGTAAGCATGCATGATCTTTCGGTCCTATATAAAGTTGCCAATAGTTAAAGTTGAACAGTTCATCAGACAGAAATAATGCCAAACTCTGCCGTTGACAAGTAAATAATGAATGGAAATTTTCATTGCATTGAAAATAAAGTGGCAACGAACTGTCCCCATGGTTTCCACGCGAGGCGTGGTGTTTTTCACGCGGTCAGAACACTCGATTTTATGCCCAAATGTCGGCCAGGCTTCGTAGAACAAGTTCTGAAAATTGCAAGTCGCTGCCTTCAGCGGTCTGGACACAGTATGCCTGAAGTGCTATTTTAATGTCTTATATGCAAATTCTCATTAATCTTTTCCCGCCAAAAACCTACTCACCGCCGTTTTCTTTTCACTTTTAACTTCCGATGATTCTCATAGGTTTCAAGGTTGCGATGAGATCCCTGGGCGCTGTTCATAAAGAAATTACTTTGATTTACAGCCATCTCTCCGTCAGTCGCGCTCTATTGTACCTTTTAAGTGGACCTACCCCAGAGAGGGGGCACCACGAGAGACTGTGCCCATTCCCGCCCTCTTCTTTCGCTCCGACTTGAAAAAGACCAAATTCAGAAAATTACCGCCTCTCTTCAAAAACGCTATATGTCAGCGAATTCTCCGCGGATTTCCACGAAATTTTCAGTCAGCATTCAGGAGTAGTTGCTCCATCGGATGCCTGGAAAGTCGACAAGAATTGCGCATTTCCCCAAGTCCAATTCCAAAAGAGCGTATGCGCATGCGCGTAAGTCTCCCACGGGCTATGCCCTCGGTTATTGGATTTTTCAGGCACAGGTCGAGTTGGGCAGATCTTCTAGAACAAACGTTGAAAATTTCGAGTCGCTACTCCAAAAACTCTCTCCACAATCTACTGTACATGTAACGGAGTGTATACTTTTTATGACCTGCCGGCAGTACCAACCACCCTTCTAGTTTTATATCATGCTATTAATAAACGTTTGACCCTTGGCAGATTTGAGACTTCTCTTATGGGTACATCCACGGTGTTTTCACCCGGTCACAGGACTCAAGAAAGATACTACTAAACTGTCGAGCGGGTATAGTAGAACACATTCTCAGAATTTCAAGTGGCTGCCTTGGACGGTATGGTTACAATTGGCGTATGTCCTTGTTATGCCCACAACGAATAGTCAGGGGGCATATTGTTTTACCTCTGTCTTTCCCTCTATCTTTCTGCATATAGGGTATATTGTTTGTCCGTCTGACCTATCTTATTAGCTCATCTTGACAAAGTCAAGCTGAGCTAATCTCATCCCTCTCCGTCCGTCGTCCGCCGTGCGTCAACACCATTTTTTGGTCTTCTACTCCAAAGCCACTGGGCCAATTTAAGTGAAAGTTTGTGTGAGTGATGATTCCAAAGGGGCATTGCATTTTTGTTCAACTCAACATGCCCATTCCCATAGGAAGGGAGTGGGGAAAATGCTCCAAAATATTTTCAAAATCTACTTCTCAAGAACCAGTGAGTACAATGCCTTGACATTTGCTATGGAGCTTCCTTTTGGGGACTAGAATCAACTTTTTTCAAACGAAGTTTGTGAAGCAATATTTGGTTTGTAATGGGTGGGGTAAGATTTTTGACACCGCCCAAAATGTCTGTTTTCTTAACCGATGGTCCAATATGAACCAAATATCGTATGTGGTATTATTGGGTCATAAGTACTTGACCCATGCAAAAAAAAATAATTCCCGCATCCCCATGGGAACCCTGGGAGCTAAAAATAGAAATATATTTTCAAACGCCCATATTTCCCAAACCACACGGAACAGAGAGCTGTTATTTGGTATGAAGTATCCTTAGTACCAGTAGAATTGAATGGTTAAAAAATTGCCACCAGTTATGTTAGTTAGGGTGTTCTGTAATGGGCATCGAAAAAAGTGCTGAGTTAGCATATTTGCAAAAATAAAAAAAAATCTATTTCTCCAGAACCAATCATCAGAATCTTTTGATATTTGGTATACCACATTCATAGGGGGGGGGGGGGGGGGGGGGGGGGGGGGGGGCAGATGCAAGTTTGTTGAAATAAAAAAAAGCTCATTGGTTCATATTTGGGCTCACCGTAGGAGCCCAAATTTTTAACATCGGGTAATATGGGGAATATTCTTTAAAAATCTTCCTCTTCAGAACCACCAGTCAGAATCTCTTAATGTTTGGTATGCATCATTATTACGAGGGTCAGATTCAAGATTGTTCAAACCAAGTCCCTAGGTTGATATTTGGGCTTCCTACAGAAGGGGGAGGGGGAGGGGGGATTTAATACAAATACAAATTGGTATGAAGTATCCTTAGTACCAGTAGAATTGAATGGTTAAAAAATTGCCACCATACAAATCTTCAGATCCACCAGTCAGAATGCTTTAATATTTGGTATGCAACATGGGAGTCAGATTCAAGTTTGTTCAAATCAGATCCTAGGTATATATTTGGGCTTGCTATGGTAGCCCAATTTTTTACTTAGTGCAATATGAGGATATTTCTTTAAAAATCTTCTTCTTCAGATCCACCAGTCGGAATGCTTTCATATATTTATATACAACATCTCTATGGGGGTGGGGGGGGGGGGGGTGGGGGGGGGGGCTCAAATTCAAGTTTGTTCAAATCGGATCCATAGGTTAATATTTGGGCTCGCTATGGTAGCCCAAATTTCAACTTGATGCAATATAAAGAAATTTCTTTAAAATTTCTCTTCTTCAGATCCAACAGTCAGAATGCTTTTATATTTGGTACACAACATCTCCAGGGAAGTCAGATTCAAATGTGTTCAAATCGGGAGCTTGGGTTAATATTTGGGCTCCCTATGGAGCCGGAATTGGCCATTTTGCTGAAGAATTAAAAATTTTGTATTCAGTACCCTCTAGAGGTGTGTAACTAGGATTAATCCACAAAGGTTGTATCAAGGGGCTTCATTGGAGAGCCCTACATTTTACTTTATGATCAACTGAAGAAAAGTCATGATGCCCGAATTATTTTTGTCACTCCTGAGGGACTCATGAGAGTGTAGCCTATGGAGATGGCTTGCTTAATGTACTCATTCTTGGACTCTGTTTAAAGTGTGTTCTGTTCAAGATGAGCGCTTCAGGCCCCGTGAGGCCTCTTGTAATTTTCAAGGTATTACTTTTTTATTTCAGAGGATGTTTCTACATTTTCCAGGTGTGTGTGTATTGTCAGAATTTTGACTTGCCTCAATATTTTACAAAACTACTGGTTGTTAAACTTAGGCCATTTTTAGCTCAACTTTAGCGAAGCCAAATTCGAGGTATTGTCATGGCCCATCGTCTGTCTGTCCGTCTGTCTGTCGTGCCGTACACATGGCTCGGGCTAGAGGCCGTATTTATGAAACAAAACTTCTTGGGTACCTTTGTTGTCACTGTGAGACGAGAACAAGTGTTTTGGGGCCCGGTCCAAAATTCAAGATGACCACTGGCAGCCATTCTGTACAAAATTAGGTGCAATCAGATTTTTTTGGGCGCAGAACTTCCATATGAAAGCGCTGATTTGAATAATTTTTGTATGAATGTTTAGTACCATGGAATACATCACATATAACACGTTTTTTTTCTCGTGTGTAAATTATGCAGATTAGACTAACTTTTGATTTAATTAGTGCTACTTTCAGCACTGTAAGTGCAAATACCAATACTGCTCGGGCAAGAGGCCGTATTTATGAACCGATCTTTACGAAACTTCTTGGGTACCTATGTTATCACCGTGGGACGAGAACGAGTGTTTTGGGGTCCGTTCTGAAATTCAAGATGGCCGCTGGCAGCCATTTTGTACAAAATTAGGTGCAATCAGATTTTTGCACAGAACTTCCATGTGAAAGCACTGATTTGAATATTTGTTTGTGTGAATGTTTAGTACCGTGGGATACATCACATACAATACGGTTTTTTTCTCGTACATAAATTATGCCAATTAGACTAACTTTGATCTATGTAATGTTACTTTCAGCACTGTAACTGCAAATGCCAATACGGCTCGGACTAGAGGCTGTATTTATGAACTGATCTTTACGAAACTTCTTGGGTACCTTTGTTATCACTGTGGGACGAGAACGAGTGGTTTTGGGTGTATTCCGAAATTCAAGATGGCCACCAGCAGCCATTTTGTACTTTAGTTAGTGCATCAGTTTTTTTGTACAGAACTTATGTATGAAAGTTCTGATTCGAATAAATTTTTGTATGAATGTTTAGTACCATGGGATACATCACATATATTACGTGTTTTTTTCTCGAGCAGAAATTATGCAAAGTCGATGAACTTTTGATTTATTTAATGCTACTAATACACTAAGTACATGTGTCAATACGACTCGGGCTAGAGGCTGTATTTATGAACCGATCTTCGCAAAACTTCTTGGGTACCTTTGTTATCACATTGTGACAGGAATGAGTGTATTTGGGTGCCTTTGTTATCACTGTGCTATGAGAACAAATATTTTTGGGTTCAGTCAGACCCACTCTGGGACTCAAAGATTTCTTTTTATGCCCCCCCCCCGACTAAAGTCGGGTGGCATATACTGATTGAAGTGTGCGTGTGTCCGTCTGTGTGTGTGTCCATGTGTGTGTGTGCCCGAGCCAATAACTCGAAGACTGTTAGGGCCACAGTCATCCATCTTCACACAATCATAAAGGACCATGGGAGGATGTTCCACATACCATAGCCGGGGTTTCTCTAGTTATAAAGTAGTTTTTGCTTGTACTTCAGGCTTGGTGTGACCTATAGAAATAGTACCTACACCAAATGAGTTGAAACTTGCTGGAGGTTCAAAATGTGGTCCACCTCTATGCGGTCAAGAGAGGTCATTAAATGCATATTTTTTGCGACCTATTAGGAAAGTCATTTTATACCAATTAATGCAATTCTGAAGATTATACGTGTATCTCATCAATCAAATGGCAGTGGCAGTGATGTCAATTTCTGATTCCTTGGTCGAACCCTATAAATGGTGTGCACATATATGCCTTTTTGGGTTTCTTAGAAAAATTGTTCCGATCCCTGTATGAATATTTTCTCCATGAAAGAATTTGACAAAAAGCAGTGGGGAGAAAGCTGTGACTGCCACATACAATAACATGATCTGTTTATTTAATCTCATTGTACAGAATTAATTCCCAAACCAAGTTGATATAAAAACAAACAACTTGATCATGAAGAATTCCAGTGTACATGTAATTGTAAAACTACACTGAAGATTTGTTATTGAAACCTATCACAATACTGTCAGGATGCCGGTAAAAGATGCAATACTGACATAGTTGACTGTACTGTTAACTGTGTTAGTGCTATGACTGTTTAAAATTAATTTATTAGAGAAGTTCTAGTTTTATATATGCCTTGTTTAGGTCACTAGATGCCCTTTTAAGAGTAGGCCTTCAAATGATCTCTTGGGGTTTTTAAGGTTTTTATGACAATATCTCCGATATAGAGTCTATGCACCCTTTGTCAGCGCGACAACTCAAATACGGATCGTCCTATCTCTATGCATTTTGGCGTGCTGGTTAACAATACCCAGTTTGCACTCATCTATGTTTTTTGCACCCGTTCGATCTGAATGACAGATCTGAAGTTGGTGGAGCCATTATTTCAAAGTGGGTTGTGCTCATTCTTCAATGTATATGTAGACATGGGACTACACCGACTGAGTTAAAAATTGTTGGAGATTCAATATATGGTCCACCTGAATGGGGTCATCAAGTGCATATTATTAAGAATGACTGGGAAATGCATTTACACCTTAATGTATTTCTAAAGTTTATGAATGTATTTCATCACTCAAATTAGTGGGCAGAGCCAAACTTTTCATTTCTGATTCGTGTATCAAACCCTTTGAATGTTGGTCACATATATGCCTTTGCTGGTTTCTTATAAAAATTGTTCTGATTCCTGTATGAATATCTGTAAATACTGTTTTAAGGAAAACCCATTTCTGATTTGTTAAAAAATATTTTACTTCAGAAAATGAGCCTCCATAAATTCTCTTTCTGTAGAGTTTATTCCTGATACTTTAACCCTTTTCACACAGACTTGAATTTACTGGATGCAGTAAATTCTGTTTCTCTAGTTCCTATCTATATTTGCATTATATCAACCGGCATCGTTTCGCAAAGCACCTAATCGAGATGTGCGTTTGTTATGATTTATTCACATTTTTAATTGACTGACAAGTCCTCTCGACATTCGGGGGATTTGCTGTGGTAAAATAGAATAGTTGTAATCAATTTCTAAATCTGGACAATTTAAGTCAAGAAAGTGTGTTAAATATGCTATTTTCAATGATTTAAACTTGTTGAAATGCGACACCGCACCAACAAAACATCGTCTCCAAAGCTTAATCGATAATGCTACTCATGTCTCAAGAAAAGATAGAAGACATTACACACGGCTGAATGAATTCCCCACCAGCTGTGTTCGGTCTGTTCGCGCACAATCTTTAACATTGAGGTTTATAAGAAATACTTTCTTTATCAGTCATTTTGTCTGTCCTTCTATCTGTTTGTCTGTTATTTGGAACTTCTCTTTCATTTATTATTAAAACGCGAATTAACCCCTTTGTCCTAGTGGGAAGGCAGTAAGTGGTATGTTAAAGCGTACAGCTTATCAAGGGCACCCTTTCCTTCAATCAATTGCTAATATTCATCAATAATTTTTCCTGTTACAATTTATTGGAGTGTGCCTTTAGCAGTTATCTGTATTTTCAAACTAACTCTTTATTTTATACAGACATATTAAGCACATGTTAAAAATATGAGAACATTCACTCTAAAATTAGTTGGATTAAAAATTAACACAAATCAACTGGGTTGAGTGAATATGAATTCAATTAGGTTCATATTCACTCAACCCAGTTGATTTGGGTTGATTTTTTAACCCAACTGATTTTAGAGTGTTATCTTGGCACCAATTCCTTTTCATAAAGTTCGATATAGACTTATGCCAGACTAGCTCATTGGTTATTACATTGGACTTGAGACCAAAGGGTCGACGGTTCGATCTTGACCCGCGTTATCTGCGTTGTTTCCTTGGGCATGTAGCGTGAAAGCACGATGGGCTCTATATTAATGTGTAGGACACGACGATGCTGCATTTACTATCAACTGATGATAACTCTGATTTTCTGATGTTAGTAAGTTAGACTCCACCCGTAACACTCTTCGACACGATATGATTCCGGCTGTGTACTAATGTGTAGGGCACGACGATGTTGCATTTACTATCAACTGATGATAACTCTGATTTTCCCCTCTTAGTAAGTTAGACTCGGCAGTTCTCTTCGGGTACTCCATCCGTAACACTCTTCGGCACGGTATGATTCCGGCAGTTGAAGTTTCGCTAACCCCCATTAAACAAACAATCAGATATTTATAATTAAAAATAACTGATACGTTTTGCACCTGAAACTACATTCTGAAACACCAAGTTCAGTCAGAGACCGAGGCTGATGAACAGAGATAGAATATAGAGAGATAAAGAGACAGCCATAGACCAGGACGGAGAGAGATTGACGGACAGAGACAAGGACAGGCAGATATGGTGGCGAGAGAGAGAGAGAGAGAGAGAGAGAGAGAGAGAGAGAGAGAGAGAGAGAGAGAGAGAGAGAGAGAGAGAGAGTGTGTGTGTGTGTGTGTGTGTGTGTGTTTGAGGTTAAAAAATCGCACTGGCACAGACATTTCATACTGAAACGTTTTTTTCTTTTAATATGCCGCCGAAAAATTGTTTTCATTTACTGAACCCAGATGGCTTTCAAACATGACAAAAAATTACACCAAATTTGATTTAAACTAAGTGATGAGCTTAGGAACTGGTTAAACTGACTGGCAATAATTGATGTTATTCATTGATGGGCTCTAATTTAGTCCTTACAAGGATGTTACGCAAGCTTTTGTTTTTCTTATAGGCGATGACAGGTCGAAGATTCAAAGGTTCATTTAATTTAGCATTGGTAAAATTGAATTCATCTTTTAACATTTTTGCTATTTCGATATTCATTCTGTTGTACGTTAAAGTGAAAGGAATGATGGACCTCCTTTCGCATTCGCCCTCTGATATGTTCATACCAAATGGCCAGAGGGTTTGAAGCGTATTGATCCAAAAAGCTTCACGTTTTTTTCTAAATTCATCCGTTTCTTCTAATGTGTCTTTAATTGGTGGTTGTTCAATTGGGTGGATTTCGAAATCGTCCAAAGAATGGCCAGGAAGGTTAAAATGTTGTGCTACTGGGGCATCAGCATTATGTTTTATATCCTGTTTGTGTCTAGTAGCACGTTCTCGAAAAGGATTTTGACTTTGACCAACATACTGTTTCCGACATCGCTTACAAGTGATAAGGTAAATAATGTTTGGTGAATCACAATGGAGGGGGTTACGGATCTGATAATGATTTTTCGTTTGTTCGGAGGAAAATTCCTCTTTCTGATCAGGCATAAAAGTATGCAGTCTACAACGAGGCTTTTTGCAATTAAATACCGCGCCACTACTATTTTGCAACGGTCTGTTGTGTTCAATCTTCAGTGGTTCGAAATCGGTAGTTTCAGCTGGACTTTCGAGCTTTTTCAAGGTTTGGGATTTCAGGCTACGCAATAGGCGCAGCGAGTACCCTCTCGATCTGAGGGCGCCAAATAGAGTAGAACAAGCCTCATTGAAATTTACCTTATCACTTGAATTGCGGTGGAAACGAATGAGCTGTGATTTGATGATACCTTTAAATGTATGTTGAGGATGAAATGATTTAGTGTGCAACAATTGATGTGAATCAGTTGGTTTAAAATATACTTTATAATCTAAATGACCGGACGCCTGAAATTGCTTGCCTTTATACACGGTTACATCGAGAAAATCAACAGAATTTTCACTGATAGTAGCTTTCAATTTAATATTTGGATCGTGATTATTCAAAATTTCTAAAAATTCATCAAAATCTTCTTTTGAATGTTCCCAAATAATAAAAATGTCATCTAAATATCTGAGATATACGAGAGGATGCTTTGCACATTTGCTTAAGGCATTTTCCTCCCATTCCGCTACATAAATGCTTGCAAAATTAGGACTGAATCTTTTACCCATAGGACAACCCATTATTTGTAGAAAATATTCTCCATTGAATTGAAAGTCATTACCTTTTAAGCTCAGCTCTAAAAGATCCAAAATTTGTTCATCCGGGCGTTTCGCATCCGGATATTTTTCAAATGCATTTTTAACTGATTTAACACCTTTATCAATATCAATGTTCGTATACATACTGTCGATATCCAAAGTAGCCAGAATTGCATTTTTTGATATTTTCAATTTCGAAATTTGTGACAGGAAATCCTGTGTGTTTTTTAGATAGCTCGGATGTCTATTTGCTATAGGTTTAAGATGATAATCAATTAATTCCGAGATCGCATAAGATTCCGAATTACAATCTGATACAATTGGCCTCCCGGGTGGAGTTAAGTCATCCGTCCATGAAGAACGGTCCTTGTGGATCTTTGGTAGGATATAAAATTGTCTTGTTTGAGCACTGAGCTTAGCTGTTAAATATTTCAATTGTTTTTTGGTAATGTGACCTTCGTCGAGGAGAAATTTTAAGATCTTATTGAATTTTTCGATATTACTAGGCCAAATAAGTGAATCTATTTTCTTATAATGTTTAGTATTGCTGAGTTGTCTCATGGCTTCCTTTATATAATTATCCCGAGATAGAACAACTACCGACCCACCTTTGTCGGCTGGTTTAATTACTAATTTCTTATTTTTTCGAAGTTTCGTGAGGGCTCTCCGTTCACCAGCTGTTAAATTGTCTTTATCGGAGAGTATGTTCATGCTGAACACCTTTTTGATGATTCGTTTGCTAGCCTCAATAATTTCGGGATCTACTTCACTATCTGGAGGTGACCAACCAGATGATTCTGTAAAAGGAAGTTTCCGACCGCTGGAGTTTCTAAAGCGGTCGGCTAATTTCATTTGCCTAAGAAAATTACAGTTGTATGATGGTAAATTTGTTTGGTTATCAGTTTTAGGCTTTGGTGCTGGTACAAAAGTTAAACCGCGATCTAAAAGAGATTTCTCTTGGGTTGTTAGGTCATTGGTGCCAGACAGGTTAACCACATTAGTTCCTAATCCCACATCTGTTAGGCGGCTGTTACCTTTGCCTTTACTTAGTTTAAATTTAGGTGGTTCAACCAGTGATCGTACATAATATTGGCGGTTCTCGTGGTCCAATGGATTAAATCCTGAGCAACATCAAACTTTGCGTCATCAATTTTTGGTATCACGTTAACGTCCTTCACTTTCCGAATGGTTTCGTTGATGATGCTCAGGGTTCTCCTCTCAGCCTGAGGGAGTTTTTGCGAAAAGTTTAGTTCAGCGAAATAAATTTTTGCTGATCTAAACTTGACCCTGATATTGCTAAGCATATTCCGCAACTGCTTAACTACGAGATCAGAATTATCGTTTCGAGAATTCACGCCAATATTTAATAATATTTTTTGGGGACTGGACTGGCCCCTGTGCCCTTTAAACATAGAGCGCAGATGATTGAATTTGGCGCCGGGGTAACACTCCACCTGGATGTCCGGATGGGGATTTCGATCAATGCGTCCTAAATTTGAACTTCCAATCATAAGGATGTTTTTACAAACATCGGGGAGGCGCCAATTCCTTTTGTCAAAATTAACTCCGCTTTTATGCCGAAACTGGGAGAATTTAGAATCAAATGAGCGGCCCGAGTTGCGGCTCGGTGATTTGACTTTCTCTGAGTACGATATACCTGGTTGAACCACACTAGATGCAGGGGAAGGGGGAGAAGAAACAGAAGCAGGAGAGGAAACAGAAACAGGAGAAGAAACAGAAGGAGGAGGAGGAGTTCTAGTGAGAGCACTAGGAGAACCAGAGAAGAAAGGCTGAGGAGGAGTAGGAGGTAGAGGAACAAGACGAGGCGAGACAGCGTTACTCAATTTGCGAGCATCTTCAGTCACAATATGGACCGGAGATGTTTGCAAATTGAGGCGCTTACTCTGAGAGAAAGAAGAAGTAGAAGGAAAAGAAGAGGGAGAAGTGCTTTGCCTTGATCTTTTCTTATTTTGCTTTTCGCGTTGGGGTAGAGGGACAACACGGGCCGGAGTTTGCTTGCTCCCTCCCGTATTGTTCCTTACTCCAGACACTGGGCGAAGTTCCGAAATGTAAGACTCATAGGCCGAAATCGTCTTACCTGTCAACTTGTTTTTAAAGTTTTTTTGAGCCCAGATCAAGGCACGCGCCGAAGCGCTGTTGAAGTCTATCTTTTCGAGTCCAGGAGGTGGTCGCATAGCCAAAGTTATCTTAGACTTCAACTGGTTTAAATTTATCTTATAATGCTCAATTAAAGCATTTAACGTTTGGTTGGCCCATCCCACACTAATCTGTCGAAAAACAGAAAAAATGTGTGGGGTGGGAAGAGCCGGCTTTAGAAAGCCCCCTAACTCATCTACTTTCTTCTCCAACTGCTTCGGGAAATCCCGGTTGGCCAAATGCTGCTCTAGGAGCCCAATATGGTGCATACACTGAATCACCTGGAAAAGGGCCTTGACCAATCTAGAATAGGCCTGGAACGGTTGTTCCTGGCCCCTTCCAGACTGGGCAACTCTCTTTCCCTGATGCTTCTGTCTTTTTTGAGCCATTTGAAGAATAAGTAGATGAATTTAAAATGAAATTAAAATGAAGAAATGAAATAAATTAAAATGAAATCTAGATATTACCTAATCGAGAAGATACCTGGATTGGTTGTAGTCTTCAGCAAAGGTAGTGTGTGTGTGTGTGTGTGTGTGTGTGTGTGTGTGTGTGTGTGTGTGTGTGTGTGTGTTTGTGTGTGTGTGTGTGTGTGTGTGTGTGTGTGTGTGTGTGTGTGTGTGTGTGTGTGTGTGTGTGTGTGTGTGTGTGTGTGTGTGTGTGTGTGTGTGTGTGTGTGTGTGCGTTTGTCTTACCAACTTGACGAGGTAACTAGACAAAAGAGTTTGCGTGTTTCGCCTTACCGAGGTACAAAAGACAAAAGAAACCCTTTACCTCGGTTGTTTTCCCAGAACTGTACCGGCAAAACGAGGTTGAAACCGTTAGTCCACACAAAGGACAAACAATGGGATACCTCGGTATGTAGGGTAGACAAGACTGCGTTTGTCTTACCAACTTGACGAGGTAACTAGACAAAAGAGTTTGCGTGTTTCGCCTTACCGAGGTACAAAAGACAAAAGAAACCCTTTACCTCGGTTGTTTTCCCGGAACTGTACCGGCAAAACGAGGTTGAAACCGTTAGTCCACACAAAGGACAGACAATGGGGTACCTCGGTATGTAGGGAAAACAAGACTCTGTGTGTGTGTGTGTGTGTGTGTGTGTGTGTGTGTGTGTGTGTGTGTGTGTGTGTGTGTGTGTGTGTGTGTGTGTGTGTGTGTGTGTGTGTGTGTGTGTGTGTGTGTGTGTGTGTGTGTGTGTGTGTGTGTGTGTGTGTGTGTGTGTGTTTGAGGTTAAAAAGAGGGTTCACGCCTGAGGCTCGGTGATGCCTTTTAGGATTCATTATCCATAACCATAAACCATAACCTTTCAGCGCAATTTCCCCAAATCGCCATTCAAATTTCATTATTATTTTATTTGTTAATTTTGTTCTCGTTAGGCCGAGCTCGTCCCAGCGAGGCGACATGAATTATTGTGCTTTTGAGACAAACATTGAAAATAATAATAATAATAAATTAATAATAAATTTGAATGGCGATTTTGTTATTTATTTAACAATCAAATAGATTTGGGCCTGAAAACCACGACAAACGGTAGGTATCACATAATGTGTTTCGATTCCGCATCATACAGACGAGTCATTCTGATTCCGTATCATATAGACGACTCGTTTCCGGTAACGCGGCTGGCTATCATAACCGGCGCATGAATACATTCTATGTCCATTTCAGTGATCGACTCAGCTGATCGCTCACAAAACAAAACGTATTGCATAAGCTAATCATTTTCAAAGAATTTTAACAAAAATTGAAGCAATGTGCCGAGCGCCCGCTATGGTCAGTTGGCATGGCTAAATACTTTTATTAAACAGAATGAAGAATGATTTACACATGTTACTTCACATAAAAATACAGCTGTTTAGAATACATTCAGAAACCAACTCTACCCCCCAGGAAAAACCAGAGATAAAAAACTAATTTTACATAGAAAAAACTCTGGAAACCTGCGGTCGGCGCATTGTAAAATTGGTCTGTATTCTCGAGGCGCCGACCTCCGCCTCACACATCATAACCTACTATTCGTAAAAATTGTGTCCAACCGACACGAAAGCGCTGGCTAGAATGACCTTCCAGTCAATTCACAAACCAATTGAGGTCACTTCCCATCACTAAGAAACCAAATACCCCGTGCACAACTCATCCAACGATTAATCAGTAACAAATAACCCTTTACTTCTCCAACCACCCACCACCGAAAAAGAAATACTTTCACGTACCTACAATACAACTTTTTCTCGCTATACTTCGAAACGCGAGAAAATAATATTCCTAACAGTTAGCTACAGAATTATAAATAGCCAATGCCCCACGCCCCCCCCCCCCCCCCGACAATCATCGGAACACTGATTAAACGAAATAAAAACAAACCTTTATTAGTTAAATAGTTGAAATAGTCAAACTATTTAAAAAATAAAAGTATTTTTGAGCTTAAAATAAAAAAAAATGAAAAAAATTCGCGTTTCATCTTTTCACATCGAACGTCGATGGATGGATTGTCTGCAAAACAGTGTTTCACCATCAGGAAGTAGCCAATGTGCAGAAATTTGTTTATAAAATGGATGATTACGAAAGAAATATTGGATTGTTATCTCAGAATGAACTGAATGATTTTTAGCTCAACTTTGACATAGTCAAATTTGAGGTTATGCCATGGCCCGTCTGTCCGTCTGTCCGTCCGTCAACAATTCAATACAGCTCGGGCTAGAGACCGTATTTATGAACCGATCTTTACGAAACTTCTTGGGTACTTTGTTATCACCATGGGACGAGAACGAGTGTTTTTGGGTGCGGTCCGAAATTCAAGATGGTCACCAGCAGCTATTTTGTACCGAAATTAGTGCATTCAGTTTTTTGTACAGAACTTCTGTATGAAAGTTCTAATTTGAATAAATTTTTGTATGAAAGTTTCGTAACATGGAATACATCACATATAATACGTGTTTTTTTTCTCGTGCAGAAATTATGCAAATTAGATGAACTTTGATTTATTCAGTGCTACTTATACACAGAGTACACATGTCAATACGGCTCGGTGTAAGGGCTGTATTTCTGGACCGATCTTCACGAAACTTCCTGGGTACCTTTATTATCACCTTGGGATGAGAACGAGTGTTTTGGGGTGCGGTCTGAAATTCAAGATGGCTGCTGGCGGCCATTTGTTCCAAAATCATTTTTTTGGGTGCGGTCCGAAATTCAAGATGGCCGCCGGAAGCCATTTTGTACCGAAATTATTTGTGCAGAACTTTTGTTTGAGAACACCATATGCTCAGGTGGGGTGACATCCAGCTGAAATCGGATGAAAATGGAACAAAATTCCCTGAACATAATGGACGAGCAAGAAACACAATAAATGGAAGTACAAGATCAAATACACGTGCCTTCAAAACCAAAGCGTTCGCCCTAGAGTCAAATCCAGAATTGTGCCCGGTTCGTACATTTGAAATTTATCGAGACCTAAGACACCCCCCCACCCCTCCACCCCCTCCACCCCCCTCCTCCCCCATACACTGAATGACAATGACCCTTTTTACGTACAGATAAATCACAACAGGAAGAATGACTGTCATTATTGGTTCAAGGCACAACCAACTGGAGAAAATAAACTTGGCAAACTTTTAAAAGACATGGCTTCGCGTGCTGAATTTTGTGGGCGAAAGATAAATACAAGCGCTAGAAAGACTCCGTGTACACGCCTACTACATGATGGCATATCTCCGCACATTATTGCCCAACTGCCCAGACATAAAATTGTGGGCAGTGTTTACAATTATTCTGTGGCATTTATTGAAATGCAGAAGGAGACGTCAAACATTTTGTGCATGGCCCCAGCAAGTAATGTGAAATCAGTTTCAAGGAAACGAGAACTTGATGAAATTCCCACTTCGAAGTTCGAACACGGTCACCACTAACAACCGCGACAGCGACAGTTACGGGCGATTGGCTAAAAAATTAACAATAAACAGAAACTGCACAATTCAATATTACTCATACCCTGTTCCTGAGGATGTGCCACGTCGATGGTCCGCTTGCGTTACTCATTGTTTGTTAGAGTGCACAACAATATAGTTCCATAAAATATAAATTTTTAAAAACCTTTTCTCGCCCAACATTATGTCCCAAAACTGTATTAATAATTTAAGATTTAATCTGTTTTTGTGACAGAATTGTTTGATAAATGAATTATCATGATAATGTGCATGTCCTGTGATTTGCAGCAGATTCTCGGTGGTGTCCAAAAATGGGATCACAAGTCGCCGGCAAATAATACCATTCTGCACACCACCTCGAATCTGATAGAAATCACAGGACATGCACATAATCTTGATAATCTGTATTTATCTTACAATAAGTATACAACAAGTCCGTAATTATCTGAAAATATCGTGTATCAGGCGCCTCTGATACAACATTTGTATGTTAGAACTGCAGTATACAAGCGCGTGCTGTGTTACAATTTGTTTACGTTACTACATATAGAACATTACACACGTTTGAAAGGCGTTGGCGAGATAAATGCTTACTTCTAATGGATATTCAGTAATGGAAAAAGCGTTCTGATAAGTGTTTAGTGTGTTATTGGACATTATCACCTTTAAAAGAAAAAAAAATAGCATTCTCGACTTCATTTCGGGCGTTAAGTTTTTCAAAGAGTGATAATCTACGACAACACAACAAACAAAGGTCAGTATGTTTAAGTTATCACCCAAAATAAATAACCCGGTCGACTTTATCACGAGCTTTATTTCACTCGACTTCGACTATATATATCATTATATTACCACCCAAAATGAATAATGCATTCGACTTCATCTGAAGCGTTATTTCCCTCGAGTGTCACATTTTTAGAAACAATGTTTGCTGTAGATGAGAGACTTGTCTCGACACACCCCACTGCGACTCTATTGTCATTTCCCTCGACTTCACCTTGGACGTTATTCACCTCGATTTCATCTCGGGCATTATTTCCATCCATTTAATCTCAAGTGTTATTTCCCTCGATTTCATCTCGGGCGTTATATCCATCGACTTCGTTCCTGGCGTTATTTCTCTCGACTCCATCTCGGGCTTTATTTCCCTTGACTTCATCTCGGGTATTATTTCCCTCGACTTTATCTCGGGCGTTATTTTCCTCGACTTCGTTTCTGGTGTTTTTTCTCCCCACTTTTCGCCTCTGGCGTTGCTTCCCTCGACTTCGCCACTAGCGTTATTTTCATCTTCATCGACTTCATCGCTGATGTTATTTCCCTCGACGTCGTCTCTGGTGTTATTTCCCTCGACTTTGTCGCTGTTGTTATTTCCCTCGACTTCGTTTCTGGCGTTATTTCCCCTGACTTCTTCTTTAGGGTTAATTTACTAGGGATAATTTTTTATTATAACACACTGAACAAAGGTCATTATTTGGATATTATACACCTCGGATCTGTAACCAAAATTATGTATCAACTGCCCAGAAATAATGCCTTTGACTTTATGTATAGCCTGTCATTTACGATACTAGACCCAATCGTCATGGTCCGAACTCCAAAACGCTCTTGGTGTATTGACGGCCGCGTTTATTACAACCGTAAAGGGACCAAGATTATAATAACCTTGAGAGGAGTATTTAACTAATTTTGAATGGTATTGTATCACTCGCCTGGAATTAGCAGACCAGAGACAAGTCTATCCTCTACAGCAAACATTGCTTCTAAAAATGCGACAGCGTTTCAAAACATGGTATACACCCCGCAGCGATTGCACTGAAAGCCCTCACACACAAAAAAGTTTCTACGCTTTACTTACGATCCCCATACAAAGTGAACAAATCTCATTCGATAAAGTAGACTGGAGGAGATATTTAACACCTTGACTATCATGCTACCGGTGGCATCTAAATGTTATCGATAAGGGTAACTTAGTCCAATCACTGTCACTGGTATGCAGAAAAAACTGGTGTAACGATAAAATGAAGAAATAAAACAACCAACCAACTCCCCCCCCCCCCCCCTCAAAAAAAAAAAAAAATTAAAAAAATAAACAAACAAACAAAGAATCCACAAAAAACAATAGATTCGGGTGGGGTATGAACGTCTTAATCTGCTATTTGTACACAGCCAAACCTGGGAACGATGTCACTGACTCGGGCAAGATTCGTTCACTGCAGACCATTTTAAAACTATTCTCTGCTTATGACATAGCGGCCCGAATATATGAGTAACACAAGATAACTACAATAACGTCTAAACATTCGTGGTTTACACAAATCCTTCGAAACGCTCCGGGATATTGTTCACACAGCGGGTCAAACGTTGGTTAAACGGTGAGGGTTTGGGGCTTTATTTCTCATGTTACCAATAACTGTAGAAATGATACAGTCGATGGGTGTAGCTAGGAGTTTTCAGGGTGGCTAATAATTTTGTTTTATGGGTCCTCGATGATCGAAGGCCATAAGCGATTGCCACAAGCTAAAGCTGGAAGAGCACGACGCGGATGCCCCTCGCGTTGGTGGAGATCCGGTATCCTCTCCAAGAAAATGTTTTGAAATTTCAAGTCTGTGAGAGCGAATATGTGGCCCCGCCGCTCTTTTTATGGAATGTAAAGGAGTAAAGATGAATGACTGAAATAAAAATGTATCTTCTTTTCTACAAGAGGACCTTAACCCATGTTTACCTATTCCAAAACTTGGACCCAAACATCATGTGTGAAACTTTTTTAAATTTGGTGTGGTGGAGTTGAGCGGTCAGATTACCCCTATTAGCCTCCCTCCTGAATACCCCCTTTCAGTCACCTCACTCATATGCTTCTGCCGCAAGAGATGCCGGATTCATTACTTTCACACGAACAATATTATGTTTTCGAAGATGAAATTGATTCGTTGTTACCACCATCAACTTGAATCAACAATTGCACCCAACGCAAGAGAATGGAAGAGGAAAGTACCCTTTTTACCCCTTTCCTCACACGAATGGAAGACGAGACTTGCAAACCAATCCTTAAACACGTAGAAATGCTCATTTTCACCTTAAAACATAGCTAACGCCCCCTCGTTGGAACAAGCTCGTACCACTGAGGGGCAAAAAGCTAAGATTTTGGATCAAAAACTGAAAAAGTATGGAAATTTGATTGACGATAGTTGCACATAGCGCGGTCCAGTTTTCCCTATTACGTTAGTTAAACAGTTATAATAATGCATATTCACTTAACGTTTTTCTTCCAATTTAACAAAAACCGAAAACTGACATTCTTGCATTAATCTTTGTACAGCTGTGTTTAGGCTTTTTGGAGTCAGGATGTAGAAATGTCTGGGAAAGCGAAAACTGGGGCGCTACAGAAGCTTCAGAATTCATTTCGTCTCGATATCACCGCGATGATTTTTTTCGATAAAACAAACAATTTATGCAATTTTTTATTAATTTTCTTGAAGGCAGAACTTGTTGAAGTTTTTGTTTTAAAAGCAACTATTTTCAACTTTGTATAATTATGACTGTACCTCCCGCCCCCCCCCCCCCCGGTGAACGCCCTTCTCCCTATATATGTTCTATATTATCACCAAAAGTCGTACACAAAACCTTTCCACCAATTATTGAGGAATGGCCAGACTGGCAAACGTCCAGGGCTTCACTCATTTAGGGGGTCCCACATTTCACACGGAATTGGCAAAACGATAACATTCTCTCAAATATGCAATATGAATCGCATGAAACGATGTTTTTGAGAGGTTCAAGTGCCAGGAAATGGCTCCTTTTCCTTTTGGATTAAACAAATTTTCTTCCGCGGGGCCGAACATGGTTGATCTTGTGCATTACTTGAACCTACAGGCCCACGCAGATCGGCGCTACCTATGGCCCTCACTTTCTTACGGCATGTGTTTTACCCCAGTGATACCAAATGACACCCAAGTTGGCAAAGTTACCCAGTAATACTCAAATTATGCCCAATGATAACCAAAATAAAATTATATTTATAATAAAATGATGATGATTTTATTTTCCCATTTCTATTGTTAGATTTTGTTGCCGTGACTGACTCTACCGGCGGAATGTGTGAAACATCTCAAAGAAAGAGATTATTCAGGCCATTTTCAGCGAAAACAAAACAACGAACCCGAGTGGCCAGTTAAATTGCAGCTACAATTTAGCTTGACCAATAAAAGTACAGGCGCTAAATTGTAGGTACAATGTATTAAATTGTAGGTACAATTAAGCTAAATTGTAGTTACAATTTATTAAATTGTTAGCACAATTTAGCTAAATTGTAACTACAATTTATTAAATTGTAACTACAATTTAGCTAAATTGTAGGTACAATTTATTAAATTGGAGCTACAATTTAATAACTAAAAACGACGTGAAGCTAATAGGCTTCCGTAAATTTGCGAGTGGAACCCGCGTTACTATTTTTTAGCTGTCGCTAGCGATTCAAATTGTAATTGCGGTGAACGATTTGTAGATAATTAGTCTGTGTGAAACACACAGACTATTGTTTTTGCACGGTTTCTTTTTCTTTCTTTTTTTTTTCTTTTTTTTTTTTCTTCTTCTTCTTCTTCTTCTTCTTCTTCTTCTTCTTCTTCTTCTCCTGTCATCTGTCTTCTCATCACTTTTTTGTCCGCAAGATAACTCGAACACGAATTGCCCTATCTCGTTGATTTTTGGCATGCTAATAGACAGCCACAAGTTCTCGGCACTGAATATTTTTCAGATTCCTGGGGTATCAGGGTTGTCTGTAGGGGTGTTTTGAAAGTGGGTCACGCCCATATCTCAGGCGTGGTATGACCTACAGACCTGGGACCAACACCAAATGAGTCGACATTCGATGGAGGTTCAATATATGGGTCAAGGTCACGGAGGTCATCTAGGGGTCATTGAGTGCATTTTTCAGAATTGCTGGAAATCACATTTTTTGACCCCCTAAAGTATTCCTGACGTACACACATGCATTTTGACGTAAAAAAAGTGGGCGTGGCCAAAAATTTTGAAAGTGGGTCACGCTCATATCTCAAGCATGGTATGACGTATGGACCTGGGACCAACACCAAATGAGTCGACACTCGATGGAGATTCAAAATATGGGTCAAGGTCACGGAGGTCACCTAGGGGTCATTAAGTGCATTTTTCATAATTGCTAGAAATCACATTTTTTGACCCCCTAAAGCATTCCTGACATACGCACATGCATTTTGACTTGAAAAAAGTGGGCGTGGCCAAAATTTTTGAAAGTGGGTCACGCTCATATCTCAAGCATGGTATGACGTATGGACATGGGACCAACACCAAATGAGTCGACACTCGATGGAGATTCAGAATATTTGTCAAGGTCATGGAGGTCACCTAGGGGTCATTAAGTGCATTTTTTATAATTGCTAGAAATCACATTTTTTGACACCGTAAAGCATTCCTGACATACGCACATGCATTTTGACGTGAAAAAAGTGGGCGTGGCCAAAATTTTTGAAAGTGGGTCACGCTCATATCTCAAGCATGGTATGACGTATGGACCTGGGACCAACACCAAATGAGTCGACACTCGATGGAGATTCAAAATGTGGGTCAAGGTCACGGAGGTCACCTAGGGGTCATTAAGTGCATTTTTCATAATTGCTAGAAATCACATTTTTTGACCCCCTAAAGCATTCCTGACATACGCACATGCATTTTGACGTGAAAAAAGTGGGCGTGGCCAAAATTTTTGAAAGTGGGTCACGCTCATATCTCAAGCATGGTATGACGTATGGACATGGGACCAACACCAAATGAGTCGACACTCGATGGAGATTCAAAATATGGGTCAAGGTCACGGAGGTCACCTAGGGGTCATTAAGTGCATTTTTCATAATTGATAGAAATCACATTTTTTGACCCCCTAAAACATTCCTGACATACACACATGCATTTTGACGTAAAAAAAAGTGGGCGTGGCCAAAATTTTTGAATGTGGGTCACGCTCATATCTCAAGCATGGTATGACGTATGGACCTGGGACCAACACCAAATGAGTCGACACTCGATGGAGATTCAAAATATGGGTCAAGGTCACGGAGGTCACTTGGGGTCATTAAGTGCCTTTTTCATAATTGCTAGAAATCACATTTTTTGACCCCCTAAAGCATTCCTGACATACACACATGTATTTTGATGTAAAAAAAGTGGGCGAGGCCAAAATTTTTGAAAGTGGGTCACGCTCATATCTCAAGCATGGTATGTAGTATGGACCTGGGATCAACACCAAATGAGTCGAAACTCGATGGAGATTCAGAATATTGGTCAAGGTCATGGAGGTCACCTAGGGGTCATTAAGTGCATTTTTTATAATTGCTAGAAATCACATTTTTTGACACCCTAAAGCATTCCTGACATACACACATGCATTTTGACGTAAAAAAAGTGGGCGTGGCCAAAATTTTTGAAAGTGGGTCACGCTCATATCTCAAGCATGGTATGATGTATGGACCTGGGACCAACACCAAATGAGTCGACACTCGATGGAGATTCAAAATATGCGTCAAGGTCACCGAGGTCACTCAGGGGTCAATGAGTGCATTTTTCATAATTGTTGGAAATCACATTTTTTGACCTCCAAATGCTTCCCCAAAATTCAGATGTGCATTTTTTCATGAAAAAAGTTGGCGTGGCCAAAATTTTTGAATGTGGGTCACGCTCATATCTCAAGCATGGTATGACATATGGACCTGGGATCAACACCAAATGAGTCGACATTCAATGGAGATTCAGAATATGGGTCAAGGTCATGGAGGTCACCTAGGGTTCATTAAGTGCATTCTTTATAATTGCTAGAAATCACATTTTTTGACACCCTAAAGCATTCCTGACATACACACATGCATTTTGACGTAAAAGAAGTGGGCGTGGCCAACATTTTTGAACGTGGGTCACGCTCATATCTCAAGCATGGTATGACGTATGGACCTGGGACCAACAGCAAATGAGTCGACACTTGATGGAGGTTCAAAATATGGGTCAAGGTCACCGAGGTCACTCAGGGGTCAATGAGTGCATTTTTCATAATTGCCAGAAATCACATTTTTTTACCTCCAAATGCTTCCCCAAAATTCAGATGTGCATTTTTTCATGAAAAAAGTGGGCGTGGCCAAAATTTTTGAAAGTGGGTCACGCTCATATCTCAAGGATGGTGTGATGCATGGACCTGGAGCCAACACTAAATAAGTTGACACTTGATGGAGGTTCAAAAATGTGGGTCAAGGTTACGGAGGTCACTTGTGGTCATTGAGTGCATTTTTTCAGAATTGCTGGAAATCACATTTTTTGACTCTCTAAAGCATTCCTGAAGTCCATACATCCATTTTTACATAAAAGGTTGGTGTGGCCAAAATTCGTGAAAGTGGGTCATGCTCATATTTCAAGCATGGTATGATGTATGGACCTGGGACCAATACCAACGAGTCGACACTCGATGGAGATTCAAAATTTGGGCCAAGGTCGAACACGAGTCACGAGGGCTATTACCAGAATTGCTGGAAATCATATTTTTGAACCTACTTGTGAATTCCCTCGATTGGTCCCTTTGAATACTGTGAAGATATATACCTTATCTGGTTTCTTGGAAAAAATTAACTGATTTTTGAATGAATATCTATAAATACTGTCATTGAAAACCTATTTCTTATTTCTTTAAAACTATTTTATCCCCAAAATAAGCCTCTAAAGTATTCCCATTACATTCATAGAGGAGCACGGTGGCTAAGCAGTTAGAGGTGCAGGCTGCAAGCCGAGAGGTTCTCAGTTCGAATCCTATCTGCGGCAACTGCCTTTTGTCTTTGGGCAAAAACACTTCACCCCCATTGCCCACATAATGGCATAGTGATGTTGTGTACTAAAACATACTGCATGCCAATGATACACTTGCACTAACCCTGCTTGTGTGGAGTTAGCATGTTGGGGATCCAGACAGTTGCTTGTTGTTGTTGTTTGGTGGTTCTCTGTGTTCTCTGGTTTCCTCCATCCATAAAAACTGTACGACACGAGGCGGGCCTAGCTGTTGAAGTGTCATTAAACCCCAATAAATTAATAACATTCATAGAATGTCTTCTATGCACTGTTTGTCAACATGATAACCCAAATACAATCAATCCTATCTCAATGTTTTTGGTATACTGATAGACTGCCTGCCATTGGTATTTGGTCATCTATGATTTGGAGGCATGTGGGGCCTTCGGGCTCTAGATGTTAAAAATATGTTTACAACATTTACTGGGAAATGAGTTAGCTGAAGCAGTA
Source organism: Pictodentalium vernedei (assembly GCA_031216915.1). Classification (NCBI taxonomy): domain Eukaryota; kingdom Metazoa; phylum Mollusca; class Scaphopoda; order Dentaliida; family Dentaliidae; genus Pictodentalium; species Pictodentalium vernedei. Next base: position 371,618,086 of record CM062294.1, on the reverse strand, counting down.
ACCATTATCTAAAACAGAAATCTCCAGAGAGAAAGCTGAGATAGAATTCTTTGTTACATTGAACAGCACTGTATACTTATGTTGTATCATGTTAGAAAACTTCAGTCTCAGTCATTGAAGAGAGAGAGAAACCTTCATTTTTCAAAGCATTTTTTTTTAAAAATCTATTTATTCTCAATCATAACTCAGGATTGAGAGGTTTTGGGATGGAGTGGTGTGTGGCTTTCTCGAAACACCTATCACAGTTACAAAGTAATAAAATGGAATATTTGAATGGTCAGATTTTACCCCTCTTAATACTTCGATGTGAGTAAAAAAATATCTTTAATATAACTCATGGCTACAGAATGTTTTTCGCTCTCTTTTCTGAAACATTTAATTCTATGTGGAATGGGACACCTTTTCAGTGTGCTTTCCAAACTAAGGGATTCTTAACCCTTTAACCAACATAACGGCAAAAACCGGTCAGCTTTATACACAGAAATGTCTATTCAGTTTTAATTACTTTTTCATTTTTGCTCGAAAAACATAGCTTATGACCCTTCATTGGAACGAGCTCATTTTTTAAAGGATTATTTATTTATTGGTGTTTAATTTCACATATTTCTGCACAGTGGTTTACCATGACCAGGATAGTTTTACGGGCGGAGGAAGCCAGAGTATCTAGGGAGGAGGACCTCCGGGCAACAGCGAGCAACTATCAGATTCCCCACATACTAACTCCACACAAGCAGGGTTAGCATTGGTTGAATACAGGTGCACCATAGATGTGCAGTGCGCTTTAGTACACATCGCCACCATGCACCCACGTAGGCAATATGGTGAAGTTTCTTGCCCAAGGACAGAGTGAGGACCGCTGGACTTGCAGCCTGCACCTCTGCCAACTCAGCCATTGCGCCCCCATTTAACCCTTTACCCAACGGAGACGATAGCAAAATTTATTATTTCAAATATCATTTTTTTCAAATTTTCCAAACAATTTCAACAAAACCATATCATGGGACCCCTCGTTGGAACTAATATTTTTTCAACTTCTCAATTTGCATATTACGCGGGCGGATGCGGCCGCTTCGTTGGGTAAAGGTTTTTTTTTATTTTTATTGGTGTTTTAAGGTCACATATTTCTGCACAATGGCTAACCATGACCGTGACAGTTTTACGGGTGGAGGAATCCAGAGTACCCGGAGAGAACCACCGAGCAACGGCGAGCAACTGTCAGCTCCCCAACATACCAACTCCACACAAGCAGGGTTAGCATTGGTTGAAGAAAGGTGCACCATCGACGTACAGTACGCCTTAGTACACAGCGTCACCGTGCCCCTACGTGGGCAATGGGGGTGAAGTGTCTTGCCCAAGGACACAACGCGGTTGCCGCAGGTGGGATTCGAACCGAGGACCTCTCGGCTTGCAGCCTGCACCTCTACCATCTGGGTAAAGGGTTAAAGGATTAAAATGGAATATTTAAAGCGAATATTTTAACCCTCTGAAAATCTTAATATGGGGGCACGGTGGCGCTGTGTACTAAAGCGTACTGCACTTCGATGGTGCACCTCTCTTCGAAAAAATCATTGAGAATAATGAAAACCATTTCCACTCTCACAGTGTTGTTCTAAACACACATGGATATAGATGGGACCTCGGTATTTTGACAATGCCAATAAGTCTTCAGACAGGCTCTTGGGGGTCTTCAAGGACTTTCAACGTCTACATTCCAACATTACTGAACCTTTTTACTTGCAATATATTTTCCAGAGGTACCATGCATGCACTTCATCATTGCCTTGCTAATATGAACATTTGCCATCATCTACAAATATGGCAGATCCGGAGTTGGTGGAGCCAATATTTATAAAGTAGTTTATGCTCATACTTCAGGTTTAGTATGACCTTTTGTAATGGTACCTACACCAAATGAGTCGAAACTTGCTGGAGGTTCAAAATGTGGTCCACCTCTATGCGGTCAAGAGAGGTAATTAAATGCATACTTTTTCGACCTATTGGGAATTTCATTTTATACCAATTAATGCAGTTCTGAAGATTATACAAGTATCTCATCATTCAAATAAATGGTAGCGGCAGTAATGTCCATTTCTGATTCCTTGATCGAACCCTATAAATGGTGTGAACATATATGCCTTTTCGGATTTCTTAGAAAAATTGTTCTGATTCCTGTATGAATATTTTCTCCATGGAAGAATTTCACAAAAAGCTGTGGGGAGAAAGCTGTGACTGTCAAATACAATAACATGATCTATTTATTTAATCTCATTGTACAGAATTAATTCCCAAACCAAGTTAATATAAAAACAAACAACTTGATAATGAAGAATTCCAGTGTACATGTAATTGTAAAACTACACTCTAGATTTGTTATTGAAACCTATCACAATACTGTCAGGATGCCGGTAAAAGATGCAATACTGACATAGTTGAATGTTCTGTTAACTGTGTTAGTGCTATGACTGTTTAAAATTAATTTATTAGAGAAGTTCTAGTTTTATGTATGCCTTGTTTAGGTCACTAGATGCTTTTAAGAGCAGGCTTTCAAATGAGCTCTTGGGGTTTTTTAAGGTTTTTATGACAATATCTCCGACATAGAGTTTATGCACCCTTTGTCAGCGCGACAACTCAAATACGGACCGTCCTATCTCTATTCATTTTGGCATGCTGGTTAACAATAACCAGCTTGCACTTATCTATGTTTTTTTCACCCGTTCGATCTGAATGTCAGATGACAGATCTGAAGTTGGTGGAGCCATTATTTCAAAGTGGGTTGCGCTCATTCTTCAATGTAGATGTGGACATGGGACTACACCGACTGAGTTAAACATTGCTGGAGATTCAATATATGGTCCACCTGAATGAGGTCATCAAGTGCATATTATTCAGAAAGACTGGGAAATGCATTTACACCTTAATGTATTTCTAAAGTTTATGAATGTATTTCATCACTCAAATTAGTGGGCAGAGCCAAAATTGTCCATTTCTGATTCGTGTATCGAACCCTTTAAATGCTGGTCACATATATGCCTTTTCTGGTTTCTTATAAAAATTGTTCTGATTCCTGTATGAATATCTGTAAATACTGTTAACGAAAAACCCATTTCTGATTTGTTAAAAAATATTTTACACCAGAAGATAAGCCTCCATAAATTCTCTTTCTGTAGAGTTTATTCCTGATACTTTAACCCTTTTCACACAGACTTGAATTTACTGGATGCAGTAAATTCTGTTTCTCTAGTTCCAGTAAAATTTCGCTTCTATCTAAAAATTGTCCCTCAACGATTTCCGTTCGGCATTTTTGTGCGGAACGGATTTTTATTTTCCGCATGGTTTTCTGTTGTTGTGGATAGGGATTTCATAGAACAGGCGTGTGATAAAATGTGTTGCCTCAAATTTGGTCATTGCTATAAAACAAACACGTTCTTTAGCTGCATCGATTCCAATGTTAAAACTAAAAGATACAATCCCTCAGGCTCTGAAGCCACCAATCAAATTATGTGAGGAATTCAACACTGGGGAGCGCAGTGGCGCAGTAGGTAGAGATGCAGGCTGCAAGCTGAGAGGTACTCGAATCCACTTTCACCTGTGGCAACCGCGTTGTGTCTTTGGGCAAGACGCTGCACCCCAATTGCCCTCGTGGGGGTACGGTGGTGTTGTGTACTAAAGCGTACTGCACGTCGATGGTGTACTTGTCTTCAACCACTGCTAAACCTGCTTGTGTGGAGTTAGTATATTGGGGTGTCTGACAATTGCTCGCCGTTGCTCGGTGGTTCTATCCGGGTACTCCGGCTTCCTCCACCCGTAAAACTGTCCGACACGAGGTCATACTGGCTGTCGAAATTGTCGTTAAACCCCAATAAATAAATAAATTCAACGCTGTTATGGCCTGGAATCAGTGTTACGCCCACTTTTGTAATAACTGACGACTTTTGTCACAGTTCCCACTTTTGTAATATGAATCATCAGGTTTTGTTATAGATCACACCTTTTGTAATAAAATCGCCAGTAAACGGAGATCACGAGTTTTGTAATAAAAAAGCTCACCACTTTTGTCAAAGATATCAACAGGTTTTGTAGGACATTATTTTACATCAGATTATGATAAAACATCATACTAAATATTATAACCTTCTTAATTTCATCCCGTGATGTAAATCCGCCCTTGGAGCAATGTGGGCTGATGTCAACAGCTCCCGACATCACATTTTGACGTAAATGACTTAACCCTTTCCCTCACACCAGTAGAAGACGAGACTTACAAAACAATCCTTAAACACGTAGAAATGCTCATTTCTTCACCTTGAAACATAGCTTACGGCCCCTTGTTGGAACAAGCTCGTTCCATTGAGGGGTAAAAAGCTAAGATTTTGGATCAAAAACTGAAAAAAATATATATGGAAATTTGATTGACGATATTTGTACACAGCGCGGTCCAGTTTTCTCCGTAACGTTAGTTAAACAGTTATAATAATGCATAATCACTTAACATTTTTCTTCGAGTTTATCAAAACCGAAAATTGACATTCTTGCATAAATCTTTGCACAGCTGTGTTTAGGCTTTTTGGAGACGGGATGTTGAAATGTCTGGGAACGCGAAAAAGTGAGGCGCTACCGAAGCTTCAAGATTCAGTTCATCTCGATATCACCGCGATGTTTTTTTTCGATTCACGGAGATGCGACTTTTTTGTAATTATATGAGTTAGGGTGTGTCAATAATGATATCTTGCCACACAAATCTTCTTTAATCCTCAGAGAAGGTTTGCGGGCACGGAGGGAAACATATTACAATACCCGTGGATGTATTCCCTAATAGTGCAAGCTAGAAGTGAGACATGCACAGAACGACAAGCGCCTACGAATGGGCTAATCGATATGGCACGAGTGCCAGCGCGAAATGATAAAACGAGAGGCCGCAGTGCCGTGTCGTACTGTGTTTATTACACGCCTTTACTTCTATGAGCAACAATTCTTAGAAGGACACTCAGCAATTCATTTGACAACAGTTACTATCAACAAAAAGAACACATTTTACTGCCAACCAAATTTGCGAGTGAGTAGGGTGAAATGGCCGTTTCGAGCCCACCAAATTTTTGGCCCCATCGTACCTCACCAAAAACTTAGTTTTTTTCGAGTCAATCGCGTTCATCACGATCGAAATCCATCGACTTGTACGATGCGACACGTGTGCGTTCACATCGTCACTTTCTCCCCGGTTTTACAGTGGTGGATGTAGACGAGTTGTCGTGTGTTCAACGTTCATTTTCTCTAACGATCAACGCGGATCCGACTAAAATCTCGACGGAATTTTAACAAACTCTAAAAAATTCCCTCTCTTAAAAATTCGCTTTTTGGTGGGCTCGTAAAATCTGACACGACCGTTTTCGTGAAAACACTCACATTTTCGCAGAGGTAATACGAACCCGCCATTTTAGGTGAATTTTTTCGACAGAATACCACCAAAAAGACATCACCGGTGCGGATGGAAGACTAGCGATCTAACGTCAATTCCCGTGGAAAAACGGAGTCCGAATCGAGCGGCGAATTTATCGGTGGGCCCGAATCAGCCACCGATGACGTAGAGAGGTTTTTGCAAGGAAAGAGAGATAGCTCGTGGAGTCTAAACGCGTGAGGTGGGCCCGCTTCGGTCCGCGATTATGTAGATATTACGAGTTGTGAGACGGATGATAAAAAATTGTTTATTTTAAATATATATATAAACAACATTCAAAAAAATAAGAATACAAAAGATATATATAAAACAACATTCAAAAAGAATACAAAAGAGAATACAAAAAAATAACTATTTTTTATTCAAAAAAGAAAAAAAATAATAATAAATAAAAACAATGTTTCTACACATCGGAGATTCAAAGCGAAGGGATGAGCAGGTTCGCGAATTAATACGAAGTAAGGAGAATATTCAAGCACAGGCGATTTGGAGAGATGGGATTGAGACGAGAGGCGACCAAGTTGTTCAGATCCGTCACTGAGGTTCAGGAACGAGCCAGGAAAGAGATCGCTGAGGAATTGAGACCCATAAAAGAAGGTTCTCAGAGGATGACCGCTTCGATTTCCGATACTTTAGCACCGAGAACTTTCTCCGATTTCATTCCGACGGGAATCAAGACCGATTCTCGTCGGAGTAGCGTCTATAGCGACGCTACAGACGCTACCCTGATGGGAATAGAGACCGATCCAAGTACCGCCAATTGTAGCGACGCTTCGAGCATTTTTGGCAGATTTAACGATGGAAGTGGAATCGTGAAAGATCCGATGTATGGATTTCGTGACGATGGCGATAAAATTTTCGTGGGTGACACGGAAGTATCATCGCCTGAAGATCGTTATTTGATCGTCGGTCCGAATAGGAACAAAATGACTGACGGATTGTATACTCTGCTCTCTCACCCAAGACCTGATGATCACACCAAGGAGGATTACAGAAAATATAGAGACATCCTGGTTCAGGCTCACGCTATGAAGAAGGACAACGATCCCAAAGAGACGAGACCTAAGGATAACAGAGGTTACAAGTGGAACAACGTGGTGGAACCCATATGGAAGGCGAACGAGTATTTCGTGAAATCGACGACTGGAAAGGGAATGACTGATACGATATTTCTTCCACGCGATCCCGATGACTTGTTGGGGAGATTGAGATTGTTGATGGCAAGCAGGGAGGCTGGTAACACCGGAGTGGATAACGAGATAGTGAGCGTGTGCGACGAATTGTTGAGGCAGAAGGTCTTGACTAAGAAGAATTATCAAAAGTTGATGAATCGTTTGAAATAATAAAATAGTAAGAGAAAAAAAAATGTTAATGATAAATAATAGGTGATACGCTAGAGCTTACGTGTACGGCGGATCGGGCTTCGTGGATTCGATGATGTGATTTTTAACTCGTAAATTCACCGGCAATGCCGCGAAACAGATTGCATCGACCCCTCTCAAAATCGGAAAGAACACGGCGATCGATGCGGGTAAGAAAGCTGCGACCGAAGCGAGTGGTAGAATAGCTTCGGAAGCCGGTAAGAGAGGTGCTGACGCTTTGATTAATAAATTACTAACACCACAACCTGCCAAACGATCGAGAATCGAACCGAAAAGTTGTGAGAGATTTCTATGATGATGTCGTACCGACACAAGAATTAGCTAAAATGATGAAAGGATCGGGATTGAAAGTGATTTATAAATAATAAAAAAAAACATTTTTATATATATATAAAAATAGAAATTAAAAATTAAAAAAAAAATAGAAAAAAAAACATAATTCAAAACATAGTAAAAAACAAACTGGAGAAATAAAATGAATATCAAAGACATGTCTTGGAATGACGTGATGACCAAGAGGTCGAACGACGAGTTCTTTCCCAAGAGCATAAGAGGTCTGATAGTGGGAAATCGAATTGCGGAAAGACCAATCTCTTGATGAATCTATTGTTGCGACCGGTTGGTTGGATTATGACAAATTATTCGTTTTTGGCAAGAGTCTCTTTCAACAAGAATACAGATTGCTTCAAGAGTGCATGATACGTAAATTACCCAAGGATGTTATGTCTAGAATCTTCGACAATCGAGACAAATTTGAAGGATATGAGACTTCGAATATATTGGAAGGAGTGGCGATGGAATTGATCAAGAGAAACTTGGAGTGTTCGGACGTGGAATGTCAGTTTTACGGGAATGCTGATGACGTTCCCGATCCTAGACAGTTGAAGTCGGAGAATAAGAATCTCATGATCTTGAACGATCTACTGTTGGAGAGACAGAATCGATGCGAATCGTATTGTGTTCGAAGACGTCACAGCAGCGTGGATTGTATCTATTTGTCTCAGAATTATTTTCGACTGTCCAGACAGACGATAAGGGCAAATGCTAATTTTCTATGTCTCTTTCGTCAGGATCTCACGAATCTCAATCACATCTATGGAGATCACGTGGCCAATGACATGAGTAGGGAAGAATTCAGGAGATTTTGTAAGAAGTCGTGGGACAAAGGACTTCACAGTTTCGAGGTAATTGATTTGACTAGCGAATTTAACAACAGAAAATATCGAAGCGGATTCGACGATTTTTTTTTTATATTCCTGATAATAATAGAGAAGAAAATAAAAAAAACAATATCGATAAAATATAAAAAAGAATATATAAATAATAATAATAAAAAAAATGTCAGAACATAATCTATGAGAACAGATAGTTGAGAATACAGCTGCGAAACAATCCTTTCAAATCGTAGTGAGTCATGACATGACTCTATTTACAACTAAATTCGAACCTTCCATCGAATTGAAGAAGGAAAAGAGATATGAGATAGCGTTGGTTAATCTCGAGACTTACTATTCGTTTCCCAATATCACCAAAAAGAATAATGCATTCAAGTATTCCAACGGAGTCGATTGGTTCGAGATACGAATTCCCAAAGGAAGTTACAACATAAACGATCTGAACTGTCACATCCAGACGAGACTGAAGAAGGATGGTCACGGAAGCAAGATGATAAGAATTTCTCTCAATATGAGTACTCTACAGATGATATTAGACTTGGGAGATAATTTTCGAATGGATTTTAGTGCGGAAGATTCGATCGGTAAGATGTTGGGATTCGATTAAAAGATGTATCGAGGTCATGCCACATCCAAAAATAGGGTTGATATTCTCCCGGTCAATAGCATTTTAGTGAATGTCAATGTGATCTCGGGAAGTTACGTCGATTGTAGTGCTCAGCCCACGATCTACTCGTTTTTTCCGGACGTTTTTCCGGGTTACAAGATCGACCTCGAAATCTCATCTATCTACTCGTGGTCTTGGACATGTTGTATAGCATCAAAACCACGTTGACGGATCAGAATGGAGATCTGTTAGATCTTCGTGGAGAGAGAGTGACTATACGATTTCACATCAGAGAGATTTAAAAAAAAAATTAAGTAAATAAAAAAAAATAATAAATATAATTTGAAAAAAAAAAAAAAAAAAATTTGTTGGTTTTTCATTTAACAAAAAAAATTTTTTTCATTTTTTTATATATTTATATAAAAAATTAAAAAAAACAAAAAAAAAATTATAATATTTATAATAATTTTAAAAAATCACCAACTTGTAATATTCCTAATTAAAAAAATTATAATCCAGTGAAAAAAACAGCAACAAATATGAGTAGCAGTCGATACATCATTAAAAACATGAACATATCTGAAGGACAGAAACCTAAACTTTGCAGAGCATTGAGTCATCGAGGTGAGGCCATTAGATTTAAATTCAGTTACGAAGATCTGATGAGTGGAGGTAGCGATCGGATCGCCTGCACTTAAACTGAAATCAAAAGGATGGAGAAAGCATTTCATAATCCAACGGGAATGATGGTGAGATTGAGACATGATCAATTGAGATACAATATGAGACTGAAAGGCCGTTTCTTACCACTATTGACGGTACTTGCTGCCAAAGCATTACCCATTCTCACGAAGACAGTGTTACCAGCTCTGGGCGGCGTTGGAGCTCTCTCAGGACTCGCTAGTTCAGGAGTGGACAAATTAATGGGTAGAGGATTGTTTCTGAAGAAGAGAGGAAACAGATTATTTTGAAGAAGGGAGGAGCTGTGTGTTGCATAGACGTTGAAGGTAAAGGATTGTATCTAGGATCTATGAGAAAAAGCGGCAATGCTTTCCATGGAGACAGTCTCTATCTGAAGACTGGAGAGAATGTGGAACCGATCAGTAAAGGTTTATTGTTCGGTCAGAATTCGCCGTTTAAGAATATACCCATTTTGGGTATGTTATTATAAAAGAAAAAAAATAACGATTAAAAAAACAAAATAACAATTTAAAAAAATGAAACAAAAGGAGAGAAAACGATATTTCCTGTATCATTCTAACGAAAATGATAAAAAAATAATGGTTTTATCGAAATACGAGAGGCATAAACTCCAACTTTCGAGAAAAAAAAATGTCATCTCTTTCCAACAGTAATACACTCGATCATAATAGACAAGAAGTATTCATTCATTCGTTTGATGATGAGAAGAATAGATGTGTTGTTATTAAAAAAAAAAAAAAAATATATGAAAGAGAAAAAAAATATAAAAAAATAATAATAGAAACAAAATAATAGAAAAAAATAAATAATAAGAATAGAAATTTTTTTTTTATATAACAATAAAAAAATGATGACGAACGATTCCACGGAATTGAGAGCTTGGTTTCTTCAAAGAGCATTGAGTAGAGCTTATGCGATCTGTGTGAACGAACAACTTTCTCACATCTTGAACAAAAGATGTCTCGGTTGTCAAGAGGAGAAAGAATTTAATCACAATGATCATTCGTGTCTTCTGATGGAATGGGAAGACACCATCATCATGTATTTCATGCCTGCATTGGAATACGTCCGACGTGAAGATGTGATCAAATGTTGGAGACAATTTGTGTCTTGCATTGGAAAACCAGAGCTTACAAAATTGGAAGAATTGAAGTTAGTGCATCGAGGTCTCAACACCGAAGACAGAGAATGGACTTTGGAATATTTGTTGGAAAAGGGGAGACCGCTAAAAAATTTCCATTAAATAATAATTGTTTTTTTTATTTATCAAAAAAAAAATATTTTTTTTATATATTTATATAACAAATAAAAAAACTAAAAAAACTTATAATATTCATAATAATAAAAAAAACTTATAATATAATAAGAATACAAATTTTTTTATAAAATGATAAAAAAGATGATGACGAATGATTCCATGGAATCAAGAGCTTGGTTTCTTAAAAAGGTACTATGTAGAGCTTATGCGATCTGCATGGATGAACAAATTCCTCACGTCTTGGAAGAAAGGTGTCTTGGCTGTCAAAAGAATACAGAATTTAATCACATTGATCATTCATGTGAGACGATGGAATGTAAAGACACTATCATCACGTATTTCACGTCTGCATTGGAAAACGTTCAATGCGATGATGTGATCGAATGTTGGAAGAAATCCGTGGTTAACTTCAGAGAACTAGAACCCACTGAATCGGAAGAGTTAAAGTTCGCACAACAAGTTCTCACCATTGAAGATAGAGGATGCATTTTGAAATTTTTGTTGAAAAACGAGAGACAACCATCACGAAATCGCGGTTTTTTTAATTCCTTGTTTAAGGGAAGAAAACATTAACAAAATATTTTTTGTTAAATAATAAGGAGGTGAAAATAATAAAAAAAAATACATACAAAATAATAATAGATATAAATAAAATAAAAAATGAAAATGGAACTTCGAAGTAAAAATATCTATCCATCGTTAGAGGTGAAACCCACGGCACCTCTTCTATCACCAGAAAGTAGTGATGACGAGGTGCAGAGGTATCAAATCGACCAAATCAATAGAATTCAATCATATCTGACACGAGAGAGAGATTCTCGTTGTTCGCTCAATGAGAAATATTCGAGATTAGAGAAATTTGTGAGTGGTGTGGATTTGACTCTCATCTTGGTCTCTATGGCTTTGAACGTTGCCGGAATCAGTCTATTGTCGACCGTCGTCGTTGCTCTTCCAGTCGTGTTGGCCGTAGAAGGATTGGCTTTGACTGTCAGATTCGTCAGTATTACCAGAAAATTTCTCGCTAAGAAATTATCTGTGAAGGCCAAGAAACATGAAAACATCATCCTTTTAGCTGATGCAAAGATCGATTCCATGTCGGATAAGATCTCTATGGCATTGAAAGATGGTAGGATTTCAGATGGTGAATTCATCGACATGTTGAATGAAAAACAAAAATACGCAGTCATGAAAGTGAAGATAAGAGTCAAGAGTCATCAGATTCTCAAGGAAGAACTGAAGGATTCTCTCGTGGAAAAGGGTAGGGAAGAAGCGAGACAATTGTTTAGTAAATTATTGGATCCCAAAAAGATTCCAGAAGCAATCAATTGAAAAAATGTATATATATAAAAGAAGAAAAATTATATATAAATTAAAAAAAAAATAATTAAATATATATATACGAAAAAACCCAAAAAAAACACAAAATGTATTGCGTGAAATGCATGAGAGTTACCAATACAGTTAACATTAAAAAAGTACCGACAAAAAATAAAAGTCCCATGCTTCACGGAACGTCTAAAATGTGCAGTTCGACAAAAACACAATTCGTCAAATGCGGTGCCGGTTTGACAAATAAATTGATTAATAATCTACCCGTCAAAATGAATCTGCCAGGACACCAATTCGCAGGACCTGGCATGAAATTAAATAAGAGATTGAATCTAGATCTGACACCTAAATCTTGGAGCAAACCCTTCAATAGGGTGGATTCAGCCGCTTACGCTCATGATCTGTGCTTGCTAAACATATCGACGTCGAGAATCATAATCGAATCTGCAATAAAAACATGTTGATGACGTTGAAAAATATACCAAATCCCACTAGGGGAGAGAGACTCGAACGTTCGTTGGTCGGTAAAGTGATCGGTACCAAACGTCGATTCGGATGGGGTCAAAAAAAAATGTCCAGAAAACATTATTAATGAATGCATTGGCGAACAAACTACACAAGTCCGTCACACGTAAAATTTCGAAGGAGAAGGGTATTCATGAAGGGTCTGGATCAGATTTGGTCGGCTGATCTGGTTGACATGAAATCGCATTTGAAAAGGAACAAGGACATTAAATACATACTGATGGTCATCGACGTGTTTTCGAAATATGGATGGATGAGACCACTGAAGAATAAATCGGGAGCTTGAGTGGCCGAGGCTCTGAAGAGCATATTTGCATTGTCTTCTCGAAAACTGGATAAATTGTGGATGGACAAAGGGAAGGAATTTTACAATAGTCATGTTCATCCATTGTCGACCTCTATTCTGTCAAAAACGAAGGGAAAGCTAACGTGATCGAACGTTGGAATAGAACCATGAAGGAAAAAATGTACAAGTATTTCATGGCTAATAATACCAAGAAATATATCGACGTTCTAGACGAAATGGTTGAAGAATACAACAACACACGACATAGATCAATCAAGATGACTACCACGGAAGCTAGCGATCCTCGAAATGAAAAACGCATCTTCACTAATCTCTATCACGAAAGGATCAAGATCAAGAAGGAGTCCAAATCACCGAAATTTGCAGTCGGCGATCGAATGAGAATCACTTCTTATAAGTCACTCTTTGCAAAAGATTACACTCCTCGATGGACCGAAGAAATCTTTAACAGCATTAGAATATTTTACACGGATCTGGTGACTTACAAAATAGAAGCATTAGAGGATGATGAAGATGACAGCAGAGAAATCATTGGAACATTTTACGAACAAGAACTGCAGAAGACGACATTCTTAAGAACCAAACCTTCACTTTTATTTATTTTTGTTGCATATATATAGTTAAAAGGAAACAAAATAGTAAATAAAATTAATAATTAAAAGAAAAACAATTAATAATAAAAAAATGAATTAACACACACAGACAACAAAAAAAACAAAAAATAACATGACGAATATATTAGATATAACTGAAGGTATATTGAGAGATGAAAGCATTTAAGAATACAAAGTTCATGAGTACGAACCAGTGAACAATGCCGGTGAAATAAGAATCAACTTCGAAACTCAAGATCTGTTCATTCATCCCAGTGAATGTTACATAATGATACAGGGACGTCTCACCAAGGAAGACGGAAGCGATTATGCCGATGATGACGTGGTCACACTAGCCAATAATGGTATGATGCATCTGTTCAGTAATATAAAATGCATGCTCTCGGGACAAGAGATAGAATCTGTGTTTCATCCAGGACAAGCCACCACGATGTACGGACTCTTGATATATCCGGACGATTTTTCGAAATCTAAAGGACTCAATCAATTGTTGGTGAAGACACCATCACCGGCATGAGTGCAGGCAATACTGGTGCTGCCCTGAGATTCGACTACGTCGTCAAGACATCGAGACCCAAGGGAATGTTTTCATTCAGGATACCCCTGAAACACATATTCAGATTCGTGGAAGATTCTCTATGGATTCAAACACAATCTGGCGTTGATTCAAAAAGAAAACGATGAAGCCATCATGAGACTCGCCGTGACCAATTCGGATAAGATACATCTGAACAAGATATCTTGGTTTGTTTCACATGTATTGCCTTCAGTCGTGTAGAAAGTACATCTCTACAAGATCATAGAATCGAAGAGTAAATTACCGGTGGGATTTAGAATGAGACAGTGTGACATGGCTAGTATTCCACCATCTTGCAATCACTTTGATTGGAGATTGACCGTGAAATCTGCTTTGGCGAGACCGCAATGCATTATAGTGGCATCTCAAACTGATAGGGATGGGTCTCAAGAGAAAAATCCTTCCCTATTCAATCATTGTCACTTGAGAAACATGCAGGTATTTCTAAATGTCACGAGATATCCAGCCATCAATTACAACGCCTCTTTTGATAATAACGATTTCTGCAGACTATACGGCGACGCCGTGGATTTCAGAAAGAAATATCATCGACTGGACGAATTGATGGGTAATCCTAACATCACTCCCACCGAATACAAATCGATGTATCCCCTGTTCATATTTGACGCTAGTAAACAGAGTGAGCGACTCAAGATTAGCGTCTTAGACATTCAGATCAAGATGCAATTCGATAAGAATGTGCCAAGGAGAACCAAGGCTTTTACCCTGGTCCTATCTGATAGAGAGTTACAATTCGAATCAGATGGACAAAAAATGTTCATCGTTTGATGAAATAATAATTAAAATTTTTTTTAAAAATACCAAAGAAAAGTAATAAATAAAAATACAAAAAAAAAATATAATTGGATTTTGAGAAATTGATGAAACTTCAATCTCTTAAAAATCCAATTACATATTTTTTATGGAGTTGTCTCTTCTTCATGATTTTGAAACGGTTTGTAACTTTACGAAATATATATTTCTCTTGCTGTTTGCTTCATTTTTTAAGCAAAAATAATGACTGTAAGAGTTTGTTGAACCTAGAAACGTCTTTTACATTTTCTCCTTGATAAGACGTGAAACACGATATGAAACGCAATTTATCTTTCTTGCTTCTTAGGTTTTTGAGAGTTAAGAATCATTTGCGTTTGACCAATCTGTCTTGAAAATCGAATGTGTGTTTGGAAAACAGATCAAACAATTTTTCATCATTTTTACGTTCCAGAGGAACTTCGAATTCTCCTCTTTCGCTCACGAAAACCCATTGATCTTTTTCCTCTTCATGTTTGGTTTCTGCAATCTTTCGCTTGGAACATTTGACAGAAGATTGTGGAGCTCTCTTCACAAACATTAAATTTCCTTGACCCGTACACATGGTTTCCAGATGTTTCGTTTTATAAAATGCATTTTTGCGCAATTTTTCGAAGTCGTATTTCTTTATGAAAGGATTGTCGATCACGTAGTCTTCTTCTTCTTTGAAATATTGTATTAATTTTTTATCGTTGTTCATTTTTTTATTATTGTTTTTTTATATGTAAAAAAAATTAAATCAAACACTTTTTAATTTTTTTTTTATTGATTTGTCTCCCCTACATCACAAAAAAGTGATTATTTTCAATTTTTGTGCACTCACTGTTTATTCAGAGGATCCAGTTTGATCAACAGAGAGACCACTGAAGTAGGATGGGCTTGGGGATTATTGGTTTTCGTCTTGAAATTGATCCTATCCCCCATCTGCACCTTGAGAAGCGTACTGAAGGCGTTAGTGTTCGAGTGTTGTTCCTTCATCTTTTTGACTCTGTACTTCTTGTTGCATTCCACACCATTCACCACAAGATTGATGATTGCTTTTTCGCTCAAGCCCGTAGAAGTCAGACTCGTTCGAATGATATCACCTCCCACAGGCATGGGATATCCTATCAGACTGTGCAACGGTCCCTTACCTCCGTTTCCGAAGGACCATTCGGTTTTTTCTGCATCTAATGCACGGCTCTCCTCGGCCCAGATGATGATCAGTTGCCTGGCGTATTTTATCTTTTCCACAACGGAGATCAGATTGCAGGTATCCGTCATGTGAGTGGGATCTGGTAGATTCGTGAGTGCGTACCCTCCCATGTCCAGTATACCTTCCATGATATCACCTTTTCTCCAGACCGTATTTTCGTCCAAGTACTTTCTGCTGACTGCGCTAGAATCGTATTCTGGGTCGTCATGGAGACCGAATAGATTGTGACCAGCCATGTTGATACCATCTTCCATGGTTCTTCCAGATTTTTTGTTCAGATACAATTCATTGACTTGAGATTTCAGATAGGATTGAGAACTCTGTAGGGCAGAATCCACATAGCCTTTGTTGACTGCCATCGAGTCTTTGTCCACATTGGTGAACTGGGATAGATTCAATATCTTGTTAAATCGCGCATCCAGATCCGATTTCATTTCTAGCTCGTTGATGTTATTCTTTCTCAGTTCCAAGTCTATGTATTGTTTAGTTGCTGCATTGTTGGGATTAGTGGGAACAGACACATTGATTATCTTGTTAGAATTCGCATTCAATTCAGACTGCATCACTTTAGGAATGTAGCGATCTCTCATATGTTCACTGAATCACGTGTGAGAGTCGTCCGCATATCATTTAGTGGCGGCATCGGTTGAATCTCTAGGATCCACTATGTTCACCACTCATTTAGATTTCAAGTCGAGATTTTCTGTCATGGCTTTATTCACGCAATTATCTCTCATCATCTGTCGAAAATTTTCATCTCCTCTATCAACGTAGTTTTTAGTCGTGGCATCTGACTGATCGATCGGTTCGGGAAGATTGTAGATTTTCTTATTGTTTAAATTCAGAGGTTCTTATTGAGGGTTGTATCTTTGAACATATCGTTCATCCAATTTGGCAATGTCGCCAACAATTTCGACTGTGGTTCATTATTGTCAGCGCGACCGAATTTATCAACTGTCATTTTTTTTTTTTTTTTTTTTTTTTTATTATTTAAAATTATATTTTTTTTATTATTTGAATTAATCCAACCCAAAATTGTTTTATCTATATATCTCTCTATATCTCTTCATTTTTTAAGCAAAAATAATGACTGTAAGAGTTTGTTGAACCTAGAAACGTCTTTTATATTTTCTCCTTGATAAGACGTGAAACATGATATGAAACGCAATTTATCTTTCTTGCTTCTCAGGTTTTCGGGATTTAAGAATCGTTTGCGTTTGACCAATCTGTCTTGAAAATCGAATGTGTGTTTGGAAAACAGATCAAACAATTTTTCATCATTTTTACGCTCCAGAGGAACGTTTTTTGTCCTCTCTCTATATATATATCAAAAAAAAAAATTCTTTAATGTAAATCGTTGAGAATATCTTGAAAGTGATCTCCTTTTGACCATCTCTTGAGAACGTAGAGGCATAGATGACCACAAAACTCTCGATCCGGTGCTTGCACTCATTTGGTATTGTAAATAACTGATGTTAAATAGTTCCTTATTTCTATCGGTGCTGAGATTCCGTAGCTATCAAAATAAATTTTATTCCAATTGGAAAACCACATGACCCAATGCATGCCCTCACCTCCGATATCATACAGATTTAAAATTCCACATTCCGAATTGCAGTCTTTTTTTCTTGGCAAGGCATCTCTAGAAAACACACCTCGAAAATGTTTGATTTTTAAATCTTTTGCCGCTTTCGATAGATCAATGTTGGATAGGGGTTCGTTGGGTAAGATGACACCTTCTACGGATATGTGTTTTATTTTCTCATTATTCATAATATGTTTTGTATTTATTTTGTTTTTTATTTATTATTTTTTTTCTATTCTTTTTCTTAATTTATAAACTCGTGAGTTTTTTTAAACTTACGACATTTCGATGTCTTCAGTCGTACTCCATTCATCATCCTCTTGATTTTGTTGAAATATCGCAGAATAATGTCCGAGTGCAAAAGTGTGTATTTTATCCTCGTATATAATTCTCTTATCATCGTCAGCCGTCAATGCAAGATTATTGATTTCTTTGCTATACATCTCATGCATTTCGCTTTGAATCATAGCCATCTTTTTATACACCATCAAATTTTCGAAAAGACACTCTTTATACTCTTCGAAAATGATGCTTTTATTTGTCACACATGTTTGAATGCCTTTGCACCACTTGATCTCTTCACCATCGATGAGATAAGCGTACAATTTCGGTCTCAAACCCACGAATTTGGTGATCTGTCTTCCACCGCTCTCTTCTTTAAATTTACCAAACAACTTTTTATTGTCACCCTTTGGAATCTTAGATGGGTGATCATCTGGATAATTACTCGTGTCAAACCATTCGTTCACGTCTGATGCTATGTCCTCATAGATGACCCGAGCCTCTATTTTGTAAACTAGACTGTCCGTGTCGGTGAACTATAGTTTAGCTTTCGAATCGAATTTCGGTTTTACGTAATCATAATGAAACTCATACATCAACTGCTTGCTAATGTCTAAGATGATCGCTCCAAGATAACAGGGTTTGTCGAAACTCAGATGCGTCTTTTGCATGTGCACGGCCACTAGATTTTCATCGAATATGGTTCTATGTTGATAGCTGGGTTTCATGATTAATTTTCTAGACTTCTCTTCAGACGTGACGAGTTGAACGTTAGTTCTATTCCTAATGTTTTCCATAGATTTCCCATACACACAATTGTTCATGAGTTTGAAGAAATCTTTTTTGAAGTCGCTCTCGACCTGCATTCTTAAATTCGTGTTGAAATCAATGTATTTTTTCATCCAAGGCTCCTCATTGAATCAAATGATTCGATGCACGTAGGTCAATTTCCTCCCACTATAGATTTAATGTTTCAGATTTTCGCAGTAGACCACATACTTGTGTTTGTGATTTAAATTAGGAATGAGCTTTTCGATGCTGTTCATTTCTATTCATTCAGGAGCTAGCGGATAATCGTTATGTAAATCATGTAACGTTTCTGGATAGTCCAAATCAACCTCTAGAATACAAGGATGGTTTCTCCATTTTTCTTTTTCTTCCAAAGTTTCAACCCATTTGAAATTTCCAATTGGTAAAGGATGACTCATGGCCCAACCATACAAATTATTAGCATCCACATACAGTATGAATTTACTGAATTTTTTTCTGAATCAAAATCTTTTCCCATGTGATAATTATTAGCTTTAGCATATCTAGTAGAAATCATAGAGACGCCACCCCTCACAGCCTTTTTGAACATGAGCAACATGTCTACGTCCATTAATAATTTCAATCGAACCTCGGTCATTTTCAAGAGAGCATCCCCAGCGAGTCCAGGTGCAGTGAAATACCAAGCCGGATCTAGTTCATAATGTCGACGACACACTCGCCGAAAATTTTCGAACACATCAGCCAAGAGAAGCATGTCGGTTTTCAAATAGAGGTTGTGATATTCTCTCATGGATTTCATTTCAAATAATGTGCACACTTTTTGCGCGTGTTCGTAATCATCGTCGGTAATGTGAGACTGGTATAATTTTGAATAAAAATCTTCTTTGGGAGGTAGAGCGACGTCATCGAATTTCTCGAGATTGTTCATGTAATCGTAAGGATAGATGCCTTTCCTCAACATAATGCACATCAATTCGCGTCGATCATTCAAATGTTTACTCATGATTTTAAATTTCTCCCTATTCAAACTGTTGACTAATTTTTCCAGACTGGTTAACATAAATTTATAACTATCGATGAAATGTATCTCTCTATAAATGGGACTCATTTTCTCAGTCAAACCATCAATGACTCTCTTTTTATCGACGACTTTACATTTAGTGAATGAAATGTGTTTTTCATTGTTTTGCGTGATGCAACTCAACTTCCCCTTGCTAACACCCATATGTTTCACGAACAAGTGACTGTCGTAACCCGAGAGATTGTGAAATATCACCGGATAGAATTGAGCATCTTGAAATCTTAAATTACATTTGTCGTGAGCAGCACCGTGAAACAGACCTGTGCAGTGATCGTGATCTCTAACTTTTTTATTATGTTCAGACTGATTATCAAATAATTGTCTACAGATGTGACATTCAGTGGTTTCATTGTATTCTCGCTGTTGTTCTGGCGTGATGATCATATCTTTAGGTTTTTTAAATTTGCCGTATAATATTTGAATTTTCGACTCTAATTCTTCTACGAATCTTTGAGCCACATCGTCGTCATCTGAACGTCTGTGAGCGTGCTTTTCTACACGATATTGGCCGATGTGATTGCCCATTTGAAACACTCGTTACTTCGTGATTCAATATATTCTTGAACGTCCAATTACTTCCCTTGTTTTGAAAAGTAGCCATAGATTCCATCATCTTGTCTTTCATCACTGTATAAACGTTAACTAATTCGTCATCTCTGAACAGAATCTCAGTTTTAGATTGGAAATAGGCATTTCGTACCAGGATCTCACCCGTTTTCGCGTTGACCTTTTTCATCAGACAATACAAGATCATTCTTATTTTTAAACCCTTATCTAGATGTTTTCGAATTACGTCCAACACTCTACCCTTCACTCATTCCATGAACGATTTGGGATCGAGTTTTTTTTACGCGACTGGGCTTCATGTCGAAAGTTTTAAACCATCCTTTGATGGCTTCATTTCGTTCTATCAAAATCAATGGTGACTTCAACGCTTCAATTACGATATCTGTTATAGCATCGAGACCCTTTTTTTCATTCACCACTCTCTCGATTGCATCCATCATTTTTTTTCTAACAAATCATCATCTCGAACCGCGTCGGTTTTCATTTTTTATTATTCTCTTTCAAAACCGTCTGCTGCTCTACCACTTTTCATTTAACAGTCCTCTTCTTCTTCTTAGTTTCCTCTCCCTTCATTTGTTGACGTTGTTTTGTCATCACTATCTTCTCATCTTTTTTTGTGATTCGAGTTGTTTTTGTCACTACCGCAGATCTTTCGTCCATTCCCTTTCTGTCAAGCAAATGACTTATGCATTCATCTTTTTTCATGTATTTGACACCTTTTAATTTCAACGACTGACGCACTTTGGCTTGTAATTTCACCAGTGATAGATCACAAGTCTCCTTGCGCACAGCTTCGATCAATCATTCTTTGGTTTTGTAACAGTTATAATTTTTAATTCCTAGATTTCTACAGTACTTTTCAACTCAGATTTGGTAGAAAAATATAATTTTTTTTCCACGACATCCTTTTTTGTTTTTGGCATTTTTTTTATGTATTAAAATTCTTATTTAATATGTATATATAATATTTTTTTTAATTTTCCAAAATTTCATTTTAATTTTTCACAAAAATTTTTTCGGGAATTATTAAACTTCTTCTTATTATATATATATATTTTTTTGTTTGTTTTTTTTTCTTTAATGACAAAAAAATAGAAAAAAAGAAAAAAAATGAGTACAACATCATGATAAATACTTTAATAAGCTTTTTGAGTCGAGATTTAAAATCTATCTACACAAAAAAATTAGAAAAAAACAGTAAATAAACGAGTACTACTTCATGATATATACTTTAATAAGATTTTCGAATTAAGATTTAAAATCTATCTTACTTTAATAAGATTTTCGAATTAAGATTTAAAATCTATCTATAATGAACTAACTCTCTCTTTTTTATCATATTTTCGCGTCCGTTATGAGCATGTTAACTTTAAAGCTATCCTTTCCCAGAGAGCTATCCTTTTCCTGCTGAAAAATTCATTGGAAAGCCAGATTCACCCTCTCGAACGTCTGTTCTTCCCCGATGCTCAGATTTAATTTGTCGACCACTTCTTTAGAGACGTTCAGATATATATTACTCCCGTAGATTAGAGACAGATCGTCCGCATCGGAATTTTTTATCTCTTCCTTGAGAATGGCTAATAGATTGTCTTGACATTCATACATTAATTCCAAGGTGGTCTCGTTCAATTTCAAAGGCAATGTATATTTGTCGTATTCCTCTCTCAATCCAGTCGTCTTCACGTCCTTCAATTCGATGACATCATGCAATTGTAGTCTATAAATTTTACTAACGTATTTCGAATATGTCTCAACTCTCTTCAGTTTTAATACAGATTGTTTAGGTACTGATGACGTCATGACTGATTTTTTTTATGATAATAATTATTAATTGTAAAAAATATTTTTTAAATTTTTTTTCTACCTCTTATTATATATGTAAAAATAACAACTTTTTTTAACAAGTTTTTCCTTTAATGACAAAAACGGTTATTAAATTTTGTTAGTGTATCTTTTTTTAATGATAATAGTTATTAATTGTAAAATATTTTTTGTCCCAAATTTTTTTTATGATTTTCAAAAAACAATTTGTGAATTGTTAAACTTTTTTATGATAATAATTATTAATTGTACACATTTTTTTTCTTTCTCTACTTCTTATTATATATGTAAAAATAACAACTTTTTAAAATTTTTTTTTTTTTAATGACAAAAACGGTTATTAAATTTTATGATGAAAATGGAATGAAGCTGATGCTACAAAGTTGCTGAATTTATTCATATGTGACAGACATTTTTGAAAACATCATGATGTCAAAGCATTTTATTTCGATATTTTCATTCTTGCTTGGGGTTTGTCTTTGTTTCCTATGGGATTATAGGTTAAAGTTTGGTCGATAACTTTGTTATTTCATTGGTCAAACAATTTTTTATCATCCATCTCACAACTCATAATATCTACATAATTGCGGAACAGAGTGGGCCCACCTCACGCATTTAGACTCCACAAGCTATCTCTCTCTCCTTGCCAAAAACCTCTCTACGTCATCGATGGCTGATTCGGGCCCACCGACAAATTTGCTGCTCGACTCAGACTCCGTTTTTCTGTGGGAATCGATGTTAGATTGCTAGTCTTCCATCTGCACCAGTGATATCTTTTTGGTGGTATTCTGTCGAAAAAATTCACCTAAAATGTGTTTTCCCGAGAATGGTCGTGTCAGAGTTTACGAGCCCACCAAAATGTGAATTTTTAAGAGAGGGAATTTTTTAGAGTTTGTTAAAATTCCGTTGAAATTTTACTTGAATCCACATTGATCATTAGAGAAATTGAACGTTGAACACACGACAACTCGTCTATGTCCACCACTGTAAAAACCTGGGAGAAAGTGACAATGTGAACACACACGTGTCACGTCGTACAAGTCGATGGATTTCGATCGTGATGAACAAAAAAATCTAAGTTTTTGGTGAGGTACGATCAGGGCAAAAAATTTGGTGGGCTCGAAATGGCCATTTCACCCTGCTGGAGTGGAACCTGTGTAACTATTTTTAGCTATCGCTAGCAGTTCAAATTGTAATTGCGGTGCACGCTTTGTAGAAAATTCCAGTGAAATTTCGCTTCTATTTAAAAATTGTCTGTCAACAATTTCTGTTCAGCATAAGTGTGCAGAATGAATTTTTATTTTCCGCATGGTTTACTGCTGCTGTGGATGGGGATTTCATAGAACAGGCGTGAAATAAAATGTGCTGCCTTGAATTTGATTATTGCTATAAAACAAACACGTTCATTAACTGCATCAATACCAATGTTAAAACTAAAAGATACAATCACTCAGGCTCTCAAGCCACCAATCAAATTATGTGAGGAATTCAACACTGGGGAGCGCAGTGGCTCAGTAGGTAGAGATGCAGGCTGCAAGCTGAGAGGTACTGGAATCCACTTTCACCTGTGGCAACCACGTTGTGTCTTTGGGCAAGATGCTGCATCCCAATTGCTCACGTGGGGGCATGGCGGCATTGTGTAATAAGGCGTACTGCACGTCAATGGTGCACTTGTCTTCAACCAATGCTAACCCTGCTTGTGTGGAGTTAGTATGTTGGGGAGTCTGACAATTGCTCGCGGTTGCTCGGTGGTTCTCTCTGGGTACTCTGGCTTCCTCCACCCATAAAACTGTCTGACATGACCCTGGCTATCGAAATTGTCGATAGTAGTGTATATGGGCGGATTTTGGCTCACTCCAATCATGTGAGCCAGAAATTTAGGTGATCCAGAAAAGTTGAGGTATTTTTGGAAAAACCCAAATTTGTTTGGAAAAAAACAATTTTTTGGGAAAATCCTAAATTTTTCTGGTAAAAAAGTTGATTTTTTCAAAAATTATTCAATTTTTCCCCGAAAACCCTGGGTTTTTTCCGGAAAATGTTTAAATTTTGAGCATTTCTGGCTCACTTTCGACGGAATTTGTTGAAAATGTCTAAAAATTCACCGATTTCAAAACTTAATTTTTTGATAAATTTAACACTGATTTTCCCATTTGGGTGAAATTTTTCGAATTTCCTTGTGAACAGAGTTGCAGTTTTTGAGCTGGGAAAAATATGCGATCGAACGTCGATTCCCACAGTAAAAGACGACGGTTTGATCGAGGTGAATTAAAAAATTGAGCCAGTAAAACTCGATCCAGGATGTGGATTTCCCACAGGAAAAGATGGCGGTTCAATCAAGGTGAATTCATAGATTGAGCTGGTAAAACTCGACTGTTTGAGATCGAGCACGCGAGTCTGAGAATCGTTAGATTAGCTGGACCATGATCTGGGGGATTGGGGAGGAGGATCGCGATTGAAGATGTGTTTATTATGAGTTGTGAGATGAATGATGATACAATTATTTTTGTCATTAAAGAAAAAAACTGTAAAAAAAGTTATATTATTTTTTACATATATATAAGAAGAAAAAACAAAAAGAAAATATTTTTTTACAATTAATAATTATTATCATTTTAAAAAAACAAAACACAAAATTTAATATTTTATAAAAAATAATCAGTTGTGAAATCCTCCACACCTGAACAATCCACATTAAAATTGAAAAGAGTCGAGAGATATTCAAAGTTCGATACTAAAATTCATAGATTGCAATCCCATGAATCCATTGAATTGAAAGACGTGGAGACTAGTGGTTTGATGGAGGAATATAAAAAAGTGTCTTACCTCTGAAATTGAATGAAATCGCTCTGGATTTAATGTATGAATATCAAGACGATCTGTTGACAATCCTATCGGATAAGATAGAAAATTTCAACCCAGACGATTTATCACTGTTCTGTGGAAGTAACATATATCCGAATATTTCCGAACAACTAATTCACAAATTGAATTTAATCCCTGGAGAAAGACAAACTTTGGAGAGAGTGAATTTGATATTCTAATGGGTCTATCAACAAGGAGAAAATGTTTTTAAAACGAATATTCTCGTCACAGATTGGAAATTATGAAGCCTCTCTTTGAGTTTAGGAATGTTGTGTATGTTTTCACACTCACTCGATTAATGATAATTGCCTTGAAGTGTGTAAAATAAACCATGCACGTATCACTGTGTGAACATCCGGATATTTTTATTACAATGCTTTTATTTGTAAAATAGAACTGGCTTTCAAAATGCCTGTATTCATTACTGAATAAAGTGAAATGCTAAGTTGATGGATCTTATTTTAATATATACAAATCTAGAGCGAGTGCATTTCTTGATGCGTGTGACTCTATTCACCTCTGATTGGAATGAATTGGGAAAGTGAGGTAGTACTGGTTTTCTACGGTATACAAAGTTGTTTTTTTTTTGCTTTCTACTGACGGGACTTTACCTAATCATCTTAATTTATTTTTTTTTTGTGTTAAATGGTTTTTGTGTTAAAAAAAATTGAATTCCACTTAAAAAAAAATTGGTGTTTTTCATTTAAAAAAAAATATATATATATTAAAATGAGAAGTTTAAAAATTCACTAAAATTTTAAAAAAAAAAAACCCTAAAATAATATATATATTAAACAAGAAGTTTTAACATAAAAAATGTCAAAAACAACAACGTCTAACGTGGAAGAGTTATATTCGTCTACCGTATCCGAGTTGAAAAAGTACTGTAGAAATCTAAGAATTAAAAATTACAGCTGTTACAGAACCAAAGGACAATTGATTGGAATCGTTCATGGGGAGACCTATGATCAAAAACTGGTGAAATTACAAGCCAAAGTACGTCAGTCATCGAATTTGAAAGGTGTTAAACACATGAAAAAAGAGGAATGCATCGATCATTTACTTGATGGAAAGGGAGTGGACAAAAGATCTACGACAGCAACAAAAACTCGAATCATGAAAAAAACGAGAAGGCAGCAGAGACGAAACAATGTTGACACACGACTGTGGAAACTGAGAAGACTGTTAAACGAAAAGTGGACTGGCAGGTTTCGAAAGAGAATGAAAAAAAAGAAAGAAAAGTGATGCAGTTCAAGATGACGATTCATTACAAAAAGCGATGGATGCAGTCGTGATAGTGCTGGTGGAAAAAAGGGACGTGATGTGATAGAGGGAATCATATTCAAAGCGTTAGAGAAATCGTAGAACGAGACATCGCCATTAAAGGATATTCTCGATCCCGAATCGTTCATGGAACGGGTGAAGGGTGGAGTGTTTGATGTATTTCGAAAACATCTAGAAAGGGGTCTAAAAATAAAAATGATTTTGCATTGTCTGATGAAAAGGCTCAAAGCGAACATGGGTGAGAGCGTGGTGGAAGATACCTATTTCCAATCTAAAAACGAGACTGCGTTTAGAGACGATGAATTATCTGATGTTTACGAAGTGATGAAAGACAAGATGTTGGAATCTATGGCTCATTATCATCTTAAGGGAAGTGGTTGGACGTTTGAGAAGGTATTGAATCTCGAGATTCACGTGGACAGACACGATGCTTTGAGAACGTCTTCCTATATAGAATTGCCTTATTTCGTATATAATAGACATGCCGTGATTAATGTGAAAAATAAAGATGATAGCGAGTGTTTCAAATGGGCGATCACATCAGCCTTACATCCCGTAGAAAAGAATGTTGATAGAGTTTCCAAGTATGTAGAGACTTGTAAAAATCTCATTTGGATGGGAGCGCCTTTCCTGACGTGGTTGGATGACATCGAGCATTTTGAAAAGCTAAATCTCACCGTGGCCATGAACATCTTGGGATGCGACAATGAAAAACAAATAGCCTATTGTCTCAGACTGACTTCACACAAAGAGAGAAAAAATATTGTTAATTTGTTATTAATTTCCGAGAGTGACAATCAACATTATTGCTGGATTAAAAGTATGAGTCGATTGTTGTCGAAAGTCATGATCATTACGCCAGAGCAATGGGAAGAATACAAGGAAACCACTGAATGTCACATCTGTAGACAACCATTCGAAAATAATTGTGAAAATAATAAATAAATTTAGAGATCACGATCACTACACGGGTCAGTTTCGTGGTGCTGCTCACAACAAATGTAATTTAAGATTTGGAGACGCTCAATTCTATCCGGTGATATTTCACAATCTCTCAGGCTACGACAGTCACCTGTTCGTGAAAAATATGGGTGTCAGTGGGGGGAGTTGAGTTGCATCACGCACAGCGATGAAAAATACATTACCTTCACTAAATGGAAGGTTGTTGATAAAAAGATAGATATCAATGGATCGAGTGAGAAAACAATTCCTATCCATAGAGAGATACGTTTCATTGACAGTTATAAATTCATGTTGGCCAGTCGGGAAATATTCGTTGACAGTTAGAATAGGGAGAAATTTAAAATCATGCGTAAATATTTTGATGATCAAAGACAATTGGAGGATGTCATGTTGAGTAAAGTCATCTACCCTTATGATTACATGAGTGATCTCTAGAAATTCGACGACGTTGCTCTACCTCCTAAAGGAGATTTTTATTCGAAATTATACTGGTTCCACATTTCCGAAGACGATTACAACACGCGCAAAAAGTGTGGAAATTTTCGACGAGTGTGTCGTCGATATTACGAAGTCGATCTGACTTGGTATTTAACGGCTCCTGGACTTGCTTAGGATGCTCTTTTGAAGATGAACGAAGTCCGATTGGAATTATTAATGGATCTCGACATGTTGCTCATGTTTGAAAAGGCTGTGAGGGGTGGCGGCTCTATGATTTCCACCAGATATGCTAAAGCTAATAATTCTCACATGGGAAAAGATTTCGATTCGGAAAAACCGAGTAAATACATACAGTATTGGGATGCTAATAATTTGTACGGTTGTGCCATGAGTCATCCTTTACTGATCGGAAATTTCAAATGGGTCAAAATGTTAGAAGAAACACAAAAATGGAGACACTATCCTTGTATTCTAGAGGTTGATTTGGACTATCTGGAAATGTTACACGATCTACACAATGATTATCCGCTGGCTCCCGAACAAATGAAACTGAACGGCGTCAAAAACTCGTTCCCTATTTAAATCACAAATGCAAGTACGTGGTCTATTGCAGAAATCCGAAATGTTACATCGACCATGGGATGCGATTAATTGACGTGCATCGAATCATTCGATTCGACGAGGAGCCTTGGATGAAAAAATACATCGGTCTCAACACGAATTTAAGAATGCAGGCTGAGAGTGACTTCAAAAAAGATTTCTTCAAACTCATGAACAATTGCGTGTACGGGAAATCTATGGAAAACATTAGGAATAGAACCAACATTCAACTCGTCACGTCCGAAGAGAGGTCTAGAAAATTAATCATGAAACCCAATTATAAACATAGAATCACATTCGACGAAAATCTAGTGGCTGTACACATGCAAAAGACGCATCTGAAGTTCGACAAACACTGTTATCTCAGAGCGATCATCTTAGACATCAGCAAGCAGTTGATGTACGAGTTTCACCACGATTACTTCAAATCCAAATTCGATTTGAAAGCCAAACTATTGTTCACCGACACAGACAGTCTGGCTTACGAGATAGAGACTAGAGACGTGTATGAAGACATTGTGCCAGATGTGAATGAATGGTTCGACACGATCACCGAATTCGTGGGTTTGTGACCAAAATTGTATGCTTATCTCCTCGACGGTGAGACATCAAGAGATGTAAAGGTGTTCAAGCATGTGTGATGAATAAAAACATCGCGTTCGATGAGTATGAAGAGTGTGTTTTCGAAGGTTAGATGGTGTATAAAAAGATGAATGTGATTCAAAGCAAAAAGAATGAGATGTACACCAAAGAAATCAATAAGATTGCGTTGACGGCCGACGACGATAAGAGAATTATATGTGAGGATAAAACACACACTTTCGCACTCAAACATTATTATTCCGTGATAATTCAACAACAAAATCGGGAGGATGAATGTAGTATGATTGAAGACATCAAAATGTTGTAAGTTTAAAAAACTTGCAAGTTATAAATTAAAAAAATGAAGAAAAAAAAGAATAAATAAAAAAAAACACATTTATGAATAAGAAGAAAATAAAACACATATCTATAGAAGGTGTCGTCTTACCCAACGAACCCCTATCCAACATTGATCTGTAAATCATACATTTTCGAGGTGTGTTTTCTAGAGATGTTTTACCGAGGAGAAAAGCCGATTCGGAATGTGGAATTTTAAATCTGGAAGATATCAGACGTGAGGGTATGCATTGGGTCATGTGGTTTTCGAACTGGAATACAATTATTTTGAAAGCTTTGGATGTTCTCCACAGATAGAAATAAGAAACTATTTAACATCAATTATTTGCAATACTGAATGAGTGCAAGCACTGGATCGAGTGTTTTGCGGCTACCTGTGTCTCTACATTCTTACGAGATGGTTGAAAGGAGATCACTTTCAGGATATTCTCAACGATTTACATTAAAGGAGGAGAAAAAAAAATTGATATAGATATATAAATACAGAATATATATAAAAAAAAGAAGTTATAATTAAAATGAAAAAAAAAATTAAATAATAACAAAACAAAACAAAACAAAACATGACAGTTGATAAATTTGGTTGCGCTGACGATAATGAAGGTCCCTCTAGAAAGAAAAGAAAAATGGTTGACGTTGTTGGTGGTGGCAGTGACATTGACAACTTGGACGAACGATACATCTGGAGATACGAACCTCAAGAAGAACCTTTAAACTTAAACAATAAGAAAATCTACAATCTTCCCAAAACCGATCGATCTGTCAGATGCCACAACTAAAAAATACGTCGATAGAGGAGACGGAAATTTCCAGCAGATAATGAGAGATAATTGTGTGAATAAAGACATGATGGATGATCTTGACTTGAAATCTAAATGAGTGGTGAATGTAGCGGATCCTAGAAATCCGACCGATGACACGACTAAAAGATATACGGATGACGCTCATGCAAGATTCAGTAAACATCTGAGAGATTGCTATGTTCCTAAAGTGATGCAGTCTGAATTGAATGCGATTTCTAACAAGATAATCAATGTGCCCATTCCCACTTACCCTAATGATGCGGCGACCAAACAATACGTAGACTTGGAACTGAGAAAGAATATCGTCGACGAGCTAGAAATGAAATCGGATCTGAATGCGGGATTCAACAAGAAACTGAATCTGTCCCAGATCGACGATGCGGATGAAGACTCTACGGTGGTCAACAAAGGCTATGTGGATTCTGCCCTACAGGATTCTCAATCTTGTGTGGAATCTCAGGTCGACGAATTGTATCTGAACAAAAAAAACAGAGGAACAATGGAGGCTGGCATCGACATAGCTGGTTACAATCTATTCGGTCTCGATGATGAACCGGAATTCGCTTCCAGTGTGGTCAGCATACAGTACTTGGACGAAAATACGATCTGGAGAAAGGGTGATATCATGGAAGGCAAACTGGACATGGAGGACATGCACTCTCGAATCTACCGGATCCCGTGCACATGTCGGATGCCTGCACTCTGATGTCCGTCATGGAAAATATAAAATATATGCCAGACAATTGATCACTGTTTGGGCTGAGGAGAGCGGCACGTTAGAAGCGGAAAAAGCCAAATGGTCCTTTGGAAACGGAGGTAACGGACTGCTGCACGGTCTGATAGGATGTCCCATGCTGGTGGGAGGTGAGATTAATCGAATGAGTCAGACATCTGCGGACTTGAGCAATATAGCAGTCATCAATCTCGTGGTGAACAGTGTGGAAACCGATAAGAGGTACAGAGTCAAAAAAATGAAGGATCAACACTCGAACACCAGCGTCTTCGGTATGCCTTTCAAGGTGCAGATGGGGGATAGGATAAATTTCAAGACGAAAACCAATAACCCCGAAGCTGCCACTTCAGTGGTCTCTCTGTTGATCGAACTCAATCCTCTGAACAAACAGTGAAACAAAAAAATTGAAATATATATAATCACTTTTGTGATGTAGAGGAGACAACTCAAAATAAAAAAAAATATAATTGGATTTTGAGTAATTTAATATTCAGTCTCTCAAAATCTAATTATATTTTTATTTTTTTTTTTAATTATTTTATTCATTACTTTTTTTTGGTATTTTAATTTTTTTTTCAATTATTATTATTTTTTTCATTGAACGATGGACATTTTTTTGTCCATCCGATTCGAATTCTAACTCTCTATCTGACAGGACTAGGGTGAAAGCCTCAGTTCTCTTCGACATGTTCCTGTTGAATTGCATCTTGATCTGAATGTCTACTCTTGAATCACTTGCTCTGTTTACTAATGTCAAATACGAACAGGGGATACATCAATTTGTATTCGGTGGGAGTGAAGTTAGTATTACCCATCAATTCGTCCAGATGATGATATTTCTTTCTGAAAGCAGCGGCATCGCCATATAGTCTGCAGATATCGTTCTTATCAAAAGAGGCATTATAATTGATGGCTGGATATCTCGTGACATTTAGAAATACCTGCATGTTTCTCAAGTGACAATGATCAAACAGGGAAGGATTTTTCTCTTGAGACCCATCCTTATCAGTCTGAAATGCCACTACGATGAATCGTGGCCTGTCCAAAGCAGATTTCATGGTCAATCTCCAATCGAAGTGATTAGTTGGACGATGGAATACTAGCCATGTCACACTGTCTCATTTTAAATCGCACCGGTAATTTACTCTTTGATTCTATGATCTTGTAGAGATGTACTTTCTCCATGACCAAAGGCAGCACATGCAGAACAAACCAATATATCTTGTTCAGATGTGTCTTACCTACATCGTTTTCGACGGAATAGAGGTCGACCAACGGATGAACGTGACTGTTGTAAAATTCCTTTCCCATGGCCACCCACAATTTATCCAGTTTTTGAGAAGACGATACGAATATTCTCTTCAAAGCCTCGGCCACACAAGCTCCCAATTTATTCTTCAGAGGTCTCATCCATCCATATTTTGAAAACACATCTATGACGTCAGTATGTATTTAACATTTAGCACTCGAAACCGTAGCACAGATTACGAGCGTAAGTGGCCGAATCCACCATATTAATGGGTTTGCTCCAAGATTTAGGAGTCAGATCTCGATTCAATCTCTTTTGTAATTTCATGCTGGGTCCTGTGAATTGATGTCCTGGCAGATGCATTTTGATGGGTAGATTATTAATCAATTTATTCATCAGGCCAGCACCACATTTGACGAATTGCATTTTGGTCAAACAGCACACTTTACATGTTCCGCGAAGCATGGGACTTTTATCTTCCATCAGTACTTTTTTAGCGATAACCATATCAGTAACTCTCTTGCACTTGATACAATACATTTGTTTTTTATCGTATATATTTAATTATTTATTTCTTCTTATTTTTTTTTTAATTTATATATATAATTTTTTTTTTCTTTTATAGATATATTATTTTTTTCAATTGATTGCTTCCTGAATCTTTTTGGGATCCAACAATTTACGAAACGAGCGTCTCGCTTCTTCCCTACCTTTTTCCATGAGAGAATCCTTCAATTCTTCCTTGATGATCTGATGACTCTTATATTCGCTTTCATGACTTTGTATTTTTGTTTTTCGTTCAATATGTCGACGTTTTCAATATGTCGACGTTTTCGCCGTCCGAAATCCTACCATCTTTCAACACCAGGGAGATCTTATCCGACATGGTGTTCATCTTTGCATCAGCCAAAATGCTGATGTTTTCGTGCTTCCTAGCCTTTACAGATAATTTCTTAGTGATTAAGTTTCCGATCATACTAACGAATCCGACAGTCAAATCCAATCCTTCTATGGCCGGAAGAGCAAAGACGGCGGCCGATAATAGACTGATTGCAGCAACATTCAAACCCATAGAGGTTGCGATGAGAGTCAAATCCACAAAATTCACAAATTTCTCTAATCTCAAATATTTCTTATTGAGCATACGGCGAGAATCTCTCTCTCTCGTCGATATGATTGAATTCTATTGATTTGTTCAATTCGATACCTCTGCCCCACGTCATCACTTTCTCCTCGAATCTAGCAGTGGTGGTGGTAGATAAGGTGCTGTGGGCTCAATGCTCGACTTCTCTAACAATGGATAGATTTTGTACTTTGAATTTCCATTTTTATTTATTTATTTATTTATTTATTTATTTATTTATTTTATTTATTTATTTATTTATTTATTTATATCTATTATTTTTTATGTATTTGTGTTTATTTTCATCCCTTATTATTTAACAAAAAAAAAAAAATTTTTAGTGGTCACATACTTTTCAACATCCAAAATGCGTACCCGGTCTTCAGTGGTGAGACCTCGATGCACTAACTTCAGCTCTTCCAAATTAGTAGGTTCGGGTTCTCCGATGCAAAACATGAATTGCTTCCAACATTCAATCACGTCATTGTGTTGGACTTATTCCAATGCAGGCATGAAATGTGTGATGACGATATCTTCCCATTCCAGCATAAGACATGAATGATTAAAGTGGTTACATTCTCTCTTCTCTCGACAGGCGAGGCATCTTGTTTGCAAGATGCAAGGAATTTGTTCATTCATGCAGATCACATAAGCTCTGCACAGCGCCCTTCGAAGAAACCAAGTTCTCGATTCCATGGAATCGTTCGTTTTGCTCATAATTATTATTATATATATATATAAAAAAACAATTTCTATTCTTATTTTTTTCTATTATTTGTTTTCATATTAATTTTTTGGAAATTTTTTTTTATATATTATGTTTTTTTATAACAACACATTCTATTCTTCACATCATCAACCGAATGAACGAATACTTACTTCTCGTCTATTATGATAGGAAAAAGATGACATTTTCTTTGTAAGAAGGATTTTATGCTTTTTGTATTTCGATAAAACCATTTTTTTTCTTCAGCGTCATCGCCGTTGTCATCGTTAGAATGATATGGGAAATAATCCATAATGATTTTTAACCTTTTAGCAAATTCGATCCACGATCTATTTGATGTGAACGAGTGTAATCTGCAAATAAATTCGACACATGCACGAATGGATTTTTCAATATTTTGATCACCACCACCATGTTCGAATACATTAACAACATTTTTCACGCAATAAATAATATAAGGATATTTCGCATAGTTGTAATGTTCTACAAGTTTCACTTCATTTTTTAAATGATCTAGGATATCTATAATCATGCGATAATCTTGGTAAGACACTTTTTTTTTCGTTCCAACACTTCATCGTTTTGCTATTTTCAAAATAGCTTTGATTTAAGAATGTGAATAACAATATTAACGCAAACAGCATTCTGTACACGTTTAAACACGTGTCGTGTACGATTTGTTCCAATTGAATACTTTCTAATGCATACTTGTGTAAATGTTTAGAAAAAGCTAAAAGCTTTTCGTAATATGAATGTCTTGTTAACACGTCTGTTGGAAGTTGTTTTTCTTTTTTCTCTCCTTTTGCTTCATTTTTTTTTATTGTTATTTTTTGTAATTGTTATTTTTTTATAATAACGTACCCAAAAGGGGTATATTCTTAAATGGCGAATTCTGACCGAACAACAAACCTTCACTGATCAGTTCCACATTCTCTCCGGTCTTCAGATAGAGACCATCTCCATGGAAAGCATCGCCACCACCCTTTCTCACGGGTTCTAGATACAATCCTTTACCTTTGATGTCTACGTGACACACAGCTCCTCCCTTCTTCAAAAACAGTCTGTTTCCACTCTTCTTCAAAAACAATCCTTTACCCATTAATTTGTCGACTCCCAAACTAGCGAGTCCCGAGAGAGCTCCCACGCCCAGAGCTGGCAACACCGTCGTCATGAGAATAGGTAATGCTTTGGCGGCGAGTCCCACCAATAGCGGTAAAAAACCGCCTTTCATACTCAGATTATATTCCAATTGAGTGGGACTCAGTCTCACCATCATCCCCTTTCAATTACGAATCACTTTCTCCATCCTTTTGATTTGAGTTTTAGTCCAGGCGATCCGATCGCGACCACCACTCTCCAGATCTTGAAGACTGAATTTAAATCTAATGGCCTCACCTCGATTTCTCAATGATCTAAGAAGTTTAGCTTTCTGTCCTTTGGATATGTTCACGTTTTTAATTATGTATCTACTCATTTTTTTTTTTTTTTTGATTTGATTATATATTTTTTTTTCTTTAATTATTAATATTATACATTTCTTTTTTCTTTTTTTTATTTCTTATATAAAATATAAAATAAAAACCTAAAACTTCTTTAAATAAAAAAAAGTATATTTTTTTTAAATTATTATTTTTCAAGTTATTTATTATTATTTTTTTTTCATATATCTCTGATGTGAAATCGTATAGTCACTCTCTCTCCGCAAAGATCTAACAGATCACCATTCTGATCCGTCAACATGGTTTCGAGGCTATACAACGTGTCCAGGATCACAGATGGATAGACAAGATTTTGAGGTTGCTCCACAATCTTGTAACCCAATGGAATGTCCGAAAAGAATGAGTAGATCATAGGCTGAGTGCTACTGTCGATGTAACTTCCCACGATCACATTGACATTCACTAAAATACTATTGACCGCGAGAATGTCAGCCATATTTTCGGACACGTCGTGACCTCGATACATCTTTCAATCTAATCCCAACATCTTGCTGATCGAATCTTCTGCACTAAAATCCACTCGAAAATTATCTCCCAAGTCTAATATCGTCTGTAGAGTACTCGTATTGGGAACGAGTCTTATCATCTTGCTTCTGTGACCGTCGGTTTTCAGTCTCATCTGGATGTGATGGTTCAGATCATCTATGTCGTAACTCCCTTTGGGAATTCGAATCTCGAACCAATCCACACAGTTGGAATACTTGAAAGCATTATTCTTTTTGGTGACATTGGGAAACGAATAGTAAGTCTCGAGATTAACCAACGCCATCTCGTATATCCTTTCCTTCTTCAATTCGATGGAAGGTTCGAATTTCGCCGTGAATCGAGTCGTGTTGTGACTCACTACGATTTGAAAGGACTGTTTCGCAGCCAGATTCTCGACTATCTGTTCTAATAGATGTTCTGACATTTTTTTAATATTATTTATTATTATATATTTTTATATTTTATGGATATTTTTTTTATTTTTTTATTTTCTTCTCTATTATTATCGGAAATATAAAAAAAATCGTCGAATCCGCTTCGATATTTTCCGTTGTTAAATTTGCTAGTCAAATCGATCACCACGAAATTGTGAAGTCGTTTGTCCCACACCTTCTTACAGAATCTACTGAATTCTCCCCTGCTCATGTCGTTGGCCACGTGATCTCCATAGAGGTGATTGAGATTCTTGAGATCCTGATGAAAAAGACACCAAAAATTAGCATTCTCCCTTATCGTCTGTCTGGGCAGTCGAAAGAAATTCTGAGGCAGATTGAAACAATCCACGTTGCTGTGACGTCCTCGAACGTAATACGATTCGCATCGATTCTGTCTCTCCAACAGCTGATCATCGAAGATCATGAGATTGTTATTCTCCGACTTCAACTGTCTGGGATCGGGAACGTCATCGGCGTTCTCGAAAAAACAGACATTCCACATTCGAACACTCAGAGTTTCTCCTAGTCAGTTCTCTCGCCGACCCTTCCAATATATTCGAAGTCTCATGTCCTTCGAATTCGTCTCGATTGTCAAAGATTCTCGACATGACGTCCTTAGGTAATTTATGATTCATGCACTCTTGATGCAATCTGTATTCCAGCTGAAAGAGACTCTTGCTGAAAACGAATAATCTGTCGTAATCGAACCAGTTAGGTCGCAACAATAGATTCATCAGGAGATTGGTCTTTCGGCAATTCGATTTTCCCACTATCAGACCTCTTATGCTCTTGGGAAAGAACTCGTCATTCGACCTCTTGGTCATCGCGTCATTCCAAGACATGTCTTTGATATTCATTTTTTTCTCCAGTTTTTTTTAAACTATGTTTTAAATTCAGTTTTGTACTATTTTTTCTATTTTTTTATTTTAATTCCTATTTTTATATATATTATTTATAAAAAGGTTTTTTATTTATAAATCACTTTCAAGCCTGATCCATTCATCATTTTAGCTAAGTCTTGTATCGGTACGACATCATCATAGAAGTTTCGCCAACTTCACGGTTCGATTCTCGATCGTTTGGAAGGTGGTGGAGTTATCAATTTATTAATCAATGCGTCGGCACCTCTCTTGCCAGCTTCCGAAGCTATTCTACCGCTCGCTTCGGTCGCCGCTTTCTTACCCACATCGATCACTGTCTCCTTTCCAATTTTGAGAGTGCTCGAGGCGATCTGTTTCGTGGCGTCGCCAGTGAATTTACTAGTTAAAAATCGCACCATCGAATCCACGATGCCCGATCCACCATAGACGTAAGATCTAGCATATCCCCTGTTATTTATCACTAACCTTTTTATTTAATACTTTGTTTTTTTATTATTTTTTGAATATATATATTTTTTTATTTACTTAATATTTTTTTTCTTTTCTCTTACTATTTTATTATTTCAAATGATTCCTCAACTCTTTATAATCCTTCCTAGTCAAGACCTTCTGCCTCAGATTTCGTTGCACATCTCGATCGTTCCCTTTCCAGTCGTCGATCACACGAATCTCTCATTCGACTCCCATATGAGACTCACCACGTTCTTCCACTTGTAGCCTCTCCTATCCTTCGGTCTCGTCTCTTTGGGATCGTTGTTCTTCTTCATTGCGTGAGTTTGAATCTGAATCAGAATGTCTCCGTAATTTTGGTAATCCTCCTTAGTGTAATCTGCAGGTCTCTAGTAAGCGAGCAGAGTATGGAGTCCGTCGGTCATTTCGTGCCTGGTCGAATCGACGATCAAATAGCCGTCTTCAAATGATACTTCCTTGTCACCCACGAAAGTTTTATCGCGATCACAACGAAATCCGTACATCAAACCTTTCACAATTTCTGCTGCTAACAATGCTCGAAGCATCGCTACTAGCGACGCTACTTGGATCGGTCTCGATTCCCGTTGGCATGTAATCGGACAAAGTTCTCAGCATAAAACTACCAACGCCTCTTGGATCGGTAGCGATTCTCGTCGGACTGTAATCGGACAAAGTTCTCGACACAAAACGAAGCCATCCTCTGAGAACCTTCTTTTATGGGTCTCAATTCCTCGACGATCTCTTTCCTGGCTCGTTCCTGAGCCTCGGTGACGGGTCTGAACAACTTGGTCGTCTCTCATCTCAACACCGTCTCTCCCAATCGCCTGGTCCTATCCCGCGCCTGAATATTCTCCTTACTCCGTATTAATATGCAAACCTGCTCATCCCTTCGCTTCGAATCTCCGATGTGTAGAAACATTGTTTTATTTTTTTTTCTTTAATGAAAAACAGTTATTTTTTGCATTCTTATTTTTTTTAATGTTGTTTTATATATATATATTTTTTTTATTTTTATTTTTTTAATCAGTCAAATTTTTTTTTATCACTCGTCTCGCAATTCATCATCATAATAATAATAATATATTACATACATTTGTTTGTTTTTGTCAATCGGACTCACGCGCTCGATCTCAAACTGTCGAGTTTACCGGCTCAATCTACAAATTCACCTCGAATGAACCATCATCTTTTCCTGTGGGAAATCCACGTCCTGGATCGACTTTTACTGCCTCAATTTTTGAAGTCACCTCGATCGAACCGTCGCCTTTTACCGTGGGAATCGACGTTCAATCGCGTATTTTTCCCAACTCAAAAACCGAAAAAAAACACTGTCTTTTTGGAATTTTTCCCATTGGAAATCTCAGTGCTAATCTGTCACCGGTCAGAATCGTGCAACTCTATTCATAAGGAAATTCGAAAAATTCCACCCCAATGGGAAAATCAGTGTTAAATTTATCAAAAAAGTGAATTTTTGAATTCGGTGATTTTTTAGACATTTTCGACAAATTCCGCCGAAAGTGCTCGAATTTAAACATTTTCCGGGAAAAACACAGGGTTTTCGGGGAAAAATTGAATTATTTTTGGAAAAATTAACTTTTTTACCCGAAAAAATTGGGTTTTTTCAAAAAAATTTGTTTTTTTCCAAAAAATTTGTTTTTTTCCAAAAATAACTCAACTTTTCTGGCTCAACTAAATTTCTGGCTCACACGATTGGAGTGAGCCAAAATCCGCCCATATACACTACTGTCGTTAAACCCCAATAAATAAATAAATTCAACGCTGTTGTAGCCTGGAATCAGTGGTACACCCACTTTTGCAATAACTGAAGACTTTTGTCACAGTTCCCACTTTTGTAATATGCATCACCAGGTTTTGTTATAGCTCACGCCTTTTGTAATATAATCGGCAGTAAACGGAGATCACGAGTTTTGTAATAAAAAAGCTCACCACTTTTGTCAAAGATATCAGCAGGTTTTGTAGGACATTATTTTACATCAGATTATGACAAAACATCATACTAATTATTATAACCTCCTTAATTTCATCCCGTGATGTAAATCCGCCCTTGGAGCAATGTGGGCTGATGTGAACAGCTCCCGACATCACATTTTGACGTAAATGACGTAACGCTTTTGCCAACTTTGTCGTTTTCCGATACTTTACCCTTAAGGTTCCTCTCTACAGTTGCGCACTATTGTACAGGGGTAAAATTCTGAACATAGGGCATTTGTTGAAACTAAGGCCATGTAAAATAGAGATATATTTTTAGTATCAGATATATGATTACATTAGGCTTGTTGGACAAGAGATTTTGAAGTGTTGGTCCCAAAGTTGGAGTCTGATACATAGGGGTAAATTACCAGATGATTTATGGGAAACAGTGGCTTCGAAAAATTGGCTATTTTTTAAAATGTAATTTTCACACGGTTTTGTTACCAGACATGTAACTAAAAAATGAAACGAAACATATACATTTTTTTGACATTTTAGAAACAGGGGATGCTATGCTCTAGGGGAGGTAGGTGGGGGTGGTGGGAATATTATGATCCCCGATGAGTCTGGAGGTGGGATGGGGAAATCTCACCCTAGGGGCAAGATATTTGAACCAGACCCGAGTCTTGCCGAGGGTCTGGTTCAAATATCTGGCTCCGAGGGTGAGATTTCCCCATTCCCACCTTCTGACTCATCGAGGATGATTTTTCTCATCTCCCCCCCCCCCCCCACCATGCAGCGATTACGTTAGCCAGAGGTAATCGAGAGTCACGTACTGATTCAATCAACTCATTTTGTATTCGTTGTTTTGAGAAACTGATGACACCATCGGAAAGAGCATGCACAAGTTATGTATATACCAAAGGTATATACCACGAAATCGATTAGGAACGATGGCAGCTTGAGGGTTGAAGAGTTTTAGAGCATCGAACTTTGATCACACTGCATTCCGATGACGTCAATATGAATTAGTTGATAGCAAGAAACTGATACGATATGCATAACGTCATAATAACGTTACAAATGTATAAAGTCACGTGGGTGGGGTGGGATACATCTGTCTCTCCCTGCTATCTCACCCGGGACACACGTATGTTACACATGCTGTGGGGGAGAAAATAATGCTTTTGAGGCTGCTGGGTGGCTGAAAAAGACTGGTTTTGGCATTTTTTCATGGAATTGTGCAGGTTGAAGTCTTGCTGCCTTTGACAATAAATTATTCCATCCACATTCAGATTGTTTATTTCTACTAAGTCAGATTGTGTTATATGTTTCATGTGGATTTGGATAATGTAATACATGTTATGGGTTAGACCACTAAGTTACAGAATATTTGCATTTGAAGAGAGTGTATTGCATGTCATTTTTGGAAATACCTGGAAAACTGTGGAGCGGAACCTAAAATATTGCGCCACCATTTGACACCGGGAGTAATTTTGTCTTTGAAGTATCATGAACTGGGTTTCGTTTCGACCGTCACCGACGGACCATTTGACACCACTGACGTCACATTCGTTTGGTGCAGTTCGTTATCTGTCCATCTATCCTTAGTTGTTCCTCCATCTCTTGAGACACTGACGTGACAATTTGACTATTGGGGTCATTTTATTCAAGGGACGACGTCACATTATCTGCAAACTTTATATTTTACAAATATTAAGCGGTGATTAGCACCTGCAGACAAAATCGTCCAGACAACAAAATAGACTACGTCTTGAATGTTTTCTACTTCAGTTTAGTAATAGTAATAGTATTTATTGCAATTAAGACCTCCTGTGAGAGGCAGATCGCTAAATGAAACACAATACAATAAAACCATAACATATTTAACAAGGAACTAAATATAACATTCTTGCGTATTACACTCAACATAGGTCAATACTGAACTGAACTGAATTTATTTAACAACATACAACTATAAGAGTATACAATAATTTCATAATAATCAAGTTTCAACATTCCCATGTGCATATTGTTGGAGTACAACGTAGCCAGATTGGCTGTCTTCCCATTGACCCCTAGAATAAATATAAACAAATAAGTAATAAATAGAGGATATGAAATGAGTGTTTTTCTCATATGATATTTATGAAACGAGTCTAAGAATTTTCCGTTTGGGCGAGCCTCTGGCGAGCACCAAACGGAAAATTCGGACGAGTTTCATAAATATCATATGAGAAAAACACTTATTTCATATTCTATTTATCATATGACACACATATGCACACATTAACGACTTAGTATGACTCTTTAACCCTTTACCTAACGTGTGTTGCAGACGACACTTGGAAAAAACATCACCATATAACAAAAACAATTAATTTTTTGCTTCCAAAACATAGGTTATGACCCCTCATTGGAACGAGGGCGATGCGCTCGTTCCAATGAGGAGTCATAACCTATGTTTTGGAAGCAAAAAATGAAAATTGTTCGTATATAGCACTGGCCGGTTGTGGTCGTTATGTTAGGTAAAGGGTTAATGC
This sequence comes from Pictodentalium vernedei, assembly GCA_031216915.1. NCBI lineage: Eukaryota > Metazoa > Mollusca > Scaphopoda > Dentaliida > Dentaliidae > Pictodentalium > Pictodentalium vernedei. Next base: position 371,576,079 of record CM062294.1, on the reverse strand, counting down.
AATATAACCCAACCTAAATAGGACAGATAACGTAACTTCACCCTACTCAAATTATGCAAATGTGACCCAGTTGTATTTTGTTCAGCCAATCAAACTGTCCATATTTGAAATTGACCAATGAAATCTTTCAACCCCAATTATGCAAATTATGAAAATATGGCCTAGTTGTATTTTGTTCAGCCAGTCAAATTATCTAGTTTTGAAATTGACTAATGAAATCTACAGAAGGCTTTATTTATCACTGATTAATATGAAAGCAAAATATCAAAAGCTTTAAAGTGAAGAAAACGGACGAGTCATATGATAAAGTAGGACACGACACTAAAAGGGGGAAAACACAAACAGAGGAAAAGGAAAGGAAATGAAAAGTAACAATTATAGACAATCAAAAGATCGCATCAAGATCAGAAGTGACACTAGAAGCAGAGGAATGTAAATTTGTAGGCTGAATTGGGGAGGTCGGACCATTACTACCATAGACATGAACGTAATTTGTGACACCGTTGGTTGACGAATATACCTGCTCAAACTCCGGCACGAGATGATCCTAGCTGTCGAAAATGTTGTTATATACACCTGGAACTTAATTAAGCACCCCCTGTTTTTCGCATTGTGATGTTAATAGAAACTGTCACTACGTTCATGTTATCTTTCAGATGGCCAAAAGTGATTGTTTGCGGAAAGAATGGTCTATTGACAATTGAAAGACAACACAATGGTGAAAATATGCAGTATTTTAATGGCACTAATTACACATATCTGTCACTAATGTTTTTGATAAAAAAATGTTCTCTCGACAAGTATGGTGCTGGAACGGTCCACGAGGAAACAATGCCGGAAATTACTGACAAAAAATGTAACTTGTGATCTCCTGAACACAATAGCAGTGCCTGACGTCAGTAGCGGGCGGCGAGTGTTTCCACCTCCTCCTAATGCTACCAGTGAACCTTCCGATACGGTCCAGAGGCAACTGCTACCACTCCGCGTGCAATACAGCTTCCAAATCGGCCAAATTCTGCTCAGACGGATCTCTTGCTTGCACACGACATGCAAGAAAGTCCCAGATGTGTTCTAATGGATTCAAATCGGGGCTCATTGCAGGCCAAGGGTAATAGCGTTGTTCTGAAGGAATGCTCTCATTGGAACGATATGGCCTTGTATTGTCGTCCATGAATACAGGGCGAGTAGACAACGTTGTCAAAATGAGGCACGACAACCGGATTGAGAATGTCCCGGATGTACTGATGACCAGTGAGATTCTCACGTACAGCCACCATATCAAGTTAGCAATCATGAGAGAGGCATCCCCAGATCAATACTGATCCTCCACCATAAGGAACAACAGGTCTGATGTTCCTGGACACGTAAGCGGTATTTCTGTGCCTCCACGCTCTCATGCGACTATATGTGACGTGAAGCAGGAACCTACTCTCGTCTGACCAATGGCCTCTCCTCCACGAGATTCCAATGTTGTCGTGCCATATATCACTCTAAACGTCATCTTTGATGCTGATCGGACAGAGCTGGACTCTTGATGACTCTTCTAGACCTCATACACAGTGCTTTGAGACAGTTTCGGTCAGTTCTGTTGCACAAACGCCTGTTGGGGAGCCAAAGGCGTTTCAAAACCCAACTTGAAGCAAAGGGTTTAAGCCTAACGAGGCGTGCCAGACTCTGGTTTTCCCGAAGAGAGGTTTTTGGGGTTGTCCAGGCCTTGGTCAGTCCTTAACATCGTTGGTTTGTTGAAGTTTTTCCGACAAGTCTGCTGATGACAGAATGACTATAGCCAAGTTGCCTTCCAATAGCTTTCAGCGACATGCCTATTGCATGCATGCCAACAATTTGCCATCTTAGTGCCTCTGACAGTCTCCTCCTTGCCATGTCAACATTTATCGATAACAGAAGTGACACAGTTTCTTGTTTTATACCCAGATATTGCATGTGGATGATAGTGTTTTTGTGACATTCGTGGGAAGCATACTTCATGCGGACGAGGGGATGTGTTTGGGGTACGCTATCAACCAGAAACATCATGTTTCACTAGATGAAATGTACTTCAAGACATAGCAATCGCTAAAACATAATAATCAGTAACAGCAACTTCACTGCCATGAAACATTTCAGGGGGTGCTTAATTACTTTCCAGGTGTATATATTAAAATATTAAAAATTTATTTTGTCAACTTGGGCGCTGTTACTTGGAAAAATTAACAGATCAAGTTGCAGATGGCCCTGCATGTGGCACGTTGATTATTTTGCACAATAAGATGGAATTGCTCTTGCCTATTCATCCTTGGGAAGTTTGTGTTTTCATTCCCAATCAAAGCAAACAATTCTTTCCTCAAGGATGAATACGCGGGACAATCCATAATAAAATGAATTTCATTTTCTATCTCGTCAGATTGACAGACGTCACACACCCGTTGTTCAGCTAGAACAGGTGGCTGAGCATGTAGCCCTCTCTGAATTGCTAAATTATGATTACTGAGGCGGAGCTTTGTAAAGTATGTCCTCGCCTCCAACGCTATGGCGTGAATTAGGTATGGTTCAAACTCATGATTGTCTTTGAACAATCGATAGGTCCTTAGCTTGTTTCTCCACGACGTTTATAATCACTGTTTATGTCAGCCACAAACCGCTCAAAATGATCTCTTTTCAGTTTTTCTTTCAGACGCTTTACTTTCCCGCAGTTAATTAGTGTTAATATCACTAAAATCTATCCTTTCCGTTCTTTTGACAGCCGAATCTGGCCGAATCAGCTTTTTTATTTTGTCGGCGTTCAATTAGAGCATCATCCACAAGTGAATGTTCGCGTCAAGCGATGATCGCTTTGAAGCGAATTTCACGATTTGCAGCTTGGCATCTATGAGTGGTGGATTAACTCCTCAGCTTAGCTCGCACTACATGGTTAGATGAATGTGTACTGACATTCAAAAGTAATTTGCAGAACTTTATATGTATCTGTTCACGCGGCTGACGGTCTTCATTTGTGGATTTTACTTCAGCTGCCCATAATTCACAACCATACAATACAATTGGCTTAACCAGTTTATCGAACAGTTGAGAAAGTATAGGAAGGATAGCATTTTGTTTTGAAGGCATTGTGTAGAGAATAAATTTGCTTTAAGTCCTTTCATATACTTAAGCTTTTTTGAGTGTTTTGTAGTTTCCCATTGTCACTGAAAGTTATGCCAAAATAATTATAGTCGGTTGTTATTTCCAGCTGCATACCATGCATGTAAAACTTCGGAGAGCGAATACTAACTTCTCATAGTTGTCGATGACTTCTTTTTTTCGTGAACTGTGCCTTTTGCAAAGAATCTAAGCAAAGAATTTTAATCTAAGCAAACATTTGACATCTGGGTAATTTTGTCCCGCAAGTAGCATGGACTATGTAGCGCCCGTCACTTTCTAACGTTTTCGATCGGACCTGATGTCAATGACGCCACCTTTTGCAAACTTCGCCATTGTTAAAAGTATTCACCTGAAATTGGCCACAAGGTATAAGTTTCTCTTGGATGAAAGAGCAGGGGCGTCGCCCGCATTACCTCAAGAAGGAAGCTTTGCCTCCCCGTCGTGGGGGGGGGGGGCTAGGGTGTATTCCCTGACAAGTCACAATAAAAGAGGCAGTTTCCCCGATGGAGAGGACAGTGTAACATTCTGACCCATTCCATTAGCGCGTCCCCAAGTAGCAGGCCCTCTCTTTCGAACATAACTGACCGTACAGTGCCGCATGCATCCGCTAGTATACTTCTATTGTCGTATAAATAATAATTTGTTAAAACTTGATTTGAAAGGTGCTTTCGTTGTTGTGAGTGATTGATATGGGTTTGATTAGTATCAGTGACAAAGGTAAACTTTTAAGAGCCAGGCGGGGATATTTCAAAGTCGCTTTGCACTTTGTCTGCTATAGCGGCTTACACGATACAGCCCACCCTACCCCCCTCCCTTCACATGCATAAACGATATGTATCGACCTCCTCCCCATTTCAAACCTGTCGAGATATTTTTCAATCCTCACTCATATCAGCTCTGTCCACATTGAAGTTATTTTTAGACGAGTAATGTGCTCGTAGCGCCATTTGGCCGATGCATATTTTACGATCTGGAATGCTGCCTGTCAACACCGGACCCGGATTGCATACAAGTACTTAGGATCCGATATCATGAGGTGACACTTTCAGCTGATGCTCATTTTGACGCTGGCGACAAAGTAAATGTGCAACACACAATTTTCGATTTCTGACGTCTTCCTTTCTGCCGACAAAATAATACACATCACAACGTTGCAGCTTTTTACTCCAGCTTATTGGTGATAGCTTGATCGTTATACGAACACTACTATACCTGCCACTAACACACCAATCACCACAAGTACTACATCATCTACAACTATCTTAATAGTCGCAAGTACACTCCCAGACATCCAAAAACTACCACTCTCTCCAGACCACATCAGTTCAGAAAGACTCACAAAGGTCCCAAAATTGTCACAACTAAGTGCACAACACTCTTCGAAACCGTCGCTATTCTCCAGTCTCCAAATGTCCTGAAAACACTGTTTTCTTCCGTCCCCAAATATACTCACCATTTCCCCCAAATCCCCACAGTCTTCACTGCACAAAAATTCTCAAACCACTATTGTCAAGAAGACTATGATCTGGGAGTTAAGAACTATAGGGACAAAGAAAGCTGTGCTCGAGAAGCCTATAGGTGCTGGGCGCCATATAGGAACTAGGAATCACGAAGGCTATTCTACACTGCTGGATCACACGACATAACAATTTATTGTAAGAAAATCTTAGGGAGTCTTAGATGTCGTTTCAAACTTCTTTGTAATCACGCATTTTCTTGCGAGAATTTCATACTTGACAGGCGATCATAGAAATGTGTATGTTTAGTATCCGATTCGGCATTACCAATTTGAGTGCCAGTATGATTCATGCTAATTAAATTGTTACGTCATGATCACTACATGTGTATTCTATTTATTCACAAATAATTTTCAAAGAAGTCCTAGGTTTTTTAACTGAAATCTCGAATGATCTTCAACGAAGGCATGCCTTGATGATGTGGTTGGAATATTGAATCAGTAGGGACTTGAGCCATCAGAGTCGGGAAAATCAGGTTTACACTCCCCCAAAACTCGCGATGCCCCTGTGCTCGCCATATCGCACGAAAAGTGAAACAGGGGTTACATTCACTACGTTTGCGTTTGCATTTGCTCTGTCCTCCCAGGGAGGGGGTGGGATGTTCCTTCTTCGTTCAAGTCTGTTCTGCTCCTTAATGTTAATCCTTTAGCTAACGTCGTGGCTATAAATGACCAGTCATTCAAATTATACTATTTTTGTTCTTTCATTTGCCAAAAACGTTGCTTATGTCCACTCAATGGTTCCTTGGGCTGGTTCCAATGTGGAGTAATAAGCTCTGTTTTGCGGCAAAAAATGACAATTTGTAGTTATTCAAGAACTTTTCGGCAAGCGTCGTGTCCTGTTCGTGTTAAGGGTTAATCTGCGTTTATTGACCCGTTTATGAATTTGGAAAAAATGGGAATATTGAACACTGTCGGTTCGATAACCGCAACCCAACATACTGACTTTTCAAGTCACTTCGTGTGATAATCAAATAAATGCGCTGCGTTCGAAACGATTGTGTTGCAGAGAATAGCTGGCTCTTTAATTCACAAAAGATAGTCTTCAGAAATATTTGCATCAATAGGAACGCCTATTCACAACAGCCGCGCTGTTTGGCATTTACCTAGTGAACCTAAATTAATGTTTAGCTTTGCAATGATTGATCGATTAACATGCGAATTCCGAGATTTAATGGCTTTTCATGTTGGCATAATTAGCAAATAAAATTCAATGCAAATATTGGCATGTTCATATTTTATATACAATGGTGGCACTCAAGCTATTCTGAGAGCGAGAGATTCCACCCAGGAAGATAGCTTTCATAACGAACGATATTGTCTTTAAGCACTCGATGGCGAAATGGTTCGCTGTTCCTGCCATTAACTTGACTTCAATCGTCATATTCATCCACTTTTCTATACACTAGACGGTAGAAGAACCCTTGCAGTGGCAGTTTCTTGAGATACGAGGAAGCAGACGACACCAATTTTCTCTAAAGATTGAGACACAGTGACAAAACACTTGAATAGAAGAATATTTTGGTTGATATGTGGTGTGTTAAGAGTGTATTCGGAAACGAATAGAAGACTGTTTGACAAGAGGGTGGTTTCTCAAATTCGAAAATATCTGAGACGACCACTTGAAACAGTGGGAATGCTCCATCATGAAGTCCCACCATATCGAACCGGTCTTGTGCAAACTTAGTTGGTCAAAACAAAATAATGAATCAACTATACAAAATCCCTCTTTTCACATTTTAATCCCTGACTGGCTTTCTCACAGCTAACTTGAGCAGTCTCGTTGAGCGATATATATATGAACATGTTATTGACATCTCTTTTCACTTACAGCCTTCTCCACAATCCTTGCGACCTTGCCCCTGCAGATCGTCGGACCTTCTCGACTGCGACACCACATCTTTGAAGCTCTAGCTGCTCGATCACTCCAAGTAACCATAAAAAGAATTTCGAATCCTTCGAAGGTTCGATGAAGACGTTTCTTTTTGTTTCCGCATGTTCTTTTTTCTGCCAACTTTAATTTCTTTTGGACTTTTTAAAGTTAAATCTCTGGTGTTTTTGTCGTTCATAGGACAAGCAGTCCGCTAGTCAATATAATAATATCCAAATGAAAATAAAACAATCGTTCGTACCAATGATGGGTTATAAGCTATGTTTTTGAGACAAAAGATAAAAAATAACAAGAGCAACGCCATGGGGTGCCCACCCCTGCCCCCTCCCCGTGCCCCCTCTACTTAAGTCCAACAAAGTCAATAACTCTCAAAGAAATACTTGGTCACAGCTATAGTTCGAAATTCCCTTCATAATTCCACTATCAAAAAGCTGTATATCTAATTGAGAAAAAGAAACTGAACGGGTTTCCTTGAAATGTGATTGTCTCATAGCCCCAAGACGCGGTAGAATAGTTCCAGCCTTGTGGGGTTGGCTCTGGGTGCTATGGAAGAGGTCGCGGGGTGAGTCCCAACGTTGTGTACTTTTTTGATTTATGGACCGACTCCCAATGTGGTCGTCTAGTGGTTAATTTCGATTCTCCAGGTCCTGTTGTTTAGCCAGATAGGGTTAAAGGATACTTGTGAAATAATAAAAAAGCTTCAGCACAGTTATACAGTGACCACTAGATATTTATTTAATTAAGTGTGAGAAATGACTGATATGCCATTAACCAGATTTTATTTGAAGTACTGCCTAACAGCTCTCAATAGGAGCTGAAGTTCTTATCCCAAGTTAAAACTCATAAGTTAACTTGAACAATTCAACTCCATTAAATTTCTTAGCCCTAATTATTTACCAGCACTTACCAAGAGCTCAAAGCTCTCTACAAAGAGCCAAAGCTCTTCAAGTTAACCAAAGAGAGTACTGAATAGATTAAATAAATATAATAGCCCAAAATTTGTTAGCTCTACCGAACTATGTGATTTTAGACCATTTGTAAAAACTAAAACCCACCTCATAAATTTTTATTTTAAAAGCTGTTAGCTTCGCCTAGCTGTGAGAGTCATTCCTACCGGACTATTAGAAAGTCAGTTCCGTTGAACTGTGATGAGAACAAATTCTGATTTTACAGCGACAATGGGCTTCTTAAATACAAATCAGAGGCAGTAAAGCACCAATGAGAGATAGAGTCTCTCATTTATGGTTCTGCTGCCCAGACTACTATTACCTCAGCCAACTGCTTTAACACATTGCATTTAGTAAATAATGCGGAAACCAAAGATAATTTACATAGAAAAATTTACTAGCTTGAACTCCAGCACATAGACAGTTAAAGAGAATCAGTAGTCCACCTAACACACCTATCTCTGATAATGAAACTGGAGTGATGATGGTTGTTTGACAATTTAAGCTAGTTAGTCTGTGTGAAACACACAGACTATTGTTTTTGCACAGTTTCTTTTTCTTCTTTTTTTTTTCTTCTTTTTTTCTTTTTTTTTTTTTTTTTCTTCTTCTTCTTCTTCTTCTTCTTCTTCTTCTTCTTCTTCTTCTTCTTCTTCTTCTTCTTCTTCTCCTGTCTTCTGTCTTCTCATCACTTTTTTGTCTGCAAGATAACTCGAAAACGAATTGCCCTATCTCGTTGATTTTCAGCATGCTGATAGACAGCCACAAGTTCTCGGCCACCTGTATTTTTCAGATTCCTAGGGTATCAGGGGTGTCTGTAGGGGTGTTTTGAAAGTGGGTCCAGCCCATATCTCAGGAGTGGTACGACATATGGACTTGGGACCAACACCAAATGAGTCGACACTCGATGGAGATTCAAAATATGGGTCAAGGTCATGGGGGTCAGCTTGGGGTCATTGAGTACATTTTACATAATTGCTGGAAATCACATTTTTTTACCCCCTAATGCATTCCTGATGTACACACATGCATTTTGACGTAAAAACATTGGGCGTGGCCAAACTTTTTGAAAGTGGGTCACGCTCATATCTCAAGCGTGGTATGATGTATGGACCTGGGACCAACACCAAATGAGTCGACACTCGATGGGGATTCAAAATATGGGTCAAGGTCATGGAGGTCACCTAGGGGTCATTAAGTGCATTTTTCATAATTGCTGGAAATCACATTTTTTGACCCCTTAAAGCATTCCTGATGTACACACATGCATTTTGCCGTAAAAAAGTGGGCGTGGCCAAAATTTTTGAAAGTGGGTCACACTCATATCTCAAGCATGGTATGACGTATGGACCTGGGACCAACACCAAATGAGTCGACACTCGATGGAGATTCAAAATATGGGTCAAGGTCATGGGGTCACCTTGGGGTCATTGAGTGCATTTTTCATAATTGCTGGAAATCACATCTTTTGACCCCCTTAAAGCATTCCTGATGTACACACATGCATTTTGACGTAAAAAAGTGGGCATGGTCAAAATTTTTGAAAGTGGGACACGCCCGTATCTCAGGCGTGGTATGGCGTATGGACCTGGGACCAACACCAAATGAGTCGACGCTTGATGGAGATTCAAAATATGGGTCAACGTCACAGAGGTCACCTAGGGGTCATTGAGTGCATTTTTCAGAATTGCTGGAAATCACATTTTTTTTGATCCCCAAAGTATTCCTGACATACACACATGCATTTTGACGTAAAAAAGTGAGCGTGGCCAAAATTTTGAAAGTGGGTCACGCCCTATCTCAGGTGTGGTATGGCATATGGACTTGGGATCAACACCAAATGAGGCGACACTTGCTGGAGATTCAAAATATGGATCAAGGTCACAGAGGTCACTTAGGGGTCATTGAGTGCATTTTTCAGAATTGCTGGAAATCACATTTTTTTTACCCCTAAAGTATTCCTGACATACACACATGCATTTTGACGTAAAAAAGTGGGCATAGCCAAATTTTTTGAAAGTGGGTCATGCCCATATCTCAAGCGTGGTATGACCTACGAACCTGGGACTAACACCAAATGAGTCGACACTCAATGGAGGTTCAAAATATGGGTCAAGGTCACAGAGGTCAACTAGGGGTCATTGAGTGCATTTTTCAGAATTGCTGGAAATCACATTTTGTGACCGCCTAAACTATTTCTGACGTACAAACATGCATTTTAACTTGAAAAAAAGTGGGCGTGGCCAAAATTTTTGAAACTGGGACACGCCCATATCTGAGGCATGGTATGACGTATGGACCTGTGACCAACACCAAATGAGTCAACATTTGATGGAGATTCAAAATATGGGTCAAGGTCACAGAGGTCACCTAGTGGTCATTGAGTGCATTTTTTCAGAATTGCTGTAAATCACATTTTTTGACCCCTAAAGTATTCCTGACGTACACACATGCATTTTGACTGAAAAAAGTTGGTGTGGCCAAAAAAATTTTCAAAGTGGGTCACGCCCATACCTCAAGCATGGTATGATGTATGGACCTGGGACCAACACCAAATGAGTCGACACTTGATGGAGATTCAAAATATGGGTCAAGGTCCCAGAGGTCACCTAGGGGTCATTGAGTGCATTTTTCAGAATTGCTGGAAATCACATTTTTTGATCCCCTAAAGTATTCCTGACGTACACACATGCATTTTTACATAATCAAAGAGGGCGTGGCCAAAATTTTTGAAAGTGGGTCACGCCCATATCTCAGGCGTGGTATGACCTACAGATCTGGGACCAACACCAAATGAGTCGATACTCGATGGAGGTTCAAAATATGGGTCAAGGTCACGGAGGTCAATTAGGGGTCATTGAGTGCATTTTTCAGAATTGCTGGAAATCACATTTTTTGATCCCCTAAAGTATTCCTGATGTACACCAACATGCATTTTGACATAGAAAAGTGGTCGTGGCCAAAATTTTTGAAAGTGGTTTATGCCCATATCTCAGGCATGGCATGACGTATGGACCTGGGACCAACACCAAATGAGTTAACACTTGATGGAGACTCAAAATATGGGTCAAGGTCACGGAGGACACCTAGGGGTCATTGAGTGCATTTTTTCAGAATTGCTAGAAATCACATTTTTTGACCACCCAAAGCATTCCTGAGGTCCATACACACATTTTTACGTTAAAAAAGTGGGCGTGGCTAAAAAAATTGAAAGTGGGTCACGCTCATATCTCAAGCATGGTATGATGAATGGACCTGAGACTAACACTAAATGAGTCGACATTTGATGGAGATTCCAAATATGGGTCAGGGTCAAGGAGGTTACCTAGGGGTCATTAAGTGCATTTTTCATAATTGCTGGAAATCACATTTTTTGACCCCCCAAAGCATTCCTGGGGTCCATACATGCATTTTTATGTTAAAAAAGTGGGCATAGCCAACAATTTTGAAAGTGGGTCATGCTCATATCTCAATCGTGGTATGATGAATGGACCTGGAACTAACACCAAATGAGTCGACACTTGATGGAAATTCAAAATATGGGTCAAGGTCACGGAGGTCCACCTGAAAGAGGTCACAAAAGTCATCAAGTGTGTATTATTCAGAAATGCTGGGAAATGAATTTTATTACACTTTAATGCATTTCTAAAGTTTAGGAACGTATTTCATCACTCAAATTAGAGGGCGGAGCCAAAAATGGCCATTTTTGATTCGAGTATCGAACCCTTTGAATGCTGGTCACATATATGCCTTTTCTGGTTTCTTATAAATAATTGTTCTGATTCCAGTATGAATATCTGTAAATACTGTTAACGAAAACTCATTTCTGATTTGTTTAAAAATATTTTACTCCTGAAAATAAGCCTCCATAAATTCTCTTTCTGTATAGTTTATTCCTGATACTTTAACCCTTTTAACACAGACTTGAATTTACTGGGTCAGTAAATTCTGTTTCTCTAGTTTTAATAAACAATTTATGAGGTGAACTTAGTACTTTGTATAGTAACATCAGAAGTGACCGAGTGTGATGAAATATCTTATAACTACAGACAAACTACAAATTATGCTTACCAGTTAAATTCTATCTGCCAAGAGCTTCTGACAAAACAGCTCACCCAACCTCATAGAGCTTACTTTGTCACAGTAATGACAGGCAATGATAATGCGATGACCAGGAAGTCTAATCCAACAAGGGCAATAACTCCTGAAAAAAATACTTGGACACACTTGCTGCGCAATCCCAGTCATGATATTATGACCAAAACGCTAGATATTAAATTTGGTGAAAAATCTTGAACGATTTTCATTGAAATGTGATGACAAGAACTGGGGAAGGACGGAAAGGATGGACTGAAGTACGGAAGGGGGACGGACGGACGGACAGAAGGGCAGAGGGATGAAAGGTCCACGGAACCCCTTTCCTATACCCCCATACCACGTGGCAGGAGATAATAATAATACAATGGCGATTTTGTGAATAATATTGGAAGGTTTTGATCACCACGAGAGATAACTCCCCCACACCCCTCCCCCCCAAATCAGATTTCCAACAGAAATTAGAGATTTAATTCGTCACTACCCTGTACAAATGTGGCATTCGGCGCTGCTATGCTTCTCTAATTTTTGTCAGAATTTTATATTCCTGCTTCAAGAGAGAGAGAAGCAGTGTGTAATTTATAAGTTCTGTTTTACTGGTATAATAGGACCCAGTCACCAATCCCTGGAGTATGAGGTCCTCTAAAATGGTCAACATTTGTATAAACGATTGACTGGACTTGACTTTATATTAAGGTCACTTAATGTTGCGGTCACGATTAGCCATTGTTCACGATTGGCCATTGTGCAGAAATATGTGACCTTAAAAATAAATAAATAAATAAATAAATAAATAAATAAATAAATAAATAAATAAATAAATTGTTATTATTTATAAGCTGGAAGAGGCGCGCCGCTTCTAATTTCCTAAGATGTGATCGAAGATTCCTTTGTTAGATTTGTGTCCACTTGACGGTCTTTAAAGCCGAGCAAAATGCACATTTCTGGGTCAACTTTTAACAAATTTCCTAATCGGGCCGAAACACTGTTTTGTCCCGATGGGGAAGTTTGTTAGAGCGAGTCCCTAATATAGCTATGTGTATTGTATTCCTACCATACCGTAAACTGACATTGGGCCACAACTGATATCTAGCAGTGTATGCATGGGTACTCCTGTATGACCGCTTCCCTCCAAGTACCAAATGCTTTCTACGTACCAATGATCAATTAGATTCATCATGTGCATTGGAACCGGGAGAAGTTACTTCCACTTAAAATGTTTATTTTTTCAGGCTTTCTACAGATAGATTTATAGAAAGAAAAAAAAAACACGAAAACCATACAGAGCTATATACAACAGGTATGCCCATAACATATTATCGTTGTTGTGAATAGTTTAACCACAGACCATTAACAGTCATTTGTAAAATAAATAAATAAATACTCTAAGAATAAAATAAAATAAAATTGACAGCATCATCCGTAAATGTTACATTACACAGCAAGAGTCTGCTATGTTCAAAGACCTGGAGGGTACAATTACAGATAATACTTCATAATCAAGACGATTCATTCTTAAGAAGAAAAACGAGTTTTTCGGAGCTATTTATACAAAGAAAACCTCGGTAGAAGGAAAACGTTCTTCAGGAGGAAACCCCGGGCTCCACCTATCGGGTTGACTCTCTCAACTATGTAAAGGTACAAAATGTTTTTCTTTTTTCTTTTTCATTGGCAGCAGAAACCACCGAGCAACGGCCAGCAACTGTCAGCTCCCCAACATACTAACTCCACACAAGCAGGGTTAGCATTGGTTGAAGACAAGTGCACTATCGACGTGCAGTACGCCTTAGTACACAGCGCCACCGTGCCCCCACGTGGGCAATGGGGGCCAGACAAGCTACATCAAGCAGATATATTCCTACCGAGGCGCATGCACCACCCAAGAAAAGATCTAGAATCGCAGCGATAATTAGTCTGTGTGAAACACACAGACTATTGTTTTTGCACGGTTTCTTTTTCTTTCTTTTTTTTCTTTTTTTCTTCTTCTTCTTCTTCTTCTTCTTCTTCTTCTTCTTCTTCTTCTTCTTCTTCTTCTTCTTCTTCTCTTCTTCTTCTTCTTCTTCTTCTTCTTCTTCTTCTCCTGTCTTCTGTCTTCTCATCTCTTTTTTGTCCGCAAGATAACTCGAAAACCAATTGCCCAATCTCGTTAAATTTTGGCATGCTGATAGACAGCACAACTTCTCGGCCACCTATGTTTTTCAGATTCCTGGGGTATCAGGGGTGTCTGTAGGGGTGTTTTTAAAGTGGGTCACGCCCATATCTCAGGCGTGGTATGACGTATGGACCTGGGACCAACACCAAATGAGTCGACACTCGATGGAGATTCAAAATATGGGTCAAGGTCACGGAGGTCACCTAGGGGTCATTGAGTGCATTTTTCATAATTGCTAGAAATCACATTTTTTTACCCCCTAAAGCATTCTTGACATACACACATGCATTTTGACGTAAAAAAAAAGTGGGCGTGGCCAAAATTTTTGAAAGTGGGTCATGCTCATATCTCAAGCATGGTATGACATATGGACCTAGGACCAACACCAAATGAGTCGACACTCGATGGAGATTCAAAATATGGGTCAAGGTCATGGAGTCACCTAGGGGTCATTGAGTGCATTTTTCATAATTGCTAGAAATCACATTTTTTGACCCCCTAAAGCATTCCTAACACACACAAATGCATTTTGACGTAAAAAAAGTGGGCGTGGCCAAAATTTTTGAAAGTGGGTCATGCTCATATCTCAAGCATGATGTGACGTATGGACCTGGGACCAACACCAAATGAGTCGACACTTGATGGAGATTCAAAATATGGGTCAAGGTCATGGAGGTCACCTAGGGGTCATTAAGTGCATTTTTCATAATTGCTGGAAATCACATTTTTTGCACCCCCTAAAGCATTACTGACATACACACATGCATTTTGACGTAAAAAAAGTGGGCGTGGCCAAAATTTTTGAAAGTGGGTCATGCTCATATCTCAAGCATGGTATGACATATGGACCTGGGACCAACACCAAATGAGTCGACACTCGATGGAGATTCAAAACATGGGTCAAGGTCACGGAGGTCACCTAGGGGTCATTAAGTGCATTTTTCATAATTGCTGGAAATCACATTTTTTGACCCCCTAAAGCATTCCTGACATACACACATGCATTTTGACATAAAAAAGTGGGCGTGACCAAAATTTTTGAAAGTGGGTCATGCTCATATCTCAAGCATGGTATGACGTATGGACCTGGGACCAACACCAAATGAGTCGACACTCGATGGAGATTCAAAATATGGGTCAAGGTCACGGAGGTCACCTAGGGGTCATTAAGTGCATTTTTCATAATTGCTGGAAATCACATTTTTTGACCCCCTAAAGCATTCCTGACATACACACATGCATTTTGACATAAAAAAAGTGGGCGTGACCAAAATTTTTGAAAGTGGGTCATGCTCATATCTCAAGCATGGTATGACGTATGGACCTGGGACCAACACCAAATGAGTCGACACTCGATGGAGATTCAAAATATGGGTCAAGGTCACGGAGGTCACCTAGGGGTCATTAAGTGCATTTTTCATAATTGCTGGAAATCACATTTTTTGATCCCCTAAAGCATTCCTGACATACACACATGCATTTTGACGTAAAAATAGTGGGCGTAACCAAAATTTTTGAAAGTGGGTCATGCTCATATCTCAAGCATGGTATGACGTATGGACCTGGGACCAACACCAAATGAGTCGACACTCGATGGAGGTTCAAAAATATGGGTCAACATCACGGAGGTCACCTGGGGTCATTGAGTGCATTTTTCAGAATTGCTGGAAATCACATTTTTGACCCCTGAAGCATTAATGGCATACACACATGTATTTTGACGTAAAAAAAGTGGGCGTGGCCAAAATTTTTTAATGTGGGTCACGCTCATATCTCAAGAATGGTATGACACACAGACATGGGGACCAACACCAAATGAGTCAACACTCCATAGAGGTTCACAATATGAGCAAGGTCACTGAGGTCGCCCAGGGATAACTGAATGCATTTTTAGTATTGCTGGGAATCACATTATTGGACACCTAATGCATTCTCTTGACAAACCTTTTGAATGCTGTGCACATATATGCCTTTTCCGGTTTCTTAGAAGAATTGTTCTGATTTCATTATGAATATCTGTAAATACTGTTTACGAAAATCCATTCCAGATTTGTTTAAAAATATGTTACTCCCGAAAATAACCCTTCATAAATTATTTTTCTATATAGTTTTTTCCCAGTAGATATTTTAACTCTTTTCTTACAAGCTTGATTTTACTGGATGCAGTAAATTCTATTTCTCTAGTATTAACATTATTTTCTATTTCAATGATTTTTGTCTGATGGATTCTTTACTATTCTACTGAAATTTGGCACATATGTAGAGTTTCATTAGAAGTTTCTCACCTGGATCATGGCATTTCTGAAGTTTTTCTTTTTCTGCCAAAACCGTGCAAAATGTTGTCACAATGTTACGTTTTGCCACGATTCTCAAACAAGACCCAGGACGATTTGGCTGGAGCTTTCATTATATTTGTAGCATGACTTACTACACCTGACTACATAAGCTGTATTACCCACGTTGCTCCCTTTTGACCTCAAAATTCCGAGCAAAGTGCAATTTTGGAAAAACTGGTCAATGTTCACATGCAATTTCTCAGCTCTGCGGCCACATTTTCTCAAAGCGTTTCCTATGAGAAGTTTGAGCATTCATCCAAGAATAAATTGGCTGTTATATATTCTATTCAAAGTTTTAACCTTAAACTCGTTTTCGAGCCTTGAATTCGAGTACCCTTAACTCGTTCATAAAAATGGCTCATTCTTAGTTCATTTTTCTGCCATTTACGAATGGTATATCGAAAAGCGATGCACATGTTCGTATTCACAATTACCTATCGAGCATATTTTCCGTTGTACGTTTGGTTGTAAAGTTTAAGCATATGCCCATTTTGTTTGCATAAAGATAGACGCTGTCCAAAAAACTCGCGCTTTTTTCAGAATTTGGTACGATTAAGTGACAATTTACTCCATTCCTAATTGATTGAGTGCTGAATGTTTTCAATAGCTGCATGCAGCAGTCATAGTATGAAAACTTTTGTTTTATATGTGAGTATTAAAAGTTTAACCCTTAGCAGATTTGAGACTCCCATATGGGTACTGTCTGAATAATTGTGATTTTCGTAATATCTGAAAATTCTGTTGACATTCAGATTTACAGTTCAAGTCCAAGAAGATTTTCCTTGATAAGGTAGCTGTAAAGTTTAACCCAATCCCTGTTTCGGATGCATAAAGATAGGTGCCGTCGAAAATAACTCCATTTTTCAGAATTTGGTAAGTTTAAGTCGCAATTTACTCCATCCCTAATTGATTGAGTGCTGAATGTTGTCTATGGGTGCATGCGGCTAGCAAAGTATGACAACTTTTGTTTTACATGTTATTATTAAAAGTTTAATCCTTGGCAGATTTGAGAGTTCCCAAGTGGGTACTGTTGAAATAATTGTTATTTTCGTAAAATCAGTACCTGAATATTGGTAAGCATGCAGTGATCTTTCGGTCCTATATAAAGGTGCAAATAGTTAAAGTTGAACAGTTCATCAGACAGAAATAATGCCAAACTCTGCCGTTGACAGGTAAATAATGAATGGAAATTTCATTGCATTGAAAATAAAGTGGCAACGAACCGTCCCCATGGTTTCCACGCGAGGCGTGGTATTTTCCACGCGGTCAGAACACTCGATTTTATACCCAAATGTCGGCCAGTCTACGTAGAACGAGTTCTGAAAATTGCAAGTCGCTGCCTTCAGCGGTCTGGACACAGTGAGCGTATGTCTGAAGTGCTATGTTAATGTCTTTTGTGCAAATTCTCATTAATCGTTTCCCGCCAAAAACCAACTCACCGCCGTTTTCTTTTCACTTTTAACTTCCGACGATTCTGAAAGGTTTCAATGTTGCGATGGGATCCCTGGGTGCTGTTCTTAAAGAAACTACTTTGATTTACAGCCATCCCTCCGTCAGCCACGCTCTATTGTAACTTTTAAGTGGACCTACCCCAGAGAGGGGGGGGGGGGGGGGGGCGCACCACTAGAGACTGTGCCCATTCCCGCCCTCTTCTTTCGCTCCGACTTGAAAAAGACCAAATTCAGAAAATTACCTCCTCTCTTCAAAAACACTATATGTCAGCGAATTCTCCGCGGATTTCCACGAAATTTTCACTCAGCATTCACGAATAGATGCTCCATCGGATGCCTGGAAAGGTGACACGAATTGCGCATTTCCTCAAGTCCAATTCGAAAAGAGCGTATGCGCATGCGCGTGAGGCTCCTACGGGCTATGCGCTCGGTTGTTGGATTTTTCAGGCACAGGTCGAGTTGGGGAGAGCTTCTAGAACGAACGTTGAAAATTTCGAGTCGCTACTCCAAAAACTCTCTCCACAATCTACTGTACATGTAACGGAGTGTATACTTTTTATGACATGCCGGCAGTACCAACCACCCTTCTAATTTTATATCTTGTTATTATTAATAAACGTTTAACCCTTGGCAGATTTGAGACTTCCCTTATGGGTACACCCACGGTGTTTTCACCCGGTCACAGGACTCAAGAAAGATACTAAACTGTCGAGCGGGGATAGAACACATTCTCAGAATTTCAAGTGGCTGCCTTGGACGGTCTGGTTACAATTGTCGTATGTCCTTGTTATGCCCACAACGAATAGTCAGGGGCCATATTGTTTTACCTCTGTCTTTCCCTCTATCTTTCTGCATATAGGGTATATTGTTTGTCCAACTAACCTCTCTTATTATACAAAGTCAAGCTGAGCTAATTTCATCCCCTTCTGTCCGTCGTCCGCCGTGCGTCAACACCATTTTTTGGTCTTCTCCTCCAAAGCCACTGGGCCAATTCAAGGGAAAGTTTGTGTGAGTGATGATTCCAAAGGGGCATGGCATTTTTGTTCAACTCAACATGCCCAGACCCATAGGAAGGGAGTGGGAAAAATGCTCCAAAAATTTTTTAAAATCTTCTTCTCAAGAACCAGTGTGTACAATGACTTGACATTTGCTATGGAACTTCCTTTTGGGAAGTAGAATCAACTTTTTTCAAACGAAGTTCGTGAAACAATATTTGTCTTTGTAATGGGAGGGATAAGATTTTTGACCCCGCCTAAAATTTCTATTTTCTTAACCGATGGTCCGGTATGAACCAAATTTGGTATGTGGTATTATTGGGTCATAAGTACTTGACCCATGCAGAAAAAAAAATTCCCGCATCCCCATGGGAACCCTGGGAGCTAAAATTAGAAATATTTTCAAATGTCCATATTTCCCAAACCACACGGAACAGAGAGCTGTTAGTTGGTATGAAGTATCCTTAGAACCAGTAGAATTGAATGGTTAAAAATTGCCATCGGTTATGTTAGGGTGTTCTGTAATGGGCATCGAAAAAAGTGCTGAGTCAGCATATTTGCAAAAATTTAAAAAAAACTTTTTCTCCAGAACCAATCATCAGAATCTTTTGATATTTGGTATACCGCATTCATAGGGGGGTCAGATGCAAGTTTGTTGAAATAAAAAAAGCTCATTGGTTCATATTTGGGCTCACTATAGGAGCCCGAATTTTTAACATAGGGTTATATGGGGAATATTCTTTAAAAATCTTCTTCTTCAGAACCAACAGTCAGAATCTCTTTCTCTTAATGTTTGGTATGTATCATGCATCATTGTTACGAGGGTCAGATTCAAGATTGTTCAAACCAAGTCCCTAGGTTGATATTTGGGCTTCCTACAGAAGCCCAAATTTTAACTTTGTTCAATATGGGGGGGGGGGGGGGGGGGGGGACGGTAATTTTAAAAAAAATCTTCTTCTTAAGAGTCACAAGTCAGAATGCTTTCATATTTGGTATGCAACATAGGGGTCAGATTCAAGTTTGTTCAAATCAGATCCATAGGTATATATTTGGGCTCGCTATGGTAGCCCAATTTTTTTACTTAGTGCAATATGAGAAAATTTCTTTAAAAATCTTCCTCTTCAGATCCACCAGTCGGAATGCTTTCATATTTAGTATACAACATCTCGGGGGTGGGGGGGGGGGGGGCAGTTTCCAGTTTGTTCAATCCGAGTGCCTGGGTTAATATTTGGGCTCCATATGGGAACCTGAAATATTTAACTTAGTACAATATAAGGGGATTTCTTCAAAAATCTTCTTCAGATCCACTAGTCAGAATGCTTTCATATTTGGTATACAACATCTCTAGGGGAAGGGGCGGGGGGGGGGGGGCGATTCAAGTTTGTTCAAATCGGATCCATAGGTTAATATTTGGGCTCGCTATTGTAGCCCAAATTTGAACTTGATGCAATATGAAGAAATTTCTTTAAAATTTCTCTTCTTCAGATCCAACAGTAAGAATGCTTTCGTATTTGGTACACAACATCTCTAGGGATGTCAGATTCAACTGTGTTCAAATCGAGAGCTTGGGTTGATATTTGGGCTCCCTACGGAGCCGGAATTGGCCGTTTTGCTGAAGAACCCTCTAGAGGTGTGTAACTAAGATTAATCCACAAAGGTTGTATCAAGGGGCTTCATTGGGGAGCGCAACATTTTACTTTATGATCAACTGAAGAAAAGGCATGATGCCCGTATTATTTTTGTCACTCCTGAGGACTCAAGAATTAAGAGTGTAGCCTATGGAGATGGCTTGTTTAATGTGCTCATTCTTGGACAATGTTTAAATTGTGTTCTGTTCAAGATGAGCGCTTCAGGCCGCGTGATGCCTCTTGTAATTTTCAATGTATTACATTTTTATTTCACAGGATGTTTCTACATTTTCCAGATGTGTGCGTATTGTCAGAATTTTGACTTGCTTCAATATTTTACAAAACTACTGGTTGTTAAACTTAGTCCATTTTTAACTCAACTTTGGCGAAGCCAAATTCGAGGTATTGTCATGGCCCGTCGTCTGTCTGTCCGTCTGTCGTGCTGTACACATGGCTCGGGCTAGAGGCCGTATTTATGAAACAAAACTTCTTGGGTACCTTTGTTGTCACTGTGAAACGAGAACAAGTGTTTTGGGGCCCGGTCCGAAATTCAAGATGGCCACTGACAGCCATTCTGTACAAAATTAGGTGCAATCAGATTTTGAAAGCTCTGATTTGAATAATTTTTTGTATGAATGTTTATTACCATGGGATACATTACATATAACACTTTTTTTTCTCGTGTGTAAATTATGCAAATTAGACTAACTTTTGATTTAATTAGTGTTATTTTCAGCACTGTAGGTGCAAATACCAATACGGCTCGGGCAAGAGGCCCTATTTATGAACCGATCGTTACGAAACTTCTTGGGTACCTTTGTTATCACCGTGGGACGAGAACGAGTGTTTTGGGTCCGTTCTGAAATTCAAGATGGCCGCTGGCAGCCATTTTGTACAAAATTAGGTGCAATCAGATTTTTGCGCCGAACTTCCATATGAAAGCGCTGATTTGAATAATTTTTTGTGTGAATGTTTAGTACCGTGGGATACATCACATACATCACATATAATACGGTTCTTTTTCCTCGTACATAAATTATACCAATTAGACTAACTTTGATCTATTTAATGTTACTTTCAGCACTGTAACTGAAAATGCCAATACGGCTCGGGCTAGAGGCTGTATTTACGAAACTTCTTGGGTACCTTTGTTATCACCGTGGGATGAGAACGAGTGGTTTAGGGTGCAGTCCGAAATTCAAGATGGCCACCAGCAGCCATTTTGTACTTTAGTTAGTGCATCAGTTTTTTGTACAGAACTTATGTATGAAAGTTCTGATTTGAATAAATTTTTGTATGAATTTTTAGTACCATGGGATACATCACAAAAAGTACGTGTTTGTTTTTCTCGAGCAGAAATTATGCAAATTAGATGAACTTTTGATTTATTCAGTGCTACTAATACACAGTAAGTGCACGTGTCAATACGACTCGGGCTGGAGGCTGAATTTATGAACCGATCTTCACAAAACTTCTTGGGTACCTTTGTTATCACCTTGGGACAATAACAAGTGTTTCTGGGTGCGGTCCAAAATTCAAGATGGTTGCCATTTTGTACCGAAATTATGTCCAATCAGGGGTTTTTTTGTACACAACTTCTATACGGCACAGGCTGGAGGCTGTATTTATGAACCGATCTTTACGAAACTTCTTGGGTACCTTTTGTTATCACCGTGGTATGAGAACGAGTGTTTTGGGGTGCGGTCCAAAATTCAATATAGCCGCCAGCAGCCGTTTTGTACCAAAGTCAGTGCAATCAGTTTTTTGTACAGAACTTCTGTATGAAAGTATGAAAGTTCTGATTTGAATAAATTTTTGTAGGAATGTTTAGTAACATGGAATACATCACATATAATACGTTTTTTTTTCTCGTGCAGAAATTATGCAAATTAGATGAACTTTGATTTGTTCAGTGTTACTTATACACAGTAAGCGCATATGTTAATACGGCTCGGGCTAGAGTCTGTATTTATGAACCGATCTTCACAAAACTTCTTGGGGTACCTTTGTTATTCCTTGTGACTGGAATGACTGTATTTGGGTGCCTTTGTTATCACTGTGCTATGAGAACAAATATTTTTGGGTTCAGTCAGACCCACTTTGGGACTCAAAGATTTCTTTTTATGCCCCCCCCCCCCACCCCCGACTAAAGTCGAGTGGCATATAGTGATTGAAGTGTGCTTGTGTCCGTCCGTGTGTGTGTCCATGTGTGTGTGTGTGCCCGAGCCAATAACCCGAAGACTGTTTGGGCCACAGTCATCAAACTTCACACAATTATAAAGGACCATTGGAGGATGTGCCACACACCATGGCCGGGGTTTCTTTAGTTATAAAGTAGTTTTTGCTCCTACTTCAGGCTTGGTGTGACCTATAGAAATACTACCTACACCAAATGAGTTGAAACTTGCTGGAGGTTTAAAATGTGGTCCACCTCTATGCGGTCAAGATAGGCCATTAAATCCATATTTTTTGCGACCTATTAGGAAAGTCACTTTATACCAATTAATGCAATTCTGAAGATTATACGTGTATCTCATCATTCAAATGGCAGCGGCAATAATGTCAATTTCTTATTCCTTGATCGAACCCTATAAATGGTGTGCACAGACTTTTCGGGTTTCTTAGAAAAATTGTTCTGATTCCTGTATGAATATTTTCTCCATGAAAGAATTTCACAAAAAGCAGTTAGGGAGTAAGCTGTGGCTGTCACATACAATAACATGATCTGTTTATTTAATCTAATTGTACAGAATTAATTCCCAAACCAAGTTAATATAAAAACAAACAACTTGATCATGAAGAATTCCAGTGTACATGTAATTGTAAAACTACACTGAAGATTTATTATTGAAACCTATCACAATACTGTCAGGATTCTGGTAAAAGATGCAATACTGACATAGTTGACTGTACAGTTAACTATATTAGTGCTATGACTGTTTAAAATTAATTTATTAGAGAAGTTCTAGTTTTATGTATGCCTTGTTTAGGTCACTAGATGCCCTTTTAAGAGTAGGCCTTCAAATGAGCTCTTGGGGTTTTTAATGTTTTTATGACAATATCTCCGATATAGAGTCTATGCACCCTTTGTCAGCGCGACAACTCAAATACGGATGGCCCTATCTCTATGCATTTTGGCATGCTGGTTAACAATACCCAGTTTGCACTCATCTATGTTTTTTGCACCCGTTCGATCTGAATGACAGATCTGAAGTTGGTGGAGCCATTATTTCAAAGTGGGTTGCGCTCATTCTTCAGTGTAGATGTAGACGTGGAACTACACCGACTAAGTTAAAAATTGCTGGAGATTCAATATATGGTCCACCTGAATGGGGTCATCAAGTGTATATTATTAAGAATGACTGAGAAATGCATTTACACCTTAATGTATTTCTAAAGTTTATGAATGTATTTCATCACTCAAATTAGAGGGCAGAGCCAAAATTTTTCATTTCTGATTCGTGCATCGAACCCTTTGAATGCTGGTCACATATATGCCTTTTTGGTTTCTTATAAAAATTGTTCTGATTCCTGTATGAATATCTGTAAATACTGTTAAGGAAAACCCATTTCTGATTTGTTAAAAAATATTTTACTCCAGAAAATAAGCCTCCATAAATTCTCTTTCTGTAGAGTTTATTCCTGATACTTTAACCCTTTTCACACAGACTTGAATTTACTGGATGCAGTAAATTCTGTTTCTCTAGTTTTTATACGTGTTCAATTTCAATTTTGATGAATTATTCAATGTTATTGGATTCATTTCAAAGACTATTTTCTCCATTTCTGTATTTCATTATGTTCTAATTCTATCAAATGTCACATTACAAAGCGTTAAGTTAATTTCAAAAGAACCTTATTTATGACAAGTCTGAACAACTCACGGTAGATTTTCGCCAAGCGTCCCTTAATCAGCCATTGTTTAATCTAAACTAATTGTTCGTAGTATTGTCGGGGTAGCGATCATCGCGGCTTTTGTTAATTTAGTGTGTAATTTATATATATGTATAAACGCAGTTCTTGTATTATTAGTCTGTGTGAAAAACACAGTCTATTGTTTTTGCACGGTTTCTTTTTTTTTCTTCTTCTTCTCCTGTCTTCTCATCACTTTTTTGTCCGCAAGATAACTCGAAAACAAATTGCCCTATCTCGTTAATTTTTGGCATGCTGATAGACAGCCACAAGTTCTCGGCCACCTATGTTTTCTCAGATTCCTGGGATATCAGGGGTGTCAGTAAAGTGTTAAAAGTGGGTCACGCCCATATCTCAGGCGTGGTATGACCTACAGACCTGGGACCAACACCAAATGAGTCGACACTCGATGGAGGTTCAAAATATGGGTGAAGGTCACGGAGGTCATCTAGGGGTCATTGAGTGCATTTTTCAGAATTGCTGGAAATCATATTTTTTGACCCTCTAAAGTATTCCTGACGTACACACATGCATTTTTACGTAAAAAAGTGGGCGTGGCCAAAATTTTTGAAAGTGGGTCACGCCCATATCTCAGGCATGGTATGACCTACAGCCCTGGTACCAACACCAAATGAGTCGATACTCGATGGAGGTTCAAAATATGGGTCGAGGTCATGGAGGACACCTAGGGGTCATTGAGTGCATTTTTTTCCTACGGACCTGGGACCTACACCACATGAGTCGACACTCGATGGAGGTTCAAAATATGGGTCAAGGTCCCGGAGGTCAATATTTACGTTAAAAAAGTGAGCGTGGCCAAAAATTTGAAAGTGGGTCAGGCTCATATCTCAAACATGGTATGATGAATGGACCTGGGACTAACAGCAGATGAGTCGACACTTGATGAAGATTCAAAATATGGGTCAGGGTCAAGTAGGTCACCTAGGGGGTCATTAAGTGCATATTTCATAATTTTCTCATTCACTAACTATAACAACAGCTCTATTGAAAAAGTATTCGACCTGCGCATATTGTAAAATTGTGGCCGTTTCCTTAATCTTTGATTTTAAAAATATTTTGCTGTGGAAATTCTAATTTTCTGTCACCGTTACATAGTTTTTTTCAAAAGATGCCGTAACCATCTTTCCATAACAAGGGGGTAATATCATAGCGATAATTTTCATACGAGCTCAGTTTCAATTTCGATGAATTATTCAATGTTATTAGATTCATTTCAAAGACTATTTCCTCCATTTCTGTATTTCATTATGTTCTAATTCTATCAATCAAATGTCACATTACAAAGACTTAAGTTAATTTCAAAAGAACCTTATTTATGACAAGTCTGAACAACTCACGGTAGATTTTCGCCAAGCATCCCTTAATCAGCCATTCTTTAATCTTAGCTAATTGTTCGTAGTATTTTGTCGGGGTAGCGATCATCGCGCCTTTTGTCAATCTACTGTGCAATTTATACGTATATAAACGCAGTTCTTGTATTATTGGTCTGTGTGAAACACACAGACTATTGTTTTTGCACGGTTTCTTTTTCTTTCTTTTTTTCTTCTTTCTTTTTCTTTTTCTTCTTCTTCTTCTTCTTCTTCTTCTTCTTCTTCTTCTTCTTCTTCTTCTTCTTCTTCTTCTTCTTCTTCTTCTTCTCCTGTCTTCTGTCTTCTCATCACTTTTTTGTCTGCAAGATAACTCGAAAAGGAATTGCCCTAACTCGTTGATTTTTGGCATGCTGATAGACAGCCACAAGTTCTCGGCCACCTATGTTTTTCAGATTCCTGGTATATCAGGGGTGTCTGTAGGGGTGTTTTGAAAGTAGGTCACGCCCATATCTCAGGCGTGGTATGACCTACAGACCTGGGACCAACACCAAATGAGTCTCGACACTCCAGGAGGTTCAAAATGTGGGTCAAGGTCACGGAGGTCATCTAGGGGTCATTGAGTGCATTTTTCAGAATTGCTGGAAATCACACTTTTTGACCCCGTAAAGTATTCCTGACGTACACACATGCATTTTGACGTAAAAAGTGGGCGTGGCCAAAATTTTTGAAAGTGGGTCACGCCCATATCCCAGGCGTGGTATGACGTATGGACCTGGGACCAACACGAAATGAGTCAACACTTGATGGAGATTCAAAATATGGGTCAAGATCATGGAGGTCACCTAGGGGTCATTGAGTGCATTTTTCAGAATTGCTGTAAATCACATTTTTTGATCCCTAAAGTATTCGACGTACACACATGCATTTTGACGTAAAAAAAAGTGGGCGTGGCCCAAATTTTTGAAAGTGGGTCACGCCCATATCTCAGGTGTGGTATGGCATATGGACCTGGGATCAACACCAAATGAGGCGACACTGGATGGAGATTCAAAATATGGGTCATGGTCACAGAGGTCACTTAGGGGTCATTGAGTGCATTTTTCATAATTGGTGGAAATCACATTTTTTGACCTCCCTAAAGCTTTCATTATATTTGTAGCACGTCTTACTACATCTGACTACATAAGCTGTATTACCCACGTTGCTCCCTTTGACCTCAAAATTCCAAGCAAAGTGCAATTTTGGAAAAACTGGTCAATTTTCACATGCAATTTCTCAGCTCTGCAGTCAAATTTTTTCAAAAAATTTCCTATGAGAAGTTAGGGCATTCTTCCAAGAATAATTTGGCTGTTATATATTCTATTCAAAGTTTTAACCTTCAACTCGTTTTCGGGCCTTGAATTCAAGTACCCTTAACTTGTTCATAAAAATGGCTCATTTTTAGTTCATTTTTCTTCCATTTACTAATGGTATATCGAAAAATGAGTCGACACTCGATGGAGGTTCAAAATGTGGGTCAAGGTCACGGAGGTCAACTAGGTGTCATTGATTTTCAGAATTGCTGGAAATCACATTTTTTGACCCCCTCAGCTATTTCTGACGTACACACATGCATTTTGATGTAAAAAAAGGTGGGCGTGGCCAAAATTTCTGAAAGTGGGTTACGCCCATTTCTCAGGCGTGCTATGACGTATGGACCTGGCACCAACACCACATGAGTCGACACTTGATGGAGATTCAAAATGTGGGTCAAGGTCACAAAGGTCACCTAGGGGTCATTGAGTGCATTTTTTCAGAATTGCTGCAAATCACATTTTTTTACCCCCTAAAGTATTCCTGACGTACACACATGCATTTTGACATAAAAAAGTGGGCGTGGCCAAAAAGGTTTGAAAGTGGGTCACGCCCATACCTCAGGCGTGGTATGACGTATGGACCTGGGACCAACACCAAATGAGTTGACACTTGATGGAGATTCAAAATATGGGTCAAGGTCACGGAGGTCACCTAGGGGTCATTGAGTGCATTTCTCAGAATTGCTTGAAATCACATTTTTTGACCCCCTAAAGTATTCCTGACGTACACATATGCATTTTGACGTAAAAAAGTGGGCGTGGTCAAAATTTTTGAAAGTGGGTCACGCCCATATCTCAGGCGTGGTATGACCTACAGACCTGGGACCAACACCAAATGAGTCGATACTCAATGGAGGTTGAAAATATGAGTCAGGGTCACGGAGGTCAACTAGGGGTCATTGAGTGCATTTTTCGGAATCACTGGAAATCACATTTTTTGATCTCCTAAAGTATTCCTGACGTACACACATGCATTTTGACGTAAAAAAAGTGGGCGTGGCCAAAATTTTAGAAAGTGGGTCACGCCCATATCTCAGGCATGATATGACATATGGACCTGGGACCAACACCAAATGAGTCGACACTTGATGAGTCAAGGTCACGGAGGACACCTAGAGGTCATTGAGTGCATTTTTTCAGAATTGCTGGAAATCACATTTTTTGATCCCCTAAAGTATTCCTGACGTACACACATGCATTTTGACGTAAAAAAATGTGGCCGTGGCCAAAATTTTTGAAAGTGGGTCACGCCCATATCTCAGGTGTGGTATGACGTATGGATCTGTGATCAACTCCAAATGAGTCAACACTTGATGGAGATTCAAAATATGGGTCAAGGTCACAGAGGTCACCTAGGGGTCATTGAGTGCATTTTTCAGAATTGCTGGAAATCACATTTTTTGACCCCCTAAAGTATTCCTGACGTACACACATGCATTTTGACGTAAAAAGAGTGGGCGTGGCCAAAAAATTTTGAAAGTGTTTCACGCCCATATCTCAAGCGTGGTATGACCTATGGACCTGGGACCAACATCAAATGAATCGACTCTCGATGGAGGTTCTAAATATTGGTCAAGGTCACGGAGGTCACAGTAGGGGCCATTGAGTGCATTTTTCATAATTCCTGGAAATCACATTTTTTGCCCCCCAAAGCATTCCTGAGATTCATACATGCATTTTTACTTTTGTTAAAAAGGTGGGCGTGGCCAAAAACATTTGAAAGCGGGTCACGCTCATATCTCAAGCATGGTATGATGAATGGACCTGGGACTAACGCCAAATGAGTCGACACTTGATGGAGATTCAAAATATGGTTCAGGGTCAAAAAAGTCACCTAGGGGTCATTAAGTGCATTTTTCATAATTGCTGGAAATCACATTTTTTAAACCCCCAAAGCATTCCTGAGGTCCATACATGCATTTTATGTTAAAAAAGTGGGCGTTGCCAACATTTTTGAAAGTGGGTCATGCTCATTTCTCAATCGTGGTATGATGAATTGACCTGGAACTAATACCAAATGAGTCGACACTTGATGGAAATTCAAAATATGGGTCAAGGTCATGGAGGTCACCTAGGGGTCCGCCTGAAAGAGGTCACCAAAGTCAAGTGCGTATTATTCAAAAAATACTGGGAAATGAATTTTATTATACCTTAGTGCATTTCTAAAGTTTATGAACGTATTTCATCACTCAAATTAGTGGGCAGAGCCAAAAATGTCCATTTCTGATTCGAGTATCGAACCCTTTGAATGCTGGTCACACATATGCCTTTTCTGGTTTCTTATAAATAATTAATTGTTCTGATTCCAGTATGAATATCTGTAAATACTGTTAACGAAAACCCATTTCTGATTTGTTTAAAAATATTTTACTCCTGAAAATAAGCCTCCATAAATTCTCTTTCTGTATAGTTTATTCCTGATACTTTAACCCTTTTCACACAGACTTGATTTTACGGGGTACAGTAAATTCTGTTTCTCTAGTTTGATAACTATTCTGTTAGGGAGACGCCTCAGAAGGTTCATTCTTAACGTTCCAGTCGGAGGCTCCCGATTGTTCCTGTACTCGACTTCGACTTCTATTTCAACGATTCAGCTCTTCCATCCCACTAGTTCATAATTTTCACGTTACGAAACTAGGCGATGTCAGGCATAAATTATGATTGATGTCAAACGACACTGTCTATTTTGTGGTTGCAATTGTGATGTGACAAAAGACTCTAAAACCCGGCAAGGTTTAACGTGGTCAATCGGGACCCTATTTCTGACCCTGGTTAATGCCGGATCGGCTATGGATATGGTACGGCTGTGTCCCGGTGTCTACGGTTTTCTCCGGTCACTTACGGTTGGTGACGGAAGAAATGACATTTTCAAACATTTTGAAAATCGCTCCACGGATGCGCGAGGTTTATCCCGGAACACCACGGTCGTGTCTACGGGCCAGGTTCGGAAGTACCAGGCACAGTCGCGCATTAAAACCATGGGCTTCCGGCGCCCTGAACCGTGAAAGTGAGAACCTAGTTTTATATTTTCCGTCAAGTAGTGAATCTCTGAACCAGTAGTCGTTCATCGCAAAAGGATGAAAAGATAAGTGTGTGTGTGTGTGTGTTTGGGGGGGGGGGGGGGTTAAAGGTTCTGGATGCTATGAGTGATTTGCATGCGGTAGACGGCCGTTATCACTCGGTCTGTAGAACTACATTTATGAGTCCAAGCAAAATTTGTAGCGTCCGTGACAATGCAGTTCATTAACACTCCCTCAACAGATTCATATCCTGAAACGGCAACAACATTTTAGTGCTTTCCTCGCTAGGGATGGCCACGATTTTAGCGGATATATCGAGAGTTGCATAGGCTCTACGTATTACACAGGGTCCAGATGATTGTGACGCCGAATGCGCAATGAAAGTTTTGAAGAAAAGTATATGCACCCAAATAAAGGATATGGATATAAATCGAAACACATATGATCTCGGGCTCGACTTTGACAAAATATCAATGTTTTCAAGCGGGACGTTGTTGGGGTTTCTAGGTAGCTTGTCACCGATTTTAGGCCACACCCTACCTGGGATGCTGATTAGCAACATTGTAACATCACGGTACGTGGAATACCAACAACAGTGCAAACTGCTGCTATGATGAGGGATTCTAAAGACCTCATAAAAAAGATGCATGACTTCGGAGTAACATGCTCCTATATGATGAATTGTTACGTTTCAAGAAATACGACAGCTCGCAATGTTGACTTCAGACTAATATCTAGTTCTGATGGTGGACTAATACAGGTAGTGGTAAATAATGTTGATGCTAACAATACATCTCAGAATTACTACCCAATCTTTGGCTGCTTTGTTAACTCAAGTAAATAGCACGGCTCTGTCGCAACACAGTCTGAAATGTCAGAGACTATTGACTATAAGTTGGATGCTGTTTGTTATCACGGACCGAAACGCCCGGATATGCCTATTTCTAACACAAAAAGATGCATCCTGTCCCTCCAAATTCTTTGTCATTCAGCACTCTCAACGCGAATGGCCACTAGGACCGATTTTTCATTCTTCAATGATGTTCTGCAAAAGGAAAGTTGTTCAGAATTTAACGGGTATAACACTCGTACATCTCGTGAGTCAGGAATGTTCCCTGTATGTCGTACTAGAGCCGAATATCTCCCATTGATCGACACGACACCGGCGGATCCTGGAACTATTGACACTGCCATGAAAAAGACCCAACAGCTGACGTTGAATGCAGGACAGAGCTTTACAGTGTTCACAGCTGATCAACAGCTTATAAAATCGTCGTGAATTTATTGTGGGCGTTCCCAGACGACTTTCCATCTTTTATTCTCCGTTTAGGAGGTATGCATCTGATTATGAGCTTCATCAGTGCAGTAGGAAAGCTGATGACCGAATCGGGTTCGGCTGATCTGCTGCAATCGGTGCTTGGAGCGGTGAGCAAATTTCTAGTTGGAAAAAACATTCCAATGAACATGAGAGCTATGCGTATATTGACAGAACTTCTCTGTAAATTATTCGAGAAAAACAACTTTGAAATGCTCGGAAGATCTGCCCTCTTTATTGGGAGATTTAAGTGATGAAAGTCGGACATCGAAAATGAGGGTGGATGCTTTTCTGAGGCCGGTTTTCCTCATGATGTATGTTCGTGCTGAACGGGATGGTGACTGATGAAGTATTGAAGTTAATAAAATGTTCTTGCTCAAACCAGATGCCATGCTGTACAGACAGGTGCAAATGTAAAGCTTCTAAAATGGCGTGCACATTTTGAAACGCCATACTAGAGTGTTGCAGTGAACAAACAAGGTTAGCAGATACATCAGCTATCAATAGCACTGACGAATAGAATCATCAAACACCCAAAACATCCCTTAAAATGTATACGGATGCAACCTCTGGTATGCGCCCGGAATGTTGTATTAGCCGCAGTCAAATATTGCAGTTCGCGAAATGAAGATGTCAACTTAAACGTGGATATTTCAAATTGCTCAAGGCTGCCGGACGTTCGGTAAACGTTTGCGTAATCAGGAGATGTTACTCTTGCACATTTTGAGGTTCAGTGCCTTGTCGGCCGGATTAGTTTATTGAGCTCGTACATCACAGGTACAACACAGTCACACGTCCACATGCACGCGTAGTTGCTCATGCCTACTTGGTTAATAACTTATGCGTAGACTTGTGACCATGATTGTTGCAGCTGAAGATGTTATGATGAAGAACTCCTCAAGGTTGAACTAGCTTTCAACGCTTTCACGACCAAGCCCACTTTTTACCATATTTGGAGAACCTATACATATGCATGTATGTGAGGAACTTTGATGAAATTTATAAGACACTTGCACTCTAAAATTATTTTGGGGTTAAAACTTAACCCAAATCAACTGACTTGAGTAAATATGAATCCATTTGGGTTTATATTCACTCAATCCAATTGGTTTGGGTTGATTTTTAATCGAACTGATTTTAGAGTTTGTGACTCAAATATATGTCCAAAAACCCTTGAGTTTTTTAACTATAATTCTGACTGACTAATATTCCAACCAACAACATTATCAAGACGTGCCTTGAAGGAAGGTATGCCTTGATGATATAGATGGATTTTTTTATCAATCGGGACTAGAGCTATCACAGCCGCGACAAATGAGGTTTACACCCACCCCACCACACCCCACGAATAGGTCGCCTCTGATTGGATTAAGACAAGTATGTAATTAGATGCCTTAAATTTAACGGGTGATTTTGTTAAAAATTGTGGGCCGTCTTCAAAACATTGCGAACATAAATCACGAGTATGGGAGGGGGGGGGGGGGGGGGTAGGGGGGAGTGGATGACTATATAGACAATCTCAAAAACACAAATAAAAAGGTTGATATATCTTTTCACGCGCTCAGGTGAATTCGCCCAAATATTATCTCTTATTTTTTTCAAAGTTAAGCTATTAAGTGATATTTAGAACAATCGAATGGTGCGTACTTTATTTGGGAAGATAGGGTTAGCAAGCAGTTTATGCTTCAAAGTTCAACCAATGTTCGATGCTTCCAAACAGTTGAATGTTACTTCCTTTTTCTGAAAGTTCTGGGTACAATTCTAACCTCACTCATCTTTGATCTTTTCAGTAAATCATCTCATGATTTCAAGAAAAATCCAACGGATAAAAAGACCGAAATTAGAGTGTCAAACTTTTAGAAAGCCACATGTTTTGATATTTTTCAATGTAAAAGGGAGATTTACTTTGGTTTCAACTCGGGGCGACTAAGAAGGTAACGAAGATAGTACTTCTCCGGCTCCGTGGATACCTATAAACAAGAAATCAGTTTATCAGAGCTACCTGGGTGTCGATCTAAACAAAGTCTAGGTTGCACTTAGATACAAATATCAAAGTTAAATGTTCTAATCAGTTCACTTGATTATGACATTAATACGCCGTTACGGCGTGGCACTGTTGTTGCCAAATTTGTTTTGGATGTATAGATACCGTCAGGTAATAAAAAGAAAACGAAAGACGTGTGGATGTTTGAATGAAACCACACCTGTCTGATTTCTGTAGTGTATTGATTCAGTGTCAATCGAGATCTCTAACGATATTGACCCTCCAGGCAATATCGAAAAATAGGAAAACAACGACGTGTAGCAGTGCATATGCTCCCCTGTTAAGTTTTATGTACCTGAAACGGTAACCGCAACACTGCTCTGCACAGCTGCGAAGCCAGGGGAGGAGGAGAACTTGTCCCCCACGTTTCCTGAAAATGTCACCCTTTTTATATCATTCGTGTCGAAAATTCCTGAAACTGGCTCATACTCTTTCGCCCCGATATTTCTTGGGTAACTTTGCAATACTTTTGCTTTCACCTTCTAGGTACATTAACCCTATAAATTACTCAGGGTGTTCCAAATTGATACCACCCCCTCCTTGGGAGACCGTGTACCTTCATCTGTGGGGGATAAATGCTGTTAACCCATCACGGTACAAAATGAATTTCGGAAAAAATATTTTTCTACTGCAATTGGCAGCAGAAAAATATTTTATCTTGCTACTTCATTTAGCCTGGATATGCCACAGGCTGTGCAAACCAGCACAGACGGCTAAATTATTGCAAATACGTCGATTATGCTACTGGTAACATCGTTTCTTGTTTGTATAACTTGAAGATTGCGGCGTTGGGCGTTGATGGTAATAGGAATAAGTAGTGGCAATGAGGCAGCGGCTGAGGTAAAAGAGAGCGGAGTGGGCATATCTGACCGACATTGAAAGAAATGTGTATGGTGCCCCAGAATAATCTCACTAATCACGCATGGTTGGTGTCATTAGTCTGTGTGAAACACACAGACTATTGTTTTTGCACGGTTTCTTTTTCTTTTCTTTTTTCTTCTTTTTTTCTTCTTCTTCTTCTTCTTCTTCTTCTTCTTCTTCTTCTTTCTTCTTCTTCTTCTTCTTCTTCTTCTTCTCATGTCTTCTGTCTTCTCATCACTATTTTGTCCGCAAGATAACTCGAAAACCAATTGCCCTATCTCGTTGATTTTTCGCATGCTGATAGACAGCCACAAGTTCTCGGCCATCTATGTTTTTCAGATTCCTGGGGTATCAGGGGTGTCTGTAGGGGTGTTTTGAAAGTGGGTCACGCCCATATCTCAGGTGTGGTATGACCTACAGACCTGGGACCGACACCAAATGAGTCGACACTCGATGGAGGTTCAAAATATGGGTCAAGGTCACGGAGGTCACCTAGGGGTCATTGAGTGCATTTTTCATAATTGCTGGAAATCACATTTTTTGACCCCCTAAAGCATTCCTGATGTACACACATGCATTTTGACGTAAAAAAGTGGGCGTGGCCAAAATTTTTAAAAGTGGGTCACGCTCATATCTCAAGCATGGTATGACGTACGGACATGGGACCAACACCAAATGAGTCGACACTCGATGGAGATTCAAAATATGGGTCAAGGTCACGGAGGTCACCTAGGGGTCATTGAGTGCATTTTTCAGAATTGCTGGAAATCACATTTTTTTTAGTATGGCCCAGTAGGCCACAGGGTTTTCACAGCCTCCAATTTCCTGATACAGTAAATTCTCCCCAAGCAATACGATGTTATGTTCACACTGGGGACTATGTAAACACCAGTGGAGTAAGCTGTCAAAATGAAACTGACCTTGTCATCATAATGGGATGTTAGTTCCTGAAACTAAGTTGAGAGAAACACTTTGCCTTGCAAGGAAATAAATTGTAAATTATTCACTTCACTGCTTTTAACCCTCTCCAGACTTCTATCTGGATTGCACCTATTTTATTTCAGGCAGAATAAAATTAACCCTTTCCATAAAACTGCACTGAATAATTGTTGAAACATATCTTATTCAGTTCAGTGCTTTTAACCCCTCTCAAGACTTCAATGTGGATTGCACATATTTTATTTCAGGCAGAATAAAGTTAACCTTTTCCATAAAACAGCACTGAATAATTGTTGAAACCTATCACAAAACTGTCAGGGTGCCGGTAACAATGCAATACTGGCATGGTCGACTGTACTGTTAACTGTGTTAGTGCTATGACTGTTTAAAACTAATTTGTTAGAGGAGTTCTATAGTCTTTCACTGCGCTCATCCCGGCCTCACCGAGAGTGCAGAAACCTTTGGTGTCAAAGTGCCATTAAGAGAATGTCTCTGATTTGTGCCGTTCCATCCCTCCGGAGAGCAAAAGCAGGTACTGTCAGCTGAGAAACTTAATGTTTTTCGCTTTATTTTCTTAACATTTAATTCTATGTGGAATGGGACACCTTTTTAGTGTGCCTTCCAAAGTAAGGGATTCTTAACCCTTTAGCGAACATAACTGCGAAACCCGATCAACATTATTCACAGAAACGTCTATTCAGTTATAATTACCTTTTCATTTTTGCTTGAAAAAACATAGCTTATGACCCTTTATTGGATTGAGCTCATTTTTTAAAGGATTATTTATTTATTGGCGTTTAATGTCACATATTTCTGCACAGTGGCTAATCATGACCACGACAGTTTTTTAGGTGGAGGAAGTCGGAGTACCCGGGAAGAACCACCGGGCAACAA
Organism: Pictodentalium vernedei; assembly: GCA_031216915.1. Classification (NCBI taxonomy): domain Eukaryota; kingdom Metazoa; phylum Mollusca; class Scaphopoda; order Dentaliida; family Dentaliidae; genus Pictodentalium; species Pictodentalium vernedei. The sequence continues at coordinate 371,540,265 of CM062294.1, read as the reverse complement.
TGAGCAACGGTCAGATCCCCCACATAGTAACTCCACACAAGCAGGGTTAGCATTGGTTGAAGACGGGTGCACAATCGATGTGCAGTACGCTTTAGAACACATCGCCACCATGCACCCACGTGGGCAATGGGGTGAAGTGGCTTGCCCAAGGACAGAGTGAGGACCTCACGCCTTGCAGCCTGCACCTCTGCCAACTGAGCCACTGCGCCCCCATTTAAAGGATTAAAATGGAGTATTTAAAGGGAATATTTTAACCCTCTGAAGATCTTAATATGGGGGCATTATTCAGAAAGACTGGGAAATGCATTTTATTACACCTTAATGCATTTCTAAAGTTTATGAATGTATTTCATCACTCAAATTTGTGGGCAGAGACAAAAATTCCATTTCTGATTCGTGTATCAGACCCTTTGAATGCTGGTCACATATATGCCATTTCTGGTTTCTTATAAAAATGTTCTGATTCCTGTATGAATATTTTCTATTCCCTTCCTTTTGTCTTGACGATAACTCAAAAACAAATCATCTGTCCTGGGGGGCGCGGTGGCTGAATTGGTAGTGGTGCAGGCTGCAAGCCGAGAGGTCCTCGGTTCGAATCCCACCTGCGGCAACCGCGTTGTGTTCTTGGGCAAGACAATTCACCCCCATTGCCCATGTGGGGGCACGGTGATGCTGTGTATTAAGGCGTACTGCACGTCGATGGTGCACCTGTCTTCAACCAATGCTAACCCTGCTTGTGTGGAATTAGTATGTTGGGGAGCTGACACTTGCTCGCCGATGCTTGGTGGTTCTCTCCGGGTATTACGGCTTCCTCCACCCTTAAAACTGTCGTGGTCATGATTAGCCATTATGCAGAAATATGTGACCTTACACACCAATAAATAAATAAATAAATAATCTGTCCTGGGGCTGTTTGGCATACTGGTAGCCTGTCACAAGTACTGGCCCAGCTATGTTATCAGGGAACCTTTGGGAGTGGTCCATTGGGCCACAGAGTTTTTTATACCCCCTAATTTCTTTGTAAAAGAAAAGCATCATAAAGAAATAGCTGTTTATATTTATATACACAAGAGAATAATGTAAACAATCAAATTAGAGAGAAGTTGCTATAGATGACAGCCTGACACATATTTACTCTTATCAGCTGTCAGATCAGAATTAAATTCCATCCCCAAACCAAGTTGAAAAAAACCCTTTAGGTGGCAAGAAAATGTGTTTATTATATAGATCTATCTTACAACACTTGATTAATTGTAGTTGAATAAATAACCCTTCACCGTGCATTGCATTTTTTAATTTTTTTTTCATTCTCAATCATAACTCAAGATCAACAGGTTGCGGGCCGAGTGGTAAGCGGCTCTCTCGAAACACTTATCACAATTATGAATTAATGAAATGGAATATTTAAATGGTCTGTCTTTAACCCTCTTCATACTTCACCGCCCTCTTCATACTTCACCGCGAAGATCAAACAACATCATTTAACTTATGACGGTAGAACCTTTTGCACGCTTCCTGCCATATTGCCACTCTTTACGCAAATGCCATGATTCAAGATTCCACCATCTTATTTTATGTATGCCTTGTTTAGGGCACTAGATGCTCTTAAGGGTAGGCCTTTAAAAGAGCTCTTGGGGCTTTTAAGTTTTTTATGGCACTATCCCCAATATAGAGACTATGCACCCTTTGTCGGCTCGATAACTCAAATACAAATCGTCCTATCTCTATTCGTTTTGGCATGCTGGTTACCAACAACCAGTTTGCACTCATCTTTGTTTTTTCAGCTAGTTTGAGGCCTTGTGTGTGATACAGTAGGCTGACTGCCTTAGAGGCTTCTAAATCATAATAAACATTTGCTATCATTGCCCAAAAAATGACAGATCTGTAGTTGGTGGAGCCATTTCTTTAAAGTAGGTGTATACATGGGACTATACCGACTGATTTAAAAACTGCTGGAGGTTCTATATATGGTCCACCTGAAAGAGGTCACCAAGGTCACCCAGTGCATATTATTCAGAAAGACTGGGGAATGCATTTCATTACACCTTAATGCATTTCAAAAGTTCATGAACGTATTTCATCACTCAGCTTGGTGGGCAGAGCCAAAAATGTCCATTTCTGATTCGTGTATCGAACCCTTTGAATGCTGGTCACATATATGCCTTTTCTGGTTTCTTATAAAAAAATGTTCTGATTGCTGTATGAATATCTGTAAATACTATTAACGAAAATCCATTTCTGATTTGTTTGAAAATAATTTACTCCTGAAAATAAGCCTCCATAAATTCTCCTTCTGTATAGTTTATTCCTGATACTTTAACCCTTTTCACACAGACTTGAATTTACTGGGTGCAGTAAATTCTGTTTCTCTAGTTTAACTCACATCTTTATCATTGGAATATGAGATTTAGTTGGGGCTGGTCCTTCGCCTGGAGGTGTCTATAAATTAAGTATCCAATGGGTATCGACGATTTTTCACCAAACCAAAATATTTACATGTTTTTAAACAAGTGATATATTATTATTCACAATTATTTACAGAATTTACAACGCCACTTTTTAGGAAGGTCATTGTACTAACCCATTACCCAACGCACACGATATTAAAATTTCTTTTTTTAATTATTGTTTTTTTTTTTTTAAATTAGAAAAAAATTCAACAAAACCGTATCATGTGAAACCCCACATTGGAACGAGCTCTACGAGCACGTTCCAATGAAGCTTCACATGATATGACTTTGTTGAAAGTTTTTGAATTTTTATTTCAGTGCTCAATTTGTAAATTACGCGAGGGGATGATTCGTTTGGCAAAGAGTTACCGGTTCATAAATATTCCAGCCCACGTCCTCTTGGTTAACGTCTCATACATCAGTTTCGTTCACTTAACTTTCTGCGTTGATTGTCTGTCACATTACCCGGATTTCATGCTGCATTCGTTTTAAGTCTTACGCTCACGCCTTTTCTCGCGAGATAAATACCGCTGCCGTCGCACACAAAAGTAAGACTTCACTCATCACTGCAGTATTTCATCGAGCTTTCCGAGCTCTTTATCACTGAGCTGTCTGCAGCTCCAAACTGTTACAGACTATAACTGGCCCTTTTGACACCCCTCCTCCTTCTCCTGAATTTTTTGACCCACAGTGATGACGATTGTACCTCAAATCACCTATATCCACTGCCAGCGTGGGAATCTCTCACGGCTTATTGACTTCTCGAGAGCCTGTGATGAACCGAGGTTCCAACCACATATTTATCAATTTAATGTGTATTTTGTCTCGAAATTTCTTTGAAATTTTGGACTCTTTACCATATCTTTGTGGTGTTATCGAAAAGGTCTTCGAGAAATTCCCTCGATGGCATATTCATCTTACAAAATTCAGCATAAGTGCGGTCCGCTTGACAAACTAAATGTTCACTGGCGATCCTGGGAGATATTGTGAGATAGGATCCCTAAACAGAAAAGTATCGAAAACGTATCAGCCCTTTTAAACATGAAGAACACCAGAACAACCAATGTTTTATATGACCCTTTAAATTTAACTTAATTATCACACGCTGCACTAAGTATGGATCCACATTATTGGGATTTTATAAGTTTTAATGGGATTCATGTTTACACTAAAGTACATTCCGCTGGAGATATAAAGTGACATCACAATTTGCTACCCATGAATTTCTATTTTATGGATTCTGTAACTCAATACTTTCAACGTTTATTCATTCTCAGATATATAAAAAAATAGAAAAAATCGTAATAACATTGTAAAAAATAAAACAGATTTTGCTAAGGTACTTGATACCACGATTGTTGTGTGTATTCGACGTTATCCAGATATAATACGGACCCTGAGTAATGTGCTGCATACATTAGACGTGGAATACGGCCTTCGCGTAAGAACGTCATGTAGAACACTTCTGATTGATAGTTTCGCTTCTGATTGTCGTTATGACGCGAATGGAATGCTTTGAAACAAAACGATATTGGGCAAGAAAGAAATTAGAACGTCGAGGGTGATAATTTTACTTTAAAATATCCAATTCGTTCAAGTAATTCAAGTTTAGTCGTGTTTTTTTTACCTCAGGTAGAGTCCGGGGACAGGAATCAACTACCCGTTTTGTAGTTGTTCCTGTATTGCAAAGTACTTGATGGGGGATGTATTTGCATACGATTCCAAGGCATCAAAACGTTTGCAAAACACTTGATGTGTGAATACTAGGACATATTTTGCATACAATTCCAAGGCGTCAAAACGAATGGCAAAGGAACTTCGGGGTATATTTAGTCTGTGTGAAACACACAGACTATTGTTTTTGCACGGTTTCTTTTTCTTTTCTTTTTTTTTTCTTTTTTTCTTTTTCTTCTTCTTCTTCTTCTTCTTCTTCTTCTTCTTCTTCTTCTTCTTCTTCTTCTTCTTCTGCGTGCTATGACCTACATACCTGGGACCAACACCAAATGAGTCGACATTCGATGGAGGTTCAAAATATGGGTCAAGGTCACGGAGGTCATCTAGGGGTCATTGAGTGCATTTTTCATAATTGCTGGAAATCACATTTTTTGACCCCCTAAAGTATTCCTGACGTACACACATGCATTTTGACTTAAAAAAGTGGGCGTGGCCAAAATTTTTGAAAGTGGGTCACGCTCATATCTCAAGCATGGTATGACGTATGGACCTGGGACCAACACCAAATGAGTCGACACTCGATGGAGATTCACAATATGGGTCAAGGTCACGGAGGTCACCTAGGGGTCATTAAGTGCATTTTTCATAATTGCTAGAAATCACATTTTTTGACCCCTAAAGCATTCCTGACATACACACATGCATTTTGACGTAAAAAAAGTGGGCGTGGCCAAAATTTTTGAATGTGGGTCATGCTCATATCTCAAGCATGGTATGACGTATGGACCTGGGACCAACACCAAATGAGTCGACATTCGATGGAGGTTCAAAATATGGGTCAAGGTCACGGAGGTCATCTAGGGGTCATTGAGTGCATTTTTCAGAATTGCTGGAAATCACATTTTTTGACCCCCTAACATATTCCTGACGTACACACATGCATTTTGACGTAAAAAAATTGGGCATGACCAAAATTTTTGAAAGTGGGTCACGCTCATATCTCAAGCATGGAATGATGTATGGACCTGGGACCAACAGCAAATGAGTCGACACTCGATGGAGATTCAAGATATGGGTCAAGGTCACGGAGGTCACCTAGGGGTCATTAAGTGCATTTTTCATAATTGCTAGAAATCACAGTTTTTGACCCCCTAAAGCATTCCTGACATACGCACATGCATTTTGACATAAAAAAGTGGGCGTGGCCAAAATTATTGGAAGTGGGTCACGCTCATATCTCAAGCATGGTATGACGTATGGACCTGGGACCAACACCAAATGAGTCGACACTCGATGGAGATTCAAAATATGGGTCGAGGTCACGCAGGTCACCTAGGGGTCATTAAGTGCATTTTTCATAATTGCTAGAAATCACATTTTTTGACCCCCCAAAGCATTCCTGACATACCCACATGCATTTTGACGTAAAAAAAGTGGGCGTGGCCAAAATTTTTGAAAGTGGGTCATGCTCATATCTCAAGCATGGTATGACGTATGGACCTGGGATTAACACCAAATGAGTCGACACTCGATGGAGATTCAGAATATGGGTCAAGGTCACCGAGGTCACTCAGGGGTCAATGAGTGCATTTTTCATAATTGCCAGAAATCACATTTTTTGACCTCCAAATGCTTCCCCAAAATTCAGATGTGCATTTTTTCATGAAAAAAGTGGGCGTGGCCAAAATTTTTGAATGTGGGTCACGCTCATATCTCAAGCATGGTATGACATATGGACCTGGGATCAACACCAAATGAGTCGACACTCGATGGAGATTAAGAATATGGGCCAAGGTCATGGAGGTCACCTAGGGGTCATTAAGTGCATTTTTATAATTGCTAGAAATCACATTTTTTGACACCCTAAAGCATTCCTGACATACACACATGCATTTTGACGTAAAAAAAGTGGGCGTGGCCAAAATTTTTGAAAGTGGGTCACGCTCATATCTCAAGCATGGTATGACGTATGGACCTGGGACCAACACCAAATGAGTCGACACTCGATGGCGATTCAAAATATGGGTCAAGGTCACCGAGGTCACTCAGGGGTCAATGAGTGCATTTTTCATAATTGCTGGATATCACTTTTTTTGACCTCCGAATGCTTCCCCAAAATTCAGATGTGCATTTTTTCATGAAAAAAGTGGGCGTGGCCAAAATTTTTGAAATTGGGTCACGCTCATATCTCAAGCAAGGTGTGATGCATGGACCTGGAGCCAACACTAAATAAGTTGACACTTGATGGAGGTTCAAAAATGTGGGTCAAGGTTACGGAGGTCACTTGTGGTCATTGAGTGCATTTTTTCAGAATTGCTGGAAATCACATTTTTTGACTCTCTAAAGCATTTCTGAAGTCCATACATCCATTTTTACATAAAAAGTTGGTGTGGCCAAAATTTGTGAAAGTGGGTCATGCTCATATTTCAAGCATGGTACGATGTATGGACCTGGGACCAATACCAAACGAGTCGACACTCGATGGAGTTTCAAAATTTGGGCCAAGGTCGAACAGGAGTCATGAGGGCTATTACCAGAATTGCTGGAAATCATATTTTTGAACCTCCTTGTGTATTCCCTTGATTGGTCCCTTTGAATACTGTGAAGATATATACCTTATCTGGTTTCTTGGAAAAAATTAACTGATTTTTTAATGAATATCTATAAATACTGTCATTGAAAACCTATTTCTTATTTCTTTTATTTTATCCCCAAAATAAGCCTCTAAAGTATTCCCATTACATTCATAGAGGGACATGGTGGCTAAGCAGTTAGAGGTGCAGGCTGCAAGCCGAGAGGTTCTCAGTTTGAATCCTATCTGCGGCAACTGCCTTGTGTCCTTGGGCAAAAACACATCACCCCCATTGCCCACATAATGGCATAGTGATGTTGTGTACTAAGACATACTGCATGCCAATGATACACTTGCACTAACCCTGCTTGTGTGGAGTTAGCATGTTGAGGATCCAGACAGTTGCTTGTTGTTGTTGTTTGGTGATTCTCTGTGTTCTCTGGTTTCCTCCATCCGTAAAAACTGTACGACACGAGGCGGGCCTAGCTGTTGAAGTGTCGTTAAACCCCAATAAATTAATAACATTCATAGAATGTCTTCTATGCACTGTTTGTCAACATGATAACCCAAATACAATCAATCCTATCTCAATGTTTTTGGTATACTGATAGACTGCCTGCCATTGGTATTTGGTCATCTATGATTTGGAGGTATGTGGGGCCTTCGGGCTCTAGATGTTAAAAATATGTTTACAACATTTACTGGGAAATGAGTTAGCTGAAGCAGTAACCATTATCTAAAACAGAAATCTCCAGAGAGAAAGCTGAGATAGAATTCTTTGTTACATTGAACAGCACTGTATATTTATGTTGTATCATGTTACAAAACTTCAGTCTCAGTCATTGAAGAGAGAGAGAAACCTTCGCTTTTCAAAGCATTTTTTTTTAAAAATCTATTTATTCTCAATCATAACTCAGGATTGAGAGGTTTTGGGATGGAGTGGTGTGTGGCTTTCTCGAAACACCTATCACAGTTACAAAAGTAATAAAATGGAATATTTGAATGGTCAGATTTTAACCCTCTTAATACTTCGATGTGAGTAAAAAAATATCTTTAATATAACTCATGGCTACAGAATGTTTTTTCGCTTTCTTTTCTGAAACATTTAATTCTATGTGGAATGGGACACCTTTTCAGTGTGCTTTCCAAACTAAGGGATTCTTAACCCTTTAGCCAACATAACGGCAAAAACCGGTCAGCTTTATACACAGAAATGTATATTCAGTTTTAATTACTTTTTCATTTTTGCTTGAAAAACATAGCTTATGACCCTTCATTGGAATGAGCTCATTTTTTAAAGGATTATTTATTTATTGGTATTTAATGTCACATATTTCTGCACAGTGGTTTACCATGACCAGGACAGTTTTACGGGCGGAGGAAGCCAGAGTACCTGTGGAGGAGGACCTCCGGGCAACAGCGAGCATCTATCAGATTCCCCACATACTAACTCCACACAAGCAGGTTTAGCATTGGATGAATGCAGGTGCACCATCGATGTGCAGTGCGCTTTGGTACACATCGCCACCATGCACCCACGTGGGCAATGGGGTGAAGTGTCTTGCCAAAGGACAGAGTGAGGACCGCTCGACTTGCAGCCTGCACCTCTGCCAACTCAGCCACTGCGCCCCCATTTAACCCTTTACCCAACGGAGACGATAGCAAAATTTATTATTTCAAATATCATTTTTTTCAAATTTTCAAACAATTTCAACAGAACCATATCATGGGACCCCTCGTTGGAACTAATATTTTTTCAACTTCTCAATTTGCATATTACGCGGGCGGATGCGGCCGATTCGTTGGGTAAAGGTTTTTTTTATTTTATTTTTATTGGTGTTTTAAGGTCACATATTTCTGCACAATGGCTAACCATAACCGTGACAGTTTTACGGGTGGAGGAAGCCGGAGTACCGGGAGAGAACCACCGAGCAACGGCGAGCAACTGTCAGCTCCCAAACATACCAACTCCACACAAGCAGGGTTAGCATTGGTTGAAGACAGGTGCACCATCGACGTACAGTACGCCTTAGTACACAGGGTCACCGTGCCCCTACGTGGGCAATGGGGGTGAAGTGTCTTGCCCAAGGACACAACGCGGTTGCCGTAGGTGGGATTCGAACCGAGGACCTCTCGGCTTGCAGCCTGCACCTCTACCATCTGGGCAAAGGGTTAAAGGATTAAAATGGAATATTTAATGCGAATATTTTAACCCTCTGAAAATCTTAATATGGGGAAACGCTGGCGCTGTGTACTAAAGCGTACTGCACTTCGATGGTGCACCTCTTTTCAAAAAAAATCATTGAGAATAATGGAAACCATTTCCATTCTCACAGTGTTGTTCTAAAAACACATGGATATAGATGGGACCTCGGTATTTTGACAATGAGAATAAGTCTTCAGACAGGCTCTTGGGGGTCTTCAAGGCCTTTCAACGTCTACATTCCAACATTACTGAACCTTTTTACTTGCAATATATTTTCCAGAGGTACCATGCATGCACTTCATCATTGCCTTGCTAATATGAACATTTGCCATCATCTACAAATATGGCAGATCCGGAGTTGGTGGAGCCAATATTTATAAAGTAGTTTATGCTCATACTTCAGGTTTAGTATGACCTATAGTAATGGTACCTACACCAAATGAGTTGAAACTTGCTGGAGGTTCAAAATGTGGTCCACCTCTATGCAGTCAAGAGAGGTCATTAAATGCATACTTTTTCGACCTATTGGGAATTTCATTTTATACCAATTAATGCAGTTCTGAAGATTATACATGTATCTCATCATTCAAATAAATGGTAGCGGCAGTAATGTCCATTTTTGATTCCTTGATCGAACCCTATAAATGGTGAGCACATATATGCCTTTTCGGGTTTCTTAGAAAAATTGTTCTGATTCCTGTATGAATATTTTCTCCATGAAAGAATTTCACAAAAAGCAGTGGGGAGAAAGCTGTGACTGTCAAATACAATAACATGATCTATTTATTTAATCTCATTGTACAGAATTAATTCCCAAACCATGTTAATATAAAAACAAACAACTTGATAATGAAGAATTCCAGTGTACATGTAATTGTAAAACTACACTGGAGATTTGTTATCACAATACTGTCAGGATGCCGGTAAAAGATGCAATACTGACATAGTTGAATGTTCTGTTAACTGTGTTAGTGCTATGACTGTTTAAAATTAATTTATTAGAGAAGTTCTAGTTTTATGTATGCCTTGTTTAGGTCACTGGATGCTCTTTTAAGAGCAGGCTTTCAAATGAGCTCTTGGGTTTTTTTAAGGTTTTTATGACAATATCTCCGACATAGAGGCTATGCACCCTTTGTCAGCGCGACAACTCAAATACGGACCGTCCTATCTCTATGCATTTTGGCATGCTGGTTAACAATAACCAGTTTGCACTCATCTATGTTTTTTTTCGCCCGTTCGATCTGAATGTCAGATGACAGATCTGAAGTTGGTGGAGCCATTATTTCAAAGTGGGTTGCGCTCATTCTTCAATGTAGATGTGGACATGGGACTACACCGACTGAGTTAAACATTGCTGGAGATTCAATAGATGGTCCACCTGAATGAGGTCATCAAGTGCATATTATTCAGAGAGACTGGGAAATGCATTTACACCTTAATGTATTTCTAAAGTTTATGAATGTATTTCATCACTCAAATTAGTGGGCAGAGCCAAAATTGTCCATTTCTGATTCGTGTATCGAACCCTTTAAATGCTGGTCACATATATGCCTTTTCTGGTTTCTTATAAAAATTGTTCTGATTCCTGTATGAATATCTGTAAATACTGTTAACGAAAAACCCATTTCTGATTTGTTAAAAAATATTTTACACCAGAAGATAAGCCTCCATAAATTCTCTTTCTGTAAAGTTTATTCCTGATACTTTAACCCTTTTTCACACAGACTTGAATTTACTGGATGCAGTAAATTCTGTTTCTCTAGTTAGTCTGTGTGAAACACACAGACTATTGTTTTTGCACGGTTTCTTTTTCTTTTTTTTTTTTTCTTTTTTTTCTTTTTTTTTTCTTCTTCTTCTTCTTCTTCTTCTTCTTCTTCTTCTTCTTCTTCTTCTTCTTCTTCTTCTTCTTCTTCTCCTGTCTTCTGTCTTCTCATCACTTTTTTATCCGCAAGATAACTCGAAAACGAATTGCCCTATCTCGTTGATTTTTGACATGCTGATAGACAGCCACAAGTTCTCGGCACTGAATATTTTTCAGATTCCTGGGGTATCAGGGGTGTCTGTAGGGTTGTTTTGAAAGTGGGTCACGCCCATATCTCAGGCGTGGTATGACCTCAGACCTGGGACCAAAACCAAATGAGTCGACATTCGATGGAGGTTCAAAATATGGGTCAAGGTCACGGAGGTCATCTAGGGGTCATTGAGTGCATTTTTCAGAATTGCTGGAAATCACATTTTTTGACCCCCTAAAGTATTCCTGACGTACACACATGCATTTTGACGTGAAAAAAGCGGGCGTGGCCAAAATTTTTGAAAGTGGGTCACGCTCATATCTCAAGCATGGTATGACGTATGGACCTGGGACCAACACCAAATGAGTCGACACTCGATGGAGATTCAAAATATGGGTCAAGGTCACGGAGGTCACCTAGGGGTCATTAAGTGCATTTTTCATAATTGCTAGAAATCACATTTTTTGACCCCCTAAAACATTCCTGACATACGCACATGCATTTTGACGTGAAAAAAGTGGGCGTGGCCAAAATTTTTGAAAGTGGGTCACGCTCATATCTCAAGCATGGTATGACGTATGGACCCGGGACCAACACCAAATGAGTCGACACTCCATGGAGATTTAAAATATGGGTCAAGGTCACGGAGGTCACCTAGGGGTCATTAAGTGCATTTTTCATAATTGCTAGAAATCACATTTTTTGACCCCCTAAAACATTCCTGACATACACACATGCATTTTGACGTAAAAAAAAGTGGGCGTGGCCAAAATTTTTGAATGTGGGTCACGCTCATATCTCAAGCATGGTATGACGTATGGACCTGGGACCAACACCAAATGAGTCGACACTCCATGGAGATTCAAAATATGGGTCAAGGTCACGGAGGTCACCTAGGGGTCATTAAGTGCATTTTTCATAATTGCTAGAAATCACATTTTTTGACCCCCTAAAACATTCCTGACATACACACATGCATTTTGACGTAAAAAAAAGTGGGCGTGGCCAAAATTTTTGAATGTGGGTCACGCTCATATCTCAAGCATGGTATGACGTATGGACCTGGGACCAACACCAAATGAGTCGACACTCCATGGAGATTCAAAATATGGGTCAAGGTCACGGAGGTCACCTAGGGGTCATTAAGTGCATTTTTCATAATTGCTAGAAATCACATTTTTTGACCCCCTAAAACATTCCTGACATACACACATGCATTTTGACGTAAAAAAAAGTGGGCGTGGCCAAAATTTTTGAATGTGGGTCACGCTCATATCTCAAGCATGGTATGACGTATGGACCTGGGACCAACACCAAATGAGTCGACACTCCATGGAGATTCAAAATATGGGTCAAGGTTACGGAGGTCACCTAGGGGTCATTAAGTGCATTTTTCATAATTGCTAGAAATCACATTTTTTGACCCCCTAAAACATTCCTGACATACACACATGCATTTTGACGTAAAAAAAGTGGGCGTGGCCAAAATTTTGAATGTGGGTCACGCTCATATCTCAAGCATGGTATGTCGTATGGACCTGGGACCAACACCAAATGAGTCGACACTCAATGGAGATTCAAAAATATGGGTCAAGGTCACTCAGGGGTCAATGAGTGCATTTTTCATAATTGCTGGAAATCACATTTTTTGACCTCCAAATGCTTCCCCAAAATTCAGATGTGCATTTTTTCATGAAAAAAAGTGGGCGTGGCCAAAATTTTTGAATGTGGGTCACGCTCATATCTCAAGCATGGTATGACGTATGGACCTGGGATCAACACCAAATGAGTCGACACTCGATGGAGATTCAGAATGTGGGTCAAGGTCATGGAGGCCACCTAGGGTTCATTAAGTGCATTCTTTATAATTGCTAGAAATCACATTTTTTGACACCCTAAAGCATTCCTGACATACACACATGCATTTTGACGTAAAAAAGTGGGCGTGGCCAACATTTTTGAAAGTGGGTCACGCTCATATCTCAAGCATGGTATGATGTATGGACCTGGGACCAACACCAAATGAGTCGCCACTTGATGGAGATTCAAAATATGGGTTAAGGTCACCGAGGTCACTCAGGGGTCAATGAGTGCATTTTTTATAATTGCTGGAAATCACATTTTTTGACCTCCAAATGCTTCCCCAAAATTCAGATGTGCATTGTTTCATGAAAAAAGTGGGCGTGGCCAAAATTTTTGAAAGTGGGTCACGCTCATATCTCAAGGATGGTGTGATGCATGGACCTGGAGCCAACACTAAATAAGTTGACACTTGATGGAGGTTCAAAAATGTGGGTCAAGGTTACGGAGGTCACTTGTGGTCATTGAGTGCATTTTTTTAGAATTGCTGGAAATCACATTTTTTGACTCTCTAAAGCATTCCTGAAGTCCATACATCCATTTTTACATAAAAAGTTGGTGTGGCCAAAATTCGTGAAAGTGGGTCATGCTCATATTTCAAGCATGGTATGATGTATGGACCTGGGACCAATACCAAAAAGTCGACACTCGATGGAGATTCAAAATTTGGGCCAAGGTCGAACAGGAGTCACGAGGGCTATTACCAGAATTGCTGGAAATCATATTTTTGAACCTTCTTGTGCATTCCCTTGATTGGTCCCTTTGAATACTGTGAAGATATATACCTTATCTGGTTTCTTGAAAAAAATTAACTGATTTTTGAATGAATATCTATAAATACTGTCATTGAAAACCTATTTCTTATTTCTTTTAAACTATTTTATCCCCAAAATAAGCCTCTAAAGTATTCCTATTACATTCATAGAGGGGCACGGTGGCTAAGCAGTTAGAGGTGCAGGCTGCAAGCCGAGAGGTTCTCAGTTCGAATCCTATCTGCGGCAACTGCCTTGTGTCTTTGGGCAAAAACACTTCACCCCCACTGCCCACATAATGGCATAGTGATGTTGTGTACTAAAACATACTGCATGCCAATGATACACTTGCACTAACCCTGCTTGTGTGGAGTTAGCATGTTGGGGATCCAGACAGTTGCTTGTTGTTGCTGTTTGGTGGTTCTCTGTGTTCTCTGATTTCCTCCATCCATAAAAAACTGTACGACACGAGGTGGGCCTAGCTGTTGAAGTGTCGTTAAACCCCAATAAATTAACAACATTCATAGAATGTCTTCTATGCACTGTTTGTCAACATGATAACCCAAATGCAATCAATCCTATCTCAACGTTTTTGGTATACTGATAGACTGCCTGCCATTGGTATTTGGTCATCTATGATTTGGAGGCATGTGGGGCCTTCGGGCTCTAGATGTTAAAAATATGTTTACAACATTTACTGGGAAATGAGTTAGCTGAAGCAGTAACCATTATCTAAAACAGAAATTTCCAGAGAGAAAGCGGAGATAGAATTCTTTGTTACATTGAACAGCACTGTATATTTATGTTGTATCATGTTACAAAACTTCAGTCTCAGTCATTGAAGAGAGAGAGAAACCGTCACTTTTCAAAGCATTTTGTTTTAAAAATCTATTTATTCTCAATCATAACTCAGGGTTGAGAGGTTTTGGGATGGAGTGTTGTGTGGCTTTCTCGAAACACCTATCACAGTTACAAAGTAATAAAATGGAATATTTGAATGGTCAGATTTTAACCCTCTTAATACTTCGATGTGAGTAAAAAAATATCTTTAATATAACTCATGGCTACAGAATGTTTTCCGCTCTCTTTTCTGAAACATTTAATTCTATGTGGAATGGGACACCTTTTCAGTGTGCATTCCAAACTAAGGGATTCTCAACCCTTTAACCAACATAACGGCAAAAACCGGTCAGCTTTATACACAGAAATGTCTATTCAGTTTTAATTACTTTTTCATTTTTGCTTGAAAAACATAGCTTATGACCCTTCATTGGAATGAGCTCATTTTTTAAAAGATTATTTATTTATTGGTGTTTAATTTCACATATTTCTGCACAGTGGTTTACCATGACCAGGATAGTTTTACGGGCGGAGGAAGCCAGAGTACCTGGGGAGGAGGACCTCCGGGCAACAGCGAGCAACTATCAGATTCCCCACATACTAACTCCACACAAGCAGGGTTAGCATTGGTGGAATACAGGTGCACCATCGATGTGCAGTACGCTTTAGTACACATCGCCACCATGCACCCACGTAGGCAATGGGGCGAAGTGTCTTGCCCAAGGACAGAGTGAGGACCGCTCGACTTGCAGCCTGCACCTCTGCCAACTCAGACATTGCGCCCCCATTTAACCCTTTACCCAACGGAGACGATAGTAAAATTTATTATTTCAAATATCATTTTTTTCAAATTTTCCAAACAATTTCAACAAAACCATATCATGGGACCCCTCGTTGGAACTAATATTTTTTCAACTTCTCAATTTGCATATTACGCGGGCGGATGCGGCCGATTCGTTGGGTAAAGTTTTTTTTTATTTTTATTGGTGTTTTAAGGTCACATATTTCTGCACAATGGCTAACCATGACCGTGACAGTTTTACGGGTGGAGGAAGCCGGAGTACCGGGAGAGAACCACCGAGCAACGGCGAGCAACTGTCAGCTCCCCAACATACCAACTCCACACAAGCAGGGTTAGCAATGGTTGAAGACAGGTGCACCATCGACGTACAGTACGCCTTAGTACACAGCGTCACCGTGCCCCTACGTGGCAATGGGGGTGAAGTGTCTTGCCCAAGGACACAACGCGGTTGCCGCAGGTGGGATTCGAACCGAGGACCTCTCGGCTTGCAGCCTGCACCTCTACCATCTGGGTAAAGGGTTAAAGGATTAAAATGGAATATTTAATGCGAATATTTTAACCCTCTGAAAATCTTAATATAGGGGCACGGTGGCGCTGTGTACTAAAGCGTACTGCACTTCGATGGTGCACCTCTCTTCGAAAAAATTATTGAGAATAATGAAAACCATTTCCATTCTCACAGTGTTGTTCTAAACACACATGGATATAGATGGGACCTCGGTATTTTGACAATGCCAATAAATCTTCAGACAGGCTCTTGGGGGTCTTCAAGGCCTTTCAACGTCTACATTCCAACATTACTGAACCTTTTTACTTGCAATATATTTTCCAGAGGTACCATGCATGCACTTCATCATTGCCTTGCTAATATGAACATTTGCCATCATCTACAAATATGGCAGATCCGGAGTTGGTGGAGCCAATATTTATAAAGTAGTTTATGCTCATACTTCAGGTTTAGTATGACCTATAGTAATGGTACCTACACCAAATGAGTTGAAACTTGCTGGTGGTTCAAAATGTGGTCCACCTCTATGCGGTCAAGAGAGGTCATTAAATGCATACTTTTTCGACCTATTGGGAATTTCATTTCATACCAATTAATGCAGTTCTGAAGATTATACATGTATCTCATCATTCAAATAAATGGTAGCGGCAGTAATGTCCATTTCTGATTCCTTGATCGAACCCTATAAATGGTGTGCTCATATATGCCTTTTCGAGTTTCTTAGAAAAATTGTTCTGATTCCTGTATGAATATTTTCTCCATGAAAGAATTTCACAAAAAGCAGTGGGGAGAAAGCTGTGACTGTCAAATACAATAACATGATCTATTTATTTAATCTCATTGTACAGAATTAATTCCCAAACCAAGTTAATATAAAAACAAACAACTTGATAATGAAGAATTCCAGTGTACATGTAATTGTAAAACTACACTCTAGATTTGTTATTGAAACCTATCACAATACTGTCAGGATGCCGGTAAAAGATGCAATACTGACATAGTTGAATGTTCTGTTAACTGTGTTAGTGCTATGACTGTTTAAAATTAATTTATTAGAGAAGTTCTAGTTTTATGTGTGCCTTGTTTAGGTCACTAGATGCTTTTAAGAGCAGGCTTTCAAATGAGCTCTTGGGGTTTTTTAAGGTTTTTATGACAATATCTCCGACATAGAGTTTATGCACCCTTTGTCAGCGCGACAACTCAAATACGGACCGTCCTATCTCTATGCATTTTGGCATGCTGGTTAACAATAACCAGTTTGCACTTATCTATGTTTTTTTTCATCCGTTCGATCTGAATGTCAGATGACAGATCTGAAGTTGGTGGAGCCATTATTTCAAAGTGGGTTGCGCTCATTCTTCAATGTAGATGTGGACATGGGACTACACCGACTGAGTTAAACATTGCTGGAGATTCAATATATGGCCCACCTGAATGAGGTCATCAAGTGCATATTATTCAGAAAGACTGGGAAATGCATTTACACCTTAATGTATTTCTAAAGTTTATGAATGTATTTCATCACTCAAATTAGTGGGCAGAGCCAAAATTGTCCATTTCTGATTCGTGTATCGAACCCTTTAAATGCTGGTCACATATATGCCTTTTCTGGTTTCTTATAAAAATTGTTCTGATTCCTGTATGAATATCTGTAAATACTGTTAACGAAAAACCCATATCTGATTTGTTAAAAAATATTTTACACCAGAAGATAAGCCTCCATAAATTATCTTTCTGTAGAGTTTATTCTTGATACTTTAACCCTTTTCACACAGACTTGAATTTACTGGATGCAGTAAATTCTGTTTCTCTAGTTTAGCATCTAGTTTGCAGACAATGCCAAGGTATCAAAAAGTATGGCAAAGGAACTTGGAGGGGGGGGGGGGGTATATTTAGCATTTAGTTTGCAGACACTGCAAAGGTATCAACACGTATTACAAAGCACTTGATCAGTAACTACTAGGATATATTTTGCAGACAATTCCAACGGGTTAAAACCTATTTGCAAAGAAACTTCTGAGGGATATTTTAACATTTAATTTGTAGATAACTCCAAGAGGTCAAAAACGCACCGAAAAGGAACTCGAAGAGATAAATTTTAGCATATTTTTTGCAGGCAAGTCTAGTGGGTCAAAATGGTGTTGCTTTGCAACTTGAGGGATAAATTTTAGCATACCGTTCACTGAGAATTCCAAGGGTTCAAAAACGTGTTGCAAATCAACTTGAAGACAAAGTTTATGATATACTTTGCAGATTGTTAACGAGGATTTTGTTGTCGATAATGGCATTTACTGATTGTTGATACTAGTAGTGTTCAATTCATTTTCAAGAGCTACGGAGTTTTGGGTAATTGTTGTTGATGGTCACTTGTTTCTAACTGTGATTCTAGCAAAAGAAATTGGTGAAATACTTTCCACGAATCAATACAGCGGTGTCATTTTCAGTAGAGGAAAATAAATGTGAAAGAGGTTTTCGTTTGACAATACTTCAACTTTTATTTCCGAAAGTATTATTCCATCAACACACACCATTATCACCAACAAACAGTATTTTTTACATAATTACCACCCAAATGCCGTGTGGTATTTGGTAAATAAATAACATGTGTTGAACGATCACGGGCTATACAAATACAATAGTAGTGATTTTGTAACAAACACCTTTTCTGTTTAGAAACTAAATACAAAAAGATAGAGACTCGTGTTTAATTTCTAAACCCCAATGAAGTGCATTTGATTCCGATGGGGAAAGTTTTCTTCTGTCGTTTTGTGGTTAATTCCAGAACGTGTTTGGATTTTTATTTGACATCATACACAATTTTGTGTTAACTTTCTAAACGTGTTCAAACGTACTTCACCACATAAAACATAATTCTAAAAACGTTTTGGTCTGCACATGTAACTAGTGTGTTTAATAGAGGGGTGTCGATTAAAAGTTATGATTACGGTGAGGGCGTCCAAGATGTACATATTTTCTAACTGCCGTCACCGTCCTAACTGACATGACGATTGGGACTTGGACGTTTTCGGGAAAATAGGGATTAATTCCAAGAACGTTATTTTAAGGAACAAAAATTAGAGAACTATACAGTTTCATGATATCCTACCCCTACCCCTACCCATCGATCCTCCTGGGTCGGTACGTAAAGTCTAGAGTACACAACCTTTGAGATTCCGATTCGTCGTTCGTGTTGCGAAATAATATTTTGCACGAAATTCGCTCCATGACGACGACTAGCTACCCCTACTCGTAACCGTTAATGATACTTTTGCGATAGCTCTCTAAAATCTAAGCGATGTTTTTGCAGCATAGGCTGAGTGCTAATGCGCTTTAGTTTCTGCACACAACCTTTCGATTATGATGACAATATCTCTAGTGCTTTTACAAAAATGACATTAAAATCGTCGCGATTCTATACACAATTTGTGTACCTCGTTCACAAATTTGGATTCGAGCCTCCCTTTTATACCGATGCTCGAATCGAATTTAAGGGACGAGGTTAATAAATTTTGTTTATAATCGCGACGAATTAAACATCAGTTATAAAAGGACGACACAACTGATCACCACAACCATCGACAAGAGTGCTATTAACCTAAACACGAGGATCATAATTACCAAGAGCTAGCATTATGCAGATAATGAATTCGTAAGCATGTCTGGTCTTGTGTCTTGTAAACTAATTTATCATTTCAGAAACGTAATTTTTATAATTTTTTTATGTTAAGTTGAGCGGATTACATACATCGATTAATTTCTATAATTATATTTCAGAATCAACCTTTTACAATGAGTTTTGTAGATAATATCATGCATACAGAAAATCCAACGATTTTCTCCTTTTTGCGCTGTATTTAAGAATGGAAGAATAACGCACATTCGCAAAGGGATCAGACTAGATTCTGACTGCTTTCCAAGTTTAATTTAGGCGTGTAACGCTTTACATTTTAAATTTTAACAAAATATTTATACAACGCGATTATGAATTAAGCGATGTGAAAGCGTGGGAATACATGCACTGGCAGCACCCCGCTGTATGGTAATTGAAAATATTAATACCTTTATTTATTACAGTTTGCTTGTAGAGGAGGATGTGTCACTGCGTAGTACATGGATTTGCTAATGAAGGTGGAGGCGATTGCACTTATTCCATTTGTATGTAATAGTGGGAATACTCTTTGCGATTTCGCCGACCCGGATATAACACGTGCAATATATATTAACGTTCTCTGGCTCTCTCTCTCTTTCTATCTCACCCCTTACACCCAAACCAGAAACGTTTTCTCGGAGGCGGGATGTCTATTTTAGCTTCAGGGTTAACTGAAAAATTAGTGATATTTTGCGCCCTTGTGAAGTTCTAAACCGAGAACGGGATACCGGGAAGCCCAACCTAATTATAAGCATCCCCAATCTGCATTTCTTCCACGCTGAACTAATTTTCTTCAAATTCACACCCTCCTCCTACATTCAGTTTTTTGTCAAACTACAAATATTGTATATAGTACTCGGCTGCAGCCTAAATATACTACACAGTAATATACTACAAATATTGAATCACCCCGTACATTTCCGTACATTTCCGTGTAATTGACAAAACAATGAAACAATAATGAAAAGGAACATACCATTCGAAAACACACTAGATACCTGTGCCTTATTTTATGAATGAGGGTACACACTTGTTCCTGACCAATTTGATTTTATTCCTGAACTAGAATGTTACATCAAAATATCTAGCACATACCAGCACCCATACCTGTTTGATACTGCCCGTGGATACGGTCTTACACATAGCAGCACATATACCCTTTGATACTGCCCGAGGATACGAGTTTAGCACATAGCAGCACACATACCCGTTTGATACTGCCCGAGGATACGGGTCTAGCCCATACCAACACACATACCTGTTTTGATGTTGCCAGAGGATATGGTTCTAGCAAATACCAGCGCACATAATCGCTGATACTGCTCGAGGATACGGGTCTAGCACATACCAGCAAACATACTGGTTGGTACTGCCCGAGAATACGGGTCTAGTACATATCAACACATATACCCGTTTGATTCTGCCCGCGAATATGGGTATAGCACATACCAGCACACTTAACCCGTTTGATACTGCCCGAGATTACGGGTCTAGCACATACCTACACACATACCCGTTCGATACTGCCCGGGAACACGGGTCTAGCACATATCAGCACACATGTCCATTTGATACTGCACGAGAATATGGGAATAGCACATTACCAGCGCACATACCCGTTTAATACTGCCCGAGAACACCGGTCTAGCACATACCAGCACACTTAACCCGTTCGATACTGCCTGAAGATACGGGTTTAGCACATAACAGCACACATACCCGTTTGATACTGAGCGAGGATACGGGTCTAGCACATACCAGCAAACAAACCCGTTTGATACTGCGCGAGGATACGGGTCTGGAACATACCAGCCCACATACCCGTTTGATACTGCCCGAGGATACGGGTCTAGCACATACCAGCACATATACCCGTTTGATACTGCCCGAGGATATGGGTCTGGAACATACCAGCACACATAACCCGTTTGATATTGTCCGAGAATACAGGTCTCGCACATCCCATCACATAATCCGTTTGATGCAGCCCGGGAATACGGGTTTGGTACATACCAACACATTTAATACGTTTGATACTGCCCGAGAATACGGGTCTAGCAAATAGCATCACAGATACCCGTTTGATACCGCCCGCGAATACGGGTCAAGCACATACCAACACAAATACCCGTTTGATACTGCCCGAGAATACGGGTCTAGCACATATCAGCACACATACCCATTTGATACTGCCCGAGAATATGGGACTAGCACATTATTAGCACACATACCCGTTTAATACTGCCCGAGAACATTGGTCTAGCACATACCAGCACACTTAACCCGTTTGATACTGCCCGAGGATACGGGTCTGGCACATATCATCACACATACCCGTTTGATACTGCCCGAGGATACAGGTCTGGAACATACCAGCACACATAGCCCGTTGATATTGCCCGAGAATACAGGTCTAGGACATACCATCACACATAATCCGTTTGATACTGCCCGAGAATACGGGTCTGGCACATACCAGCACACTGCCCGATGATACAGGTTCTCTTGTGAACAGATAATATTTTACCCCGGGTATTTGCTTTTTTGTTTGATTGGTGTTTAACGACATTTTTAACAGCCAGGGTCACCTCGTGTCGGACAGTTTTAAGGGTGGAGGAAGCCGGAGTACCCGGATAGAACCACCGATCAGCGGCGAGTAACAACAAGACTCCCCAACGTAGTAATATCGCACAAACAGGGTTAGAATTGGTTCAAAACAAATGCACCATCAACGGGCCGTACACAGCACCACGGAGCCCCGCCTGGGCAATCGAGATTAAGAGCCTTGCCTCGGGACACAGTGCAGTTACCCCTGGCGGGGATCGAACCGTGTGACTTTCGGTTTGAAGTCCAATGCTGTAACTACTGAGCGGCCACGAACCCCGGGGCCATTATACAAACATATTTAAAGTGTATAAAAATCGCATAATAAACAGATTTAGCGATGACATGCATAGTGATCTCATCCAATATATATTCCTGTAATCATTGTGTGATTTTCAAAACACTACCCTCTTTACTCATTAGCCTCTGTGAAGGTCAAGGCTGCACACAGACCATCTTCAAAATTAACATTTTCTTGTGAAATGATTGTGATTCATGTCTCACATTTCACAAATCATTCGGCCAAATGTACTTCGAAAAAGTTGAGAAAGTTTGGGTGGTTCAAAACTTTATTTGTATGGTGTATAAAGCTAATTTGGACAGGAAATGCGTTTGCTTAAGTTGTAAAACGTGTGAGACTTGTAACTCTAGTCAGATATTAAGCTTGGGTAAGAGAAGGTTAACCAATGTTCGGCGGTCCATGACATGAATTTTTGCGGCAGTTTTTGCTTAAGCATTGTCGATTGTCGTGGTTAATTTCTGGGCTAGTCTGACTCATACATCATCCCTTCAGTACAACAAGGAGTCATCTGCAATGCTAAAGCTGATGGAGCGTCGTTGCACTCAAGAGACGACATATTATTAAACTAGCAACCATCAGTTGCAGTTGTCATGCCGACTCCTTATATCGGACAAGTGTACTCTCCAGTACTACACCTGACGAGAAAAGGAATTTGGGTGTGGGCAGAGGTATGCCACCTCTACACCATCTCCACCCCAGCAGGATTTACGCCGTATTTAAGCGACGTTAATTGTGTTGCGAATAAAATCTCAGCATAAAATAGGGAGTCTTGTTTTATTAGTTCACAAAATGGGAATATTGGTTTTGAATGTGGTCGGAATCTGGAGGTTTTTTCATGAAAAGGGTCAAGATATATTTTCTATCCAAAGTCTTAGAGATATTACGTAGTGTCTGCTTCTGTGGACAGCTCGTCTGCTCTTATTGTAAATCCGAAGGAAAAGGTTTGAAGGTGAAACTACTCTATCGGACTTCTTTCACGAAGAACTGGAGATCTGCCGTATATGATAAAATAATTGTTTCTCGGACGCCGTGATGTCTTGGAGAAAATTTGACCTTTTGAACTAATACTCATCGGTTATTCTCTCATCTAATTGAACACAACTTCAAAACCAGAACACATCATATATGTACCATTTTTAAAAGGGTAAACAATGGACTTCTCTTATGCTTCTTTTGTATTTTTACCCCTTTTCTCGCCATCAAATTTTCTCCAACCCCTATTCTAAAAACTCTACCAACATGATTGATTTGAATTGTGTGTTCTAGTGCTGATAATTTGATAATTAATACTTCAAGACATTCTTGGACTATCCGCAGAAAATAGAATTCAAGTTTCAAGCAGTGTCTGAGATTGCACCTGTAAAACGTGGAATTCCGGCTTATACAAGTATCAGAGATTCCACCTGTAGAAATTGATTTCAGTTTCAACAAGTATTTGAGATTCGACCTGTATAATTCCAGTTTCAGACAGTAATTGAGATTCGACCTGTAGAATTCCATTTTCAACCAGTATATGAGATTCCACCTGCCGAATTTCAGTTTCAACCAGTAGCTAAGGTTCCACCTGTAGATTTTCAATTTCAACTAGTATCTGAGATTCGACCTGTATAATTCGAGTTTCAACCAGTAACTGAGATTCGACCTGTAAAATTCCAGTTTCAATCTGTATCTGAGATCCCACCTGCAGAATTTCAGTTTCAACGAGTACCTGGGATTCCACCTTTTGAATTCTAATTTCAATCAGTATCTGACATTCCACCTGTAAAATTCCAGTTCAACCAGTATGTGATATTCCACCTGTAATATTCCAGTTTCGACCAGTATCCGACATTTCAGTTGTAGAATACAAATTTCAACCAGTATCTGAGATTCCACATGTAGAATTCCACTCTCAACCTGTATCGGAGATTCCACCCGTAGAAAACGACTTTTAACCAGTGTTTGAGATTAAACCTGAAGTATTCAAGCATCTGAGATTCCACGCGTAGAATTCCAGTTCTAACCAGTATCTGAGATTCCACGTGTAGAATACCATTTTCAACCAGGAACCGTGATTCCACCTGCAGAATTCCATTCTCAACCAGTATATAAGATTCCACCTGTAGAATTCCAGTTTCACCGAGTATCTGAGATTTCACCTGTATAATTTTAGTTTCACTGAGTATATGAGATTGCATTGGTAGATTTTCAGTTTTAACCAGTATCCAAGATTCCACCTGCAGTATCCAGTTTCAACCAGTATCCACCTGTAGAATTCCATTTTCAACTAGTATATGAGATGTTGCCTGTTGAAACTAGAATTTCGGTTTCCACGTGTATTGTAGATTCCACCTGCATAATTTCAGTTGCAACCAATTCCGGACATTCCACCTGTAGAATTCCAGTTTCAACCAGTATCTGAGATTCCATCTGCAGAATTCCAGTTTCAACCAGTATCTGAGATCCCACCTGTAGAATTCCATTTTCAACCAGTATCTGAAATTCTACCTGAAGAATTCTAGTTTTATCCAGTATTTGAGATCCCGCCTGTAGAAGTCTAGTTTTACCCAGTATCTGAGATTCCACGTGTTGAATTCCAGTTTCAACCAGTACCCGAGATTCCATCTGTAAAATTCCAGTTCTAACCAGAATCTGAGATCACACCTGTAGAATTCCAGTTCCAACCAATATCTGAGATTCGATCTGCAGAATTCCAGTTTCACCCAGAATCTGGGATCCCACCTGAAGAATTCCAGTTTCAATCATTATCTGAGATCCCATCTGCAGAAGTCCAGTTTCAACGAGTATCTGAAATTCCACCTGTAGAATTCCAGTTTCAGCCAATAGTTGAGATTCCACCTGCAGTATTCCAGTTTTAAGCTGTAGCTGACATTCCACCTGTTGAATTCTAGTTTTATCCAATATATGATATCCCTCCTGTAGAATTCCAGTTTCAGCCATTATATGAGATTGCACTGTAGAATTCCAGTTCCAACCAATATATGAAATTCCACCTGTAGAATTCCGATTTTAGCCAGTATCTGAGATTCCATCTGTAGAATTTCAGTTTCAACCATTATCTGAGATTCCACCTGCAGGGTTCCAGTTTTGACCAGTATCTGAGATTGTACCTGTAGAAACTAGATTTACAGGGGTTTTCTTAAACAATACTTTTATTTCCATAAACTGAAATAAGGCTTAGTGAACAGACAAAACCTATACTAGTGCCTCACCATACACAATACAATCCAATAACAATAGTAACAGGTTCATGCGCAGTAGAAAAGAAAAACACAACATTGAACAATGCACAACATTTTTTTTCAGTCCCATCAGCTGACTATCATACCTGGATACTTTGGCGTGATCGCATCCAATTTATATTTCTGTTTATCGAGAGTAATATTAATACAAAGGCGGGAAAGACCTCTTTTACTGTTGTACACAGACAAGCTTTACATTTTATTGAGAGTCAACTTGATAATTGAAAGATCAATAGTAAAACTCTCTAGTAATTTTCAATTTCAACCTCGCAATTTAAAGGCCATATTTATCGGAACCTATTTCTTGTGAGTATGTAATTTTGGAAATCCAAGAACAATTAGGCATTCTTTAGGTTGGTGAACAGAAAGTCGCCATAAAGCAGAGTGCAGGTAGAAATATCAAGGCTCCTAAGTTGTTAAATAGCTCATTCCTTTCTGTATTACTGACATTCAATAACAAAATATTTTGTATCTTCATATCTCTTCCCGCACAGACGTTGGGATTTTTCAGATATGAGTCTGCCATACTCATGCGCGTTCAAATCTCTACAGCCTAATCTTAATTTTGCGTGTAGAGTTTGTCCTCTAGACCCTACGAGATAGAATTTTAGGAACACTATATCGTCTTGTTTCAAGTAACGTTTCAACTTTTGTACAGTCTCATACTCTCTCACTGCTGGACAA
The DNA here is from genome assembly GCA_031216915.1 of Pictodentalium vernedei. NCBI lineage: Eukaryota > Metazoa > Mollusca > Scaphopoda > Dentaliida > Dentaliidae > Pictodentalium > Pictodentalium vernedei. The sequence continues at coordinate 371,514,109 of CM062294.1, read as the reverse complement.
ACTCATTCCTCCATATTCTTACAGTGGAAGGTACAAATAATTCATGTAGACTTTTAATTCTGCAGAAAATGTTATCAATCTGTTCAACATTTCTTACGAAATATGACGATCGTTCCGCACTGTGCGGGAAATCAGTCTTGTTGGATGACTTGGAGCAATTCCATTTTTCATTTTATGGAAAATAGTAAGTTTATGTCGCCTGCGAAGTCGCGGGAAATCAGTCTTGTTGGATGACTTGGAGCAATTCAATTTTTCATCATATGGAAAATGGTAAGTTTATGTCGCCTGCGAAGTTCTTGTAGAGTGGTAAATCTTGTTTCGCCATAAAATAGGCCGTGGCTAGTTCCAAGAGGTGCACCACAAATCGTACGAAGTGCATCAAGGTGCAGATTCTCAAAAATTTGTGCTTTTTCAGTTAAACAGTTATCCCATATGATATCTGCGTAATCAAACAGTGGAAGAATAAAGTGGGTATATAATATTGTTAGAGATGACCATGTCAATCTATATTTTAAACTCCGAACACAATTTATTACCTTACTAATTACTGAGTTTTTATGAAGATCCCATGCTCCAGTATTCTAAAAAATTCTACCCAAATGTTTGTGATACGTGATCTCTTTAATTTGATTGTCAAGTAGATATATAAGGCTGGTTTGGGATTTGGTACAGTTTTACACTTGATACCGAGAGCTACTGCTTTTTCAGGACTACATTTTACTTACCAATCTTTCGACCATTGTCCAATTGTTATAAGATCATTATTCATAACCTGAGCTGCCAGACATAAGTCTCCAATAATCAAGGGGAGTAGCGTCATCTGCGTACAATTTGAATGTCTAACTTCATATCTTTAATTATATTATTTATGCATACTATTCAAAAAAGTAGAGGATATCGAAACTGATGTTGATATTTTCGAAAAATGGTATTTGATACGCGTGATTGGACAGTATGTTACCAAGTTTAGTGTGAATCATGAATGTCACCGGCCCACGAAAACTTAGTGCAGGTTTTTCGCACGAGCGCCGCGTTAATGTCTGTGGGGTACGTTTGGAAATTTTCATTCGTACTGGACGGGCTTTTTCGGAGGTCCCATCGTTCTGTTTGGTATATACTCGTTCATCAATAGTTTCTGCTCGAAATTAACTTTTGAGGTATGCGAAGACTGACACGTGACGAACGTTTACGTGCCGTTGGCATGTTGGAAGCTGGCAACAGACAGGCTGCAGTGGCTCAAATTCTCAACGTTACTCAATCGGTGATTAGCAGGTTGTGGTCACGCTTCAGCCAGACAGGCAATGTTGATGACAGACGTCGGTCAGGTCGCGACCAAGGACGTCAACTGCTAACCCGGGTCGTTTCATCCGAACCACAGCATGTCGACCAAACCAGTTGGGAACTCCTGCAGTAACCGTAACCGCCATCAAAGTGCCTCAGAAATTGGACAGCAGCTGCACCGAGCGATAGATGTGCGAGTCGGTGGTCAGACTATCTGAAATCGCTTACAAAGCTGGAATGTGTACGCTCGACGATCTCTCGAATAATTCCACGTTTGACGGAACGTCACATCACAGTAAGGCGTAATTGGTGTAGAGCACGACAGCGCTGGGACAATCGTCGGTGGAGCAACGTCATGTTTTCCGATGAATCGAGGTTCACTCTCGACTTCCACGACAGGCGAAACAGAGTGTGGCGGTGGCGGAACGAAGGGTACAATGACGTAACCGTTAGGCAGCACGATCGTTTTGGTGGTGGATCGGTTATGGTGTGGGCAGGCAGAACCATGGCAAACAGAACAAGATTATATGTCATCCAAGGGCGTGTCACGGGGCATTACTACCGTGACAACATGTGCGCGGCTCATGAGATGCCATTTGCGACGTCGATTCATTTTCCAAGATGACAGTGCAAGAGCACACAGGGGCCGTGTCGCTACAAAGTTCCTCCAGGGGCAGAACATCACTAAACTGCCTTGGCCAGCACTAAGTCCAGACCTTTCACCAATCGAGCACGTCTGGGACATGCTTGTCAGGCGCCTACGACAACGCCAACAGCAGCTTTCCAAAGTCCAGGAACTCGCCGCTGCACTGCAGGAAGAATGGAATAACATCAGTCAAGCTGATATTGGACGTTTGGTGAGGAGTATGCCACGTTGGATCCGCGCTAATCTCGCGAACCGAGGAGGATTTACCAGGTATTGAGGTCTTGGACTGAATGTGGTAAATTCCCTGGCTGACCGGCCATGCCTTCTACATCTCAATGCGTGGAATGTGTACTTGTCAGACACCCAACTATCGCTGAAATCATTCACCAGATATCACAGTGCAATGCCTCAACTCTCTTTTTGATAAAAATATAAATATATTTCTTCATATATCTCACTTTTATCAAATATCCCCTACTTTTTTTGAATAGTATATATATTGAACAAAAGATGGTTCACGACAGAACCTTGTGGATCACCTGCAAGAGTTACCAACTGGTTTGGTCGACATCCATTGACCACACCGCCTGGCGGCTTCTTTCTTTAAGATAATCCTCCAACCATGATGATAATTGTCCCCTTATGCCTGTAACTTTCAACCTGTAAATTAAACCCTAGTGACAAACTCTCTCAAAGGCGATACTGATATATACTATATACTGACCGTCCATGCCTTCTGCATCTCAATGCGTGGAATGTGTGCTTGTCAGACACTCAGCTATCGCTGAAATCATTCACCACATATCACAGTGCAATGCCTCAACTCTCTTATTGATAAAAATATTAATATATTTCTTCATATATCTCACTTTTATCAAATATCCCCTACTTTTTTTTGAATAGTTTCTATATTGAACAAAAGATGGTTCACGATAGAACCTTGTGGATCACCTGCAGGAGTTACCAACTGGTTTGGTCGACATCCATTGACCACAACCGCCTGGCGGCTTCTTTCTTTAAGATAATCCTCCAACCATGATGATAATTGTCCCCTTATGCCTGGAGCTTTCAACCTGTAAATTAAACCCTAGTGACAAACTCTCTCAAAGGCGATACTGACCCCCCCCCCCCCCCCCCCCACACACACACACACACAATCTAATCTATGTCAATTACCTTTTTTTCTGTTTTCATATTTTTTTTATTCAGATATAGGTGGTAATGTATAAATGAAGTTGATATGATAAAACATACAATTCAGTAACAGTATTTAACAGCTGGAAATAGTGAATAGTTGTCAATAATGAACGAAAATACTGTGTAGATAAGTTTGGCTTTTCATCGAAAATGTTGCTCAAGCAGATTTGGGGTCTCGGTTGAGACAAACTGACATTTTGGAATGTTCTTCAATGCAGACATATACTTAAATAGAGGTTATCGTTGTATTGTTTCCGGCTTTAACGTTTTAAAGAGTCACACAAGAGGTGATAGGATGACCCATCTTGTTCGTAGCAAAGAAACCTTTTCTGTGAGTGACAATATACTGAGGACAGTTCTAGATTTCTGAATGTAGCTTGTGGAGCATGGCAGACAAATCCTCACTTTGCAGGAATAAACATATTTCTTAAAGATGAGAGTGCATAAACCAATTATCGGTTCTATTGTCGCGTTATTTCTGTAGTTCAAGAGAATATATTCTGCGGTAAGTGGGAAGGTAATTCCGCACTTCCCCCTTAGATCGTCTAGAAAGTTTAAGCCGGAGCATTTGAAAAATATGTGAGGTATAGTTTCCTTTGTGTTGTTACAGAAAGTACATAGTTCTGTTTCCGATAGTTTGATTTTGTGAAGTTTAGAATTTGTGTATACTATCCTGTGTAAAATGTTCAGTTGTAGACTTTGCAAATATGAAACGTCGGTGATTATGATTGCACTTGTATATATCTCATGCCTGTCGCGAGACTGTAAGGGTAAATGTAAAGTTTCACTCCATTTTCTCTGCGTTTCTAATGGGCAAACGGCCGAAAGTTTCAGGAATATGGGATAGAAGGTTTGGCATACTTTCTTAAACTGTTTCAATTTTTCGATATTATTGTTTCTTATCCTTGGGATATTCTGTGCTGATGGGGAATTATTTTCCATAATTTGGGAATTGCACTCCCTGATAGACCGTAAATGGTGTGTTGAGGTTATATTGCTCAGAGAAATCTGTAAAAGTTAAGAGCTGTTTGTCCTCTGTTAGGAGATCATTTATAAAATAGATACCATTCTCACACCAGCATTTATTGAAAAATAATTTGTTGTTGATTTTAACATGGTTGTTATAGAATTATAGGGGTTCGGAAAGTATGTCTTCAGGGGCTGTAACATTCTCGCCATCCAAAAGAGACCATGCATTCACAACATTTTTCCAGAAAGAATTTGTGTGCTCTCCCACTGTCCTTAAACCTTCCTTATGTAGGTACCATACCCCTTGTAACTGCCAAAACTTTCAATCATCTAAAATAAGCGTTTTCCACGGGGCAAATTTATTGGGGTCTAATAGTTTAGCAATCCATGAAACTTTAAAAGAGTAGCTATAGGTATTTAAGTAGGGGAATTTGATTCCACCGTTCTCCAAGGTATTAATTAGCGTAGCTCGCTTTATCTTATCGATTTTGCCCGACCACAGAAAGTTAAAAAATGTAGATTGGAGTTTGCAAAACAGATCGTCTGGTGGGTCGCGCAAAACCGACAGACAGTGTGTTAACATTTGCAAAGCGAGCGTTTTCACCACAACAGTTTTTCCAATTAGAGTTAAATTACGAAAAGACCAGTCACTAAGACGTTTTCCAATTTTTGTCATTTTGTTCAGATAATTGTATAGAATGTAGTTTTCGTTGAACAAGTTATACTCGATTCCTAGTATTGTGAATGAGTCACTGTGGTTCCAGCGAATTCGTTGATTTGTGCGTATTTCTTCACCACAGCCCCTTTTAGACCCCATCCATATCGCTTGAGTTTTGTCGAAGTTGACTTTCAGTCCAGAGCACCCCGAAAAATGGTTTATTATTTCGAACGCTGTGTTTAGGGTGTACTCGTCGTCACTAAGAAAAAGTGTGGAGTCATCTGCATACTGACTTATTGAGAATTCAGAATCATTTATCCTTATCCCATTGATATTTGGGTTAAATTTAAGTGCTGGACTTTGGATTTCCGCGCAGAGGATAAACAGATAGGGGGAAAGAGAATAGCCCTGCCTTACCCTTCGTTGGAGATTGAAACTGTCTCAACAATGCCCGTTGTTCAAAACACAGCTGTAAATTTTACTGTAAAAATTTTGAAACCATTGTACAATAGAGGGGCCGAATTTTAAGAAAGACTGTTTTTTCAATGAAGGACCATTCTAACGAATCGAATGCTTTTTCAAAATCTAGCAGTGTTACTTTTCCCGGAATGTTTTTTCTCCTCGCATTTTTTAATTAAATCAAGTCAGACGTGTTGATTCTACTATGTATTATCCTTTCATGAAGCCCAGCTGAGTTTCCGATATAAGTTTAGGTAAGACTGATTTAATACGGTTGGCAATTGCTGTGGAACCTATTTTTACATCGACGTTAATTAATGATATTAGCCTCCAATTTGTTATATATATTTATATATTTTTGGTTTATTTGGTTTAGGTATACATGTGATATAATGCCCGATCTTTGTATTATCGAGAGTTCTTTTGCGCGGTGCCCATAATTTAGGGAATTTATCAAAAAACTGCCGAGATCTTTCCAAAAAAATATGTACTATTCTGCAAGACCATCTGAGCCGGGGTTTTTATTAGTTTTCATTGATCTTAGGGCATCGGAGCATTCAGATTCGGTTAATAAACCTCCCAATGAGTTTTGCTCTTCTTCGTCTAGAAAGTTGAGGAATGGATTGTTTTCGTCGAAAAATGTATTATTTGTAGTTTGGACATTATAGTCGGCGGGCGATATTCTTGATGCATAGAGTTGTTGATAGAATGTCTTTTGTTCTAATATTATTTCATTCAAGTCTTTTGTCGCACATCTGTCTCATTTAACTAGTTTTGAATTTTTTTTTTCAGTGAAGTGTCTTTTTTCTTGGTTGCAAAAGTATTTAGTTGGTTTTTCACCCTCGACTTTCCATTTAGCCTCTGTTCTCAAAATCATGCCATTGTTTTTCTGATCCCTCAGCGACTGCATCTCTGCTTCTAGTGGTTCGATTTCTTAAACTGCTGATAGATCCCCACCATCTAAAATTTGGTTCGAATTATTTAGTTTTTTCTATCCCCTGTTGCCCTTTGTTAGCGTTTCGCTTTAAGTGAGTAGAATAGGATATCGTTATACCTCGGATCATGAGTTTTAGGGTCTCCCAAAATAGTTGACCATTGGTAGAGAGGTTGGCCGCTTTATTAAAATAGATCTGTAAATCGCAAGATATTAGAAAGTAATCTAGTCTTGCCATTTTATTACCTGCCCCCTCGAGGTGTAACGTTTTGATTCTGGGTTTTCTATTCTCCAGACGCCACATAGGTCTAGTTTTTCCATGAATTTCGAGATTGTTTCGTTTGATTTTGTTTTATTTTTATGTCTATAGTTAACTGTGTGTGACGCCCACTTTTGTAGTAATTACCACTTTTGTGGTAGCTCACCACTTTTGTAGTTGAAAACGCCCACTTTTGTGGTAGCTCACCACTTTTGTAGTAACGTCGCCCACTTTTGTAGTAAAATGAGGTCTCCACTTTTGTAGTAACCGTCGCCCACTTTTGTCATAAAAAACAAAGTCACCACTTTTGTAGTAACGTTTTTACCACTTTTGTTTTCAAAGGCTAAAATTATTCGCGCGATATGATCAGAGTTAAATCATAGAATTTGCCCTTTCTCACTGATGGAACTTTGTATAATTCGACCCAAACTTATATTGACCAATTGCTTTGGGAAATCCATGCAAAAAAATTTGGCACTTTAACCCTTTACCTAACACGGCACTTATTGAGATTATTAAATTTCGTATGTTTTCCAATATAAGTTCCACCTATTTTCAATGAAACTACACATTGTATACACATTTGGATATCATCAGAACCCAAAAAGCCGATTCTGATAATATCCAAATTTCAATAGGTCTGCGAGAAATTTTGGAGATATTTAAGGCTATTTTTTAGCTTAATGTGGTCAATGTTCGGGCCGTTTTCGTCTTTATGTTGGGTAAGTGGTCAGCGTTTGACGCCTTCATTCCGGTGGCAGCTGACCGCACATATCCATTCTATAAAACGCATTTTCAATCGGTATATTCCTCCCAGTCAGTCTGCAAGTATGCATGAATACTTGAATATTACATTATGCTATAAATGCTATAACTATTGCTTGTGCGGATATTTTAGGGGCAACCCTGTTTTATGCGTGTTGTTATGGCTTCTGTAAATAGGGCGGGGGGGGGGGGATCTTGAGGCTTGCGATTTTAGAATGCGGTTTTAGCTACTCTTTAAGCTCATCTAAAAATTATTAAAATCTTCGAATTTATCATTTTCCCGTTCCTTACACAAATGTCGACAAAGGAATACACATTGTTAGTACGCATCGCTGGCTGTCTCAACTCTCTTGCTCATGTGGGTCACAATGACACCGTGCATTAAGGCGCACTGCACGTCGATTGTGTACGTCTTGATGTTGGAGAACTGATAGCTGCTCGTCCGTACTCACCACGACGTTGTCTGTGAGGGTCGGGATGGGAAGAGAGGCTTGGGGCACGCCGGTTTCCCCCGCTTGTAGAGCTTTTATCGACACTGAACGATTCTGTCTTTAAATTCAGACGGGTTTCTCTATTATAAAACAAAGTTTTTTTCTGAAATCACTACCTGATGGCCCTACATACAAATCCCAAGTTTCGGCCTGATCGCCCCAGTAGTTTCCGAGATCGTTACTGCACAAGCGCGTAGACGGACCCCCACCCAGGTCCGAAGGATGGAAAACCTTTCCAGGACCGAACTACATACGCATGCTAAGTTTCGTCCCGATCGGCCGTTTTCGAGTCTATAACGAAAACACACACACACAGCGGAATATTAAAAGGAAAAAAACGTTTCAGTAGGAAATGTCTGTGCCAGTGCGATTTTTTAACCACAAACACACACCCACACACCCACCCCCCCCCCCCACACACACACACACACTCTCTCTCTCTCTCTCTCTCTCTCTCTCTCACACACACACACACACACACACACACACACACACACACACACCCTCACCCTCACCCTGACACCCCCACACACACACCCTCACACGCACACACACACTCACATAGAGACACACAAGCTCAAATATATAGTAGACAAGCTGGGGTGCCCGACTTCGTCCGGGCTACAGAGATCGTCACGCCATAGCCGACGGTGGCAAATCAGTACCCGGTGGAACGTACATACAAATTCTAGGTTTCGTCCCAATCGGATTTGTAGTTTCCGAGATCGTCACTGCGCATGCACAAAGATAGGCTGTCACCTCATAGCCGACATAGGCCAGTTTATTCCCGACATACAAATCCCAGGTTTCGCTCAAATTTGGCCAGTAGTTACCGAGATCGTCATAGCGCATACGCGAGGATAGGTCCCCCACTCCAGAGCCGATGGTGGCAAGTCACTACCGATAGACCATACATACAAATCCCAAGTTTTGTCATGATCGGCCCAGTAGTTTCCGAGATCGTTACTGCGCATGCGCGAAGACAGGTCCCCACCCCATACCCGACGGTGGCAAATAATTGACCGATGACCCTACATACAAACACCAAGTTTTGCGCCGATCGGCCCAGTAGTTTTCGCGATCAATACTGTGCATGCGCGAAGATGGCCCCCACCACAACCCGGGAAGGTTTTAATCTATTCGGACTTGTGTGTGGGGCCATCTTAGCGCATGCGCAGTGACAATCACGAAAACTACTGCGCCGATTGGCTTAAAACCTGAGATTTGTATGTAAGTTCCATCCGGCAGTGTCCTGGGCCACTCAAATTGCTCATACTCGGCTCAGCTGTCCATGTAAATCATTTCTGTACGTAGTGGGGCCTCGAGCTCGTCTATTAAACATTTGAGTTTATTTGTCTGTGTCTGTGTGTGTGTCTGACTGTGGGTTTGCTATAGACTCGAAAACGTCTGGACATATCGGGACGAAACGTGTCATGCACATGTAGTTTGGTCCTGGGAAGGTTTCCACCCATTGGACCTGGGGTGAGGTCCCGTCTTCACATATCTGTCTGTCTGACTGTGTGTTCGCTATAGACTCGAAATCGAATGGGTTGAATGGGACGGAACTTGGCATGCGTGTATATTCCGGCAGCGGGAAGCTTTTCCACCCATTGGACCTAGGGTGGGGGCCCGCCTTCGCGCATGTGCAGTGACAATCTCGGAACTACTTTTGCGATCGGGACAAAACCTGGGATTTGTATGTATGGTCCATCGGGTAATCATTTGCCATTATAGGGTATGGGGTGAGAGCTAATCTTTGCACATGCGCAGTGACAATTTCGGGCCCCCATCTAGTCTATCTATATATTTGAGTAATCTTGCTTGTCTATTTGTCTGTCTGTAGGTACAGACTCGAAAACATCCGGGTTGATCTGGGAAGAAATTTGGTATGGGTGTGTGGTTCGGGCCCGGAAAGGTTCTACGCTACTCGGACGTGGGGTGGGGGCCCGTCTTCGCTCATGCGCAGTGACGATGTCGGAAACTATTGTGCCATCGGCACGAAACCTTGGATTTGTATGTAGGTTCCATCGTGTAATCATTTGCCATTGTCGGGTATGGGGTGGTGCCCGGCTTCGCGCATGCGCAGTGACGATCTCGGAAACTACTGGACCGATCGGGACGAAAACTGACATTTGTATGTATGGTCTTTCGGCTATAGGGTGGGAGCCAATCTTTGCGCATGCGGAGATGCGTAGTGACAAAATCCCGGACAAAGTCGGGCACCCAGCTAGTGTACTATATATTTGAGCTTGTCTGTCTGTCTGTCTCTCTGTCTGTCTCTCTGCCCGCCCGCCCGAGAGCTAGCCCGCCCGCCCGCCCGCCCGCCCGCCCGCCCGCCCGTCCGTCCGTCGTCCGTCCGTCCGTCCGTCCGTCCGTCTGTCTGTCTGTCTCTTCGCTATAGACTCAAAAACGACTCGGCCAATCGGAACGAAACTTGGCGAGCGAATGTAGTTCGGCCCCGGGAAGGTTTTCCAAACATCGGACCGGGGAGGGGGGAGGCGTCTTCGCGCATGCGCAGTGACGTTCTCAGAAACTACTGTGCCGATCCGGACGAAACTTAGGATTTGTATGCAGGGTCCATCGGGTAGTGATTTGCCATCGTCGGGTGTGAGGTGTGTTTCCGTCTTCGTGCATGCGCAGTGACGATCAAGGAAACTACTCGGCAGTTTGGACGAAAGGTTGCATTACGTATAATTTTTATCAGGTAGTCTTCTGGGGCACTCAAGTGGCGCATGTTCAACACACCTGCCCATTTAATTCGTTCTCGGACGAAGGCGGGCCCCAGCTAGTATACATATATATAAAAAATATAACTTCGCCAATTTGCCGTCATGCTCGGAAGTTTACTTCCTTCTAAGCGGCTTTCATTTTTGACTAATTCTTAGTAAAAAAAAGCCGCTTAGAAGGAAGTAAACTTCCGAGCATGACGGCAAATTGACGAAGTTATATAAAATATTTGATGAAGTGTATAAAAAATATACATAGATATACTACATGGAGTGCCCGACTTTGTCCGGGCTGGATTGAGTTCATTTTGATTGTATGGAAGCAAACATGTGCCACATATAAAAAAATGCCTGATACTAAGTCCAAATTGGGAGATAATAACTCATGATTAGGAGTTACTAAGTCCTAATTAAGAAATAATAACTCCTAGTTAGGACATGTGATCTCTAAATTGGGAGATAATGACTTCTACTGAGAAGTAATTATGTCCTAATTTGGGGACAATACTTCTAATTAGGACCTAGTATCTCCTATTTAGGAGATAATAAGCTCCAACTAGGAGAAAATAAGTTCTTATTAAGGGATAATAGCCCTAATTAGGAGACAATAACTCCTAATTAGGACATAGTATCTCCTAATTAGGAAATAATGGGATATGTTAGTCCCTAATCTTCTCCTCAAACACAGTTTGTTGGTGTCCTGTCGGCGCTGTCCTCTTCTTGTCACCTTAACACCAGCCGCCAGGCATTCTATATGAAACGTGACGCTTACATTTGTACCTCTGAAATAAATTACCCCCCCCCCCCCCCTAAAAAATACCTGAAATAAAATCATATTGGAAGCTCTCTGTTTCCATTCTATCTTTCGCTGTACAAACATTGGCTAGGCGAATTCTCATGACTCCGGGCTGACTTCAAACACCAGAGCCGACTTCTCCTGACCTCGGGACAGACATCTCACGCCAGTATCAACTTCTCCTCACCTCGCAAGGCCGACTATTGCGGGCGACTTCTCTGAAATCGATTTCTCCGGTTCCCCGGACCAACTTCTTCAGGCCGACATCTTTTATTAGGATGGGGGTTTTAAGATACAGCTTTTTAGGGCTAACCGTAGTAATGGTTTGAATTCTCTATTGACATCACGAAGTCGCTTTGCTACCTACACCCCAGTTTAGTACAGGGGGTATGTACTAGACACAATTCAAGTACACAAGAGTACGTTCCGGTAGTGCAGTTGTGCTATAAAAAGTCCGACCTCGCCTTATTCTCCTTACTTTGATGAAATGATGTCAGCAATATTGGTTTCACTGGTAACCGCATTTCACATTGTGGCCTAAAGGTCTGTACTAGTACAGGCGAATGTTTTCAGGCCCCGTCCCATTAACTTCGACCACAATCAATTACCCCAAAGAGCTCAAAATTGGTTATTTTTCCGTACTTTGTCAAAGAAGAACCCACCTCCCCTTTCTCTCATTTGATAACTTTTAGGCTGAACATGGTTGCTAACCAAGATATAATTGTTTGTCAAATACAGGAGTACCGTATATAGTATTGCTTAATTCAATGGTAGTATAATAAACCCATAAGAGACACACATACAAATAATCCCCTTTCACCCCCTGCCTCCGGTTCTTTTTTGATGAAGAGCCACTATTTCCAAGTTTCCTGTATAATAATGTTTAATTTGGCGGTACTATAACCAAGTGATAACGTGCCAATGCAAATAATATCACTGACCCTCCCTCTCAAATGAGTCAAAAGGACGGTTTGTCTTTTTTCCAGCATTTGAATTGCTGCAAAATTTCTAATTTTGGGTATTTATCCAGTCACTGTTCTCAGCAACCCCAATTCCAACGCTCTGTGTTAGAGCCCCATTGCTAAACACCAGGCAGGCCCCTGGCGGCCCAAAATGAGTCTGTGGAAGCTATGCTTTCTTTTTCATACTACTCTTTGACTCATTTCGCTATTTTGGTGTCCCAGCGCCCCATTTCAGTTATTTATATCTGTGTCCCAATTTTAGCACCTCCTTTTAGCGAGGGATTTATAAGTGTCAGGCTTTTTGGTGTCAGCAATTGAGTCCATGAGACCGATGAAAATTAGCGCAATGTTCTATTTTCCATACGTCTCAAAATGGGGGGGGGGGGGGGGGGGGGGGGGCGGTGTATGAAAATGAAAGCATCGCGCCCATTTCCATAGCTTTCACAAACGCATTGTGGGTGTCAAAGTTAAGGAAATGGGACCTAAAAACATTACCTCGTACTATAATACAAACCTTTGGGCTACAAAGGGAAATAGGGTACTGTAGTGAACCCATACGACGGGCAACGAAGTCAAGTAGGTAAAATAAGATCATAGGTATACGAGTAATTGCTTTTTTCCGGGGGAACGGCCAGTGGGATGGGGTCTTTGCTTTTAATGCCCTATGTATAGAGTTGTCTGTACCAATCCTGACGCGCCGAAGACCTCCTGTGTATACCTGCGTCTTTCTCGAGATATTTGAACTATTGGCGCCATCCTACGACCTAAAAGTGAAGGAAATGAGCTACTCCGGCCACATTTCTCAACTCCAGGGGAGGGGGGACAAACCTTGCCCAAAGCAATACAGGGGGTTGGCAACGAGGGTGTAGGCCTTAGGCTTTTGTCGTTGATGTTCTTTATATAGAACTGCCCAGTCGCCGTAGGCCACCAATGTATACTCATACCCAACACAACAAAATAGCCCCCCCGACCACTTATATTTTTCCAGACTTATGCATCTACACCTATTTCTGTAGATTTCTACACAGAGTCTCCCAGACAGCCCAAGCCATTACCACAGTCGTCAGTGCCAGATATTAAAAGGTACTCCTCGACCATTTCTATGAATTTAATTCACAAATCAATACCCATATCCCTAGATAAGCTCTATGTATATAGAAGCGATTACCAATACTGGCGCGCTATAGGCCTCCCGCATGTATTCATACTAGAGTCTAAAATTTGGACCATCTTATGACGTCATAACGTCGGCGCCGTCAGAACGTTTCCAAATTCTCTTCACATTCTAGAACGTTTTTGTGAACATGGCTTGTGGGACAAACGTGTTCTATTGACACCCGTGTTACTACTCGCGTCTATCATGAAAGGATGGCCGAGTGAATACAGAAGATCTACCCTACCCCCACCCCCACCCCTTTCACCCATTCCAGAAGACGTCGGTCTGAAAACGTTGGTTCTGAGAAATCGGTCCCAGAGAAGTCGCACCGGAAAAATTGGCCCGCACTTGTCGGCCCGAGAGATCAGGAGAAGTCGGTCCTGGAGTTAGAAGTTTGCCCGAGGTCAGAACTCGACTCTGAGAATGTCAGACTGAGGTAAGGAGGAGTCAGTCTGGAGTCATACGTCACCCCGCCAAAATTTATACTTCGAAAGAAATAAATGGAAACATGGTGTTTCTAATATAATTTTATTAAGAATTAACCTATGAAACTTTGGGCAGAGAGTTCCGTTTCGTCGATCTGAAAATCTTTGATCTATGTCCCTGCCAATTCACAACCTTCTCATCTGAATGAAAAAGGGTGATTCTCAAATGAAACTGCCAAAACATAGTATCGTCAAAACCTTTTGTAACGCTTGGGAAATGCCAAGGTTGATTAATTTTGGTTAAACACTTAAACAGCCAGAGTCATAGAGTGCTGGACAGTGTCACGGGGAGGAAGCCGGGGAGAACTATCGGACAGAGACGAGTCACTGGCAAACTGTTTAAGTTACTAATCCCACTGAAGTAGGGTTAGCATACTCAATGAGCGGCATGCCTTATCACACAACGACATACTTGAATATAAAATACACAATATGTAATCACAAATAGAAACCCCACAAACATTTTTTAAAACGACCTGACACCCCACCCACATATGCCCATAGTACTGGCTGAAAGGCGAACGGACAGACCGAATATATTCCTGTCATGATAATCTCAACAAAGAGAGCTCAGCCTAAAATAAAAAGATGAAAATGAAATGATCATTTCGTGTGGACATCTGAAATGAAATGGTTTGTTCAAAATTTTCAAAGTCTGACAGTTTTAGAAAATGTTACTACAAAAGTGGTAAAAAAGTTCCTACAAAAGTGGTGACTTTGTTTTTTATGACAAAAGTGGGCTATGGTTACTACAAAAGTGGAGACCTCATTTTACTACAAAAGTGGGCGACGTTACTACAAAAGTGGTGAGCTACCACAAAAGTGGGTGTTTTCTACTACAAAAGTGGTGAGCTACTACCAAAGTGGACAGTTACTACAAAAGTGGGCGTAACAACTGTGTCGATTTCATACTTCTGGGGTACGTTCCAATCTCCTCCTATTAATACAGAACTATTACCAATTTCCTCTAATTTTGAGAACAAGTTGTTGCAGAATTCGGGTCCAAACACCACAGCAAGTGAGAGTCTTTGGTCTTGAATCGTTGTATCAAGAATTATATTGTCCCCCCTCCCCTGTCCTTAACGGTTTTATGTACTGAAAACGTGAACGAATGTTTACAGAGAATGGCTGTACCTCTACTTCCACTTGAGTAAGAACAGAAGATTGCGTCAAAACCCCACTTGTTTTTCCAAGTATTTTCAACCTCTCTACATGAGTGCGTGTCTACTTGGAGAGTGATATCGAACTTTTCTCTGCAACGTGAGAAAATGTCCCGTCTTTTTGTTTTGTTCGATGAGAGACCACGGCAGTTTAAACTTCCTATATTAATTGGAGCCATAATGGAAGTCTAGTTGAAACGTAAATTCCTGCTTGAGCAACACCTTCGATCTTAAATATGCTTTTGTTGACGAACTTGATATGCTGAAAAACGATGTTTTGGGTTTAAGCTGCAAATATATCTGAAAAAAGTTTTTTTTCTATAAACACATTACAAAGATTTCTTTGGATAGATGGATGTGATAATTATCCGTTCCTCCACAAAAGTCGAATTTCTGCACCATTAATTAACAACATAAAAGTTGTTTCTTGTATTGTGCAACTTCTTTTTAGGAGTGTGGCATAAGAGGGAGTCTGTGGTAGAGTGAGGGTTATTTCTATACACTGTGTATATGCAATTGCGTGCGTGCGTGCGTGCGTGCGTGCGTGCGTGCGTGCGTGCGTTTCATACTTAAGTGATTTCTGATGGAAATCCACAGGTATGAAAGGCTTAGTTCGTATACTGTTCTCCACCACGACTCCTCCACGACACCTCTCAATCTGGTAAGCAGTGAACCGGAGCGGCGAAAGGTATACAGAAGCTATGAGAACCGCCATTACATCGGTCTTGTTTTAATATTCCAATATTTGGTGTATGCGTAGCTCACGTTAGGTGACTGAGTACCGAAGTTAAGCCTTTCCACCCGGTGTACATAAATTGTTTACGAGAAGAAAAAAAATGATAGTGGACGAGCAGACGACAAAAAGAGCAAAATATCTGAAGCGAGGCTCGGTAAATTTAATCCAACTGCTCGACAGAGTTATTGGATTAAATTATCACCGAACCTCCAAACAGACCAGGATAGGTTCGCCCATTTTGTCGCTGATTGTGTTGACTGAAATGATACCTTCCAGGGCGCTAGTGTTGCAAGGGTTCAATATCGATAAGAGAAATATATTATATTTTCTAGGATGATACAATAATAGTGTTCGTGGACATTTTTTCATGTGCAGGAGCAGCTGGAAGTTATTCAGCGAGACACTAATAAGCTGGGTAGTAGGAGAAAAACGTGTATAAAAAACAAGTGTTTGCGCTCTCCCTTGTGCTGAGAAAACCGGAACAGAGCGCGCAACTGCGGAGTCTTGTGAAGTCGAGAGGACAGTTTCCAAATGAAAAGCCGGCAGAAATATTATAAAGTACTTCAGGTGAAATAATTCATGTTAAGCTTATGAGAGGAGATAAACGAGATCTGCTTCGTTACAACAACTACACCCCGAAATTGACGGCCAATGTGGCAAAGCCCCTGACACAGCTAACCAAGGAGAAAAAAGGATTTTTCTCATGTTACACGCTTCCCTCCCACAAAAAACCGAACCCGATCCCCTCTGGTTGGAGCGAGACAAGTGCTTGCCGAAAGCAGGTGCCGCAGGCCACAGCCTGGAAAGTAGAATGAAAAAAGCATTACAAAAACACACCGCATTCCTGCCTGCAAGACTATGTCAATTAACGGATGCGTAGTACTATCAACCGGTATAAAACCCGACTGCATGTCTGTCAGTAGTCTGTTTTTGGTGAGGAAACGTGAGTCGTGGTTGCAAACAGTTTTTCAAAATAGTACAAACATCACTTAATAAGGTAATTTTCTTGTTAATGAGAATCACGTTTGCGTGCTTTCAAATAGATAGAAATTGTCCTTGAGATAACGACATATTATAAATATTGCAAAAGGTACCGCCAACTGGGAGGCAAACATCTTCAATATTTTATTATTAATTTTGTTTGGATCACTTGACTTTTTGTTATGCAGTTTTGAGAAAAGAGATTCAACTTTTGTAGGGGAGATTTCAAGATTTTCTCTTTCGTGACTGGTAAATGGAATTTTTGGTACACTTTTATGAGTGGTTGCGGTACTACTTTGTTTTATGAAGTATGTATTTAGAATATTTACAATATGAGAAGGATCGCTTATTACGTTGTCTTCTTCGACCAAAGGGTAACTATTTACCATCATTGTATTGTTGAGTTGTTAATTTTTTAAGGTTTCCACAACAGTTTTGACAAGAAATTGACATTATTAATAGCGGAGTCCAATTTATTATCATACTTTTTTAGTTACACGAATACATGTTATAGTCTCATTACGCACTTGTCGGATAGTTCTCCAGTCGTTTGGATTATTACTCGTTTTAGCATTTTTGTGAGCGTTATCTCTTACTTTCATTTGGCGACGGACAGCTGAAGTCATCCATGGTTTATCTTTTGGCCGTATAAATATACTGTTTCATAAGGAATAAATTGTTTGACCACATTAAAAATGGGTGCTGTGGTGTTCACAGCAGTGCCGTCAACATTATCATGCATGAAGTGGGAAACCCAATCGACAGATTTCCAGTTTTAACCAATATTTCAGATTCCACATCTGGAAAGTAGAATCCAGTTTCAACCAGTATCTGAGATTCCACCTGCAGTAACTAGAATTCCAGTTCCAACCGCTATCTGAGATGCCACCTGAACAGTTCCAGTTTCAACCAGTATCTGAGATTTGACTTCTAGAAAGTGGAATTCCGGGCCATACCAGTATTTGAGATTTCACCTTTCAATCAGTATCTGAGATTTCACATGTAGAATTCCAGTTTCAATTGGCATCTTAGATTTTACCCGCAGAAAGTGCGAATTCCAAGCTCTACCAGTATCTGAGATCCCACCCGTGGAAAGTGGAATTTCAGTTTCAATCTATCTGAAATTTCACCTGTAGAAAGTGGAATTCGGGCCATGCCAGTATTTGAGATTCCACCTTTCAGTCAGTATCTCAGTCATGTAGAATTCCAGCTTCAATTGGCATCTTAGATTTTACCTTTAATGAAATGATAACATAAATTGTGATTCTAATTTCTATCGGTACATGTAGACTATAATCCTAGCTTCTAACGATATCATCTCAGATTCAACCAGATTCCATTTACTATCGTCATATAAGTATTAGAAACAGCACACTGAGCGTTACATATACACTTGTAGTAGTTTTTTTTTAGGTTTTCCCTGTATCGATACGACGCATGCGACTTAATCCCAAGTGCAAAATCGTGTTCGTGAGAAGAAATTTATGTATCAGTGGATTTAGTTTAATGCGAGGCCTTTTCATGTGAGATCGATTGGTACAACAATGATCGTGTTAACGGGTAAAGAATTTCCGCTCAGTTTTATTACCACAATGCGTAACAAGCTGTGACAAGAATATAGAAAGGTGAACGACAAACTACATAAGACAAAGAACGGCAACGAACGAGATTCACTATCTGTCTAATTCAGGAAAGTTTGGAAACGCTTTTGCCAATTTGTGAAAATTGGTTTCATTTCGTACTGTTACAAATGTAGCAATGTGTGATGGGGAAGGTAACAAACCTTCACATTCCAATGGTTGGTGCACCCTAAGTCACACAGATTACGCATTTTAGGTTAAATGAGAGAAGCCAAGGGTCAAAGTGGACAGTGCATCATTTCAGAGGTACCCTTTTTCACTCGTCCACCTATGATGTATCTTATCCGTAACTAAGGGACACTTATTTTCGCCCCCACCACCCAACATACCAACTGTAGAAAAATATCTAATATAGCTGCTACGCTACACATTATGCCTACTCGGGATTAGGACCCAGGTGGGCCTGAAATATGGCCGAGATATTATTATATATATCTGACTATTAATATTTTAGAAGAGCAAATACGGATGGGCCTCAGGTGAGGCGTTTTGTGTTCTAGAGAGTACGAGTAAAATAGATATAGCGATGTTGAACTGCATGCAGAGATCGGAGGACCTTTCCGACCAAAATTAGTGATATGGTGCTTCAATACATGTCATTATTAGCGAAGCTTTGTATCGATCATTTCAATTAAAGGTTTCCTGTTATCTACTCTTCTCAAAAAACACTGTTTATACGCGGCAATAACTCATGGTGCAGGCCTACTCTGTTCACAAAACACTGTGTATCCGCGGCAATAACGCGTGGTGTAGGCCTACTTTGTTCACAAAACACTGTATATACGCGGCAATAACGCATGGTGTAGGCCTACTCTGTTCACAAAACACTGTATATACTCGGCAATAACGCATGGTGTAGGCCTACTCTGTTCACAAAACACTGTATATACGCGGCAATAACGCATGGTGTAGGCCTACTCTGTTCACAAAACAATGTATATACGCGGCAATAACGCTTGGTGTAGGTCTACTCTGTTCACAAAACACTGTATATACTCGGCAATAAAGCATGGTGTAGGCCTACTCTGTTCACAAAACACTGTGTATTCGCGGCAATAACGGATGGTGTAGGCCAACTCTGTTCATAAAACACTGTGTATACGCGGCAATAAAGCATGGTGTAGGCCAACTCTGTTCACAAAACACTGTATACGCGACAATAACGTATGGTTTAGGCCTACTCTATTCACAAAACACTGTGCATACGCAGAAATAACGCATAGTGTAGGCCTACTCTATTCACAAAACACTGTGCATACGCAGACATAACGCATGGTGTAGGCCTACTCTGTTCACAAAACACTGTACACGCGGCAATAACGCACGATGTAGGCCTACTCTCTTCACAAAACACTGTGTATATGCGGCAATAACGCATTGTCTAGGCCTACTCTCTTCACAAAACACTGTGTATACTCGGCAATAACGCATGGTGTGGGCCTACTCTATTCACAAAACACTGTGTATACGCGGCAATAACGCATGGTGTAGGCCAACTCTGTTCACAAAACACTGTATTTGCGGCAATAACGCATGGCGTAGGCCTACTCTGTTCACAAAACAATATGTATATGAGGCAATAACGCATGGTGTAGGCCTACTTTGTTCACAAAACACTGTATACGCGGCAATCACAATCTCTTATCTTGACAGGCACGCAGAGTGCAGTGAGGGGAATTCATTTATTTAATCAAGAGACAGGTACAACACTTGATATAATTACACAAATGAAATGCCACTTCTTGCTTAACTTGTCTCTTTCTGTTAAATGCCGAGGAGTGACCTTCACGCGGCAGGGGGTGGTTGTGGCTAAATCAAGGCCGATGGAGGGTTGAAAAAACGGGGGGGGGGGAGGTATATAGGGAGAAGTCACGCCGTGTATCAGCGGGTGATTGAAGGATCAGTATCTTCTCGTTTAAAAAAAGAGATCTTTTTAAGATTCCAAATTAAAGCAGTAGAAAATTCATTCTTGGTTTCCTATCACCTCTCCCTTCGTAAAAATGGCTCTCACCATCGCCTCATTGTTCAAACATCTTCCGGTCATATTGTTAAAGTACTGTTTCCGTTTCATTTTCCAGGGTTCGTTGTTTGAATGCTTTATTTGTTCCTTATTTTGCGCGCTTGCGCGCGTTATATATGGGACGATTTTTGACACAGTTCACGGTGTATCACATCGATGAGGAAGATTGAATTGAGTTGATGAAAAATGGACCTCTGCAAAAATCTAAAACGAATATTTGTAATTCTCCTTTATTTGGTTTTGCTTTATTTTCATTTCCCTGCGTTGTTGTTAAACTATACAAGCAACGCAATCTGTAATACATATATATATACTTTCATACCCTCTGATAAAGTGTTTTAGCAGCAGTGAAACGAAAACAATCCGATTAGAAAGTCCGACCCACTTTTTTTCGCAGGTGACATTGAATTCCCAGGCGTACTAAAATTAGACCGCGGACTGAAAACAATGAGAGCGGTCGTACTAAAATAATAGTATCGCCGGTAGAAAATGAGACCGAAAGTGGCCGCAGGCAAAGTACAGGTGTTAGAGTCCCTAAATGAACACTATCTGGTTATATATGGGGTATATCAAATATATGTACGAAGTTTGGTACCGATATGTTAAATTTTAACCCTAAAAATTGTACTTTTAATGTACAGCGCGATATCCGACTTGCGATAGCACTTTTCCGTAACTAAGGACAGAGAGACCTAAGTAAACTTCTAGTCCAAAAACACCAAAATAAACACTATTAGGTGACTTGGGGCATATTCAATGTATATCCAAACTTTGATATTGACATTTTAATTTTAACCCCTAAAATTACACTTTTAATGTATAGCGCGACTTCCGTTTTACGGTCTCAATTTTCACAAGCAGTGATAAAGAGACACGCAAGTAAATTATTAGTCTTGAAAATATCAAATAAACGCGAAAGTATACGCCGTATTATATATAAAATTTATATCAAATATGGTGGTAATACCTTGGTTTTAACCTCTTATTATTTTAGTTTTAAAGTCTGATAGAAAAATCACATTTTCGGTCTCATTTCCACTAGGCATAAAGACACAGATTAAGCGGAAACCGTTCTTTGAAATGAGCCAATTAAGAGATTGACTTAAATATGTAGGTTATAATTTATCAATTCTCCTCATCTTTTACCTGGGCTTAACATCGGCAAATATAATACTTTGCAGATTTAGGGGATTTTTTTCTACAATGAATTTCGCTACTGTTTTTTTTTCTCTTTTTTAAATTATTAATTCTTCTCATTCTTCACTCGGGCATGGGACCGGCAATTATAAAACTTGGCAGGTCTGTAGTTTTTTCTACAGTGAATTTTGCTACATTTAAAAACAATAAATATTTATTTATTTATTTATTTATTTATTTATTTATTTATTTTCCTTTAAAATTTATCAACTACACACATCTTCTGCCCAGACTTGGGACCTGGCAGATTTAGTGTATTTTTTTTGGGGGGGGGGGGGGGGTGGGGGGCGAATAGTGCATTTCGCTACTGTTTTTCTTTTTCTCGGTCTCTTCGGGGTGGGCTGTTTTGTCCCAGTCTCTTTGGGCTTTTACAGCGCATTTCTTTTTTCTCGTTACATTACTCGGATTGTCTGGTTTTATTGCTCCAAAGCATGTGGAACTGAATTCCCAGGTCGATTCAGTTGACTTGTATAAACAATGAAAAATGGAACTGTATATATACTGGATCCACTAATATGCGGAATTCGTTACTTAACTGGGATTCACCGTGTGCAATGATAGCAATATTCGTATTGTGTTATGCCACCTCCAAACTTAGAAGTACTTAAAACCATTTTTGTTTTGATACATCCATCCTTATATTAGATGGGATGTCTGCGTGAATATTTTCCCCCAAGTCGCGAAATGTCTATAGCCTACATTTAAGTATTCTGCTTAGTTTATCTTGTGTGGAGGGTGGGTGGGGTACTTTTCTCAAGTCCTTTCGATTTGATATATTAGTCCCCCAAGTGTAGCACCACCGCCCTTGTCCAATAAGCTTGAAATTGTTTTTAAAAAAAATTTCGAGCACTTCCACTGACAGTACTTGGAGATAGGCCGGGGCAGTGCCTATCAAAATCACCTGCGTTTTGTCCCAAGCCAAGTTTCGTACCGAGAGGACCCGTCCAAAAATGCTGATCTTTTGGGGTGTGAGTGGGGGTGGATGTGTGTGTGTGTGTGGGAGGAGTGCATTTTCAGGTGTTTTCGAAGGAAGATATTAACCCACATAGCCTGGAACCTTGTCCAACATACTTGAACTTATTTTAAACTAATTCCCTGTGAATCACCAGTCATAATGCTTTGAGATGTGGTATTCACCTCCTTTTAGTGAGAGAGATTCAACTTTGTTCACAAAATGTTTTTTTATTTTTGTTCTGATACGAAGAGGTTGCATGATGTATTCACAAAATAAGAGTGTTTCATGGGTATTTTCTCACTCGCCTGTGCTTGCACAAAACGTTTTCTTGGCTAGTCTGTCTCGCATCACAGATTATAACGTTAATAATCGAAGTTATGAAAACGTAAACTTGTTTTCATTTAATATGATTTTTTAGCATTTTTATTATCACATTGTCATAGATTTTTGTTGATAACAGAATATTTTAATTGATAAATGGATTTCGCCATAATGTCGCCTGTTCCGTGTCAAAACCACACCACTGAAATTATAAAAGAAGCGAGGGGTCACAAGGTCACAAGTGGACTGGATCCTTTACTTAACAAAAACCCATTGATTCCACACAAAGGGTTATAAAGATTTTTTTAACAATTAATTAGAAGCTTACTACTTTTCTTTTTTTATCACTGATTAGGTCAGTTGTTTGAAAGAAGAGGTACTGCCAAACATCACAGACTTCCCCTCAAGGAAACTGTATTATTACAAATATTTTATATCGACAGAAAATTGTCAATTTCCACAAAGTACAGAACAATAAAGTTGAAAGAGAGAAAATGACTGGAAGCTTGGTATGAACTTGATTTGAACCAACTTGAATCTGCCCCCCACCCCACCCCCACCCCCACCCCCACCCCCACCCTCCAAATAAATGATGTGTACTAGATATCAAAAGCTTCTGATAAGTGGAGCTGAAGAAGATTTTAAAATTCGAGTTCTCACAAGAAGTTCAAATATGAATCCAGGAACTCAATTTGAACAAACTTGAATCAGACACCCCGGCCCTAGGATTCCGAATACTAAATATAAATATCAAAAGGTTTTGACTGATGCACTTCCAGATGAAGATTTTTGAAGACTTTTCCCCATGTTGCACTAGGTTAAAATTCGATTTCCCATAAGGAACCCAAATACGAAGCCAGGGATTCGAATAAAATTGAATCTGACACCCACTAGGGACTCCTTATACCAATTATCAAAAGATTCTGACTCGTGGATCAGAAGAAGAGGATTTCTATAGAAGTTTCCTCGTATTGCACTACGTTAAAACTTGGGATCACATAAGGAGCCCAATTATGAACCCAGGAACTTGATTTGAACAAACATGAATCTGGACCCACAAGGATGCTGCATACCAAATATCAAAAGATTCTGAGTGGTGGATATAATTAATTAAGAAGATATTTACAGAATGTTCCTCATAATACACTAAGTTAAAATTTAGATCCGACAAGGAGGAGAATATTAACCTAGGACTTAGTTTGAACAAAATTGCATCTGACATCCATAAGGATGTTGTATACCAAATATAAAAAAAATTCTCACTGACAGATTTGAAGAAGACGGTTCTTAAAACAAATTCCTTATATTGCACCCATTTAATGTTTGGGCTCCAATAAGGAGCCCAAATATGAACACAGGGATTTGAACAAACTTGAGTATGACCCCCCCCCCCCCCCCCCCCCCCCCCACAAGGATGCTCTATACCAAACATAATACATTCTAACTGGTGGATCTGAATAAAAACATTTTAAAATACTTCTCCTCATATTGCGCTAAGTTAAAAATTGGGCTTCCGTAGAGAGTCCAAATATAAACCCAGAGACGTGAATGAACATACTTGAATCTACATCCCCTAAAGATGCTTTGTATCAAAAGATTATGATTGGTGGATCTGAAGAAGTTTTTTTTAATTTTTCTCACCCACGAAATTATAATTCGGGCTCCTGCAAGGAGGCCAGATATGAGGAATGGGAGAGTTGAACAATCTTAAATCTGATACTCATACCATATCTCAAAAGATTCTGGATCGGAAAAAGAAAATGTTTAAAAAATATTCCTCACCAAACTGGAATCCGATCCCCATAAGGATGTTGTATACCATATTTCCAAAAAATTTGATTGGTGGTTCTTGAGAAGATTTTTTTATATTTGAAAACATGCTGACTCAGCATTTTCTCATCAACTACAGTGTTAAAATTGGCGTCCCCTTCCATGATCATATGCAACCCTTTCACACAACGCAATCGTTGTAACTTTTTGTGACCAATCGATTCTATTGGTTCTAAGGATATTTCATACCAAATATGAATTCTCTGTTCCGCGTAGTTTTTTTTAAACTAAGAATTTATTCTAAAGGAATTTACTCATATTTATACGATACACATAATATCATCCAACTATGGATGCTAGTCCCGCTTTTAAAATTGAATGTTTCTATGCGCCCCAGAGGAGTACCTTTCTGACTCATTTTCTTTTTCAAGCATGTTTTGAATCACGTTTTTAAACAATAAAAAGAGTGGATTCTAAACTGAAACCCCCCCAAAAAAAACCCGAAAAACACCCTCTCCTCCCCCCCCCCCCAAAAAAAAAAAGAAACAAAAAACAAAGATGAATATAGAGATGAACACTATAAAAAATTGTTAAACATCCAATAACAAGCTGAAATGCAACAACAGTTTCATGCCATTTCAGAAAAAACACAAATAATAGAAAAAACATTTTGGGATATATTTGTGTCTACTGATCACGAATATTTGAAGCTGTCATCTTTAGAGAGATATATGTAATCTGTAGAGGGAATGTATATGGAAATTCAAACTTCCAATTTTTATGTAAAAATGTTCAACTTACTACATCTTTACCCAGTGAATCTGAATTTTCAACAATTCACATGTTGATTGGAAATGACTATTATCTTAACATTTTGTTGTGACATATAAAACCAGGATTATCCTTACAGAACTTAATTGGCGCGAGGGCTCTACGCCCTTTGGTTTTCAACTCGCCATTGTTTTCATTATTGTTTACAAACAATTCTGCGAACACGATATGACCCCTTTGGAAGTGCCTTTACACCCCAATAAAAAAACAAACAATCCGACTTGATAACAACCAACCTAGGTTTATTGCGGTAATATTTTCAAGATGGATTTTGAAATTTGAAGACTTCGGTCATTACACCGCTGCTGGGATGAAGACATAACGCTAGAGTGAATCCAGAACCATCCAGATGTGTTGCGATTATTTCCGGAAAGATTGAGTGGAAAGGAAAGGTAAGATTTTCGTTGTTGACATAGCGGCACACAGCAAACTGTTGTGTGCAGCAAAGTAAATAAGGAAATTTTTACTTTTCGACCTGATCTTTCTTCCTTCCGGAAATAATAACATGCAACTGTGAACGAACGAGGAAGTTGACAGCTCGCAGTCTTTGTAAACAAACCGGTTACTATGACCGATAGTACATTAGCGTCCCATATTGGATGGACTGCAGCGAGGCCACCCTCGTTACGAAAGAGAGGCAGGCACATGATGGAACGTTTTCAATCTCAATATTACGAAAGTATTCTTGAAAAAGTCATGTTAACTTAAAACCATTAGAATCGAGGATTCTCACGAAGAAACAGCCAACGATATTACTGTTGAACAATTTATTAAAAACGTTTTGGAGATTATTAGTCTGTGTGAAACACACAGACTATTGTTTTTGCACGGTTTCTTTTTCTTTCTTTTTTTTTCTTCTTCTTCTTCTTCTTCTTCTTCTTCTTCTTCTTCTTCTTCTTCTTCTTCTTCTTCTTCTCATCACTTTTTTGTCCGCAAGATAACTCGAAAACGAATTGCCCTATCTCTCTGATTCTTGGCATGCTGATAGACAGCCACAAGTTCTCGGCCACCTATGTTTTTCAGATTCCTGGGGTATCAGGGGTGTCTGTAGGGGTGTTTTGAAAGTGGGTCACGCCCATATCTCAGGCGTGGTATGACCAACAGACCTGGGACCAACACCAAATGAGTCGACACTCGATGGAGGTTCAAAATATGGGTCAAAGTCACGGAGGTCATCTAGGGGTCATTGAGTGCATTTTTCAGAATTGCTGGAAATCACATTTTTTGACCCCCTAAAGTATTCCTGACGTACACACATGCATTTTGACGTAAAAAAGTGGGCGTGGCCAAATTTTTTGAAAGTGGGTCACGCTCATATCTCAAGTGTGGTATGATGTATGGACCTGGGACCAACACCAAATGAGTCGACACTCGATGCAGATTCAAAATATGGGTCAAGGTCACCGAGGTCACCCAGGGGTCAATGAGTGCATTTTTCATAATTGCTGGAAATCACATTTTTTGACCTCCAAATGCTTCCCCAAAATTCAGACGTGTATTTTTTAACGGAAAAAGTGGGCGTGGCCAAATTTTTTGAAAGTGGTTCACTCTCATATCTCAAGCGTGGTATGACATATGGACCTGGGACCAACACCAAATGAGTCGACATTCGATGGAGATTCAAAATATGGGTCAAGGTCACCGAGGTCACCCAGGGGTCAATGAGTGCATTTTTCATAATTGCTGGAAATCACATTTTTTGACCTCCAAATGCTTCCCCAAAATTCAGATTCAGACGTGCATTTTTTCACGAAAAAAGTGGGCGTGGCCAAATTTTTTGAAAGTGGGTCATGCTCATATCTCAAGCGTGGTATGACGTATGGACCTGGGACCAACACCAAATGAGTCGACACTCGATGGAGATTCAAAATGTGGGTCAAGGTCACCGAGGTCACCCAGGGGTCAATGAGTGCATTTTTCATAATTGCTGGAAATCACATTTTTTGACCTCCAAATGCTTCCTCAAAATTCAGACGTGCATTTTTTCACGAAAAAAGTGGGCGTGGCCAAATTTTTTGAAAGTGGGTCACGCTCATATCTCAAGCGTGGTATGACGTATGGACCTGGGACCAACACCAAATGAGTCGACACTCGATGGAGATTCAAAATATGGGTCAAGGTCACCGAGGTCACCCAGGGGTCAATGAGTGCATTTTTCATAATTGCTGGAAATCACATTTTTTGACCTCCAAATGCTTCTCCAAAATTCAGACGTGCATTTTTTCACGAAAAAAGTGGGCGTGGCCATTTTTTTGAAAGTGGGTCACACTCATATCTCAAGCGTGGTATGACGTATGGACCTGGGACCAACACCAAATGAGTCGACACTCGATGGAGATTCAAAATATGGGTCAAGGTCACCGAGGTCACCCAGGGGTCAATGAGTGCATTTTTCATAATTGCTGGAAATCACATTTTTGGACCTCCAAATGCTTCCCCAAAATTCAGACGTGCATTTTTTCACGAAAAAAGTGGGCGTGGCCAAAAATTTTTGAAAGTGGGTCACGCTCATATCTCAAGCATGGTGTGACGCATGGATCTGGGGCAAACACTAAATGAGTCGACACTCGATGGAGGTTCAAAAATATGGGTCAAGGTCACGGAGGTCACCTGGTGTCATTGAGTGCATTTTTTTCCGAATTGCTGGAAATCACATTTTTTTACCCCTAAAGCATTCCTGGAATGCACACATGCATCTTGATGTAAAAAAGTGGGCGTGGCCAAAATCTTTTAAAGTGGGTCACGCTCATATCTCAAGCATGGTATGACATATGGACCTGGGACCAACACCAAATGAGTCGACACTCAATGGAGATTCAAAATATGGGTCAAGGTCACGGAGGTCACCCAGGGGTCATTGAGTGCATTTTTCATAATTGCTGGAAATCACATTTTTGACCCCCTAAAGCATTCCTGATGTACACACATGCATTTTGACAAAAAAGTGGGCATTGCCAAAATTTTTGAAAGTGGGTCAGGCTCATATCTCAAGCATGGTATGACGTATGGACCTGGGACCAACACCAAATGAGTCGACACTTGATGGAGATTCAAAATATGGGTCAAGGTCATGGAGGTCACCTAGGGGTCATTAAGTGCATCTTCATAATTGCTAGAAATCACATTTGTTGACCCCCCTGAAGCATTCCTGACATACACACATGCATTTTGACGTAAAAACGTGTGCGTGGCCAAAATTTTTGAAAGTGGGTCACGCTCATATCTCAAGGATGGTATGACACATAGACATGGAGACCAACACCAAATGAATCAACACTCCGTAGAGGTTCACAATATGGATAAGGTCACTGAGGTCGCCCAGGCATAACTGAGTGCATTTTTTTGTATTGCTGGGAATCACATTTTTGGACACCTAATGCATTCTCTTGACAAACCTTTTGAATGCTGTGCACATATATGCCTTTTCTGGTTTCTTAGAAGAATTGTTCTGATTCCATTATGAATATCTGTAAATACTGTTTACGAAAATCCATTCCAGATTTGTTTAAAAATATGTTACGCCCGAAAATAACCCTCCATAAATTCTCTTTCTATATAGTTTTTTTCCCAATAGATATTTTAACGCTTTTCTTACAAGCTTGAATTTACGGGATGCAGTAAATTCTATTTCTCTAGTATTAACATTATTTTCTATTTCAATGATTTTTGTCTGATGGATTCTTTACTATTCTACTGAAATTTGGCACATATGTAGAGCTTCATTAGAAGTTTCTCACCTGGATCATGGCATTTCTGAAGTTTTTCTTTTTCTGCCAAAACCGTGCAAAATGTTGTCACAATGTTACGTTTTGCCACAATTCTCAAACAAGACCCAGGACGATTTGGCTGGAACTTTCATTATATTTGTAGCATGACTTACTACACCTGACTACATAAGCTGTATTACCCACGTTGCTCCCTTTTGACCTCAAAATTCCGAGCAAAGTGCAATTTTGGAAAAACTGGTCAGTTTTCACATGCAATTTCTCAGCTCTACGGCCACATTTTTTCAAAACGTTTCCTGTGAGAAGTTTGAGCATTCATCCAAGAATAATTTGGCTGTTATATATTCTATTCAAAATTTTAACCTTAAACTCGTGTTCGAGCCTTTAATACGAGTACCCTTCACTCGTTCATAAAAATGGCTCATTTTTAGTTCATTTTTCTTCCATTTACGAATGGTATATCGAAAAGTGATGCACATGTTCGTATTCACAATTACCTATCGAACATATTTTCTGTTGTACGTTTGGTTGTAAAGTTGAACCATATGCCTATTCTGTTTGCATAAAGATAGATGCTGTCCAAAAACTCACGCTTTTTCAGAATTTGGTACCATTAAGTGACAATTTACTCCATTCCTAACTGATTGAGTGCTGAATGTTTTCAATAGCTGCATGCAGCAGTCATAGTATGAAAACTTTTGTTTTATATGTGAGTATTAAAAGTTTAACCCTTAGCAGATTTGAGACTCTCATATGGGTACTGTCTGAATAAATGTGATTTTGGTAATATCTTAAAATTCTGTTGACATTCAGATTTACAGTTCATGTCCAAGAAGATTGTCCTTGATAAGGTAGCTGTAAAGTTTAACCCAATCCCTGTTTCGGATGCATAAAGACAGGTGCCGTGGAAAATAACTCCATTTTTCAGAATTTGTTAAGTTTAAGTCGCAATTTACTCCATTCCTAATTGATTGAGTGCTGGCTGTTGTCTATGGGTGCATGCGGCTAGCAAAGTATGACGACTTTTGTTTTACATGTTATTATTAAAAGTTTAATCCTTGGCAGATTTGAGAGTTCCCAAGTGGGTACTGTTGAAATAATTGTTATTTTCGTAAAATCAGTACCTGAATATTGGTAAGCATGCAATGATCTTTCGGTCCTATATAAAGGTGTAAATAGTTAAAGTTGAACAGTTCATCAGACAGAAATAATGCCAAACTCTGCCGTTGACAGGTAAATAATGAATGGAAATTTCATTGCATTGAAAATAAAGTGGCAACGAACCGTTCCCACGGTCTCCACGCGAGGGGTGGTGTTTTCCACGCGGTCAGAACACTAGATTTCATGCCCAAATGTCGGCCAGGCTTCGTAGAACAAGTTCTGAAAATTGCAAGTCGCTACCTTCAGCGGTCTGGACACAGTGAGCGTATGTCTGAAGTGCTATTTTAATGTCTTATATGCAAATTCTCATTAATCTTTTCCCGCCAAAAACCTACTCACCGCCGTTTTCTTTTCACTTTTAACTTCCGATGATTCTCATAGGTTTCAAGGTTGCGATGGGATCCCTGGATGCTGTTCTTAAAGAAACTACTTTGATTTACAGCCATCCCTCTGTAAGCCACGCTCTATTGTACCTTTTAAGTGGACCTACCCCAGAGAGGGGGCACCACGAGAGACTGTGCCCATTCCCGCCCTCTTCTTTCGCTCCGACTTGAAAAAGACCAAATTCAGAAAATTACCTCCTCTCTTCAAAAACGCTATATGTCAGCGAATTTTCCGCAGATTTCCAAGAAATTTTCACTCAGCATTCACGAATAGTTGCTCCATCGGATGCCTGGAAAGGAGACATGAATTGTGCATTTCCTCAAGTCCAATTCAAAAAGAGCGTATGCACATGCGCGTGAGGCTCCCACGGGCTATGCGCTCGGTTGTTGGATTTTTCAGGCACAGGTCAAGTTGGGCAGAGCTTCTAGAACGAACGTTGAAAATTTCGAGTCGCTACTCAAAAAATTCTCTCCACAATCTACTGTACATGTAACAAAGTGTATACTTTTTATGACCTGCCGGCAGTACGAACCACCCTTCTAGTTTTATATCTTGTTATTATTATTAAACGTTTAACCCTTGGCAGATTTGAGACTTCTCTTATGGGTACATCCACGGTGTTTTCACCCGGTCACAGGACTCAAGAAAGATACTAAACTGTCGAGCGGGGATAGAACACATTCTCAGAATTTCAAGTGGCTGCCTTGGACGGTCTGGTTACAATTGGCGTATGTCCTTGTTATGCCCACAACGAATAGTCAGGGGGCATATTGTTTTACCTCTGTCTTTCCCTCTATCTTTCTGCATATAGGGTATATTGTTTGTCCGTCTAACCTCTCTTATTAGCTCATCTTGACAAAGTCAAGCTGAGCTAATTTCATCCCTCTCTGTCTGTCATCCGCCGTTTTTCAACACCATTTTTTGGTCTTCTCTTCCAAAGCCACTAGGCCAATTCAAGCGAAAGTTTGTGTGATTGATGATTCCAAAGGAGCATTGCATTTTTGTTCAACTCAACATGCCCAGTCCCATAGGAAGGGAGTGGGAAAAATGCTCCAAAATTTTTTTAAAATCTTCTCAAGAACCAGTGTGTACAATGACTTGACATTTGCTATGGAACTTCCTTTGGGGAGTAGAATCAACTTTTTTCAAACGAAGTTCGTGAAGCAATATTTGGCTTTGTAATGGGAGGAGATTTAAGATTTTAAGATTTTTGACCCCGCCCAAACTTTCAATTTTCTTAACCGATGGTCCGGTATGAACCAAATTTGGTATGTGGTATTATTGGGTCATAAGTACTTGACCCATGCAAAAAAAAAAAAAAAATTCCCGCATCCCATGGGAACCCTGGGAGCTAAAATTAGAAATATTTTCAAACGTTCATATTTCCCAAACCACACGGAACAGAGAGCTGTTATTTGGTATGAAGTATCCTTAGGACCAGTAGAATTGAATGGTTAAAAAATTGCCATCGGTTATGTTAGGGTGTTCTGTAATGGGCATCGAAAAAAGTGTCGAGTCAGCATATTTGCAAAAATTAAAAAAAATCTTTTTCTCCAGAACCAATCATCAGAATCTTTTGATATTTGGTATATCGCATTCATAGGGGGGTCAGATGCAAGTTTGTTGAAATAAAAAAGCTCATTGGTTCATATTTGGGCACTTTATAGGAGCCCGAATTTTTAACATAGGGTGAAATGGAAAATATTCTTTAAAAATCTTCTTCTTCAAAACCACCAGTCAGAATCCTTTTCTCTTGATGTTTGGTATGCATCATTGTTACGAGGGTCAGATTCAAGATTGTTCAAACCAAGTCCCTAGGTTGATATTTGGGCTTCCTACAGAAGCACAAATTTTAACTTTGTTCAATATGGGGGGGGGGGGGGGGTAATTTCTTCTTCAGAGCCACCAGTCAGAATGCTTTCATATTTGGTATGCAACATGGGGGTCAGATTCAAGTTTATTCAAATCAGATCCCTAGGTATATATTTGGGCTCGCTATGGTAGCCCAATTTTTTTACTTAGTGAAATATGTGGAAATTTCTTTAAAAATCTTCTTCTTCAGATCCATCAGTCGAGATGCTTTCATATTTGGTATACAACATCTCTAGAGAGAGGGGAGGGGGGGGGGTGGGGGGGCAGATTCCAGTTTGTTCAATTCGAGTGCCTGGGTTAATATTTGGGCTCCATGTGGGAACCTGAAATTTAACTTAGTACAATATGAGGGGATTTCTTCAAAAACCTTCTTCTTCGGATCCACTAGTCAGAATGCTTTCATATTTGGTATACAACATCTCTAGGGGAAGGGGAGGGGGGGGGGGGGGTCAGATTCAAGTTTGTTCAAATCGGATCCATAAGGTAATATTTGGGCTCGCTATGGTAGCCTAAATTTTAACTTGATGCAATATGAAGAAATTTCTTTAAAATTTCTCTTCTTCAGATCCAACAGTAAGAATGCTTTCATATTTGGTACACAACATCTCTAGGGATGTCAGATTCAACTGTGTTCAAATTGAGAGCTTGTGTTAATATTTGGGCTCCCTATGGAGCCGGAATTGGCCATTTTGCTGAAGAATTAAAAATTTTGTATTCAGTACCCTCTAGAGGTGTGTAACTAAGATTAATCCACAAAGGTTGTATCAAGGGGCTTCATTGGGGAGCTCAACATTTTACTTTATGATCAACTGAAGAAAAGGCACGATGCCTGTATTATTTTTGTCACTCCTGAGGGACTCAAGAATTGAGAGTGTAGCCTATGGAGATGGCTTGTTTAATGTGCTCATTCTTGGACTCTATTTAAATTGTGTTCTGTTCAAGATGAGCGCTTCAGGCCCCGTGAGGCCTCTTGTAATTTTCAAGGTATTACTTTTTTATTTCACAGGATGTTTCTACATTTTCCAGATGTGTGCGTATTGTCAGAATTTTGACTTGCTTCAATATTTTACAAAACTACTGGTTGTTAAACTTAGTCCATTTTTAACTCTACTTTGGCGAAGCCAGATTCGAGGTATTGTCACGGCCCGTCTGTCGTGCCGTACACATGGCTCGGGCTAGAGGCCGTATTTATGAAACAAAACTTCTTGGGTACCTTTGTTGTCACTGTGAAACGAGAACAAGTGTTTTGGGGCCTGGTCCGAAATTCAAGATGGCCACCGGCAGCCATTCTGTACAAAATTAGGTGCAATCAGATTTTTTTTGGCGCAGAACTTCCATATGAAAGCTCTGATTTGAATAATTTTTTGTACGAATGTTTATTACCATGGAATACATCACATATAATACGTTTTTTTTTCTCGTGTGTAAATTATGCAAATTAGACTAACTTTTGATTTAATTAGTGTTATTTTCAGCACTGTAAGTGCAAATACCAATACGGCTCGGGCAAGAGGCCGTATTTATGAACAGATCCTTATGAAACTTCTTGGGTACCTTTGTTATCACCGTGGGATGAGAACGAGTGTTTTGGGGTCCGTTTTGAAATCATGATGGCCGCTGGCAGCCATTTTGTACAAAATTAGGTACAATCAGATTTTTGCGCCGAACTTCCATATGAAAGCGCTGATTTGAATAATTTTTTGTGTGAATGTTTAGAACCGTGGGATACATCACATATAATACTGTTCTTTTTCCTCGTACATAAATTATACCAATTAGACTAACTTTGATCTTTTTAATGTTACTTTCAGCACTGTAACTGCAAATGCCAATACGGCTCGGGCTAGAGGCTGTATTTATGAACTGATCTTTACGAAACTTCTTGGGTACCTTTGTTATCACCATGGACGAGAACGAGTGGTTTTGGGTGCAGTACGAAATTCAAGATGGCCACCAGCAGCCATTTTGTACTTTAGTTAGTGCATCAATTTTTTGTACAGAACTTATGTTCTGATTTGAATAAATTTTTGTATGAATCTTTAGTACCATGGGATACATCACATATGGTATAGGTTTGTTTTTCTTGAGCAGAAATTATGCAAATTAGTGCACTTGTCAACATGACTCGGGCTAGAGGCTGTATTTATGAACCGATCTTCACAAAACTTATTGGGTACCTTTGTTATCACCTTGGGACGAGAATGAGTGTTTCTGGGTGCGGTCCAAAATTCAAGATGGCTGCCAGTGGCCATTTTGTACTAAAATTAGGTCCAATAAGTTTTTTTTTGTACACAACTTCTATACGGCACAGGCTGGAGGCTGTATTTATGAACCGATCTTTACGAAACTTCTTGGGTACCTTTTGTTATCACCGTGGTATGAGAACGAGTGTTTTGGGGTGCGGTCCAAAATTCAATATAGCCGCCAGCAGCCATTTTGTACCAAAGTTAGTGCAATCAGTTTTTTGTACAGAACTTCTGTATGAAAGTTCTGATTTGAATAAATTTTTGTAGGAATGTTTAGTAACATGGAATACATCACATTTAATACGGGTTCTTTTTCTCGTGCGGAAATTATGCAAATTAGATGAACTTTGATTTGCTCAGTGTTACTTGTACACAGTAAACGCATATGTTAATACGGCTCGGGCTAGAGTCTGTATTTATGAACCGATCTTCACAAAACTTCTTGTGACTAGAATGAGTGTATTTGGGTGCCTTTGTTATCACTGTGCTATGAGAACAAATATTTTTGGGTTCAGTCAGACCCACTCTGGGACTCAAAGATTTCCTTTTATGTCCCCCCCCCCCACCCCGACTAAAGTCGGGTGGCATATAGTGATTGAAGTGTGCTTGTGTCCGTCCGTGTGTGTGTCCATGTGTGTGTGTGTGTGCCCGAGCCAATAACTCGAAGACTGTTAGGGCCACAGTCATCAAACTTCACACAATTATAAAGGACCATGGGAGGATGTGCCACACACCATAGCCGGGGTTTCTTTAGTTATAAAGCAGTTTTTGCTCATACTTCAGGCTTGGTGTGACCTATAGAAATACTACCTACACCAAATGAGTTGAAACTTGCTGGAGGTTCAAAATGTGGTCCACCTCTATGCGGTCAAGAGATATCATTAAATGCATATTTTTTGCGACATATTAGGAAAGTCACTTTATACCAATTAATGCAATTCTGAAGATTATATGTGTATCTCATCATTCAAATGGCAGCGGCAGTAATGTCAATTTCTGATTCCTTGATCGAACCCTATAAATGGTGTGCACATTTATGCCTTTTCGGGTTTCTTACAAAAATTGTTCTGATTCCTGTATGAATATTTTCTCCATGAATGAATTTCACAAAAAGCAGTCAGGGAGTAAGCTGTGACTGTCACATACAATAACACGATCTGTTTATTTAATCTCATTGTACAGAATTAATTCCCAAACGAAGATAATATAAAAACAAACAACTTGATCATGAAGAATTCCAGTGTACATGTAATTGTAAAACTACACTGAAGATTTGTTATTGAAACCTATCACAAAACTGTCAGGATGCCGGTAAAAGATGCAATACTGACATAGTTGACTGTACTGTTAACTGTGTTAGTGCTATGACTGTTTAAAATTAATTTATTAGAGAAGTTCTAGTTTTA
This sequence comes from Pictodentalium vernedei, assembly GCA_031216915.1. Classification (NCBI taxonomy): domain Eukaryota; kingdom Metazoa; phylum Mollusca; class Scaphopoda; order Dentaliida; family Dentaliidae; genus Pictodentalium; species Pictodentalium vernedei. The sequence goes on along the minus strand of CM062294.1, from coordinate 371,477,920 downwards.
TGTATGCCTTGTTTAGGTCACTAGATGCCCTTTTAAGAGTAGGCCTTCAAATGAGCTCTTGGGGTTTTTAAGGTTTTTATGACAATATCTCCGATATAGAGTCTATGCACCCTTTGTCAGCGCGACAACTCAAATACGGATCGTCCTATCTCTATGCATTTTGGCATGCTGGTTAACAATACCCAGTTTGCACTCATCTATGTTTTTTGCACCCGTTCGATCTGAATGACAGATCTGAAGTTGGAGGAGCCATTATTTCAAAGTGGGTTGCGCTCATTCTTCAATGTAGATGTAGACATGGAACTACACCGACTGAGTTAAAAATTGCTGGAGATTCAATATATAGTCCACCTGAATGGGATCATCAAGTGCATATTATTAAGAATGACTGGGAAATGCATTTACACCTTAATGTATTTCTAAAGTTTATGAATGTATTTCATCACTCAAATTAGTGGGCAGAGCAAAAATTTTTCATTTCTGATTCGTGTATCGAACCCTTTGAATGCTGGTCACATATTTGCCTTTTCTGGTTTCTTATAAAAAATTGTTCTGATTCCTGTATGAATATCTGTAAATACTGTTAACGAAAACCCATTTCTGATTTGTTAAAAAATATTTTACTCCAGAAAATAAGCCTCCATAAATTCTCTTTCTGTAGAGTTTATTCCTGATACTTTAACCCTTTTCACACAGACTTGAATTTACTGGACGCAGTAAATTCTGTTTCTCTAGTTGTTAGTCTGTGTGAAACACACAGACTATTGTTTTTGCACGGTTTCTTTTTCTTTCTTTTTTTTCTTCTTCTTCTTCTTCTTCTTCTTCTTCTTCTTCTTCTTCTTCTTCTTCTTCTTCTTCTTCTCCTGTCTTCAGTCTTCTCATCACTTTTTTTGTCCGCAAGATAACTCGAAAACGAATAGCCTATCTCGTTGATTTTTGGCATGCTGATAGACAGCCAGAAGTTCTCGGCCATCTATGTTTTTCAGATTCCTGGGGTATCAGGGGTGTCTGTAGGGGTGTTTTGAAAGTGGGTCACGCCCATATCTCAGGCGTGGTATGACCTACAGACCTGGGACCAACACCAAATGGGTTGACATTCAATGGAGGTTCAAAATATGGGTCAAGGTCACGGAGGTCATCTAGGGATCATTGAGTGCATTTTTCAGAATTGCTGGAAATCACATTTTTTGACCCCCTAAAGTATTCCTGACGTACACACATGCATTTTGACGTAAAAAAAGTGGGCGTGGCCAACATTTTGGAAAGTGGGTCACGCTCATATCTCAAGCATGGTATGACGTATGGACCTGGGACCAACACCAAATGAGTCGACACTCGATGGAGATTAAAAATATGGGTCAAGGTCACGGAGGTCACCTAGGGGTCATTAAGTGCATTTTTCATATTGCTAGAAATCACATTTTTTGACCCCCTAAAGCATTCCTGACATACACACATGCATTTTGATGTTAAAAAAGTGGGCGTGGCCAAAATTTTTGAAAGTGGGTCACGCTCATATCTCAAGCATGGTATGACATATGGACCTGGGACCAACAGCAAATGAGTCGACACTCGATGGAGATTCAAAATATGGGTCAAGGTCACCGAGGTCACTCGGGGGTCAATGAGTGCAATTTTAATAATTGCTGGAAATCACATTTTTTGACCTCCAAATGCTTCCCCAAAATTCAGATGTGCAATTTTTCATGAAAAAAGTGGGTGTGGCCAAAATTTTTGAAAGTGGGTCAAGCTCATATCTCAAGCATGGTGTGATGCATGGACCTGGAGCCAACACTAAATAAGTTGACACTTGATGGAGGTTCAAAAATGTGGGTCAAGGTCACGGAGGTCACCTGGGTCATTGAATGCATTTTTTCAGAATTGCTGGAAATCACATGTTTTGACGCTCTAAAGCATTCCTGAAGTCCATACATCCATTTTTACGTAAAAAGTTGGTGTGGCCAAAATTTGTGAAAGTGGATCATGCTCATATTTCAAGCATGGTATGATGTATGGACCTGGGGCTAATACCAAACGAGTTGACACTCGATGGAGATTCAAAATTTGGGCCAAGGTCGAACAGGAGTCACGAGGGCTATTATCAGAATTGCTGGAAATCATATTTTTGAACCTCCTTGTGCATTCCCTTGATTGGTCCCTTTGAATGCTGTGAAGATATATACCTTTTCTGGTTTCTTGGAAAAAATTTTCTGATTTTTGAATGAATATCTATAAATACTGTCATTGAAAACCTATTTCTTATTTCTTTAAAACTATTTTATCCCCAAAATAAGCCTCTAAAATATTCCCATTACATTCATAGAGGGGCACGGTGGCTAAGCAGTAGAGGTGCAGGCTGCAAGCCGAAAGGTTCTCAGTTTGAATCCTATCTGCGGCAAGTGCCTTGTGTCTTTAGGCAAAAACACTTCACCCCCATTGCCCACATAATGGCATAGTGATGATGTGTACTAAGACATACTGCATGTCGATGATACACTTGCACTAACCCTGCTTGTGTGGAGTTAGCATGTTGGGGAGCCAGACAGTTGCTTGTTGTTGTTGTTTGGTGGTTCTCTGTGTTCTCTGGTTTCCTCCATCCGTAAAAAAACTGTACGACACGAGGCGGCCTAGCTGCTGAAGTGTCATTAAACCCCAATAAATTAATAACATTCATAGAATGTCTTCTATGCACTGTTTGTCAACATGATAACCCAAATACAATCAATCCTATCTCAATGTTTTTGGTATGCTGATAGACTGCCTGCCATTAGTACTTGGTCATCTATGATTTGGAGGCATGTGGGGGCCTTCGGACTCTAGATGTTAAAAATATGTTTACAACATTTACTGGGAAATGAGTTAGCTGAAGCAGTAACCATTACCTAAAACAGAAATCTCCAGAGAGAAAGCTGAGATAGAATTCTTTGTTACATTGAACAGCACTGTATATTTACGTTGTATCATGTTACAAAACTTCAGTCTCAATCATTGAAGAGAGAGAGAAACCTTCACTTTTCAAAGCATTTTTTTTTTAAATCTATTTATTCTCAATCATAACTCAGGATTGAGAGGTTTTGGGATGGAGTGGTGTGTGGCTTTCTCGAAACACCTATCACAGTTACAAAGTAATAAAATGGAATATTTGAATGGTCAGATTTTAACCCTCTTAATACTTCGATGTGAATAAAAAATATCTTTAATATAACTCATGGCCAACATAAAGGCAAAAACCGGTCAGCTTTATACACAGAAATGTCTATTCAGTTTTAATTACTTTTTCATTTTTGCTTGAAAAACATAGCTTATGACCCTTCATTGGAATGAGCTCATTTTTTAAAAGATTATTTATTTATTGGTGTTTAATGTCACATATTTCTGCACAGTGGTTTACCATGACCAGGACAGTTTTACGGGTGGAGGAAGCCAGAGTACCTGGGGAGAACCTCCGAGCAACAGCGAGCAACTATCAGATTCCCCACATACTAACTCCACACAAGCAGGGTTAGCATTGGTTGAAGACAGGTGCACCATCGATGTGCAGTACGCTTTAGGACACATCGCCACCATGCACACACGTGGGCAATGGGGTGAAGTGTCTTGCCCAAGGACAGAGTGAGGACCGCTCGACTTGCAGCCTGCACTTCTGCCAACTCAGCCACTGCGCCCCCATTTAACCCTTTACCCAACGCAGACGATAGCAAAATTTATTATTTCAAATATCATTTTTTTTCAAATTTTCCAAACAATTTCAACAAAACCATATCATGGGACCCCTCGTTGGAACTAATATTTTTTCAACTTCTCAATTTGCATATTACGCGGGCGGATGCGGCCGATTCGTTGGGTAAAGGGTTAAAGAATTAAAATGGAATATTTAAAGCGAATATTTTAACCCTCTGAAGATCTTAATATGGGGGCACAGTGGCGCTGTGGACTAAAGCGTACTGCACTTCGATGGTGCACCTCTCTTCGAAAAAATCATTGAGAATAATGAAAACCATTTCCATTCTCACAGTGTTGTTCTAAACACACATGGATATAGATGGGACCTCGGTATTTTAACAATGCCAATAAGTCTTCCGACAGGCTCTCGGGGGAGGGGGGGGGGGGGTCTTTAAGGCCTTTCAACTTCTGCATTCCAACATTACTGAACCTTTTTACTTGCAATACATTTTCCAGAGGTACCATGCATGCACTTCATCATTGCCTTGCTAATATGAACATTTGCCATCATCTACAAATATGGCAGATCCGGAGTTGGTGGAGCCAATATTTATAAAGTAGTTTATACTCATACATCAGGTTTGATATGACCTATAGTAATGGTACCTACACCAAATGAGTTGAAACTTGCTGGAGGTTCAAAATGTGGTCCACCTCTATGCGGTCAAGAGAGGTCATTAAATGCATACTTTTTCGACCTATTAGGAATGTCATTTTATACCAGTTAATGCAGTTCTGAAGATTATACATGTATCTCATCATTCAAACAAATGGCAGCGGCAGTAATGTCCATTTCTTATTCCTTGATCGAACCCTATAAATGGTGTGCACATATATGCCTTTTCGGATTTCTTAGAAAAATTGTTCTGATTCCAAAATGAATATTTTCTCCATGAAAGAATTTCACAAAAAGCAGTTGGGAGAAAGCTGTGACTGTCACATACAATAACATGATCTATTTATTTAATCTCATTGTACAGAATTAATTCCCAAACCAAGTTAATACTAGATAAACAGAATTTACTGCAAACAGTAAATTCAAGTCTGTGTGAAAAAGGTTAAAGTATCAGGAATAAACTATACAGAAGGAGAATTTATGGAGGCTTATTTTCAGGAGTAAATTATTTTCAAACAAATCAGAAATGAATTTTCGTTAATAGTATTTACAGATATTCATATAGCAATCAGAACATTTTTTTATAAGAAACCAGAAAAGGCATATGTGTGACCAGCATTCAAAGGGTTCGATACACGAATCAGAAGTGGACATTTTTGGCTCTGCCCACCAAGCTGATTGATGAAATACGTTCATGAACTTTTGAAATGCATTAAGGTGTAATGAAATGCATTCCCCAGTCTTTCTGAATAATATGCACTGGATGACCTTGGTGATCTCTTTCAGGCGGACCATATATTGAACCTCCAGCAATTTTTAAATCAGTCGCTATAGTCCCATGTATACACCTACTTTAACCAAATGGCTCCACCAACTACAGATCTGTCATTTTTGGGCGATGATAGCAAATATTTATTATGATTTAGAAGCCTCTAAGGCAGTCAGCCTACTGTATCACACACAAGGCCTCAAACTAGCTGAAAAAAACAAAGATGAGTGCAAACTGGTTGTTGGTAACCAGCATGCCAAAACGAAGAGAGATAGGACGATTCGTATTTGAGTTATCGAGCCGACAAAGGGTGCATAGAATCTATATTGGGGATAGTGCCATAAAAAAAACTTAAAAGCCCCAAGAGCTCGTTTAAAGGCCTACCCTTAAGAGCATCTAGTGCCCTAAACAAGGCATACATAAAATAAGATGGTGGAATCTTGAATCATGGCATTTGCGTAAAGAGTGGCAATATGGCAGGAAGCGTGCAAAAGGTTCTACCGTCATAAGTTAAATGATGTTGTTTGATCATCGCGGTGAAGTATGAAGAGGGTTAAAGACAGACCATTTAAATATTCCATTTCATTAATTCATAATTGTGATAAGTGTTTCGAGAGAGCCGCTTACCACTCGGCCCGAAACCTGTTGATCTTGAGTTATGATTGAGAATGAAAAAAAAAATAAAAAATGCAATGAAAGGTAGAGAGTTATTTATTCAACTACAATTAATCAAGTGTTGTAAGATAGATCTGTATAATAAACACATTTTCTTGCCACTCAAAGGGTTTTTTCAACTTGGTTTGGGGATGGAATTTAATTCTGATCTGACAGCTGATAAGAGTAAATATGTGTCAGGCTGTCATCTATAGCAACTTCTCTCTAATTTGATTGTTTACATTATTCTCTTGTGTATATAAATATAAACAGCTATTTCTTTATGATGCTTTTCTGTTACAACGAAATTGGGGGGGGGGGGGGGGGTATAAAAAACTCTGTGGCCCAATGGACCACTCCCAAAGGTTCCCTGATAACATAGCTGGGCCAGTACTTGTGGCAGGCTTCCAGTATGCCAAACAGCCCCAGGACAGATTATTTATTTATTTATTGGTGTGTAAGGTCACATATTTCTGCATAATGGCTAATCAGGACCACGACAGTTTTACGGGTAGGGAAGCCGTAGTACCTGGAGAGAACCACCAAGCAACGGCGAGCAACTGTCAGTTCCCCAACATACTAATTCCACACAAGCAGGGTTAGCATTGGTTGAAGACAGGTGCACCATCGACGTGCAGTACGCCTTAATACACAGCGTCACCGTGCCACCACGTGGGCAATGGGGGTGAATTGTCTTGCCCAAGGGCACAACGTGGTTGCCGCAGGTGGGATTCGAACCGAGGACCTCTCGGCTTGCAGCCTGCACCTCTACCAACTCAGCCACCGCGCCCCCAACACAGATGATTTGTTTTTGAGTTATCGTCAAGACAAAATGAAGGGGATAGAAAATATTCATACAGGAATCAGAACATTCTTATAAGAAAACAGAAATGGCATATATGTGACCAGCATTCAAAGGGTTTGATACACGAATCAGAAATGGATATTTTTGTCTCTGCCCACTAATTTTAGTGATGAAATACACTCATAAACTTTAGAAATGCATTAAGGTGTAATAAAATGCATTTCCCAGTCTTTCTGAATAATGCCCCCATACTAAGATCTTCAGAGGGTTAAAATATTCCCTTTAAATACTCCATTTTAATCCTTTAAATGGGGGCGCATTGGCTCAGTTGGCAGAGGTGCAGGCTGCAAGGCGTGAGGTCCTCACTCTGTCCTTGGGCAAGCCACTTCACCCCATTGCCCACGTGGGTGCATGGTGGCGATGTGTTCTAAAGCATACTGCACATCGATTGTGCACCCGTCTTCAACCAATGCTAACCCTGCTTGTGTGGACTTAGTATGTGGGGGATCTGACAGTTGCTCGTTGTTGCCCGGTGGTTCTTCCCGGGTACTCCGACTTCCTCCACCTAAAAAACTGCCGTGGTCATGATTAGCCACTGTGCAGAAATATGTGACATTAAACGCCAATAAATAAATAATCCTTTAAAAAATGAGCTCAATCCAATAAAGGGTCATAAGCTATGTTTTTTCAAGCAAAAATGAAAAGGTAATTAAAACTGAATAGACGTTTCTGTGAATAATGTTGACCGGTTTTCCTGTTATGTTCGCTAAAGGGTTAAGAATCCCTTACTTTGGAAGGCACACTGAAAAGGTGTCCCATTCCACAAAGAATTAAATGTTAAGAAAATAAAGCGAAAAACATTAAGTTTCACAGCTGACAGTACCTGCTTTTGCACTCCGGAGGGATGGAACGGCACAAATCAGAGACATTCTCTTAATGGCACTTTGACACCAAAGGTTTCTGCACTCTCGGTGAGGCCGAGATGAGCGCAGTGAAAGACTATAGAACTCCTCTAACAAATTAGTTTTAAACAGTCATAGCACTAACACAGTTAACAGTACAGTCGACCATGCCAGCATTGCATTGTTACCGGCACCCTGACAGTTTTGTGATAGGTTTCAACAATTATTCAGTGCAGTTTTATTAAAAGGGTTAACTTTATTCTGCCTGAAATAAAATATGTGCAATCCACATTGAAGTCTTGAGAGGGGTTAAAAGTATTGAACTGAATAAGATAGGTTTCAACAATTATTCAGTACAGTTTTATGGAAATGGTTAATTTTATTCTGCCTGAAATAAAATATGTGCAATCCACATAGAAGTCTGGAGAGGGTTAAAAGCAGTCAACTGAATAATTTACAATTTATTTCCTTGCAAGGCAAAGGGTTTCTCTCAATTTAGTTTCAGGAACTAACATCCCATAATGATGACAAGGTCAGATTTCATTTTGACAGCTTACTCCACTGGTGTTTACATAGTCTCCAGTGTGAACGTAACATCGTATTGCTTGGGGAGAATTTACTGTATCAGGAAATTGGAGGCTGTAAAAACCCTGTGGCCTACTGGGCCATACTCAAAAAAATGTGACTTCCAGCAATTCTGAAAAATGCACTTAATGACCCCTAGTTGACCTCCGTGACCTTGACCCATATTTTGAACCTCCATCGAGTATCGACTCATTTGGTGTTGGTCCCAGGTCTGTAGGTCATACCATGCCTGAGATATGGGAGTGACCCATGTTCAAAATTTTGGCCACGCCCACTTTTTTTACGTAAAAATGCATGTGTGTCTGTCAGGAATACTTTAAGGGTCAAAAAATGTGATTTCCAGCAATTCTGAAAAATGCACTCAATGACCCCTAGGTGACCTCTGTGACTTTGACCCATATTTTGAATCTCCATCAAGTGTCAACTCATTTGGTGTTGGTCCCAGGTCCATACGTCATACCACGCCTGAGATATGGGCATGACCCACTTTCAAAAATTTTGGCCACGCCCACTTTTTGTTACGTCAAAATGCATGTGTGTATGTCAGAAATAGTTTAGGGGGTCAAAAAATGTGATTTCCAGCAATTCTGAAAAATGCACTCAATGACCCCTAGTTGACCTCCGTGACCTTGACCCATATTTTGAACCTACATCGAGTGTCGATTCATTTGGTGTTGGTCCAAGGTCCGTAGGTCATACCACGCTTGAGATATGGGCGTGACCCACTTTCAAAAAATTTGGCCACGCCCACTTTTTTTACATCAAAAAGCATGTGTGTACGTCAGGAATGCTTTAGGGGGTCAAAAAATATGGTTTCCAGCAATTCTGAAAAATGCACTCAATGACCCCCTAGGTGACCACTGTAACCTTGACCCATATTTTGAATCTCCATCAAGTGTCGACTCATTTCGTGTTGGTCCCAGGTCCATACATCATGCCATGCCTGAGATATGGGCGTGACCCACTTTCAAAAAATTTGGCCACGCCCACTTTTTTTACGTCAAAATGCATGTGTGTCCATCAGGAATGCTTTAGGGGGTCAAAAAATGTGATTTCCAGCAATTCTGAAAAATGCACTCAATGACCCCTAGATGACCTCCGTGACCTTGACCCATATTTTGAATCTCCATCGAGTGTCGACTCATTTGGTGTTGGTCCCAGGTCTGTAGGTCATACCACGCCTGAGATATGGGCGTGACCCACTTTCAAAACACCCCTACAGGCACCCCTGATACCCCAGGAATCTGAAAAACATAAGTGACCGAAAACTTGTGGCTGTCTATCAGCATGCCAAAAATCAACGAGATAGGGCAATTCGTTTTCGAGTTATCTTGCGGACAAAAAAGTGATGAGAAGAAGAAGAAGAAGAAGAAGAAGAAGAAGAAGAAGAAGAAGAAGAAGAAGAAGAAGAAAAAAAAAAAAAAAAAAGAAACCGTGCAAAAACAATAGTCTGTGTGTTTCACACAGACTAATAAAAACAAACAACTTGATCATGAAGAATTCCAGTGTACATGTAATTGTATACTGTCAGGATGCTGGTAAAATATGCAATACTGACATAGTTGACTGTACTGTTAACTGTGTTAGTGCTATGACTGTTTAAAATTAATTTTATAGAGAAGTTCTAGTTTTATGTATGCCTTGTTTATGTCACTAGATGCTCTTTTATGAGCAGGCCTTCAAATGAGCTCTTGGGGTTTTTAAGGTTTTTATGACAATATCTCCGACATAGAGTCTGTGCACCCTTTGTCAGCGCGACAACTCAAATGCGGATCGTCCTATCTCGATGCATTTTGGCATGCAGGTTAACAATAACCAGTTTGCACTCATCTATGGTTTTTTCACCCTTTCCATCTGAATGACAGATGACAGATCTGAAGTTGGTGGAGCCATTATTTCAAAGTGAGTTGCGCTCATTCTTCAGTGTAGATGTAGACATGGGACTACACCGACTGAGTTAAAAAGTGCTGGAGATTCAATATACGGTCCACCTGAATGAGGTCATCAAGTGCATATTGTTTAGAAAGACTGGGAAATGCATTTACACCTTAATGTATTTCTAAAGTTTATGAATGTATTTCATCACTCAAATTAGTGGGCAAAGCCAAAATTGTCCATTTCTGATTCGTGTATCGAACCCTTTGAATGCTGGTCACACATATGCCTTTTCTGGTTTCTTATAAAAATTGTTCTGATTCCTGTATGAATATCTGTAAATACTATTAACGAAAACCCATTTCTGATTTGTTAAAAAATATTTTACACCAGAAGATAAGCCTCCATAAATTCTCTTTCTGTAGAGTTTATTCCTGATACTTTAACCCTTTTCACACAGACTTGAATTTACTGGATGCAGTAAATTCTGTTTCTCTAGTGTTGAATCGATTTCGTTAGCTGTGACCCGTGACTATAACAAAAGAATAATTCTTCCAGAACAAAAAGTAGTGTTGTAATTTTTATCAGTGTGGGTACAAAATTTAATCTTGTGTCTTGACGATAATGTGAAAGAAGAGACATTAGAAGAGAGAGAGAGAGAGACAGACAGAGAGAGGAGTGCACGCGCGTGTGTTTGTGTTTTAGAGGAATTTGGAATATTGGTTTCTGATCCCTCGCCGGGATTCGAACCCTCGGCAACACCTCTTGGCAATCAGGAGCCCAACACCTAAACCGCTAGACCATTGCACGCCGTCAAAAACGATGGCTGGAATCAAGCTTTTTACATGAAGTCCTCATGATTACTTGGTTCATCTTCCGTTTTGCGTGCGTGCGTGCGTGCGTGCGTGCGTGCGTGCGTGCGTAATATGCCGCCGACAAATTGTTCTCATTTACTGAACCTTGATGGGTTTCAAACATGATAAAAAATACAGAAATTGATTTAAACTAAGTGATGAGCTTAGGAACTGGTTAAACTGACTGGCAGTTATTGATGTTATTCATTGATGGTCTCTAATTTAGTCCTAACAAGGATATTACGCAAGCGTTTGTTTTTCTTATAAGCGATGACAGGTCGAAGATTCAAAGGTTCTTTTAATTTGGAGTTGTTTAAATTGAATTCATCTTTTAACATTTTGGCTATTTCGATATTCATTCTGCTGTATGTTAAAGTGAAAGGAATGATGGACCTCCTTTCGCATCCTTCCGCTGATATGGTCGGACCAAATGACCAAAGGGTTTGAAACTTATTGATCCAAAAAAACTTTTTTTCTAAATTCATCCGCTTCTTCTAATGTGTCTTTAATTGGTGGTTGTCCAAGAGGATGGATTTCGAAATCACCCAAAGAATGGCCTGGAAGGGTAAAATGTTGTGCTACTGGGGCATCAGCATTATGTTTTATATCCTGTTTGTGTCCAGTAGCACGTTCTCGGAATGGATTTTGACTTTGACCAACATACTTCTTCAGACAGCGTTTGCAAGTGATAAAATAAACAATGTTTGGTGAATCACAATGGAGGGATCAGCGTTTCTGATAATGATTTTTCGTTTGTTTCGAAGAAAATTCCTCTTTCTGATCAGGCATAAAAGTATACAATGTACAACGAGGCTTTTTGCAATTCAATACCGCCCCAATACAGTTCTGCAACGGTCTGCTGTGATCAATTTTCAGTGGTTCGATATCAGTAATTTATGTTGGACCTGCGAGCCTTTTCAGAGTTTGAGATTTCTGACTACGCAGAAAGCGCAGAGAGTACCCCCCCCCCCCCTCCCCCCCCCCCCTCGATGTGAGGGCGCCAAATAGAGTAGAACAAGCCTCGTTGAAATTTACCTTATCACTATAATTCGGTGGGTGGAAACGAATGTACAACGATAGATATATAGATATTTTTTTAGACAGATAGATACGCACTAGCACAGAGTGAACGAAATCATTTTCTTGACTAAACCTGTTTACGGGTCTTGCTTGTTTATTTTTTAATTATCCCAATAATATTGAGTTGATTTGTTGTTGATTGTTTTCATTTTTAAATGTACCTAAAGGCCTCATTTAATATGGGAGAGAAAGAGAGACCGAACATCTAACAAAGCCCACCATTGCAAGACAGGTGGGGTCGCGTATAAATTCAAAAGAACTTACCCGCAGCCCCACCTGCTAGGAACAATGAGTGTTGCGAGATATGCAGTCGCCCCCCCCCCCCCTCCCCCCCCCCCCCCCCCCCCACTCACACACACACACACATACTTTTCCTTTCGGCGGTAAATCCCCCCCCCCCCGCCCCGATTCAAAATAAATCATGTTATCATTACAAATTCAGTTTCCGCTCAATGGCTTAAATTTACAACTGACTAGGATATCCCTTAAACTGCAATTCTTAGAATATGCTATCAAGGGTCTCGCTTGGATGGGCTGTTTTAACTTGGAATTGAGGGTCTTAAATTCCTTTTTAAATACGTGACCGGTTTGGACCAACTGGCGGTTATACTGAAAGACACAGGGAAGCAATTGCTTCTTGCCTTGGTGGCCAGCGCGTACGTTCATACCAAGAGGTGTTAAAGTTTGAAGTTCTCTTATCCAAAAGCACTAGTGGATCTTACGGAATTCATTGGTAGATTCCTCGTCTTGTTGAAGTGGAATTTTCTCGAATTATTCTAAAGTGTCGCCTGATGTTGTGGTCTGGAGTATTGAAGTGCTCAGAAACGGGTGTACCGTTCTCGATGACAATGTCGGACACTTGCTGGGTGGCTCTCGTTCTTACAGACCACCTGGTTTCTCCTACATACTGGCATTTTCACAAAGTACAAGTAATGGGGTAAATAATATTTTTCGCGTCACAGTCCATGTCGTCGCGCAGTTTGTATTGGCACCTGGTCTGATGACTGAAAAATGAGTCAAGCTTCTTGAAGAAGTAACTTTGCTTACAGCGGATTTTGCTGCAAGGGCTGGCCTTGTTACAACCGATAATGTTACAACGCCGCATAATGTTACACCAACGCATAATGTTACAAAAAATGTAGTAAACAACCGATAATGTTATAAACTCCGCATAATGTTATAACTTTTTTCAACCCGTTATGTTATAAAAATCGACGCATAATGTTATAACTTTTTTCAACCCGTTATGTTATAAAAATCGACGCATAATGTTATAACTTTTTTCAACCCGTTATGTTAGAACAAATTAACCGATAATGTTATAACCTCTGTATACTAATTCCAGTTACAGCTATTGCAGATGGACTTTACCACTTACCATTTATTGCCGCATAAAGGTATGTAATATTTATACTAAAGGTTTCTGCTCTGGTTAAGGCGAGGAGACACCCCCCCCCCCCAACTCCCGGGGATTTATCATAGAATGACCTAGTCATGTTACACAGACGCGGATTATCCTGGTTACTCAATCGTGTGACGTCATTACCATGATCGTGCAGTGTCCAACATGGTGAAGGTGGGGATGGTGGGGAGGGGTGTTATTTTATCCGATTGGAACGTATACCAACATGCGTAGTCTCCGCTTCCAGAAATGTAGTGTACCATAGTCCCCTGACGCTTTTGGGGATGGGCAAATGCCTCTGTTTCTGCTTGTTTTGGGCATCTTTTCTGAAGATTGTCGGGTTATTTGGATTAATTCGATATCTATTGTCGGGTTGTTAAGGGTGAGACGGAGCACGTGTCCCTATAACAACACGCGCTGCGCATACGCACTCCTACCACCTTTTTTCATGATAATGACATCACAACATGGCCATCCACGTGCACTATCATGACAACCCAACATGACCGCCCAGTCACGTGTCATGCCGCCACTTCCGGGGTCCTGTCCCGGGGTCCTACAAAATGGCTCATTTTCAACATACATAACTACTCAACACCATCACCAACACCGCCACAACACCAACATCAACACAACTCCTCCTCCACAATCTCCTCCTTCTCCATATACTGCCTGTTCTAGTGATTCCGCCTTTTCCAGAACCTGTGATCCCAAATTTATCACTTCCACTTCTTCCAACATCTCCACCATCTATGTTATCATACCGTCTAGCACTACTTTCTTACAGTATTTGCAGATAGCTTTCTCTGCACAATCACCCTGATGTACTAATCCATGACCTCCTCTCTTTCTCAGCCTAATCCCTGCCCACCTCTTTCAATCCTTCTAAACCCCATTCCTCTTCCTACCCAGTCTCGCATCTTATTCTTCGGCTTCCGTGCGACACTACCAATCCACTATATGTACCTCGCTCCATCCAACTTTTTGACCTCTTTTAACTCCACCTCATTTTTGTTCACTGTTAGTTGTTAAAATGTCAAATTAATGAACAATAAGATATTCTCATGACTAAGAAATATGCGACAAATGAGTTTTAGATGCCCAAAACAAGCAGAAACAGAGGCATTTGCCCATCCCCAAAGGCGTTAGGGGACTATGGTGCACTACATTTCTGGAAGCGGAGATTACGCATGTTGGTCAACATACCAACCGGATAAAATAGTACCCCTCCTCCACCACCCCCGCCTTCACCATGTTGGGCACTGGATGATCATGGTAATGACGTCACACGATTGAGTTACCAGGATAATCCGCGTCTATGTAATGTGACTAGGTCATTCTATGATAAATCCCCGGGAGTTGGGGGGGGGGGGGTCTCCTCGACCTAACCAGAGCAGAAGCCTTTAGTATAAATATTACATACCTTTATGCGGCAATAAATGGTAAGTGGTAAAGTCCATCTGCAATAGCTGTAACTGGAATTAGCATGCAGAAGTTATAACATTATCGGTTAATTTGTTGTAACATAACGGGTTGAAAAAAGTTATAACATTATGCGTCGATTTTTATAACATAATGGGTTGAAAAAAGTTATAACATTATGCGGAGTTTATAACATTATCGGTTGTTTACTACATTTTTTGTAACATTATGCGTTGGTATAACATTATGCGGCGTTGTAACATTATCGGTTGTAACAGGCCTTCCCATTGCCAACAATTGGTCGATTGTGCCTCATTTTGACGGGTTGATTGGGTTGGTACGACGCGGGGTCAGTATTTTCTATTAGATGGATGGATGGATGGATGGATGGATGGATGGATGGATGGATGGAGATGGATGGATGGATGGATGGATGGATGGATGGATGGATGGATGGATGGATGGATGGATGGATGGATGGATGGATGGATGGATGGGATTTCATTTTTCACAAGAAAGATGAATTTCTCCGAACTGTCCATGTTGACTGACGAAATGCGGGTATTCTCTACTTATTTTGCCAGTTCGGAGCCCTTCATATTCCTGACACTCCATGACAAATTTGTTTTTAGCAGGGAGGGTTAACACGCTTGTGAGGATCTAGGTGTATTCACCTGTTGTTAACATTCCAGTGGAATGTTCTCTTCAGTTCGTAAAAAGTTCGGGTATTGTGTGATTAGCTGTGCACTGTTGGATGGTGAAAGCGTGCAGCTTGTGTTGAAACACAAGCTGGGTTTAGTACAATACATTATTCGAAGCTAGGTCAACAGTGTGGCAGGTCCTCTTCACCCACCCACCCTCCTTCGTGCTTACGTAGTTGTAATTCAGACGTATGTCTTTTTTATAGGACAAAGATCATTTACTTGTTATGATATCTTGACGATTATAGTGTACAGTGTATGTTCAGAAAAAAATCGAATCTGCTACACTTGTCATGACGAGGACATTCCTAAGTTATACAAGTGTGTTGTCCTTCCTTGTAAATTATTTATGTTCGGTTGAGTTTGGCGAATTAGAACATAAAGTGATATTTCAGTTACATACACGACATAGCCTTTCTTTTACAGGTAAGGGTGGCTGGCTGTGCCTCCCATTTTCAATGATCCGACAGTGGTTGCTTATGCGCAGCCGCGTGAACAAGTTCTTTGCTTCAACAGATGCTGTGTACAGCAAATAATTTTCCAAGTTGAACGTTTCTTTAAACTTTCTATAAGTCCGTAATTTGTTTTTCCGACTTTTTTCTCGCCATTATATATATCTGTAATGAAGATATTAAAATGTTTACTTTTGAAGCTTCTGTGGATTTTGCCCTAATTCAAAAAACTTTGACTTGGTACTTGTCCCCGGGGGGTATGTGCGTTGCAATCAGTTACAATATCATGATACTTTGCTGTCATTGAATCTGGTATTCTATACTTTTCAGATTCAAATCTAGATAGATGAGTCCACATATAATTTTGTTACATATTTCATTATTTGTATTGTAGCTTCCGTGTAGATAGGATAACGTCCAAGTTCGGCTCTGGTTGCGTGATTGGACGATTTCGTATTCACACCAAGTAGGAGTTTGCAGAATTTGAGATGAACTTGTTCGCACGGCGCCACGTCGCCTTGAGAATTACTGAGTTCAGACGCCCATATCTCACTGCCACCGATCAAAATTGGCTTCATAGGGGAATCGAACAATTTTATGAAAACCGTTACCGGAGGGGTACACTTCTCTTGGAAGTATTATGTATACTGTATAGGACTTTGGCTCCTTTAGTTGCCAATACATGTTGCGCGGTTTTCAGTTTCCCATCACTTGTGAAGCACAGGTCTAGATATGCGTATTGACAAGCGTAACTAATTTTATTTGCACCTAAATAGAGATTTGGCGGGGTTGTAAATTTGCGTGAGTGAAATATAATAGCTAAATTATAGCTTTTTCTTTACAACATTGACAGCGAGTTTATTATTAGCAGAATATTCCTCCAATTTATTTGATGCTACCTGCAGACCACGCTCATTGTCCGATACTATAGTACCAATTCGTCTGCAAAAAGTAAGTGGTTAAATGTAGTATTATTTAATTTGACCGGGAAACACTTCTCATTGAAAATTTGACCAATATCATCAAAGAAAATCTTAAATAAAGTCTGCAAGATCACACAGCCCTGTCTGACGCCGATTGTTGATAACTGTGTTGGACTTATCCCGTGTTTGGGTCTTATTTGGTAATAGCTAGAGTCATATAATGAGTGTAGCACTCGTAACATATTACGATGAATGCCCACTCTGTTAAGTTTTTTAAACAATATATTCCTATCCACTGTATCAAAGGCTTTTTTAAAATCAACAAAAACGGCGTATAGAGGTCTTTTTGCCTTTTTGTATTTAATTATCGTTGTTTTCAAAATGTGAGCATTGTCGATCGTACTGCGGCCCTGACGAAAGCCAAACTGGTTATCACTGATTATGGAATTATCCTCGAGAAAGGCGTTAATTCTTTCATTTAAAATTTTATTAAATAATTTGCCTATAGGGCATTGATTCCGGCTATGGCTCTATAGTTATTCGGATCATATCTGTCTCCTTTTTATAATGGTTGTTAATATGGAATTACTCCAAGTAAGAGGATAATGATTTGACTCAAACACGTGGTTGAAGAGTCTAACAATGTGATCAAGCAAATAAGGGGTAACTGTTTTGAGTAATTCATTTGATATATAGTCGCACCCTGGGGCCTTTCTAGTTTTCAGTCGTTTAACCGAATCCATTATCTCTAGAGCTGTAATAGGACCATTATTTAGTGGATATTTAATATTTTGATTGCTTCCTCTCATGTCAACACTGATGGAATTTATCAATGTCCCAGGTCTACAGAGAAGAGAACTGAAAAAATCCACAGTTCTGTCAGCATCCAGATAGTCAACTGTACTCATAGTCCCACGCTTTGTGTTAATTGTCTGCCAGTAGGTTTTTCGATCTGATGATGACAGACTTTCAAGTGTATCGCACTTGCTCTTAAAATGCAACTTAGTTTTTCTCTTTATTGCTTTTTTATACGCTTTCTTAGCTGTAAAATATTTCAGTATCCCTGACTTATCGTAGGGCGATGTCTGAAGAGATTTAACAGCATTGTCCATAACATGTTTCAGATTTTTGCATTCGTGGTCGAACCAGGGCCTTTTAGATCTCTTGTTAATTTTAATCTCAGGTATTCGTGTGGTAGCTGCCCTGTTAATGGTGTACAGTATGTCGCTAAAATCTATCTCAGGAGCAGCCGTGCCACTTCTGTCGAGAGTATAGGGTTGCATGAGGAATTGTTGTTTTTTATATTTTATTTCATTGCTGTTGAGTGTTTGGATAGCTTTAAATTGACTGTCCGATGTCCATTTAAGGGAAAATTTCGGCTCAGTATATTTATATTTCAAATTTATTTCGGAGGTGTCGAAATGACATCTACACTTGAGATGCAATGCCAACTGAACGTGATCAGAGTATTTATTTGGCGCCGTCACACATTTATAGAGGCCACAGGCCAGGAGAACCGACAGAGATTGGATACAGAATACACACCTACGTTATTCAGTTTGATGGCACGCCAATTAAATATCAATGGTTACTGGCCACAGCCAATGAGCATAACTCGTCCTACACCACTGAAAGCACATATAATACATGGATAGGCTGAAATCGCCAGCTTACGTTATCCACAGACTTCGAAAATTCCTAAAATGAAAAATTATGAATTATTTACGTATTAAATGAATACAGGTTACATTTTCGTGAAAAGAGTGCGTTAGACCCAGAAGGCTACATTACATCAATGCAGTCATGTGGACATATGGAACATACACCATCACCTGAAAATATTGATGTAATTTTTGTGTAAGCCACAACTCCATTTCCCATTAGTTGGAGAATACAAAATCAACTTCAGTCAATCATTTGTACCTGTGATGTCAACTCTAAATGACTTCACTCTTACTGCGGTTGTCAATCCTATTTCAAGAGTGGAACAAAAATTAAGTACGACCGTTATTACACGTTATAAATACCATTTGAAGGTATTGCACTGAGGACACTGCGTCAGTACAAACACATGAAAATATTGTTTAAATATTTTCATTTGAAAATATTGCAACAATATCTGTACGGCGCGTGACTCCACTTCCCGGGCTCTTGCGGCGAAGAAAAGCACAAAAAGAAGGTGTGTGGGGGGGGGGGGGGGGGGATAATTTAAGAAACATCATAATTGTCGCAGGATTACGGGGGTTAAATTGATGGAGGAAAATTTATGTTCTTATCAGTGCTCAGCCGACAGCCAGTGACTGTTGTCTGGATCCCAGTTCGAACGTAAACCCTGCCACCTCATCAATGCCCTATCCGCTTGGGACTCTTAGGATTCCTGAAGGTGCCTGTGGCTTACAACGCCAAAGGGTGATCAACGATAATTCACTGAAAAGATTATTTATTTTGTACGAAGAAATATAATATCAAACAAATTACTCACAAAATTATCCATAAGAATACACTAAATTACGCAGATAAAAGTTTATTCTTTAGGGCCCTCGAAGTCTCCCACAGCTAGCTGTGTCCGCTGGATCAACCTCACTTCATCTTCATCTTCTCATGTTGTGATAAATGCAAAGTGTCTATTCACTTCTCGTTGCTTCCTCCTCGCAGGGTTAACTTCGCCATCAGTCGGGCTTAACACATATAATGTTCTGCTTGTGTGACTCTATCAGCGTTCTCACAGTTCAATCACAATCCAATCGGCGTCTACCACAGTTCACGATCACTTTGCGCCTTGCCTGGCTCTCACGAGGTTAAGTTATTCTTCGCCTTCAGCTATGTACTTAACAAAGCTAACATAAAAATATTCTGCAAAGTGTTCTCAACATCACCAATTTTCGTACCGCCTAAAACTATCTTAACTCGCGAGCTATTCAAGCGCTTACTCAAGCTCTTAATACGGTTTCTAGACCTCAACGTCACCGCTTTTACTTCTTTGGCTACTATGCCTCTACGGTTCGCAACCGTTAACAAACTACAATCGGTTCCTTACAGCCCTCAGGGTTACGACAATACGCGAACTTTCAATCTCAGTGCCTATGACCCTCGACGGCCATTGCTCTGATTACCAGTTTTAGGCTTTGGTGCTGGTACAAAGTTAAAGACTTCTCTTGGGTTGTTAGATCATTGGTGCCAGACTGGTTAACCACATTAGTTCCTAATTCCACATCTGTTAGGCGGTTGTTACCTTTGCCTTTACTTAGTTTAAATCTAGATAGTTTAACCAGTGATCGTATATAATATTGGCGGTTCTCGTGGTCCAATGAATTAAATCTTGAGCAACATCAAATATCGCGTCATCAATGTTCGGTATCACGTTAACGTCCTTCACTTTCCGAATGGTTTCAATGATGATGCTCAAGGTTCTCCTCTCAGCCAAAGGGAGTTTTTTGCGAAAAGTTTAGTTCAGCGTAATAACTTTTTGCTGACCTGAACTAAACCCTGATATCGCTAAGCATATTCCGCAACTGCTTAACTACGAGATCAGTACTATCACTTCGAGAATTCACGCCAGTATTTAATAATATTTTTTTCGGGACTGGACTGGACCCTGTGCCCTTTAAATACAGAGCGCAAATGATTGAACTTGGCGCCGGGGTAATACTCCACCTGGATGTCCTGGTGGGGATCTCGATCAATGCGTTCTAAATTTGTACTGCCAATCATAAGGATGTTTTACAAACATCGGGGGGGGGGGGGTCTTTTTGTCAAAGTTAACTCTGCTCTTTTGCCGAAACTGGGAGAATTTATAATCAATGAGCGGCCCGAGTTGTGGCTCTGTGATTTGACTTTCTATGAGTACGATATACCTGGTTGAACTATACTAGAAGCAGGAGAAGGCGGAGTAGAAACAGAAGCAAGAGAAGGAACAGAAGGAGAAGCAGAGGAAGCAGCAGGAGTTCTAGTGTGAGCACTAGGAGAACCGGAGAAAGAAGGTTGAGGAGGAGGAGGAGTATGAGTTAGAGAAACAAGACGAGGCGAGACAGCGTTACTCAATTTGAGAGCACCTTCGGTCATGATATGGACCAGACGGAGATGTTTTCAAATTGAGGCGCTTCTTCTGAGAGAAGGCAGAAGTAAAAGGAAAAGAAGAGGGAGAAGTGTTTTGCCTTGATCTTTTCTTATTTTGCTTTTCGCCTTGGGATAGAGGGACTACACTTGTCGGAGTTTCTTTGCTCTCTCCTATATTGTTCCTTACTCCAGACGCTGGGCGAAGTTCCGAAATGTAAGACTCATAGGTCGAAATCGTCTTATCTGTCAACTTGTCAACCTATTTTTAAAGTTTTTTTCGAGCCCAAATCAAGGCACGCGCCGAAGCGCTGTTGAAGTCTATTTTTCAAAGCCAGGAGGTGGTTGCATTGCCAAAGTGATTTTAGCCTTTAACTGGTTTTATTTTTTCTTGTAATGCTCAATTAAAGCACTTAATGTTTGGTTGGCCTATCCCACATTAATCTGTCGACAAATAGAAAAAATGTGTGTGGTGGGTAGAGCTGGCATAAAAAGTATAGTATGGCATGTGTTGCTTTTCATGGGAACTTACTGAAGCAACTCTGTCCTCGTATAGAATGCCATGTTGGGGCAACATTTGTCGGCTCGGTATGTCTTGCGAATCATTGGCTTATATAATTCCACATCCATCGTATTAATGTGTTTTTTGAGAGTACGAAATGGTTTACTTCTTCGGTTGAATTTAAAATTTCAACTAGTGTGCTAATGTCTTTACGTGAGGAGAACTTGTTCGTACATAATGAGAGAACGCAATCCCAGTAGGGCTATAGAATTGAATCATTACTGATTTCTATACCAGGGCGAACCACCCTGGTGTGGAAAACCAGTATTAATTCAATTCTACAACCGGATAGGGCTCACAGACGTCATAGGGTTGTAAAATTAAATTATTGCTGATTCGCTCTACAAAAACAAAATTGATTCGTTCATTCGGATTAAGGATAAAAACGGTATTGCATGGGGTGACACCATTTACAAAAGAAGACATGTAAGGGTTAGTTCCCCGAGGATTACACGTTCATTACTACATTCGATTACCATTTAAAATTCTCGTCAGTTTGTCATTAGAATCCGTTATCAATACCGCGTTCAAATCAGACGCTGTGCGAGACTGAAAATGCAATTTACCCGCAATTAGAGAACGATATTTCATAACAGTGGTGACGTAAAATTTACAACGCCGATTTATTCCACTCGAATCACAACACTAAATTTGCCTAATGACGGTAAACATTTTATACGATAGTTTTTTTTGGCGAATAAAGTGTAGTAAATTTGTTGCCAATAATTATACAAGTGGGGGAAGGAGTAGAAAATCGGAACGGTTGTCGATGATTGTTCGTCGGATGTATAACGAGATTGAATACACGGTAATGAAATTGTTTCTGTAAAGATGGAGCTAGCTGTTGGACATTTACAGAAGATAGTATCATTGAAGATGGGTTTTGTCACCCCAGAGACCTATATATCCCATTCCCAGTGAATAGAGGGCATATTGCTCAGATATGGAATTGGATGACAGAAATATGACCCACTAGGTGTTAGGACTTTGCGTAGTATTAGGAGTTGGTAACTTTAGTTTTGTTCCAAAAAGTATTTTACAATTTGTATTTAAATATCACTAGTTTATAGACTTTAATATCCAACATTTCTAATGTTTCATTTATGTCCTACGTCTAAAAGTCAGCAATTAAGCTGCCGCGTCCACATGTTACTCACATATCGTGATATATCTTTCATAACATTTTCCATCCAGTTATCAGGTGTACATTTCTACATAAGGAATGTAATTCTGCAACACCTGTGAGGAAGTGGCGATATAAAGAGGCAGGCTCGGAATAACTGGCCTTAAACTTCTAAATAAATAACTGGTGGGTTTAGAGAGTAACGTTTGCCGACAACTGCAGAATGGGTTGTAATAAATTACAAATATATTTAACAATTTTGGGAGATGATTTACTTGGACAAAAAATATTTTTGAAACAAAACTCTTCAGGTTCAAGGGGCAATAAGCCACTAATTTGAAAAAAAAAATTTTGACTCAAATATTAGTCTCTTGTGTGGACAAATCATGTAAAACAAATCAGTGTATGCAAGGTGTAAGACATCAGAAGCAACGCGAAATTACCTAAATCTGTTATTAAAAAACTTTAATTGAGACAGATTTTGAGAAAACATTGTGAAAAGATAAACGAAGTTTCTCGAAAATGATTGGTAGAAAACACAACGCCGTGGCCTAATTTCTGAATACACGCGGGGGGGGGGGGGGGGGGGGGGGGGTCTTCCAAAAAACTCCGGACACAAGGCCGGGTGGGTGGGTGGGTGGTCGGATGGGGGCCAAAACACCTTTTTTCCTGGAGTTGCAATTTTTTTCCTGGTGGTTTTTTTTCAAATTATTTTCACATAACAAGGCTATATTGTTGTTTAGTAGTCTAATAGGCACCTGTTTGTCAGGTGGGGTTAGTGAATAAGGCCCCACTAGGCAGATTAGGGGATTTGTTCTCTTTTTGTAAATTAAATTAGATGCATTAAAGAATTGTGTACTCCAGTTTGACTAAAAACAAGCAGTGGAAATTTATGAATATTAATTTGGGAATGGTTAACATAATTTTCATAGCTGAACCATCACGGCACAATTTGGATTTTACAATGAGTAGCAATGTGTTTAGCAAAACATCTAAAATAATGTAAAAAATTTACGGAAAATAATCTAAATGCCCAGTTTCTCTGAGTATAGCTCTTGTAACCTGAAACTAATGAAAATTCTCACTGTGCATCTTTGATATAAAACCCCACTTACTTAATTCAAGCTCATAGTGATAGTACCAGGGTTTTCACAGAGGGTTTGTCTGGCTATCTCATGAAAACATGAAACAAAAGTTACAGTTAATATTTGAATTGAAAACTGACCCTGACTGAGCCAGAGTATATAGATGAGTAGCTGAGCATAATACTAAGCAGCAAAAGAAGATTAGTTTAATCCTCTATTTGATGTTCACAAAAATAGTCTAATTCTTACATTATATGCTGTTATATGCAGAAATCAATGCTGACATTTTTTCGGAGACGGACCAGGACGGACAGTGAGATTTACAATAGTATTAGGTGACAGATTTTCAACTTTCCTACACTATCTACTATCTTTTGAGTAATGACAATTGGCTGAAACCTCAAGCCTAGACACTTAGCCTGTAGTCAGGTCATTAAAATTAAAACTTCTTCACTAAATTTAAACTGTTTCTTCAGTCTCGGAACTTAACACATGAATGATAATTATTATGAGAGCATTAAGGCCAGAACTTTCAGTTCAGCATTTGTAATTCATGCATTTCAATAATATGCGAGTATACACTACGCCATAGTGTATATAGGCATATTATTGAAATGCATGAATTACAAATGCTTAACTGAAAGTTCTGTCATCAGGTATTAGATGCTGGTTGATGTGTACATAATTAGTTTAGACAGTAGATTAGGATTCAAATTAAGGCAAGGATTGACAAATGGTAGCTCAGTGCAATAATTTTTCATTACCCATTGTGGTGATACACTGAAAAAATATAGGTGGTGGGGTGGGTGTCCAAGTGGTCAGAGGAAAAAAATATTTTTGTTGCACGTGGGTGGGTGGGTGGTGGTCAAAAGGTGGAAAAAAATATTTTAGGTCTTGAGTCCGGAATTTTTTGGAAGACCCCCCCCCCCCCCGATACACGTGGAAATATTTTACCTCCGCTAATGTCCGAATGAATGACCGCCACGAACAACAACTGAGCATTATTTTAGCAATAACTGGGCATTATTCGATTCACAGCTTTATATTAATTCCAATAAAGGGCAGTTATGCTCACAATAAAAACCAATGCACCTGTCATGACAACAGCAACCCGAAATCAAATTGAATGGACGTTTTAGCTCTAAAGAGAAAATGTGACAAAAAAACTTCACCCTTGTCCTACTAAAAAAATACGGAAGCCTATTAGCTTCACGTCGTTTTTAGTTATTAAATTGGAGCTACAATTTAATAAATTGTACCTACAATTTAGCTAAATTGTAAATACAATTTAATAAATTGTAGTTACAATTTAATAAATTGTAGTTACAATTTAGCTAAATTGTACTTACAATTTAATAAATTGTAACCACAATTTAGCTAAATTGTAGTTACTATTTAGTCTGTGTGAAACACACAGACTATTGTTTTTGCACGGTTTCTTTTTCTTTTTTTTTTCTTCTTTTTTTTTCTTCTTCTTCTTCTTCTTCTTCTTCTTCTTCTTCTTCTTCTTCTTCTTCTTCTTCTTCTTCTTCTTCTTCTTCTTCTTCTTCTTCTCCTGTCTTCTGTCTTCTCATCACTTTTTTGTCCGCAAGATAACTCGACAACGAATTGCCCGATCTCGTTGATTTTTGGCATGCTGATAGACAGCCACAAGTTCTCGGCCACCTATGTTTTTCAGATTCCTGGGATATCAGGGGTGTCTGTATGGGTGTTTTGAAAGTGGGTCACGCCCATATCTCAGGAGTGGTATGACCTACAGACCTGGGACCAACACCAAAATGAGTCGACACTCGATGGAGGTTCAAAATATGGGTCAAGGTCACCCATATCTCAGGAGTGGTATGACCTACAGACCTGGGACCAACACCAAATGAGTCGACACTCGATGGAGGTTCAAAATATGGGTCAAGGTCACGGAGGTCACCTAGAGGTCATTAAGTGCATTTTTCATAATTGCTGGAAATCACATTTTTTGACCCCCCCCCCCTCAAGCATTCCTGATGTACACACATGCATTTTGACGTAAAAAAATTGGGCGTGGCCAAAATTTTTGAAAGTGGGTCACGCTCATATCCCAAGCATGGTATGAGGTATGGACCTGGGACTAACACCAAATGAGTCGACACTCGATGGAGAGTCAAAATATAGGTCAAGGTCACGGAGGTCACCTTGGGGTCATTAAGTGCATTTTTCATAATTGCTGGAAATCACATTTTTTGACCCCCTGAAGCATTCCTGATGTACACACATGCATTTTGACGTAAAGAAATTGGTCGTGGACAAAATTTTTGAAAGTAGGCCACGCTCATATCTCAAGCATGGTATGATGTATGGACTTGGGAACAACACCAAATGAGTCGACACTCGATGGAGATTCAAAATATGGGTCAAGGTCATGGAGGTCACCTAGGGGTCATTAAGTGCATTCTTCATAATTGCTGGAAATCACATTTTTTGACCCCACTAAAGCATTCCTGACATACACACATGCATTTTGACGTAAAAAAGTGGGTGTGGCCAAAATTTTTGAAAGTGGGTCACGCTCATATCTCAAGCATGGTGTGACGTATGGACCTGGGACCAACACCAAATGAGTCAACACTCCATGGAGGCTAACAATATGGACAAGGTCACTGAGGTCGCCCAGGGATATCTGCGTGCATTTTTTTTAGTATTGCTGGGAATCACATTTTTGGACACCTAATGCATTCTCTTAACAAACCTTTTGAATGCTGTGCACATATATGCCTTTTCTGGTTTCTTAGAAGAATTGTTCTGATTCCATTATGAATATCTGTAAATACTGTTTACGAAAATCCATTCCTGATTTGTTTAAAGATATGTTACTAACGAAAATAACCCTCCATAAATTCTCTTTCTATATAGTTTTTTTGCCAATAGATATTTTAACTCTTTTCTTACAAGCTTGAATTTACTGGATGCAGTAAATTCTATTTCTCTAGTATTGACATTATTTTCTATTTCAATGATTTTTGTCTGATGGATTCTTTACTACTCTACTGAAATTTGGCACATATGTAGAGCTTCATAGGAAGTTTCTCACCTGGATCATGGCATTTCTGAAGTTTTTCATTTTCTGCCAAAACCGTGCAAAATGTTGTCACAATGTTAGGTTTTGCCACAATTCTCAAACAAGACCCAGGACGATTTGGCTGGAGCTTTCATTATATTTGTAGAATGACTTACTACACCTGACAACATAAGCTGTATTACCCACATTGCTCCCTTTTGACCTCAAAATTCCGAGCAAAGTGCAATTTTGGAAAAACTGGTCAATTTTCACATGCAATTTCTCAGCTCTGCGGCCACATTTTTTTCAAAACGTTTCCTATGAGAAGTTTGAGCATTCATCCAAGAATAATTTGGCTGTTATATATTCTATTCAAAGTTTTAACCTTAAACTCGTTTTCGAGCCTTGAATTCGAGTACCCTTAACTCGTTCATAAAAATGGCTCATTTTTAGTTCATTTTTCTTCCATTTACGAATGGTATATCGAAAAGTGATACACATGTTCATTTTCACAATTACCTATCGAGCACATTTTCTGTTGTACGTTGTAAAGTTTAACCATATGCCCATTCTGTTTGCTTAAAGATAGATGCTGTCAAAAAAAACTCACGCTTTTTCAGAATTTGGTACGATTAAGTGACAATTTACTCCATTCCTAATTGATTGAGTGCTGAATGTTTCCAATAGCTGCATGCAGCAGTCACAGTATGAAAACTTTTGTTTTATATGTGAGTATTAAAAGTTTAACCCTTAGCAGATTTGAGACTCCCATATGGGTACTGTCTGAATAATTGTGATTTTGGTAATATCTGAAAATTCTGTTGACATTCAGATTTACAGTTCAAGTCCAAGAAGATTTTCCTTGATAAGGTAGCTGTAAAGTTTAAACCAATCCCTGTTTCGGATGCATAAAGATCGGTGCCGTCGAAAATAACTCCATTTTTCAGAATTTGGTAAGTTTAAGTCGCACTTTACTCCATTCTTAATTGATTGAGTGCTGAATGTTGTCTATTGGTGCATGCGGCTAGCAAAGTATGACAACTTTTGTTTTACATGTTATTATGAAACGTTTAATCCTTGGCAGATTTGAGAGTTCCCAAGTGGATACTGTTGAAATAATTGTTATTTTCGTAAAATCAGTACCTGAATATTGGTAAGTATGCAGTGATCTTTCGGTCCTATATAAAGGTGTAAATAGTTAAAGTTGAACAGTTCATCAGACAGAAATAATGCCAAAATGAATGGAAATTTCATTGCATTGAAAATAAAGTGGCAACGAACCGTCCCCACGGTTTCCACGCGAGGCCTGATGTTTTCCACGCGGTCAGAACACTCGATTTTATGCCCAAATGTCGGCCAGGCTTCGTAGAACAAGTTCTGAAAATTGCAAGTCGCTGCCTTCAGCGGTCTGGACACAGTGAGCGTATGATCGATAGAGGTAGTATATTTATTCTGTGTGAAACACACAGACTATTGTTTTTGCACGGTTTCTTTTTCTTTCTTTTTAGTCTGTGTGAAACACACAGACTATTGTTTTTGCACGGTTTCTTTTTTTTTTTTTTCTTTTCTTCTTTTTTTCTTCTTCTTCTTCTTCTTCTTCTTCTTCTTCTTCTTCTTCTTCTCTTCTTCTTCTTATTCTTCTTCTTCTTCTTCTTCTTCTTCTTCTTCTTCTTCTTCTTCTCATCACTTTTTTGTCCGCAAGATAACTCGAAAACGAATTGCCCTATCTCGTTGATTTTTGGCATGCTGATAGACAGCCACAAGTTCTCGGCCACCTATGTTTTTCAGATTCCTGGGGTATCAGGGGTGTCTGTAGGGGTGTTTTGAAAGTGGGTCATGCCCATATCTCAGGCGTGGTATGACCTACAGACCTGAGACCAACACCAAATGAGTCGACATTCGATGGAGGTTCAAAATATGGTTCAAGGTCACGGAGGCCATCTAGGGGTCATTGAGTGCATTTTTCAGAATTGCTGGAAATCACATTTTTTGACCCCCTAAAGTATTCCTGACGTACACACATGCATTTTGACGTAAAAAAAGTGGGCGTGGCCAAATTTTTTGAAAGTGGGTCACGCTCATATCTCAAGCATGGTATGATGTATGGACCTGGGACCAACACCAAATGAATCGGCACTCGATGGAGATTCAAAAATATGGGTCAAGGTCACGGAGGTCACCTAGGGGTCATTAAGTGCATTTTTCATATTTGCTAGAAATCAAATTTTTTGACCCCCTAAAGCATTCCTGACATACACACATGTATTTTGACGTAAAAAAAAGTGGGCGTGGCCCAAATTTTTGAAAGTGGGTCACGCTCATATCTCAAGCATGGTATGACGTATGAACCTGGGACCAACACCAAATGAGTCGACACTCGATGAAGATTCAAAATATGGTTCAAGGTCTCGGAGGTCACCTAGGGGTCATTAAGTGCATTTTTCATAATTGCTAGAAATCACATTTTTTGACCACCTAAAGCATTCCTGACATACACACATGCATTTTGACATAAAAAAGTGGGTGTGGCCAAAATTTTTGAAAGCGGGTCACGCTCCTATCTCAAGCATGGTATGACGTATGGACCTGGGACCAACACCAAATGAGTTGGCACTCGATGGAGATTCAAAATATGGGTCAAGGTCACGGGGGTCACCTAGGGGTCATTAAGTGCATTTTTCATAATTGCTAGAAGTCACATTTTTTGACCCCGAAAGCATTCCTGACATACACACATGCATTTTGCCATAAAAAATGTGGGCGTGGCCAAAATTTTTGAAAGTGGGTCACACTCATATCTCAAGCATGGTATGACGTATGGACCTGGGACCAACACCAAATGAGTCGACACTCAATGGAGATTCAAAATATAGGTCAAGGTCACGGAGGTCACATGGGGGTCATTAAGTGCATTTTTCATAATTGCTAGAAATCACATTTTTTTTTACCCCTAAAGCATTCCTGACGTACACACATGTATTTTGAAGTAAAAAAAGTGGGCATGGCCAAATTTTTTGAAAGTGGGTCACGCTCATATCTCAAGCATGGTATGATGTATGGACCTGGGACCAACACCAAATAAGTCGGCACTCGATGGAGATTCAAAATATGGGTCAAGGTCACCGAGGTCACTCAGGGGTCATTGAGTGCATTTTTCATAATTGCTGGAAATCACATTTTTTGACCTCCAAATGCTTCCCCAAAATTGAGACGTGCATTTTTTCATGAAAAAAGTGGGCGTGACCAAAATTTTTGAAAGTGGGTCATGCTCATATCTCAAGCATGGTGTAATGCATGGACCTGGAGCCAACACTAAATAAGTTGACACTTGATGGAGGTTCAAAAATGTGGGTCAAGGTCACAGAGATCACCTGGGGTCATTGAGTGCATTTTTTCAGAATTGCTGGAAATCACATTTTTTGACTATCTAAAGCATTCCTGAAGTCCATACATCCATTTTTACATAAAAAGTTGGTGTGGCCAAAATTTTTGAAAGTAAGTCATGCTCATATTTCAAGCATGGTATGATGTATGGACATGGGACCAATACCAAACGAGTCGACACTCGATGGAGATTCAAAATTTGGGTCAAGGTCGAACAGGAGTCACGAGGGCTATTACCAGAATTGCTGGAAATCATATTTTTGAACCTCCTTGTGCATTCCCTTGATTGGTCCCTTTGAATGCTGTGAAGATATACACCTTATCTGGTTTCTTGGAAAAAATTAACTGATTTTTGAATGAATATCTCTAAATACTGTCATTGGAAACCTATTTCTTATTTCTTTAAAACTATTTTATCCCCAAAATAAGCCTCTAAAATATTCCCATTACATTCATAGAGGGGCACAGTGGCTAAGCAGTTAGAGGTGCAGGCTGCAAGCCGAGAGGTTCTCAGTTCGAATCCTATCTGTGGCAACGGCCTTGTGTCTTTGGGCAAAAGCACTTCACCCCCATTGCCCACATAATTCATAGTGATGTTGTGTACTAAGACATACTGCATGTCGATGATACACTTGCACTAACCCTGCTTGTGTGGAGTTAGCATGTTGGGGAGCCAGACAGTTGCTTGTTGTTGTTGTTTGGTGGTTCTCTGTGTTCTCTGGTTTCCTCCATCGGTAAAAACTGTACGACACGAGGCAGGCCTAGCTGTTGAAGTGTCGTTAAACCCCAATAAATTAATAACATTCATAGAATGTCTTCTATGCACTGCTTGTCAACATGATAACCCAAATACAATCAATCCTATCTCAATGGTTTTGGTATACTGATAGACTGCCTGCCATTGGTACTTGGTCATCTATGATTTGGAGGCATGTGGGGCCTTTGGGCTCCAGACGTTAAAAATATGTTTACAACATTTACTGGGAAATGAGTTAGCTGAAGCAGTAACCATTATCTAAAACAGAAATCTCCAGAGAAAGCTGAGATAGAGAATTCTTTGTCACATTGAACAGCACTGTATATTTATGTTGTATCATGTTACAAAACTTCAGTCTCAATCATTGAAGAGAGAGAGAAACCTTCTCTTTTCAAAGCATTTTTTTTAAAATCTATTTATTCTCAATCATAACTCAGGATTGAGAGGTTTTGGGATGGAGTGGTGTGTGGCTTTCTCCAAACACCTATCACAGTTACAAAGTAATAAAATGGAATATTTGAATGGTCGGATTTTAACACTCTTAATACTTCGATGTGAGTAAAAAAATATCTTTAATATAACTCATGGCTACAGAATGTTTTTCGCTTTCTTTTCTGAAACATTTAATTCTATGTGGAATGGGACACCTTTTCAGTGTGCTTTCCAAACTAAGGGATTCTTAACCCTTTAGCCAACATAACGGCAAAAACCGGTCAGCTTTATACACAGAAATGTCTATTCAGTTTTAATTACTTTTTCATTTTTGCTTGAAAAACACAGCTTATGACCCTTCATTGGAATGAGCTCATTTATTAAAGGATTATTTATTTATTGCTGTTTAATGTCACATATTTCTGCACAGTGGTTTACCATGACCAGGACAGTTTTACGGGTGGAGGAAGCCAGAGTACCTGGGGAGAACCTCCGGGCAAAAGCGAGCAACTATCAGATTCCCCACATACTAACTCCACACAAGCATGGTTAGCATTGGTTGAAGACAGGTGCACCATCGATGTGCAGTACGCTTTAGTACACATCGCCACCATGTCACCCACGTGGGCAAAAGGGTGAAGTGTCTTGCCCAAGGACAGAGTGAGGACCGCTCGACTTGCAGCCTGCACCTCTGTCAACTCAGTCAATGCGCCCCCATTTAACCCTTTACCCAACGGAGACGATAGCAAAATTTATTATTTCAAATATCATTTTTTTCAAATTTTCCAAACAATTTCAACAAAACCATATCATGGGACTCCTCGTTGGAACTAATATTTTTTCAACTTCTCAATTTGCATATTACGTGGGCGGATGCGGCCGATTCGTTGGGTAAAGGGTTAAAGGATTAAAATGGAATATTTAAAGCGAATATTAACCCTCTGAAAATCTTAATATGGGGGCACGGTGGCGCTGTGTACTAAAGCGTACTGCACTTCGATGGTGCACCTCTCTTCGAAGAAATCATTGAGAATAATGAAAACCATTTCCATTCTCACAGTGTTGTTCTAAACACGCATGGATATAGATGGGACCTCGGTATTTTGACAATGCCAATAAGTCCTCAGACACGCTTTTGGGGGTCTTCAAGGCCTTTCAACGTCTACATTCCAACATTACTGAACCTTTTTACTTGCAATATATTTTCCAGAGGTACCATGCATGCACTTCATCATTGCATTGCTAATATGAACATTTGCCATCATCTACAAATATGGCAGATCCGGAGTTAGTGGAGCCAATATTTATAAAGTAGTTTATGCTCATACTTCAGGCTTGGTATGACCTAAAGTAATGGTACCTACAACAAATGAGTTGAAACTTGCTGGAGGTTCAAAATGTGGTCCACCTCTATGCGGTCAAGAGAGGTCATTAAATGCATACTTTTTCGACCTATTAGGAATTTCATTTTATACCAGTTAATGCAGTTCTGAAGATTATACATGTATCTCATCATTCAAACAAATGGCAGCGGCAGTAATGTCCATTTCTTATTTCTTGATCGAACCCTATAAATGGTGTGCACATATATGCCTTTTCGGATTTCTTAGAAAAATTGTTCTGATTCCTGTATGAATATTTTCTCCATGAAAGAATTTCACAAAAAGCAGTAGGGAGAAAGCTGTGACTGTCACATACAATAACATGATCTATTTATTTAATCTCATTGTACAGAATTAATTCCCAAAACAAGTTAATATAAAAACAAACAACTTGATCATGAAGAATTCCGGTGTACATGTAATTGTAAAACTACACTGAAGAATTGTTATTGAAACCTATCACAATACTGTCAGGATGCCGGTAAAAGATGCGATACTGACATAGTTGACTGTACTGTTAACTGTGTTAGTGCTATGACTGTTTAAAATTAATTTATTAGCGAAGTTCTAATTTTATGTATGCCTTGTTTATGTCACTAGATGCTCTTTTATGAGCAGGCCTGCAAATGAGCTCTTGGGGTTTTTAAGGTTTTTATGACAATATCTCCGACATAGAGTCTATGCACCCTTTGTCAGCGCGACAACTCAAATACGGATCGTCCTATCTCGATGCATTTTGGCATGCAGGTTAACAATAACCAGTTTGCACTCATCTATGTTTTTTTCACCCGTTCCATCTGAATGACAGATGACAGATCTGAAGTTGGTGGAGCCATTATTTCAAAGTGGGTTGCGCTCATTCTTCAGTGTAGATGTAGACATGGGACTACACCGACTGAGTTAAAAAGTGCTGGAGATTCAATATACGGTCCACCTGAATGAGGTCATCAAGTGCATATTATTCAGAAAGACTGGGAAATGAATTTACACCTTAATGTATTTCTAAAGTTTATGAATGTATTTCATCACTCAAATTAGTGGGCAGAGCCAAAAATGTCCATTTCTGATTCGTGTATCAAACCCTTGAATGCTGGTCACATATATGCCATTTCTGATTTCTTATAAAAATGTTCTGATTCCTGTATGAATATCTGTAAATACTGCTAATGAAAACCCATTTCTGGTTCGTATAAAAATATTTTACTCCTGAAAAATAAGCCTCCATGAATTCTCTTTCGTTATAGATTATTCCTGATACTTTAACCCCTTTCACATAGACTTGAATTTACTGGTGGCAGTAAATTCTGTTTCTCTAATTAATAAATTGTAGTTACAATTTAGCTAAATTGTACTTACAATTTAATAAATTCTAACTACAATTTAGCTAAATTGTACCTACAATTTAATAAACTGTACCTACAATTCAGCTAAATTGTAGGTACAATTTGGCTGAATTGTACCAACAATTTAATAAATTGTAGTTACAATTTAGCGCCTGTACTTTTATTGGCCAAGCTAAATTGTAGCTGCAATTTAACTGGCAAATCGGGTTCGTTGTTTTGTTTTCGCTGAAAATGGCCTGAATAATCTCTTTCTTTGAGATGTTTCACACATTCCGCCGGTTAAGTCAGTCATGGCAACAAAATATAACAATAGAAATGGGAAAATAAAATCATCATCATTTTATTATAAATATAAATATTTATAGTTTGGTTATTATTGGGCATAATTTGAGTATTATTGGGTAACATTGGCAACTTGGGTGTCATTGTGTATCATTGGGGTAAAACACATGCCGTAAGAAAGTGAGGGCTATAGGTAACGCCGATCTGTGTGGGCCTGTAGGTTCAAGTAATGCACAAGATCAACCATATTGTGGTCCCTCTGGATAAAATTTGTTTAATCCAAAAGGAAAAGGAGCCATTTCCTGGCACTTGAACCTCTCAAAACATCGTTTCACGCGATTCATGTTGCATATTCGAGAGAATGTTATCGTTCTGCACAATTCCGTGTGCAAAGTGGGACCCCCTAAATAAGTGAAGCTCTGGGCGTTTGTCAGTCTGGCCATTCTTCAACAATTGGTGGAAAGATTTTGTGAACGACTTTTGGTGATAATATAAAACATATATAGGGAGAAGAGCGTGCACAGTGGGCGGGGAGGTACAGTCATAATTATACAAAGTTGAAAATGGTTGCTTTTAAAACAAAAACTTCAACAGTTCTGCCTTCTAGAAAATTAATAAAAAATTGCATAAATTGTTTGTTTGCCCCCGTGTGCTCCGCCCTTGACTGCTGATCAAATGCAGATAGCTTGGTTTCGCCCGGCGAGTTCATGATTTCACATCTTAGTCACATACATCCCCGATTTCTGGATTCGATCCGAGCTTTAGCACTCGGCGCCAAAATCTACTCCCATGATTTGAAATACCTTGGCTTTATTCTCTCAGCATGCAACCAGGACATTCATAAAACAACTGCAAACCCCAGAAGTGACGAGAAGGTTATTTTTGTTAGGCCTAATTAGTTATTGTGGTTTCATGACACTTTCAACGACCAGTGTTGTGTTATGTCGGTGACAGGTTTACGGATGGAGGAAGCCAGAGTACCCAGAGAGAACCATGCACCTAGTAACGATGAACACCTACCAGCTACCCAACATCATAACTCCACCCTGCATCATAGGCAGGGTTGGAGCAATTGACAACAGAAGTAAGTCGATAGCGGTTTATATACCTCAATACACAGAGTCATCGTGCCCAATGTGTGCATTGGGATGAAACGCCTTGTCCATTATACAATGAGTGTCGCTCTTATGGCTTAACGAGCTTGGACTCAGAACCTCGAGCACAAATGTGAAGCCGTCTATCAGTGATTCACCACTACCCCTAAATTTATCATAACAGTATCCTCATGGAATTAACTCGAATTGAGGATGACCTCCATGCTATCATATTTTACCAATTGAGAATGTTGGTTTTCCTTTACAAATGTTCAAGCATTTTGGAGCTGGGTGTGCCTTCAAAGACTGAAATTTTTCCGGGTCGGGAAAACATCCTCAAAACGCTTACCCTCTTTGGGACGCATTTTGTCTCACTACCGGTACTATAACACCCACATCCTGCAGGTCTGACTGTTAAGAAAGTGAGCCAATTTTTAGCGGTCGCCCAAAAATGCCACGGCTTCCGTGTTTCCTAGGCTACACTTATTACATTTCCTTTCTATCTAACACTCTTTTTAATGCCCCCCCCCCCCCGCCCCCCGCAGTCCTAGTGATTTCGCGATCTGACCCTGAACAACAGTGACATCAAGCGAACCACCAAGATAATGTTCAAGAGCGGGCGCCTCTTTCTTACTTAGCCGTCAAATAAGCTTTTAGATTTAACACCCACCCTCCCATTCCCATAACAATCCTCTAAAATTCTATCAAAAACTCGTCGACTGAGACTGTTTTAAACTCCTAATATTTGCCCCTCAAATTGATGATTTTCGACTATTTCTAGTGTAAATGCAGGATTGAGTAGTGAGCCATGTTACGTTCGAATGCCACCGATTGGCCACTTAAATTACAGCTACAATTTAGCATGACCAATAAAAGCACAGGCGCTAAATTGTAGCTACAATTTATTAAATTGTAGGTACAATTTTGCTAAATTGCAGGTGCAGTTTAATAAATTGTAGTTACAATTTATTAAATTGTAGCTACAATTTAGCAAAATTGTAGTTACAATTTATTAAATTGTAAGTACAATTTAGCTAAATTTTAACTACAATTTATTAAATTGTAACTACAATTTAGCTAAATTGTAGGTACCATTTATTAAAATGTAAGTACAATTTAGCTAAATTGTAACTACAATTTATTAAATTGTAACTACAATTGAACTAAATTGTAGGTACAGTTTATTTAGCTACAATTTAATAACTAAAAACGACGTGAAGCTAATAGGCTTCCGTAGAAAAACTACAAGCTAATTTCGATGAATAAGGAAATTATGCTGTCCCCCGAAATTCCGGAACTGGTCGGATAACCAGATTGTCCCCGAAATTCCGTGACTGGTCGGATAACCAGATTGATACTGAAGCAATCTACCGTCGTTTTTTTTTTTTTGAAAAGCAATAAATTCTCGCCTTCAAGTTAATTTATTCAATCTATACGAACGCTTTCATGCGAATGATATTTGAAAGATAAGGGTACTTTTGCAAAACAAAAATTGTGGTTTTGTCAAATGGTCAACTTAATATTTTCAAATTCGCGGCTTATCATCCCTTTAACCCTTTATCCAACAAATCGGCCGCATACGCCCGCGTAATATGCAAATTCAGTAGTTGAAAAAATATTATTTTTCAAAAAATGTCAACAAACCATATCATGTGACCCCTCTTTGGAACGAGCTCGTCGAGCTCATTCCAACGAGTTGTCACACGATAGGGTTTTGTTGAATTTTTTTTTTAAATTTGAAAAAATAATATTTAAAAGAATAAATTTTGATATCGTCTGCGTTGGGTAAAGGGTTAATTCGAGAGAAAATTAGACAGACTCTGCAGCAATTCAAATTACCTTCTTTGTAGGAGACACTTTTAAATAATTTATAGAAATTTGAGTTCTTTTTCAGTATTTTTACAAAACGTATAAAACCAAGAGCATGTTTATCGATAGCGGCAATCGGAAATAGATTTCATTGACGTCTGCGATATAAATAGACACAAACTTCACATTTGTCCTTCTGGGAAAGTTGATTTCGACGGATATGGAAAATAGCGAAGCCTCGGATTTTCCGTGAGTGATTGTCAAACCAGTTTGGATTGAAAAGGTCTGGCAGTGTTTTTCAAATGTCCGATAATGTCCGATAAATTCTCTCTCTGAAGTTAATTTATTTAATCGAATAGGACGTTTTTACACGAATGATATATAAAACATAAAACCTTAGGATACTTTTGCAAAATGAAAATTGCGGTTTTGTCAAATGGTCAACTTAACGAAAATTGCGGTTTTGTCATATGGTCAATTTAATATTTTCACATTCGCGGCTTATTGTCCCTTCAATGAATATGTGGATATTTAGATTAATTCGCCACTTCAGAAAAACAGTAGATTATAATAATAGATCAAAATCACTGCCATAGCAACTTGATATTATGTCGTCTTATCGTAATTCATATCACTGGGTAATTCCTTGTTTTGTGATTTTCGAAGCTGGAAGAGTTTCTCTTTCAATTGCGAGGTGACGAGAGAGAGTTTTTGCACGACGAGAATCTCTGAATGTGTTATTAATCTGTGTGAAACACACAGACTATTGTTTTTGCACGGTTTCTTTTTCTTTTCTTCTTCTTCTTCTTCTTCTTCTTCTTCTTCTTCTTCTTCTTCTTCTTCTTCTTCTTCGAAATATTCAAAATATGGGTCAAGGTCACGGAGGTCACCTAGGGGTCATTAAGTGCATTTCTTCTTCTTCTTCTTCTTCTTCTTCTTCTTCTTCTTCTTCTTCTTCTTCTTCTTCTTCGAAATATTCAAAATATGGGTCAAGGTCACGGAGGTCACCTAGGGGTCATTAAGTGCATTTTTCATAATTGCTAGAAATCACATTTTTTGACCCCCTAAAGCATTCCTGACGCACACACATGCATTTTGACGTAAAAAAGTGGGCGTGGCCAAAATGTTTGAAAGTGGGTCACGCTCATATCTCAAGCATGGTCTGATGTATGGACCTGGGACCAACACCAAATGAGTCGACACTCGATGGAGATTCGAAATATGGGTCAAGGTCACGGAGGTCACCTAGGGTCATTGAGTGCATTTTTCGTAAATGCTGAAAATCACATTTTTTGACACCCCAAAGCATTGCTGACAAAAACACTTGCATTTTCACGTTAAAAAAGTGGGCATGGCCAACATTTTTGAAAGTGGGTCATGCCCATATCTCAAGCGTGGTATGATGAATTGACCTGAGACCAACACCAAATGAATCGACACTTGATGGGGATTCAAAATATCTGTTAAGGTCACTGGGGTCATCTAGGGGTCATTGAGTGCATTTTTCACAATTGCTGGAAATCACATTTTTGACCCCCTAAAGCATTCCTGACGTACACACATGCATTTTTATGTTAAAAAAGTGGGTGTGGCCAAAATATTTTTGAACGTGGGTCACGCCCATATCTCATACGTGGTGTGACGTATGGATCTGAGACCAACCCCAAAGAGTCGACACTCGATGGAGATTCAAAATATGGGTCAAGGTCACGCAGGTCACTTAGGAGTCATTGAGTGCATTTTTCATAATTGCTGGAAATCACATTTCTTGACCCCCTAAAGCATTCCTGACGTACACCCATGCATTGTTTACATTAAAATGTAGTGGGAATGGCCAAAATTTTTGAAAGTGGGTCAGGCCCATATCTCAGGCGTGGTATGACGTATGAACCTGGGATCAACACCAAATGAGTCGACACTCAGTGGAGATTCAAAATATAGGTCAAGTTCACGGAGATCACCTAGGGGGCCATTGAGTGCATTTTTAATAATTGCTGGAAATCACATTTTTTGAAACCCCCAAAGCATTCCTAACGTACACACATGCATTTTTTACATTAAAAAAGTGGGCCTGGACAAAATTTTTAAAGTGGGTCACGCCCATATCTCCTGCGTGATATGACGTATGGACCTGGGACCAACACCAAATGAGTCGACACTTGATGGAGATTCAAAATATGGGTCAAGGTCACGGAGGTCACCTAGGGGTCCGTCTGAAAGAGGTCACCAAAGTCATCAAGTGCATATTATTCAGAAAGACTGGGAAATGTTTTTTATTACACCTTAATGCATTTCTAAAGTTTATGAATGTATTTTATCACTCAAATTAGTGGGCAGAGCCAAAAATGTCCATTTCTGATTTGTGTATCAAACCCTTTGAATGCTGGTCACATATATGCCTTTTCTGGTTTCTTATAAAACATTGTTCTGATTCCAGTATGAATATCTGTAAACACTATTAAAGAAAATCCATTTCTGATTTGTTTAAAAATAGTTTACTCCTGAAAATAAGCCTCCATGAATTCTTTTTCTCTATAGTTTATTCCTGATACTTTAAGCCTTTTCACACAGACTTGAATTTACTGGTTGCAGTAAATTCTGTTTCTCTAGTGACAATATGAAATTGTTTGGCCCTGGAAGTTCTGATTGTCTTTACTGTCGCTCGCGGTAGGAGTGAGGACACTGGTTGTTGCTTTTTAACCAGGAGCTTCGAAAGAAACGGGGGCAAGGGGCATCACTGCTTCATTTTTCAGGTCACATTCCCCCTCCCGCCCCCTCCATACATACACACTTTTGATGAATAAAAATAAATAATGAATAATGAGCATTTATTTATTTTTATTAAACCCTTTGCCAATACTAATAGAAGACAACAGTCACCAGAAAAGAAACAAATTCTAGATTAGCGGAACATTTTCATTTTTGCCAGAAAAATTTTCGATCCACAAATTTAAATAAAAAGTAAAAAATAGTGCCACACTTTCATTTTGGTTTCGCCAAGACTGTGATGACATTGATGATGCTGTTTTATTGTTCAGTGATGTTGGACGGAGATATATATATATACAGAGAGA
Organism: Pictodentalium vernedei; assembly: GCA_031216915.1. Classification (NCBI taxonomy): domain Eukaryota; kingdom Metazoa; phylum Mollusca; class Scaphopoda; order Dentaliida; family Dentaliidae; genus Pictodentalium; species Pictodentalium vernedei. The sequence goes on along the minus strand of CM062294.1, from coordinate 371,437,746 downwards.
GTGACACCTTTTCTGCCTTTAAACGCTAGAAAGATAGATAACACGCATATGTTCACGAGCTTAATTTGACTGAGATAGTCAATGAAGAATATTGCAGCTTATTTCATGAGTATCTTTCGAAAATCCGGCGAGAGGCTATACAGTAATAGACTTCTAGACACAGCACTGAGAACCTTTACCGACAGTATGTTATAGCATCTACCCGCCTTTTTATTTTCTCAATGCCGTGAGATCATCAAATTGTAGATCGGAGAATCTCGCCTGTTTTTGTTTTCTCCAAAAATTCAAGTTTTTCCGTTATTGGTGGAATTCCTGAAAAGTTCTTTGACGCAGAATGAGTGCATTTTTGCGATTGAAAAAACTAAAGGGTATCAAATAACTAAATATAGTTTAATCTCGCAACGATTTCAAAATTGGAACGAAATTAATCTATATATCAGTTGTTTGGTTGCCTTCGATTATTTCTTCAACCGCAAAATGCACTCTTTCCTAGTCAACTGGCTTTTCTTAAGCCTGTGTCCCATGTGGGCCTGTCACGTCAGCCCAAAGGATGAATTTAATTTTTGAGTGTCAAGGATAAAGGGCTTAATCTGTGGGAGAGAGAGAGGGAGAGAGAGAGAGAGAGAGAGAGAGAGAGAGAGAGAGAGAGAGAGAGGTACGAATACTGAGAGGCGCAGTAGATTCTTAGTAGTTTTGCATGTACCCGATCGACCTTGATTACCCGGAGCTTTGCCGGAGCAGCTAGTGTTGAATTCCCATATGAACCGGAGCTTTGGTTGTTTAGATTGGCAGTATAGGATGAATGCTCTGTTGGTCTATTACCCCCTTAGTACTATTAATCTACCGAATCCTTTGTATTATCTTATGACTGGTATTGGTAGTTTAGTGTTAGGTAAGGCAGTATTATAATCGTTTGTTTAGAACGGGTGGCATAGGATGCATCGTATATACCGCTGTAGGTCCCCTGTTAGTCCTCTATATTATTAACCAACCGATTGCTTTGTATTATTCTATGACTGGTATAGGTAGTACGTTATGGCAGGTCAAGTGATATTTTGGAGTGAGGGGAGGGGGTAATGCCTCGTAGTATTGAACGGCAGTATAGTATGGGCGATATATACCTCGCCCTCCCCATCCGAAAGCCATTGGTACTACTAATCGACTTAATGCTTTATGTCATCCCATGACTAGTATAGGTAGTACGTTAATGCAGGACAAGTGGTACTGTGGAATGGGGGTGGGGATGCGGGTAATGCCTGGCAGTATAGAATGGACGATATATATCTCTGTGGGCATCCCGAAAGCCATCGATACTACTGATCGACCTAATGCTTTATGTGACTGGTCTAGGTAGTATGTAAGACCAGGCGTTATTGTGTATACTGCCAGTCTAAACAACCAAGGACTATCTCTATCTCGCAATACCACCCCCCCCCCCCCTACCACCACCACCTACTGCTTGGCCTAGCTATAGCGGACATAGGATAATATGAAGACCTAAGGGCTAATAATATACTAACATGGATATATACCACTACTACCAGATCACCATCCCCCCTACAAGAAGTCCGACATCCCCTGACCTGAATAACGTTATGTCAAAATGTAAAGGGGATAATAACAGTAGTCAGCATCTCTACGACGTCGTGTGCGTATCATGACGTCACGACGTCAATAGCAACGTCAACCGTTTCGTGGAAAAAAACTTTCAAGAAAACCCAACTTCACCATTAATTTTCCATCACACACCCATACTATATACACACAGCCCTGTGTTTACCTATATCACTATACATACCATAGCATACTATATATGTAGTACGTACACCACTTGCCGGAACTAGCTGGATGACGCGAAAAACACGTCTCGTGTCTGCTCCGGCAAAGCTCCGGTTCCTTTGGGAATTTAACTCTAGCTGCTCCGGCAAAGCTTCGGGTAATCAGGGTCGATCGGGTACATGCTATACTTCTATTCTTCATTTGGGAGAATAGATTCTTTATTTGTGACTATAGATTCTTCATTCGGGACTCTAGATTCTTTAGTTGAGACTATAAATTATTCTTCATTTGGACTATAGATTCTTTATTTGGAACTATAGGTTTTTTACTAAGGACTATAGGTTCTTTATTTTGGACTATAGATTCTTTATTTTGGACTATAGATTCTTTAGTTTGGACCATAAATTCTTTATTTGGTACTATAGATTGTTCATTTGGGACTATAGATTCTTTATTTGGGACTATAGATTCTTCATTTGGGACTATAGATTCTTTTTTGAGACAATAGATTATTCTTCATTTGGGACTGTAAATTCTATATTTGGGACTACATGTATAGATTCTTTATTTGGGGCTATAGTTTCTTTATTTGAGGGTAAAAATTCTTTATTTGAGACAAAAGATTATTCTTCATTTGGGACTATAGATTCTTTATTTGGGACCTTAGATTCTTCACATGCCTTAAGATTACCCCGAATTCAAGTCGGTAAAAGCTGTGCGCAAAAATAGGAAACATGTAACAATAGTGTCCCTGCTTTGTCTCAGTTAAAAGTATTTCAAATTTTTAAGGTGAGTATTTTTCTTTCCTTTATATGATGTGCAAAGTTACTTTCAGCTTTCAAAAATCAATAATATTCCTTGAAAATGAAATTGTCTGTAATTTGGGTACATTTAAAACCCTGAAAAGGATGTGTCCAAAATAAAGCAATGTAAAGGCCTGATTCTTCATTTGGGACTATAGATTCTTTATTTTGGACTATAGTTTCTTTATTTGAGATTATATATTCTTTATTTTCGGTCTATAAATTCTCTATTTAGGATTATAGATTCTTTGCGGAAGGTGGACGTGACTTTAAAGTAGTAAAAGGCATATTTACTGCGGCGAGTAATATATTTACATGAATATAAACAAGGACTTCGGACGCTTTCGAACCTGGAGGAGCACGGCCATTCAAGACACCCACACATTGATATATATCAGTAATGGCTAGTGTGACTTCGAAGCATGGTAGGCATACAATACATATACAAAGCTATGTCTGGGACTCACACATCTCTCTCTCTCTCTCTCTCTCTCTCTCTCTCTCTCTCTCTCTCTCTCTCTCTCTCTCTCTCTCTCTCTCTATCTATCTATCTATCTATCTATCTATCTATCTATCTCTTAGTTAGTTATTTCTCGAAAGCGTTGAGGGAGGACACATGCCTATGTGCCTCAGGTTCTTAATAAAAATAAAAGAACATTATTTGCAATTACTTTCAAAAGTTACACCAAACACACTTTTTGATCAGGTCACTGAATTACAGGTTCATAGTTTCTGCAGGGTTCCATCGTCACATCGTAGCTTCGGGTCTCTTTTTAGTGCAAGTCGCATACCTTGTTTTCGCTCCCGTGATTTTTAATTTTATTGCATCTGACAACACTCGGTTTTCTTAAGAGATGCACAATACAATTGACATTTGTCTGATTTTGACACGCTGTTCTTGGGGTTAATACCGCCGTCGCATATTGCTGTCTCACGACAAAAGTTCGTCTTCACTCTCACTCGAAGTGACAGTTACTGGGTTAACTTTGCCCTCACCGTCAAATCTAAAAATGTTAATCCAATATGACAATCAAGACGCGCACTTACCTTTGCTCCACGACCACAAAACATGATTTTCCAACTATATTTTGAACGCGCTGTGCTCTCAAAACTTTTTATTAGCTCCTTCCCCATGACTATGACAGCCTACAGGATCCACTTCCAGAGTGACACGACCTTTGACTCTACTTGTGTGAGTGACTACAGAAGTATCATTCTCCAACACATACACGTTTGCCAGGATATAAATGAATAAGCATAATATAAATTGGATACAATATTTGACAGAGATGAAAAATCGTAGCTTGGTTTAATATGGCATCATCCTCACAGTCAAGCCCATAACTCAAAAATTAGGCCAATGTTTGGCAATATATTTTGGTGGCTGATATATTTCGGTCGAACGGCTCGTCCAGACTTCGCGGTCGTCGAGAAGATGACCGATTGGAGGGGGGGGGGGGTACAATACGGCTGCCGGGCACTGGTCGCCTTCCACGGGTGGTCAATATTTCCACGGACGCAATGATATCAGATTGCAAACACTAATGATAGGAATACTCATCAAGAATGTAATTAATGAAGCACCGGGTACAACCCGGTGCTTCATTAATTAAACTTTTGCTGATGATGTCTTTCATTATTTCAGATTAGCACGATTGAATACTACTCCCGAAGAGAATTTTCTACTCGGAACAGTTTACAAGTATTTCTTGTGTATTAGTTTTATTTCAGGGAATTTTTTTTTATATTTAGTTTGCATGTGTGTTGGGGTGGGGGGGGGGGGGGGTCATAGGGTGAAATAAGAGGTTTAGTTGATAGGTTTTTCCGATTTTGCTTTTTGTTTACGTTAGTTACCTTTTTTTCGTGTGTTTGGTGCCTTGGTGTTCTGTCGTTTTCGGTCATTAGGTCCTAGGATACGGAGGCGTGCAGACAGTGTAATATGAGGTATGGTGGTGGTCGGCCAATAGAGAGTAGTGGGGTATGTGCGAACTGCAGGGATATTTTACAGTTGTTAGAGAAGTGTGTTGGATTCGAGCGGGAGGGCCGGTGTATCTGGAGTTACCCCGTTGAAGGTTACCTATGATGGTGAGGTGGAAGGTAGATGGAAGGTCGTTGTGGACTCAAGGAGGAAACTGGGAAGCAGGAAACGCGGGGGAAGAAGGCTTGATGTGGGAGGTGTAACTGAGGAGGGGGGTTCTAGTAAGAAAATTGGGAAGGTGGCGTCAGGACAGGGCTGCGTAGAGTCGGGAAACCAGAGTCGGCGTAAGGCTGCCAAGATTTCTTGGCGGTGTTTAGAAAACAGGTTTAGTGTTTTAGATTCTGATACCCCTGGGGATGAGAGTGAGGGGGAAATTGTGGGGGAGGGGGCAAGATGGTTGTTGATGTTGATAGGCCAGATGGGGTAAGGAAGGCGGTAAAGAGAAAGAGGGTGCCAGAGGCATGCAAAACGCGGAGAGTTGCAGATCTTATAGGAACTGGGGCCAGAAGAAGAAAATTAGTTGTAGCGGGGATCAACATTGTACGTGAGATTGACAATGTGGTGGTTTTGTGGTCCTGATAGTTCTAATCGAACAGTCTTGTGCTTTCCGGGGCGAAGGTGGTGGATCTGAGGGACCGGGTAGATGGCATTGTGGCAGGGTCAGGATCGGAACCGGTAGTGGTGGTCCATGTGGGGACCAACAATATTAGGGAGAGAAGGTCAGTAAGTTTGGTGGAGTCGTATAGAGGCTAGTAGGTGATAAAGGCCGATTGAGGGACAGGTGTACATGTACGTGTACGTGTACATGTACACCTCCATAGGATTTAGTGTTAAAATTGTGTACCTGTACACGATTTTAACGTTTTTTAGGGTGTCTTAGAATCGGCTTTGCCGATTTAAAGACCACTGATTGTATCCAAGAGTGAAAAAAACGCATGAAATTTTACGTATGTGTACATGTACCGTTTTGTCTTTGAATCAGCAAATGGGTTTCCCCATCGGATTCAGTGTTAAATTGCGAGCAAAAAAACGTTTTGCCGTTTCTAAACCATCATCTTGCTGATTCTAAATCATCCGCGTCTGTACACGATTTTAACACTGAAACCCTATGGAGGCGTACACGGAAATCCATTTGCGGATTTTACGTCGGAAATCGAATCGTGTACGGTACACGGAAAAGAGGTGTCCCTGAACCGGCAAACCCACTGTCACGTTTCCTGAAGAAATAAAAAGTGATTGATATATATAGGAGAGAAAAAAATAAATAGTTATTTAAAAAAAAATAATATATCAAATCGAATAGATAATAAAAAAATAAATACGTAAATCATGAGCGATTCTCAGACTATTAGAGTAAGGTTTCTTTTAAAAATGCTGATGAGGGCCTACGCATTCTGCATGAACGAACAACTAGGTCGTCTCTTGTTAGAACGATGCGTCGGATGTCGGGATCACCTAGACTTCGATCACGAGAATCATTCGTGTCTGTGGATGGATAGGGAAGATATAGTCGTCAAGTATTTCGAACCGGCGTTCGAACGCGTTCAAATCGATGAAGTGATCGCGTTTTGGAAGAGATTACTCTTCTGTAAGGATCAAAGCAAGCCCACAGTTTCGGAAGAACAGAAATTGGCGCGTAAAAGTCTGACTTTACAAGAAAAGGGATGCATCATGAAATTATTGTTCAATGAAGCATACGTCTAAGTTTCTCGTTGATATAAAATAAGGGAGAATAGAAAATAAAAAAAATAAATACACACATACATTTTTTATCTAATATTAGAAAGAATAAAAAAACAAAAATGAGAACCAGAAATAAATTGTATCCGACGTTAGTGGACGATGAGGATGAGAAGCCGATCAGCGTTTTGCCAATGGCACCGTCGCTAGAAGAAAAAGAAAGAGGAGAGAGGTATCGCATCGATCAAATCAGTAGAATCCAAGAGTATCTAACTCGAGAGAGAGATTCTCGTCATTCTCTCAAGAAGAAGTATTCGCGTTTCGTGAAATTCGTCAACGCGATCGACACGACACTCATCACGATTTCCAAGGGTTTACACGCGGCCGGCATCGGATTGTTGTCGACCGCGGTCGGCATTCCGATCGTGTTGACCGTAGAAGGAGTGGCTCTCGCCGCCAGATTGTTTAGCACGCTCGGAAACTTTTTGAGTAGGAAATTATATCTGAAGGCGAGGAAACATGACAAGATTCGCGTCTTGGCCGAGTCCAAGATTGACACGATATCCGAAATGATCTCTATGGCGTTAAAAGACGGTAGGATATCGGACGGAGAATACTTCGCGATATTGAGTGAGAAAACGAAATACGATGCTATGAAAGAAGCCGTGAGAATCAAGACTCATCAGATCATCAAGGAAGAGGTGAAGGATTCTCTCGTGGAAAAGGGGAGGAAAGAGGACAGGGAGGAATTCAGTAAGATGATAGTACTCAAGAACAGCGATTGAAAAAAAATAATATATATAATAAGAACAGAATTAATTAATTATTAAATTTATATATAAAATAAAAACGAAATTAATTTAAATAACTCTTAAAAAAATGTATTGTGTAAAGTGTAAGAGAGTTACCGAGACGAGTAATTCTCGAGAAGTACGAATTAAAAACGACAGACAGATGCTTCGCGGAATTTGCGACGTGTGTGGTTCTGTCAAGACTCGATTCGTCAAAAAAAAGAATGCGAGCAAAGGTAAAGGCATCGTGAATAAAATGATCAATAATCTACCTTTCAAAATGTATCTGCCCGGTCACAGTTTCACGGGACCCGGAACGAAATTGAACAAGAGACTCAACGCCAATCTGACACCCAAATCTTGGAGCAAACTTGTGAATAGGGTGGACGCGGCCGCGTATGATCACGATCTGTGCTACACCGGACATCCCGACACCAAGACTCGCAACGACGTCTGCGATAAAAACATGTTGGGGAAATTGAGAGGCATATCGAATCCGACCAGGAGAGAGAAGATAGAACGTTCGCTGGTCGGCAATCTGATCGGTGCGAAACGCCGATTCGGATTGGGCGTTCAAAAAAAAATGCATCTGAAAAGAAGAAGAAGAAACGATTATTGACGAGCGAATTGGCCGAGGAGTTACACAAACCCATAGTGCGTAAATTTCGAAAGAGAAGGGTGTTCGTGAAGGGTTTGGATGATATTTGGTCTGCCGACTTGGTCGACATGAGATCGTTTTCGAGGTGGAACGAGGGCGTCAAATATCTATTGACGGTCATCGACGTGTTTTCCAAATACGGTTGGATCAGAGCTTTGAAGAATAAATCGGGACCTTGCGTCGCCGAGGCTCTGAAGAGCGTGTTCGACTCGTCTTCTCGAAAACCGAGTAAATTGTGGGTGGATAAGGGAAAGGAATTCTACAACAAGCACGTTCATCGATTGGTAGACCTCTACTCGATCGAAAACGAAGAGAAAGCCAGCGTGTTGGAATGTTGGAATCGAACGATGAAGGAAAAGATGCACAGATACTTCATGGAGAATTCGACCAAGAAATACATATACGCTTTGAACGGTCTGGTCAAAGATTACAACAACACGCAACACAGATCGATCAAGATGACTCCCGTGGAAGCTAGCGATCCTCGAAATGAAAAACGGGTCTACGCGAATCTATATCCTCAAAGATCTAAGATTAGGAAGAAGTCTAGAATGCCGAAATTTGCGGTCGGTGATCGAGTGAGAATCTACGCTTATAAGAAGCACTTCGAAAAGGGTTATACTCCTCGATGGACCTCGGAAATCTTCGTGATAATCAAAATATTTCACACCAATCCGGTGACTTACGAAATCGAAGCTTTGGATGGAGAAGAGATCATCGGAAAGTTTTACAAACAACAATTACAGAAGACAAAGTTTTGATAAAGAAAACAAATTTCTTTTATTTACTTTCTTTAATATTTTCTTGTTTACACATATATATATAAGAGAGCAAAATAATAATAAAAAATAATTAAAAACTATTTTTAGATAAAGAAAGCAAGTTAATTAATAAACAAAAAAAAAAAAAATAAAAATCCTTTAAAATGACAAATATACTAGATATAGCACAAAGCATAGTGAAAGATGAAAGTATTCAAGAATATGAGGTTCATGAATACGAACCGGTAACCGGAACGAGTTTGAACAATGTGGGAGAGATAAGAATTAACGTCGAAACTCAAGATCTATTCATACATCCTAGCGAGAGTTACATAATGGTGCAAGGACGTCTCACCAAGGAAGATGGGAGCGACTACGCCGACGATGACACGGTTACTCTAGCCAATAATGGCATCAAGCATCTATTCAGTAATATAAAATACATGCTATCCGGACAAGAGATAGAATCTGTGTTTTATCCCAGTCAAGCCACCACGATGTTCGGACTCTTGAAGTATCCTGATGATTTTTCGAAATCCAGAGGACTTAATCAGTTGTGGGTGAAAGACACCGTCGGCCCTGCTAGCGCCGGTGCCGCCTTGATATTCGACTACGTCGTCAAGACGTCCAGACCTAAAGGAACGTTTTTGTTCAGGATACCTTCGAAACACATCTTCGGATTTGCGGACGATTACAACAAGATCATGTACGGATTCAAACACAATCTGACGTTGATTCGAAAAGGAGACGACGACGCAATAGTGAGACTCACTGCGACCAATGCGGGTAAGATAACTCTACATAAGATATCGTGGTTCCTTCCGCACGTGGAGCCTTCGATTGTGGAAAAAGCGCATCTCTACAAGATCATAGAATCCAAGAGTAAATTACCCGTGGGATTTAGAATGAGACAGTGTGACACGGCTAGCATTCCACCCTCCATGAATCACTTCGATTGGAGATTGATGGTGAAATCCGCTTCCGAGAGACCACGTTCCATCGTGGTTGCGTTTCAGACCGATAGGGACGGGTCTCAGGAAAAGAATGCGTCACTGTTCGATCACTGCCATTTGAGAAACATGCAAGTGTTTCTGAACACCACGAGATATCCAGCAATTGATTACAACGCATCGTTCGACAAGAACAATTTCTGCAGACTGTACTGTGACGCCGCTGATTTTAGAAAGAAGTATCATGGTTTAGACAAATTGATGAGCAACCCCAACATATCTCCCGGTGAATACAAGTCGAAGTATCCCATGTTCGTATTCGACATCAGTAAACAGAGTGAACGACTTAAGAGTAGCGTCTTAGACATTCAGATCAAGATGCAATTCAATAGGAACGTGCCAAGAAAAACCGAAGCCTTTGCACTGGTCCTGTCAGATAGAGAATTACAATTTGAATCGGATGGAAATAAGATGTCGATCATTCGATGAGAGACGAGTCTGAAAAAAAAAAAAATATATATATAAATAAAATTAAAAAATTATTATAAAAATGAATGATAAAGAAAGAGAATACTTAAGAAGAAACAGACGTGTTTTGATTAAAAATATTTTGCAAGATTCGTTAGCAATAATTCTAGACACTTTAGTCGAAACAGAACCTTTGATATTGACTGATTATATGAGACATGAAATCGAAAGTAAAATCTTGATAGAAGATAAGACCAGAAAACTTTTAGACACGTTGATGTATAGAGGACCGACTGCTTTTCGAGAATTTATAAAAGCTCATCGAAATGCTAAAATAGATGTCGACGCGTGTTTCGAGATAGGTGATCCAATTTCACGAGATGAAACATTATGAGAAATAACGTATTAAAACAAAACCTCAAAAAAAAAAAAAATAAAGTAATGTGATCTAGAGAGATTGAACATCTTTCAAAATCTCATTACTTTTTTTTTTTGTTTTTTAATAAATCACACATTATTTTTTTTTTTTTAATTCATTATTTTCCACGCATTCACTGTTTGTTCAAAGGAACTAATTTGATCAGTAGACTCGCCACGGAAGTGGCGGCTTCGGGATTATTGGTTTTCGTAACAAAATTAATCCTGTCTCCGGCGTTCACTTTGAGAGGTGTGCCGAACGTGCTAACATTCGCGTGTTGATTCTCAGTCTTTTTGATGCTGGATCTCTTATCGCTCTCTACTCCATTCACCATGAGATTGACGACCACTCTGTTATTCAAATCCGAGGAAGCCAGACTCATTCGAAGGATTTCACCTCCCAGCGGCATGGGATATCCCACCTGACCATGTTTCGATCCGCTACCTCCATTTCCGAAAGACCACTCAGCTTTTCCTTCATCTAAGGTGCCGGCCTCCTCGGCCCACACAGTGATCAATTGTCTAGCATATTTGACTTTCTCCACCACCGAAATCAGGGTGCAGGCATCCGTCATGTTCATAGGATCCGGTAGATTCGTGAGCACGTGTTCACCCATGTCTAGTTTACCTTCCATTATGTCATCCTTTCTCCAGACTGAGTTGTCATCCACGAACTTTCTGCTGACCGCGCTGGAATCGAATTCGGGATCGTGACTGAGTCCGAATAAATTCTTACCGTTCATGTCGATACCACCCTCCATGGTTCCGCCAGATTGTTTGTTCAGGTAGAGATCGTCCACTTGCGATTCTAGGTATTCTTGTGATCATATCACGGCAGAATCCACGTAGCCCTTGTTGACCGCGGTTGAGTCTGCATCCGTGTCGTCTATCTTCGACAGATTCAATATCTTGTTGAATCCCGCATTCAGATCCGATTTCATTTCTCGTCTGTCAGAGTTTCTCTGTTCCAGATCTACGTAGTGTTTGGTCGCCACGTCCTTGGGATTTGTGGGAGTGGCCACGTTCGTTATCTTGTTAGAATTGGCGTTCAATTCCGAATGCATCATTTTCTGAACGTATCTATTTCTCAGGTGTTTGCTGAATCTCGCGTGAGAGTCATCCGCATATTTCTTGGTCGCGGCATCGGTGGGATCTATGGGATTCGCGACGTTCACCAAATGTTTGGATTTCAGATCGAGATCATCGGTCATGGTTTTATCCACGTAATTATCTAGCATGATTCATTCGAAATCGGCGTTCCCCCTGTCGACGTATTTTTTAGTCGCAGCATCTGTGAGATCTATCAGCTCGGGAAGATTGTAGAGCTTCTAATTGTTCATGTTCAAAGGTTCTTCTCGAGGTTCGTATCTCCGAACGTAACGTTCGTCCAAGTTGGCAACGTCGTAACCATCGTCGACTTCGAACGTCTTCCTCTTCTTTCTTAGGTTGACTTTTTCGTCGTCACTTCTACCAAATTTATCGACTGGCATGTTGTTGTGGGATTTTTTGTTTTTTAGAAAAAATATATTCAAAACGCAGTTTATTAAAAATGAACTATTTTATTTTTATTTTTCGTTTTTATTCGATTAAAATTTTTTTAAATAATTTATTATCTTTATATATACTATAAAAAAATCTCTCTCTAATGTAAATCATTGAGAATGTCTTGAAACCGATCTCCTTCAGACCATCTCTTGAGAACGTAGAGACACAGGTGACCGCAAAACACTTGATCTGGTGATTGCACTTGTTCCGTGTTGTAACAAACCATCGATTTGTTGAAATAGTTCTTTATTTCTTTTGGCGGCGAGATTCCGTAGCTGTCAAAATAATAATTTTTCTTCTTCCTGTTCTTGATCCACGCCACCCAGTGAGTGCCTTCACCCGATGAATCGTCTAGATTTAAAATTCCGCATTCCCATTGTCGAGGTCTTCTCTTCGGCAAGGCATCTCTGGAAAACACGCCTAGAAAATCTTTGATTTTCAAATCTTTTGCCGCATTCAACAGATCAATGTTGGATAGGGGTTCGTTAGGTAATATGACACCTTCTACAGATATCTTTATTTTCTTATTCATAAATGCGTATATATTTTTTTTATTTATTTATTATATTATAATTCACAAAAATGATGTTATTTTTTTTTTTTTTTTTTCTTTTTCTTTTTAAACTAACTCTCTCGATGTCTCTATCAATTTCTATAATTTCAAATCCATCTAATTCCTCTTGATTTTCTGGAATCCTATCATCCACAATCATATCTGGAATCCAATCATCCACATTCATATCGTCTCTAATTAGATCTAAAGTCCAATGTCCGAGTGCCAAAGTGCTTATTTTATCATCTAACATGAATCTCTTATCGTCGTCGGCCGTTAGCGAAATCTTGTTGACTATTTCGGTATACAAGTCATGATTTTCGCTTCAAATCGATTCCATAGTCTTATACACCCGACCACTTCCTAACAGACAATCTTTATACTCTTGGAAAGAGATGTTTTTCTTCACCACGCACGCTTTAACCCCTTTGCACATCTTGATCTCTTCATCTTCTAGACGATAAGCATACAGTTTGGGTCTCAAGCCCACGAATTCGACGATTTGTTTATCACCGCTCTCGTCCTTAAATTTACCCAACACCTTCTTCTTGTCGTTCGATTGAATGTTGGACGGGTGATCGACGGGATAATTGCTCATGTCGAACCACGCGGCCATGTCCGGAGATATATCTCGGTAGACGTCTTCCGTCTCTATCTCATAAACTAAACTGTCCGTGTCGGTGAACAGTAGTTTGGCTTTATCATTAAATTTTGGTTTGACGTAATCGTAGTGAAACTCGTACATCAATCGTTTGCTGATATCTAAGATGATCGGACCGAGATAATACGGTTTGTCGAACTTCAGGTGTGTCTTTGCATGTGAACGGCCACAAGATTTTTGTCGAATATGGTTCGGTGTTTGTAATTGGGTTTTGCCACTAATTTTTTAGCTCTTTTCTCAGATGTGATGAGTCGAACGTCGGTTCTCTTCCTGATGTTTTCCATCGATTTACCGTACACACAGTTGTTCATGAGTTTGAAGAAATCTTTTTCGAAATCATTCTCGGCTTGAATTCTGAGATTCGTGTTGAAATCGATGTATTTTTTCATCCAAGGCTATTCGTCGAATCGAATGATGCGATGTATGTCGACTAATTTCATCCCGTAATCGACGTATTGTTTCAAATTCTCGCTGTAGACGACGTAGTTACGTTTGTTAAATAAATTGGGAATGAGTTTTTCCTCGTCTCCTTCGTTCGGGTTCGGTTCCATTCGTTCGGGAGCCAGTGGATAATCATTGTGTGAAATGTGTAATTCTTCCGGATAGTTTAAATCGACTTCTAAAATGCAAGGATAGTCTCTCCATTTTTGCATCTCTTCCGGTTCCGTCACCCATTCGAAATTTCCAATCGGTAAAGGATGCCTCATAGCCCAACCGTACAGATTATTAGCATCCCAATACTGTATGTATTTAATCGACCGTTTCGAATCGAAACCTTCTTTCATGTAGGGATTGTTAGCTTCAGAATATCTGTGAGAGATCATCGAGACGCCACCTCTCGCAGCCCTTTCGAACATGAACAACATGTTCATGTCGGATAATAATTCCAATTGGACTTCGGTGGTCTTCAACAGAGTGTCCCACACCAGACCGGGTGTGGTGAAATAACAAGCAGGATCCAGATCGTAATTTCGATGACAGACGTCTAGAAAATTTTCGAACACATCTGCCAAGAGCAGAACGTTGGTCTTCAGATAGAGATCGTGATAATCTCTCATGGTTATCATATCGAATAATTTCCACACGTTTTTGGCGTGTTCGTAATTCTCATCGGAAATGTCGGATTCGTATAATTTCGAATAAAAATCTTCTTTTGAAGGTAGTTCGGTGTCTTTGAATCTCTTTAGATCGTTCATTTAATCGTAAGGATAGACTCCTTTCCTCAACATGACATCTACTCGTTCTCTGAAATGTTCGCTCGTGATTTTAAATTTATCCTTGCTCATGTTATCGACTAATTTTTCCAGAGCGGTCGACATGAATTTAAAACTGTCGATGAAACGTATGCCTCTATGAATGGATTTCTTTTTTTCTTCCAACGTATTTCCGTTGATTACTCTTTTCTTCTCCATGAGCTTCCATTTCGTGAAGGAAATATATCTTTCTTCGCTGTTCGCGATGCAATTTATCTCGGTAGACGTCTTCCGTCTCTATCTCGTAAACTAAACTGTCCGTGTCAGTGAACAATAGTTTGGATTTATCATTAAATTTTGGTTTGACGTAATCGTAGTGAAACTCGTACATCAATCGCTTGCTGATATCTAAGATGATCGGTCCGAGATAATACGGTTTGTCGAACTTCAGGCGCGTCTTTTGCATGTGAGCGGCCACTAGATTTTCGTCGAATATGGTTCGGTGTTTGTAATTGGGTTTCACCACTAATTTTTTATCTCTTTTCTCAGACGTGATGAGTCGAACGTCGGTTCTCTTCCTGATGTTTTCCATCAATTTACCGTACACGCAGTTGTTCATGTGTTTGAAGAAATCTTTTTCGAAATCATTCTCGGCTCGAATTCTGAGATTCGTGTTGAGATCGATGTATTTTTTCATCCAAGGCTCTTCGTCGAATCGAATGATGTGATGTATGTCGACTAATTTCATCCCGTAATCGACGTATTGTTTCAAATTCTCGCTGTAGACGACGTAGTTAGGATTGTTAAATAAATTGGGAATGAGTTTTTCCTCGTCTCCTTCATTCGGTTCCATTCGTTTGGGAGCCAGCGGATAATCGTTGTGTGAAATGTGCAAATTCTTCTGGATAGTTCAAATCGACTTCTAAAATGCAAGGATAGTCTCTCCATTTTTGCATCTCTTCCGATTCCCTCTCCCATTCGAAATTTCCAATCGGTAAAGGATGACTCATAGCCCAACCATACAGATTATTAGCATCCCAATACTGTATGTATTTAATCGACCGTTTCAAATCGAAACTTTCTTTCATGTAGGGATTATTAGCTTCAGAATATCTGTAAGAGATCATCAAGATGCCACCTCTCGCAGCCCTTTCGAACATGAGCAACATGTTCACGTCGGATAATAATTCCAATTGGACTTCGGTGGTCTTCGACAGAGCGTCCTACGCCAGACCGGGTGCGGTGAAATACCAAGCAGGATCCAGATCGTAATTTCGACGACAGACGTCTCGGAAATTTTCGAACACGTCTGCCAAGAGCAGAACGTCGGTCTTCAGACAGAGATCATGATAATCGCTCATGGTTTTCATATCGAATGATTTTCACACGTTTTTGGCGTGTTCATAATTCTCATTGGAAATGTCGGATTCGTATAATTTCGAATAAAAATCTTCTTTCAAAGGTAGTGTGGTGTCTTCGAATCTCTTTAGATTGTTCATGTAATCGTAAGGATAGACTCTTTCCTCAACATGACGTCTACTCGTTCTCCGAAATGTTCGCTCGTGATTTTAAATTTATCCTTGCTCATGTTATCGACTAATTTTTTCAGAGCGGTCGACATGAATTTAAAACTGTCGATGAAACGTATGCCTCTACGAAAGGATTTCGTTTTTTCTTCCAACGTATTTCCGTCGATTACTCTTTTCTTCTCCATGAGCTTCCATTTTGTGAAGGAAATGTATCTTTCTTCGCTGTTCGTGATGCAATTTATCTCGGTAGACGTCTTCCGTCTCTATCTCATAAACTAAACTGTCCGTGTCTGTGAACAGTAGTTGGGCTTTATCATTAAATTTTGGTTTGACATAATCGTAGTGAAACTCGTACATCAATCGCTTGCTGATATCTAAGATGATCGGTCCGAGATAATATAGTTTGTCAAATTTCAGGTGCGTCTTTTGCATGTGAACGGCCACTAGATTTTTGTTGAATATGGTTCGGTGTTTGTAATTGGGTTTCGCCACTAATTTTTTAGCTCTTTTCTCAGACGTGACGAGTCGAATGTCGGTTCTCTTCCTGCTGTTTTCCATTGATTTACCGTACATGCAGTTGTTCATGTGTTTGAAGAAATCTTTTTCTAAATCATTCTCGGCTCGAATTCTGAGATTCGTGTTGAGATCGATGTATTTTTTCATCCAAGGCTCTTCGGCGAATCAAATGATGCGATGTATGTCGACTAATTTCATCCCGTAATCGACATATTGTTTCAAATTCTCGCTGTAGACGACGTAGTTACGTTTGTTAAATAAATTGGGAATGAGTTTTTCCTCGTCTCCTTCGTTCGGGTTCGGTTCCATTCGTTCGGGAGCCAGCGGATAATCGTTGTGTGAAATGTGTAATTCTTCCGGATAGTTCAAATCGACTTCTAAAATGCAAGGATAGTCTCTCCATTTTTGCATCTCTTCCGGTTCCGTCACCCATTCGAAATTTCCAATCGGTAACGGATGACTCATAGCCCAACTGTACAGATTATTGGCGTCCCAATACTGTATGTATTTAATCGACCATTTCAAATCGAAACCTTCTTTCATGTAGGGATTCTTAGCTTCAGAATATCTGTGAGAGATCATCGAGACGCCACCTCTCGCAGCCCTTTCGAACATGAGCAACATGTTCACGTCGGATAATAATTCCAATTGGACTTCGGTGGTCTTCAACAGAGCATCCCACGCCAGACCGGGTACGGTGAAATACCAAGCAGGATCCAGATCTTAATTTCGATGACAGACGTCTCGAAAATTTTTGAACACGTCTGCCAAGAGCAGAACATCGGTCTTCAGATAGAGATCGTGATAATCTCTCATGGTTATCATATCGAATGATTTCCACACATTTTTGGAGTGTTCGTAATTCTCATCGGAAATGTCGGATTCGTATAATTGCGAATAAAAATCTTCTTTTGAGGGTAGTGCGGTGTCTTCGAATCTCTTTAGATCGTTCATGTAATCGTAAGGATAGACTCCTTTCCTCAACATGATGTCTACTCGTTCTCCGAAATGTTCACTCGTGATTTTAAATTTATCCTTGCTCATGTTATCGACTAATTTTTCCAGAGCGGTCGACATGAATTTAAAACTGTCGATGAAACGTATGCCTCTACGAATGGATTTCGTTTTTTCTTCCAACGTATTTCCGTCGATTACTCTTTTCTTCTCCATGAGCTTCCATTGCATGAAGGAAATGTATCTTTCTTCGCTGTTCGCGATGCAATTTATCTCGGTAGACGTCTTCCGTCTCTATCTCGTAAACTAGACTGTCCGTGTCGGTGAACAGTAGTTTGGCTTTATTATTAAATTTTGGTTTGACATAATCGTAGTGAAACTCATACATCAATCGCTTGCTGATATCTAAGATGATCGGTCTGAGATAATACGGTTTGTCGAAATTCAGGTGCGTCTTTTGCATGTGAACGGCCACTAGATTTTCGTCGAATATGGTTCGGTGTTTGTAATTGGGTTTCGCCACTAATTTTTTAGCTCTTTTCTCAGACGTGATGAGTCAAACGTCGGTTCTCTTCCTGATGTTTTCCATCGATTTACCATACATGCAGTTGTTCATGTGTTTGAAGAAATCTTTTTCGAAATCATTCTCGGCTCGAATTTTGAGATTCGTGTTGAGATCGATGTATTTTTTCATCCAAGGCTCTTTGTCGAATCAAATGATGCGATGTATGTCGACTAATTTCATCCCGTAATCGACATATTGTTTCAAATTCTCGCTGTAGACGACGTAGTTACGTTTGTTAAATAAATTGTGAATGAGTTTTTCCTTGTCTCCTTTGTTCGGTTCCATTCGTTTGGGAGCCAGCGGATAATCATTGTGTGGAATGTGTAATTCTTCCGGATAGTTCAAATCGACTTCTAAAATGCAAGGATAGTCTCTCCATTTTTGCATCTCTTCCGATTCCCTCTCCCATTCGAAATTTCCAATCGGTAAAGGATGACTCATAGCCCAACCATACAGATTATTAGCATCCCAATACTGTATGTGTTTAATCGACCGTTTCAAATCGAAACTTTCTTTCATGTAGGGATTATTAGCTTCAGAATATCTGTAAGAGATCATCAAGATGCCACCTCTCACAGCCCTTTCGAACATGAGCAACATGTTCACGTCGGATAATAATTCCAATTGGACTTCGGTGGTCTTCAACACAGCGTCCTACGCCAGACCGGGTGCGGTGAAATACCAAGCAGGATCCAGATCGTAATTTCGACGACAGACGTCTCGGAAATTTTCGAACACGTCTGCCAAGAGCAGAACGTCGGTCTTCAGACAGAGATCATGATAATCGCTCATGGTTTTCATATCGAATGATTTTCACACGTTTTTGGCGTGTTCGTAATTCTCATCGGAAATGTCGGATTCGTATAATTTCGAATAAAAATCTTCTTTCAAAGGTAGTGCGGTGTCTTCGAATCTCTTTAGATTGTTCATGTAATCGTAAGGATAGACTCTTTCCTCAACATGACGTCTACTCGTTCTCCGAAATGTTCGCTCGTGATTTTAAATTTATCCTTGCTCATGTTATCGACTAATTTTTCCAGAGCGGTCGACATGAATTTAAAACTGTCGATGAAACGTATGCCTCTACGAAAGGATTTCGTTTTTTCTTCCAACGTATTTCCGTCGATTACTCTTTTCTTCTCCATGAGCTTCCATTTTGTGAAGGAAATGTATCTTTCTTCACTGTTCGTGATGCAATTTATCTCGGTAGACGTCTTCCGTCTCTATCTCATAAACTAAACTGTCCGTGTCTGTGAACAGTAGTTTGGCTTTATCATTAAATTTTGGTTTGACATAATCATAGTGAAACTCGTACATCAATCGCTTGCTGATATCTAAGATGATCGGTCCGAGATAATATAGTTTGTCAAATTTCAGGTGCATCTTTTGCATGTGAACGGCCACTAGATTTTTGTCGAATATGGTTCGGTGTTTGTAATTGGGTTTCGCCACTAATTTTTTAGCTCTTTTCTCAGACTTGACGAGTCGAATGTCGGTTCTCTTCCTGCTGTTTTCCATTGATTTACCGTACATGCAGTTGTTCATGTGTTTGAAGAAATCTTTTTCTAAATCATTCTCGGCTCGAATTTTGAGATTCGTGTTGAGATTGATGTATTTTTTCATCCAAGGCTCTTTGTCGAATCAAATGATGCGATGTATGTCGACTAATTTCATCCCGTAATCGACATATTGTTTCAAATTCTCGCTGTAGACGACGTAGTTACGTTTGTTAAATAAATTGGGAATGAGTTTTTCCTTGTCTCCTTTGTTCGGTTCCATTCGTTTGGGAGCCAGCGGATAATCATTGTGTGGAATGTGTAATTCTTCCGGATAGTTCAAATCAACTTCTAAAACGCAAGGATAGTCTCTCCATTTTTGCATCTCTTCCAGTTCCGTCACCCATTCGAAATTTCCAATCGGTAAAGGATGACTCATAGCCCAACCATACAGATTATTAGCGTCCCAATACTGTATGTATTTAATCAACTGTTTCGAATCGAAACCTTCTTTCATGTAGGGATTTCGAACATGAGCAACATGTTCACGTCAGATAATAATTCCAATTGGACTTCGGTGGTCTTCAACAAAGCGTCCCATGCAAGACCGGGTACGGTGAAATACCAAGCAGGATCCAGATCATAATTTCGACGACAGACGCCTCGAAAATTTTCGAACACGTCTGCCAAGAGCAGAACGCCGGTCTTCAGATAGAGATCATGATAATCTCTCATGGTTTTCATATCGAATGATTTCCACACGTTTTTGGCGTGTTCGTAATTCTCATCGGAAATGTCGGATTCGTATAATTTCGAATAAAAATCTTCTTTCGAAGATAGTGCGGTGTCTTCAAATCTCTTTACATCGTTCGTTTCCTCAACATGACATCTACTCGTTCTCCGAAATGTTCGCTCGTGCTTTTAAATTTATCCTTGCTCATGTTATCGACTAATTTTTCCAGAGCGGTCGACATGAATTTAAAAGTGTCGATGAAACGTATGCCTCTACAAATGGATTTCGTTTTTTCTTCCAATGTATTTCCGTCGATTACTCTTTTCTTCTCCATGTGCTTCCATTTCGTGAAGGAAATGTATCTTACTTCGCTGTTCGTGATGCAATTTAACTCTTCATGTGAGGTGCCGAGTTTTTTCACGAACAGATGACTGTTGTAACCCGAGAGATTGTGAAACATCACCGGATAGAAAGTGGCATCTTGATATTTTAAATTACACTTGCTGTGAGCCGGACCGTGATACAGACCCGTGTAATGATCGTGGTCTCTAACCTTCTTATTTTCCTCCGAATTCTCGTCGAACGATTATCTGCATATGTGACATTTGGTGGCTCTGTTATTTTCGTCCTGCTGCTCTCGCGTGATGATCATTTTCGCCGGAGTTTTGAATTTGTCGTATAACATTTGAATTTTCCATTCTAACTCTTCCACGTACCTTTGGGCCACGTCGTCGTCTTCATACTGTTTCATGTAGGTGAAGGGACCCATGTCGTGTTGTCTGTAGAAAGCGCATTTCACGTAAATGCAATAGCCCGAAGGTATGTGTTTTTGATATCTTTCGATGTAACTTTGAAGAGCGTTAGGTTGACAGGAACTCATTTTCGTGGTGAAACATTCGAAATCGGCGTACATGACAAATGGTACTTTTAACCTTCTATTGTGATTTTCAAACTTCACGATGGTGTTGGGTTTCGGCATTTCGACGGCAACACCTTGATTTTCGTTGCAATATTCCTGATGTTTCGCTAATGATTTTTCGCTCTTAAACATGTTCATGCAGTTGCAACATAAACATACCTTATGTTCATGTTTATTATTTTGTCTTGATAGTAATCAGCTCGGATGTTTAACCCAACAATAATGACGATTGTCATCATTCGAAATCAATAATAAAATAATCATCTTTTCTCTTTCGAGATACGAAGTCTGTCTGAGAGGATAGATCATTCGTTTTTCATCGTCGTATCCCAAGATGTTCACTGCTACGGTGGGATTTTGAACCTTGAAACGTTCGATGTGTTTTAACTCTGTTGGAAAAGTCACTCCGGTCCAATCGAGATTTTTAGAAGTCTCCTCGTAACGAGAAACTCTCTCAGGATGGATTTTGACAGGGTATAAAGCAAAAATGACTGCCCATTTAAAACACTGATCATCTTTATTTCTCACATTGACCACAGCGTGTTTTTTAGCTAAGAAATACGGTAATTCCACGTAGGAAGATCCTTTCAATGAATCGTTTTCAGTTATGTGAATTTCAAGTTTCAACACCTCATCGAACGTCCAATTACTACCTTCATGTTGATAATTTGCGAGAGATGTCAACATCTTGTCTTTCATCTTTTCTGAACCTCAAAATACGGGTTCGACGTTAGATCTGAAATATGCATTTTTCACGATGCTCTCACCGGACTTCACTTCGATTTTATTCATCACACAATGGAGTATCATCTTAATTGTTAGTCCCACGTTCATGTATTTGCAAAACAAATCCAATACTTTTTCTTCACCCGTTCCATGAACAATTTCGGATCGATTTTCTTCAACGAGGGAACCACGTCAAAAGTTTTAAAAATACCTTTGATCGCACTCTCCCATTCTACGGTCTTCGATTGAAATAGTTCCGTGGCGAGTCATGCTAGATATTCTTTTCCTTTCCCTTTGTTTATTGCTCATCGAATTTCGCTCGATATATCTCGTTTGCCTAGAATCTGAAATGCATCACTCGTTTTCGTTTTCGTTTTTCTTTTCTTTTCTTTTGAAACTTGAAGTTCTTCTTCAACAGCTTTTTGTTTAGTCATCTTCTTATTTTTCACAATCGAAACATTTTTGGTTTTTTTCAACGTTGGCATTTCGATTCCTTTTACTATCTTTTCTTCTTCTCATTTTTCACAACCGATGCATTTTTTGACGTCGTTGCTATCGACATTTCGTTTGCCTTTCTATCATTTCGCAAATGTTTCTGTATGACTTCAATTTTTTTTGATTTAGTTCTATGATTTCTGAAATGTGAAATTTTTAATAGTTTACAAATCTCGTTTAACTGAGGTACGGTTTTCTCATTTAAATTTTCCAATTTTTTTTTATCTGTTTGCTTCATTTTGTAAGAATATTTTTTTTCAAATTTGTATTTAAATAATTTGTTAAAAAGTTTTGTTTTTTTTCTTTAATGTGAAAAATATTTTTTGATTGAATTAATCAATTTTTTTATGTTTCTTAACATGAAAAAAATTGAATTAATACAAGAAAAAAAGGATGTTAAAAATTTAACTTTTTATTTATATATATATAAAGAGAAAAAACAAAACTTTATAAACAAATTATTTAAATACAAAATTTAAAATATACATTATTTGCAAGAATTCGTAAAACAAACAAAAAAACCCAAATAATCGATCATGATGACAACATCCACGATGGAATCTCGACATAAATGTCAACATTGTTTAATAAATCGTTATTCTCCAAAAAACCAAGAAGAAAAAAATCGTAATTTATATTTACGCATTTCGAAAGAAAATGATACGATTTGTGATAGAAAATCGAATTGTAATACTATTAGCGAACAAAAATTAATCGACAATGTCGTTCGAACTATTAAAAAAGAAGAAGAAGGTTCAAGACAAATAGAACTCTTACGACTTTTACGCGAAATCTCGCACGAGGTTCAAAACAAATTTCCACGAAGCAGACGCGTGTTCATGTCACCCGATTCCTTCTCAATAGATGATGATAACTGCAAGATGTGAAGGTCAATTTTTAAACGTTCGAAGTCTTGCACGTTCTAAAACTCGTCTGCTTCTTTCATGAATCGAATCAAATCTTCTAAAGTCAAGAATTGAGATAACGTCTTGTTTGCGTGATTCAATGTATTGTACAATTGTTCCAAAAAATTTTCACATTAAAGAAATTAAAATTAAAAAACTTTTTTTTTATATATATAAAGAGCAAAAAAAAAAAACGAAACTTTTTAAACAAATTATTAAAATACAAAATTTAAAATATACATTATTGCAAGAATTCATAAAACCAAAAAAAAACCAAAAAACCTAAATAATCGATCATGACAGCAACACCTAAAAGATGCGAATTGAAATTGAAATGAGTTGAAACGTATAAGAAATTCAGTCATAAAATCTATAGATTACAACAACACGATCCCATCGAATTGAACGAGGTCGAGATGAAGGACTTAGAGCATAAATACGACAGAGATAAGATGACTTTGAAATTGGATGAAGCCATGCTCGATTTGTTTTCCGAGTATCAAAGTGATCTGCAGAAAATCGTCATCGCTAAAGATAATGAAATCGACAAGGACGATTTGACGTTGTTCTGTGGAAGTTACATATATCCAAAAATCTCACGTGAACTCGTGGACAAATCGAGTGGTGAGAGCGCGTTCACCAATGTAAAAAAACTCAAAAGAGTAAAGATAAACATTCAACACATTTTCGAAAAAGGAGAAAACACGAGTGTCAACATGCAAATAACAGACTTGGAAATATAAACAATAGAGAGATTGAAATGTTAAAATTTAACTTTTTATTTATATATATATAAAGAGAAAAAAGCTTTTACTAAAAAATTTTACATTAAAGAAAATTAAAAATTGAAAAAAAAACAACTTTTTTTATATATATATAAAGAGCAAAAAAAAAATAAACAAACTTTTTTAACAAATTATTATTTAAATACAAAATTTAAAATATACATTATTTGCAAGAATTCATAAAACAAAAAAAACCCAAATAATCGATCATGACGACAACAACACCTAAAAGATGCGAATTGAAATTGAAACGAGTCGAAACGTGTAAGAAATTAGGTTTTAAAATCTATAGATTACAACAACACGATCCCATCGAATTGAACGAGGTCGAGACGAAGGGCTTAGAGCACAAATACGACAAATATTGCATGCCTTTGAAATTGGACGAAGCTGCGCTCGATTTGTTTTACGAGTACGAAAGCGATCACACTCTGTCTCGCGATATTCATCATTATCGTCTAATTGTTTCTCCACCTTTTTATCCATTTTATATATTATTTTATACTTTCTATGATTTATATTTTATATAAATTATATAATTTTATATTATAATAACATATTCAAAATCGGTATATTCTTAAACGGTGAATTCTCACTGAGCAACAAACCCTTGCTGAGTCGCTCAACATTCTGTCCACTCTTCAGATAGAGACCGTTTCCACTCAAAGAGTTGCCACCTCTAACGGGTTCTACATACAATCCTTTACTGCTGTCGTCTACGTGGACGCGACACACGGCTCCTCCCTTCTTCAAAAACAGTTCGCTGCCACCCATTAATTTCTCAACTGCCGAACTCGCGAGTCCCGTGAGAGCTCCCATGCCGAGAGTCTTTCCGAGAAAGGGTAGTGCCTTTGCGGCGAAGGGTAATGCTTTTGCGGCGATTCCTGCCAATAGCGGTAGGAAACCACCTTTCATTCTCAAATTGTATCTCAATTGAGCGGGACTCAATCTCACAGTCAACCCTCTTCCATCGCGAATCACTTTCTCCATCCTTTTGATTTGACTTCTGGCCCAGGTGATCGAATCCTGACCGCCTCTCGTCAGATCTTCGTGAGTGAATTTGAATCTCACCCCCTCGCCTCGAGTTGTTAACGCTCTCTTAAGTTTCTTCCTCTGTCCTGCGGATATGTTCACGTTTTTAATCATGTATTCTGTCATAATTCTTTTTTTTTAAAATATATTTATTTCAATTGTTTTCTTGTTTAATAATAATTATTTATATTAAATAATTTTGTAAAATTAATATTGCGTTTATTTTATTTTTGTTATCTATATATATACACAATATTTTTTTTTTTTTTGCTTTTATATTTCTCTTATGTGAAATTGTATCGTCACCCTCTCTCTGCGAAGATCTAACAGTTCACCATTTTGATCCGTCAACGTGGTTTTGAGACTATACAACGTGTCTAAAATCACTGGTAGATAAACTAAATTTCAAGGTCGCTCCACAATCTTATAACCCGGCGACACATTTGGAAAGAAGGAATAGATCATTGGCTGAGCGCTACCATTCACGTAGCTTCCAGCAATCACGTCCACGTTCACCAGAATGCTATTGACTGCGAGAATGTCGACCATATTTTCAGATGCCACGTGGTCTCGATACATCTTTCGATCGAATCCCAACAACTTGCCTATAGAATCATCCGTGTTGAAATCCACTCGAAAATTATCTTCCAAATCCAACATCGTCTGTAAGGTATTAGGATTGGGAGTGAGTCTGATCTTGTTGCTTCCCTTTCCATCCGTCTTCATTCGCGTCTGAATGTAATTGTTCAAATCGTCTATGTCATAACTCCCTTTGGGAATTCGAATCTCCAACCAATCCAATCCGTAGGAATATTTTAACGAGTTATTCTTTTCGGTGACGTTGGGAAAGGAATAATAAGTCTCCAGATTCACCAACGCCATCTCGTATCTTTTCTCTCTATTCAATTTGATGGAAGGTTCGAATTTCGTAGCAAATCGAGTCGAATCGCCACTCACCACGATTTGAATGGATTGTTTTGCAGCCATATTCTCGGCTATCCATTCTAACAATTCTCCTTGTTCCAACATTATATTTTAATTTTATTTTTTTTTTTTTTTTTTCAAAACTAATTATTTGAAGATTTATTATTTTCTAAATTTTTTTTTTTTATTTTCACACTCTATCTTATTATCATCAGAAACATAAAACTTGTCGAATCCGCACCGATATTTTCTGCGATTAAATTCGCTTGTCAAATCGATCACGGCGAAATTGTAAAGTTCTCCATCCCAAACCCTCTTGCAGAATCTCCTGAATTCCGCCGTGCTCATGTCGTTTGCGACATGGTCGCCGTAGATGTGATTGAGATTCTTGAGATCCTGGCGAAAGAGACATAGAAAATTAGCATTCTCCCTTATTGTCTGTCTGGGCAATCGAAAATAATTCTGCGACAGGTAGAAACAGTCCACGTTGCTGTGTCGACCCCTAACGTAATACGATTCGCATCGGTTCTGTCTCTCCAAAAGCAGATCGTCGAAAATCATGAGATTCTTATCTTCTGATTTCAATTCTCTAGGATCCGGAACGTCGCTAGCGTTCTCATAAAATCGACACTCGACGTTCGAAGTTGCATTTCTCTTCATCAGCTCCATCGCCGCACCGTCCAAAATGGTCGAAAGTGGAGCTTCACTCTTGTCGAATTCCTCCCTACTGTCAAAGATTCTGGCTATGACGTCCTTGGGCAATCTACGATCCATGCACTCTTGAAGCAATCTGTATTCGGGTTGAAACAAGCTCTTGCCAAACACGAACAATCTGTTGTAATCCAACCAGAGTGGTCGGGACAACAGATTCATCAACAGATTGGTCTTTCCACAATTCGATTTTCCCACTATCAAGCATCTTATGCTTTTAGGAAAGAACTCGTTATTCGACCTCTTGGTCGTGGCGTCGTTCCAAGACATATCTTTAATGTTCATCGTTGTTTTATTTTTTTTTTTGTTGTTATTTTAGATTCTTTTCAAACACAATTTTTATGTTTTTTCAAACTCAGTTGTTTTAATATTATTATTTATTTATATCACACCGTTGTGAGTTCTCTTCAATCCTGATCCACTCATCATTTTAGCTAAATCTTGTATGGGTACCACAGCATCCTTAAAATCTTTCCAACTTTTCGGCGTTCGCTCTAACACAGCTCGCTTCGCCGGTGGACTGATCAACTTATCGATCAACGCATCGGCTGCCCTCTTGCCAGCCACAGAAGCTATCCTACCACTGGCTTCGGAAGCGACTTTCTTACCAGCATCTAAAGCCGTCTTCTTACCGACCTCAAACGCATTCGATGTGAGTTTTCTACCCGCATCGCTCGTGAACGCTCGCATTATAGAATCGACGATGCCAGAACCGCCTTGAACGTAAGTTCTGACGTATCCCCTGTTCTTTATCACCAACATATTTTATTTTTATAATATATTTTGTTTTTTCACTGGTAAATCGTTTTGTTGTTTTAAATACTTTTATTATTCTAGTGTAAAAATTTACTGTTTTAATTTTATATATTTTTGTTTGTTTGTTTCTCTCTACTCATTATATACACATCAATCCTTCAATTCGTTCATCAGCCTTTTATAATAGTTTTTATTCAAAACCTTCTGTCTTAACAATTCGTCACATATAGTAACTATCTCATTATCTAATCCTGTCTTACCAGACCGTCTGCTCGCCATCAACAAACTCAATCTCTGAGACAGAGTGTTAGAATCGCTCGGAAGAAAAGTGGTTTTCACCCCTTTGCCAGTCACCGATTCGACGAACTTCTTATTCATATCCCATATTGGTTTCACCACTTTCGTCCACTTGTAACCTCTGCTGGCTTTGGGTCTCGTCTCTCTGGCATCGTTATTTCTCTTCATGGCGTGGGTCTGAACCAGAATGTCACTGTAATTGTCGAAATCCTGTTCCGTGTAATCACTAGGCTTGTCGTAAAGGAGCAATCTGCACAGTCCATCAGTCAATTCATATCTGTTCGAACCCACGATCAATTCATCATCGCCTATTTCTACTTCTGTGTCTCCAATAAAAGTATTATTGTCCGAATCCTTATAAAATCCATACAACAGATCTCTCTTACCGCCATCATCAGACGATGCGACGCTATCAGTGGTGATAGTCGAAGCTGTATCGGTGTCGGTCTCGCTCTCTGTTTGAATTCCCGTGGGAACGTAATCCGGTGTAGATTGAACGGAATGCCGATTTCCAAAACTACCGGGCAACGAACCCATTCTCAAAGAACTCTCTTTTATGGGTCTCAATTCTTCGACTATCTCCTTCCTGCTTCGCTCTTGGCCCTCCGTCATGGGTTTAAATATTTTTGTGGCTATGCGTTTGAGTTCAATCTCACCAAGACGTCTGCTTCTGTCAGCCGACTGAATGCCCTTCTTAGCATGTTCATACTCGTCTAAAATTTGATTTCGGCGTCTAGAATCCATCTGTAAAAACATTTTTCGTTTTTTAATTGTTAATGTTCCTTTCAGTATGCTAATGCGAGTTATTTTATTATTTTCAAAATTAAATGTATAATTATATTTTTATGTTTTAAGTTAATAAAAATCTTTCTGTCTTTAATATAATAACTAAAATTCACATCTCAACTCAGTATTGATTGAATTGGGAAAGTTTAAAAAAACGTTTTTAAGCAGTACATGACAAACCGGTTTCTGATTTAACGCATTTGAGAGTAATTTACGTTTGTTAAAAGGAATTCCATTCACATATCAAAAAAAACATTCACTCAGTGTCGAATTAAGAGAGAACCTTTTGATGACAGTCAAAACATTCCAGCACATAAAAGAAACTGGTTTTTTCTAATTTAACGTTGAAGGAATTTATTCATTCATTCATTCATTCATTCATTCATTCATTTCAAATCTCTCTTATCGTTATCATGAATATATTTGAGTGGAAAATGCGTTTTATTATAACATGAAAACGATCCATTAAAACGAAAAAACCTTCATTCACGCCACAACAAAAACATAAGCAACATTTTTCATTCAAACATTCCATTAAGTGTTTATTAAGATTACTTCACAAGAATTAATAGTGACAAACGCGAACAAACAATTTTTTTACCACTGATTCTTTTCTCTAATTGTCTCTAAACTCAATTTCCTTTCGTTACATCGAAACAAAACACGAATGTCTATTTTTACAGATCATATTTTATAGTTGACTCTTTTGAACGAATGCCTAAACTCAATTTCCTTTCGTTACATCAAAACAAAACACGAATGTCGATTTTTACAGATCGTATTTTATAGTTGACTCTTTTGAACGAATGCCTTTCATTCACGCAACTCCTTTTTAAAACTGACGCTTATATTTATAGTCTACTCTTTTGAACGAAAACCTCATTCAGTCACAACAATAACATGTGTTAGTTTTACTTCAGGAAACGTGACAGTGGGTTTGCCGGTTCAGAGACACGATTCGATTTCCGACGTAAAAATCCGCAAATGGATTTCCGTGTACGCCTCCATAGGGTTTCAGTGTTAAAATCGTGTACAGACGCGGATGATTTAGAATCAGCAAGATGATGGTTTAGAAACGGCAAAACGTTTTTTTGCTCGCAATTTAACACTGAATCCTATGGGGAAACCCATTTGCCGATTCAAAGACAAAACGGTACATGTACACATACGTAAA
Source organism: Pictodentalium vernedei (assembly GCA_031216915.1). Classification (NCBI taxonomy): domain Eukaryota; kingdom Metazoa; phylum Mollusca; class Scaphopoda; order Dentaliida; family Dentaliidae; genus Pictodentalium; species Pictodentalium vernedei. Next base: position 371,408,206 of record CM062294.1, on the reverse strand, counting down.
ATTTCATGCGTTTTTTTTCACTCTTGGATACAATCAGTGGTCTTTAAATCGGCAAAGCCGATTCTAAGACACCCTAAAAAACGTTAAAATCGTGTACAGGTACACCTGTCCCTCAATCGGCCTTTATCACCTACTGAGGCTCAGTCAGCAAACTTCTAAGTAGGAATGCAAGGGTAGTTGTATCCGGGGTCCTTCCTGTTCTTGGAGATGGGGACGAACGGAACTCAGGGATTTTGGCGCTAAATGAGGTGTTGGAGGACTACTGTGTTGGCCTGGGAATACCCTTTATCGACCATTGGGACACGTTTTGGGACAATGCGAGCATGTACGGACATGACGGGCTGCATCTTAGCAGGGTGGGGAAACGGGTATTGGGGGATAAAATTCTACGGGTAGATGAGCCTTTTTTGGAGAGGAGCGGGGTAGGAGGCCAGAGGCAAGTATAACTAGAGGGGACACAGGTGGGGTGAACAAGAGCGAGGGGGGGGGGGGGGCAGAATAAGTTTACCAAGGCTAGCGCCAGAAAACAATGGGACCAGTAGGAGGAAGCCAATGAATCTCGGTACCCTGAAAGTGGGTTATAGCAACATCCAGGTTCTCCACCGGAAAGTAAGTGAAATTGCTACATTGATCGAAGCAGAGGAGTTTGATGTCATGGGCTTAAGCGAGACGTGGGTAAGACACGAGGAACGGGTAGACCAAGTAAGGGAGTGCGTGTTGATAGGTGTAGGGTGAACGGAAAGCCAGGAAAAGGGGGGGGGGGGTGTAGACATGCGCATTAAAGAGGGTTTAAAACCGTCGCTGATCACAGACCTGGAAGATGTCAGCGCCTCGGCTGAAGAAATTGGATGGGTATCAATCTGAGAAACAAAAGTATTGCCCTTGGGACTGTGTACAGTGCGGTGGAGGGAAGCAAACCTGAGTGTAATGACTCAATATACTCAACACTAAGGTCCAATATCACAGAACTAGAAAACAGGGAGCTCGGTATAATTCTGATGGGTGACTTTAATGGACACATAGGTGATGAGGAAGAAGGCATAGAGGGTGGGGACAAGAAAGTCAACAGGAATGGAAGGAAGCTGTTGAACTTCACAAATGAGTTTGTCTGTTGAACTTCACAAATGATATTCTGTCGTTCCTCTCCCGAACTCATTCGCAAATGAGTTCGAGAGAGGAACGACAGAAAATCAATAATCGGCTACATTCTCACAGATATTAATTTATGGAGGGAGGTGATAGGGGTAGAAGTGGATGATGAGGGTAAAATGGAGGTGGATAGTGATCACAACTTGATTACAGTGACGATCAGGGCCAAAAACCTAGTAAAAAGCAAAGGAAACTTCAAGGAGATTTGGAACTCAAATAGGATGCTGACTGGGTGAAGTTCGAAGAAAAACTGAAACCAAAGCTTGCAACCGTACACAAGGGGGCAGTCTCCAGATGATGGCCGACGCCATAGTTGCGAGCCTAGTGGAGGCAGGGACGGAAAGTGTAGGAAAGATTAGGGTGCCCACACGGGAACTTGGGTACAGAGTGAACGAAGAACTGAAAAGGGCCATAAAGGGTAGAAAGCTAAATGTGCTGAATACAGGAGAGGTAGAAAACTTAAGGGGACGGAAAACAACGAGGCCACGGTAGCAAAGGAAGAATACCAACAGGCACGAAATAAAGTAAATAAGATTAAAGACGATAATCGGAGAGTGCGAAATAGCAGTCTTATTAGGACGATAAGAACGACACGGGGGGGGGGGGGGTGGGGTCGACGTATTTTGGAAATGGGTGAATAAACATAACAAAGGAAGTAACCCACAGAGTATTAAAGTAGATGACAGAGTTACAGACGAGCAAGATCAAATCGCATTAGAACTAGTCAAGCACTGGGAAAAGGTAAACGATAAGCGATGGGGCATGGGGAACCCACCGGATTGTCCGAACCAGGTCGAGTGAAATCCATCGAACTTCATGTGCAGCGAAAATAAAACGGAGGAGGTGCGAAAGGTGATCTTAAAATTAAGGGATGGAAAAGCGGGAGGGGGTGGATGAAATTCCTAACGACTTTATCAAAAAAGGGGGAGAAGAACTATTGGAAAGCCTAACTGCCCTGTTCAATTTAGCCATAGAAAAACAAGAGGTCCCAAAGGAGTGGAGAGAAAACAAATGACATTTATTCACAAAAAAGGGGAAAAAGACGTTTTGGATAACTATCGAGGGATTTCTGTCAGTAGCAACATTGGAAAAGTTTTCTGTAAAGTCCTGTATGGGAGATTAGAGGAGGTGATTGAAGAGAAGGGTTTTTGGGGAGAAATCCAGAATGGCTTCAGGAAGGGAAGGAGAGTCACTGGCCATCTTTTCACGCTATCCCAAATGGTAGAATCCGCGAAAGCAAAAAAAGAAAAAGATGTTTATGGCCGTTTTGGATGTTAAAAAGGCATACGATAGAGTGTGGAGGGAGGATATGAGGCGCAAGCTGGAGGCTCTGGGCTTGGGTGGCGAGTTTGTTGGAATTATGAAAGCATTATATAAAGATGTACAGAGTGAACTTAGGGGTGTATTATTTCGCCAATTCTTTTTACATTGTGCATCAAAGGTTTAGGAGATGAACTCCTGCATAGCGACGAGGAGGAAGCAATTGGGGACCTGAAGATCCCAGGGCTATTTTTGCAGACGATATGGTGTTAGTGTCAGAAAGCGAAGAGGGGCTAGCGAAAATGTTGGGAATTGTTGGGAAATATCGGAGCAAATGGAGACTCGAACGTAATGAAAGCAAGAGCAAAGTTATACCTGTGGGCCTCAAAGTGGATCACACTCGAAGGTGGAGAGTGGGTGAGTTCTGCATTCCGGAAGGTAGCAGCAAACTTCTTAGTGTAGGAGAGACAGGTGACTACGATTATCTGGGGGTAAATATAAACATCACAGGAAGAGGCATCTACCGAAACCACACAAATAAATTGATTCTGAAGGGGAAGCGAATCCTTAACCAAATGAAACTTATAGGGAGAAACAGTTCCAATAAGGTTTTCGTGGGGAAAACCATTTGGGAAATGGTGGGTCTGCCAAGTATAACATTCGGTACGGAAGTGGTCCCCTAAACCAGACGGCTGTAAAGAGCTTGGAAATATCCTGCAGAACGATACAGGCCGATGGGTAACGGGGTCGAGTAATGCCGCAGCGCTAGAAGCAATCAGGGGTGAGCTTGGGTGGATGAGGATCAAGGACAGGATAGACCTATTGAAAATCGGTTATCTTAATTATTTGGTAAATCTCCCCGACAGCCGATGGTGTAAAGTAATGTTCCTGAGAATTTTCAACTCAAATATCAAAACGGGTGGATGGTCCAAGCGAAGGAGCTAGTAGAGAACTACTCATTGGAGATCTCGGACCTAGAAGTTGGGGCAAACCAGGGTAAAAAACAATTGTCAGAGAAAGGGTCAAGGGGGATTGTAACCGTAATTGCGAGAGGGGGTCAAATCAAAGAGGTCTTTGGGAGGCCTGCGTGATAAAGAGAAGCCTGGTTTTGAAGAGTACCTTGATGGCACCTTTGGGGGTCACCGTTGTTCAAGATGAGGTCGCGGTCCCTGGAGCTGAGGGGAAAAATTGGAAAAAACAGTGTAAAGGAGTGCCAGATGTGTAATTTGGGCGTGGTGGAGACCCTGGAACACTTTCTTCTAGAATGCCCAAAATACCAGTCTAAAAGAATAAGATTCACTGGGAGTATAATGGGGAAGTGGGGTGTGAGAATGGGGGACATGTTGTTAGTGGCAGACTCAAAGGAGAGGGTTAATATGCTAATCGGAGAGATTGGGAAGAATGGGGCAAGGGTTGTCATCAAGCAGTTCGTCTCCGAGTGTTGGGAAGAGAGAAGAGGCGTGGGAATAGGGAGGCAGTTGGGAGTACAGAGGTAACCGCGACAAATCAGAGGCCCGTCAAAGGGTTATTATTAATATTATTTCCTGGTGAACGCATGCGTGGACAATACTGTCCACGCGTGGATTACGATCCAGTCCACAGACACTGTACTGTAAACCTGATTTGTCCAGACTGTGATGGCTCAAGCTCCGACAGATCACATATTCCACCTACATCATCGTGGCATGTCTTCGTTGAAGTTGTAGTTGGAATATAAGACAGTCGGATTTTAGTTTTAAAAAAAACTAGATTTCTCGGAAATTTATTTGTGGATAAATAAAATACATGTGTTGTGGTCAAGACGCAATCGGGACGAATCAGGTTTAACTAGACCCCTCCCCACCCATCGCCCACCCCCAATCAGTCGTCTTTGCGACACCCAGGGTGGAGCACGGGCTCACAGTCGATTTTCGATTTTAGGAGCAGAGAAGGAAACAACGTTCACAGCCTTGTCCTTTTGGCGATATTTGCATTAGAAATATTGATAACACAGTAACGAAAGTATAAATTGTTAATTTTTTTACGATTGACAAAATATAATCCTGGTGATGTATGTGTATATAAATATTGCTATTTTAAAGTTATCATTCATTATGTATACACAATTTCTCCTTGGCTAGAGATGTTTGTTCGCATTAACGGGTTCTGTTCATTAAGGGAGGGGAATCAATATTTAAGCACCAAGCCGACAATCGATTTTTATGACTGTAAGACAGATTTCGAGAGAAATGTACCTCAATAAAAGGAGGAAATTGACAACTCAAGAATAGAAATATTACTTCTTAAGCAATTCTTATTAAATAGTGTTTCCAGAACGAAGCTTAAATTCACATTTAGAAAGGAAATTAACATTTTGGGGTTTAATAACTTTCGAATAGAAGCATTGTAAATGACTAGGAACACTATTAGAGGAGGGTTATTCTAAATGTTAATGAGGTGCTGTCAGCGTCTCTAGTATTAGTGTAATTAATTGTCCAATTAATTTAATTACTTAACAAAAAAGTGAATTAATTGGTTCCGAGCGTTTTTACAGGTTGACCTCTGTCATATAACTTGTCAGTTTACGTCACTCTGTAGCAAACAAGCTTTAGAGGTCGAAATGTTTATAGCATACTCATAGTCTTATCTTCCCAGATGCTGTCTGCACTATCAGACAACGAAGCCGCCGCCGCCGTGAGCCGTAGCCGACACGAGTCACCACCAGTTTAGACATTTCTAAGCCGAATCTAACTGTGCAGTTGTCACAAAACGTCGATGCTGCAAAAATGTCAAGCTGGCAGAGCTACAACCAAAGCGTGAAATTCCATCGATGAATCTTTGTCTATCCCTCCCCGCTACTTTCGTTATCAAAAAGTATGTCATTAAAGAAACCCAACCCGTTACTAAATCATTAGCTGAAACATTGCCCGTTCCAGTTCCAGTGTCACGTGTATAACAGGGAATACAGTCTCTTATTTACATGGCGTCTCTGTACTTGTGTGTGTTTGTTGGAGGTATAGATGCGTCCCGCTTTGAACAGAAAGGCGAGAAAAAACAGATGTGGGAAGAACAATGGTGTTTCAAAAAGTGCACTGCATGGTTTTGAACAGAATGGGAATCTAATGTACAGTAACGTCATCCACCACGTCAGTTCTATATTATACACTTTAAAATCAGTTGGGTTCAAAATTAACCCCAATCAACTGGGCTGACTGAATATGAACCCAATTTGGTCCATATTCACACACCTCAGTTGATTTGGGTTGATTTTAACCTGACTTATTTTAAAGTGTATATATTAAACGATACTGGGGGAAACGTCCTAAATATCCAGTGAAATCGAATGCACGCATACAATTTGTCATACTTTCTATTAATTATCAGTGACCTGTATTAGGTAATGTTGTTATACGCCTAGTTTGTGTTTTTTAAGTGAGCACCTTTCTCTTAAATATGTTCATCCAAACTAAATGCGGCATTTGGGGGTAAAAGTTAAGCTCACAATATGTTTGTAGTTGGATTTTAGTTAATTCACTGCATGGGTATATATACCCCCCCCCCCCTCCCCTCCACCTTACTTCTTCCACACATCAAAATGGCTAACGTTCAAGTAAGTGCATCTTATATCCCCAACGGTAGAGGTGGAAGGTATCTAGTGTACAATGATTACAAGTATAGAATAAATTCTCGAAGGGCCGACACAGTTCACTGCGACAAAGACTGTGGAATAACACTGAATACGAAGAATGATATGATATGTTCTGGTGGAATACAACACAACCATCCACCAGATTTCAAACAAATTAAAGTTGATAAGTTGTTGGCAACAATGAAACAAACTGTGGTTTGCGAGTCTAAAACTGTCTCTTCAATATACCAAGAACTTGTATCGTCACTAAGAAACGAAGAAAGTGAATGTAGTGTAATAGAAAAAGTGCCAACTTTTTATAGTGTAAGGTCGTCTTTGTGCCGTTCCCGTGCTAAGACCAGACCACCTCTTCCAAAGACATGGTCAGGCATAGATCTACCAGATAGTTATCAAATGACTACAACCTGTGATGAATTTCTTCTGGCAGACGACGGAGAAAACGAAAAACTTTTGCAACAGAGTGTAATCTCGGATTTCTTGCCGAAGCAGGGAAATTGTTCTGTGATGGCACCTTTGAAAAGTGTCCTAAAGTGTTTTTTTTCAACTTTACATCGTGCATGCCTTTGTTGAAAATAAAATGGTTCCACTTGTTTATGGATTTCTTCCAAATAAAACACAGACAACGTACACTAGATTTTTCAGACTTATAAGTGAAAAGACTCAAGAAATAGGTTTTTCGCTGACACCGTCTTACGTTTTTACCGACGGTGTCAGCGAAATGCCATAGGAGCAGTTTTTCCTTCTGTCATCATGAAAGGTTGTTTTTTCATTATACGCAAAGTGCGTGGAAGTATGCAAACAGTTGTGGCTTAAAAACTGATTACCAGCAGGATGAAAATATTCAGCTGCTCATCCGAAGGGCTATAGGGATGCCTTTGATTCCAGTGGATCAAATAAGTGACACTTGATTAATGGTACTCGATGAGTGGGAGGATGTTCTGCAATCAACAGAGAGACCAATTGATCCCCGTGTAACCCGGTTCACCGATTACGTTACTACATACTGGGTTGAGGGTGAACACGGGACAGCAACGTGGAATCATTTCGACACGGACGGGCCACGAACTACGAACCACGTACAGGGGTGGCACCGAAAGCTCCAGCTATTCATCGCAGGTTCGCATCCAAACTTGTACAAAATGATAGACTTTATCAAAAAGGAACAAGCCTTTCATGAATCTACAATTTTGCAACTTAACGCTGGTGGTAACGTTGCACCAAAAAAGAGAAAGTACAGAAAAATAGACAATAGCATTCGTCATTTCAAACGCATAATTGAAGTGCGTCAGCTAGCGGTACTTGAATATCTGGATGCAGTGTCTAAAAATTCAGAGTATTAACTTACTGTGTGTGTATTTGTGTATACTTTGACATGTATGTTTTGAAAAAAACAAAATCGAAAAAAAATCGCCATATTCGGAAGAGCACTCCCTCGAAGCAGCATTTATGTTTGACTGTACTCCAAGAAGTATATATATATATACTCCATGGAGTACAGTCAAACGCAAACGCCGCATCGAAGGGAGTATTCTCCCAAATATTGTGTTTGTTTATTTTTTTTTTATTTTTTATATATATTGCTCATGTTCTTATAATAATTACTGAATGGCATACAGAAATACAAGTTCACTGTGTACCACCTCTGTGTACCACCTTTGGAAACAATAGTCGTCGGCAAACCGAGACGACCCCGGATTTCTTACTGAATTAGACAGACTGGTGGCCTGAGAGCTTAGGTGAATCATGGCGTTCTAAAATGTAACACAAACACTGTTCTGACTCGAATGCGTTGTTTGAAGCTTTTAGATTTTTTCAGTTTTCTTTTTCTTCTATTGCTATTTCTCTGGTCGACTCTATTCTCTCTTCCTCTCCTTTCTTCCTTCTCCTTTCTACTCTTTCTGAGTTTTTTTCCTTTCTCTTTTTTGTCCAAGGTGGATAACATTAAACAGCCCGTTGCCACATCCCGGAAGAAACATGTGCCTCTCTCGACAGCTCTAAACTTGATGCCCACAAATTGACGCACTTTATTAAGTGCTGATTGATTATTTTGTCATGTACCTGTAATATGTTTTACGCACAATAAATTCATTCATTCAATTTTTCTAGCTTGCTCAGAAAATCTTGAATAACTAAGTATATTCATTTTGTGCCTCAAAGTCACAGCCTATGTCCCATCATTTTAACCCTTTACCCAACGCAGACGGTATCAAAATTTATTATTTTAAATATTATTTTTCTCAATTTTTCAAAAAAAATCAACAAAACCATATCGTCGAGCTCGTTCCAACGAGGGGTCACATGATATGGTTTTGATGAATTTTTTTGAAATATAATATTTTTTCAACTGCTGAATTTGCATATTACGCGGGCGGATGCGGGCAATTCGTTGGGTAAAGGGTTAAGCAACTCTATACAGCACTTGATTTAAAAATTAACCGAAATCAATTGGGTTAATGTTCACTCAACCCATTTGATTTGGTTTGATTTCTAACCCAAATGATTTTAGAGTGTATACAGCTCGTCCCAATAAAAATCATAAGCTATGGTTTGGTGGAAAACATTTTTAAAAACTAAAAATTTTAATGCCATTTCTTGTGAATAGCGCTGAAGGGATATTGCAGTTGCGTGTGTTAACAGGTATACAACACGCGTTAGAAACAAGGTTACCAAAAGGTTATGTTCTCACGGGCCAGGTGTGGGATTGTAATGATCGATGGTGAGATGTGATGTAAAGTTATAAAATACACCATACAGGGTGATGATTATTGATTTATCTCACAATATCCACCCCTCCCAAAAAGGCGAGTGAGTGATTTGCTGAATTAAAAACAATGTCAGTGGACATTCTGTTTCAGGTGAGCGTAAAACAATTGATTTCCGGGTTAGCTTGACGTTGTTATGTATTTTAAGTTAGTCAGCTTTATTTAATTAGTAGGTTTACTAAAACCTGTAACCTTAGCATCTGAACAAATGGAAGGATTTGATTTATTCGGTGATCAAATGCAGCTTCGAAAATCTCCCGTCCTTAGTGTGAATGTACGCGAAGTATTGCTACTCTCAATACAGATCACCCCACCACCACCCCTTGGGTTCATGCACAAAACAACTGCATCTATTTTTATGCGATTGATTGCACATAATAAGCTATGTTATGTGATGCTATTTTGAGTTTTTCGGGGAGAATGTTGGGACATGACATGTCAAGAATACCTGTACCACCATGTAAGCAGGAATAACTATATAGCTATTACTTCATCGCACTGAGTGCATCACTCGCATCGCGTCCAGTGTGTAACCAACCTTTGATGTGGTGATATCACATTTTGAGTCTATTGTGTTGTAATGGTGCAAAATGTATTATTTTTTTCATTTGTACGATACATTTAACTTCTTACGTTTAGCGTATTACATATCGGCCTCCCCACTCCCCTCTTTTCGTAAGGGTCTGGGTCTATCACTGCTTTACGACATGACAATCATGGTTTCTAGGAGAAGGGTGGGGGTGGGGGTACAAATACTCTTTCCCCAACACAAATGTTTAGGAGGATGTATCTTCTCACACATCATAGCATCTGCGCCCATACAGACTACTCCCAGTAGATTACTCTCCTCCAAAGATTGGTCGCGCCCACATCAATTTCATAATACTCCTCATTTTGAAAATCTTAGGTATTCTCTGATCCGGTTCTGATTTTATTTATCATTTTTCCTGCTCTATTCCCACCGTACTCTACTGACTGGTAGCGCTTTGTTTAGTCGGTTTCCAATCATATTTGTACAAACACGCTGGCATGTCACAAGTGCGAAGCCGTTCCAGCAGCGGTTATTCTGGTTGTTTCGGAATTCTTTCAAGCTTCGGAAGCGATCAATAATATTTAAAATACTCAAGTCCTCCAATAATAATAAAGACCGAGATTACAAATAACCTACTCTGCAGTTAATCGATTTCGTTCATTGAATGTCAGTATTAAATGTCATTGAAGTCCGCTTTTAAGAAAAGCTCAATAAGATGTGAAAATCACGGCGCGTGAGTAGAAGCCGTTGCGAGGGTGTAAGTGAAAATCAGCGTGCTGTCGTGTCGTTTTATTATTGAACGCTGCACAGTTGCAGACAGGAGGAATACTCTTAAAGACTGCATATTATTCCTTCTAAAATTGCAGTGTGATTATTATGTCGTTTTTTATGACAAGAAGAGTTAATGGAGATTTTACTGCCAAATATACGTTATAGTCTACAAATATAAAAAATGTAATCGTTGCTCGTAAAGTCTTGTCTAACATCGTTTATCATGTATTGAGGCTTATCGATAAACTCTCATGAAATTGAAAAACTAAGCAGCTCCTTAATAAATACATTGAATAAATTTAATTCGATGGCATTGACTTTATGTATTCATCAATAGGGGTGTGGGGGGGGGGGGGGGGGTTGTGAGAGAGAATACTTTTATTTGCAGCACATATATTTACAAAGGACTAAGTTCTACAAGAAAGTACTCATCATTTATATGAAGTATTTGTACATTATAAGAAGGTATTCAGCAAACATGTTCTGCGGGGAATGGCCTAGCCAGATTGGCTGTCTTCCTGAGCAGCAAAGGGGGATGGGGGCGAATGCACCAACTTGGAGGACCCCGGGATCGACCCATCACCCTCACCGGCCCCCTCAGCACCAGATGATGGCAGTCTGCAGGGGCGAATGCGTCAACTTGGGGACGCGGGGGCCGACCCATCATCCTCACTGGCCCTCTCAGCACCACATGGTGGCAGGCAGGGGACCCCGGGGCAAGCCCACACCCTCGCCGGCCCGGCCTCTCATAGACATAAACCTCCTTCCGGCGGCGAAGCCTATTAGATATATCCGTGATAATGGATATACCCGATCAGGTGCACAATGCGATAGGTAAAAACACATGTCAGTGGCTTACTTTGAGCTCTACGGAGCTCTGTGGCCGGCGCTGTATGGGGGAGTACTGTGGGATACATCTGGTCAAACTGCGAAATGGATCGTGTATAAAACCTTGCCGTGTTTGTGGCAAGGGGGTAACGAACCAAGTATCGCTCTGCCTGAGGTGTGGTTATAAGAACTAACATATGAAATTACTGCACCGAGAGAAGAGGGCCACGGCCCGAGAGCAGAAAGCCACGGTAAAGGAATTTACCCGGCTGGCGGCCCTCGAAATTTCCATTTAGAGATGTAGTGGCAACCGGCATAGTAATTCAGCATGTCGAGTATGGGCAAATACATTAATCAGTTGTTGGCTGAAATGCAAACACCGGAGCCTCTCCAAGATGTTGTCCAGAACATTCTGGATGAAGCCATTCCAGGAGCAATAAACAGGCGATTGCTGAGGCCTCTGCTTCAAGATGCTGCAGACCTCCCCTCCATCTCGAAAGGCGCGTGAGAGAAAAAGGAAGGCAATTGTTGAGAAGTTTGACCCAGCCAAACTGCGGCGACAATTCGACTTGGGTATCGAAGTCCCTCAGCCGGTGAGGCTGCCAAATGATTAACCATGGGTCGATCTTGTGAACGACGCCAAAGACGAGTTTGAAGTTGATGGCGCTGCCGCGGTCTTCTCTACATGGCGGGTAGAGGTAGAGGACCCCTTTGACATCGGCGACGTTGAGATCGCTCATCGTATGCATGCAAGGGCCGACCGACTGGCCCTGGATGCCAACATGACGAACGGGAGGGCAGCACGACTGCTCGCAGCCCTTCCAGGGGGTACGTTCATCCTGAAAAGCAAGTTCTTACGGGAACGGAACGAAAGCGACTGGGTCGCCGAAGACAAGTTCGACCCTGTCCGTGCGGAGAGGAAGAAGGGGCGGGACATCGTTGAGATCTCTCAAGAAACTATGCCGGGAGCGCTGACCGGGATCGACCAGGGGTTCTACAAGAATGTTTACCCTGTCACCCCGGTCGTTTACGGGCTCTACCCTCTCAGAGACCCAGACCCTGCCAATTTGGCCCCAATGCGTGACGGCGATCTCAACCCTGTCGCGCAGAGGGTGGTGGAGCACTTCGAGGGCGCTCTCATAGGACAAGGCCTAACCCCCACCAGGCGACAGGAAATCGAGGAGTGGGAGAAGAGAGTCCATGGCGCTGGTGCAACGGTCGACGATGTGGCCGAGCTCGAGAAAATCCTCAAGCGAGCCATCAACATGAAAGACATAGCTGGTGAGGATATCTACAACGGCGGTAAATATCAGTTTGAAGGAAATAGTGTGAGAGGGAGAGTAGAGCTCATCTGCCATAACGGCCACGCCTGGTCCAAAGACCTGCACTTCCTCCAGTCCAGACAGATCCACATATACGAGGGTGACGTCTGGGAAGCCTCAGCCAGGCCACCCAAAATGAGCCAATCGCTGTCTGGCTACTCGAGGGGGCCAGAATAGACACCTCAGCGTCGACCAGTTTGTGCTCGAAGACGGCCGCACCTACAGGACACTGGAGACCCATCAAACCCTTCAAGAAGCCTGGACCCATCTAGGCGATGAGTCCCACGCTGAGAGGGTTTTCGGGGTGAACCACGCGGCCAGCATTATGGCCAAAGAGCACGGTTGGAAGCCGACCCCAGTCGGCCTCCTCGACGACATCCAAAAGGCCTGCGTGGAGCACGGCCACGGAGGTCTGTGGAACTCCATGACCTACGACACGAGAGAGGTCGTCTTTCGCCAAGCAGGGCTGGGCCCCACACCTCTGCCCGCCTTCCTCGTGGAGTCGGGTCTCCTCACCCGCCTAAGGGTCCGCGAAGTCACCATTGCGTTCGAGAAGCAAGCCGAGGTCTGGCTTCCAGAGGACCGAGACCAGGGCTGCAGCATTATCGGGAAGTTCACTTAGGGCACAAAAGCCGATGGTAAACAATTGACTCGCCGCCTTGTCACGGATCAGGGTGAACTAGATTATCTTGTGATAGACACTCGCCAAAGAGACACTCTGGTTGGCGGATCCCAACGGTGCACTCTGGGTCACATCCTCACGTATTATGATGGTTCTCAGCCCCAGTACGCCCACTTAAAGGCCTCTATGTTAGCATATGCCCATATTAACCTCCTCAGTATGTTGCAGCGTTTCGATAAAAAAGAGGCGGTTCGAGTGGCAACAGACAGCATATACGTGAAAAAGACCGCACTGCACAAGCTCGGTGGTGTCGAGGCATATGTCAACCCTAGACTCTGTGATTGTGGTGAACAATTGTGTGTGCCCTGCCTGACTGGGGAAGAGTATCTTCCACCCACAAGCCCAGCCCGATGGCGCGACAAAGGTGAACAGTTGTTCATGCCCCTGGAACACGCCGCTTACCCCTTTAAGCCCGAGTATATACAACAAGCCAAACAGCTGGCCAACTCAGCTACTCCAAAATACAACGACCCACTGACCCACCATCCGCTGTGCTACCTCAATGGTGGAGGTGGTAGCGGAAAGACAACGAGAGCAATCGAGCTCTTCAGGGTGCGAGACACACTTGTCTTTACCCCAACTCACCGCCTTGCCAAAGAGCTGCGAGGTAGGTGGGTCAAGGCCCAGACCTACCATAGCTTCTTCCGGTGGAGCGGCCAGAATGACTGACGCCAGACAGCATGGGCTAGAAGTTCACCCCGTGTCATCATCTGGGATGAGGTCTCCACTGTGCCCGGACTATCCTAGAAATGTTCTTGTACTGGCTGGACCAGCGTGGGGTCCAGGTTATCTACTGTGGTGATCAAGGCCAGCCACAAACAATCGCAGATGAGATGCCTCATGACTGGTTACGTCAAGCAGTGAATTATTACGGAGAGGTCACGGCAGACCACCGGGCAAAAGATGATCAAGGCCATGAAAAGGCGCATCCGCCTCCAGGCTGATAAGGTCCAGTGTCAGGAGATGCGAAAAGCTCTCCCCAGCTGTGTCGGATGGGAGCGCTTCATGGAGCAATGGAGGCCAGGTGACCTGATCCTCACTAGCCGGTAGAAGGTTCGCGACCGGGCACAAGAGCTCTTGCTCCAATGACACAAGGAGTACTTTCCAGACACCCCGATTCCGCTACTATACCACCCCAAGGACAGCCAAACACAGAACATTATGGTTCCCATCCCGGTCAGACCGCGAATAAAAGCTCGTTCTCAATGACATCGCTGAAGTCGCCATTGAGGCCGCTTAACAGGCTATCAAGATCGATGATTGGCGCCTCGGGTATGTCCTCACAGTCCGCGCAAGCCAGGGTCTCACTATTCACGATCCACAGAAGGTTTGGATCATAGACGACTTCCTACAATGGTTCACCCTCGCCTACCTCGCAGTTTCCCGCGTGGAGTATATGCAGCAGCTCGAACGGGTGACCTGTACGCCAGATGTGGGAACTGAGGTCAGGCAACCCACAGAGCAGCAGCTCCGCAAAAACATCGCGAGGAAGCTTGTCGCCCACAAGCGCCAGGACCAGGATAAAGGACTCCCGGGGTTCAATCTCAAGGTCGACTACATCCTGCGGCTCAAGGAGGACCATCAGAACCACTGTGCGACATGCAACATCGAGATGATTTGGGCCTACCAGCCCAAAGACACACAGCACTTAAGTGTCGACCGGCTGGACAACAGCAGGAAACACAGAAGCACATCCGCCTCCAGGCTGACCTAGTGTCTAGTCCGACTATCCGTTCAGAAGGAACATCGGAAGGCAGCTGGGTGTCGGGAGACACCACAATCAGCTCTTCCCGAACGAAGCCACGGGGTGGTCCATCCAACAAATAGTAGAGGACAGGTTCGCCGGGCTTGGTGACCGAGCGTCCAAGGCGGTACACTTGGAGGGAGCACACAGGGTCGGTTGCGCGACGCCGACCCCTCTACAGCTCGCCTGCCTGGTAGAGATAGCGAACACCCACATTGGATGGGAGCTTCTGCTCCTCGAGGCCAACAGGCCGGCCAGAAATCACAGAGGAGGGCTTTTTGTGCCACAACCTTGTCCTTGACGGCGTCAGATGGCCTCTTTTTAGTTAAGCGAGTCACTTCACCATTCAGCGCCGCAACAACGGCGGGTAGCCGAGCGACCCATTCACTTGACTTCTCACCTGACGGTAACCTCATCTCCTGAGCGTATTGGTGCCCGAACGGTCGCTCTGGCAGGGTACGGTTGAACCGCTCCACAATCCCCCGGTCCCGGTGGACGTTCACACGGCCACGCCGGGCTTCTGTCCCGTGTTTCGCCAGCAGCTGATTCACCGCGCCCATGAACTCGCGCCCGGGATCGACCTGAAGGAGCTTGTATATCTTTTCTAGGACGGCCGCGACCTCTTTGGCCTCTTTTGTGGGCAGGGGCTCTGCCTCTTTATAGCGGGAGGCTACATCAGCGACTGTGAGCGCATACTTGTAGGTTCTGCGGGCCACCCGGTCGTGTGGCAAAAAGAGCAGGTCGGCCTGTGGACCTCATTTGGCGTCCGCACATCAAACTTGGGTCGTGGCACAGCTGGAAGGTATAACTGCCAGATGGACTGCTTCTTAAGCCATGCCGAGCCAAATCTTCAGAGACCTTGGCCGTGAAAGCAAGGTTTTTGATGGCCGTGAGTCCCTTCCAGTACCCCTTGAGGTTGTAGTAGATTGAAGCCAACTTTGTTGCAAGCTTGCTGTCCACTCTTGGGTATTCCAGCATCATTTGGACCTCTAAAAACCTCTAAAAGCCATATTAGAGGAGTCTTATAATGATAATATACAATTATGTACGTGACACTATCCGACGTTCAAACCGTGGACCTACCAAGGGCGCTCCCTGCCGGGGAGCAATTTGAGTGTGCCCTTGCTGAAGTAAACTACTACCCTCTTTGGTACAACATTAGTTCGAGGCTAGGCAACAATTTTATTCGCGTCGTGGATGAGAAAAGTGACTCAGTTGAGCGGAAGATAAAGATGCCAGAAGGCTATTACAATGTATGCGAGCTAAATGATGAGGTGTTTAGTCAGGTTGGGGCTATATATATACAAGACAGATAAGTCTCTGAGACTGGGAGGGTTGGCACGCACCTTGAAATTTGCAACAAACAAAATCCCTCGGGGAGGGAAGCAGCTGATGGGGGTTGAGTTACCTGAACTTGCGACCCACCGTGAGCTCTACGTTCATCTGTCAGAAGTCATCACCACGGAAAATGTTCACAACAGACAACCCAGCACACTACTCAGAACAGTACCTGTAGCAAACGAAAAATGTGTCAGTGGCAGAACAGTAGCTTTCTCTCATTTGCAATACAAAAGGCTTGTCCAAGGCCCTATAGGCAATGTTAGAGTCCACGTTTTAGACAGCCGGGATGGCCCTATTGAATTGCAGCACCTATCCGTAACATTACATTACATATTCGAAATATATCTGTTCCTACAGAACAACAGCAACAACTGCAATAAGACATGGTGAATAGCGGAGGACCAGAAACACATGATACATTGCCCTGCACGACCATTCAGCTGGCTGATCTCGGAGACACGCAGGGCTTTGGAGAGACAGGGATGACGGACAAATTGTATGTATTTCAGCTCTCCGACGAGCTATACAAGAGAAAAGAGCTGCCAGTTGTTCCTTCGGAACGGGAACAACCGCAACAAGCGCCATTTACCGAGATGCGTGGTTTGAACCTGGAAGGCTCAGTCCCGTGGAGGAGCTACGAACTTAACGCTGGATCTTAAGAGCAAGCTGGAACTTGACTCCATTGAGATCCTGGATTTCTTCCACAAGCTTCTTGTGAATCTGACAGCGTACATCTTCCAAGAAGGCTCTTCGATCTGCACTATTGGGGTGCCCTTGGGGGACATCCATCTGCCAACCCCGCAAGAAATTCCCTATTGCCCAGAGGGTCGGCCTGAACGTTAACTTGTCTGTTCTTTGCCGCTGAGCAACATTGAACAGATCCAAGAGCTCATTTTGATAGTCAAGAATCGATCTTATTTTCTTTGTTACAGGAATTGGGTCGAATTCCTCTTTGATGGCCCTCTTTCTCTTTTCGTATGCCGTCCGTGGGACTGGTATAGACTGGTGTTTTTTTTAGGAAGTATGGGCTTTCGTAAGCGCCTCTTCGTGGCTTCCGAAATCGGCTCATACAGGATGTTGTGAACAACACTTTGAACTGGCTCCGGTATTTGCTTTTCAGCCAACAGCCGATTGATGTATTTGTCCATAGTACCCTATGTATATCATATGTGAATCGTATTTCTCTAACAGGAAATTTTTTAGTAGGATCTTTTGCCTAACTCCTTTTTTATAGCGCTTTCTTTTTGACGTCGTCTTTTGAGTCGGGCGTAATCGCTTCCACGGTTCTTACAAAGGGCGAGGGTCGTTTTAACCCCTATTCCACATTTTCGAAGGCGTACGTACCCCCACCATTGCGTCCGGGCACTATGTAGGAAACAGTACTCACCGACGCAGTTTCTACCGCAGAGAGTTAACTTACCAAGTAAGATCCAGGGACATGTACTTTCACCCTTCATGATATAAAATGATAATACATTTATCTCTAAATGATACGTTTTCGATATCAAAATATTTCACTGCATACAGCATTAGCCGTGGAAGCCGTCTCAACTTAACCTGTTTTCTGGTTCAGTAAGTCCACTTCCGTCACGCTCAACAGAAAGTGTCGCATTTAAGAAATACAAATAATTAACCACTTGCATTTATTCTCCTTGCTGCCCGATGGGTGGGCCGGCCTAGTGGTCCAGAACGCCTATCATGTGGGGGCCGCCAAGATGGGTGGGGCGGCCCACCACCCTTGCCAACCGGGGTCCCCAAGTTGGCGCTTTCGCCCCCTACCCCTGTTGCCTTTCATCACATGGTGCTGATGGGACCGCTGAGGGTGATGGGTCGACCCCGGGGTCCTCCGAGTTGGTGCATTCGCCCCCCCCCCCCCCCCCTGCTGCTTCCTGTCATTCCTTGTGGTGTGTTTGTGGATTGCATGAATGGATACAAATAAATATAAGAAATTGGTAGTGACGAACGACTTATATGCACGTTGGTGATGAGGGCGTGGCGAGGTAGAATGGACGTTTCACACTTGTATTATCAATAATGGATGAAAAGATAATACATATATCGTCCTTCCACCCAGCATCGACCACACATGTGTATAATATACATACCTAGACACACATATACGTCTATCTGTTCATCTTTACGCGTGTGCACACGCGGGCAAATATATATATATATATGTAATGACCTATGGTCTCACCTTTTAAACACAGAAATATCAATTAATGGAAGATCCGTGAAGATGCAACTGCTTGAGTTTATTTTATATAATCGCGCTCACCTACACACAATACGTGCATTAACATCGAAGTGTACGGAATAAACCTATATGTTGATCTCCACAAAGTAGGATGTGGTTTAGTAATGGCGATTACAGTCCTTGCATTTAGTATCAGTAGTATGTAATGTGGTTTTGAGCCATCATTTGGGGTACCTCGGTGGGGGACCTCGGAAGTGACGTCATGTCACGTGACCTAGTGGCGCTATGTTGTGTTGTTATAGTAACCCGCGTTACCCACCTCCACAACTAATGGGCTAGATTTATATCCTGAGTATTGTACGAACTGTGTTCGCTCGCTGAGGTAGTCACGGAACCAACTATTACTGAGACCCCTGGGGGCGCGGTGGCTCAGTTGGCAGAGGTGCAGGCTGCAAGCCGAGAGGTTCT
The DNA here is from genome assembly GCA_031216915.1 of Pictodentalium vernedei. Classification (NCBI taxonomy): domain Eukaryota; kingdom Metazoa; phylum Mollusca; class Scaphopoda; order Dentaliida; family Dentaliidae; genus Pictodentalium; species Pictodentalium vernedei. Next base: position 371,389,522 of record CM062294.1, on the reverse strand, counting down.
CGGTTCGAGTCCCACCTGCGGCAACCGCGTTGTGTCTTTGGGCAAGACACTTCACCCTCATTGCCCACGTGGGGGCACGGTGACGTTGTGTACTAAGGCGTACTGCACGTCGATGGTGCACCTGTCTTCAATCAATGCTAACCCTGCTTGTGTGGAGTTGGTATGTTGGGGAGCTGACAGTTGCTCGCCGTTGCCCGGTGGTTCTCTCCGGGTACTCCGGCTTCCTCCACCCGTAAAACTGTCACGGTCATCGTTAGCCATTGTGCGGAAATATGTGACCTTAAACACCAATAAATAAATAAATAAATACTGAGACCCCTGATGCCGTAGTGGTTCAATTTAACCAGGAGGATTTCATGGTTGATTGTATCGAACGCTTTGGATAAGTCGAGGAAGACGGCCAAGGTACTGTCTTTAGTTGTTTTATTCTTTTCGTGTGCTATGTGTTCAAGCATTTTCAGAATGGGCTGAATGGTTGTGTGACCTTTCCTGAAGCCAAATTGTTTGGAATATAAGATCTTATTACTTTCTACAAAATATATAAGCCTTTTTAACATAATTTTTTCCAGAATTTTTGAAAATACGGGAAGTATACTGGTGGTCCTATAATTGTTTAGTATGTCCCTGTCGCCTGATTTAAAGATTGGGGTTACCTTTGCTATTTTCATTCTTTTAGGGACTTTACCTGTCGGAAAGGATAGGTTGATGATATCTAAAATTGGAAGGGCTATTTCTTAAGCAATACGTTTTAGAAGAAATATCGAAATCTCGTCGCAATCCTTGCTCTTTTTGGTCTGATAACCTTTAATTATATCTATTACTTCGTCTGGATATGTCGGGGATATGGAAAAAACTATTCTCGAAATTTCCTTTTAAATAATCAGTGTAGATCGTGGAATTCTGCAGCTATATCTTGAGAGTGGGAGTGTTCTGTGTTGTTAGTTTTGATGTACGTTACTGAATGGAAGGACGTATTAGATTTCTGAATAGCCTCGTTTAGTATTTGCCAGTTTTTTTTCATATTATTCTTATTTTTCTTTAAGATGGCGTTATAATAATCGGCTTTACGTCTACGTTTGATCCTATTGAACTTTTGGACATAAGTTTTGTAGCATGTGACATTCTCAACTGTGGGGTGCATGAGCTGCTTTTTATATAGTTCTAGCTTTATACGAGAGGATTTTAAAAGTCCGGTTGTCATCCAGGGCTGCTGCTTGACAAACGTCCTTGAGACAATTGTCTTTTCCAAAGTGAAATGTGATTGGAATGATTCCTGAAGAAAGCTATGTAAGCATTATATGCATCTTCCGGTGATACGAAGTCAGGTTGTTGTCTAAGGCTATATCGTGCTAGTGTAGCTTTGAAGCTGTTTATATTTGACGGGGAGAAGTTTCTCGTGGGTGATGGACTCCTAGTTTTTTGGTGTTTAACGCCAGTTTCAAGATAGAATGTTGCGAAGTGATCGGCTAGGTCCGTTATTATTATACCGGTTTTAATGTTTTCGTGTAAACAGTTTGTAAATATGTGATTAGTCAGAGTTGCTGAATGATCCGTAATCATAGTTGGTTTCGTTATAGAAGGGACGAAACCATGGCTAAGTATTGTGTCTATATATTCTTTAGTCAGTGGGTGCTGGGGGGATTTTCAAGAGATCGATATTAAAGTCTCCGATAAGGAAGCATTCTTTGTTTTCGCGACTAATCTGGTCAGTAACATCATTAATGGATGATATATTATTTATTTATTTATTAGGGTTTAACGACACTTTAACAACCAAGGTCATATCGTGTCGGTGACAGTTTTACGGGTGGAGGAAGCCGGAGTAACCTGGGAGAACCACCGAGCAACGACGAGCAACTGCCAGCTCCCCAACATCTTAACTCCGCATCGCAGCACAGGCAGGGTTAGATTGGTTGAAGACATGCGCACCATCGACGTGCAGTACGCCTTAGTACACGGTGTCATCATGCCCCAATGTGGACAATCGGGGTGAAGTGCCTTGCCTAAGGACCCAACGCAGGAGTCCGAATCGATCGCTCAGACAGACACCCATCCAAGGACCTACCGGGCTCGATGTTAACTTCGGTGATCTGACGAGAACTGCTTACTGCAACGCCACCGCGCTCCCAATGGAGGATATAAAACGATCGATAACAGCATTGGGAGCTGTATTGGGTCTGTATAGTACCCCTACTATTATAATGCGTGTATGTTTCCGGGGTAATTCTACGAACAACGCTTCACAGACGCGCGGTATAAATATGGACAGATCTGTGCGAAGTTTGTATGTGATCCCATTTTTAATGAAAGGACCCACCCCACCCCTTCCATCGTCGGTCCTAATATTACTGAGCAGGCTTTTATAGCCAGGGAGGGTATAAGATATATTATCATTCAGTTTCCATACCTCTGACAAACCAATCAAGTCAAATAGATTTGGTTTTTTTTAACGTTACTGATCAGATCTATTAATGCGCGGGCATTGAGGCTGCTGAGTAGTATAGCAGGAGGTTTTCGACCCTCATTACCCGGAGCTTTGCCGGTGCTGCTAGTGTTAAATTCCCATACGTACCGGAGCAGTTCGCCGGTGCAACTTTTTTCCGTGTAAAACTTCGGCCCTATCCAGTTAGATCCGGCAAGCAGTGTACGGACAGCATATATATTATGCTATAGTATATATATATGTATACCCAGGGTTATGGGTATATATTATGAGTAAGTTGTGGAAAGATGATGGTAAAGGTAAAACGTTTCTTGAAAGTTTTCTTTCCGCGAAACGGTTGTCGTTGCTATTGACGTCGTGACACCATGATGCGCACGCGACGTCATAGAGACGTTGACCACTGTTGTTGTCCACTATACAATCTGACATAACGTTGTTTGGGTTAGGGGGTGTCGGACTTTTTGTAAGCGGGTGGGGGAGATCTGGTAGTGGTTGTATATATCCATGTTGGTATACTATTAGTCTTTGGGTCTTCATATCATCCTATGTCTGCTATAGCTAGATCAAGCAGTATTGTGGGGATGGGGGGTAATGCATGGTCGCCCAGTGTGGTATTGCGAGATAGTCCTTGGTGATTTGGATTGACAGTATAGGATGAATGGTCTGTTGGCCTATTACCCCCCTTAGTACTATTTACCTACCGAATCATTTGTATTATCTTATGGCTGGTATCGGTAGTTCGTAATGCTAGGTCAGGCAGTATTATAATCGTTCGTTTAGAAGTGGAGCTTAGGATGCATTGTATATACCGCTATAGGTCCCCTGTTAGTACTCGGTATTATTAACCATCCGATTGCTTTGTATTAATCTATGACTGGTATAGGTAGTACGTTATGGCAGGTCAAGTGGTATTGTGGAGTGGGGTGGGGGTAATGCCTGGCAGTATAGAACAGCAGTATAGTATGGACGATATATACCTCTGTGGTCCTCCCGAAAGCCATTAGTATTACTAATCGAACTAATGCTTTATGTGACTGGTCGAGGTAGTATGTAAGACCAGACGTTATTGTGTGTGTGGGGGCTGGGGGGTGGGGGGTGTAATGCATGGTAGTCTAGTGTGGTAGTATACGATGTAAGCTTTGAACCCCTACAGGTCCCATGTTAGCCCTTAGTACTATTAATCCACCTAATTCTTCATGTCATCCCATGACTGGTATAGGTAATATGCACTGCTAGGCATAGGGGTATTGTGGGTAGGGGTAATGCCTGGTAGTTTAGAACGGTAGTACAGTATGGGCGGTATATACCCCTATATGCCCCTGTTAGTGCTTGGTACTATTAAACAACCGCTTGCTTTGTTTGATTATATGGCTGGTATATGTAGTACGTTATGGTATGTCTAGTGATATTATGGGAGTGGGGGTAATGCTTGGTAGTTTAGAACGGTAGTATAGCATAGGCTGTACATACCCCAGTAGGTCTCTTGTTGGCTCTTGGTAGTACTGATCCACCAGGTGCTTCATATTATCAAGTCGTTTTCTGGGGTGAGATTAATGCTTGGTAATGCAGAACGGCAGCAGAGTATGGTTGGTATATTCCCCTGTAGGTCCCATCTTAGCCGTTAATAGTATTAACCTACCAAATGCTTTGTAGCATCCTGTTACTGGTAAGGTGGTACGTAATACCAGTAGTTCCTACCACATTCCGAGTACTCTTGTTGTTTCATTTATCTAGATCACCCAATCAGTTCACTTTACTGTCGCTAACTAACCAAACAGATTGCTTCTTCCCCGTAATCTGTTAGCAGAGTTATCTCCCCTTATTACAACGAAGTCATATCCGATTCTTATCACTTTTATATCAAATGGCCATGTCCCATGGAATCCCTTTTTGGGGAACGCCTGTGGCTATGGAATCCCTTTTTTCTGAAATGAGTCAAAGAGTCGAAAATGCGAGTCACTCGAACGAGCAATTACTCTATAGCTTATTTACTCGATGTGATTCGAGTCGTTCGAGCAGTATGTGCGAGTCACTCGATGTAAAACGGAATCCCACTTATGAAATCCCTTTTTTGAATCCCTGTAGAATCCCTTCTTAGGATATGTCTGTGGCTACAGAATCCCTTTTTTAATGGAGGCTAACAGTCGTATGTCGAGTCACTCGAACGAGCAATTAATCGTTAGCTCATTTGCTCGATGGGCTTCGAGTCGTTCGAGCAATGAATTCAGTAACAACTCGAAGTCCATCGAGCAAATGAGCTAAAGAGTAATTGCTCGTTCGAGTGACTCGCACATACAACTCTTAACCTCATTTCAGAAAAAAGAGATTCCGAAGGCCATATGTTTTCGAAAAAGGGATTTCACAAATGGGATTCCAAAAAGGGATTCCGTAAGTGGGATTCTGTCTTATGTCGAGTGACTCAACTTACTGCTCGAATGACTCGAAGTCCATCGAGCAAATGAGCTAACGAGTAATTGCTCGTTCGAGTGACTCGACATACGACTCTTAGCCTCATTTCAGAAAAAAAGGAATTCCGTAGCCACAGACATATCCTAAAAAAGGATTCTATAGGGATTCAGAAAAAGGGATTCCATAAGTGGGATTCCGTTTTTCATCGAGTGACTCGCAAATACTGCTCGAACGACTCGAATCCCATCGAGCAAATGAGAGATAGAGTAATTGCTCGTTCGAGTGACTCGCATATACGACTCTTTGACTCATTTCAGAAAAAAGGGATTCCATAGCCACAGGCGTTCCCCAAAAAGGGATTCCATGGGACATGGCCATTTGATATAAAGGTGATACGAATCGGATAGGACTTCGTTGTAATAAGGGGAGATAACTCTGCTAACAGATTACGGGGATAAAGCAAACTGTTTGGTTAGTTAGCGCAGAAAAGTGAACTGATTGGGTGATCTAGATAAATGAAACAACAAGAGTACTCGGAATAGGGTAGGAACTACTGGTATTACGTACCACCTTACCAGTAACAGTATGATACAGAGCATTTGGTAGGTTAATACTATCAACGGTTAAAATGGAATCTACAGGGGAATATACCAACCATACTCTGCTGCCGTTCTGTATTACCAGGCAATAACCGCACCCCAGAATACCGCTTGATAATATGAAGCACCTGGTGGATCAGTAGTACCAAGGGCCAACAAGAGACCTACAGGGGTATGTACGACCTATGCTATAGTACCATTCTAAACTACCAAGCATTACCCCCACCCCCACAATATCACTAGACCTATCATAACGTACTACATGTACCAGCCATATAATAAAACAAAGCAATCGGGTGGTTAATAGTACCAAGCACTAACAGGGACCTATAGGGGTATATACCGCCCATACTATGCTGCCGTTCTAAACTATCAGGCATTACCACTACTCACAATACCCCTATTCCTAGCATCGCATACTACCTATACCAGTAAAGGGATGACATGAAGCATTAGGTGGATTAATAATACTAAGTAGGGGTACAAAGCTTACATCGTATACTACTACACTAGGCTACCATCCATTACTCCCCCCCCCCCCCCCCCCCCCACACACACACAATAACGTCTGGTCTTACATACTACCTGGACCAGTCACATAAAGCATTAGTTCGATTAGTAATACTAATGGCTTTCGGGGGCCCACATAGGTATATATCGTCCATACTATACTGCTGTTCTATACTGCCAGGCATTACCCCCATCCCACTCCACAATACCACTTGACCTGCCATAATGTACTACCTATACCAGTCATAGAATAATACAAAGCAATCGGTTTGTTAATAATACCGAGGACTAACAGGGGACCTCCAGCGGTATACACAATGCATCCTAAGCCCCGCTTCTAAACGAACTATTATAATACTGCCTGCCTAGGATTACGAACTATCAATACCAGCCATAAGATAATACAAATGATTCGGTAGGTAAATAGTACTAAGGGGGTAATAGGCCAACAGACCATTCATCCTACACGGACAATCGAAACCACCAAGGACTATCTCGCAATACCCCACTGGGCGACCATGCATTACCCCCATCCCCACAATACTGCCTGATCTATCTATAGCAGACATAGGATAATATGAAGATCCAAGAGTTAATATATACCAACATGGATATATACAACCACTACCAGATCTCCCTCACTCCCTTACAAGAAGTCCGACACCCCCTGACCAAACAATGTTATGTCAGATTGTATAGTGGACAACAGCAGTGGTCAACGTCTCTATGACGTCACGTGCGCATCATGACGTTACGACGTCAATAGCAACGTCAACCGTTTCGGGGCAAAAAGAACTTTCAAGAAAAGTTTCACCTTTACCATCATCTTTCCACAACTTACTCATAATATATACCCATAACCCTGGGTATACATATATCACTATATATACTATAGCATACTATATATGCTGTCCGTACACTGCTTGCCGGATCTAGCTGGATAGGGCCGAAGTTTTACACGGAAAAAAGTTGCACCGCGAACGGCTCCGGTTCCTATGGGAATTTAACACTAGCTGCACCGGCAAAGTTCCGGGTAATGAGTGTCGAAAACCTCCTGCTATACTACTCTTCTGCAGTTGACGCAGAATATTGACTGAATTATGTCATAACCAGCAACCTTTTTACGAAAGTCATTTGGCATGAAATCTGGGCATTCAGTTTCAGTGATAGCACAGCCCGTGTCATCATTGGTCGCATCACCTATCAGTCTGTTATATTTACTTATAAAGTTGAAATTCTCATCGGTCTCTACCTCGTGAAGTGAAATTCTAACCGCCATTACTATAATTAAAGGTGGCAATAATTAAAACTACAACAGAAATCAATATATACATACAAGTCAGAATAAGTAAGATTTGAATGCAATCCACATACACGATTTTAAGTGTGGAGACTATTACAGGAGAAAAAGCAACAACCACTGTTGTTGCAGAATGAGGATGTTTGTCATCAAACATGCATGTTGAGACTGTGGTGTATGCGGGTTGTAGAAACATGTATTAGATTTTAGTGAATACAACAATATCACCATTGTGTAATGCTTGTAGAAAGTATGACATTAAATTTCAGAGAAATGATGCATGGGGGAAAGTCAAATGAGAGAAAGGAGAGGATAGTATGAAAGTCTGCGATAGTGCTGTCTGGCACTACACGAATATATTCTCAGTTAATAACGTATTATTGATGGAGGAAGAGATGGATGGGAAGACAGGATGAGAGAAAGAGAGTTAGAGAGAGGGTGAAAGGAAGAGAAGAAGAGAGATAGATAGAGGGGGAAGGGTGGGAATATATACTCAATTGTTAACATTGTATTACTAAGAGTGGAAAAGACAAGGAGGAGATGTAGGGGGCAGAGGCAGAAAATATAGTACTGGAGACAGAGAAGAGAAGGAGAGTAAGAGAGATAATATATTCTTAGATAAAAATGTTGTATTGTTGAGAAGGGAGACGACGGAGAGATATAGAGAGGAACAGGCTGAAAAAATGGGAGTGAAAGAAAGAAACAAGAAGAGAGAGAGAGAGAGAGAAAGAGAATTTAAGGCGATATAAATGGAGAACGCAGAACACTGACAGTATGAAGGGGCAGAAAGAGACCTAGTTAAACCCAGTGATCGAGGATCCCAGGCGAAAGAGAGGCCGAGTTAAACTCACTGAATGAATATCCTAGGAGAATGGAAGATGATGAGAGGGAAAAAGGGAATTGCGAGAGAGAGAGAGAGAGGAGAGAGAGAGAAAAAGAGAGAGAGAGAGAGAGAGACATAGAGAGAGAGAGAGGGAGGGAGAGAGAGATAGAGAGAGAGAGAGAGAAGGAAATGAAGAGGTAGTGGTACATACGTAATATAAACATGAGTATATTTATAAATACAGATAAGCAAAAATATGCAAACAAAACATTCGAATGTAACAAGAAATACAAGTATTTAATCCTTTGAGCACTCAAGACCGATTTTTCGGTCCAAGGCAAAATTTTCTCCCAATTTTGTCTCATTGTAGGAGGTCTATACACTGGGCGTCAACGATAAAATGATAACTGCAGTGTGCAGCTGTCCGATTGCACACTGCAGCTATTATTTTATTTTTTCTGTCTATTAATATTGGACCGCCCCATCTCACTGTTAGCGAACGCAAGGACGTTACCATTCCAGGGAACGACTATTTAATAATAGAGCATAAAATGTTATTTTGTGAATTATTTATTTATTTATTTATTTATTTATTTATTTATTTATTTATTTATTTATTTATTTATTTATTTATTTATTGGTGTTTAAGGTCACATACTTATGCCCAATGGCTAATCACGACCTTGACAGTTGTACGGGTGGACGAAGCCGAAGAACCCGGAGAGAACCACCGAGCAACGACGAGCAACTGCCAGCTCCCTAACATCGTAACTCCACACTGCAGCACAGGCAGGGTTAGATTGGTTGAAGACATGCGTACCATCGACGTACAGTACGCCTTAGTGCACGGCGTTATCCTGCCCCCATGTGGACAATCGGGGTTTAGTGCCTTGCCCAAGGACACAACGCGGGAGTCCGAATCGATCGCTCAGACGGTCACCCATCCGGGGATTAACCAACCGAGCCCGACGTTGCTTAACCTCGGTGAACTGACGAGAACCTTATTTTGTGAAACCGTTGTTATTGGACAAGTCGCATGTCAGTGGTGTTTCCCATTGTTTAGTGTCGATCCGCGTCGTTGGCACTTGTTGCTGCTTCTCAACAGCCATGACGCTGACCGGTCGTCTGTATGTTCTTCCGAGGCACGTAACGACGCCCCCCCCCCCCCCTTCCCTCGTCGTTACGTGCCTCGGAAGAACATATATGGATGGTCATTGGGGGGCTCACCCCAATAACCATCCAAATTTTCAATAGTAGGAAATTTGAAGGTATAAATTCCAATAGTCGAAAATTCAAAGAAATCAATTTTGTTCATGTTTTCAACTTTCACACTTTTTCTTCCAGTCGATCTGAGTCGACTTGAATTTTCAACCCGTGACCAGTTTTTAGAACTGCGATCGCCGCTCGTTTGCGGTTACCGACTTTATGCATTCGCTGTGTTCCAACTCCGCATTCCATTCAGTTTCCACATTTAAACATTTTAATTGGCTGACGACTGAAGTTCGAACGATTTGGTGGAGTTGAGTCAAGTTTTTAACAAAATCCAGTTTTCGATCAAATTCTCCCACTTTTCTAATCAGCTGACAAACTTCGCCGGAATTCCGAATCGAATCCGACCTGTCTAGTTTTTCGAATCCATGGTTCGATTTCCTTTACAATGACCAGGCTACTTGCGGACAATAGACTGATATCTATTCGGCCAATACCTACTTCTTCCAACCGACTGGCAGTGACTTGGAAATCATTTGGTACTGGCTGAATGCCTGTCATTCTATAGTCCTTATATAGCCTGGGCAGTATAAGGGAAAACTCATGGACCTACTACGGGAAATGCATTTTTCGAGTGGATAAAATGACTAGATTTAAGCCTGAGGAAAGCCTCAGAATCCATCTCAAGGGTTCAAAAATTAACTTTTCCCCTTGGAGACCCCCCCCCCCCCCTACCCGGAACCCACCATCGAGAGGGAGATACCCTCACTCGAACTCTCCACTGACACGGCATGTCGAGCTGGGACCCCAGCTCCATTTAGAACTGATCACCCCCACCCACTGAAGTCCCCCTTGTTATGTCCATGGTTCCTCTTCACAACAGCATATTACTGTAATTTTACACGTAGTGAAGCCATACGCACAAATCTTGTGCAGTGAGACATGCAGTGCCGCCCGTTCATTCTCCGTGATGCATCTTGTTTGAGAGCAGTTTGCATAATGGTTATATGCTTCCGATTTTCGTACCAGATTATTACATACTTTACGTTAGTGCCCAGCACTTTCTTTTTTCATTTTGTTTGCAGGAAAAGTTTCTGATCTGAAATGGTAGCTACTTCACTGATGAACATAACAGCATCTGTCATTTTGGGGAGTTCAGTGCTTATAGAGTCAGCTCCGGGCCATTGACACTTCTGGGGCACCAAATCCCCCAAAAGCAACACAGCTTTTCACTGCATTGTCGCCCATACTACAAACACAAGTATAACCTCTGGACAAATTATTTAGTACCCTCATCAGCGCAATCTCTTCTGTCTGTCATCTCTCTCCACACAAATGTTCACGCTGTCGGGTGTCAATTGTGCCCATTGCACTACAATTTGGTTGGCACCAAAGATACAGCATTTGATTACGTTATCTGACATGCTTAACTGTTTTAATGAGTACAGAAAATGCAACACATGTCATAGGTTAACGCATACACTCTAAAAAAATCCAGATAATCCAGATTATCAAATTCGTACTTCACTTCTCACAAAAGAGTAGCAAAATAAAGGTACTACCGAATACCAAACATTTGGTATTCCAGAATACCACATGTATTGGTTCTCCAGAGTCACAGGATTAGTACTATAAGAAACCAAAACATTTTGGGTACTCCAGAATACCAAAGAATACTGGTTGTCAGGATACCAAATATAATGGTTAGGTTCTTGGGTACTCTGGAATACCAAATATAAAGGTTCCCTTAAGTACCAATGTTAAAATTGCGGAACTCCAGAATATCAAACCAATGTGTTTTTGAAGAACCAAAACTGAAATTTCTTATCAGCTGAAAACAAAGCTTCTTCTAAGGCAAAGTGGTCCTCACAGAATTGAATGCTATGCAACTGAACTCGCTACTCTTAATCTTTTGAGTATACATGAATGCCCACAGTAGTTGATAATTTAGTGTTTGGGCCCACCAGACAATGCATTTCTAGCTCACTAAAACGTAAGCTTGAAAGCAATAGGAATTTAGCTTTAAACGTTTTCGAGCCCAGCTAACGAAACTTAGTCAATTTTCGCCTAGGCTGTTATTTCAGTTAAGGTTAATCCAACGGGGATTTATTTTAGGAAATAGAAAAAAATTAAACTCGAAGTGGGCTCGAACAGACGATCTCAAAACACCTTTTTGCCACACAAATTTCTCATTGGAATTTGTAAAAAAGGTGAAATCGCTCACCTCAAACATTTGCGAAAGAAAATTTTTATCCCCTATCATCGCCTTTTGCTCACTGTTATTCCAATGAGGATTTTTTTAGAATTGTAGAGAATAGGATTTTCCTACTTTCATTTTACTCCCTTTTGCCCTCAGATTTCCATTTTTTATCATTTTGCTCAGTGCTAATCCAATGGGAACTTTTGAAGAATTATAAGAGATGGTGAGTGGGCTAGAACAGATGATCCCAAAAATCTTTTATTCCATACAAATTTCCGATTCGAATTTGTAAAGTGCCGCATTCTCGGCATCCATCAGATTTGTAATTTTCCAATTATCGCTGTTTTGCTCCGTGTTATTCTAAGAGGGAAATTTTGAAAAATTGAAAGAAGCAGCGGATTGTTTTTCTCCTCATTCGTGAAGTCAAAACATCTCTGAGACATCGCGAAGTTGAGAGGAATATTGACGTTGCCATTGCACAAAAAATAAAAAAAATTGATGTGATTTTTCGAGGTAGTGAAAATATTAGCTGTTTTTTTCTTACATATTTAAATAGAAAAATAATTTTAATAAATTTAAAAAAATAAATTTTAAAAAAAATACTCAAAAAATTAAAGCATGTCATTTTTAAAGATCAAAGATCCTAAGGAGAAAGCAGAGAATATGAAGAGAGATCTTCTGTATAAGAAGTTTCTCAGAGATGTCTTCTGCAAAACAATTGCCCATCTCGCAGAATTAAACATTCCAACAGCGATGAGCGTGGGGTGTCCGATTTGCATGTCGAAGGGATTGATCGAGATGTACACCTCTTACACCGCGGAACACAAAGACGCCATAGTCCTGTGCTTTGCGTCGGTGTTGAAAAAGCTCGACGAGAACGAGGTGATATATTGGTAGAAGAAACTGATCGCGTGAGAAGGGCAATCGAGGCCTTTGTAGTTCGAAATTGAGGAATTTAGGAAACTGGTGAGAGGTCTGATGAACTACGATCAAGGAAGTATTTTGCATTATTAGTGGATAGAGAATATCCCACTCAGATCTTGTGAAGAAAAAAAAAATTGTGTTTTCCTTTAAGTTATTTTTTTTAACTTAAAGAAAAATAAAAAAAATTAAAAATCAGTCAAATTTTTTTTTTCCTTATTATATATAGGAAATAAAAAAAAATATATACTTAAAAATATTTTTATTTTTTTTTTAAATGGATAGATTAATAGATGAAATGAAAAACGATAAAGAGAAGAGCGTCATGAATTTCTCGTAGATGTGTTTTACAGAACGTTTGTCCATCTCATGAAAGAAAACATTCCCAGAGCATTGATGGAAAGATGTGCCAGTTGCAAGTTCGGATAGGACTACGGTCATATCTGACAAGAACCCGAATACGAAGATGCGATCATCATGAGTAAGAATCCTGAACGAAAACGTTCTTCTGGGCTTTGCTGCTTGAATGATGTTTTTAAATCTCGTGGCTGCACCCACGTTGTCGGCCGTCAGGTCTGAGCTAGTATCTTTCAGCCACAGTTGATTGAGTCATTTAGATTTGGAAAAGTCGTCGGGATATTTCATTAGTGCTAATATCGTGGTTGCCTGACCGGGAGGACACATATACTCAAAGTTTGCTAAGCACCAAGTACATCCAACTACCTGTTTTACGTTTTGGTTGAAATATTGTAATGAAAAGTGTGTATATTTTTTATTTAAGTATATCTTTAATGATTTAAGTACAGAAATTAATATTTTATTTGTGTTTGACATTATTGTTTAGCTTTTGAATACGATAACCATGGAAAATGGATGTTATTGGTAAAAGAAGAAATTTTTCAATATGCCAAAAAGTTGACGGAGCGAAATGGTATGGCTTCAATATCGATTATGAGACCCATTACTGTTAATTACAGCTTGATAACGCCTTCTGATGCTCCCAATCAGGTTCCTGGTGGTCCTTTGTTGGATGTTGTTCCATTTTTGGACCAGCATGGCACCAAGCCCCTGGACACTTCTTGGCTGGACTGGACGGGCTAAAATTGCAAGCTGTAACTCATTCCAGACCTGTTCGATTGGATTAAGGTCAGGAGAACTTGCTGGCCAGTCCATACGCTCAATCCCGCCCCCCTGTCGGTACTCCCCGACAGCATGGGCAATATGAGAACGGGCATTATCGTCCATCAGAATGAATCTATCACCCACTGCACCTGCATACAATCTGACGTGAACATCCAGGATCTCATCAATATACCGTTGTGCAGTCAATGTACCACGTTCAAGGACACAGAGCTATGTACGTCCATCCCAGCTGATGCCGCCCCAGACCACGATTGACCCTCCACCATAGCGGTCATGCTCAGAAATGTTGGCTGCATGGAATCGCTCTCCTGGTCTTCGCCATGCCCTAGAACGCCTATCTGTGTGGTTTAGGCAGTACCTTGACTCATCTGTAAAAAGGGCAGGTCGCCAATCTTCTCTGGTCCATCCAACGTGGTCCATGGCCCATTCCTATCGTGCCTGGCAGTGGTTCTGGGACAGCGAAATGCGAATACATGATCTTCTCGATCGGAGACCACCTTCGTGCAACCTTGCCCGGATAGTGTGCGTCGACACATTTACCCCGGATGCATTCCGAAGGGCACTGCGAAGTTGGATTGCTGTGGCAAAGCGGTTCCTATGGGCCTGAATGATCAAAAACCGGACTTCGGGTGCAGATGTTGCCCTGTGTCTGCCACCACCATGCCGTCTTACTGGTGGGCCATGCTGCTGAAATCTTGCCTAGGCTCTGGTAATCACCGTATGGTGCACACCAAGGGTTTCACCAACCTGGCGATGGATAGCTCCTTGCTCCACCATCCCTACAGCCCGCCAAATTTCTGCTTCAGACAAATGTCTTCTTACATTTCCATTTGCCATATTCAATCATTAAATCACAAGGGTTTGTGTTGAAATGAAGATTGAATACCCTACACATGTCATGTACATGTAGACAGTACATGCAAACATCATGAAAATCAAGGGACACATGCTTTCCATGACTGTCACGAAAAGTCTGCCTGTCAAGAGAGCTAATGTAAACACTGGGGACCATCTGAATACATTCCTCAATCATATCCACCTAAAATATCGCAAATATGTCACAAGCAAATTTCACAATGATGTGTCAAACATTTGGTGCTTAGCAAACTTAGAGTAGTAGAGTTTTGGTCTCTTGACCTGAGGGTTTATACAATATACTGTTGAAAGATGCATGATGCCGTTTTGAGCTAAAGTGGTGATGCCATCATCATTGTAGTCGCTACGACCCTTTTTCGCCAATAGTCCTTCTATTTGAAGATAACTAGAATAGAGAAAGAGATCTTGCATTTCGATATTGAGTCCTATTCTCCCTCATTATTGAGACTAGTTCCTGTCACTGGTAAATATTCGTGCACGTCGTACTCTTGAATACTTTCATCTCTATTATACCTTCCATTATATGTTATATGTTCTTTTATCTGATAACCATAGAGTATAACAACCGTTGTATATACTTGAAGTATATACAACGGGTGTTGTATATAATTATAATTTATGCGAACGACCTCTGACCTCTCTCAATTCCATTTTCATTCATTCATTCATGAAACATCGTTATATCACAGGGCAGGTTTTAATTGTACGCTTATTGCACTTTGTCAAAATTCTCTGATAGTGTCATTTCTTATTTATTTTGCTTCAATAAAGGCAACCTAAAATTTTGCTTCAAAACATTGTAGAAATTACTTGAATGTTAATAGTAATTAGTATGCGGCGACTGCGAACTATTTATAGTCACGGCCTCGATCAAAAGTACTCGCGGAACTGCGCTAATTAAAAGTTTGTCTGCTCTACCTGAAAAAAAAAACACTTCGTAAAAATTGTAAACAAACGCAAAATTATTTGTTATATTGGGACTACAGCATAAAACACGGAAGAAAACTGGAACTATGTCAAAAAAAGAATAACTCTACTGAAACACCGTTTTGTTACTGTTAAAAAAATAGTTGAAATTTATTTTGTTCCAGCGCAGTTACATGATGCAAGAAGTGCAATCGCACTTTACAATCGCCGTCATCGATTTTGTAATGTAAGGGACACAACTCTATGCATCTTGTCCTATTTCTTTTGTCTCATAGACTGGTTTTCTTTGGAGGCCCGTGGGAAGCATGTATAAGTTGGGTAGACGCACGAGACGGGTGTCTGTTTGTTATCAGATAAAAACAATAAACATATAGTGTGTTTTTATATCTGTGTTATACAACTCGTTGAAATATGGTTTATTTTTTCTCTGCGAAGCCTCGAAAAAATAAACCATATTTCAACTCGTTGTATAACACAGATATAAAAACACACTACATGTTTATTGTCTATATACGTTCCTCAGTTTGGAGGTTTTTCCTCTAATTTTAATTAATTTTTTTTACTTTTTATTTTTTTTATTTTGTATATATAAGTCACAAAAAATATTCTCATTTTCTTTTAAAATGCAGCCTTTTCAATCGCTCTTCATAAAACTTCCCCGTGATTTCTTCACCGTTTAATGCTTCTGTCTCGGAATTGATGGGATCAGTGTGGAACACTCAAACCACCACGAAGATTTCTTCTGTCCATCTAGGTGTGTAACCTTTTTCAAAATGTTTTTTCCACTTGTAAATTCTCACTCGATCACCCACAGCAAGTTTCGGTCATTTTGTTGAAGTCGTCGAGATTTGGATAGACTATCTTTTTGTTTTGTGGATTACCAGCTTACACGGGTGTCATTTTTTTCCTTCGTGGTTCTATTCTATCGTTTAGCCACGCTCACCTTCTTGTTTTCTGTGGAATAGATGTCGACGAGCCGACGAACGTGAACATTGTAAAATTCTCGACTTTTGTCCACCCACAATTTCTCAGGTTTTTGCAAAGAAGACCTGAAAATATTCTCCAAAGCTTCGGTCACGCTCGTTCCCGATTTATTTTTCAATGCTCTCCTCATCCACCCGAATTTCGAAAACACATCTATTACCGCCAGTAGATATTTCATGCCTCTGTTACATCTCGACAAGGATTGTATGTTCACCAGATTGGCTGCCCAAACCTGACCAAATCCTTTGATGAAAGCTCTTCTCTTTTGAAATATGTGCACTGTGGGCTTGTGCAGATCCTTCGCTAATGCATTAGCGAATTTCTGTTTTTTTTTTTTCTTTACTTTCCCCATTCTGAATCGACGTTTCATGTCGATGGGCTTACAGACTAGCGAACGTTCGAATTTCTCTCTCATCGGGGGATTGACTATATTTTTTTTAATTTGTCAACATGTTCTTGTCACACACGTCATTTCGAGTCTCCGTGTTGGATTGCTTTGCGTAACAGAAATTGTGACTATAGGCACCTCGATCCACTCTAATGATTAGTTTGCTCCACGATTTCGGCATCACATCTTCACTCAATATCTTGTTAAATTCCGTGCCGGGTCCCGTGAATTGATGTCCTGGCAGATGCATTTCTTTCGAGGGGAAGATTATTGATGAGTCTATTGACCATTCCCCCACCTCTTTTGATGAATTGAGTTTTGGTTGATCCACACACTTTACAAGTGCCGCAAAGCATTTGCCTACTATTTTTAGTTTGCACTCTTCACAAGTTATCCCTGTCCATATTTTTTTTTACATTTTACGCAATACATTTTTTTTTTGTTAATTTTTTTTATTATTTTCTTATATATAATATCATTACTTTTGTTTTAAATCTGTCACTATTTCTGGATCTTTATTTTTCCCAAGCGCTTACAAAAAGTTTCTCTGGATTCTCTGTCTTTTTTCTATTAGCTTTTGTTTCATCTCCTCTTTAAGAATCTGATGAGACTTTATTCTTATACCTTCTTTCAACACGTCAAATTTATCCTCACTTATGTAGTTGATTTTTGCGTCTGCCAACACTTTGATATTTTCATGTTTCTCAACCTTCAATGAGAATTTTTTATTCACGAATTTTCCGACAATACTCAAGAATCCAGTCCCGAGAGCAATGCACTCTACCACCGATGTGGCTGGAATGGTGGTCATGGTCGAAAAGAGACCAATTTCTGCAGCACCCAAACCCAGGGATATGGTGATAAGAGTCAAATCCAGTCCATCAACCAATTTAGTCATTCGTGTGTACTTCTAGTTGAGCGAAAAATGTCTATCTCTTTCTGTCATGAAATAATGTTGAATTTTACTGATGTTATTGATGCGGAACACGTTGCCTTTGTCTTCCAAAGGAGGTGCCGTCGGTAGTACAGTTGGTAAGTCGAGAATATACATTATTCCTCATTCGCATTTTTTATTTATTTATTTTTTTTTTTTTCTTTTTTGTTCTTATTTAATATATAAAAATATTATATTGTGTCTAAGTTATTTCCCTTCTTTTTTCATAAACAAAGTCTCATGAAAACAAATTTAGAAGAGGTGCATTTTAAGAGGCGAATTGGGATCTAATAACAGTCCATGATCGTTGCTCAAATTCTTTCCTATATTCAGAATACAGACCATCTCCGTGAGTGTGGAATACATCGGTACCTTTCACGTGATTTAGATACAATCCTTTACCGTCCATTTTGATTCGACAAACAATCCGTTTCCCATTATTTTTGTGCATGCACCAGGAATGTCCTATCCCGACAGAGCTCCTATACCTAAAGCCGGCAACATGGTTTTGGTGAGAATTGGTAATGCCTTGGTGGCAAAACCCACCACCAACCACAAGAAACTACCTTTCAGTTTCAAATCATATCTCCTCAATTATGCGGGACTCAGTCTCATGGTCAATCCTCTCAGATTATGATGCACTTTGGCTATTCTATTAATTTGCATTTTAGTTCACGCAATTTTGTGGCGACCATTGCACAGCTTCACATAAATTTTCTAATGCTCTACGAAGTTTGTCTTTCTGATCTTCGGATATGTTTACATTTTGTATTATATATCTTGTCATTATTTTTCGTACTTAATTTTAATTTTTTTAATTTTTCTTTAATTTATCTTTTTTATTTCCTATTATAACATTGATTTGAATTAGAAAAGGAATTTGTTAATTTTTTAGTTTTATTTTATTTCTTATTACGCCAAAAAAATATATAAAAATTTTTTTATTTAATAAATATATATCCACGTAACAGATTTAAAAAAAAAATCTCTTATGTGAAATCGTATCATCGCATGCTTGCCGCGAAGATCCAACAACTTCTCATTTTGATCCATTAATTCAGTGGTGATACTGTACAAAGTATTCATTGGGCAGATAGACTAGATTGTATGCCACCATTCACATAACTTCCAGAGATCACGTCCACATTCACCAAAATGTTGTTGACAGATAGACTGTCCATCACATTTTCTGATGTCATGTGTTCTTTGTATGTGTTTCAGTCGAATCCCAGAGATATGCCAAAATTGTGGTCTCCCCTAAAATCTCAATAAATTAAATCTCTATTAAATCTCATGTCGTTTGCAGAGTGCTGATGCCTGGCTGTTATGTCGATGGTGGTTCCGTTGTGACCATCAATCTTCATTCTAGTCTGGATGAGTTCGTTCAGATCGAGTATGTTATAACTGCCTTTGGGAATGGGAATTGTTAACCAATCCATTCTGTTAGAATATCTGAACGTATTATTTTTCTCCGTGATGTTGGGAAAAGAATAGTACATCTCCAGATTTACCAATGACATCTTGTATTGATAACCCCTCTTCAATTCTATTGGCACTTTGAATTTAGCCATGAATCAAGTCTTGTCATCGCTCACCACGATCTAAAAAGGATGTTTTGCAGTTGTATTATCGGTTGGTTTTTTTTTTCGTGTTCTTGGATATCCTTTCAAATAATTTGAGTTTCATATGCTCACAACATTTTTCTTTAATTGTAATAATTGTATTTTTTTCGTCTTTTTTTCAACTTAACATGATTTTTTTTCTCTATCCATTATTAATTGCAATCGTCTGCAATATCGAAATCAGTGAATCCCTCCCTATCTTTTCCATGGTATTTACTACTCGTCCTGAAATTATAAGGTTCATAATCCCACACCCACTAAAAAAATTATTTGAATCTTGAATTTTCTTTTGCTTATGTCGTCGCCCACGTGATCGTAGTAGATGTGATCGAGATTCTAGAGATCTTGAGGAAATAGACACAGAAAATTCAAGTTCTCTATTATGGTCTGTCTCGGGATTCTGAAAGAATTTTGAGATGGATAGGAACAATCCACGTTGTTGTGACATCCCCGAACGTAGTAATGTTCACGTCGATTCTGTTTCTCCAACATGAGGTCGACGAAGATAATGAGATTTCTGTGCCCCAGATTTAAGTTACGTGGATAGGGCACATTCTATGTTTGATGTTGTTTTATTTCATAGTTCTCTCAACGTCTCTTGCAAGATCGTTGAGAGCAATGGATCACATTATGTGAACTCGTCTTGGTGATCAAACATTCTCATTATCACATCCTTTGGTAAGTTTGTGCTCAGAGCTTTTCATAATAATTTATATTTGGGTTGAAAGAGACTGTTGCCGAACATAACATGAACAGTCTGTCATGATCCAGCCATTCTGGTCGCAACAACAGATTCATCAACACATCCGTCTTCCTGCAATTCGATTTTCTCACCATCATTCCTCTATGCGTTGGGGAAGGAATTTGTAATTTTGATCTCTTGGTCTTCGGTGCATTACACGACAAATCTTTGATTTCCATTCTGGTTTGGTTTTTTTAAAGTTTTTTTTATGTTTTTTAAACTATTTTTTTAATTTATTTTTTATATATAATATTGCTTTTTTTCAATTTTCTTACTTGAAACCGTTTTTAATCCTGATCTGTTGCTTTTCATCATCTTAGAGAGTTCAGCACCACGCTAGAACCCTTGAAATTTCCAACTTGAATGTTCGCGAGAATCTCTTCTGATTTCGACCAAAGTTTCGGTGTTTTTGCTGCCGGTGTTATCAACTTTTGAATTAAATCGGCACTCCAGTTGTCACTTTCAAAGCGATTCTAGTGCTCACTTCCATCGTGGCTTTCTTACCCACGTCCATCGCGGTTTTCTTTCCAATCTTCATGGTGGTCGAAGTTATCTGTTTTGCCACATCGCTGGTGATGAAGGCACACGATAGAACTCCCATCATGGAATCCATCAAGCCCGATCTGTCGTAGAAGAAAGATCTCGTAAATCCTCTGTTCTTTATCACTAATATTTTTTTTTTTCTTTCGTCATTTTTTGAATAATCTTTTTATTTCATATTTTATTTACTATTAAATTTATTTTTCTTCTTTCAATGCATTCACGATGGATTTATACTTATCTCTATCCAAAATCTTCTGTCGCAACAATTCATCACATATGCTCACCAACTCGTTTCTGACTCTGGTATTATTGGCTTCTCGACTGCCCATCAAGAGATCCAATCTCTCTACCAGCGCATTAGGATTGCAGGGAATGATTATGGTGGTGGTTACTATTCCTTGTCTGGTGACTGATTTGACAAATGCTTTATTCTCATTCCATATAGGTTTCACCACATTCTTCTACTTCGAACTTCTGCTCGCTTTCAGTCTCGTCTCAATGAAATTGTTTTTTCTCAGGACATTTGTTCAAACCAGGCAATCACTGTAAGTTTTGTAATCTTCTTCATCGTAATCATTAGGTTTAGCCAGCACGAGCAGATACCAAAGTCCCACAGAGCCTTCGTATTCTCGATGATTCTTTGACGATCAGATTATAGTCTTCAGTTATTTCCCCTCGTCTAGCACCTATATAGAGATTGCCATTGTCTCCCTCGTGCAAGCCGAAGACAGAGTTCGTGCTCGACCGATTCGTGTTATATAAATTTGCGTAATCTTCGGGTATCATTGCTGGCATCTACCATCGTGTCCCGATCGTGCTCACAATAACCATCGACATTCGACTCTCCGAATCAGTCTCAATTCTGTAGAACTCAGAAGGACTCCACGTAAAGTGCTGATACTGAAGAGAAGGAGGACGTCTGGTCGGAGTGTATTCAGGTGTCGATGGTGTATAACGAGGTTGACCAGAAGGTCTATAACCATAAATCAGATCATAAGAAGGTTCGCAAATTGATCTGCAATTAGATGTCCTGCTTTCTCTTAAGAGTTTCAATTCTTTGAAATCTCTTTTTATCTCTTCCTGAGTTTCTGTCACGGGTTCAAACAACTTGGTCGTCTCTCGTTTCATCTCAGTGTCGCCCCTTCATTTCGCCATAATGCCCTCTCAAATATTCCTCTTCAATTCTAGAAATCGATGAACCATTTCGTGTTTCAGCTTATAGTCTTTGGTCTTTAAAAATGACATGCTTTAATTTTTCAAGTGTTTTTTTTTAATTTATTTTATTTTTTTATTTTTTATTTCTTTTTCTATTCAAATGTATAACAAAAGAACAGCTGATATTTTCACTACCTCGAAAGTTCACATCATTTTTTGGCAATGACGACGTCAATATTTCTCTCAACTTGGTGCTGTCTCAGAGATTTTTCAACTTCATGAATGAGGAGAACAATCCACCGCTTCTTACAATTTTTCAAAATTTCCCCATTGGAATAACACGGAGCAAATGGCGATAATTAGAAATTACAAATCTGATGGATGCCGAGATCGTGGCATTTTACAAATTCCAATGGAAATTTGTATGGAAAAAAGGTCTTTCAGATCGTCTGTTCTAACCCACTCACCATCTCTTATAATTCTTCAAAATTTCCCATTGGATTAGCACTAAGCAAAATGACGAAAATTGGAAATCTGAGGGCAAAAAGGAGTAAAATGGAAGGAGGAAAATCCCCTTCTCTACAATTCTAAAAAAATCCGTATTGGAATAACCCTGGGCAAAAGGCGTTTGAGGCGAACGATTTTACCTTTTTAACAAATTCCAATGTGAACTTCGTATGGAGAAAAAAATGGTTTTTTTCAGATCGTCTGTTCGAGCCCACTTCACGTTTAAATTTTTTCTTATTTTCTAAAATAAATCACGATTGGATTAACCTTAACCGAAATACCAGCCCAGGCGGAAATTGACTTATTTTTTGACTGGGCTTTGAGCTAAGTTCTCATTGCTTTCAAGCTTACGTTTTTAGTGGGCTCGAAATGCATTACCTAGTGGGCGTGAACACTCAATTATCCACTACTGCCCACAATGTCAATATACATGAATAAGTATTACTGGTCAGTGTGTCGTTAAATATTTTCTCCAGTCATTCAGACACTTCTTGCTAACATTTAAAACACCTATCAATTCACCCAAACCGATTCTTTGGAGCCAGTCGGCAACCATATATTTTGACCACGCTTCCACTATGGCCGACAACATTTTCAGATGGCACTCGAATCAGGAACTGCAACTATCGAAATTAATGGTACACTGACACTTTGATACTCGGTGCATAAATTAGAGAGTGGAGAGGGTGTGTGTGTGGGGGGGGGGGGGGGGCTTCTAAAAATCAATTTTAACTAGACTTTATGATTCTGGAGAATCATGGCTTTTCCCGATGAGATTCCATGATTCTTCATGACGCCACAGTGTCTGATGAATTGTTTTTAACTGTCTCACTGAAGTTCCTCCATTGATTTTAAGAGAAAGGTGAATATAGTAGTCTCAAATGACTCAGTTTGATAAAACATTGTCTACGTAAAAACCATCATTAACGGTGGAGGGGTTAATATCAATATTGTCGTCCTACGAGTCAATGTCCGACAAAAAGAGTTATGTTTGTTTGACACATACCCACTGAGTGCTGTGTCTGTTTGAAAATGGTCCATTTTATCTCAAATGTATCAAAAATATTGATGTCTGGTCCTGTATCAATTATCTCCTATTAGACCACAGTTGTTATGCATTATTATGTCATTTTTTCACACCTTGTAGAGCTCAACTATCACATGTCTGTTAATAGCAGAAGTAAATTTCTCTCCAATTGGTTTTTCCCCGTAGGATTAGTTTTATTTATTACAATGAAGATATCCATACATACAACGACAAACATGAAGTTATTACATTCATAAATAGGAAGTGTTGTTTGTACATATGTGTAGATAAAATATACCCTGGGACGGAGAAGAGGAGTATAGCCGTCTTACAAACTAGTATATATCTAGCCCCACTGCCGGGGAAATCTTGGCGCCATGCACCACTGCATTTGATAACCGCCTTACAGAGTAGTAAATATACCTGCCCCCCTTCCCATGTTGGGGACCCCCACCTTTTATTGTAAGGTTCCTTAGGCACAACATAGCGTCAGTAAGATGGATATATACTGCCACGTCGCCACCCTGGGGTGGAGGAGGGGCAGTGTATAGCCGTTTTACAGACTAGTATATACCTGGACCCACTGTCAGGGAAATGCTATAGTGTCAACACTATTTGATATTATAAGTAACTGATCCCATTGCAGCTAACGTTATGTACTGCTTTCTTATCATGCAGTGGCGGGGCGCGGTGGCATTGTGGTAGCCGGTTCTCGTCAGATCACCGAAGTAAAGCAACGTTGAGCCTGGTTTATCATTGGATGGGTGGCCGTCTGAGCAATCAATTCGGACTCCCATGCTGTGTCCTTGGGCAAGGCACTTAACTCTGATTGTCCATATGGGGGCATGATGCCGCCATGTACTAAGGCGTACAGCACGTCGACGGTACGCATGTCTTCAACCAATCTAACCCTGCCTGTGCTGCAGTTCGGAGTTATGATGTTGGGAAGCTGGCAGCTGCTCGTCGTTGCTCGGTGGTTCTCTCCAGGTACTGTGGCTTCCTTTACCCGTAAAACTGTCACGGTCATGATTAGCCATTGTGCATAAGTATATGCCCTTAAACACCAATAAATAAATAATAAATGATATCATGCAGAGCAGTGTGGAATACGAGGGGAGGCGTACCTTTCAATGTGTGTTTGGTTGGAGAAAGAGTCAGGGAGGATGTGGTAACCTTGGTAATTTTGTTTGGATAAATCGACAGCTGGCGTGGGACACCGTTTAATTGACCGATGAAGCGGGACACAGTGAGAGTGGAACTTATGGGCGGTTATTCTTGATAATAAATAACTATACACTTACTTTTGAGTTCATACAAGGTGAGTATAGTAGTCTTAAATGAGAATGGCCAGTATTTGTCTTGAAAACCTACGAGAGGCTTTTAGAGAAATCCTCGGAAAATACGAATTTTTAACCTTTTGAGGGGTATCGCTCTGTAACCAGCCCTAAACGGATTAATGCTTGGTTTTATGAATACCTTCATTACTTACAAAAATGATCCTCAGTGAATTTCACTTCCAATGAGGAAGGTTATGTTTATCATGCCGGTACACATTTGGTGTTATGGGTGCTCCAAAACAGCCCATTTTCTCAAAATGTCTATACTTTGCAGGCTCTGGGGGGTTAATAATTGCTTACCGGAATATTTTGTCCATGCAACTTGTAATGTCACTCAAAGACCTGCAAATGGTCAATTTTTCTTGAAAACGTGCTAGATTTTTTTGAGAAATCCACAGAAAACGGGAATTTTAAGCTTTTGAGGGGTATATCTCCTTAACTAGTCGACAATGGGTTAAGACCTCGATTTTTGAATATCCTTACTACTTACAAAAATGTTTCTCTATCCGGTTTGCGTCCAGTAAAAGAAGTTAGTTTCTCTGCGGCATTTCCATTTGATGTTGTTAGTGTCCAAAAACAGACTATTTCTTCAAAATTTTTGACATTTAGCAGCCCATGGAGGGTTAACAAATACCTACCAGAATAATGTATGCAACTGGTAATGTGATACCAAGACCTATCAACGGCCATTTTCTCTTGAAACCCTACAAGATGTTTGTAAAGAAATCCAGGGAAAACGATTTTTAAGCTTTCGATGGGTATCCCTGTTAACCTCCCCAACAGGGGTTAACGCTTGGTTTTTTGAATACCCTTATTACTTACAAAAATGGTCCTCTGTGAATTCCACTTCCAACAAAGGTGATTATGTTTATCTCTCGTGTATACTTTGGGTGCTGTGCGTGTCCGAAAACAGCCCATGTCAACAAAATTACGATGCTTGGCAGCTTGTAGATGGTTAATAAACGCTCACCGGAGTATTTTGTACCTGCAACTTGTAATGTCACATAGAGACCTACGAATAGTCAATTTTTCTTGAACCCCTACAAGTTACTGCTAGGGAAATTCACAGAAAATGGGAATTTAAAGCTTTTAAGGGATATCTCTCTTAGCCTACCCAAAATGGGTTAAGACTTCGACTTTTGAATACCCTTACTACTTACAAAACTGTTTCTGTATAAATTGTACACTCGATAAAAGGAGGCGCTTTTCTTTGTGGTGTACCCATTGGGTGCTGTTGGTGTCCAAAAACAGCCCATTTTATCACAATTTTGACGTTGGGGAGCCCTGGGAGGATTAACTAATGCTGAACGGAATATTTTGTCCATGCAACTTGTAACGTCGCACCAAGACCTGCGAATAGCCGATTTTTTCTTGAAAACCTACAAGATGTTTTTAGAGAAATCCACAGAAAATGGGTATTTTAAGATTTTAATGGGTATCTCTCTTTAACCAGCCCAAAATGGGTTAAGACGTCGAATCTTGAATACCCTTACCACTTTCAAAAATATTTTCCGATCAATTTTGCGTCCGATAAATGAAGGCCACTTTCTCTGTGGTATACCGTTTGGGTGCTGTTGGCGTCCAAAAACAGCCCATTTTATCACAATTTGGACTTTTAGCAGCCCGTGGAGGGTTAACAAATGCTCACCGCAGTATTTTGTCCATGCAACTTCTATTGTCACATCAAGGCCTGGGAGTGACAATTTTTTCTTGAAAATCTACAAGACTCGTTTAGAGAAATCCACGGAAAACCTGAATTTTTTAGCTTTATGGGGGTATTGCTGTTTAACCAGCCCAAAACGGGTTAACGCTTGGTTTTTTGAACACCCTTATTACTTACAAAAATGATTCTCGGTGAATTCCACTTCCAATAAATGAAGTTATGTTTATCTCTCGTGTATCGTTTGGGTTTTCTGGGGGCCTAAAACCGGCCCATTTCATCAAAATTTCGATGTTTGGCAGCCTGTGGAGGGTTACCATATGCATCGCCAGATATGTCATGTGTATCAAAGGTCGTGGCACAGGCAGGTCTATCAATGATGAAGGTTTAAAAAAAATCTACAAGACATGTTTCGAGAAAGTGCCGATAAACCCCAATTTTGACAGTTTTTTGCCAATTCTGATGAAATAAGGGTTAAATCGAAAATTCCGCTTCGGTACATTTTTAGATTTTGTGCCCCTCTATGCGTGTGCAAAATTTTGTGAAAATCGGTCCGAAAATGGCTTCTGAATCGTGCGGACAAAATGTGTGGAAAAAAAAACAAAAAAAAACCCCAAAAAACTAGACTTTATGATTCTGGAGAATCATGACTTTTCCCGATGAGATTCCTTGATTTTTCATGCCCCCACAGTGTCTGATGAATTGTTTTTAACTGTCTCACTGAAGTTCTTTCATTGATGTTATGAGAAAGGTGGTTATAGTAGTCTCAAATGACTCAGTTTGATAAAAAAAATTGTTTAGGTAAAAACCATCATTAATGGTAGAGTGGGTTAATATCAATATCGTCGTCCCACAAGTTAATGACCGACAAAAAGAGTTATGTTTGTTTGACACATACCATTTGAGTGCTCTGTCTATTTAAAAATGGTCCGTTTTATCTCAAATGTATCCAAAATATTGATGTCTGGCAGCTTGTTTAGGGTTAACAAGTGCTAACAGGAATATGTATTCATGCAACTTGTAATTTCACACCGAAAACTGTGAATGGCCATTTTAACTTAAAAATCTACGAGATGTTTTCATAGAAATCCAGGGAGAACATCAATTTTAAGCTGTTGATGGGTATAATTGTTGATCCAGCCCAACACGGGTTAAGGGTTGTTTTTTTAACACGCTTATTACTTATAAAAATAATTCTCAGTGAATTCTACTTCCACTTATGTTGATTTCTCCTCTTAACTTTGGGTGCTGCTGGTATGCAAACACAGCCCACTTTTTCAACATTTTGATGTTTGAGAACCAGCATAGGGTTAACAAATGCTTACTGGAATATTTTGTGCTTGCAACTTGTAATTCACACTAAGATCTGAGAATGGCCAATTTTTCTTGAAAATCTACGGGATGTTTTTAGAGAAATCCTCAGATAACATGAATTTTTAACCTTTTGAGGGGTATCACCCTGTAACCAGCTCTAAACGGGTTAATGCTTGGTTTTATGAATACCTTCATTACTTACAAAATGATCCTCGGTGAGTCCCACCTCCAATGAAGGTAGGTATGTTCATCTCGTAGGTACACATTGGGTGTAATGGGTGGCCAAGTACAGCCCATTTTCTCAAAATTTGCTGTCTCTGGAGGGTTAACAAACGCTTACCGGAATCTTTTGTTCATGCAACTTGTAATGTCAGTCCAAGACCTGCGAATGGTCAATTTCTCTTGAATACTTACTAGATTTTTTTTAGAAATCCCCAGAAAATGGGAATTTTAAGCTTTTAAGGGGTACATCTCCTTAACCGGACAAAAATGGGTTAAGACCTAAATTTTTGAATACCCTTACTACTGACTAAAAATTTCCCATCAGTTTTGCGTCCGGTAAAAGAAGTTATGTTTCTCTGCAGCATTCCCATTTGATGGTGTTGGTGTCCAAAAGCATACTATTTTTTCGAAATTTTGACATTTAGCAGCCCATGGAGGGTTAACAAATGCTTATCTGAATATTTTATCCGTGCAAGTGGTAATGTGACTCTAAGACCTATCAACGGCCATTTTTCTCTTGAAACCCTACGAGACGTTTGTAAAGAAATTCAGGGAAAATATGATTTTTTAAGCTTTTGATGGGTATTGCTATTAACCATCCCAAAAGGGGTTAATGCTTGGTTTTTTGAATACCCTTATTACCAAAAAATTTGGTCCTCGGTGAATTCCACTTCCAATAAAGTAGATTATGTTTATCTCTCGGGTATGCATTGGGTGCTGTGCGCGTCTGAAAACAGCCTATTTCAACAAAATTACAATGCTTAGCAGCCTGTAGATGGTTAATAAATGCTCACCGGAATATTTTGTCCATGCAACTTGTAATGTCACATAAAGACCTGCGAATAGTCAATTTCTCCTGAAAACTTACAGGTTGCTTTTAGAGAAATCCACAGAAAATGGGAATTTTAAGCTTTTAAGGGGTATCTCTCTTTAACCAGTCCAAAATGGGTTAAGACTTCGACTTTTGAATACCCTTACCACTATCAAAAATGTTTCCCCGTCAATGTTGCGTCTGATAAAAGAAGGAACCTTTCTCGGTGGTACACCAAGTGGGTGCTGTTGGCGTCCAAAAACAGCCCATTTTATCACAATTTTGACTTTTAGCAGCCCGTGGAGGGTTAACAAATGCTCACCGCAGTATTTTCTTCATGCAACTTCTATTGTCACACCAAGGCCTGGGAGTGACAAATTTTTCTTCAAAATCTACAAGACTCGTTTAGAGAAATCCACGGAAAATACGAATTTTTGAGCTTTATGGGGGTATTGCTGATTAACCACCCCAAAACGGGTTAACGCTTGGTTTTTTGAACACCCTTATTACAGACAAAAATGATTCTAGGTGAATTCCACTCCCAATAAAGGAAGTTATTTTTATCTCTCCTGTATTGTTTGGGTGCAGTGGCGGCCTGAAATCGGCCTATTTCATCAAAATTTCGATGTTTGGCAGCCTGTGGAGGGTTACCATATGCATCGCCTGATATGTCGTGTGTGTCAAAGGGCGTGTCACGGACAGGTCTATCAATGACGAATGCATAAAAAAAATCTACAAGACGTGATTCGAGAAAGTGCCGATAAACCCCAATTTTGGCAGTTTTTTGCCAATTCTGACGCATTAAGGGTTAAATCGAAAATTCCGCTTCGGTACATTTTTAGATTTTGTGCCCCGCTATGCGTGTGCAAAATTTCGTGAAAATCGGTTCGAAAATGGCTTCTGAATCGTACGGACAAAATGTGCGGAAAAAAAAAAAAAAAAAAAAAAAAAAACTAGACTTTATGATTCTGGAGAATCATGGCTTTTCCCGATGAGATTGCATGATTTTTCATGACCCCACAGTGTCTGATGAATTGTTTTTAACTGTCTCACTGAAGTTCCTTCATTGATGTTATGAGAAAGGTGAAGATAGTAGTCTCAAATGACACAGTTTGATAAAAAATTGTTTAGGTAAAAACCATCATTAACGGTGGAGTGAGTTAATGTCAATATCGTCGTCCAACAAGTCAATGACCGACAAAAGGAGTTATGTTTGTTTGACACATACTCACTGAAATTTAAAAATGGTCCATTTTATCTCAAATGTATCCAAAATATTGATGTCTGGCAGCTTGTAGAGGGTTAACAAGTGCCAACAGGAATATTTATTCATGCAACTTGTAGTGTCACACCAAGAACTGTGAATGGCCATTTTTTCTTTAAAATCTACAAGATGTTTTCAGAGAAATCCAGGGAGAACAGGAATTTTAAGCTTTTGATGGGTATCATTGTTTTTCCAGTCCAAAACGGGTTAAGTGTTGTTTTTGGAATACTCTTACTACTTCCAAAAATAATTCTCAGTGAATTCTACTTCCACTTATTTTGATCTCTCCTCCCAACTTCAGGTGCTGTGGGTACGCAAACACAACCGATTTTATCAACATTTTGATGTTTGAGAACCTGCATAGGGTTAACAAATGTTTACAGGAATATTTTGTACATGCAACTTGTAATGTCACACTAAGATATGAGAATGGCCATTTTATCCTGAAAATCTACGGGATGTTTTTAAAGAAATCCTCAGATAACATGTATTTTTAACCTTTTGAGGGGTACCTCTACCTTTAACCAGCTCTAAAGGGTTAATGCTTGGTTTTGTGAATATCTTCATTACTTACAAAAATGATCGACGGTGAATTCCACTTCCAATGAAGGAGGTTATGTTTATCTCGTAGGTACACATTTGGTGTTATGGTTGCCCAAGAACAGCCCATTTTCTCGAAATGTCAATGCTTGGCAGCCTCTGGGGGGTTAACAAATGGTTACCGAAACATTTTGTTCATGCAACTTGTAATGTCACTCGAAGACCTGCGAATGGTTAATTGCTCTTGAATTATTTTTTTTTGAGAAATCCACAGAAAACTGGAATTTTAAGCTTTTAAGGGGTATATCTCCTTAACCAGTTAAAAATGAGTTAAGACCTCGATTTTTGAATACATTTACTACTTACAAAAATGTTTCCCTGTCAGTTTTGCGCCCGGTAAAAGAAGTTACGTTTCTCTGTTGTATTCCCATTTGATGTTGTTGTTGTTCAAAAACAGACTATTTTTTCAAAATTTTGACATTTAGCAGCCCATGGAGGGTTAACAAATGCTTACCGGAATAATTTATCCAATCAACTGGTAATGTGGCACCATGACCTATCAATGGCCATTTTCTCTCGAAAACCCTACCAGATGTTTGTAAAGAAATCCAGGGAAAACATAAATTTTTAAGCCTTTGATGGGTATCACTATTAGCAACCACAAAATGGGTTAACGCTTGGTTTTTTGAATACCCTTATTACTTACAAAAATGGTCTTTGGTGAATTCCACTTCCAACAAAGGAGATTATGTTTATTTCTAAGGTACACGTTGGGTGATGTGCGTGCCTGAAAACAGCCCATTTCAACAAAATTACGATGCTTGGCAGCCTCTAGAGGGTTAATAAACGCTCACCGGAATATTTTGTCCATGCAACTTGTAATGTCACATAAAGACCTGCGAATAGTCAATTTTTCCTGAAAACCGACAGGATGTTTTTAGAGAAATCCACAGAAAATGGGAATTTTAAGATTTTAAGGGGTCTCTCTCTTTAGCCTGTCCAAAATGGGTTAAGACTTCGACTTTTGAATACCCTTACTACTTACAAAAATGTTTGCGTATAGATTGTGCGCTCGATAAAAGAAGGCACATTTCTTTGAGGCGTACCCATTGGGTGCTGTTGGCATCCAAAAACAGCCCATTTTATCACAATTTTGACTTTTAGCAGCCCGTGGAGGGTTAACAAATGCTCACCGCAGTATTTTGTCCATGCAGCTTCTATTGTCACACCAAGGCCTGGGAGTGACAAATTTTTCTTGAAAATCTACAAGACTCGTTTAGAGAAATCCACGGAAAATACGAATTTTTGAGCTTTATTGGGGTATTGCTGTTTAACCAGGCCAAAACGGGTTAACGCTTGGTTTTTTGAACACCCTTATTACTGACAAAAATGATCTTCGGTGCATTCCACTCCCAGTAAAGAAAGTTATATTTATCTCTCGTGTATTGTTTGGGTGCAGTGGGGGCCTGAAACTGGCCTATTTCATCAAAATTTCGATATTTGGCAGCCTGTGGAGGGTTACCATATGCATCGCCTGATATGTTGTGTGTATCAAAGGGCGTGTCACGGAAGGCTCTAGCAATGACGAATGTATAAAAAAAAATCTACAAGACGTGATTCGAGAAAGTGCCGATAAACCCCAATTTTGGCAGTTTTTTGCCAATTCTGACGAAATAAGGGTTAAATCGAAAATTTCGCTTCGGTACATTTTTAGACTTTTTGCCACTCTATGCGTGTGCAAAGTTTCGTGAAAATCGGTTCGAAAATGGCTTCTGAATCGTACGGACAAAATGTGTGGAAAAAAAACAAAAAAAAAAAAATAGACTTTATGATTCTGGAGAATCATGGCTTTTCCCGATTAGATTCCATGATTTTTCATGACCCCACAGTGTCTGATGAATTGTTTTTAACTGTCTCACTGAAGTTCCCTGATTAATGTTATGAGAAAGGTGAGTATAGTAGTCTCAAATGACTCGGTTTGGGTTTGATAAAAAAAAAATGTTTAGGTAAAACCCATCATTAATGGTAGAATGGGTTAATATCAAGATCAATGTTTCCCTATTAGTTTTGCATCCGGTAAAAGAAGTTTCTCTGTGGCATTTCCATTTGTTGGTGTCCAAAAAACAGACTATTTCTTCAATTTGTTTACATTTAGCAGCCCATGGAGGGTTAACAAATGCCTACCAGAATAATTTATCCATGCAACTCGTCATATGACACCAAGACCTATCAACGGCCATTTTCTCTTGGAAACCCCACAAAATGTTTGTAAAGAAATCCAGGGAAAACGATTTTTTAAGCTATCGATGGGTATCCGTTTTAACCTCCCCAACAGGGGTTAACGCTTGGTTTTTTTAATACCCTTATTACTTACAAAAATGGTCCTCTGTGAATTCCACTTCCAACGAAGGAGATTATGTTTATCTCTCATGTATACATTGGGTTCTGTGCATGTCTGAAAACAGCCCCATGTTAACAAAATTACGATGCTTGGCAGCTTGTAGACGGTTAATAAACGCTCATCGGAGTATTTTGTCCATGCAACTTGTAATGTCACATAAAGACCTACGAATAGTTAATTTGTCTTGAAACCCTACAAGATATCGTTAGGGAAATTCACAGAAAATGGGAATTTAAAGCTTTCAAGGGATATCTCGCTTTAGCCTGCCCAAAATGGTTAAGACGTCGACTTTCGAATACCCTTACTGCTTACAAAAATGTTTCCGTATAAATTGTGCACTCGATAAAAGGAGGCACTTTTCTTTGTGGTGTACCCTTTGGGTGCTGTTGGTGTCCAAAAACAGCCCATTTTATCACAATTTTGACCTTCAACAGCCCGGGGAGGGTTAACTAATGCTGACCGGAATATTTTGTTCATGCAACTTGTAATGTCACAGCAAGACCTGCAAATAGCCGATTTTTTCTTGAAAACCTACAAAATGTTGATAGAGAAATCCACAGAAAACGGGTATTTTAAGATTTTAATGGGTATCTCTATTTAACCAGCCAAAATGGGTTAAGACGTCAAATTTTGAATACCCTTACCACTTTCAAAAATATTTTCCGATCAATTTTGCGTCCGATAAATGAAGGCCCCTTTCTCTGTGGTATATCGTTTGGGTGCTGTTGGTGTCTAAAAACAGCCCATTTTATCACAATTTTTACATTTAGCAGCTCGGGGAGGGTTAACTATCGCTGACCGGAATATTTTATCCATGCAACTTGTAATGTCACACCAAGACCTGAGAGTGACCAATTTTTCTTGAAAATCTACAAGACTCGTTTAGAGAAATCCATGGAAAACACGAACTTTTGAGCATTATGGGGGTATTGCTGTTTAACCAGCTCAAAATGGGTTAACGCTTGGTTTTCTGAACACCCTTATTACTTACAAAAATGATCCTCGGTGAATTCCACTCCCAATAAAGGACGTTATGTTTATCTCTCGTGTATTGTTTGGGTGCAGTGGGGGCCTGAAACCGGCCTATTTCATCAAAATTTCGATGTTTGGCAGCCTGTGGAGGGTTACCATATGCATCGCCTGATATGTAGTGTGTACCAAAGGGTGTGTCACAGACAGGTTTAGCAATGACGAATGTTTTAAAAAAATCTACAAGACATGTTTCGAGAAAGTGCCGATAAACCCCACTTTTGGCAGTTTTTTGCCAATTCTGACGAAATTAGGGTTAAATCGAAAATTCCGCTTCAGAGCATTTTTAGATTTTGTGCTCCTCTATGCGTGTGCAAAATTTCGTGAAAATCGGTTCGAAAATGGCTTCTGAATCGTACGGACAAAATGTGTGGAAAAAAAAAAAAAAAAAAAAAAAAAAAAAAAACCCCCAAAAAAAATAATAATTCGTAGAAAAACAATAGTCTTTTCCAGAGGGAAAAGCCTAAAAAAAAAAAAACCCCAAAAAAATAATAATCTGTAGAAAAACAATAGTCTTTTCCAGAGGGAAAAGCCTAAAAATAATAATCCGTAGAAAAACAATAGTCTTTTCCAGAGGGAAAAGTCTAACAACGGGAAACCTATTTACAATAAAGCTGCAAATATAAACTTGATTTTAGGACCATTCCATGGACATTTTAAGCCTACTGCGATATCGGCGTTTCTTACTCTCGTCCTTTCACCACACCGAAGTATTTTACCCAAGTCGAGTTCTGACATCATGCAAGTTTGACCGACATGTATGCTTTCAATTTTGTTATTGACAACAACATATTTATAATTTCGTGCTTACTGATCCGAATTTTGAAAACGACACATGCAATCGCGAAAGCGTTTTCTGAAAAACACGATTCTGTAAAAGGTTTTAGTGAAATTTGATTATTTTTTTTTATTTTCAATTTTGATGGCTCTTGTTGAAAAGGTGCTAATCACTGATCATCACTAACGAGATCAAAGACACGCCGTACTTTAATAACAGACAGAGAATCTTCTAAGAATATACATGCGCAGTCCTAAAAGGCAATATATCAAGTGTTTTTTCACGTTTTATGAGAGAAATATGTCCAATTGTATCATTGAATCATTTTTAGGTATATGTGGGTGTGAAATTTTCTATACAGACAAAATACAGGCTAAATAAAATATTTGCCATTATTTTCCGCAGACGTATTTTTGTCTTTGCTTCTTGGGGAAATTTCTTGCTGCTAAATACAACGAAGGTGTGTTATTTGATGTGGTCAGAACCGTCAGGTGGTCTGGTCCGAAACCGCACCTCGCAGAAGATTTAGTGGGGGGTGTCGATTTTACAAGTAATGTAGGCAGCGTACACGGCATGGGCTGTCTGTCTTTAATCCGACAAAACAGGGTTAAGGCTTGGTTTTTTTTAATACTCTTATTTATTTATTTATTTATTTATTTATTTATTTATTTATTTATTTATTTATTTATTTATTTATTTATTTATTGGTGTTTAAGGTCACATACTTCTGCACAATGGCTAATCGTGACTGTGACAGTTTTAGAGGTGGAGGAAGCTGGAGTACCCAGAGAGAACCACCAAGCATCGACGAGCAACTGTCAGCTCCTCAACATTCTCACTCTGTTCAGGCTCCGCTCAGGCAGGGTTACAGAGGTTGAAGACATGTGTACCATCGACGTGCAGTATGCCTTAGTACACGGGGACATCGTGCCCCCATGTCGGCAACCGGGCCAAAGTGCCTTGCCCAAGGACACAACGTGAGTCGTCCCGGACGGGGATCGAACTCAGAACCTCTAGCATAGAAGTACAACAGTCTACCACTGAGCAACCG
The DNA here is from genome assembly GCA_031216915.1 of Pictodentalium vernedei. Taxonomy (NCBI): domain Eukaryota; kingdom Metazoa; phylum Mollusca; class Scaphopoda; order Dentaliida; family Dentaliidae; genus Pictodentalium; species Pictodentalium vernedei. The sequence goes on along the minus strand of CM062294.1, from coordinate 371,353,853 downwards.
CGCTCCCTTGAATACCCTTAATACTATCATACATTATCCCTCAGGAATTCTAAGTCTGATAAAAGAGGTCATGTTTATCTATTGCATACCCATTTTGCTGCCCGAAAACAGCCGATTTTATTAAAATTTTGACGTTTAGCAGCCTGTAGAGGGATTAACAAACGACTAGCGGAATATTCTATCTATGCAATTTGTAAGACCTGCCAATGTCAAATTGTTCTTGAAAATCCCCAACAAGCAGTAAGCGAAATCCACGGAAAATGTAAATTTTAAGCGTTTAAGGGGCATCTCTCCTTATTCAGTCCAAAATGGGTTAAGTTTCATTCTTTTAAATACCCTTACTACTTACAAACCTTAAACACCAATAAATAAATTAGATTCCATGATTTTTCTTGACCCCACAGTGTCTGATGAATTGTTTTTAACTGTCTCACTAAAGTTCCTTCATTGATGTTATGAGAAAGGTGAGTATAGTAGTCTCAAATGACTCGGTTTGGGTTTGATAAAAAAATGTTTAGGTAAAACCCATCATTAATGGTAGAATGGGTTAATATCAATATCAATGTTTCCCTATCAGTTTTGCGTCCGGTAACTGTGGCATTTCCATTTGATGTTGTTGGTGTCCAAAAACAGACCATTTCCTCAATTTTTTTTACATTTAGTAGCCCATGAAGGGTTAACAAATGCCTACAGAATAATTGATCCATGCAACTGGTCATATGACACCAAGACCTATCAACGGCCATTTTCTCTTGAAAACCCCACAAAATGTTTGTAGAAATCCAGGGAAAACGATTTTTTAAGCTTTTGATGGGTATCCCTGTTAACCTCCCCAACAGGGGTTAACGCTTGGCTTTTTGAATACCTTTATTACTTACAAAAATGGTCCTCTGTAAATTCCACTTCAAACAAAGGAGATTATGTTTATCTCTCATGTATACATTAGGTGCTGTGCGTGTCTGAAAACAGTCCCATGTTAACAACATTACGATGCCTGGCAGCTTGTAGATGGTTAAAAAACGCTCACCGGAGTATTTTGTCCATGCAACTTGTAATGTCACATAAAGACCTACGAATAGTCAATTTGTCTTGAAACCCTACAAGTTACCGTTAGGGAAATTCACAGAAAATGGGAATTTAAAGCTTTCAAGGGATATCTCTCTTTAGCCTGCCCAAAATGGGTTAAGGCGTCGACTTTTGAAAACCCTTACTACTTACAAAAATGTTTCCGTATAAATTGTACGCACGATAAAAGAAGGCACTTTCTTTGTGGTGTACCCTTTGGGTGCTGTTGGTGTGCAAAAACAGCCCATTTTATCGCAATTTTGACCTTCAGTAGCCCGGGGAGGGTTAACTAATGCTGACCGGAATATTTTGTTCATGCGACTTGTAATTTCACACCAAGACCTGCAGATAGCCGATTTTTCTTGAAAACCTACAAGATGTTGTTAGAGAAATCCACAGAAAACGGGTATTTTAAGATTTTAATGGGTATCTCTCTTTAACCAGCCCAAAATGGGTTAAGACGTAAAATTTTGAATACCCTTACCACTTTCAAAAATATTTTCCGATCAATTTTGCGTCCGATAAATGAAGGCCCCTTCCTCTGTGGTATATCGTTTGGGTGCTGTTGGTGTCTAAAAACAGCCCATTTTATCACAATTTTTACGTTTAGCAGCTCGGGGAGGGTTAACTAATGCTGACCGGAATATTTTATCCATGCAACTTGTAATGTCACACCAAGACCTGAGAGTGACCAATTTTTCTTGAAAATCTACAAGACTCGTTTAGAGAAATCCATGGAAAACATGAAGTTTTGAGCTTTTTGGGGTATTGCTGTTTAACCAGCACAAAACGGGTTAACACTTGGTTTTCTGAACACCCTTATTACTTACAAAAATGATCCTCGGTGAATTCCACTTCCAATAAAGGAAGTTATGTTTACTTCTCGGGTATTGTTTGGGTGCTGTTGGGGTCTGAAACTGGCCCATTTCATCAAAATTTCGATGTTTGGCAGCCTGTGGAGGGTTACCATATGCATCGCCTAATATGTCGTGTGTATCAAAGGTTGTGTCATAGGCAGGTCTAGTAATTATGAATATTTGAAAAAAATCCTAAAGACGTGGTTCGAGAAAGTGCCGATAAACCCCAATTTTGGCAGTTTTTTATCCAATTGTGGCGAAATAAGGGTTAAATCGAAAATTCCGCTTCGGTACATTTTTAGATTTTTTGCCACTCTATGCGTGTGCCAAATTGTGTGAAAATCGGTTCGAAAATGGCTTCTGAATCATACGGACAAAAATGTGTGGAAAAAAAAAAAAAAAAAAAAAACCCAAAAAAAAACCCCAAAAAACTAGATTTTATGATTCTGGAGAATCATGGCTTTTCCCGATTAGATTCCATGATTTTTCATGACCCCACAGTGTCTGATGAATAGTTTTTAACTGTCTCACTGAAGTTCCCTCATTGATGTTATGAGAAAGGTGAGTAAAGTAGTCTCAAATGACTCGGTTTGGGTTTGATAAAAAAAAAATGTTTAGGTAAAACCCATCATTAATGGTAGAATGGGTTAATATCAAGATCAATGTTTCCCTATCAGATTTGCATCCGGTAAAAGAAGTTACGTTTCTCTGTTGCATTTCCATTTGTTGGTGAACAAAAACAGACTATTTCTTCATTTTTTTTACATTTAGCAGCCCATGGAGGGTTAACAAATGCCTACCAGAATAATTTATCCATGCAACTGGTCATATGACACCAAGACCTATCAACGGCCATTTTCTCTTGGAAACCCCACAAAATGTTTGTAAAGAAATCCAGGGAAAACGATTTATTAAGCTATCGATGGGTATCCGTGTTAACCTCCCCAACAGGGGTTAACGCTTGGTCTTTTAATACCCTTATTACTTACAAAAATGGTCCTCTGTAAATTCCACTTCCAACAAAGGAGATTATGTTTATCTCTCATTTATACATTGGGTGCTGTGCGTGTCTGAAAACAGCCCCATGTTAACAAAATTACGTTGCTTGGCAGCTTGTAGATGGTTAATAAACGCTCATCGGAGTATTTTGTCCATGCAGCTTGTAATGTCACATAAAGACCTACGAAAAGTCAATTTGTCTTGAAACCCTACAAGTTACTGTTAGGGAAATTCACAGAAAATGGGAATTTAAAGCTTTCAAGGGATATCTCGCTTTAGCCTGTCCAAAATGGGTTAAGACGTCAAATTTTGAATACCCTTACCACTTTCAAAAATATTTTCCGATCAATTTTGCGTCCGATAAATGAAGGCCCCTTTCTCTCTGGTATACCGTTTGGGTGCTGCTGGCGTCTAAAAACAGCCCATTTTATCACAATTTTTACGTTTAGCAGCTCGGGGAGGGTTAACTAATGCTGACCGGAATATTTTATCCATGCAACTTGTAATGTCACACCAAGACCTGAGAGTGACCATTTTTTCTTGAAAATCTACAAGACTCGTTTAGAGAAATCCACGGAAAACACGAACTTTTGAGCATTATGGGGGTATTGCTGTTTAACCATTCAAAATGGATTAACGCTTGGTTTTCTGAACACCCTTATTGCTGACAAAAATGATCCATGGTGAATTCCACTCCCAATAAAGGAAGCTATGTTTATCTCTCGTGTATTGTTTGGGTGCAGTGGGGGCCTGAAACCGGCCTATTTCATCAAAATTTCGATGTTTGGCAGAATGTGGAGGGTTACCATATGCATCGCGTGATATGTCATGTGTACCAAAGGGTGTGTCACAGACAGGCCTAGCAATGACGAATGTATAAAAAAAATCTACAAGACATGTTTCGAGAAAGTGCCGATAAACCCCAATTTTGGCAGCTTTTTGCCAATTCTGACGAAATAAGGGTTAAATCGAAAATTCCGCTTCGGTACATTTTTAGATTTTGTGCCCCTCTATGGCTTCTGAATCATACGGACAAAATGTGTGGGGAAAAAAAAAAAAAAAAGAAAACCCAAAAAAAACTAGACTTTATGATTCTGGAGAATCATGGCTTTTCCCGATGAGATTCCATGATTCTTCATGACCCTACAGTGTCTGATGAATTGTTTTTAACTGTCTCACTGAAGTTCCTTCATTGATGTTATGAGAAAGGTGAAGATAGTAGTCTCAAATGACACAGTTTGATAAAAAATTGTTTAGGTAAAAACCATCATTAACGGTGGAGTGAGTTAATGTCAATATCGTCGTCCAACAAGTCAATGACCGACAAAAGGAGTTATGTTTGTTTGACACATACTCACTGAGTGCTGTGTCAATTTAAAAATGGTCCATTTTATCTCAAATGTATCCAAAATATTGATGTCTGGCAGCTTGTAGAGGGTTAACAAGTGCCAACAGGAATATTTATTCATGCAACTTGTAATGTCACACCAAGAACTGTGAATGGCCATTTCTTCTTTAAAATCTACAAGATGTTTTCAGAGAAATCCAGGGAGAACAGGAATTTTAAGCTTTTGATGGGTATCATTGTTTTTCCAGCCCAAAACGGGTTAAGTGTTGTTTTTGGAATACTCTTATTACTTCCAAAAATAATTCTCAGTGAATTCTACTTCCACTTATTTTGATCTCTCCTCCCAACTTCAGGTGCTGTGGGTACGCAAACACAGCCTATTTTATCAACATTTTGATGTTTGAGAACCTGCATAGGGTTAACAAATGCTTCCAGGAATATTTTGTACATGCAATCTGTAATGTCACACTAAGATCTGAGAATGGCCATTTTTTCTTGAAGATCTACGGGATGTTTTTAAAGAAATTCTCAGATAACACGAATTTTGAACCTTTTGAGGGGAATCTCTCTGTAACCAACTCTAAAGGGTTAATGCTTGGTTTTGTGAATATCTTCATTACTTACAGAAATGATCGACGGTGAATTCCACTTCCAATGAAGGAGATTATGTTTATCTCGTAGGTACACATTTGGTGTTATGGTTGCCCAAGAACAGCCCATTTTCTCGAAATGTCAATGCTTGGCAGCCTCTGGGGGGTTAACAAATGGTTACCGAAACATTTTGTTCATGCAACTTGTAATGTCACTCGAAGACCTGCGAATGGTTAATTGCTCTTGAATTTTTTTTTTGAGAAATCCACAGAAAACTGGAATTTTAAGCTTTTAAGGGGTATATCTCCTTAACCAGTTAAAAATGGGTTAAGACCTCGATTTTTGAATACATTTACTACTTACAAAAATGTTTCCCTGTCAGTTTTGCACCCGGTAAAAGAAGTTCCGTTTCTCTGTTGTATTCCCATTTGATGTTGTTGTTGTTGTTGTTGTTCAAAAAACAGACTATTTTTTCAACATTTTGACATTTAGCAGCCCATGGAGGGTTAACAAATGCTTACCGGAATAATTTATCCAATCAACTGGTAATGTGACACCATGACCTATCAATGGCCATTTTCTCTTGAAAACCCTACCAGATGTTTGTAAAGAAATCCAGGGAAAACATAAATTTTTAAGCCTTTGATGGGTATCACTATTAACAACCACAAAATGGGTTAACTCTTGGTTTTTTGAATACCCTTATTACTTACAAAAATGGTCCTCTGTAAATTCCACTTCCAACAAAGGAGATTATGTTTATCTCTCATTTATACATTGGGTGCTGTGCGTGTCTGAAAACAGCCCCATGTTAACAAAATTACGTTGCTTGGCAGCTTGTAGATGGTTAATAAACGCTCATCGGAGTATTTTGTCCATGCAGCTTGTAATGTCACATAAAGACCTACGAAAAGTCAATTTGTCTTGAAACCCTACAAGTTACTGTTAGGGAAATTCACAGAAAATGGGAATTTAAAGCTTTCAAGGGATATCTCGCTTTAGCCTGTCCAAAATGGGTTAAGACGTCAAATTTTGAATACCCTTACCACTTTCAAAAATATTTTCCGATCAATTTTGCGTCCGATAAATGAAGGCCCCTTTCTCTCTGGTATACCGTTTGGGTGCTGCTGGCGTCTAAAAACAGCCCATTTTATCACAATTTTTACGTTTAGCAGCTCGGGGAGGGTTAACTAATGCTGACCGGAATATTTTATCCATGCAACTTGTAATGTCACACCAAGACCTGAGAGTGACCATTTTTTCTTGAAAATCTACAAGACTCGTTTAGAGAAATCCACGGAAAACACGAACTTTTGAGCATTATGGGGGTATTGCTGTTTAACCATTCAAAATGGATTAACGCTTGGTTTTCTGAACACCCTTATTGCTGACAAAAATGATCCATGGTGAATTCCACTCCCAATAAAGGAAGCTATGTTTATCTCTCGTGTATTGTTTGGGTGCAGTGGGGGCCTGAAACCGGCCTATTTCATCAAAATTTCGATGTTTGGCAGAATGTGGAGGGTTACCATATGCATCGCGTGATATGTCATGTGTACCAAAGGGTGTGTCACAGACAGGCCTAGCAATGACGAATGTATAAAAAAAATCTACAAGACATGTTTCGAGAAAGTGCCGATAAACCCCAATTTTGGCAGCTTTTTGCCAATTCTGACGAAATAAGGGTTAAATCGAAAATTCCGCTTCGGTACATTTTTAGATTTTGTGCCCCTCTATGGCTTCTGAATCATACGGACAAAATGTGTGGGGAAAAAAAAAAAAAAAAGAAAACCCAAAAAAAACTAGACTTTATGATTCTGGAGAATCATGGCTTTTCCCGATGAGATTCCATGATTCTTCATGACCCTACAGTGTCTGATGAATTGTTTTTAACTGTCTCACTGAAGTTCCTTCATTGATGTTATGAGAAAGGTGAAGATAGTAGTCTCAAATGACACAGTTTGATAAAAAATTGTTTAGGTAAAAACCATCATTAACGGTGGAGTGAGTTAATGTCAATATCGTCGTCCAACAAGTCAATGACCGACAAAAGGAGTTATGTTTGTTTGACACATACTCACTGAGTGCTGTGTCAATTTAAAAATGGTCCATTTTATCTCAAATGTATCCAAAATATTGATGTCTGGCAGCTTGTAGAGGGTTAACAAGTGCCAACAGGAATATTTATTCATGCAACTTGTAATGTCACACCAAGAACTGTGAATGGCCATTTCTTCTTTAAAATCTACAAGATGTTTTCAGAGAAATCCAGGGAGAACAGGAATTTTAAGCTTTTGATGGGTATCATTGTTTTTCCAGCCCAAAACGGGTTAAGTGTTGTTTTTGGAATACTCTTATTACTTCCAAAAATAATTCTCAGTGAATTCTACTTCCACTTATTTTGATCTCTCCTCCCAACTTCAGGTGCTGTGGGTACGCAAACACAGCCTATTTTATCAACATTTTGATGTTTGAGAACCTGCATAGGGTTAACAAATGCTTCCAGGAATATTTTGTACATGCAATCTGTAATGTCACACTAAGATCTGAGAATGGCCATTTTTTCTTGAAGATCTACGGGATGTTTTTAAAGAAATTCTCAGATAACACGAATTTTGAACCTTTTGAGGGGAATCTCTCTGTAACCAACTCTAAAGGGTTAATGCTTGGTTTTGTGAATATCTTCATTACTTACAGAAATGATCGACGGTGAATTCCACTTCCAATGAAGGAGATTATGTTTATCTCGTAGGTACACATTTGGTGTTATGGTTGCCCAAGAACAGCCCATTTTCTCGAAATGTCAATGCTTGGCAGCCTCTGGGGGGTTAACAAATGGTTACCGAAACATTTTGTTCATGCAACTTGTAATGTCACTCGAAGACCTGCGAATGGTTAATTGCTCTTGAATTTTTTTTTTGAGAAATCCACAGAAAACTGGAATTTTAAGCTTTTAAGGGGTATATCTCCTTAACCAGTTAAAAATGGGTTAAGACCTCGATTTTTGAATACATTTACTACTTACAAAAATGTTTCCCTGTCAGTTTTGCACCCGGTAAAAGAAGTTCCGTTTCTCTGTTGTATTCCCATTTGATGTTGTTGTTGTTGTTGTTGTTCAAAAAACAGACTATTTTTTCAACATTTTGACATTTAGCAGCCCATGGAGGGTTAACAAATGCTTACCGGAATAATTTATCCAATCAACTGGTAATGTGACACCATGACCTATCAATGGCCATTTTCTCTTGAAAACCCTACCAGATGTTTGTAAAGAAATCCAGGGAAAACATAAATTTTTAAGCCTTTGATGGGTATCACTATTAACAACCACAAAATGGGTTAACTCTTGGTTTTTTGAATACCCTTATTACTTACAAAAATGGTCCTCTGTAAATTCCACTTCCAACAAAGGAGATTATGTTTATCTCTCATTTATACATTGGGTGCTGTGCGTGTCTGAAAACAGCCCCATGTTAACAAAATTACGTTGCTTGGCAGCTTGTAGATGGTTAATAAACGCTCATCGGAGTATTTTGTCCATGCAGCTTGTAATGTCACATAAAGACCTACGAAAAGTCAATTTGTCTTGAAACCCTACAAGTTACTGTTAGGGAAATTCACAGAAAATGGGAATTTAAAGCTTTCAAGGGATATCTCGCTTTAGCCTGTCCAAAATGGGTTAAGACGTCAAATTTTGAATACCCTTACCACTTTCAAAAATATTTTCCGATCAATTTTGCGTCCGATAAATGAAGGCCCCTTTCTCTCTGGTATACCGTTTGGGTGCTGCTGGCGTCTAAAAACAGCCCATTTTATCACAATTTTTACGTTTAGCAGCTCGGGGAGGGTTAACTAATGCTGACCGGAATATTTTATCCATGCAACTTGTAATGTCACACCAAGACCTGAGAGTGACCATTTTTTCTTGAAAATCTACAAGACTCGTTTAGAGAAATCCACGGAAAACACGAACTTTTGAGCATTATGGGGGTATTGCTGTTTAACCATTCAAAATGGATTAACGCTTGGTTTTCTGAACACCCTTATTGCTGACAAAAATGATCCATGGTGAATTCCACTCCCAATAAAGGAAGCTATGTTTATCTCTCGTGTATTGTTTGGGTGCAGTGGGGGCCTGAAACCGGCCTATTTCATCAAAATTTCGATGTTTGGCAGAATGTGGAGGGTTACCATATGCATCGCGTGATATGTCATGTGTACCAAAGGGTGTGTCACAGACAGGCCTAGCAATGACGAATGTATAAAAAAAATCTACAAGACATGTTTCGAGAAAGTGCCGATAAACCCCAATTTTGGCAGCTTTTTGCCAATTCTGACGAAATAAGGGTTAAATCGAAAATTCCGCTTCGGTACATTTTTAGATTTTGTGCCCCTCTATGGCTTCTGAATCATACGGACAAAATGTGTGGGGAAAAAAAAAAAAAAAAAGAAAACCCAAAAAAAACTAGACTTTATGATTCTGGAGAATCATGGCTTTTCCCGATGAGATTCCATGATTCTTCATGACCCTACAGTGTCTGATGAATTGTTTTTAACTGTCTCACTGAAGTTCCTTCATTGATGTTATGAGAAAGGTGAAGATAGTAGTCTCAAATGACACAGTTTGATAAAAAATTGTTTAGGTAAAAACCATCATTAACGGTGGAGTGAGTTAATGTCAATATCGTCGTCCAACAAGTCAATGACCGACAAAAGGAGTTATGTTTGTTTGACACATACTCACTGAGTGCTGTGTCAATTTAAAAATGGTCCATTTTATCTCAAATGTATCCAAAATATTGATGTCTGGCAGCTTGTAGAGGGTTAACAAGTGCCAACAGGAATATTTATTCATGCAACTTGTAATGTCACACCAAGAACTGTGAATGGCCATTTCTTCTTTAAAATCTACAAGATGTTTTCAGAGAAATCCAGGGAGAACAGGAATTTTAAGCTTTTGATGGGTATCATTGTTTTTCCAGCCCAAAACGGGTTAAGTGTTGTTTTTGGAATACTCTTATTACTTCCAAAAATAATTCTCAGTGAATTCTACTTCCACTTATTTTGATCTCTCCTCCCAACTTCAGGTGCTGTGGGTACGCAAACACAGCCTATTTTATCAACATTTTGATGTTTGAGAACCTGCATAGGGTTAACAAATGCTTCCAGGAATATTTTGTACATGCAATCTGTAATGTCACACTAAGATCTGAGAATGGCCATTTTTTCTTGAAGATCTACGGGATGTTTTTAAAGAAATTCTCAGATAACACGAATTTTGAACCTTTTGAGGGGAATCTCTCTGTAACCAACTCTAAAGGGTTAATGCTTGGTTTTGTGAATATCTTCATTACTTACAGAAATGATCGACGGTGAATTCCACTTCCAATGAAGGAGATTATGTTTATCTCGTAGGTACACATTTGGTGTTATGGTTGCCCAAGAACAGCCCATTTTCTCGAAATGTCAATGCTTGGCAGCCTCTGGGGGGTTAACAAATGGTTACCGAAACATTTTGTTCATGCAACTTGTAATGTCACTCGAAGACCTGCGAATGGTTAATTGCTCTTGAATTTTTTTTTTGAGAAATCCACAGAAAACTGGAATTTTAAGCTTTTAAGGGGTATATCTCCTTAACCAGTTAAAAATGGGTTAAGACCTCGATTTTTGAATACATTTACTACTTACAAAAATGTTTCCCTGTCAGTTTTGCACCCGGTAAAAGAAGTTCCGTTTCTCTGTTGTATTCCCATTTGATGTTGTTGTTGTTGTTGTTGTTCAAAAAACAGACTATTTTTTCAACATTTTGACATTTAGCAGCCCATGGAGGGTTAACAAATGCTTACCGGAATAATTTATCCAATCAACTGGTAATGTGACACCATGACCTATCAATGGCCATTTTCTCTTGAAAACCCTACCAGATGTTTGTAAAGAAATCCAGGGAAAACATAAATTTTTAAGCCTTTGATGGGTATCACTATTAACAACCACAAAATGGGTTAACTCTTGGTTTTTTGAATACCCTTATTACTTACAAAAATGGTCTTTGGTGAATTCCACTTCCAACAAAGGAGATTATGTTTATTTCTCAGGTACACGTTGGGTGCTGTGCGTGCCTGAAAACAGCCCATTTCAACAAAATTACGATGCTTGGCAGCCTCTAGAGGGTTAATAAACGCTCACCGGAATATTTTGTCCATACAGCTTGTTGTATCACACAAAGACCTGCGAGTAGTCATTTTTTCTTGAAAACCTACAGGATGTTTTTAGAGAAATCCACAGAAAAAGGGAATTTTAAGATTTTAAGGGGTCTCTCTCTTTAGCCTGTCCAAAATGGGTTAAGACTTTGACTTTTGAATACCTTTACTACTTACAAAAATGTTTGCGTATAGATTGTGCGCTCGATAAAAGAAGGCACGTTTCTTTGAGGCGTACCCATTGGGTGCTGTTGGCGTCCAAAAACAGCCCATTTTATCACAATTTTGACTTTTAGCAGCCTGTGGAGGGTTAACAAATGCTCACCGCAGTATTTTGTATATGCATCTTCTATTGTCACACCAAGGCCTGGGAGTGACAAATTTTTCTTGAAAATCTACAAGACTCGTTTAGAGAAATCCACAGAAAATACAAATTTTTGAGCTTTATGGGGGTATTGCTGTTTAACCAGGCCAAAACGGGTTAACGCTTGGTTTTTTGAACACCCTTATTACTGACAAAAATGATCCTCGGTGAATTCCACTCCCAGTAAAGAAAGTTATATTTATCTCTCTTGTATTGTTTGGGTGCGGTGGGGGCCTGAAACCGGCCTATTTCATCAAAATTTCGATGTTTGGCAGCCTGTGGAGGGTTACCATATGCATCGCCTGATATGTCGAGTGTATCAAAGGGCATGTCACAGACAGGTCTAGCAATGACGAATGTATAAAAAAAATCTACAAGACGTGTTTCGAGAAAGTGCCGATAAACCCCAATTTTGGCAGTTTTTTGCCAATTCTGAGGAAATATGGGTTAAATCGAAAATTCCGCTTGGGTACATTTTTAGATTTTGTGCCCCTCTATGCGTGTGCAAAATTTCGTGAAAATCGGTTTGAAAATGGCTTCTGAATCGTACGGACAAAATGTGTGGAAAAAAAAAAAAAAAAAAAAAAAAAAAACCCAAAAAAAGAAAAAAAAAAACAAACTAGACTTTATGATTCTGGAGAATCATGGCTTTTCCCGATGAGATTCCATGATTTTTCATGACCCCACAGTGTCTTGTTGTTTTTAACTGTCTCACTGAAGTCCCTTCATTGATGTTATGAAAAAGGTGTAGATAGTAATCTCAAATGACAGAGTTTGATAAAAAATTGTTTAGGTAAAAACCATCATTAACGGTGGACTGGTTTAATGTCAATATCGTCTTCCAACAAGTCAATGACCGACAAAAGGAGTTATGTTTGTTTGACACATACCCACTGAGTGCTGTGTCATTTTAAAAATGGTTCATTTTATCTCAAATGTATCCCAAATATTGATGTCTGACAGTTTGTAGAGGGTTAACAAGTGGTAACAGGAATATTTATTCATGCAACTTGTAATGTCACACCAAGAACTGTGAATGGCCATTTTTTTCTTTAAAATCTACAAAATGTTTTCAGAGAAATCCAGGGAGAACATGAATTTTAAGCTTTTGATGGGTATCATTGTTTATCCAGCCCAAAACGGGTTAAGTGTTGTTTTTTGAATACTCTTATTACTTCCAAAAATAATTCTCAGTGAATTCCACTTCCACTTATTTTGATCTCTCCTCCCAATTTTGGGTGCTGTGGGTACGCAAACACAGCCCATTTTATCAACATTTTTATGTTTGAGAACCTGCATAGGGTTAACAAATGCTTACAGGAATATTTTGTACATGCAACTTGTAATGTCACACTAAGATCAGAGAATGGCCATTTTTTCTTGAAAATCTACGGCATGTTTTTAAAGAAATCCTCAGATAACACAAATGTTTAACCTTTTGAGGGGTATCTCCCTGTAACCAGCTCTAAAGGGTTAATGCTTGGTTTTCTGAATACCTTCATTACTTACAAAAATGATCGACGGTGAATTCCACTTCCAATGAAGGAGGTTATGTTTATCTCGTAGGTACACATTTGGTGTTATGGTTGCCCAAGAACAGCCCATTTTCTCCAAATGTCTATGCTTGGCAGCCTCTGAAGGGTTAACAAATGTTTACCGAAACACTTTGTTCATGCTTGTAATGTCACTCGAAGACCTGTGAATGGTCAATTGTTCTTGAATTTTTTGTTGTTGAGAAATCCATAGAAAACTGGAATTTTAAGCATATATATATCTCCTTAAACAGTCAAAAATGGGTTCAGACCTCGATTTTTGAATCCATTTACTACTTACAAAAATGTTTCCCTGTCAGTTTTGCGTCCGGTAAAAGAAGTTACGTTTCTCTGTTGCATTCCCTTTTGATGTTGTTGTTGTTCAAAAACAGGCTATTTTTTCAAAATTTTGACATTTAGCAGCCCATGGAGGGTTAACAAATGCTTACCAGAATAATTTATCCAATCACCTGGTAATGTGACACCATGACCTATCAATGGCCATTTTCTCTTGAAAACGCTACCAGATGTTTGTAAAGAAATCCAGGGAAAACATAAATTTTTAAGCCTTTGATGGGTATCACTATTAACAACCACAAAAGGGATTAACGCTTGGTTTTTTGAATACCCTTATTACTTACAAAAATGGTCCTCGGTCAATTCCACTTCCAACAAAGGAGATTATGGGTAATTCCAAGGTACACGTTGGGTGTTGCGCGTGTCTGAAAACAGCCCATTTCAACAAAATTACGATGCTTGGCAGTCTGTAGAGGGTTAATAAACATCCATGATTTTTTATGACCCTGGAGTGTCTGAAGAATTGTTTTTAATTGTATCATTAAAGTATTTTTATTGATGTCTTGAGAAAAGTGGGTATAATAGTCTCAAATGACCCAGTGTGATAAAAGAACGTTTTGGTTAAATCATCATTGTTTGTGGAGAGGGTTAATATTAATATCAGCGTCTGAGAATCAGCGTCTAATGTAAATAGCCCATTGTATCTCAAATTTACCTAAAATTTCGATAGTTGACGGTTTGTGGAGGGTTAATGAAGGCTTGCGAGAATACTTCTTCTCCAGGGTTTATTTGTTCTTAAAAATCTGTAAGAACCAGTTGAAGATATCCACAGAAAATGTGAACTTTAAACTCTTGAGCATGTCATGTATAGTCCCTGTATCAATTATCTCCTATTAGACCACAGTTGTTATGCATGATTATGCCATTTTGTCACACCTTGTAGAGCTCACCTATCACCTGTCTGTTAATGGCAGAAGTAAATTTCTCTCCAATTGGTTTTTCCCCGAAGGATAAGTTTTATTTATTACAATGAAGATATCCATACATACAACGACAAACATGAAGTTATAAACTACAATAATTACATACGAAAATAGGAAGTGTTGTTTGTACATATGTGTAGATAAAATATACCCTGGAACGGAGAAGGGGAGTATAACCGTCTTAAAAAAACTAGTATATATCTAGCCCCACTGCCGGGGGAATGTTGGCGCCATGCACCACTGCATTTGATAACCGCCTTACAGAGTAGTAAATATACCTGCCCCCCCCCCCCCTTCCCATGTTGGGGATCTCCACCTTTTATTGTAAGGTTCCTTAGGCACAACATAGCGTCAGTAAGATGGATATATACTGCCACGTCGCCACTCTGGGGCAGAGGAGGGGCAGTGTATAGCCGTTTTACAGACTATTATATACCTGGACCCACTGTCGGGGAAACGCTATAGTGTCAACACTATTTGATATTATAAGTAACTGATCCCATTGTAGCTAACGTTATTTACTGCTTTCTTATCGTGCAGTGGCGGAGCGGTGGCATTGTGGTAGCCGGTTCTCGTCAGATCACCGAAGTTAAGCAACGTTGAGCCTGGTTAATCATTGGATGGGTGGCCGTCTGAGCGATCAATTCGGACTCCCATGCTGTGTCCTTGGGCAAGGCACTTAACTCTGATTGTCCATATGGGGGCACGATGCCGCCATGTACTAAGGCGTACTGCACGTCGACGGTACGCATGTCTTCAACCAATCTAACCCTGCCTGTGCTGCAGTTCGGAGTTACGATGTTGGGAAGCTGGCAGCTGCTCGTCGTTGCTCGGTGGTTCTATCCAGGTACTGCAGCTTCCTCCATCCGTAGATTAGTCATTGTGCATAAGTATATGCCCTTAAACACCAATAAATAAATAATAAATGATACCATGCAGGGCAGTGTGGAATACGAGGTGAGGCGTACCTTTCAATGTGTGTTTGGTTGGAGAAAGAGGCAGCGGGGAGGTGGTAACCTTGGTAATTTTGTTTGGATTTGCTGGCGACCGATGAAGCGGGACACGGTGAGAGTGGAACTTATGGGCGGTTATTCTTGATAATAAATAAATATACACTTACTTTTGAGTTCATACAAGGTGAGTATAGTAGTCTCAAATGAGAATGGCCAATATTTGTCTTGAAAACCTACGAGAGGCTTTTAGAGAAATCCTCGGAAAATGTGAATTTTTAACCTTTTGAGGGGTATCGCTCTGTAACCAGCCCAAAACGGATTAATGCTTGGTTTTGTGAATACCTTCATTACTTACAAAAATTATCCTCAGTGAATTTCACTTCCAATGAGGAAGGTTATGTTTATCACGCAGGAACACATTGGGTGTTATGGGTGCCCCAAAACAGCCCATTTTCTCAAAATGTCTATACTTTCTAGGCTCTGGAGGGTTAATAATTGCTTACTGGAATATTTTGTCCATGCAACTTGTAATGTCACTCAAAGACCTAAATATGGTCAATTTTTCTTGAAAACGTGCTTGATTTTTTGGAGAAATCCACAGAAACCGGGAATTTTAAGCTTTTGAGGGGGTATATCTCCTTAACCAGTCGACAATGGGTTAAGACCTCGATTTTTTAATATCCTTACTACTTACAAAAATGTTTGTCTATCAGTTCTGCGTCCAGTAAAAGAAGTTACGTTTCTCTGTGGCATTTCCATTTGATGTTGTTAGTGTCCATAAACAGACTATTTCTTCAAAATTTTTGACATTTAGCAGCTCATGGAGGGTTAACAAATACCTACCAGAATAATTTATCTATGCAACTGGTAATGTGATACCAAGACCTATCAGCGTCCATTTTCTCTTGAAAACCCTACAAGATGTTTGTAAAGAAATCCAGGGAAAACGATTTTTAAGCTTTTGATGGGTATCCCTGTTAACCTCCCCAACAGGGGTTAACGCTTGGTTTTTTGGATACCCTTATTACTTACAAAAATGGTCCTCTGTGAATTCCACTTCCAACAAAGGTAATTATGTTTGTCTCTCGTTTATACATTGGGTGCTGTACGTGTCCGAAAACAGCCCATGTCAACAAAATTACGATACTTGGCAGCTTGTAGATGGTTAATAAACGCTCACCGGAGTATTTTGTCTCTACAACTTGTAATGTCACATAAAGACCTACGAATAGTCAATTTGTCTTGAAACCCTACAAGTTACCGTTAGGGAAATTCACAGAAAATGGGAATTTAAAGCTTTCAAGGGATATCTCTCTTTAGCCTGCCCAAAATGACGTCGACTTTTGAATACCCTTACTACTTACAAAAATGTTTCCGTATAAATTGTACGCGCGATAAAAGAAGGAACTTTTCTTTGTGGTGTACCCTTTGGGTGCTGTTGGTGTGCAAAAACAGCCCATTTTATCGCAATTTTGACCTTCAGAAGCCCGGGGAGGGTTAACTAATGCTGACCGGAATATTTTGTTCATGCGACTTGTAATGTCACACCAAGACCTGCAAATAGCCGATTTTTCTTGAAAACCTACGAGATGTTGTTAGAGAAATCCACAGAAAACGGGTATTTTAAGATTTTAATGGGTATCTCTCTTTAACCAGCCCCAAATGGGTTAAGACGTCGAATTTTGAATACCCTTACCACTTTCAAAAATATTTTCCGATCAATTTTGCGTCCGATAAGTGAAGGCCACTTTCTCTGTGGTATACCGTTTGGGTGCTGTTGGTGTCCAAAAACAGCCCATTTTATCAGAATTTTTTACGTTTAGCAGCTCGGGGAGGGTTAACTAATGCTGACCGGAATATTTTATCCATGTAACTTGTAATGTCACACCAAGACCTGGGAGTGACAAATATTTCCTGAAAATCTACAAGACTCGTCTAGAGAAATCCACGGAAAACATGAAGTTTTGAGCTTTTTGGTGGTATTGCTGTTTAACCAGCCCAAAACGGGTTAACGCTTGGTTTTGTGAACACCCTTATTACTTACAAAAATGATCCTCGGTGAATTCCACTTCCAATAAAAGCAGTTATGTGTATCTATCGTGTTTCGTTCGGGTGCTGTGGGGGCCCGAAAACAGCCCATTTCATCAAAATTTCGATGTTTGGCAGCCTGTGGAGGGTTACCATATGCATCGCCTGATATGTCGTGTGTATCAAAGGTCGTATCACAGGCAGGTCTAGCAATGATGAATGTTTAAAAAAAATCTACAAGACGTGTTTCGAGAAAGTGCCGATAAACCCCAATTTTGACAGTTTTCTGCCAATTCTGACGAAATAAGGGTTAAATCGAAAAATCCGCTTTTGTACATTTTTAGATTTTGTGCCCCTCTATGTGTGTGCAAAAGTTTGTGAAAATCGGTTCGAAAATGGCTTCTGAATCGTACGGACAAAATGAGTGGAAAAAAAAAAAAAAAAAACCCCAAAAAAATAAATAATAATCCGTAGAAAAACAATAGTCTTTTCCAGAGGGAAAAGCCTAAAAAAAAATAAAAATAATAATCCGTAGAAAAACAATAGTCTTTTCCAGAGGGAAAAGCCTAATTATTGTTTTTTTAAATGTTTTAAACAACTTCAACAAAACAATATCATGTGACCCCCAACCCCCTCACTGAAACGAGACCAACTGCATAATTTGTAAACTGCGCGGGTGGATGTGGTGGATTAGTTAGATAAAGGATTAAGCAATGAAGTCTGACAATATTCTCATTTGATGAGAGTGTATAGCATGCCATTTTTGGAACTGTCTGGAAATCTGTTGAATTGAACCTCTGAGCACACTTTGGTTAAGTTGTTAGTACCTGAACCGAGAAGTTCTTTATTTTGGCGTTTTGGATGGTAAATACATCATTTTTCAAAAAACTGTTAATGTTATGACTGGTTTGTCGGTCATTTAAACTTTTTCATCCGGGATTGAAACTTTGATCTAGGACAAAGACTTTTGTTATATTTAAAACATACTTTATTCATTGCGGGGGCCCCCAAAGGGCCCCCGCTCTACTATATGTGGTTGCTTTTTTTCAAGGGAAGATTTACTGTGAGCCTATTCTAAATTGGGGAGATATCATCACTACCGACTACAGAAATACATACTTTTTATTAAAATCGGTTCTAATTGCTCTGCATTTACTTCAGTTAATTCTTGGGTCGTAACATTTCAACTGAACATTTTTAAAAAATCAAGAATTTATTTTTGAATATGCGTATTTGATTATTTTTCCAGTGCACGCAAATTGGATTCTCAGTTGTTCTTGCATAAACTTTGACAGAAAACAAATATTTTTGTTTCAGGTCATTGACCGTGAACTTTTGTACCGACTCACAATTTCACTTGAAAGAAATTGTTTTATCTTGAAAAAATTATTCAGCTGAATCAAAGGTTTTATTCAAAATATTATTTGTTTATGACGGCAATCTGAAGGTTGTTAAAAACATTCGTAACTTAAAATCACCTAATTTATTACATAGGTCAGCAAAGGAACAATGGTTTTAACCTCGTGTCATACTATAAATAGCTGAAGTCACTAGAATGAAAGGTGGGTTACGAACGATGGTTTGATATTTAATTCGTTTTATATTCAACGCTAAATTAAAGTATTTCTGAAGATCACGTGTTGACAAGGAACAAAAAATACTCTTGCGGCATTGAAACATGCAAAAACCAAGTTTACACCCAATTTAACAACGTTTAAACTTTACACCCCCGAGACGATTTGAGAACGACCTAATTCAGAAATATCTGCGTTCAGATGAGAGGGTCTGTACAGGTGAAAAACACAGATTCATCCAGTGTGTCTCTTTTCTTCCTCAGTTCAGTCATACGTAGCTTTTTGCGTGCTGAGAGTGATGTGGGCAAGTTGGTCTTATGTGTCGACATGGGGCAAACCAACACAAATCGTTAATGCATACCCCAGTTAGCTTCTTATCTGGTTATTGTTTTTAGAAAAACTACATGTATTTAACGTGTATATTGAATTCGCCATTTATGTTCTTTTTTACGTCGTTAAAATAGTGGTCATGGAAAAAAAGAATGCTGTGAGAAGTGGTCTGGGTCTGATCATTAATCCAGTCCCGAGGGAGAGGGAGGGGGTGCGGGAGCAAGGCATGGGTTGTGGTGAACCTAGATATCTTTTTACACCCTAAAATTTCTGAATTCTGCGGTCTGCATTGGGTGTCAACTGAGCAAAATCACATTCGGTTTACATCGCCTAACGCTCCAGTGAGACTCAAAATGCATTCAACTGGCGCCATTCAGGGTACATTTTTAAAATGTAGGCCTATTCGGATGATGCCCTTGTCGTACGAACGCAATAGGTGCACCACCTTCAAATTTTTCTCCACCTCCAGACCTCGATTCTTGTAGTTCTATGGGTCTAGAGCATAAAAATACTTAGCACCCAAGAATGAAGAACCATTTGTCCCCCCCCCCCCCCTACCTAATAGGTCCTACAGTCTGGTCCTGACCTCAGTCAAGTTCAATGAACTACAGTAAACTCACAATGAAATGACTAAGTGTGAACGTAGCGTTGGATTTTTCGCAGTCGTGATTTTTAGGCTTTTCCCTCTGGAAAAGACTATTGTTTTTCTACAGATTATTATTATTTTTTTTTTTTTTAGGATTTTCCCTCTGGAAAAGACTATTGTTTTTCTACGGATTATTATTTTTTTTTTTTGGGGGGGGGGGGGGGGTGTTGGGTTTTTTTTAGGCTTCTCCCTCTGGAAAAGACTATTGTTTTTCTACAGATTATTATTATTTTTTTTTTTTTTTTTTTTTTTTTTTTTTTTAGGCTTTTCCTTCTGGATACGGATTATTATTATTTTTTTTGGGGGGGGGGTTGTTTTTTTTTTAGGCTTTTCCCTCTGGAAAAGACTATTGTTTTTCTACAGATTATTAGGCTTTTCCCTCAGGAAAAAACTATTGTTTTTCTACGGATTATTATTTTTTTAGGTTTTTCCCTCTGGAAAAGACTATTGTTTTTCTACGGATTATTATTTTTTTTTTTTTTTTTGGGGTTTTTTTTTTTTTTTTTTTTTTTCCACACATTTTGTCCGTACGATTCAGAAGCCATTTTTGAACCGTTTTTCACGAAATTTTGTACACGCATAGAAGGGCACAAAATCTGCCAAAATTGGGGTTTATCGGCACTTTCTCGAAACACGTCTTGTAGATTTTTTTTATGCATTCGTCATTGCTAGACCTGTCTGTGACACGCCCTTTGATACACACGACATATCAGGCGATGCATATGGTAACCCTCCACAGGCTGCCAAACATCGAAATCTTGATGAAATAGGCCGGTTTCAGGCTCCCACGGCACCCAAACAATACACGAGAGATAAATATAACTTTCTTTACTGGGAGTGGAATTCACAGAGGATCATTTTTGTCAGTAATAAAGGTGTTCAAAAAACCAAGCGTTAACCCGTTTTGGGCTGGTTAAACAGCAATACCCCCATAAAGCTCAACAATTTGTATTTTCCTTGGATTTCTCTAAACGAGTCTTGTAGATTTTCAAGAAAAATTTGTCACTCCCAGGCCTTGGTGTGACAATAGAAGTTCCATGGACAAAATACTGCGGTGAGCATTTGTTAACCCTCCACGGGTGCTAAAAGTCAAAATTGTGATAAAATGGGCTGTTTTTGGACGCCAACAGCACCCAATTGGTACGCCTCAAAGAAATGTGCCTTCTTTTATCGAGCGCACAATCTATACGCAAACAGTTTTGTAAGTAGTAAGGGTATTCAAAAGTCGAAGTCTTAACCCATTTTGGACAGGCTAAAGAGAGAGACCCCTTAAAATCTTAAAATTCCCATTTTCTGTGGATTTCTCTAAAAACATCCTGTAGGTTTTCAAGAAAAATTGACGACTCGCAGGTCTTTGTGTGATATTACAAGTTGCATGGACAAAATATTCCGGTGAGCATTTATTTTGATGAAATAGGCCGGTTTTAGGCCCCTACTGCACCCAAACAAAACACGAGAGATAAACATAACTTCCTTTACTGGGAGTGGAATTCATCGAGGATCATTTTTGTCAGTAATAAGAGTGTTCAAAAATCCAAGCGTTAACCCGGTTTGGACTGGTTAAACAGCAATACCCACCATAAAGCTCAAAAATTCGTATTTTCCGTGGATTTCTCTAAATGAGTCTTGTAGATTTTCAAGAAAAATTTGTCACTCCCAGGCCTTGGTGTGACAATAGAAGTTACATGGACAAAATACTGCGGTGAGCATTTGTTAACCCTCCACAGGCTGCTAAAAGTCAAAATTGTGATAAAATAGGCTGTTTTTGGACACCAACAGCACCCACTTGGTGTACCACCGAGAAAGGTTCCTTCTTTTATCGAACGCAAAATTGATGGGGAAACATTTTTGATAGTGGTATTCAAAAGTCGAAGTCTTAACCCATTTTGGACTGGTTAAAGAGAGATACCCCTTAAAAGCTTAAAATTCCCATTTTCTGTGGATTTCTCTAAAAGCGACTTGTTGGTTTTCAGGAAAAATTAACTATTTGCAGGTCTTTGTGTGACATTACAAGTTACATAGACAAACTAGACTTTATGATTCTGGAGAATCATGGCTTTTCCCGATGAGATTCCTTGATTCTTCATGCCCCCACAGTGTCTGATGAATTGTTTTTAACTGTCTCACTGAAGTTCTTTCATTGAAGTTATGAGGAAGGTGGTTATAGTAGTCTCAAATGACTCAGTTTTATAAAAAAATTGTTTAGGTAAAAACCATCATTAATAGTAGAGTGGGTTAGTATCAATATCGCCGTCCCACAAGTTAATGACCGACAAAAGGAGTTATGTTTGTTTGACACATACACTTTGAGTGCTCTGTCTATTTGAAAATGGTCAATTTTATCTCAAATGTATCCAAAATATTGATGTCTGGCCAATTGTAGAGGGTTAACATGTGCTAACAGGCATATTTATTCATGCAACTTGCAATTTCAAACCAAAAAGTGCGAATGGCCATTTTTACTTAAAATCTATAAGATGTTTTCAGAGAAATCCATGCGCATGCGCTCTTTTCGAATTCGACGTGACGAAATGTGAAATTCGTATCGCTCTTCATGGAAAGTGATGCAGCAACTATCCATGAACAACGAGTGAAAATTTCATGGAAATCTGCCTAGAATTGGTTGGGATATAGCGTTTTGAAGAGAGGAGGTAACTGTCTGAATTTGGTCCTTCCTTTTCAAGACAGTTCGAAAAAAGACGTCGTGAATGGGCGCAGACTCCTTTAGCGCCCCCCCCCCCCCCCCCTATCTCTGTAAATGGAAGTTGCTTCTTTAAGACCGCCACCCAGGGATCCCAACACAACCTTTAAACCTAAGAGAATCGTCAGAAGTTTAAAGTGAAAAGAAATTGGCGGTGATTGGTTTTCTGGCAGGCAGGAAAAGATTGACGAAGATTTGCATATTGGACATTAAAATAGCACTTCTGACATACACGAACCGTGTCCAGACCACTGGAGGTAGCGACTTGAAATTTTCAGAACTTGTTCTACGAACCCTGGCCGACATTTTGGGATCTGTTTGGAGCGTTCGAGCCGCCTGGAAAACACCACGCATCGCTTGGAAGGAGAGAGTACTATTCGTCCCGACTCTATCAGTTCAGAATGGAAATGGGCAGTGTTGTAGACGACTGTGAAGCTGCGATTGAGCATAAAGTCCCAGGTTTCGGTGCGGGGGGGGGGGGGGTATCCTGACACTATCTTTAAACCTTAGATAATCGGAAGAAGTTGCAGTGAAAAGAAATCGGCGGTGAGTAGGTGTTTTGGCAGGAAACGATTAACGAAAATTTGCCAATTTGACATTAAAATTGCTCTTCTCACAACACGAACCGTGTCCAGACCGCCGAAGGCAGCGACTTCTAATTTTCAGAACTTGTTCTACGCACCCTGGCCGACATTTTGGCATATGTTGCAAGTGTCGAGACCGCGTGGAGAACACCACGCATCGCGTGGAAAGTGAGAGTACTATTCGTCCCGACTCGATCAGTTTGGAATGGAATTGGACACTATTGTAGACTACTGTAGAGCAGCGATTGAGCATAAAATCGGAGTTTTTTTGTGCCAAATTACCTAACCGGCTCCAAGGTATGATCTTTCGTCTATACATCGCCCAGATCGTCTGAAGTTTATACCGTTACCATATGTTGAAGTAGCCTTTTGTCATTTTCGCCACTTTCGACCCAGATTTGAGGGTACCTTCCTTCAGCGAAATCTAGCCATGCTCACAACCACGCCCTCTCCCCTCAGTGAATTCCACTTCCAACAAAGGAGATTATGTGTTACTCTCGGACATACATTGCGTGCTGTGTGTGTCCGAAAACAGCCCATTTCAACAAAATTATGATGCTTGGCATTCTGTAGAGGGTTAATAAACGCTCAGCGGAATATTTGGGAAAAATGGGAATTTTTAGATTTTAAGGGGTCTCTCTCTTTAGCCTGCCCAAAATGGGTTAAGACTTCGTTTTTTGAATACCCTTACTACTTACAAAAATGTTTCCCTATAGATTGTGCGCTCGATGAAAGAAATCACTTTTCTTTGTGGCGTAACCGTTGGGTGCCGTTGGCGTCCAAAAACAGCCCATTTTATCACAATTTTGACTTTTAGCAGCCCGTGGAGGGTTAACAAATGCTCACCGAAGTATTTTGTCCATGCAGCTTCTATTGTCACATCAAGGCCTGGGAGTGACAATTTTTTCATGAAAATCTACAAGACTCGTTTAGAGAAATCCACGGAAAACCTGAATTTTTTAGCTTTTTGGGGGTATTGCTGTTTAACCAGCCCAAAACGGGTTAATGCTTGGTTTTTTTGAACACCATTATTACTTACAACAATGATCTCCGGTGAATTCAACTTCAAATAAAGGAAGTTATGTTTATCTCTCTTGTATCGTTTGGGTGCTCTGGGGGCCTGAAACCAGCCCATTTCTTCAAAATTTCGATGTTTGGCAGCCTGTGGAGGGTTACCATATGCATCGCCTAATATGTCGTGTGTATCAAAGGTCGTGACATGGGCAGGTCTAGAAATGATGAATGTTTTAAAAAAATCTATAAGACGTGTTTCGAGAAAGTGCCGATAGACCCCAATTTTGGCAGTTTTTTGCCAATTCTGACAAAATAATGGTTAAATCGAAAATTCCGCTTCGGTACATTTTTAGATTTTTTGGCCCTGTGTGCGTGTGCCAAATTGTGTGAAAATCGGTTCGAAAATGGCTTCTGAATCGTACGGACAAAAATGTGTGGAAAAAAAAAAAAAAAAAAACCCAAAAAAACCCAAAAAACTAGACTTTATGATTCTGGAGAATCATGGCTTTTCCCGATGAGATTTCTTGATTTTTCATGCCCCCACAGTGTCTGATGAATTGTTTTTAACTGTCTCACTGAAGTTCTTTCATTGATGTTATGAGAAAGGTGGTTATAGTAGTCTCAAATGACTCAGTTTTATAAAAAAATTGTTTAGGTAAAAACCATCATTAATGGCAGAGTGGGTTAATATCAATATCGTCGTCCTGAAGGCAGCGACTTGAAATTTTCAGAACTTGTTCTAGGAACCCTGGCCGACATTTTGGGATCTGTTTGGAGCGTCCGAGCCGCCTGGAAAACACTACGCATCGCTTGGAATGAGAGAGTACTATTCGTCCCGACTCTATCAGTTCAGAATGGACATGAGCAGTGTTGTAGACGACTGTGGAGCTGCGATTGAGCATAAAGTCCCAGGTTTCGGTGTCTCATTGCCTAAGCGGCTCCATTGTATGATTTTTTGTCTCAATATCGTCCTTACTACTTGTAGTTTATACCGTTGCGGTACGTTAATGTAGCCTCTTGCCATTTTCGAGACTTTCAACCCAGAACGCCGCCAAAGTGAGGAAGTGGGGGTGGGGCTGTAGCGGCGAGGGGGTTTATCCTGACACTATCTTTAAACCTTAGATAATCCTTAAATACCCATTTGCTGCCCAAAAACAGCCGATTTTATCAAAATTTTGACGTTTAGCAGCCTGTAGCGGGATTAACAAACGACTAGCGGAATATTCTATCTATGCAATTTGTAAGACCTGCCAATGTCCAATTGTTCTTGAAAATCGCCAACAAGCAGTTAGCGAAATCCACAGAAAATGTAAATTTTAATCTTTTAAGGGGTATCTCTCCTTATCCAGTCTAAAATAGGTTAAGTTTCATTCTTTTAAATACCCTTACTACTTACAAAACTGATCCTCAGTGAATTCTACGCGCAGTAAAATAATTTATATTTCTCTGTTACATATCCATTGGGTGCTCTTGGTGTCTGAAAACAATCCATTTTATCAACATTTTGATGTTTAGCAGCTCGTGGAGAGTTAACGAATGCTCAACGGAATATTTTGTCCATGTAACTTGTAATGTCACATGAAGACCCGTGAATGGCCATTTTTTCTTGAAATCTACAAGATGTTTTTAAAGAAATCCACGGAAAGCATGAAATTTTAAGTCTTTGATGGGTACCGCTGTTTAACCAGCCCAAAACGGGTTAAGACCAGCCATAAATGGGTTAATGCTTGGTCTGATGAATTCCACTTCCAAAGAAGGAGGCTATGGTTATCTCGCAGGTACACATTGCGTGCAATGGGTGCCCAAGAACAGTCCATTTTCTCAAAATTTCTATGCTTTGCAGCCTCTGGAGAGTTAACTAACGCTTACCGGAATATTTTGTCTATGTAACTTGTAATGTCACTCCAAGACCTGCAAATGGTCAATTTTTCTTGAATACTTACTAGATTTTTTTGAGAAATCCACAGAAAACTGGAATTTTAAGCTTTTAAGGGGTACATCTTAACCAGGCGAAAATGGGTTAAGACCTCGATTTTTTGAATACCCTTACTACTTACTAAATTTTTCTCTGTCAGTTTTGCATCCGGTAAAAGAAGTTATGTATCTCTGTGGCATTCCCATTTGTTGTTGTTGGTGTCCAAAAACAGACTATTTTTTCAAAATGTTGACATTTAGCAGCCCATGGAGGGTTAACAAATGCTTACTGGAATATTTTATCCATGCAACCGGTAATGTGACTCCAAGACCTATCAATGGCCATTTTCTGTTGAAAACTTACAAGATGTTTGTAACGAAATCCACGGAAAACATGATTTTTTTTTTAGCTTTTGATGGGTATCGCTAATAACCACCCCAAAAGGGGTTAACGCTTGGGTTTTTGAATACCCTTATTACTTACAAAAATGGTCCTCAGTGAATTCCACTTCCAACAAAGGAGATTATGTGTAACTCTCGGAGATACATTGCATGCTGTGTGTGTCCGAAAACAGCCCATTTCAACAAAATTATGATGCTTGGCATTCTGTAGAGGGTTAATAAACGCTCAGCGGAATATTTTGTCCATGCCACTTGTAAT
Organism: Pictodentalium vernedei; assembly: GCA_031216915.1. NCBI lineage: Eukaryota > Metazoa > Mollusca > Scaphopoda > Dentaliida > Dentaliidae > Pictodentalium > Pictodentalium vernedei. Next base: position 371,327,212 of record CM062294.1, on the reverse strand, counting down.
GTCACACAAAGACCTGCAAGTAGTCAATTTTTCTTGAAAACCTATGGAATGTATTTAGAGAAATCCACAGAAAATGGGAATTTTTAGATTTTAAGGGGTCTCTCTCTTTAGCCTGCTCAAAATGGGTTAAGACTTCGTTTTTTGAATACCCTTACTACTTACAAAAATGTTTCCCTATAGATTGTGCGCTCGATGAAAGAAATCACTTTTCTTTGTGGCGTAACCGTTGGGTGCCGTTGGCGTCCAAAAACAGCCCATTTTATCACAATTTTGACTTTTAGCAGCCCGTGGAGGGTTAACAAATGCTCACCGGAGTTTTTTGTCCATGCAACTTCTATTGTCACATCAAGGCCTGGGAGTGACAATTTTTTCATGAAAATCTACAAGACGCGTTTAGAGAAATCCACGGAAAGCCTGAATCTTTTAGCTTTTTGGGGGTATTGCTGTTTAACCAGCCCAAAACGGGTTAATGCTTGGTTTTTTGAACACCATTATTACTTACAAAAATAATCTCCGGTGAATTCCACTCCCAATGAAGGAAGTTATGTTTATCTCTCGTGTATCGTTTGGGTGCTCTGGGGGCCTGAAACTGGCCCATTTCATCAAAATTTCGATGTTTGGCAGCCTGTGGAGGGTTACCATATGCATCGCCTGATATCTCATGTGTATCAAAGATCGTGGCACAAACAGGTCTATCAATGATGAAGGTTTAAAAAAAATCTACAAGACGTGTTTCGAGAAAGTGCCTATAAACCCCAATTTTGACAGTTTTTTGCCAATTCTGACGAAATAAGGGTTAAATCGAAAATTCCGCTTTGGTACATTTTTAGATTTTGTGCCCCTCTATGCGTGTGCAAAATTTTCAGAAAATCGGTCCGAAAATGGCTTCGGAATCGTGCGGACAAAATGTGTGGAAAAAAAAAAAAAAACCCAAACCCCCCCCCCCCCCCCCAAAAAAAAAATAAAAAAAAATAATAATCCGTACAAAAACAATAGTCTTTTCCAGAGGGAAAAGCCTAAAAAAAAAAAAAAATAATAATAATCCGTACAAAAACAATAGTCTTTTCCAGAGGGAAAAGCCTAAATATTCCGGTGATCATTTATTAACCCTCTACAGGCTGCTAAGCATCGTAATTTTGTTGAAATAGGCTGTTTTCAGATGCGCACAGCACCCAATGCATACCCGAGAGATGAAGGTAATCTACTTTGTTGGAAGTGGAATTCACCGAGGACCAAATTTGTTAGTAATAAGGGTATTCAAAAAACCAAGCATTAACCCCTTTTGGGATGGTTAATAGCAATACCCATCAAAAGCTTAAAAAATCATGTTTTCCCTGAATTTCTTTACAAGCGTCTCGTAAGGTTTCAAGAGAAAATGGCCGTTGATAGGTGTTAGAGTCACATTACCAGCTGCATGGATAAAATATTCAGATAAGCATTTGTTAACCCTCCATGGGCTGCTAAATGTCCAAATTTCGAAAAAAAATAGTCTGTTTTTGGACATCAACAACATCAAATGGGAATGCTGCAGAGAAACATAACTTCTTTTACCGGACGCAAAACTGATAGGGAAAATTTTTAGTAAGTTGTAAGGGTATTCAAAAATTGATGTCTTAACACTTTTTCGCCCGGTTAAGGAGATGTACCCCTGAAAGGCTTAAAAGTCTCATTTTCTGTGGATTTCTCAAAAAAATCTAGTTAGTATTCAAGAGAAATTGACCATTTGCAGGTCTTGGAGTAACATTACAAGTTGCATGAACAAAAAATTCCGGTAAGCGTTTGTTAACCCTCCAGAGAAAGCAAATTTTGAGAAAATGGGCTGTACTTGGCCACCCATTACACCCAATGTGTACCTGCGAGATGAACATAACCACCTTCATTGGAAGTGGGATTCACCGAGGATCATTTTTGTAAGTAATGAAGGTATTCATAAAACCAAGCATTAACCCGTTTAGAGCTGGTTACAGGGTGATACCCCTCAAAAGGTTAAAAATTCATGTTATCCGAGGATTTCTCTAAAAACATCACGTAGATTTTCAAGAAAAATTGGCCATTCTCAGATCTTAGTGTGAATTACAAGTTGCATGTACAAAATATTTCAGTAAGCATTTGTTAACCCTATGCAAGTTCTCAAACATCAAAATGTTGAAAAAGTGGGCTGTGTTTACATACCCGCAGCACCCAAAGTGAAGAGTTGAAATCAACATAAGTGGAAGTAGAATTCATTGAGAATTATTTTTATAAGTAATAAGCGTATTAAAAAAGCAACCCTTAACCCGTTTTGGACTGGATAAACAATTATACCAATCAACAGCTTAAAATTCATGTTCTTCCTGGATTTCTCTGAAAACATCTCGTAGATTTTTAAGTAAAAATGGCCATTCACCGTTTCTGGTGTGAAATTACAAGTTGCATGAATAAATATTCCTGTGAGCACTTGTTAACCCTTAACAAGCTGTCAGACATCAATATTTTGGATACATTTGAGATAAAACGGACCATTTTCAAATAGATACAGCACTCAGTGGGTATGTGTCAAACAAACATAACGCCTTTTATCGGTCATTAACTTGTTGGACGACGATATTGATATTAACCCTCTCCACCGTTAATGATGGTTTTTACCTAAACATTTTTTTTTATCAAACTGAGTCATTTGAGACTTCTGTACTCACCTTTTTCATGACATCAATGAAGAAACTTCAGTGAGACAGTCAATAGCAATTCGTCATACACTGTGGGGTAATGACAAATCATGGAATCTCATCGGGAAAAGCCATGATTCTCCAGAATCATAAAGTCTAGTTATTATTTATTTATTTTTTTTTTTTTTTTTTAGGCTTTTCCCTCTGGAAAAGACTATTGTTTTTCTACAGATTATTATTTTTATTAGGCTTTTCCCTCTGGAAAAGACTATTGTTTTTCTACAGATTATTATTTTTTTTTTTTTTTTTTTTTTTTTTATTTTTTGGTTTTTTTTTTTTTTTTTTTTTTCCACACATTTTTGTCCGTACGATTCAGAAGCCATTTTTGATCCGATTTTCACACAATTTGGCACACGCATAGAGTGGCAAAAAATCTAAAAATGTACCGAAGCGGAATTTTCGATTTAACCCTTATTTCGCCAGAATTGGCAAAAAACTGCCAAAATTGGGGTTTATCGGCACTTTCTCGAAACACGTCTTTAGGATTTTTTTTAAACATCCATCATTACCAGACCTGTCTATGACACAACCTTTGATACACACGACATATTTGGCGATGCATATGGTAACCCTCCACAGGCTGCCAAACATCGAAATTTTGATGAAATGGGCCGGTTTCAGACCCCCACAACACCCAAACGATACCCGAGAGGTAAACATAACTTCCTTTATTGGAAGTGGAATTTACCGAAGATCATTTTTGTAAGTAATAAGGGTGTTCAGAAAACCAAGTGTTAACCCGTTTTGGGCTGGTTAAACAGCAATACCCCCAAAAAGCTCAAAACTTCATGTTTTCCGTGGATTTCTCTAAACGAGTCTTGTAGATTTTCAAGAAAAATTGGTCACTCTCAGGTCTTGGTGTGACATTACAAGTTGCATAGATAAAATATTCCGGTCAGCATTAGTTAACCCTCCCCGAGCTGCTAAACGTAAAAATTGTGATAAAATGGGCTGTTTTTAGACACCAACAGCACCCAAACGATATACCACAGAGAAAGGGGACTTCATTTATCGGACGCAAAATTGATCGGAAAATATTTTTGAAAGTGGTAAGGGTATTCAAAATTTGACGTCTTAACCCATTTTGGCTGGTTAAAGAGAGATACCCATTAAAATTTTAAAATACCCGTTTTCTGTGGATTTCTCTAACAACATCTTGTAGGTTTTCAAGAAAAATCGGCTATTTGCAGGTCTTGGTGTGACATTACAAGTCTCATGAACAAAATATTCCGGTCAGCATTAGTTAACCCTCCCCGGGCTGCTGAAGGTCAAAATTGCGATAAAATGGGCTGTTTTTGCACACCAACAGCACCCAAAGGGTACACAACAAAGAAAAGTGCCTTTTTTTATCGCGCGTACAATTTATATGGAAACATTTTTGTAAGTAGTAAGGGTATTCAAAAGTCGACGTCTTAACCCATTTTGGGCTGGCTAAAGAGAGATATCCCTTGAAAGCTTTAAATTCCCATTTTCTGTGAATTTCCCTAACGGTAACTTGTAGGGTTTCAAGACAAATTGACTATTCGTAGGTGTTTATGTGACATTAAAAGTTGCATGGACAAAATACTCCGGTGAGCGTTTTTTAACCATCTACAAGCCGCCAAGCATCGTAATGTTGTTAACATGGGACTGTTTTCAGACACGCACAGCACCTAATGTATACATGAGAGATAAACATAATCTCCTTTGTTTGAAGTGGAATTCACAGAGGACCATTTTTGTAAGTAATAAAGGTATTCAAAAAGCCAAGCGTTAACCCCTGTTGGGGAGGTTAACAGGGATACCCATCAAAAGCTTAAAAAATCGTTTTCCCTGGATTTCTTTACAAACATTTTTGGGGGTTTTCAAGAGAAAATGGCCGTTGATAGGTCTTGGTGTCATATGTCCAGTTGCATGAATCAATTATTCGGGTAGGCATTTGTTAACCCTTCATGGGCTGCTAAATGTAAAAAAAATTGAGGAAATAGTCTGTTTTTGGACACCAAGAACATCAAACGGAAATGCCACAGAGAAACGTAGCTTCTTTTACCGGACGCAAAACTGATAGGGAAACATTGATATTGATATTAACCCATTCTATCATTAATGATGGATTTTACCTAAACATTTTTTTATCAAAACCAAACCGAATCATTTGAGACTACTATACTCACCTTTCTCATAACATCAATGAAGGAACTTTAGTGAGACAGTTAAAAACAATTCATCAGACACTGTGGGGGTGAAGAAAAATCATGGAATCTAATTGGTGTTTAAGGTTTGTAAGTAGTAAGGGTATTTAAAAGAATGAAACTTAACCCATTTTGAACTGGATAAGGGGAGATGCCCCTTAAACGCTTAAAATTTACATTTTCCGTGGATTTCGCTAACTGCTTGTTGGGGATTTTCAAGAACAATTTGACATTGGCAGGTCTTACAAATTGCATAGATAGAATATTCCGCTAGTCGTTTGTTAATCCCTCTACAGGCTGCTAAACGTCAAAATTTTAATAAAATTGGCTGTTTTCGGGCAGCAAAATGGGTATGCAATAGATAAACATGACCTCTTTTATCAGACTTAGAATTCCTGAGGGATAATGTATGATAGTATTAAGGGTATTCAAGGGAGCGTGGTGGCTCAGTGGTAGACTGTTGTACTTCTATGCTAGAGGTCCCGAGTTCAATCCCCGTCCGGGACGACTCACGTTGTGTCCTTGGGCAAGGCACTTTGGCCCGGTTGCCGACATGGGGGCACGATGTCCCCGTGTACTAAGGCATACTGCACGTCGATGGTACACATGTCTTCAACCTCTGTAACCCTGCCTGAGCGGAGCCTGAACAGAGTGAGAATGTTGAGGAGCTGACAGTTGCTCGTCGATGCTTGGTGGTTCTCTCCGGGTACTCCGGCTTCCTCCACCTCTAAAACTGTCACGGTCACGATTAGCCATTGTGCAGAAGTATGTGACCTTAAACACCAATAAATAAATAAATAAATAAATAAATAAATAAATAAATAAATAAATAAATAAATAAGGGTATTAAAAAACCAAGCCCTAACCCTGTTTTGTCGGATTAAAGACAGACAGCCCATGCTGTGTACGCTGCCTACATTACTTGTAAAATCGACACCCCCCACTAAATCTTCTGCGAGGTGCGGTTTCGGACCCGACCACCTGACGGTTCTGACCACATCAAATAACACACCTTCGTTGTATTTAGCAGCAAGAAATTTCCCCAAGAAGCAAAGACAAAAATACGTCTGCGGAAAATGATGGCAAATATTTTATTTAGCCTGTATTTTGTCCGTATAGAAAATTTCTCACCCACATATACCTAAAAATGATTCAATGATACAATTGGACATATTTCTCTCATAAAACGTGAAAAAACACTTGATTTATTGCATTTTAGGATTGCGCATGTATATTCTTAGAAGATTCTCTGTCTGTTATTAAACTATGTCGTGTCTTTGATCTCGTTTGGGACGATCAGTGATTAGCACCTTTTCGACAAGAGCCATCGAAATTGAAAATAAAAAAAATAATCAAATTTCACTAAAACCTTTTACAGAATCGTGTTTTTCAGAAAACGCTTTCGCGATTGCGTGTGTCGTTTTCAAAATTCGGATCAGTAAGCACGAAATTATAAATATGTTGTTGTCAATAACAAAATTGAAAGCATGTCGGTCAAACTTGCATGACGTCAGAACTCGACTCGGGTAAAATACTGCGGTGTGGTGAAAGGACGAGAGTAAGAAACGCTGATATCGCAGTAGGCTTTAAAATGTCCATGGAATGGTCCTAAAATCAAGTTTATATTTGCAGCTTTATTGCAAATAAGTTTCCCGTTGTTTCTTGTTGAAATGTTATTTCCATCAAGGCCAAGTACCAGTGGGATAGGACACCTGCCCCATGAACAACTGCCTGCTATTAAAATTAATTAGCGGGGACATCCCCCCCCCCCCCCACCATGCTGTTTATTTTACCTAGGACACCTGCCCCCTGCTGATTTTTTACCTAGGACACATGCCCCCCCCCCCCCCCCCCCCCACACACACACCTACTGTTAGATTAGATTAAACATATTTTATTTGCCATTTGATAATGCAAATCAGGATTGGAGGACAAGTGCTTACCACTTAGAAGCCCCTCTGTTCCTGTACGGTGACTAATAATTTACAATATGGCAGAACGTATTCCATAAATAACAGAATCTAGCAAAAACTAAATATTATAAACATTATAGACAAACACAAATTAAACTGAGAGAGAGAGAGAGAGAGAGAGAGAGAGAGAGAGAGAGAGAGAGAGAGATCAAAAAAATAAATAGAATATAAAGAAAACATGAAATACAACATTAGATCCAGTGATGATGCCCGCCACCCACCCATTTGCATTCTGTAGTATCTTGGCCGTAATGGGAGTCTAAATTAACATCTTGATTACAGCCACTGAGCATAGGTTTTCACTTCTGGGGATGTACACACAACTGTTTTTTTCACCAAGTACACCTGCCCTGCACCCGTTTGTTTGCTAACGGGCCCCTACTCATTGACCTTTCTATTTTTAGAAGCACCCGGGCCGACGGGGAGAGGGCGTTGTTGGGAGCATGGCTAGATTTTGCTATAAAATGGGGTTGAAGGAAGGTACTCTCAAATCTGGGGCGAAAGTGGCGAAAATGACAAAAGGCTACTTCAACGTATAGTAACGGTATAAACTACAGTCGATCTGGGCGATGTACAGACGAAAAATCATACCTTGGAGCCGGTTAGGCAATTTGGCACAAAAAACTCCGACTTCATGCTCAATCGCTGCTCTACAGTAGTCTACAACAGTCCTCAAGTCCATTCCAAACTGATAGAGTCGGGACGAATAGTACTCTCACTTTCCACGCGATGCGTGGTGTTCTTCACGCGGCCTCGACACTCGCAACAGATGCCAAAATGTCGGCCAGGGTGCGTAGAACAAGTTCTGAAATTAGATGTCGCTGCCTTCAGCGGTCTAGACACGCTTCATGTTTGTGAGAAGTGCAATTTTAATGTCTAATTGGCAAATTTTCGTTAATCGTTACCCGCCAAAAAACCTACTCACCGCCGATTTCTTTTCACTTCAACTTCTGACGATTATCTAAGGTTTAAAGATAGTGTCAGGATACCCCTCCCCCGCCGCTCTTTTGGGGCTGGTTAGGCAACGTGGCACCGAAACCTGGGACGTTATGCTCAATCGCAGCTCTACAGTCGTCAACAACACTGCCGGTGTCCATTCGAAACTGATAGAGTCGGGACGAATAGTACTCTCACATTCCAAGCGATGCGTGGTGTTTTCCACGCGGTCCGGACACTCCAAACAGATCCCAAAATGTCGGCCAGGGTTCGTAGAACAAGTTCTGAAAATTTCAAGTCGCTGCCTCCAGCGGTCTGAACACCGTTCGTGTTTGTCTGAAGTGCTATTTTAATGTCCAATATGCAAATCTTCGTCAGTCTTTTCCTGCCTGCCAGAAACCCAATCACCACCAATTTCTCTTGACTTTAAACTTCTGAGATTCTCGTAGGTTTAAAGGTTGTGTTGGGGTCCCTGGTGGCTGTCTTAAAGAAGCAACTTCCATTTACAGTCAACTCTCCACCAGTCACACACAATTGTAACATTTAAGTGGACTTACTCCAGCGAGGAGGCACTGAAGGATTCTGCGCCCATTCCCGACGTCTTTTTTCGAACTGGCTTGAAAAGGAAGGACCAAATTCAAACAATTACCTCCTCTCTCCAAAACACCATACCTCAACCAATTCTAGGCAGATTTCCATGAAATTTTCACTCCTTGTTCATGAATAGTTGTGGCATCACTTTCCATGAAGAGCGACATGAATGTCGCATTTCGTCACGTCGAATTGGAAAAGAGCGTATGCGCAGGGATTTCTCTGAAAACATCTTGGAAGATTTTAAAGAAAAAATGGCCATTTGCAGTTCTTAGTGTGACATTACAAGTTGCATGGAAAAATATTCCTGTTAGTACTTGTTAACCCTCTACAAGCTGCCAGACATCAATATTTTGGATACATTTGAGATAAAATGGACCATTTTCAAATAGACACAGCACTCAGTGGGTATGTGTCAAACAAACATAACTCCTTTTGTGGGTCATTAACTTGTCGGACGACGATATTGATATTAACCCACTCCACCGTTAATGATGGTTTTTACCTAAACAATTTTCTTATCAACTGAGTCATTTGAGACGAACGAAATGGTTTGACGCGCCGAAGGCGCGCAGGGACAATTTGGAAGACAAGCCCCTTTCAACCCTCGTTAGCTGTTTGTTGTTGTTGTAGGATGTCAAGGCGCGGTGGAGGAGGAAAAGGAAGGAGGGAGGTGGCTTAACCCCGTCTAGGCTTCTTCCGGCTCTTTTTCTTTGGAGGTGATTGAGATTGTGATGTGGAAGTCGACGATGTTGAGTTTAGTGTTGAGTTTGGTGAATGGATTGCGTCTAATTCCTTTTTGAGAGCTGCCCTGGATTGTTCCCTGAACTCGTGGGTTTCGGAGGCGATTCGGTTTCCCATCTCAACTGCTCGCCTTCCCATCTATATTATTCTCCTTAATTCTTCGGCGGTGACTGCAGACTTAGGTGGCTGTGTTGCTGAGATTGACACACCCGGGCTGTCCGGTAGAGAAGGAAGTGGGGAGTGAGGGGTGGGAGGTGGTGAAAAGGCAACCTCCGGTTCCTCCTCAGTCTCTACCAGACGTTCCTCATCCAACAGTACCGGCTCAGGAGCTGGCAGTTGGTTGGGTGTACTAGTGGGACTAGGAGGGGAACTGGCAGCTGCCTCCAGGACCTCCATCCTCTCGCTCACCTCTTTCTTCCTATTCCGGAAGGCCTCCAGGCGCCTGGAATTCCGGCGCTTGGTGGACGGACTCTTCTTCTTCTTGCTCTTCTTCTTTTCAGGGCCAGGTCCAGGCTTCTTCGGGTGAGGACCAGTGTGAGAGGGGTTCCTCTCACAAAAGGTGCTACCTCTCCCCGAAGAAGGTGTGGCGGTGTTGTGCTCTTCAATGACGAACTCCTAGTTCAGATGGACTCTCTTGCCTGTCTCCCGGACAGTCCAGGTGACAGGGCAAGAGATGCCCAGAGCTGCTATTGTTCTCTTCAGTCGCGCTGGTAGTTCCAGTGTTTCCATAATTATGGTGTTAATTAGGATCGAGCCAAGTCATTTGAGACTACTATACTCACCTTTCTCATAACATCAATGAAGGAACTTCAGTGCGACAGTTAAAAACAATTCATCAGACACTGTGGGGTCATGAAGAATCATGGAATCTCATCGGGAAAAGCCATGATTCTCCAGAATCATAAAGTCTAGTTATTTTTTGGGGGGGGTTTTTGTTGTTGTTTTTTTTTCCACACATTTTGTCCGTACGATTCAGAAGCTATTTTCGAACCGATTTTCACAAAATTTTGCACACACATAGAGGGGCACAAAAGCTAAAAATGTACCAAAGCGGATTTTTTTATTTAACCCTTATTTCGTCAGAATTGGCAAAAAACTGTCAAAATTGGGGTTTATCGGCACTTTCTCAAAACACGTCTTGTAGATTTTTTTTAAACATTCATCATTGCTGGACCTGCCTGTTACACGACCTTTGGTACACACGACATATCAGGCGATGCATATGGTAACCCTCCACAGGCTGCCAAACATCGAAATTTTTATGAAATGGGCCAGTTTCAGGCCCGCACAGCACCCGAACGATACACGAGAGATAAACATAACTTCCTTTTTTGGGAGTGGAATTCACCGAGGATAATTTTTGTAAGTAATAAGGGTGTTCACTGACCCAAGCATTAACCCGTTTTGGGCTGGTTAAACAGAAATACCTCCATAAAGCTAAAAAAACATGTTTTCCGTGGATTTCTCTAAACGAGTCTTGTAGATTTTCAAGAAAAATTTATCACTCCCAGGCCTTGGTGTGACAATAGAAGTTGCATGGACAAAATACTGCGGTGGGCATTTGTTAACCCTCCGCGAACTGCTAAAAGGAAAAATTGTGATAAAATGGGCTGTTTTTTTGGACGTCAACGGCACCCAATGGGTACGCCACAAAGACAAGTGCCTTCTCTTATCGAGAGCACAATCTATACATAAACATTTTTGTAAGTAGTAAGGGTATTCAAAAGTCGAAGTCTTAACCCATTTTGGACAGGCTAAACAGAGAGACCCCTTAAAATCTTGAAATTCCCATTTTCTGTGGATTTCTCTCAAAACATCCCATAGGTTTTCAAGAAAAATTGCCTACTCGCAGGTTTTGGTATGACATTGCAAGTTGCATGGTCAAAATATTCCAGTGAGCTTTTATTAACCCTCTACAGGCTGCCAAGCATCGTAATTTTCAGAAAATGTGCCGTTTTCGGGCACCCACAGCACCCACTGTGTACCTGAGAGATAAACATAATCTCTTTTGTTGGAAGTGGAATTCACCGAGGACCATTTTTGTAAGTAATAAGGTTATTCAGAAAACCAAATGTTAACCCGTTTTGGACTGGTTTAAGAGTGATTCCCATCAAATGTTTAAATAATCATGTTTTACATGGATTTCTCAAAAAATGTCGTGTAGATTTTCAAGAGAAAAGTAGTCATTCGCAGGTGTTCGTGAGACATTACAAACTGCAAGGACAAAATATTCTGATAAGCATTTGTTAACCATCCCCCGGCTCTCAAAAATTAACACTCTGATAAAATAGGGTGTCTTCAGCCCCTCACAGCACCCAACTTGTAGCTGGTAAATAAACAAAACTTCTTTTATTGGAAGTGAAATTGAACAGTGATCATTTTTGTTAGTAATAAGGGTATTCAAAAATTCCGGCCTTAACCCGTTTTGGGCTGGTTAAACAGCGGTACCCATCAAAGGCTTAAAATTTCATGCCTTCCCTGGATTTCTTTAAAAACATCTTGTAGATTTCAAGAAAAAATGGCCATTCACGGGTCTTCATGTGACATTACAAGTTACATGGAGAAAATATTCCGTTGAGCATTCGTTAACTCTCCACGAGCTGCTAAACATCAAAATGGACTGTTTTCAGACACCAAGAGCACCCAATGGATATGTAACAGAGAAACATAACTTCTTTTACTGCGCGTAGAATTCACAGAGGATCAGTTTTGTAAGTAGTAAGGGTATTTAAAAGAATGAAACTTAACCCATTTTAGACTGGATAAGGAGAGATGCCCCTTAAAAGCTTAAAATTTACATTTTCTGTGGATTTCGCTAACTGCTTGTTGGCGATTTTCAAGAACAATTGGACATTGGCAGGTCTTACAAATTGCACAGATAGAATATTCCGCTAGTCGTTTGTTAATCCCGCTACAGGCTGCTAAACGTCAAAATTTTGATAAAATCGGCTGTTTTCGGGCAGCAAATGGGTATGTAATAGGTAAACATAACCTCTTTTATCAGACTCAGAATTCATGAGGGATAATGTATAATAGTGTTAAGAGTATTCAAGGGAGCGTGGTGGCTCAGTGGTAGACTGTTGTACTTCTATGCTAGAGGTCCCGAGTTCGATCCCCGTCCGGGACGACTCACGTTGTGTCCTTGGGCAAGGCACTTTAGCCCGGTTGCCGACATGGGGGCACGATGACGCCGTGTACTAAGGCATACTGCACGTCGATGGTACATATGTCTTCAACCTCTGTAACCCTGCTTCAGCGGAGCTTGAACAGAGTTAGAATGTTGAGGAGCTGACAGTTGCTCGTCGATGCTTGGCGGTTCTCTCCGGGTACTCCGGCTTCCTCCACCTATAAAACTGTCACGGTCACGATTAGCCATTGTGCATCAGTATGTGACCAATAAATAAATAAATAAATAAATAAATAAATAAATAAATAAATAAATCAAAATAAATAAATAAATCAAAATAAATAAATAAATAAGGGTATTCCAAAAACCAAGCCTTAACCCTGTTTATAGGATTAAAGACAGACAGCCCATGCCGTGTACGCTGCCTACATTACTTGTAAAATCGACACCCCCACTAAATCTACTTCGAGGTGCGGTGTCGGAAAATAATGGCAAATATTTTATTTAGTCTGTATTTTGTCCGTATAGAAAATGTCTCGCCCACATATACCTAAACATTATTCAATGATACAATTGGACATATTTCTCTCGTAAAACCTGAAAAAGACTTGATTTATTGCATTTTAGGATTGCGCGTGTATATTCTGAGAAGATTCTCTGTGTGTTTATTAATATACGGCGTCAGTCTTTGATCTCGGTTAGGACGATCAGTGATTAGCACCTTTTCGACAAGAGCCATCGAAATTAAATATAACAAAAATAATCAAATTTCACTAAAACTGTTTGCAGAATCGTGTTTTTCAGAAAACTCTTTCGCGATTGCGTGTGTCGTTTTCAAAATTTTCAAAAATCACGAAATTATAAATATGTTGTTGTCAATTACAAAATTGAAAGCATGTCCGTCAAACTTGCATGACGTCAGACCTCGACTCGGGTGAAATACTGCGGTGATGCAGTGAAAGGACGAGAGTAAGAAACGCTGATATCGCAGTTGGCTTTAAACTGTCCATGGAATGGTCCTAAAACAAGTTTATATTTGCAGCTTTACTGCAAATAGGTTTCCCGTTGTTTCTTGTTGAAATGTTGTTTCCGTCAAGGCCAAGTACCATAGAAAATTTGGAACACTGAGCAGTGGGATAGGACACCTGCCCCATGAACACCTGCCTGCTATTAAAATTAATTAGCGGGGACATCTGCCACCCCCCCCCCCCCCTTCCTGCTGTTTATTTTACCTAGGACACCTGCCCCCTGCTGTTTCTTTTACCTAGGACACGTGCCCCCCCCCCTGCTGTTTTTTCACCAAGTACACCTGCCCCGTTTGTTTGCTAACGGGCCCCTCCCCATTGACCTTTCTATCTTTAGAAGCACTCGGGCCGACGGGGAGAGGGCGTGGTTGTGAGTATGGCTAGATTTCGCTGAAGGAAGGTACCCTCAAATCTGGGTCGAAAGTGGCGAAAATGACAAAAGGCTACTTCAACATATGGTAACGGTATAAACTACAGGCGATCTGGACGATGTACAGACGAAAGATCATAACTTGGAGCCGGTTAGGTAATTTGGCACAAAAAACTCCGACTTTATGCTCAATCGCTGCTCTACAGTAGTTTACAATAGTGCCCAATTCCATTCCAAACTGATAGAGTCGGGACGAATAGTACTCTCACTTTCCACGCGATGCGTGGTGTTCACCACGCGGTCTCGACACTTGCAATAGATGCCAAAATGTCGGCCAGGGTGCGTAGAACAAGTTCTGAAAATTAGAAGTCGCTGCCTTCAGCGGTCTGGACACGGTCCGTGTTTGTGAGAAGTGCAATTTTAATGTCTAATTGGCAAATTTTCCTCAATCATTTCCCGCCAAAAGCCTACTCACCGCCGATTTCTTTTCACTTCAACTTCTGAAGATTATCTAAGGTTTAAAGATAGTGTCAGGATACCCCCCCCCCCCCCCGCCGCTACAGCCCCCCCCCCCCTCCACCGCACTTCCACACCTTGGCGGCGTTCTGGGTCGAAAGTTTCGAAAATGGCAAGAGGCTGCATTAACGTACGGCAACGGTATAAACTACAAGTAGTGAGGACGATATTGAGACAAACAATCATACATTGGAGCCGCTTAGGCAATGAGGCACCGAAACCTGGGACTTTATGCTCAATCGCAGCTCTACAGTCGTCTACAACACTGCCCATGTCCATTCTACACTGATAGAGTCGGGATGAATAGTACTCTCACATTCCAAGCGATGCGTGGTGTTTTCGAGGCGGTTCGGACGCTCCAAACAGATCCCAAAATGTCGGCCAGCGTTCGTAGAACAAGTTCTGAAAATTTCAAGTCGCTGCCTCCAGCGGCCTGGACACGGTTCGTGTATGTCAGAAGTGCTATTTTAATGTCCAATATGCAAATCTTCGTCAATCTTTTCCTGCCTGCCAGAAACCCAATCACCGCCAATTTCTTTTCACTTGAAACTTCTGACGATTCTCTTAGGTTTAAAGGTTGTGTTGGGATCCATGGGTGGCGGTCTTAAAGAAGCAACTTCCATTTACAGCCAACTTTCAACCAGTCACACACAATTGTAACATTTAAGTGGACTTACTTCAGAGAGAGGGGGGGGGGGCACTAAAGGAGTCTGCGACCATTCACGACGTCTTTATTCGAACTGGCTTGAAAAGGAAGGACCAAATTCAAGCAATTACCTCCTCTCTTCAAAATGCTATATCCCAGCCAATTCTAGGCAGATTTCCATGAAATTTTCACTCGTTGTTCATGGATAGTTGCGGCATCACATTTCGTCACGTCGAATTCGAAAAGAGCGCATGCGCATGGATTTCTCTGAAAACTCTGTAGATTTTAAGTAAAAATGGCCATTCACACTTTTTGATTTGAAATTGCAAGTTGCATGAATAAACATTCCTGTTAACACTTGTTAACCCTCTACAATCTGCCAGACATCAATATTTTGGATACATTTGAGATAAAATGGACCATTTTCAAATAGACAGAGCACTCAGTGGGTATGTGTCAAACAAACATAACTCCTTTTGTCGGTCATTAAATTGTGGGACGACGATATTAATATTAACCCGCTTTACCGTTAATGACGGTTTTTACCTAAACAATTTTTTTATCAAACTGAGTCATTTGAGACTACAATAATCACCTTTCTCATAACATCAATGAAGGAACTTCAGTGAGACAGTTAAAAACAATTCATCAGACACTGTGGGGGCATGAAAAATCATGGAATCTCATCTGGAAAAGCCATGATTCTCCAGAATCATAAAGTCTAGTTAGGCTTTTCCCTCTGGAAAAGACTATTGTTTTTCTACGGATTATTTTTTTTTTTTTTTAGGCTTTTCCCTCTGGAAAAGACTATTGTTTTTCTACGGATTATTATTTATTATTTTTTTTTTTTTTGGCTTTTCCCTCTGGAAAAGACTATTTTTTTCTACGGATTATTATTTTTTTTTTTTTTTTTAGGCTTTTCCCTCTGGAAAAGACTATTGTTTTTCTACGGATTATTATTTTTTTTTTTTTTTTTTTAGGCTTTTCCCTCTGGAAAAGACTATTGTTTTTCTACGGATTATTATTATTTTTTTTTTTTTTAGGCTTTTCCCTCTGGAAAAGACTATTGTTTTTCTACGGATTATTATTTTTTTTTTTTTAGGCTTTTCCCTCTGGAAAAGACTATTGTTTTTCTATGGATTATTTTTTTTTTTTTTTTTTTTTTTTTTTTTCTACACATTTTGTCTGTACGATTCAGAAGCCATTTTCGAACCGATTTTCACAAAGCTTTGCACACACATAGAGGGGCACAAAATCTAAGAATATACCTAAGCGGATTTTTCGATTTAACCCTTATTTCGTCAAAATTGGCAAAAAACTGTCAAAAATGGGGTTTATCGGCACTTTCACGAAACACATCTTGTAGATTATTTTAAACATTCATCATTGCTAGACCTGCCTGTGACACGATCTTTGATACACATGACATATCAGGCGATGCATATGGTAGCCCTCCACAGGCTGCCAAACATCGAAATTTTGATGAAATGGGCCGGTTTCAGGCCCGCACAGCACCCAAACGATACACGAGAGACAAATATAACTTCCTTATTGGAAGTGGAATTCACTGAGGATAATTTTTGTAAGTAATAAGGGTGTTCACAAAACCAAGCGTTAACCCGTTTTGGGCTGGTTAAACAGAAATACACCCATAAAGCTAAAAAATTCGTATTTTCCGTGGATTTCTCTAAACGAGTCTTGTAGATTTTCAAGAAAAAATTGTCACTCCCAGACCTTGGTGTGACAATAGAAGATGCATGGACAAAATACTGCGGTGATTATTTGTTAACCCTCCACGGGCTGCTAAAAGTCAAAATTGTGATAAAATGGGCTGTTTTTGGACACCAACAGCACCCACTTGGTGTGCCACCGAGAAAGGTTCTTTCTTTTATCGGAGGCAAAATTGATGGGGAAATATTTTTGATAGTGGTAAGGGTATTCAAAAGTTGAAGTCTTAACCCATTTTGGACTGGTTAAAGAGAGATACCCCTTAAAAGCTAAAAATTCCCATTTTCTGTGGATTTCTCTAAAAGCAACTTGTAGGTTTTCAGGAAAAAATGACTATTCGCAGGTCTTTGTGAGACATTACAAGTTGCATGGACAAAATATTCCGGTGAGCATTTATTAACCCTCTAGGGGCTGCTAAGCATTGTAATTTTGTTGAAATAGGCTGTTTTCAGATAAGCACAGCACCCAATGCATACCCGAGAGATAAACGTAATCTACTTTGTGGGAAGTGGAATTCACCGAGGACCAAATTTGTTAGCAATAGGGGTATTCAAAAAACAAAGCATTAACCCCTTTTGGGATGGTTAATAGCAATGCCCATCAAAAGCTTAAAAAATCATGTTTTCCCTGAATTTCTTTACAAGCGTCTTGTAGGGTTTCAAGAGAAAATGGCCGTTGATAGGTCTTAGAGTCACATTACCAGCTGCATGGATAAAATATTCAGATAAGCATTTGTTAACCCTCCATGGGCTGCTAAATATCAAAATTTCGAAAAAAGTAGCTTTTGATGGGTATTGATATTAACCATCCCAAAAGGGGTTAATGCTTGTTTTTTTGTTATGGATAAAATATTCAGACAAGCATTTGCTAACCCTCCATGGGCTGCTAAATGTCAAAATTTCGAAAAAAAATAGTCTGTTTTTGGACACCAACAACATCATATGGGAATGCTGCAGAGAAACATAACTTCTTTTACCGGACGCAAAACTGATAGGGAAAATATTTAGTAAGTAGTAAGGGTATTCAAAAATTGAGGTCTTAACCCATTTTCGCCCGGTTAAGGAGATGTACCCCTTAAAAGCTTAAAATTCCCATTTTCCGTGGATTTCTCCTAAAAATCTAGTAAGAATTCAAGAGAAATTGACCATTTGCAGGTTTTGGAGTGACATTACAAGTTGCATGAACAAAAGATTCCGGTAAGCATTTGTTAACCCTCCAGAGATTGCAAATTTTGAGAAAATGGGCTGTACTTGGCCACCCATTACATCCGATGTGTACCTGCGAGATGAACATAACCACCTTCAATGGAAGTGGGATTCACCGAGGATAATTTTTGTAAGTAATGAAGGTATTCAGAAAACCAAGCATTAACCCGTTTAGAGCTGGATACAGGGTGATACCCCTCAAAAGGTTAAAAATTCATGTTATCCGAGGATTTCTCTAAAAACATCACGTAGATTTTCAAGAAAAAATGGCCATTCTCAGATCTTAGTGTGAATTACAAGTTGCATGTACAAAATATTCCAGTAAGCATTTGTTAACCCTATGCTGGTTCTCAAACATCAAAATGTTGAAAAAGTGGGCTGTGTTTGCATACCCGCAGCACCCAAAGTTAAGAGGAGAAATCAACATAAGTGGCAGTAGAATTCACTAAGAATTATGTTTATAAGTAATAAGCGTATTAATAAACAACCCTTAACCCGGTTTGGGCTGGATAAACAAAGATACCCATCAAAAGCTTAAAATTCATGTTCTCCCTGGATTTATCTGAAAACATCTTGTAGATTTTAAAGAAAAAATGGCCATTCACATTTCTTGGTTTGACATTACAAGTTGCATGAATAAATATTCCTGTTAGCACTTGTTAACCCTCTACAAGCTGCCAGACATCAATATTTTGGATACATTTGAGATAAAACGGACCATTTTCAAACAGATACAGCACTCAGTGGGTATATGTCAAACAAACAAACTCCTTTTGTCGGTCATTAACTTGTTGGACGACGATATTGATATTAAACCACTCCACTGTTAATGATGGTTTTTACCTAAACAAGGAAGGAACTTCAGTGAGACAGTCAAAAGCAATTCATCATACACTGTGGGGACATGACAAATCATGGAATCTCATCGGGAAAAGCCATGATTCTCCAGAATCATAAAGTCTAGTTGTACTTTGCCTTTGAAACAAACGCCATGAGTGAACGAATGCGGTCTATTTTAAACTCATTGTTTGCAAAATGAAGAATTTCAAAGAGTTGATATTCTTATGTGCATTTACTGAGAAATATATATTTTCGCAGTCATGATTTTTTTAAAGTTGGCCTTGTATCATACGCCCTGGGTGAACGTATGGGGTCTATTTTAAACTCCTGTTTTGCAACATAAAGAATTCCAAAGAGTTGACGTTTTATGTGCACTGAAAAATATAAGGCAAGTTTATTGGCATATTTGATTTCTTTGCATTGTGTAAATTGTGTATGCATAAAGAGAAGAGAGGGTTGGGGCGAAATGGACTGCGACTTCTCCGAAAAATAATGTTAAAAACTTTTGCCAACATGCAACCCCTCCCCCTAAGCCATATATATTTATATATGTATATTTATGGATTAGACAAGTTACATTACTTAGATATATTTATTTATTTATTTATTTATTTATTTATTTATTTATTTTTTTATTTATTGGTGTTTAACCCTTTATCTGTTTCATACTTTGTCTCATAAACATAGGTTATGACCCCCTTGTTGGAACGATCTCAACGAGCTCGTTCCAACGAGTGGTTATAACCTTTATTTTTGAGACACAAAATGAAAAAATAATGAAAATTAATTGACGATTTTTGAGAATAGCGCACTTTGACCGTTACATTGGGTAAAGGGTTAAGGTCACATATTTCTGCACAATGGCTAAACATGACCACGACAGTTTTACGGGTGGGGGAAGCCGGAGTCCAGGGAGAGAGCCGCCGAGCAACGGCAAGCAACTGTCAGCCCCACAACATACTAACACCACACAAGCAGGGTTAGCATTGGATGAAGACAAGTGCACCATCGACGTGCAGTGCACCTTAGTACACAACGCCCCCGTGCCCCCGTGGGCAATGGGGGTAAAGTGTCTCGCCAAAGGACACAACGCGGTTGCAATAGGTGGGATTCGGCGAATTACTTTATATATAATAGATCATCAGTTACTAAAAACGCATTTTCTTCTTCGTGGCAGAAATTTTGGTGCCATGAATTCGGGAAGCAAATCTTATACGATATTTGACAATATGTATTTTGTTTCCCCTCAATTTGAATGCCTTTTGTTGGGTAACCTTTTTGGAAAAAGGCAGTACTTAAAAGGGAGTAAAAAAGAGGATACTCAATTCACATATGTCATATGAAATTAGTATGTTTTATTATTCTGTTTATGTTGATTTTGAGTGTACATAGTAATCTACCGTTGTTCTGGTGTATTTGCTGAATAAATCTTATCTTATCTTACTTTTCACACAGCATTTGCGAGTATTCGGCTCGAAAACGCAGCACTGGGTTGTTTGACAGCGACCATTCAGTTATTTTTAATTACAGTCAGTTTGACTGATTACGCTGAATTGTCAGAAGAGTCCTTTCAAGGCATTGAATGCAAGTGGAACTTTCCATGGTGGGAATTCACAATTATATGGGTCTAAAATCTACAGGCATTTGCGTTGAATTGAACTATTTTTTCACTGCTTACTTTTTATTTATTAGTTTTTGGAAAAACACCAAGGGGTGTAAAAAATCATGTCATTGCACATAGACGGCCAATTCAGAGCACGTTACAAAAAGTGTTTGAAAATATTTTACGCATGGGTGTACGGGGGGGGGGGGGGGGGTGGTGGCGTAAATATAGCTGTATCCTTTTGGTTTTTACATCACTGTCTATAGGCCTAAAGTTTAGGATCACATAGTAAATAACAATAACGAACAAAATGAAGTCACATGCAACTTTTTGAAATATTGCATTTGCATTGATTGATTTTTTCTGGTAAATTAACGTTTAAACATCGAAATGACCTTTTGTGAGAAAAAAATCTAAATGTTATATATATTGAAAAGACAAGTGTTACCATTTTAACGCTTATTCCTAGGGTAGGCACGTACGTAGACTGAGCTACTTTCGATTTTGAGCAAATGTTCTCCTTACTGGCTTTGTGCGTGCTTACTTTATTTTTTCCCGTGTTTTTGCCTAATTAAAAATTAATGATTAGGTCTTTTTTTATATAACCGTATGCATTAATCAGTGGTTTATAGGCCTATAAACACGACGTATGATTACGATATGGGCGTCTGCGTGGATTTGGGTTAGATGAGAGTTTCCAAAGTGGTCTAGTTTGTCTTTACGGGACGCTTTGCAAACGAAGGGGGGGGGGGGGAAGGGAGGGGGGCTTCGTTTCCACTCAAAACTAATTTTATATAATAGAAAGCTGGAAATTTTGGTGTCGACACAATGTTTTCGGTGTTTCTAGGGTAACTTTGTGTGCTAAATTCGCAGACGTTTGATGCCAGTCTGTAAACTTTGGGGAATTTGAGTTATTTGCATTTTTTTAAAAAATGGCCGACAAAATGGCGATCGAATTTTCGGAACATTAAGAATGAACCATTCTGTGCTATTGTACCGTTATTTATAAGGAATATCATTGTGCTAAAATGAAATCAATCTACAGGTTACACTAAATCCAAGGAATTCAAGACATTTGACCTTTGTATGTATAGAGAAGGCCGCCAAAATGGCTGGAAAATCAACCAATTTGTCGAGGAAATCATTTTCATAGCCAGCTGAGATATTTTGGAGACTAAATTAGGAGATCAAATTAGACAATGTAGCAACACGTTCCTGGTATAGATTGTGTGTAAAACGTAAACTTATTCCAGTCCACTGAGTTCAGACATGGCGTCTAACATGTCCACTACTTTCACAAAAACCCACCCATCTTGCACCGAGTTCATTTCAAGTGTTCGCCATCAGCGTCATCATCTAAGCAGTCGTGTGACTCGACATTCCCCCAAGTCAGCTCACTATGCCACGTGTCTGAATCGCCTTTGCAATGACATACAATGTGCATGGTGCATCTCATGGATTAACATGCCTTGGACGAAATACAACCGCACTTGACAAAATGCGATACCTGTTCTGGGCAGCTTGTACAGAGTCGAGAATACCTATTGACCTCAAGTCTTAGATTTGTCATCAGTGGACCATCCAAAATCAGATGGATCGAGTTTTGGTGGAATGCTCGAGTCACAAGAGTACTGGTGCATGTCTTTAAGGTGGGCCCTTAACATTCTCGTGGAATGACTCAGTTGTGGGTGGATGGTTTGCTAGGTTGGGGCAGAAAATCGCCCCTTTGCTGTTTTGGATGTCCAGACATTGACCTTGGCTTCGGTCATTTTAGTAATCGGATAACCATAACATGCATTGATCAGGAGGGTACTTTGGACAAACATAGCGTCCATGTCTATGCGGTAATCGCCAAGCCCGTCCAATGAATAACACTGCAGTCTCTTCAACATACCTACTTTGCCAACATCGTGCAATTGTGCGACAGTGCCACAGCCCGATAGTGCATGTGCTGCGATGAGTTTTGGGACAACTTTGGCATTTTTCTTGCATGTTTCACCAATGTCAATGACCTTTGTTTCCCAACTCGTAGCTTCCATTGTCAATAAGCTGCCCATTTTGTTCTTCCAACAGAAGACAGTTAGGAGGACAAACACGTCCGTGCCAGTCATCTGATATAACATTAATGGGGCAAATGTCTTTGCAGGATCTCTGGATGTTTTTGACTTGTTGGCAAATGATAGCATCAGCCTCTTCGTGCTCTGTATATAACTCACCACATTTTTGCACGTCGCCTGATCTAATGAGTGTTGGTGTGCAAGACTCATCTGTTATGACTAGTGTATTCGAGTGACTACCATTCGCGACGCATTCGGTAATGTGTGAACATATGAGACACATGAGTTGCTTTTTGTTTGTGAAACTCGACATAACTACTTGCTTTTGTCGCAGTGGGATGTAAGGTGTAAGCTTTTGACAGTGGTATTGGCTGTGATTTTGTTATTGTCCGGAGACATTGAATCAAATCCTGGACCAGGCTCTGTGAACACAGAAAATATCTTCGATGTATTAAATATCCTTCATCTGAACATCCAAAGCCTGAAGCCTAAATTAGACATAATTCAATATGAATCATCCTACTCCCATGATATCTTAGTATTTACTGTGACCTGGCTCCAATGCTCGGTCCTAACACCAGATATTATGATCCATAGCTTGCAAGAACCCGTGCGGTTTAACCGTTTGTCGAGGGGTGGGGGGGGGGGGGGGGGGTCGCCGTCTACGTGAAGGACGGCTTGTGCTTTCGGCATAGAACTGATATTGAGGTGAATGACATTGAATGCATCTGGGCTGAAGTGTTCATGACCCATGGTAAGTCGAGTAATTTTACCGCCCACCCAATAGTCCCTCAGATGTTTGGGATAAAATTACGGCATCTATTGACAAAGCCAAAGATACCTTAATTTCAGACATAATTATTACTGGTGACTTCAACGACAACTAATATGGTTCTCCTAAGGGTCGCTTCCAGGAACTAAGTAATTTGTTTTCATCTTAGACAGCTTGTGGAAAAACCAACATGCTTTACCGAATCATCTGCAACTCTGATTGACCTATTTGCTGTTAGTAATACTGTACATGTACTCGAATTTGAAGCCCTAGAACCACTTGTACCTGACATGACTCGCTGTCATTGTCCAATTTATATTGCCATTGGATTCAGGAAAGAAAAACCTAAAAACTTTAAGAGACGCATATGGTTGTATGCAGAGGGAAACTTTGACGGTTTGAACACTGCATACAATGACGTAGACTGGGAAAGACTGCTTGCTCATTCGTGCCCAGACACTATAGTTACCATCTTCACCGATCAATTACTCGAAACGGCATCTAAATTTATTCCCAACAAGCTGATAACCTCTAGGGCTAACCAGCCTAAATGGATGCATAATCAAATTCGGTTATTGATTAGGCAAAGAACACGATTATACCGTAGAGCAAAGCGCTCTGATCAACTGCACGACTGGGCGAGAATTAAGCATAAACGAAATGACGCCGTATCAGGTGTTAGGAAAGCTAAATCTACAAACATATCGAAAGTCCAATCAGAACTAAGTTGTTCGGAAACACCCTCGTCAGTGTGGTGGAAACATTAAAAACATTTATCTGTAAAATTGTCTCTGGAATCCCGACTATAAGTCACCTAAACAAACTCTACTCAACCAATCTCGAAAAGGCGAAAGTGTTCAATGATTACTTCTGTTCCATTCCGACATTGGATGACACTAATGCATCCTTGCCAGATTCACCCCTGCCTGCCCTACAATCGCTTGACAAGATAACACTTGAAAGCAAGGAAGTGTAAGAAGGAATCAAGAGTATCAAGGTATCGTCCAGACCTTATAAGTCCCAGGCTTTTAAAAGAGTGTAAACACTCATTGTGTGACCCACTTACGGCCCTCTTGAATAGGTTATTAGATAACTGTTACTTTCCAAAGTTATGGAAAAAAGCCAATGTGACACCGGTGTTGAAAAAGAATCCGTCTAAAAAAAGTTACTAACTATTGCCCAATATCTTTGCTTAGCTGTACTGGTAAACTACTTGAAAAATGTATCTTCAAACGATTATGGCATTTTTTATGTGATAACAATATACTAAGCCAGTTTCAGTCTAGTTTTACTCCAGGTGACTCTACGGTCCTACAACTGACAGACCTCTATGATGAATTTTGTCACGCTCTTGGCGAAGGAAAAGAAGTAAGAGTCGTCTTTTGTGATGTTAGCAAGGCATTTGATAAAGTTTGGCATGTTGGTCTTATTCAGAAGCTCGAGAGAATAGGAATATCTGGCGACTTACTTTGTTTCGTAAAATCCTACCTTTCTGATCGGTGCCAGCGCGTCCTTGTAGCCCCTGAAGCATCTCCTTGGAAACCAATAACGTCTGGTGTTCCACTGGGTTCGATCCTTGGTCGCCTGTTATTCCCGATTTACATCAACGATATTACTGAAAACCTACTTAGCAGCATACGTTTATTTGCAGATGATGCATCCAGTTTATCTTATAATTGAGAATCCTGACCAAGGTGCCATCATACTCAACCGTGATCTAGCCACAATTGAACACTGGGCTAAAACTTGGCTCGTTGAGTTCAACCCCCTTAAAACGGAATCCATGATCATATCACGTAAAAGTAACGTTCCGGTGCACCCACCTATATATTTAAGCGGAACTCAAATCTCCGAGGTGAGTAGCCACAAGCATCTGGGTGTAATTTTGAATAAAGATGGTACATGGAACGACCATATCGATTATGTGTGCGCTAAAGTCCGGACACGTATTGACATGCTCAGGTCCCATAAGTTTACACTTGACCAGAAAGTCCTTGAAAAGATATACTTCGCATTTGTCCGACCTCTTTTGGAATACGCTGACCCTGACTTTGCAACTGCTCAGCAACTCAAGCTGCCGACCTGGAGAAAATACAAGTAGCTGCAGCAAGAATAGTTACTGGCGCCACTGTGAGCTGCAGTAAAGACCTTCTCCACACAGAAACTCAATGGGATTTACTGGAAGAAAGACGCCGAAAGCACAAGCTTATCCAATTTTTTAAGACGTATCATAAATTAATACCTCCTTATATCTCCAATAAGGTGCCACCAATTATTTCATCTATTACCCAAATCCACAATCTCCGATCGGAAAATAACCCCCGTCTTCCCTTTTGTCACACCAAGTCCTCGTTTATCCCGGAAGTTACCGACCAGTGGAATGGATTACCCCCCCCCCCCCCCCCTCAGTAAGAGAAAATTGTTCCCTCATAAACTTCAAAATGTTTATAAATAGTGCGAACTTACGACCACCATTTTTTACTATGGAGTCAAATATCGTGCTGCACAAATTTATCATTGCAGGTTACGCCTGCATTGCAGTAATATCAACGCCCACTTATACGATAACCATCTCTCACCATCTCCACGCTGGCAGCGTGGGGATCTCGAAAATACTGAGCACTTTCTCGTGCATTGCCCAATCTATGACGATGCTCGTAATTCCACAATCAATGCGTTGCCATTTGCCATTTACTCTTTAACCCTCCACACTACTATTTGGATCCGAACGATTGAATAATAATGATAACCTTCTTGTCTTTAGAGCCGTGCAGGACTTTATCATGCTGAGTGGACGCTTTGATAAGTAACAGTGCACTCATAGACTTTTCCGGTGTTGCTTGTCACACCATTACCGATCTATTCATTGAGGTTGCTCTATTGAATATCCTTTGGTTGCGAACACTGAATTCAGCTTGTTCCCATGTTTCTTAGTTAACCCATTACCCAATGTAACGGTCAGTGTTATCCACGAAAATGGCTATTTAAATCCTTTTATATTTTCAATTTTTGTCTCGGGAACATGGCTTATGAACCCTCATTGGAACGAACTAGATAAGCTCGTTCCGGTGGGGTATCATGAGCTGTGATTTTGAGACGGACATTGGAAATTCCCAGTTATTCAAAAATTTATTCTTCAAGTGCCGTCTGCTACGCGTGATGGGTAAGGGGTTAAGTTCCTTTTCCCTTCTCATTCTCCTGTTCTCTCTGTTGCTCTCCTTAATCTCTCTGGTTCTTATGTTTTAACAATATTTTACTTAGTGCCTCCTGCTACTATTAAATTTCGTCAGTAATCCAAAGGAGACGGCCCATACAAGCTAAAAGCTTACTGCTGAATCATTTCAACAAATCTCGTTCTTGACTCATTACTTTAATGCATACCATTGTATTGTGCACTCTGTATGACAATCATCTTGTAGTTTATTATACGTATGCATCATATTTTCTCATAAATAAATATTGTTTAAACTAAGGTGCCAGCTTGAGATTTCTGGACATGCATTTGCCACGTTCGTTTGCGGGCACACAACTTGATGCTAAAGTCAAAATACTTGGCAAAGACAAGATATGCATTCGACTTCATGAGGTATGTCGTGATAAAATTAGAGAATGTTGACACAACCGTTTGTGGGTTAGTGCAGTACCAACATGATTACACAGCTGTCGATCACAGTGTACTGCGGTACTGGTAACTTTCATGAGCTTATTTTTCAGATCAAACCTGGATTTGGCAATACGCAGGTCATCCGATTCGAGGAACACAGATAAAGGGAAAGGTGCAAGCTCGTATTTCAGTATATCCTTCATTGGGAAAGTTGGGCCAGAGGACTGAAGGGTAATGATTCTTTAATATATGAGAGAAGTGTCAACAAGTGATGTCTCTCCAACTTCGATTTAACTTCATCAGGATACTTTTTAATTAATGAAGAACCGGTTTGTACCCTTCAATAATCAAATTTTCGATGACTACTCCTATAATTATTGTTTTGAATCTAATATTGTTGCATCAGTAGAAATATTATCCATCCAATGAAAGTGATCAGTACACGACGGATGTACGTAAAATGGTTTCAAAACTCAGAACCCAAACCGTTATAATGACTTGTCAATCAAGGAAAAAACTTGCCAACTCTTTATACCGACTTATCAACTTGATCTAACGACAGTACAATCTGTTGTAATAACTTCACAACTCGCTATCACGACTTGGCAGCTCGGTATAACGACTTGATGACTCGTTATAGTTATGGCGCATGGCCTGTCAGTGCAGTATACAGACTTCAAAAACTCGTTATAGCAAGTTTCGATATCAATATAACGACTTTGTCGATTCGTTTTAATTACATTATAAACTTATTATAATGACTTGTCAGCTTATTTTAATGACACCATGAGTCATTATAATGACTTCACAACTCACAACTCGTTATAATGATTTCGTGATTCGTAACAACCTTTAGACACATGACAACTTTGCAATTCGTTAGAATGACTTGTCCAAATCTGTGAAACTCATTATTCCAATGGTAGCACAACACGTTGTAATGACTTAACAACTCAGTATAACAACTTTGGGAACTCATTGTAATGAATTTTAAACTCATTATAATGAGATTATAACTCTTTACAATGACTAATGAACTCCTTATAAGGAACTCATTCTAACAACTTCTAACAACTTCACAATTTGTCATAACGACTTGTCAACTAGATATAACCACTTCTCAAGACTTCATGACTTCAAAACGTTGCAGCTCCTTATAACGACGTGAACACCATTATAACGGCATGTCAAATCCTTATTATGACTTGCCAGCTGGTTATATATATTGAAATCCAGAACACGCAACTTGACATCTCGTTATAACGATGTAACAACTATCTAGAACGACACCACAACGTATTATAATAACTTGCCAGCTCGTTATAACGACTTCACAACTAGTTATAATTATTTCACATATTAGTATAACAATTAGCCAACTCTTTTTAACAACATCAAAGCCCTTTAGTTTAAACAATATTTATTGAAAAAGATAAGTTAACTGTATACATGAAAACAAGTGTAAACATATTGAATGTTTTGTACATAAAATTCAGTGAATACATTTAACACCTGAAATGTCAAACTAACTTGTTGTAGTAGGGGATTCGGAAGAAAGCTGAATGCTTATGTAAACCGTTTCCCAAGTCTGCAAGATTACACAATTTCAGTTAGACAGATAGAACGGGTGGGTCTGTTTCGATATTGTTTAAACGAGAAAAAAATGAAGAAAGTAGATCGAGAGGAACAGTGATGAACAGTGAAGGAGAAGGATGACAATTGAAAAGGGCCAACTTGAATGCAAAGGACATCAACATTGATCGACAACAGTTAGGGAACTGACTCACTTGGAAATCGCAGCCTAACGCTAATATAAGACGAGGGTATTCTAATGGACGACGGATGGGGGGGGGGAGGGGGGGGGGGGTGTGCGAGCGCTGATAACATTTTTCATTTCAGTAAGGGACACGACTCCGGAGGACCGCCGCCAGCACCATGCACCGCCGGGAAACGAACAGTGTCTTGCAAGTGAAAGACGCATTATTCGTTAGCATGCAATGTCTTGTTCAATAATGTACGAACCACCACTCGTCACCCGCAGCACAGAGCGCGGCAACATTAACCCGGAACCCTACCCCCCCCCCCTCCCCATGAAAAAACCCAACAGTGTGAGAAGCTAATAACCAGGCCCTCAACCCGCAGATATTTCATTTGATGTAGGCTTTTACTAAAAAAGAAAAGCCCTTTATATGTAATAATGATTGCACACCTCATTATAATGATTTGCTCACTCTTTATAATGACATGACTGTTCGTTAGAATAACTTTACAACTTGTTATAATTATTTCATAACTCATTGTGACTCACCAACTCATAGTTTTAATGACTTTTGGAACTCCTTATAATTTATTTTTTATAATTCTACAGAACCTCTTTATAATGACTTGAAAACTTACTTCGTTATAATGACTTATCTCGATATAACTACTTTTCAGCTTGTTATTATGGCTTCACGCCTCTTTGAAATGACATGTAAACTAATTACTTGACTTAACAACTCATAGTGACTTGCCAGTTCGTTATAACGACATTTGGGATTCGGTATAATGGCTAGTCAAATCGTTATAATGACCCCACAACTCGCCATAACGTCAGAACAACTCGTTAAAACAACTTTACAATTCCTCGTAATAACTTGGCAATTCGTTATAACAATGTCTGAGACTCAATATAATGATTTGTCACTTTGCTCATTTAACAATCTATCTACTCATCATAGTGGCTTTCCAACTCCCTATAGCTCCAGGTCAAATCGCTATAAGGACTTTACAATGCGTTAAAATGACTTCTCAACTCGTTGTTACGATATCACAACTCTCATCATAATTATTTGTCAGTTCGTTATAACAATGTTTAGGAGTCACAACGATTTGTCAGCTTCATATAAATAAAAAATAGGATAGAATATAATGGCTCATCAACTCGTCATAGCGATTTGTGAACTAACTTGTAAACTCATAATAAAGACTTTCGACTCCTTATAACGAATTTCCAACTTGTTATAACGAATTTACAATCCCCTAGAACGACTTGTCAACTCACCATAAAGAATTGTCAACTCGTATAATGACATCAAAATTCATAACTTTACGAATCATCACCACGACTCTGAGCCTTGTTATAGCTCATTATAACAATTGCATATAACCATATAATAATAATGACTCATAACACATTATAGATAATTCACAATTAGTAATAGCGGTTGGTCTATTCTTCTTAATGACATAACAACCCATCACGAATTTACAAATTCTTTATAACGTATTGCTAATTTGTTATGATGACTTAGCCTGTTATAACATTCCAACTCGCCATAATGTTTCCATATCTCATTATAAACAATTGTACACTCGTTTTAATGAGTTAACAACTCGTGATGATGACTTTTAGACTGGTTTTCCATCGGTCAAATATTTATCCTCGTGCTAATGGTATTACAACCCATTATAAGGACTTGGAAAACTCATTATAACGACATATCAGTTCATTGTAACGACTTTACAACTTATTATGATCGATCGGCTCCCTATAACTACTTGTTAACTCGCTATGACTTCACAATTTGTTATGACTTCACACTTCATTGCATAACTCATCAACTCGTTACAGCTAATTGTCCATTTGTCATAACGACTTCATTATTTCGCCTTGGCAAGTCGTTATAACTATTTGTCCGCTCGTTATAGTGGCTCTCCAACTCGTTATAATAACGTCCAAACTATATAATGACATTACAACATTTTATTCCAACTGACCCACTAACCATTATGACGAGTCAATTCGTTATGTCTTGGTAATTATCTATAACCCGCTTAAAACTCGTTATAATGACGTGCCAACTCGTTATAGCGACTTCATAACTCGTTATAGAAAATTCACAACGTATTAAACGACTTGTCAACTCTGCTTGATAACATCAACATTCTTTGTTCTGACTGCATGCCATATTATAATGATTTTTTAACTCTCTGTAGTTACACGGCAACTCATTGAAATAACTTCACAACTTGTCATAATTATCTCGCAACTCATTTTGACCTACCAACGCGTGGCATTTATGAGTTTTGGAACTCCTCATAACGTTTTGATGATAATGCTTCATCACCTGTTTATGATAACTTGAAAACCAAATTCGATATAACTGCATGTCATCTCGATATAACGACTTGTCAAGTTGTTATAATGACTCAACACCTCTTTGAAATGGCACGTCAACTCATTATAATGACTTAACAACTCCTAGTTGTTTGTCAAGTCGTTATAACGACATTTGAGACTCAATATAACGGTTTGTCAACTCGTTGTAATGACTCCACAAATCGGTATAACGACTTGTAACTCATGGTGATGTCTCAACAACTCATTTTAAGTGGATTGCAAGTTATCATCAATTTACACTTCTTTATAACGACTTCTAACCTGTTATAATGACGTATTGACTCGTTATTATTTTATTTTTAATGTTTATGGGAGGACCTCTACCAAAAAACTTATTTCGTTTCCGTCGGATGAAAAACATGGCCGTAAAAGGCATTTTTTGATTCTGGTTGGTGTTTTTTTTAAAAACCATTTACTCTGAAACTACATGGCCAAATATTTGAAATTCATATAAATGATGACTGGGATACCCCCTACTAAAGGTCCTCATTTAATGGTGATCGAGGTACAAACATGGCCACAATTTGGGCTCATAATTACTATAGAAACCCTATTGGAAATCACATTTTCATCTTCTTCTTTGGAACTACTGAACCAGAATTGGCAGGGGTGGTCTATGGGAGGTCCTATATACCCGTTCCCCATTTCATTCCTGTCGGTTGATAAACATGGCCGCCAGACGCATTCTTTGATTCGAATTGATTGATTTTGAAAAATCTTCTCCTCTGAAACGAGAAGGCCAAACGATTTGAGACTTCACATGATTGTTGACTGGGACCCCTCTACCAACGGTCCTCATTTAATGTTGATCGGGTTGCAAAGATGGCTGCAGTTGCGACTTATAGTTACTATAGAAATCCTATGAGAAATCACATGGCCGCCAGAAGCATTCTTTGATTTGGATTGGTCGATTTTCAAAATCTTCCCTGAAAGTACAAGGGCAGATGTTTTGAAACTACAAGCGATTGATGAATGGGACACCCTCTACCAACGATCGACATTTAATATGATCGGGTTGCACATATGGCCGCAATTGCGGCTTATAGTTAATACAGAACCCCTATGGGAAGTCACGTTTTGCATCTTCCTCTCTGGAACTACTAAGCTGATCTGAACCAAATTTAGCATGAATGGTCTATGGAAGGTCCCCTGCAATGTTTCTCATTTTGTTTCAGTCGGATGAAAAGCATGGCCGTCAGAGGCATTCATTGATTCTGGTTGGTCTAATTGAGAAATCTTCAAACGATTGATGACTGGAACACCCTCTACTAACGATCCGCATTTAATGTTGATAGGGTTGCAAACATGTCGACAGTTGTGGCGCATTGTTACTGTAGAAACTCTATGAGAAATCACATTTTCATCTTCTTCTCTGGAACTACTGAGCTGGTATACATCAAACTTGGTAGGAATGGTCTATGAGACTCTTCTACGATCCTCATTTTGTTCTCGTCGGATGAAAAACATGGCCGCCAGAGTCATTCCTTGATTCTGATTGGTGGATTTTGAAAAATCTTCTCCTGTAAAATAACAATGCCAAATGTTTTCAGACTTCACATGCTTGATAACTGGGACACCCTCTACCAACGATCCTCATTTAATGTTGATTGGGTTGCAAACATGGCCGCAATTGTGGCTTATAGTTACTATAGGAACCCTATGAGAAACCATACTTTCATCTTCTCTTGAATTAATGAGCCGATGTGAACCAGACTTGGTAGGAATGTTCTGTTGGAAGTCCTCTACAAACTATCCTTATTTTGGAGTACATTACCGCCAGAGGTATTTTTTGATTCTGATTGGTGGATTCTGAAAAAACCTTCTAGTCTGAAACTACAAGGCCAAATGTTTTGAAATTTCGCATTATTGATGACTGGGACACCTTCTACCAATAATCCTCATGTAATGTTGATCAGATTGCAAACATGGCCGCCATTGCTTCTCATAGTTACCATGTAAGCCCTATGGGAAATCGCATTTTTATCTTCATATCTGAAACTACTTGGCCAGTGTGAATCAAACTTGGCAAAAATAATGTACGGAAAGTCCTCAGAAAACCATCATCCTTCTGTTTCGCACAGATGAAGTAGTATGGCGGCCTTTGATTTTGGTTAGAATATGTACTTCTGCCAGATGAGCTATTACAGGCCTTTGAGAGCCTCTTGTTCTAATTGACAACTCACTATAATGCTTTGTCAACAAGGAATGTTTTCAAAACTTGGTATAACAGTTTGGAAGCTCGTTATAATGATTGTTCAATCATTATATTTTTCCCACAATACACCAAAGCGTCAGCTCTACTCGTTAAAACGATTCCACAACTCCTCGTAATGACATGAAAACTCGTTATAACAACTTCACAATTCCTCTTTATAACTTGGCAACTTGTTTTAATAAGATTGCAATTTATCATCAATTTACACTTCGTTATAACGACTTCTAATCTGTTATAAAGACTTATTTATTTGTTATTATTTTATTGTTATGTTTTTATCCAACTCCTTGTAATGACTTGTCAATTCGTTTTGTTCTACACTCATTTTTCTAACTTGACTACTCACTATAATGCTTCATCAACAAGGTATATCTTCACAACTTGTTATATAGGATTTTAAGCTCATCATAAGGATTTTTCAATCATTATAGTGTGTCCACTCGTTAAAATGACATCCTAACCATATGTAATGACATAACAACTCTGTTCATAATAACCTGCGAACTCGTTATAACAAAGTCTGGGACTCACAACGATTTGTCAACTCCTTATAATGAGGTCAAGACTTGTTATAACTATTTGTAAACAAACTTGTGAACTCATTAAAAATGACTTTCAACTCCTTAAAACAGATTTTGAACTCATTATAACGAATTGGCAATCCATGACTTTTTCAACTCATTATAATGTCCTTCCAACTCGTATAACATCACCACGCATTGTAAATTCGCAACTCATTGTAATGACTTCACTCCTTGTTATAGAGACCTGGGAAATTGATATACTGTCATAACAATTCGTTATAATGATTTTCACATCTCGTAATAATGACTAGTCAACTCGTTATAATGACTTGCACATTCGTTATAATGTCTTTACCCCTCGTGTTAACTAACTATAAACTCATTATGGCAGCCATTATAATAACATCACGATTCGCCATGGCCTTTCAAATCGTTATGGCGACGTTCGTTATAATGACTTGACAACTCGTTATAATGGCATGACTTTACAGTACATAAGTACTTCTATACCGTTTATAAAGACTCGTCAGCACATTATAACGGCTTTATATATAACAACATTGCAAGGCATTATAAAACTTGTCAACATTAACCGACTTGTTATGTTGACATCATAACTCATTATAACAATTTTACAGTTCTTTTTAATATTTTTTCAAACCGTTTTAATGACATCACAACTCATTATAAAAATTTCATAACTAGTTATAACAGCTCGTCTTATCCTCTTAATGACACTGAAACTCACCACGAATTTATAATTCTTTACAACGACTTGCCAACTTGTTATAAAGACTTTTTATTGTCATTATACCGGGTTGTTATTATAACGGGTTGTTTGCTTATTATACTGATTTATCAACTTGTTATAATTATTTCGCGACTGCTTATCTATTAGTTATATTATTTGAGCTCATAATAATGACATGACAACTCACTATAACAACTTTGAAAACTCATTATAACGACAAAGCAAACACTTATAATAATTTGGTAATTACTTATAATGACTGATCAACTGGATATAATAATTTAACGACTGGGTTTCCATTGGTTATATTATTTCAACTCATTATAATGACATGACAGCTCATTATAGTGACTTTGAAAACTCGTTATAACGACTAAGAAACCACTTATAATGATTTGTCAATTAGTTATAATGATTGGTCAACTCACTATAACTACTTGTAAATTCATTATAACTACTTTACCATTCGTCAGGACTTCCCAACTCGTTAACATTACTTGTCAACACATTATAACTAATTGTCAATTTGGTATATGACTTTACAGCTCATTATAACTCTTTGTCAAGTCAGTATAACCGTTTACCTACTAGTTATGGGGACTTCCAAACTTGTTATAATAACTTCAATACTTGCTGGCTTATCATAATGGCATCACAACACGATTTAACAACTGGGCAACTTATTACTATGACTACTCAATTCATTATTACTTTTGGAACTCGTTATAACTTGTCAACTCGTTATAACGACTTATCAACTAGCTATAACAACTTTACGTATTATTATAATGACCCTTCGACTCATTACAATGACCAAGCAACTCATTATAATTATTTCGCATTATATAATAACGGCTTTTGAACTCGTTGTAACAACATATAAGCACGTTATAATGATTTCACAACTCGGAATAACGACTTTCAACTCGTCATAACGATTCCGCTTGTTATGGTAACTTGCCAACTCACCATAATGATCTTTTGACGGCTAAATTTCTTGAAGCAGTGACTATTTTGAAGTTACTGCACAAAGACATTGATATCACGCGTGCGAATGCGTTGCATTATAACTGAATGAGCGCCGAACACTCCAGACACCAAACACGTTTGACAAACAATCCAAACAATCGAGCTCTGTCTGTCTGTCTGTCTGTCTGTCTGTCTGTCTGTCTGTCTGTCTGTCTGTCTGTCTGTCTGTCTGTCTGTCTGTCTGTCTGTCTGTCTGTCTCTCTCTCTCTCTCTCTCTCTCTCTCTCTCTCTCTCTCTCTCTCTCTCTCTGTCTCTCTCTCTCTCGCTCTCTCTCTCTCTCTCTCTCTCTCTTAGAGTCAAAAAGGTGCAAACTATCAGATATATCCGTGCTTAAAAAAAAAAAACAATTACAAGATTAGCCCAGACATTTGTCCAATAAATTCGCCCTCAATGAAGGTTAGGTGAGTGTAGAAAATCAAAATAAGGTTAAACTTATTTCATACGACTGACAGTTACTGATGCAGACTTTGAAGTGAGTCACGCCTTTCACGGTAACGGCTAACACCAAACAAACCCTCAAAAACAGTAACAACATTCTGGATTTGTATTATCTGAACGTTTTGAGAATGTGTAACTCCTTTTTCTCTGATAACAGCTTTTTAGATTTGTGAGTCCAAATTGTCCCAAAAGTAGAAATTTGGTATTCTTAATAAAATACACTTAGGGAATTTAAAATGGTTTACTTGTGTGATTTCAAAATGAATATATGTTAGATTTTACAAATGACCTTCTTTGGTACTTATGAAAAAGATTGGTCAGAGGGCCCCCGCTTAGATGCTTAAATAGCTTCTCTTTGTTACTTGTATAGCACTGGGGTCCAGTTGATTCGGCTCAAGTGTGATATTTTCTTACTGAGAACGAGACCCACACTACAGATAGGTCTTTCTAAAATTCTTCGTTTTACATTAATAACTTGGTTCATAAACACTGGGTTTACTTTCGAACAACTTTTTAAATATACAACAAAACAGACATATTTTAATAGAAATTGGACGAAACGTGATGTGATTAATAACTGATTGTTATAGTAAGATCGAACGAAGATTAGATTGAATTCGTGAATTACTAATCTATTGTACGTGCATGGTGTGGATAACTAACGCGAAAACCTGATTAACGTATCGAGTTACAAATGCAGAAGAAAATGTTCTCAAACCTCCAAGTGTTTTTAAAAAAAATAACATTTCACAGGCTTTAGTCCGGTGATAGTATTTCTGCTTTGTTTATAGTCTTCAGTGGTAGTTAATTTTCAGCAAATGGTATCTCAACACACCTAGAGGACAAATAAATGTGGATTTTGAGACATTTGTTGGTGTTGCCTTATTTCGCAACTTTTAAAATTTGCAGCAAGTTGTGAAAACGCATTAGGATAACTTATTGCATTTACTAACTAAATTCTGAATTGCGTATTCATGCAAAATATCTGCTTTTATGAGCAATCGTGTTGTTATTGTTCAATAAAGAGTTGGTTTTGTAGTGTATACAATGTTATTTTGGTCTCTGGTTCCATGTCTATATGTCACCTGTTCGTAAAGCTGCTATTTGCCTTTTAATATCAAGAGCACCACTCCCCCTCCTTTTCAAAGCGGCTTCTGTTGCCAGTGACGATTGTTCGTCTTTTAAACAGTGCCGCGTTGAGTCCCTAAATAGTCTCTGAAGCCGGTAGTGAAAATCAGTAGTCTATCACTAGTGGCTGAAGGCAAAGTGGGAGTTCATAGGGTGAGTGATGCAGCAAAAACCGCTAGAAAATAGCTCAAAGAATGTTATTTGTCAGTCACGAAGACCACGCTGTAGCGCTGTACCAGTTGACAATAGAGACTTATGTTTTTTGTGATTTCAACTCGGGATGGACTAGTCATTCCCGATTCAGTTTTATAAGTTAAATTGTGTGTGTGTGGGGGGGGGGGGGGGGGGTGGATTAATTTTGTTTTTTTAAAGCTACGCTCCACATTTCGCAGTTTTGGACAAGAGTTTAATTCTTAAAAGAGGAAATATGTTGAAATTAACAGAATTATAAGTCCTAGAGAAACTGCGACTTCGAAAAATCTGCTGTTTTTAGATGTTATTTTTACACGGTATTGGTCCAAAGCGTGTTGCCTCAAAATTAGACGGAAAACATATAAATTATCCTACATGTTAGAAAGAAGAGATGATGTACTCCGGGGTATGCAGATGGGACCAGTAGTAGAATTTTCTGCTTTTTAGTCTACTGGGTGGGGGGGGGGGGGGGGGGGTGGCTCTTGTATCATTTTTTCAATGATAAAAAATGATACGTTGTCCAACAAATCTGTAATTGTTTTGTACATAAATCAATGGAAAAAACTTATTTTAAAAACCGTCGAACATGCTGTGTTCATTTTTGTTTATTGGTTTTGAGACCCTTTTCAAAGCGAAGTGGGACGGAATTGAGCTGAATTGCGATTGTACCACAATATACCAGGCTAATAGGTATTTGGGGACAATACCGTCGTGCACCACGCCACCTTTCTATGATGGTCTCCAAAACACTACCCGCGCCACCAACATACCCACTGTCTGAGGAACTTTAGTTGTGTTAGGTCTCACAACGATCTGTCATATGTCACGCCCACAGTAACCACAGTTATGTATCCATCCCTGCACACGGGAGACTGTTCAGCAGATCAACATGATGAATTTGATATAATTCTGTTTTTGCGATATATATGCGTAACGTCGACATCCGTGGAGTTTCTTTATTATTATGTTTGTTTTATTTCCAATTAATAAAATTATCTTGAGGAACACTGCTGACACATTACAATGATTATTTCGTTTTATTTCTGTTCCCATACCATGCGTATTGGCTGTTAATAGCCTGTCTGACACTCTTTGATTACAAACCAACCATTGATGTGTTTTACAGTATACATTTGTTCCGTTTTGTTAACCTTTTACCAAATGAATTGATCCGTTCCACCCAGAGAAATAGATGAAAATCACCATTCAAGTTTGATAGTTTCCAACTTTTACATAAGCAACTTCAAAAGAGTTGGTTGAGCTCGCTCCGTTTAGGGAGTCAAAAGTTGTTGATTGAAAGGACACAATGAAACGTCTTGGTTACTTGGGAAACGTTAAGCGGCTAACCGTTTCTGTACTGTATATTGTTTTGTGTTCCGGGACAATGGCAAATCTCAATTTTATAATATTAAAGGAAAAGACGACCACGGAGGAGGCTAAATCCCTCTACTGTACCCCACGACTCCTCTGTACCATCACTTTTCCAGTGTTTTGATTTCTTCAAACAAAAAATAACGTTTAAAGCGTGGATAAAATAAATGAAAAATCTTTTTCTGGAGAGTCTATACAAATATTGTGGGCCCAAAGACCATGTAACATAAATCCGTTCAAGCGCCGTGTAATGTTGAACAACATTCGATTTATGGACCTCTTGGCCGTTTGGCATATATTCAAAAACATGGAGTATGACTGTGCTATCATACGACACTGTATGTTGACTGCTCACCATTTTACTTCATTTCAGCCCTTCATCATTGCCACCCAAGTCCGATTGGACAAAAGCTGAGCGCGTCTCCGGGGAAACATTCTGGATCGAACAGACATCTCGATCTAAACAACATAATTCCTTTAAAGTTGTTGAAGGGTATGTTGCCATCAGGTATGTAATTCTGGCTGTTAGGGGTTATAAGAATATTGTTCAATGTTTGTATAACAGTATTTTTTACCTTTTGCTTTCTGTTTTTGCAACATTTTTTTTTTGTTGTTGTTCATTTCGGATTGTATACCACTTCCATTTAGTTAGAACTTGGTTTACGAGAGTTTTTAGCTACATTTCATTTCTTTTGTCATTTGTGTGGATGTTTTTTCCTGTGATGTTAGAACTTAATATAGAGGGATCTCTCTATTTTGCTTTAGGCACTTGCATCTCTAAGATTCCGTATACTTGAAACAGATTTGTTTTCTCAGAATATAGACCTTTACATAATCCCATCAACATAACTTCAATATCTTCAGGTCATTTTCTTAGGAATACACACCTGGTGGGATATTAGTCCGGCTGCCAAATTCCAACATTTTGCCCAACCTCAAAGTCGCGTCGCACGTGTTTTCTCCGTGGCTTTTGATAGAGGGGCATCTCCTGATGCATAAAAACTTTACTGGACGTCTGGCAGCATTGGGCAACTTGAGATATTCGTCGCAGAAAAGGGGTACCCAATTTCAATTCGCATAGCCTAGGTGCTGAAATTCCCATATATAATCGGCAATTACTAGAAAAAAATCTGGAAGTTCATACTCATATAGACAAAAATGTCCTTATTAAATACATAAATAAATGCATGTTCGCCAAAAATTGCCATTTTGTTTTGAAAACAAGCGTTTTTTGAACAGCATTTGACGACAAAGCTTTCCTTATTCTTTTGCCATTTTATTTTTCTTTAGTCCCGCATTATTTGAATTTTTCTGTCGGTTTATTTGCAGAATCTGCAATGACCAATCGTTGCTTTTTCTCACCAAAATACGGAGGTGATATTGTTAGGGTAAGTGATCGTCTGATAAACGTGGCATCAAAGCGAATCTAGAACATAATCAGATGCAGCAAACTGTATAATGATGGTCTCCATGTAGATTTTCAATCGTAGCTAGATTCAGATGCCAATTTAGTCTTGATAAATCACACATATTGTGTAAAAAAGTGTCAGACAACCTACATCAAGTAGCGATATTCCTACTGAGGCGGATGCACCGCCCAAGAAAAGATCTAGGCGATGTCAGGCACAAAATAGGTTTGATATCTAACGATATTCTCTATTTTGTGGTTGCAATTGTGATGTGGAAAAATACCCTAAAAATTCAACAAGCTGGATAGATGCTTATATTTTCCGTCAAGTAGTGAATTCAGGAACCAGTAGTAGTTCATTGCACAAGAATGAGATACTCCGGGTTTGTGAGCAGCGAAAAGATAAATGGGGGACAGAATTTAGGTTAACGGTTCTAGGTGCTGTGAGTGAGTGATTTGCATGCGGCAGACTCTCGTTATCACTCAGTCTGTAGAGCTGCATTTATAAGTCCAAGATTTGTAGTGTCTGCGGCAAAGCAGTTTATTGACACAACCCCAACAGATCCAAATCCCAATGCCGAAACTTTGAAATCGGTGGTTGCTTTCATGAGATGCCCAATCCCTTACTTGGCATGCGGTCGACTTGTTGAAATTGTATGGTGAGCGTAGGGGTACTTGTATTTCCCCTCAAGTTTATGTTGCCAAGCTTGCTGAGAAGTACTTCATTGACAGTTTAGTCCTTTTTCTCGCCAGGGATAGCCACGATTTTAGCAGATAGATCGAGAGCTGGATAGGCAGTACGTATTTCACAGGATCCAGATCATTGTGATGCCGAAAATACAATGAAAGTTTTAAAGAAAAGTATATGCGCTGAAATAAAGGATATGGATATAGATCGAAACACTTATGATCTCGAGCTCAACGTTGACAAAATACAAAAATTTTCAAGCGGGCATTGCTGTTTTTCCTGGGTAGCTTGAGACCACACCCTACCTGGCAAGCTGATTAACAACATTGTAACATCACTGGTGCGTGGAATACCGAAAATAACGCAAATTGGTCTTGTGGCTATGATGGCATTCTAAAGGCCTCATAAAAACGATGCATGACTTCGGAGTAACATGCTCCCATGATGAACTGTTGTGTTTCAAGAAATTGGCAGCAAATACGACAGCTCGCAATGTTGAATTCTCACCAATATCTAGTTCTGACGGTGGGCTAATAAAGGTAGTGGTAGATAATTTCGATGCTGACATTACATCTCAGAATGGAAAACTTAGTACCCATTCTCTTGCTGTTTTGTTAACGCAAGCAAATAGCACGGCCCCATCGCAATGCAATAAGCTAGGTTTTCTTCCATCGCTTACCTAACATTGTATCTTATTCTTCGTCATCTATAACTGAATAGCAACATTTTGACAGTTGCATTATAACGTGGAAATAAAAAGGTGTTGACTGCCTAATCTGTGTTGTTTTTGGTGGATAGAGCAAGTGAGGGTGTCAATGGCGAACTATTCAATGGAGATCTCAGACTTGGAAGTAGGCACAACCCAGGGTAGAAAAAATCGTCAGAGAAAGAGTCATGGCGGATTGTAACATGAATTGGCGAGAGAGGTCAAAGCAAAGCGATCTTTGGGTATTATGCGTCATAAAGAGAAGCCGGGTTTTCAAGAGTACCTTGAAGGTACCTTTGAGGGTCACTGTTGTTCAAGATGAGGTCGTGGTCACTGGAGCTATGGGGAAACACTGGGAAATACAATGAAAAAGAATGACAAATGTGTAATCTAGGTGTAGTGGAAACCCTGGAACCCTTTCTATTACAATGTCCAAAATATCAGTCTAACAGAATAAGATTCACCGGGAGTATGACAGGGAAGTTGAATGGGAGAATCAAGGGCATGAGGTTGGTAGGTGACGCAATGGAGAGGGTTAGTATGCTTATCGAAGAGACTAGGAAGAATGGGGTACGGGATGTCATCAAGCAGTTCGTCTCAGAGTGTTGAGAGGAGAGGTGTGTGGATAAGGGGGCATTTGGGAACACAGGGCTTATCAAGGCATTCTCACCTGAGAACCGCGACAAATCAGAGGCCGGCCAAAGTGTTATTATTATTATTATGAAACGAGTCTAGAATTTTCCACTTTGCATAGCCTTTGGCGGGGCAATACGAAAAAAAATCGGACGAGTTTCATAAACATCATATTGACGAAACACGAATCTCATATTATAGTAAGTAAGTTTATTTGCAGCATGTGAGTACAAAATTAACAAATATAAATTTTACCATCAATACATACAATCATCACACTGCAAGGAAGTGGCATAGCCCAAGAGGCTGTCTTCCTGCCACTCCCTGAATATTATATACTACTCAAAGTTTGCTTAGCACCACATATTTGACACATCATTGTGAAAGTTTCTTGTGAAACATTTGCGATATTTTACGTGGAGATATGATTGCGGAATGTATTGAGATGTTCCCCAGTGTTTACATTAGCTCTCTTGACATGCAGACTTTTCGTGACAGACATGGAAAGCACGTACACCTTGATTTTCATGATATTTTCGTGTACAGTCGACATGTACATGAGATGTGTAGGGTATTCAAGTCTTCATTTCAACACAAACCCTTGTGATTTAATGATTGAATATGGCGAATGCAAACGTAAGAAGACATTTGTCTGAAACAGAAATGTAGGGATGGGGGAACAAGGGGCTACGCATCGTCAGGTTGGTGAAGCCCTTGGTGTGCACCATACGGTGATCACCAGAGCCTGGGCAAGATTTCAGCAGTATGGCACACCAGTCAGACGACATGGTGGTGGCAGAGACAGGGCAACATCTGCAGCTGAAGATCGGTTTTTGGTCATTCAGGCCCGTAGGAACCGTTTTGACACAGCAACCCAGCTTCGCGGTGATCTTCAGATTTCATCCGGGGTAAATGTTTCGACGCAGACTATCCGGGCAAGGTTGCACGAAGGTGGTCTCCGATCGAGAAGATCATGTATTCGCATTCAACTGTCCCAGAACCACCACCAGGCACGATATGAATGGGTCATGGATCACGTTGGATAGACCAGAGAAGATTGGCGACCTGTCGTTTTACAGTCGAGTCAAGGTACTGCCTAGACAACACATGGTATGGAGAAGACCAGGAAAGCGATTCCATGCAGCCAACATTGCTGAGCATGACCGCTATGGTGGAGGGTCAATAATGGTCTGAGGCGGCATCAGCTGGGATGGACGTACAGATCTGTGTGTCCTTGACCGTGGTACATTGACTGCACAGCGTTATATTGATGAGATCATGGATGCCCACGTCAGATTTTAGGCAGGTGCAGTGGGTGACAGATTCATTCTGATGGACGATAAAGCCCGTCGTCATGTTGCCCATGCTGTCCGGGAGAACCGACAGACGGAGGGGATTGAGCGTATGGACTGGCCAGCAAGACCCCATGACCTCAATCCAATCGAATATGTCTGGAATGAGTTGCAGCTTGCAATTTCAGTCCGTCCAGTCCAACCAAGAAGTGTCCAGGGGCTTGGTGCCATGCTGGTCCAAGAATGGAACAACATCCAACAAAGGACCACCAGGAACCTGACTGGGAACATGAGAAGGCGTTGCCAAGCTGTAATTAACAATAATGGATCTCATACTCAGTATTGAACCGTTCGCTCCGTCAACTTTTTGGTAAATTTGAAAAATTTCCTCTTTTACCAATAATATCCATTTTCCATGGTCATCGTATTCAAAAGCTAAAAAATAATGTCAAATACTAACAGAATCTTAACTTCTGTGCTTAAATCATTAAAGATATAATTAAATAAAAAATATATACACTTTTCATAACAATATTTCAACTAAAGCCTAAACCGGTAATTGTATACACTTGGTGCTTAGCAAACTTGGAGTAGTATATTTACCATATAGACAATTGAACAAGTTGGCGGCATCGAAATCTGAAGTGTTACTTGCTCGTTATTTATCTTTTGTGTCGTCTGCATGGTGGTATTTTCCGATTGTGGCCAATTGCGGAGGAGCGAACAGAGTCAGTCAATCGGCAGGCAAATCTGTATTAAACTCAGTTCCATCAATAATCATTTCATAAACATAGCCAGTTGTCGTCGATATCTTATCTCATGGTTGTCGTTCTGTCTGCATCGTCAATTTTTACGTTTGAATTCGGAGGAAAATCAGACATCGTAGCTTTGTTTTGTTTGAAAATGTTCCATTTACAGATGCACCAATGAGATCGCTCGATCCTTTAGACCG
This sequence comes from Pictodentalium vernedei, assembly GCA_031216915.1. NCBI lineage: Eukaryota > Metazoa > Mollusca > Scaphopoda > Dentaliida > Dentaliidae > Pictodentalium > Pictodentalium vernedei. The sequence continues at coordinate 371,283,110 of CM062294.1, read as the reverse complement.
TTATATCAGGTAAGCTAACTAGGTTGCGCGACTCTGATAGTCGATGAAACAGGTAAAGGTTATATGAATTAGTAATTCATAAAACTGAAAAATACGAAACGGTTACAAGTGCAGAAAGTGGTTCAGTTGTATGATAAATCCTCTTATGTCAGGTTTTGCGAGTCTTGCACCTTGTGTTTATTTTTCTATTTAGTGTGGGGGAAGTTTTTCTCAACATTTTTGTAACATCAAATGGCCGGTGCCGAATGCCAGTATATTGTCTCTAAATACACAATGCGATTTATTGTTTCAATGTGCGAACAGTGTGCAATATGGTTATAAAGACCAATTAAGTTCGTTGAAAGATGACCAATTTTTCTTCCACATTCTTTCAAACACTCAGTGTTGATATATGCCATCTGGAGAAGTATTCGCCGTAATTTAGCAGACATAAATTGCTATTCTCAAAAAGTAGACGATGAACACAGTAGAAAGAGTGATGAAAAAACAAACCTGGACAACAACTCCGTGTCTAAAACCGGTGAATAAAAGAACCTTATGATTGACTTATTTCTCGCCGTTTCAATCTATCACTAAACCATGGCGGATTAATGGTTTCGCGCGCCGAAAGCGCGCAGGGACGGTTTGGGCAAGCCCCTTTCGACCCCACTTTGACGTTTTGGAATTTTGAGATTTCGCAGATCACCATCATGGCAGGTTGCAGCAGAGGAGGAAAAGTTGAGGGAGCCGGCTTCTGATGTATTGGTCTTCTTTCAGTCGGTTGTTATCCTTACTCGGGTGAGAACAAGGGTGAGAGTGTGACCTCTCGACAAATGTACTACCTCTCCCAGAGGGTGACGGTGTCATGTTTACCAGGCAGCTTCAGGCGAGTATATATAGTCTGCCTCTTAGCTAAAGTGACGTTGAGGCCGTCATCGGCAAGTAAAGTCTGCCTCTGGATGATGTCGGTGAGGACGAACAGTCTCGGACTCGGCGGATAGACAAATCGATTTCCAAAGAAAACAACGGCCCGTTTTGGCGAGGAAAAAAGTGCGTTCCGGGGACGTTTGCAAAAAGTGCCATTAGCGGGACACAGGAAAACGTTCGCATCCGCAGGAGTGGTCGACCATCTCCGGGGATGGCGTGAATGATGACAGAAAATCCATAGCGATTCTAATGGTTCAATAACGGTTAGTGGGGGTAAAAAAGTGTGTGTGTGTTTATAAAGTACTCTTGTCTTTATTTCATGTGATATGTTGTTCACAGAGTCTAGTCTCCAGGCAAGTATAGTCTGCCACTTATTGTTTGTAGTTCGTTGGAGCCATCTTGGGAAAGTATAGTCTGCCTCGGACTCTGTTGGTCTGTTCTATAGATGTGACATTGGTCGTCGTTGTGGTTGTCTTTGTGGATCCGATGATTTGTTCTGTAGGTGGAGCTTTGGTCGTCGGAGCTGTTGTGTCTGTTGTGTCGTAATTTTGTCTTATCTTCCGGCTAGCGTGGTCTGCTGCTCCTGCCGTGCCGGTATCTCTTGTGCTTTCTGTGTATCTGAAAGTGGAAAAGAATCTGAGTTATGCCCCCTCCCCCTCCTCCACCCATTGGCCATTCCCTGGGTGATTGATGCTGGTTTGGCAGGGATCAGATTTATTCTTTCGTGGTATTTGTCTTCTGGCAATGATTAGTTGTCTTTATTTATTGGGGGTTGGTTAGGGGCTGAAAGCAGCCTCCGACAATGGCAAGTCACCCTCGAAGGTGCATTTACTTCTTCCGCGGTGGAATGGTCTTCCAGTTGCTCCTGTGTACGCAGAGATAGTTAGATGTGATCGATGGAGGCAGCCTGGGATTGTCGACCAGTCTCATCGAAGTGACTCACTGCCTGGTTAACGCAGACATATGAGCGGCTTTCGTTCTTGTTGTTGGAAGCGACCGACGGAGGCAGTCTCGATTGTCACCCAGTCTCACCGAAGTGACTCCGTGCCTGGTTCCACAGTAGATCTTCTCTCTCAGTGAAGCATTCGCTTCGGAGTCGGTCCAGTCGAGGGTCAATCTGGGTGGATGGGGGGGGGGGGCATGAATCCAGTGATCACTACGCCCTGTCGGCCCGGGTCCAATCCGACCCGCGCAACCCCGCAGCGAGTGTGCTTGGAATTATGGTGATCATTTTCTCGAATATTTAGGTCTTTGGTACTGGCGAAGATCTCGTTTAGTTCCTGTACTAGTTCACTCTCTTTGAGGATCACTAAACCCTCTTTATTACCGGAGAATATACGTCTATTGGTAACCTTTGATATCCGCCGATAGAACAATTGGTGCTTCTTTTCGACCGAGACAAGAAGGGGGAGTTGTTCCCCTAAGTGATAATTAACAATTGAATATTATAACTTTGAAATATAGGATGAATTCCTTTGATTTCACTGGAGCTGGGCAGTCTACTTAGAATTCGGTGTCTGGAAAATACTGATTTACTTATACATCTTAGAGATCTCTTAGTCTCACGGTAAATTGGTCACTGATTGGGGTGGGGGTGTAAACCTGGATTATCCCGACTATGATGCACTAAGTCGTGGGCGATAAAATATTCCAGTACATCATCAAGGCACGCCTCTTAATATTACTCAGGCGGAATTGTTGTTTAATAACTTCTTGGAAATTTATTCCTGGATAAATTCAAATATATATGCAGTAGTCATGACGCAATTTTAGTAAACACGTACCGCATTACCGTACTAGTACTTCAAATTGGTTTTGCCAGTTGTCACCCCCACCCCCGGTACTATAGACCACCATTTGTATCCCCGATTGCGTGTGTGACGTAAGTTCAAGTATTAAAGATAATCAAGTAAGAAAGTACATGATTACAATCAAAATCCAATCGATATTTAAGACTCAAATTCAGACGAAAATTTCCCGACGTCAGAAATTATTGGAGAGGGTGGGGAGAGGTCAAACACCCCTAAACCTCCTTATCGACGCCACTGCTGTGTTTCATATTATGAATTTCCTACTTGCTCACCCCTTGCTCGTGCAATCCGTCAACTTTTATAATTACAATACTATATTTACCCAACTATATTTGTGACAGGTAGAGATGGGTAATATACCGAAAAACCGAACCTATACCGTTATCATAGGGATACCGAAAAACCGAACCTATACCGTTATCATGCGGATACCGAAAAACCGAACCGAACCAATCGTTGAAATTCAATACCGATACCGTCATAATTTTAAAATTTTCCTTCATTCGCTATTTATAATTCCCTATTGGGGTGATAACAGTTGAATGGTTCATTTTCACGAACAAGTGCTGATTTTCTTTTCAGTTTTATTAACCCTCAGTGGACTGGGCAACTGTCCTGAATTCCCACTAGCCTACAACCTGCACATGTCCAATTGCTTAGCAGTGATTTTTAGCCAAGACCTGACGAGAAATCACAGGACAAGATATTTTGTCTATTGTTAGCAGGACCTCCTAACGTGGCATGGTTAGGGCACATGCTCTGGGATCTCTAAAGCCTGAAATATGGCTTTAAACATTAAGATGCGTTTAGAACAAGTCACAAAATTACTGTAGATATTATTTGTGATCGTAAAAGAATGTCACTGTTGAGCTCATTGGCAGTGTTATTTATAGCGTTGTGGTAGAATGATACCTATTCTGTTTTCCTGATGTGAATTCCTCTTTGATACTACCGGCAAATCTCATTCAGGTCAGATACCGAATACCCAACCGATATCGAGGTATATCCCCCTAAAGTACCGAAACCAATACCGAACGGGGGGCGCGGTGGCGTTGCGGTAACCGATTCTCGTCAGTTCACCTAAGTTAAGTAACGTCGAGCCCGGTTAGTCCTTGGATGGGTGACCGTCTGACCGATCGATTCGGTCTCCAGCGTTGTGTCCTTGGGCAAGGCGCTTAACCCCGACTGTCCACATGGGGGCACGATGACGCCGTGTACTGAGGCGTACTGCACGTCGATGGTGCGCATGTCTTCAACCAATCTAACCCTGCCTGTGCTGCAGTGCAGAGTTACGATGTTGTGGAGCTGGCAGCTGCTCATCGTTGCTCGGTGGTTCTCTCCGGGTATTCCGGCTTCCTCCACCCGTACAACTGTCACTGACACCATATGACCTTGGCTGTTAAAGTGTCGTTAAACCTTAATAAATAAATAAATAAATAAATAAATAAATAAATAAATAAATAAATAACCGATACCGCTCTCAAAATTCCAATACCGCCCATCTCCAGTGAGAGGGCCTCCTCTCTTTCCTGATTTTGTTTGAATACTATCCAGCAGAGCACAAAAGCACACTTCTTTCAACAAAGGCGTGAAAATGCAAGGAAAAAAACCTGATGGAAAATGAGACACACAAATTAGTAGAAAAATTCATTAGACAAAACATACTCTTTCCGTTTACTAATTAGATTAGAATGAAAGTATGAGAAGCTCGCTGTTGAATTCATGCAAGGTAATATCGGAGTTGTCATCCCCTATGCATCTCCTTCGATACACAAAGTAATTTTACTCTGTGGAAAAGTATTCCCATCTACTTATCCGCAAGGGGTGATGAGCGGAGGCAGATGTAGATGGAAAGATAATTGTACACAAGTAGTTTATCATTGTGTAACGTGTTGAGAGTTATTTCATCTGAAGAATTGCTGTCGTCATTAATGCCTGATTCCATTATTGGCATACTCTGACGGAATCCGTCTTCATAAAATGTATCACGTATATTTTTACCACTTCCTTTTAACATATACATGTGCAGTGGGTCGATTCTAGTGTTATGGTCTGCTTTTTTGTTTGCAACGATCTTATTAGAATCCTACTGGGCGTGACATGGACAGATATACCATCACAATAATTAGGTGCTAATGCGTTAACAAACGTTTATGCTGTTTGGAGATATTGCCTAATTCAAAGATTAAACGCAGATCGTATGGTGTTTTGTGATCATAAACCTGTAAACAAGTGATGTTTGGGTTGTTTTTTAACTTCTCCTTCATAATAGCAAAAGACGTCTAGAAAAACAAACCTCCTGCATACCTTTGAACTATTTTCTTTACAATGGTAGCAGTCGAGGTACAAAGACCATTTACCAACCAGCCTGGTTGGTGACAATGTGTACGTTCTTTCGATCGCTCGGACGAGGGGGGGGGGGGGCGGGCTTACTAGCTTACAAACTGGCTTACTTACTGCGGTTCATGGGTGGTGAATCGCAAAAACAACGAAGAGTAGAATAGCGGTTGAGGTATAAAGGCAATTTTCCAAGCAGCCTCGATGGTCAGGATCGCTTAGTCCCGTGGTAAATTGGTCGCTTTGTGTGCTAGGGGTCATAGGCTCGAGCCTCGGCTTCACACTTCCTCTCTATCTGTTACACAATAAATAGAGGATCTCAAACGCGACCCAGTTTATAACGAAATTTACAAAACGAGTTCAGTATATTAGGTCTGGACCGAGCTTAGTGAGGTTCGGACCTAATTTACGATACGAGTTTTGTAAATTTCGATATGAACCGAGGACAAGTTTAATATTGTATTTATTATAGCGAACGCATCTCGAGCCGTGCACAGGACGTGAGCTCTATATATAACGCGTGAGAGTTTCAGTATTTCCATCAGAAAATTCTATAGGCCTTGAAATAAAAAATCGTGAATTTATGCTGGCGGCCATGTTGAATATCTTCGTAAGTCGGTTGCGAGAGATTCAAAAAATAGCTTTTCGTATATTTTACTTAACTTTCAAAATAAAAATCATTTAAAAGTAAATATAAAACATGTGTTAATTATCCATTTGTTTTTTTTTTTTGGGGGGGGGGGTTGTCTTCTTTTTGAACTCTAGCATTTTGATTGCTTTAACGAGAGATTACGAGAAATGCAAATTGCGAACCAGTGGCCCGAGTGGCAGGAGCTACCATCGAACGTTTGAGCGTGCTAAATGTGAGGAGATATTTGATATTGACGTCACGATGACATATGACATATAAACAAACCACATTGATACAGACAAGTGTTCCTATGGGAAGATGTTCGGTTCCTACAGTCCAATAGTCCTTAAAAGTTTGATTTTCATGAAAAAAAAGTTTTGTTGATTGCTAGTATATATTTGAGAGAGAGAGTGAGAGAGAGAGAGAGAGGGGGGGGGGGGGGGGTGAGGGGGTGCAAATGTACTGTGCAGTGTACTCCAAAACTGCGTTCCCTTGAAGGTTGCATCTATTTTCATATTATAATCTGAAAAAAAAACCACAAAAAACGCTGAAACGGAATGAGAAACAATCAACGGCTTCTGCAATTCACGTGATTCCTTTACAACTTAACGACATCACAACTTGACAACGTCACAACTGAAGATGCGCTGTTTATCTGCAGTGTCCGCGCCAGGAAACAGTCGACGATATGGAATAGATTGCGAAGTATTTAATGACACAAATTTAATTAAATAATTCTCAAATAAACATCAACTACAGTGGCAGACAAAAAATGTGTATGATTCCTCGTTCCCCGATTCTGAATCTACGATCATTTTCCGGCGCTTGATGGTCCGTACATTACCATTTTTAATGAATGGGCTTACTAACAATGGGCTAAATAAATGGTCTCAATAACAAGAAGAAGGGTCAGATCATGTAATACAATGGATTATGTCCATATCGTGTTTGAACAAAATCTATTTTCGCTTCGAGACTCGTTTGGGGAAACGTATAGCTATACGAGTTGCCATACCTCCTAAAAAACGAGTCGAGTTGACAAACATAAAAAGCCACACCCAACTGATCAAAAGAATTTCACTCTGTTTTCAATTCTCTCAACACAAGAGCACTTTCAATTTTTCCGATTCACCTTCATCTGCATGGTGGCTTTGTTTATGTAGTGGCTTACGCATTTTACTGCAACATGAATTGTATGTTGATTCAAAGAAGATACATCGTTCATTTCAGTATTATAAGTTTTTGAAGGAAACGACTTGTGACTACCACTAGCACTGATATAGTTCGTCATGCACGCATGCGTCCGTTTCGCGAAACGTCTTGTTACTTTTATTGTTACTGCAAGCAATACAAGATCTTTTACCTCTGAATTCTTAGCTACTGATATTGCCGCTCGCGATTGCGTTTTTCGGTAAATGGTAGATGAATGACGTTTTAATCTTAGTGAAGGTCCGTGTATACTGCAAGATTATAACATTGCATGAGAGTGGAAAGATGTAACGTCTAAAAAAAACATTCCTTATGCACCTATTTGACGAGCTCGTTCACTTACACAAACATGGTTTGATGCCCATACTCTGTATCATTCTTGAGATTTGGGCGCTCGATTTTTTTTTCAGGTTGAGCACACCTTCATTTATTTATATTATGGTACAATGACATCCCTAATTGTTTTTACTCATTTTTATTTCCATGTTTTGTTTTCTATTGAATTAATTTTGAAATATCACCCGATTCTCTATCATGGAGCCTGGGCAGGCATTTGTATCATGGAGCCTGGGCAGGCATTTGTGTCCTTGTATGAAAACATGGTTAATATGCCGAGGATATCTAGAATGCGATGGTAAAACCAGGCCAATTACACAAGTGAACCACAAGTGATTTAAATCAGCGTAAGTGGTGTTATTTATTTTATTTAACATTCTGTGAATATGATGCTGTGTTCTAATGAGACAAAGGGCAAAACCCCAAAGTAATTACGATCTGCATCTGCATTTTTTGAAAATCGTTCCAAAAAGTCTTTTACCTTTCCAACAACCCCCAAGGGTGTATCGTTGGGGCGGGGGCTGGTTGTTAATGGGAGTCATGTTATCATTACACGTTAGTCCAAACTTGGACCCAAAGGGCATAATATGACGTACCACACCAAAAAATAATATTACGGCCTTTGGGTTTAAGTTGTGACTGGGTAAGCATGGGTGAGGTCCCCTAGCAATACTGTAGAAAACTAGCTGGATTCTATTTCAGTCAATAAAATTTACTCATTTGAATTCCCTAAAAGAGCATTGGGACCACAGATTCACTCTCAGGCTTCAAATTTCTAAACATTTTCTGGGGTAGGTCTTCAAGACCCCACCAACGAGAGGGGACAACCCACTCGCGTTCTCGCCAGCCTTTCCCTGTAGCAGTTGACCTTCGCCCTTCGAGGGTCCATAAAAATAAAATTTTTACCCACTATGAAAAACCTTGACTACATCCCTGAACACCCACTTGTTACGCCCAATTTTGTCATAATTGACGAGTTTTGTCATAGCTCCTATTTTTTCTAATAAAATCGCCAGGTTTTGCCATAGATCCAACCTTTGTAACAAAAATGGCCAGGTTTTTCATAAATTTGGTTACCAGTTTTATAATAAAAATCGACAGGTTTTGTCATAAAAAATATCACCACTTTTGTCATAGAAATCAACAGCTTTTGTAAGACATTAGTTTTTTTTCCACGTGCATCAAAATATGTTAGCCCTAAGTTCAACTAAGCCACCTTATAACATGGTGTTGTTGCTTTGGGTAGTTCGTACATCTGGGTCATATGGTATTGATGGGTGGATGTGGTTTGTCAGGTTTGGTTGTATATTATGTACGGTATGTACCCCTGTTGGTGTACTGTGTTAGTCCTTGATGCTACTTACTCAGCTTATGCCTTTTACTGTCGCCTGGTTGCTATAGGCAGTACGAAATGATAGGTCATGTGGCGGTGTGGGGTATGCTAGATTGTCTAGAATGGCAGCACAGTATTGGCGGTTGGTACGCAACACCCAACAATATCATACGACCTTGAATTAGATACTACTCAAGGCAACAACACGATGGTATAAGGTGGGTTAGCTGAACTTAGGGTTAACAGTTTTGGGGTTTTTATGCGAGAGGAAAAAAGTAATGTCTTACAAAACCTGGATTTTTATGAGAAAAGTGTGATATTTTGTTTTTTATGACAAAACCTGTTGATTTTTATTACAAATTGGTAACCTAATTTGTGACAAAACCTGACGATTTTATTACAAAAGTGGGAGCTATGACAGAGCCTGGCGATGTTTATTGCAGAAGTGGGAGCTATGACAAAACTCGTCTGTTTCGATATAAGTGGGCGTGACACCCATTCCTTCTTCAACACTAGTTCCAGTAACATTCATTCAGATATTACAGTTACATAGGGGTTAAAACTATACACGGTGCTTCTGTCATAGGCTGGTTTTAAAGTGAAATTCAAAACAACAAAATTCCAACGCGTCTTTCAAAAATTGTTATGAAAACCCAGGTGCTAATTGTTTTGGTAATTAAGCAGTAATTTCAGTGTTTGTATTGTTGTCGAGCATATTAGAATGTATACAAAAGCTGGTAATCAGAAATTGTCCTTCTACGTCGCGTGTTCGCTCGATTCTCACACATCTGACTTCAGAGCGTGAACATCACCTAGATAGCCATGGAACTACCAGATAGACTAGTGAAAGCCATTTCAGCTCTGGGCGTCTCATGCCCTGTCTCCTGGACTATCCAGGAAATAGGCTTGAGCGTCCACCTGAAAGTGGAGTTTGAAATTGAGAAGCCAACAACAACACCAACCTCTTCGGGGAGAGGTAGTACCTTTGGAGAGAGGATCCCCTCTCCCACTGGTCCTCACCCGAAGGGGCACGGAGGCCCTGAAAAGAGAAAGCACAAGAAGAAGAAGAAGAGCCCATCGACCAAGCGCAGGGACGCCCGGCGCTTGGAGGCCTTCCGGAACAGGAAGAAAGAGCTGAGTGAGGGGGTGGAGGCTCTGGAGGCAGCCGCCAGTTCCCCTCCTAGTCCCACTGGTACACCCAATCAACTGCCGGCTCCTGAGCCGGTACAGTTGGATGAGGAACGTCCAGTGGAGACTGAGGAGGAACTGGAAGTTGCTTTTTCACCGCCTCCCACCCCTCACTCCCCTCTTCCTTTACTACCGGAACGCCTGGACCTGGAAGATGCGGCCAATTTGTCGACAGAAGAACTCCTCAAAAGATCCAAAGCATTACTAGAAGAGAGCTACAAATACTGTCCTAAAGAGATGCACACCACAGCGGCCCGAGAAATCCAAACCTTATCAACATCACCATCACAACCACCTCCAAAGAAAAAACACAGAAAAAGGAACAAACGTGGCTAAACCTCCTCCTTCCTTTTCCTCCTTTGACACGCCTAGACATGCAATACGAATCTTCTACAGTCACCGAGGGTCGAAAGGGGCTTGTCCCCCATATCGTCCCTGCGCGCCTTCGGCGCGCGAAATCATTTCTTTCTTGTCCTTCTATAATAGTACAAGCTGCTTGATAACAAGTCCTGGGTTTAATTATTGTCTAGCATTTTTGTTAATAAGTAACCGTTCTTATGAGCAACTGTTTTACTATAAAATGTACGTATTTCCTTTATTCCAAGGTCTGGCTATACCGACTGAGAAAGAAGTACGGTTGGTTATTCCGCCGCTAAATGTAAATAAATGTTTAAAGTGGAAAGCACCTTGAGTGAGCTAATTTTCCCCCACAATATACGCTTTACGACACTTCCTGCTAGCCATTGGCTCCAGGTATATCATTTTGAGCTTTAGGAAGACTCAAACTTAATTATTACAAAAAGAGGTCGAAAAAAAACTTGGTCTGAGAAAACATATTTTCGACACGCTAAACCACCCACCCATCCCGCTTATGTCTGCAATTTGGTCTGCCCCGCCTCCTTGGGGGTCCCTCATCATTATTACAGTCCCGAGCCATTGCTGTTTATCCCGTGTATTCGTAATTTAGACTTTACAGTATACGTGTCTGGCGTATAGCGTCAGTTCGCATTTCTTGTATTTCTTATTCATTATATAAGCCAGGTATGATACTAAAGCGCATAGCAATGAAGATAAAAAATGTTTCCCATCTGTTTTTCTGCCCTCGTTGCTTCCATAAATATTTTATAAAGTTCAGCGATAAATCCCTTCCCAACAGATTGAAAGCAGTGTCATGGCGCATTCACTCCATGAAAGATTTTCTATATATCTCTCTTTATCGACACATGGCTAATAAAACTAGTTATTTCATATAGAAGAGATAATCTGCTATGAAAGTAAAAATACAGATTTCAATAGGGCGGATTTCCCAAACCTTTTCTCTGCAAACAAACCTCTACGTTACAACAGAATGATGAAAAGTACAACTGGGGAAATTCACTGAAAGCCAACATTTTCTAACATTCTGTTGCTCAGTTTTGGATTAGTTGTCTAAACAAGGATCGAGTCTGAAAACTGGCACAGCTTCATCTGTCAACAGTACAACAATATGTACACGAGATGTAGTTTGTCAGGGTAGCACTGTTATGATGCCCGATGGGTCTGGAGGTGGGATGGGGAAATCTCACCCTCGGGGCAAAAGATTTGAACCAGACCCGAGGCTTGCCGAGGGTCTGGTTCAAATATCTTACCCCGAGGGTGAGATTTCCCCATTCCCACCTTCAGACTCATCGAGGATGATTTTTCTCCCCCCCCCCCCCCCACACGAGGATTACGTCATTATAGATAATTGGCGTTCACGTTCTGACATACCGAATTTATCAAGTCGTAGTCCTTTCGAAAAACGAACAATTTCATTGGAAAGATCGTACAAAAGTTAGGTATATACCATAGGTATATACTAAAAAATTCATTTGTAACACTGTCCATTAAAGAGTTAATGAATTTGCGCGTGTCAAACTCTAATGTAAAGGGCATTGTAAGATTATTGATCGCTCGATAAATTTGCGCAGTGATATTATTAAATCTGCAGAGAAACATGGGGTTGAAACAAATCAACATTGTTGATTTTGAATGGCACGTGGATTACATGCGGGAAATCGTGAAGCCATTTTGTTTATTTACAATTTTGCAGACGATGATGAAATAGTTCCGGCGACCTAATAAAATATGCAAATGAGTATGTCACGTGGGGTGGGTGGGATAGAAATATCCAACCCCGCAGTCTCACCTGGGACACGCGTATGTTTCACGTATAGTGGGGGGAGATCTCGTGACTGACTTCAAGTCATCTCTGAAATTTTTCTTTTTCTGCCAAAGACGTACAAAATGTAGTCAAAGTGTAACATGCCCGGCATAAAACTTTTACACCCATCTGAAGGGTTTGCCTGAAACTATCCTAATATGTAAAGCATAACATTACGCATCGTGCTACATAGGCCATATAACCAACGTTAACCCCTTTTTGTCACAAACTTCCCCCGAATATGCATTTTTTGCGAAAATGGCCAACTTTCACATGCGATTTCTCAGCGGTGCAACCACATTTTCTCAAAACATGTCCAATCAGAAGATTGGGCATTCATCCAAGAATAATTATGCTGTTATATGTTTTATTTAAAGGTTTAACCTTAACCCAGTTTTCGGGCCTTGAATCAGAGTACCCTAAAAGTCTACCTAAAATTCGCTCATTTTGAGTTCACTTTTCTTCCAATTTGGAATGGAATATCGAAAAGTGATTTGCATGTCAGTATTCACAATTGATTACCGAACATATTTGCTGTTGTAGGTTTGGTTGTAATGTTTAACCCTACGCCCATTCTGGTTGCCTAAAAGTAGGTACCGTCCAAGAAAACTCCATTTTTTAGAATTCGGTAAGTTTAAGTGTTAATTTACTCCATTCCTAATTGATTAAGCACTAAATGTTTTCAATGGATGTGTGCAGCCGCCGTCAAAGTATGACAACTTTTATTTTATATGGTATTATTAAAAGTATAACCCTTGGCAGATTTGGGAGTTCCCATAATGGTACTGTCGAAATAATTGTTGTTTTAGCCAACTTTCACATGCGATTTCTCAGCACTGGGGTCATATTTACTCAAAGCGTTTTCCATGAGAAGATATAGAGTTAATCCAAGAACAATTTTGCTGAGAAGTGTTTTATTCACAGTTTTACTCACCACCCAATTTTCGGGCCTTGAATTGGAGTACCCTCAAATTTGTCATAAAAGTGGTAAACTTTGCTGCAAAATGTTAAAAGAACTCCAAGCGTGTTATCAGTAACTGTCAACCTGTGATTGATAACAGGCGTTTGGTGTTACTTGTTTGTATAATATCATTAAAAGCTGACCAGTATTCTCCAGTCGCTGACTCAAAGACACTACTGTCTGAGAAACTGTAATTTTCAAAAAATTCTTTAACCCTCTTTCACTGATTTTTTTTTTTTTTTTTGCAACAAAACTCATAATTGTGTGCTGCCACTATCTCCTTAGCAGTATTGCTATGATGTTGTTCAATTCTAACTTAGCCCTGCACGCGTGGTTTCAGAGAAGTAGATAAGGATTACCAGCAATAATGGCTGGAATAATATGAAATGCAGTATGTCTGTCTATCTGCCTGCCTGCCTACCTACCTACCAGCCTGATAGAAAGCCCGCCCGACTTCGATTTTAACCATACACCAGTCATGCCTGTGAGAAAGAGTGCCTGCCCGTCTGAAGTTCCTTCCACCCACATGCCTGCCCTGCCCTCACATTGACATTAACCATACGTCATTCATGCTAGTGTGAAAGGGAACAGTCAGAATGTTGTTAGATACAGTTTATATCGATCATGCACATAGCAAATTCTGAAAACCGACCAAAGCTATATGCAAGCTGATTTCGCAGGCTGCCCGAAACGTCCTGTACGATTTTACTGAGATTTGGCACACCGGTAGAGCTTCATCTGACATTTCTCACCTGGGTCAAGGCATTCCTGAAGTGTTTCGTTTTCTGCCAAAACAGTGCAAAATGTAGTCAAAATTACACGTTTTTTCCAAAACTCTCTGGATGATTTGGCTGAAGTTTTCGTTATATTTTGTAGCATAACTTACTGCATTTGGCTGCGTAGGCGATATTTCTCGCGTTGACCCCTTTTCGACACAAAATTCAATATGCATTTTAGGTAAAATTGGCCAATTTTCACTTGAGATTTCTCGGCACTGCAGCCGAATTTTCTCAAAACGGTTCCCATGAGAGAAGTGGGCCTTCATCCAAGAACAATTTTGCTCTTATATGTTTTATTTAAAGTTTTAACCTTCACCCACCTTTCGGGCCAAGAATTCGAGTACCCTAAAATTCTTCATAAAATTGGCTTATTTGGAGGTCACTTTTCTCCCATTTTCTAATGGAATATCGCAAAATGATTTACATGGTCGTATTCACAATTGCCTACCAAGCATATCTGCTGTTGTAAGTTTGGTTGTAAAGTTTAACCCTTTGCCCATTCTGTTTGCATAAAGATGGGTGCAGTCCAAAAAAAATCTCGTTTTTTCAGAATTTGGTACGTTCAAGTGACGATTTACTCCATTCCCAATTGATTGAGCGCTGAATGTTTTCTATGGCTCAATGCAGCAGTCATAGTATGACAACTTTTGTTTTATATGTTATTATTAAAAGTTGAACCCTTGGCAGATTTGAGACTGCCTATATGGGTACGGTCGAAATAATTGTTATTTTCATAAAATTACGGAATATAGATAAGCGTGCAGTGGTAGTTTGGAATAGAATATCTGAAAATGCTTTCGTAATTCGGATTCACAGTTCAATTCCAAGAACATTGTCTATTATAAGGTTGCTGTAAAGTTTAACGCAATCAATGTCTGGGTTGCATAAAGATAGGTGCCGTCGAAAAAACTCAGAAATTTTCAGAACTTCGTAGGTTTAAGTGGCAATTTACTCCATTCCTAATTCATTGAGCGCTGAATGTTTTCTATGCCTGCATGCAGCAAGCATAGCACGACAACTTTTGTTTTATACCCTATTATTACAAGTTTAACCCCTTGGCAGATTTGAGAGTTCCCATGTGGGTACAGTCGGAATAATTGTTATTTTCGTAAAATCAATCCCTCAATATATTGGTAACCGTGCAGTGGCCTTTCGGTGGTGTTACATGAAGCTGTAAATAGTTAAGGTTGAACAGTTCATCAAATGGACAGATATAATGACAAACTCGGCCGGTGACAGGTAAATAATGAATGGAAAAGTCGTTGAATTGAGAATAAAATACGGAGGAATCGTCCCCTCGGTTTCCATCTGATCCACTGTGTTTCCACACGGTCTCAGCACTCGACAAAGAAACTAAGCTGTCGAGCAGGGACAGTAGAACAACATCTGGAAATTTCATGTAGTTGCCTTCAGTGGTCTGGATACCGTGGGCGTATGAGCGACACTGCTGTATGTTCAATTTTAATGTCAAATTAGCCAAATTACCGCCTTTTCGCCATTAACCCATGCGCGATTTCTGTCCACTGATCCTTTTTGGCAATTATCCAACTGTTACCAGCATGGTGGGGTCCATTTGGCGCCTGTGTACACAATGCATCTTTCAGTCACCAGCATCTCTCCACCAGTAACTCTGAATCAAAAGTTCCAAGTGGAACTACTTCAGAGGGAGACCACTGCCACAACCCCTGACATACACCCTGCGCCAGGTCGCACCGGCTAGAAAAGGACCAAATTCAAACAATTACCTCCACTCATCAAAACGCTATATCTCAGCTAATTCTTGGCCGATTTCCATAAATTTTTCACTCTTTCTTCACAAATAGTTACCGCATATTTTCGCACAGAGAGCGACACCAATTTCGCATTCTATCATGTTGAATGTCAGGAGAGCGTATGCGCATGTTCGGGGAGGGAGGAGAGCGACTCCCACGAGGCCCATACTTGGTTTCGGGACTTTAAAATAATATGA
This sequence comes from Pictodentalium vernedei, assembly GCA_031216915.1. Taxonomy (NCBI): domain Eukaryota; kingdom Metazoa; phylum Mollusca; class Scaphopoda; order Dentaliida; family Dentaliidae; genus Pictodentalium; species Pictodentalium vernedei. The sequence continues at coordinate 371,267,468 of CM062294.1, read as the reverse complement.
CCGAGTTCGGGCGAGCTTCAAGAACAAACGCTGAAACTTTGGAATCGCTGCTATGAAAACGTTCGCCACAATCTATGATGCCACCTACGCACATGTTGTTATTATTAAGTATACACGATCTGTTCAACAGGTTTGCTATTTATCCCTAACTTGGACATTAACCATACAGCATTCACGCCAATGTGAAATAGTATTGCCGAAAGAATTGTTAGACACAGTAGAAAGTTTTCTGTCGGCTATGCTCTTAATGTAGCCTAAAAAACCTACCAGCTCTATATGCAATCTTATTTCGGAGCTGCCTAAAAAAACAAGCGGAATAGGTGAATCTCTCGATTTCTTGAAATCGAAAAATCTAGTTTTATTTTTTTTTCCGCCGTGAATTTTGTCTGCTGAACTGCTCAAAAACAAATTGTACGATTTTAACCAAATTTGGCATACTTATGTAATGTCATAAAATCTAGTGAAATGCGGTATAGTCATATCTGTGAAAACGCGTATTTTCAAATCATTCTGCCAAAACTTTCAAACTTTTAACATTTTTCGAAAGTCTTAAAACTCTTTACAGTTATTTAGCTCAAATTTTCCACACATTTAGAGCATAATATCATACACCAGAATCACCACTCAAATCTTTCAATATTAACCCCCCCCCCCCAGCCCCCCCCCCCCCCCCCCCCCCCCCCCCCATTTTCCAAAAATGACATGAATATAGCTTTTTTCTTCAAAACTGACCGACTTCAAGGGCAAATTTCTCTAATTACAAGGTAGTTGTAACAATTATTTTGGTATGGCTAGATGCAACAATGATTGTGGAAGAAAGTTAGTGTTTACTTTTTAATCTCAGATTTAACCCTCAAGCACAATGAGGGCGAGAATAAGAGTACCGTTTGAAAGTGCCAAAATTAGCCATCTTTGGTTGCTTTTTCTATCATTTTGGAAAGGGTTAATTTCAAACACTTTACTGACTAGATTTTAGAAACACCAGTGTTTAAACACAAAGTAAACCCTGACGATTCATCATTAATGTACAGAAAAATCGGGTTAAATAATTAATATGGCTGATAGTTTCATGCGTACACAAAACCGCCTTCTTTTTCACATTAATAAGTTGGGAAAGCCCGTAATTTGGTGAACAAATTACAATTTTCTAGTTTTTTTCTTCTTTTTTCCGCCGTCAATTTTGTCTGTTGCACTGCTCAAAAACAAGCTGTACGATTTTAACCAAATTTGGCATACTTATGTAATGCCATAAAATCTAGTGAAATGAGGTATCGGCATGTCTGTGAAAATGCTTATTTTAAAAATATTCTGCCAAAACCGTCAAAATTTCACCATTTTTCGAAAGTCTCAAAACTGTTTACAGTTATTTAGCTCAAATTTCCCACACATTTAGAGCATAACATGATACACCAAAATCGCCACAAAAATATTTCAAAATTAACCCCCATTGGTCAAAAATGACACGAATATAGCTTTTTTCTTCAAAATTGACCAACCTCAAGGGCAAATGTCTCTAATTTCAAGGTTGTTGTAACAATTGTTTTGATATGGATAGATGCAACAATGATTACGGAAGAAAGTTATTGTTTACGCTTTAATCTCAGATTTAACCCTCAAGCACAACGAGGGCGAGAATAAGTGTACCGTTTGAAAATGCTAAAATTAGCCAACTTTGGTTGCTTTTTATATCATTTTGGAAAGGGTTAATTTCAAACACTTTGCATGTCCGTATTCACAATTGACTACCAAGCATATTTGCTGTTGTAAGTTTGGTTGTAAAGTTGAACCCTATGCCCATTCTGGTTGCATAAAAGTAGGTTCCGTCCAAAAAAAGTTCCATTTTTTCAAAATTTGGTAATTTCAAGGGACAATTTACTCCATTTCTAATTAATTGAGCGCTGAATGTTTTCTATGGCTGCATGCAGCAGTCAAGGTATGACAACTTTTGTTTTATATGTTATTATTAAACGTTTAACCCTTAGCAGATTTGAGACTTCCTATGAGGGTACCGTTGGAATAATTGTTATTTTTGCCAACTTTTACATGCGATTTATCAGCACGGGAGCCATATTTTCTCAAAACACTTCCCATGAGAAAATAGGACATTATTCCTAGAACAATTTTGCTGTTATATGTTTTGTGCAAAGTTTTAACCCTCGCCCAGTTGTCGGGCCTTGATTGAATTGGAGTACCCTCAAATTTTACATGTTAATTCAAAAACCAAGATTCCTCCTTGTCTCTTATCAGGTGATTGATGACAGGTCTCTGGAAAGTGAAATGAGGTATCGTCATATTCGTGAAAACAGTATTTTCAAAATATTCTGCCACAACCATCAAAATTTCACCATTGTTTAAAAGTCTCAAAATTGTTTACAGGTATTTAGCTCCGATTTTCCAAATATTTAGAGTATAATATGATGCAACAAAATTACCCCACAAATATTTCAAATTTAACCCCTATTGGCTAAAAATGACATGAATATAGTATTTTTTCTACAAAATTGACCAACTTTAAGGGCGCATGCCAGTGTGAAAGAGTACAGTCGGTAGAGTTGTTATACAGGCCTGCCTGCCTACCTGCCCGACATTAACCATACACCATTCACGTCACTGTTGTAAGAAAAATAGTCTCCCTGCCTGCTTGATTTGGCCATTTCTGGCAACTGAATTGCCCGACATTTTCGGCTCCTTCCCGACTCAGTGGTGGGGGAGGGGGCACAGTCCCCCCAGACACCCTGGCCCGTATGCCCATGATTCATCTGTACTTATTTTTTCCAAAGCAAAACTGTCATGGCTCGTTTTGCTTTCCATGAAAATATTCAGTAATTATTGAAGACCAAATTTTGTGTTAAATGTTTTGATGTCCTGCTTTATCTCAAATATCTGTTTTGGCTGCATAAAACCTAGTAGCATCACAAAAAACTTTGCTTCAACTATATATTTCTATTTTCAAAACTGATCGATGGTTTTGTGTACAATACAGTTTGCCTTTTTACATTAAAAAGCTGGGAAATCCCGTAATTTGTTCAACAAATTACAATTCTCTAGTTGAGAATGAGATTTAATGTCCATTATGGCGCATTTGTTGAACGCCACATTGGCTATCTGATAACTGATCAAAGGGGTATTCTCCTGTTGTCATTATCTGGGTAATTATGGCCAGTTAATATTTAATTGTTGTAAATACGGTACATCGCATGTGTTCTGGACACACACCCATATTACGTAGCTAGCCTGTCACAGAATGTCAAAAGGTACCAAAATGTGAGTCTTTCAAAGGAACTTGAAAGCGAGAATTAAATTAAGATAGATCTAAACGGCCAAGTTTAAGAGAAACGATTAAACTGAGAATTAATGTTCTGGCTATGGAAATAAAAATCGGGGTGTTTCTCGAAAAATTCATTCCAGCCAATTCCAGTCTGAAGGTGTGTAAGGCTGTGGGCCGTTGCGTGTAGGTGAGGGATGCCCCATGCTATAGGATAGAGGAGGTGCCGCATTGGTGCGAAAGTACAGGCACGTTGTGAAGTAGGGGAGCCACAAAGCTCATATTTAGAGTAGGAGCAGTCGCGAGCCAAGTCGGTGGCCATATATGAGAATAGGATCAGAAACACGAAGTACGAGCTCAGGGAGCTAATTTGCATTTAGGTAAACGGCATTACCTGTTGTAGAAGGCAAGTCATACATAGGCAGGGTAGGCTTTGCCTGTTTGGACATTATTATTCTGAGCCAAACGTAAGGGAGAATTTAACCCCATTGGTGCCGACTGCTTGTACGAAAAGCGTCAACTAAAGTGACAATAAGCTGGTGGCCGTGCCACGGCAGTGGCAGAGTGACATTCCGTCACATGTTAGAGCAGAGGTGTCCGATAAAGTGACAATACGTTAGTGGCCGTGTGGCGGCAGTGAAAGGAGTGGAGTGAAGAGGCGACCAGGGAAGAAATACCAGCGAAATGGAGGAAAAACCAGCGACAACAGAGAATGCGGGCCCGCAAGTGACTCAAAAACTGTGTGGGTACGGGGTGATTGACGTTTTGTTTTCTTATTCTTTTGGATTCCATGTAAGTCACTAATTATCATATTCATTTATTTGTATATGTATTAAAATTGTTGTTTTCAGTGAACCCATGTTGATTTATGCTTTTCGAGGAAAAGTTATTAGCCCCTTCAGGATAAGAACCACCCCAACAGAAGTGAAACGGGCGGGTTCGTCACGGCGAGACATACGTTCACGCACGGATTCAGGCAACACTCCTTGAGTTTTGGCTGAATACGCGGCGTGAATCTATTTCCACCGGCAACGACAAAGCCCAGGTTTCCGACAGTCGGACCAATAATCCGTTTATCAGTCAGTCCTTATTTTTTCTACTACTCGCCTTATTCTGTCTACTTCGGACTGTCTCTGGCTACTCATGACCCTGTCTCTCCGCCTATATATGGCCAGAGTCGCGGGGGCTCAGTGGTTAGCGCATTCAACTTCAAATCGAAAGGTCCACGGTTGAACCCTGACCAGCGGTAACTGCATTGTATCCTTGGATAAAGCACTTAACTACGATTGCTCATGTGGGGACATGGTGGTACTGTGTACTAAGGCGAACTGCACGTCAATGGTTCACTTGCCTTCAACCAATACTAACCCTCCTTGTGCGCAGTTAGTACGTTGGGAGTTTGACCGATGCTCTGCGGTTCTCCGCTTTCTTCCACCTTTAAAATTGTCCGATGCAAGATAACCCTGGCTGTCGAAAGTGTCGTTAAATCCTAATAAATATATATATAATCCCTGACCCTCTCATCTGTGCGCCACTGTTCCAACCAATAGAATTGCCTCAGTATGATCAAGTAATCGATCAGATAGCATCCTTTGCCGTGACCTTCTCCATATTTACCAATCTCTCATGCCCAAGTGGATGCGAATGTAACCTCGGCCTCGACTCTATGCAAAGATTGTCTGTTGATTAAACATTAGATGTGCTGAAACGTTCTTTTGCATATTATGTGCGCAACACGTGCAGCACACGAGCACACGAGATCTTTCTCACAAATGTGGGACTTCTAATGATTATCAAATTAAGAATGGAACTGTTTTTGCGGCAGAAAAACGGTGTTTATAATTGGCCCATTAAACTGTAGGTTTGAATTAACATGGTTATCAAGCCAGCAACTAAAGAGAATTCGCATAAAAACCAAAAAGAGGTCCAAAGGATGTTGACACATACTTTAAGGTATATGCAGGGGCGTCGTTAAGGGGGAGGGGGCCCCACCTCCTCCATAATTTTCCAGTCGGGACATTTTCGTCCGGATTGGAGTCTAAGAATTCTCTCTTGCAAGTAATCATGTACTTTCTTAAAAGACAAGATTTGATAATGGCGCTTGTGTCACGCACACTGTCGGCCAGACAAAATTTATGAAGATCTGTAATACCAGGATTGGGCTGTTGGGGGCCCGGCATGACTAGTTTGAAATGCCGGTACTTTACATGTTAATTAAATAAGTTTCATCAGGACTACAACATGTATATTTTATTTATTCGCTAATTAACTTCCAAAAAGTTTTTTTGACAAATATTCCAACCATATCAATGACGAAGGCATGCCTTGATGATGTAGTTGGAATATTAGTCAGTCAGCACTTGAACCATCACAGTCGGGACAAATCAGATTTACAAACCCCACCTATCGGTCATCTATGGTCGGGTGTCATTTAATGCTATACGCAAAACGATAATAATAATGATAAGCTTTTTTATGTCAGTTTAGATTTCAAAGTAAATGCCAACTTTCAATTTATCGCGTTTCAAAATTGTAGATGTGTGAAAAATTATATAACATGTAAATAGATTATTGTTCGTGAAAATCAATCTTCCTACCACATGCAGAAGAAGAATCACATCCAAATCAAACACGGAGTTGGTGAGACATACGTTCGGACCAGGGTTCAGACGGCAGTCTCTGAGTGCCGGTGGAGCTACCGGTGGAACGTACATTCAACTTCAGAATAAAAGATATTGACCCCCCCCCCCTCCCGACAGCCAGTGACAGTGCATCTGCACATAAGATAAGTAGTAGATGAAATGATAGGCCAAAGCCGAGAATATTACCGAAATAGGTAAAAAACGTTAGTTGTTTACTCTAAAATCAGTTGGGATAAAGACCAACCTAAGTCATCTGGGTTGAGTGAATATGAACCCAATTGGGTTCATATTCACTCAACCCAGCTGACTTGCGTTAATTTTTAAGAATACGACCCATGGATAGGTAGATAATTGCATCGCTGGGCGGTGGCGTCATAATATGTCCGCCCATTGTAAATTCAATCATTTTGCATGGCAAAAGACTCTTCGCACAATTCATAGGTATCTCAGTTTACTATTAGAGCAAACACCAAAAATGTATATTCCAGAATACTGGTTATAAAAAAGGTCAACTGTAGTACACTAGAAAAAAAAACTGATCAATCCGTCATTCGTTTTTCAAATCATTGCTTAGACAAACAAAAATCACCAAAAAATCTAAGAATCATTGATACGACTGCCATGTTCGATATGTCACAATGCTGGTTATGGAAAGGAAACTAGCCTCAGACAACAGTAATGCACAAGAAAAAAATCTGATCCCGCGGCCATTCATTTTTCAAGGTGTTGCTGGGAGAAGCATCGATCCCCAAAAGCTATGATGGCTGCTATGGTGGCTCTGTTGGATAGGTCAGAATGTTAGTTATCGAAATGAATCAATCCCATACTCAACAGTAACGCAACGGAAAAAATTGTCCGGTGATCAATCGTTTTTCAAGTTATTGCTCGGGCAAGCAAAAATCACCCCAAAAATCCAAGATGATTGCTATAGTGGCCATGTTGGATTTTCCGGATTTCAACGGATTGAAGTCAACACGAAAAGGTCACTAAGAGTTGTGGGTGTTATATATCGGCCAAATACACCACCTAAAGCAGACATTGATTGCTTCTCATCCAAACTAAATGAAATATTTGATAAATTGAATAATGAAAGAATAAGTTCCTATATTATGGGTGATATAAACATCGATCTACTTAAATTCGACTCCCATACCAAAACAGAACATTATATTTACCTAATGTTTAATCAAGGATTCCTACCTGTTATAACTAAACCCACCCGATTAACAACCCACCCAGCAACCCTCTTTGATCATATACTTACCAACAATATCACATCGAGTTCGGTGTCTGGTATAATTATTACAGATGTATCGGATCACATTGGCATCTTTCATACTGAATTCGACCCACCTAAAGTTACTGAAGATTCCTACATATGGACTTGGAAGATAAACGCAGAAACTATACTAAAATTCAAATTGCTTCTCTCTCAATGTGACTTTCTGTCAGTAATAGAATCACATGACCCCAACACAGCCTACAATAACTTCTTAAATATTTTTCTAAACTTATTCGACGTGGCTTTCCCTTCCAAACGCGTCAGTAACAGTATGAAAACCATACAGCGACAACCTTGGATGACCAGAGGATTAATAGTTTCATCCAAAACGAAATACAAATTCTATAATAAAAAGCTAAAGTCACCAACCGAACCGAACATAAATAATTACAAAAAATATTGTAAAATATTCAATAAACTCAAAAACAGGAGTAAAGCCCATTACTTTAGAACTGTTCTTAATGAACATAAAAATAACCTTCTCAGAACATGGCAGATTTTAAATGGAGCCATCAAAAACGTATAGACATGGGAGACCTACCAAACTCCTTCACCCACCATAACAAAGAAATCAACGACCCAATTAAAATAGCTGAAGAATTCAATAATTATTTTGTAAATATTGGGAAATTAACAAGAGACAAAATACCTAACGCTGATAAATCTCCATGTGAGTTTCTTCCAAATAACGAGAATAAGTTCTTTTTAAGTCCCACATGTGAACCCGAAGTAAAAAACATCGTGAAGTCGATGAAGTCGAAAATTACTAAGGACAGTAATGAGCTAAGCTCAAAACTCAAAGAAACTATTGACCACATTGTAACGCCTCTAACGCATATCTGCAATTGGTCCTTTTCCCAAGGCACATTCCCAGAAAGAATGAAAGTAGGTAAAATAATCCCAATATTCAAAGCAGGCGATAAGCATTCCTTCACTAATTACCGACTAATTACAGACCGATAAGTATACTGCCCACCTTCTCCAAAATTCTCGAGAAACTCATGTTTGTAAGAATTTCAAAATTCCTAGACCGCTTCTATGTTTTAAATCCAAACCAGTATGGGCTTAGAAAAAAGCATAGTACCGTACACCCTATCATGCAGTTGTTAAAAACTATCTCGGATGAAAATAACAAATCATGTAAAAATAGCACCTTGGCTCTATTTCTTGACCTCTCAAAAGCATTCGATACTACAGACCATAATATCTTACTAATGAAATTAGATAGATACGGCTTCAGGGGATTAAGTAATGACTGGTTTAGAAGCTACCTAACGAACAGCCTTACTGTGATACAAAATCAAAACAGGTGGTGTTCCACAGGGCTCGATCCTAAGCCCCATCCTCTTTCTAATATACGTTAACGATATATTTCAGGCAACAGGCAACATCATTGAACATCATTGAATCTCCTATCGTTCGCCGATGATACTACTGGTCTAATCACAGGTAATGATCCAGAACAACTGGTTAGCTACATCAACGACGTATTACAGAAAATATTCGAATGGTGCTGTACAAATCGACTTTCGCTGAACGCCACAAAAACTAAATATATGTTAATCAACCCATCTTCTAAGAAGACGGTAATAATCCAGCGTAACATAGCAATCAATGGACATGTCATTGACAGAGTAAGTACAAATGACACTGAGAAGTCCCTCAAATGTTTAGGTGTACATATTGATGATAGTCTTTCTTACAAACACCATATTTCCCATATTTCTTCCAAAATTGCCCGAGCGAATTTTGCCTTGAACAGTGCCAAATCCACACTTCCCGAGACGCTATTAGAACCCTTCACTATGCGCTAGTGCATTCGCATCTTATGTATGGAATAAATATTTGGGGTGATGCCAAAACTATTAATTAATTGTTCCTTTTTCAGAAGCGATCCGTCCGAATAATTAATAACAGGAGATATAATGCACATACCGACCCCTTATTTCTAAACAATAGAATTTTAAAAGTGAATGATCTTTTCAAACTGCAATCGAGTCTGTTTGTTTTTGATTGGTACCACGGTATGCTGCCTGCATCGTTTGGTGACTTCTTCAACCCCTTCGTTGATCGAACTGGACGAGCCAGTAGACGAACGGACCTCCTTCTCAATGTTAACAGGACAAAGACTAAATTTCTTGACAGCTTACCAACCAACACTCACCCGAGAATATGGAATGATCTCGACATTGAATTGCGTTCCGTAATGAACATAAATGTTTTCAAAAAACAACTCAAGTTAAAATTACTCTCCTCATACACAGGAAATGTCCACTGCGGCAATCCTCACTGCCCTGACTGTGTTATAACCAAACTTTATTATTATTATTATTATTATTATTATTATTATTATTATTATTATTATTATTATTATTATTATTATTAGTCGAGTTGTGACGAAGTCAAACTCGACTTATAGTTTGGTGAATGGCGGGCGGGCGGGCGGGCGGGCGGGCGGGCGGGCGGGCGGGCGGGCGTAAACAATTGGTTTCCGGATGATAACTTGATAGTGGTTCAACTCACATTCATTAAACTTCATACGTAGGTTGGTCTTGGGGGGAGGAAGAACCCTATTGATTTTGGACATGCTACGTCGAAGGTCAAGGTCACAGTGACCTTGAACATAGTAAATCTTAAACAATTGGTTTCCGGATGATAACTTGATAACGGTTCAACTCACATTCATGAAACTTCATAGGTAGATTGGCCTTGGTGAGGGGAAGAACCCTATTGATTTTGGACTTGCTACGTCAAAGGTCAAGGTCAACATGACCTTGAACATAGTAAATCGCAACAATTCCTTTCCGGATGATAACTTGATAGTAGTTCAACCTACATTCATGAAACTTCATAGGTGGGTTGGCCTTGGTGCGAGGAAGAACTCTATTGATCTTGGACTCACCAGATCAAAGGTCAAGGTCACAGTGACCTTTAACATAGTATATCGCAACAATTGGTTTCCGGATGATAACTTGATAGTGGTTCAACCTAGAGTCATGAAACTTCATAGGTGTGTTGACCTTGGTGCGAGGAAGAACCCTATTGATCTTGGACTCACCAGGTCAAAGGTCAAGGTCACAGTGACCTTGAACATAGTATATCGCAACAATTGGTTTCCGGATGATAACTTGATAGTGGTTCAACCTAGAGTCATGAAACTTTACAGGCGTGTTGGCCTTGGTGCGAGGAAGAACCCTATTGATCTTGGACTCACCAGGTCAAAGGTCAAGGTCACAGTGACCTTGAACATAGTATATCGCAACAATTGGTTTCCGGATGAGAACTTGATAGTGGTTCAACCTAGAGTCATGAAACTTCATAGGTGTGTTGGCCTTGGTGCGAGGAACTGTTGTCACAACTCGACATTGGATCGGTGATCCTGAGCGGCATTTTTATTATTATCATGCTGTCGTAGGTGATAGGTGATATTCGCTTTGCACAGCACGTAAGTAGTGTCCTACAATTGCTTAACCAAGATAAGGTCTGGACAATCTCGCAATCTTGACTATTCACGCGCGCTCTCAGAAACGTAGCAACTAAATTTGACCTAGAATATTTTGCCGATTCACCAACTCACTGGTATCTTAGTGAATATTATACAGCATGTTTCCACCGTTATATTATACAGTTTATATGACTCATACTTATGGGTGGCAACATGTAGACAGCCAATCTGGCTATGTCGTCTCCCTGTGGTATATTTGCTATGTATTAATCTAATTAATGTATATATATGCTTGTATACTGCAAAATAAAGTATCTATCTATCCAGAATGCTGGTTATCGAAAGGAACGTTCGTCTAGTGAACCCTCAATCCACCATAAAATTGAGATCTATTGGACATACAGTTTTCAAGTTAATGCGCGGACAACCAAAACTGACGAACAGGCGGACGACCATAACCATACTATAATACGACCGGCTCATTTGAGTGTCTGCATAAATACCAGAGGCTTTTCACCTGGTCAGCCTCAAATAGTACAACACCATGTAATAGGTATCCTCCAACCAGATGAGGATGAGAGGGATGGTAGATTATATCTCATTGGGGCATTTCCTCTTGGTTCTCATGACTTAAAACGTCGAAAAGAGGGATTCTATAGCCATAGACAGTCCACGGGAAGGGATTTCACGGAACGCGGCCGTTGAATGTCGAGATTAGGATAAGAGGGGTTTGAGATAAGACCGCCTTGGGGGATTTCCTCATGGCCCTCATGACCCTCATGACCTCACACGACAAAAAGGGATTCTACATAGGCATAGGCATACCATAAAAAGGGATTCCACGAAATGTGGATGTTCAATACCCAAATGAGGATAAGAGGCATTTATTATAAGACCTCATCGAGGGATTTCCTCATGGCTTTCATGGTTTCATATGCTGGAAGATGAACGTTTCTATCTAGACACAGTATGTGGTGATAGTGGCCAGGCGAAGGTAAATGAAGGTATTTGATTGGTTGAGAGCAGAGGTTGGAACCAGAGGACTAGAAAGACTGTTATGGTTAAAATAGCGTCTGTAATAGGTAGAAGCCGAGGATTTAGCCCGAGACAGTAAACTTTACTCTTACACAAAGGAACAACACTCCCGTATTCCTATTGTAGGCCTTTGGATGATAAAGCAACCAGGGGCCACCATAGAAACCAAAATGGAGACCTGCTGTAAACAAAATGGACGACGGAAATAAGCCTTAATCTAATACGCGCTGCGCATGCGCACTGGCCTTATGTATCATGGGATTGGCGTCACAACATGGCATCTCACGCGGGCTATCATAACAACTACACATGACATAACTTGGTCACGTGGTTTTGACGTCACATATGAGATCCACCATGAGATCCATCCAAAGGGGGCCATTTCATTGCTCTCCACACTGACGTTACGACACTGTCGAAGACCCCTTAAAACCACCCAATAAAACAAGAAAGCAGTCAAGCTTCTCATTGACCGTCGCTGCTTATCCTCACGATAACATCACCGCACTACATCCTGACGCACTATCGTGACAACCTACGTAAGCGATCATGTAGTCATTCTGGTTATAGTGTGATCGTTTGAAGGTTACACCGTGAAGAAATTGTTAAAAATCTAGTTTTTGGACTGGTCATAATCCACGCGTAGACCGTGATGTCCACGCAAGCGTTTATCAGGTAATAAAAATCATCATCAGAAAAATTTTAATTAATGAAGCACCGTTTTGTACCCGTGATTATTTCTGTAATTAGTGTTTGCAATCTAATATTATTTATTGTGTAAGAGGAAATATTGCCCACCCGTGGAAAGTGACCAGTCCACGGCGGCCGTGCTGTAGAAGGAACGGATTAAAATGTGTTATACCTTGCGAAGACGAGCTGTCGCTGAAGGCTGCAAGTGTTTGGAAGAGGTAATCTTTGAAAGATCAAAGGACAACAGTTACGCGGGTCAAAACATAACGATTGCCTCGGATTCTCCCTAACATGAACATAAACAAATTTTTAAGTGTTTAGAAGACGGTTTATAGACTGTTTGTTGTCTTAAAACAGACATTTACGCCCCGGAAAATGAAACTCTGTTGTTAGTGCCGGCGCGATTCGACTTTCACGGACAATACAACTTTTTCTCATTTCTTACGGCCACTTGCGACCATCTTGCTTCGCTGGGTATCAAGATTACTCGAAATGACTCTTCCGGGATGTGGTCGGTGGATACAATTCCAGTTAATTCCACGGTACTCGAAATTGGCGCTTATATTCCTCTAGGATGGTAGAGTGTGTGTTACTGGCGGGGAATGCCCATTGTGTTTTGGTATGTGTTCATTGCACACGTACGTGTGTGGGCGAATTGCGTATGCAAACGCCGAATGTAAGCATTGAGAATGGCAACGCCTCATTATTTATGAGCCCTTTACCCATCACGAGTAGCAGACGACACTTGCAATTTCAATTTTTGCCACAAAAACATAGCCTTCGTTGGAACGAGCTCAACATAATAGGCTATATTTTTGAGATTGAAAAATGTGAATGGCGATTTTTGTGAACAGCGCTAGCCGTCTTCATTCATTCGTTACGTTTGGTAAGTCACAACGGATTCTTGTAAATTAAAACCATTAAGAAGACGATCGACAAATTACTAGAGGAAATTGAAGAATGTCCAACCGACTGAGTGGTCACGCTGAAAAATCAACAAGAAGCTGATGAATCTACTTATTATTTTCTGGAATTTTTGGCGTCGTTTTAGAAGCAATGGGATGCTTCAGTAAATTGTTATAACCACTCAGCACAGCGTTCAGAACTGAACGGAACAACTCAAGATTTCATTAATAAAGCTGTGTATCAGACGACAAACTTTGCCGAGAGAGATGTGTGGTTTAATAAAACTAGAAGATTAAGTAGAGCTGGTTGGTATACAGTATATCGTCCCGTGAGTGCAACAAAGCGCCATCTGCAATGCTAAACCATTGCAGATGGCGCATTGTTGCCCTCAAGAGACGATACAACATGCTGTTTCGGTATCTGGCTAATGCTTGCAATCGCTGCCAACTCTGCTTCTGCAGAGTTAGTAAGTTGGAGAGTCTGACAGTTACTCGCCACTGCTCGGTGTTTCTCTTCGAGTATTCCGGTTTCCTCCACCTGTAAAACTCTCAGACACGATGTGAACCCGGCTGTTGACAATGCCATTAAACCCCAATAAATAAACAAACAAACAAACAAACAATAACGCCATGCTCTAATCCATTCCACGCTTACATTGCATGGCAGTGCACTTTAGGTCCATTTATTGAACACAGTTTTGAAACATGTTGTACTTATGGAAAGGTCCAAGTTACGGCAATTTCGAAATTAACTTTAATTGCAATTAACAATTAATTTATCGTATTGCGCATCATATTGTCGGGGCGCGATCTCGCAAACAGACGGTCACAAGCACATGGAAACCGGTCCTATGTTATCTAAATTTTGCTGATAAGTAATAACATCACGCATGGGAGAAAATGAAACCCCTTCCAGACACAGAAGAAATCACAAACAAAGTATGTTCATGAATGAAGGTAAGTTTATTGTAACTGGTAATGCATTTTGAAATCTGAAAAGATTTTTTTCAAAATTGCAATGGCGGCGAAAATAATCCTTTAACTACTGTCTTTTTTCATATTCTACAAGGATTTAGACTATTTTCCGTATCTTCTGTTCTGTTTGTTATTCAATTATAAGTAAGCACTCAAATTATAGAATAGGTGCATGAGCAAAGTTTCACATCTCTACCTTATCGGTGGGTGTTCATTTTTCCTTGATTTCAATGCACTCAAAAGCTCACCGTTGTTGTCATTTAACGCCAGCAGACGACATGTTTGTTTACCAATGACGTTACGGATGGCATAATCTATTTTCACCTGAGGGTTTCGAGGTTGGTGCGAGGAGTTGTGTTTTGATGGATTTGGATACAGATGAAAAATAAATCTGAACCGTTCGAGACATCAGCATTTTTGTTACGAAATTCAGACCCAAGTAAAACTTACGACCACAAAGTGATGACTATTTCAGTAATATAAATAAAATACGGCGGAAAATAACAAGATGCCTTCTAAATAAAAGTTGGAAGTTCACACTGATAAATTTTGGAACAGCTTTTGAAACATTGTGCACTGAAGCAGAGCTGTGAATGATTTAATAATGTTTTTGTTTTTTGCCTAAAATTCCCTTTGCAGGGTTGAAGTTTATCGCCGGTTGCGGTGGGGATAACCCCCATATTTTTGACCAGACCAAAATACTGATTTCGCCAGATTTCTGTGTCGGAAACCGGGCTTCGTCGCTGCTGGGGAAATAGATTCACGACGCGTATTCAGCCAAAACTCAAGAAGTGCCGCCCGAATCCGTGCGTGAAAGTATGCCTCACAGTAACGAACCCGCCCGTTTTCGTTTTTGTTGGGGTGGTTCTTATCCTGAAGGGGTCAATGACTTTCCCTCCAAAAGCATAAATCAACAGGGGTTCACTGAAAACAACCATTTTAATACATATATATAAAAATAAATATGGTAATTTGTGACTTACACGAAATCCAAATGAATAAGAAAAACAAAACATCAATCACACCCCACCCACACAGTATTCCAGTCATTTGCGGGCCCGCATTCTCTGTTGTCGCTAGTTTTCCTTCCTCCTCGCTGGTGTTTGGACTTTGGTCGCCTTTTCACTTCACTGCCGTCGCACGGCCACTAACGAAATGTCACTTTACCGGACGCCTTTGCTCTAACATGTGACGGAATGTCACGCTACCACTGCCGCCACACGGTCACTAACGTATTGTTACTTTACTATATCGACTTCCCTCTAACGAGTGACGAAATGTCACTCTAACACGGCCACTAGCTTATTGTCACTTTACTGGACGCTTTTCACTCAAGCAGTCGCCACCAATGGGGTTAAACGCTCCCCTCCATTTATCTCAGAATAATGTTCATACAGGCAACACCTTCTCTGCCTAAGTATGGCTTGCCTACTACAACGGGTATGCCGTCTTCCTAAATACCAATAGCTCCCTGAGCTCGCACTTCCTATTTCTGATCCTACACTCAGCTATGGCCACCGACTTGGCCCGCGACTGATCCTATTCTAAATATGAGCTCTATGGCTCCCCTACATTACAACGTGTCTTTATCTTCACTCCGATGCGGAACCTCCTTTAACCTATAGCATGGGCCATCCCCAGCTCCTACGACCAACGACCTACCGCCTTACTCGCCCTCAGACTGGAATGAAATTTTCGAGAAATCCCCCGATTTTTATTTCGATATCCAGAACATTAATTCTCAGTTTAATTGCTTCTCTTCAACTTTGTCGCTTAGATCTATCTTAATTTAATATTCGCTTCAAAGTTCTTTTGGAAGACTCGCATTTCGGTATATCCTGACATTCGGTAACAGGCTAGATGCGAAATATGGATGTGTGGCCAGAATCTCTGCGATGTTCTGTTTTTACAGCAGTTACATATTAACTGGCCATAATTACACAGATAATGACTGCAGGAGAACACTGGTCTCTCTTACTTCTTTAATCTGTTATCAGATAGCTCCTAAATGGGTTGGCCAGACCTGCGACAATGGACATAAAATTCCACGCTTAATTAGCAGCGCATGAACTATTGCTGATCTGTTTAAGTGACAAATCGGTTTTCGGTGTTCGTCATATACCTATCTTTACGCTTTATATTTAGTCCAGTGAGAAAGATTATGGAAAGCATATACACTTTTAAGCAAAAAATCGCAACTTTAAGCTATCACCTTGACATTCTGATTGAACAAACAAATCATGTACCGTTTTTGTATCCAACGTGGTTTACTTATCGAAAATTCAAGCTCTAAAGTATGTTTCAGCCAGAATATCAGCTTTACTTCCATTTTGCCAAATTTACCAACAGGAGGCCTAAAACAAAATTCCCATAGAACCAAGAGCCAAACCTTCTCTCACAAATCCCCCCCTCCCCCACCCACCCCCACCACCAAGTGAAACCCACTGTGGCACTGCCCTGCCATTGAACTATGTAGAATAAAATAATAATTCAGTCAAATGAATCGCATTGAAATCAAGTTTGGGGAAATGGACCAACCATCTTTGGTTTATCGCATATATGTCTTGCAAGGAAACAGATTCAGGCCAGTGTGATGTAGGGATAGCTGGTGGTAGGTCCTCGATCTGGCATCGCTGACTGTCCACACAATGCTTACAATATTCACGAAAAAAATGTACTCCACCCCTCCATGTGACATATAGACACACGTTCCAAATCTTCACTGTCAGTGAATTTATAGCTCATACTCTTTGAAAGCTGGGCGGAGCATACGTATAACTTGAACTAAGTATTAAAAGTTTAACCTGGCTATTCAAGACGTGTAATGTTTTGACCAACCGCCCCCAGCACCCCCCCCCCCCCCCTCCTCCCTCTCGAACAAGTTCAACAATAACATTAAACTCGGAATGCGCCAAAGTAATTTGTGTCTGTTTACATGTGTTTGGGGTTGTCAGCGTATACCATTCAATTCATCGTTAGAAAAATAATTGTAACATACTTCGCGAGAGTAGGTTCACTTTACGCTCGTAAATCTTACCGTAAGTACTGTTTTCAGTCTGTCTATATTATCTGTCTTCCACATTCCTAAGAGGAATAGTTACGACCTCTCAATTGAAGAAGTGAAGAAAGTCTCAAATTTTGAACTTTATAAACAAAATCTTCGAAAATGAAGTAGGAATAAATAAAACGAATCCAAAGTCACATGGCGGGAGGGGCGGAGGCGGTGGTGAGGTATACCGCCGTGGCCCGCGCGTATCTTTTTCATCTTCCATCCACCTTGGGAGCAGAAAAGAAGCTTTATAAAAGTAAATGGTTTTTATATTTAGGGAGGGGAAACACACGAGTTTTTATCCTCTTGGGTGGAGGTGGAATGTAAGGAGAAAGTTAAACGGTTACACTGGAACTGATACATATAATTAATTGACGGTAGGTCACTTGAATTTGTTCTGAGAACCATGGGCGTATGAGTCGAGGAGGCGGGGGGCGGTTGCCACCCCTCTAGGTCCAGGGAATTCAGCTATAATCATAGTGTAGCTGAATTAGAAAATCAACGTCTGGAAATTTCTAAATTCAAATTACCAACGGCAGGAAACTGCACACCCTATATGGTAGAAATTGAAATACTTTTTGGAATGCAACGCAAACTGTCAAAAGTACATCGTGTGCTGGGGACGCGGGTAGGGGATGTCTAAAAAACTGTTTTATTCCAGTCTAGTATCTATATTTTGTATTTGCAAGTCTAAGTTGAATTTTAAAAGTAAGATATTTTAATGTCAGTGCCAGTCTTTCAGAAATTAATTTAATCAGAGCCAGATTTCTTCCACTATGCCTGTGTGAGTGGATTAGCAGGCAAATATTTTAATTTATCTTATCAATATATCATCAACCGTTACTTAGCACTGTGGCCACCATACTGTTTTCCAGTATCATGGCACGACAATACTAAGTCAGTACAAATACAACCTGTGTTTGGAAAGTTGTAAGAAATTTGAATGTTTACACGCTGTCGCTTATATATGAGCGGCCCAGTCAGATGCGGCCCACCCACTGGGTGTGGTCTGAGTGGGTCCGGGGGCGACATTGTGCCCCCCCCCCAAAAAAGGAGGTGAAACGGAAAACAATTGAGAGAAGAAAAAAAGACGAAGAAAGAAAGAAAAAAGAAAAAAAGAAAGAAAGAAAGAAAGAAAGAAAGAAAGAAAGAAAGAAAGAAAGAAAGAAAGAAGAAAGAAAGAAAGAAAGAAAGAAAGAAAGAAAGAAAGAAAGAAAGAAAGAAAGATTGTATTGACAGAAACGTTATTCTCACCAGAGGTATCGTTGATGCAGGTTGCAATTCCAGGTTTCCATTTTCCTTCTATTCGACAAGACCGTGAAATCGGTCTTGGAGACGGTACAGTTATTTATATTAAAAGTGATATAAACTTCAAAACCCGAAGTGATTTACCTGTTCCAGTGCTACAAGGCCATATGGACTGAAATACACAGTACTAACCAGAAATTTTTGCTTGGTGTTTTCTATTTTCCCCGGTCAGCAAACAATTTTTTTGGGCAGCTTATCAATGACTCTGTAGGAGCAGCAAGAAGTGATCGGGCATTTGAGTGTATAATTGTAGGAGACTTCAACAGTAACTGCTCACCTACAGCTCGTTGCAAAATAAGAAATTTTCATGGAATGGTTAAAATCGTAAAATTCCTAACCAGAATCACAGACACCAAAGTATTTAGATAGATATCGTTTTAACATCCTGTCCAAATTCTATTTCAAGATTTGAAAACATACCACCATTCTGTAGTGACCATCATGCCGTCATGGTCCAAATGCGGGTGAAGCAAACGCCTTCCAATACGTTTAACCGATTGATATGGAATTACGATAATATGGATGTTGTTGTAATGCGTTCGGCTTTGTTAACTTCTGACTGGGATTCTATGTTTGTTGACGAAAATGTGGATAACGCTGTCGCAGGGGTTCGGGGTTGAGTGATGGAGGAAAATTTATGTTCTTATCGGTGCTCAGTCGACTGCCAGTGACTGTCGTTTGAACCCCAGTTCGAACGTAAACCTTGCCACATTATCAATGCCCTATCCGCTTGGGACTCTTAGGATTCCTGAAGGTGCCTGCGGCTTACAACGCCAAAGGGTGATTAACGATAATTCACTGAAAAGATTATTTATTTACATGTACGAAGAAATATAATATCAAACAAATTACTCACAAAATTATCCACAAGAATACACTAATTACGTGGATAAAAGTTTATTCTTTAGGGTTCTCGACGTCTCCCACATCTAGCTGTGTCCGATGGATGGACTTCACATCATCTTCATCTTCTCACGGTTTGTAATGAATACAAAGTGTCTATTCACTTCTCGTTGCTTCCTCCTTGCAGGGTTAACTTCACCGTCAGTCGGGCTTAACTCATACAATGTTCTGCTTGTGTGTCTTTATCAGCGTTCTAACAGTTCAACCACAATTCAATTGGCGTCTACTACAGTTCACGATCACTTTACGCCTTGTCTTGTCTCATGGGGTTAAGTTATTCTTCGCCTTCAGCTTTCTACTTAAGAAAGCTTTCATAAAAATATTCTGCAAAGTGTTCGCAACATCACTAATTCTTATCTCGCGAGCTATTCCAGCGCTTACTCAAGCTCTTAATACGGTCCCTAGACCTCAACGTTACAGCTTTCACTTCTTTGGCTACTATGCCACTATGGTTCGCAACCGTTAACAAACTTCAATCGGTTCCTTACAACCCTCACAGGGTTACGACAATACGCGGACTTTCAATCTCGGTGCCTATGACCCTCGACGGCCAAGGCTAAATTCGGACCTTCTCTCAGTGCCCTCAGGCCAACTGCCTCTCAGAATTCTGCTTCACTCTTTATACAGTCGGAACGCAAAGTTTAAACATATTAATTCTGATTTAACGAGTGCTTTGTAATTCGATTTGGATAGAGATATAAATGGGAATTTCGTTTGAAGTGAATCCTTTCGACATTTCGGAGACAGGATAGATGCGTAAAATGGGTGTGTGTCCAGACCATATGTGATGCACTGGTTTTCAACAATTACAATTTAACTGGTCTTTAATTGCCCAGATAATTATTACAAAAGAGAATATTGTCTCTCTTACTATTGATCTGTTATCAGAGGCCCACATGGCGTTGAACACGTGTGCCATAATGGACATTAAATTTCATACTTAATTAGCAAAATTTGAATTATTGATTGCCTGTTTAGATGACAAATGGTTTTCGGGGTCCATTACATACGTGTCTCCACGCTTTACATCCAACCCAGGCAAAAACATTATCGAAAATATTTACACTTTCATATAATAAAATCGCAACTTTTAGCTATCACGTGACAGAACGCATCACCGCTCATATTATGAATGCCTACCAGTTTATTCCTCACAAAAATTATTCAAGTCAGAAAAAAGATAAATCTTGGATGACCTCTATTAGGAAACAAATGAGGGTTCGGGACAAAGCTCATAGGAAGGCCAAATTAACAAATAGCCCAGATGGTAGGCGTGCTTTTAACAGGCTTGAAATGAAACAGTTTCCCGTGTTCGATCGGCAAAAACAGAATTCGATAATAGAATTATCAGTTAGTACTTGTGATTTCTCTTCGAAAAACTGGTGGAAAACTTTGAAAAGTTTCACGAAACAACAGTACACCGACAGCCAAATATTTCTACCACTCCTTGAGGAACATGAAGTTTTAAGTGATCCCAAGGCCATAGTCGACACGTTAAACAAATACTTTATTAGTCAAAGCAATACTGTTGTTGATAAGGAACTGCCAAGCATCCCCGTTACTGGGCATCAACTAAACGTTGTTGGCGTTATCCCAGCCGAGGCAGAAACTCTATTTTCAAATCATGGTGTCAAGAAGGCTTTTGTTCCAGATAGAATAAGCAACATTATCTTTAAAGAATTCGCAGCAGAGTTGGCGGTACCATTGAGTAGACTATTCAATTTGTCGTTGTCTCGAAAGAAATTTCCCTCTTTGTGGAAGCATGCCAATGTGATTCCAATTCATAAAGATCGTCTGTGAATTTAAAAGAGAACTGTCGACCCGTTTCTTTGACTAGTAGCGTAAGTAAAGTGTTTGAAAAAATAATTTTTGAACATGTTTTTCGATTTCTCTTGGATAATAAATTGTTGACCGATTTGCAGTCCGGTTTTATAGCACAGTTTGTCAACTAATTCATCTTGATCATAAAATAAGAGACATTAAGGAGTGGCGCTCGACGAAAATAAAGAAATTAGTTTTGTCTTTGTGATATAAGTAAGGCGTTTGGTGGAGTGTGACATGCTGGACTTCTTCACAAACTTAATGCAACGGGAATAAGGGGTTGTTTACTAACCCGATTTGAGGATTATCTACAAGGGCGAAGCCAGATAGTCGTTGTCAATGGGCAAACCTCAGGTAACGAAGTCACACAAGCAAGGGTCGGTCCTCGGTCCCCTTGTGTTTAACATTTATATAAACGACATTGTTAATGACATCCAGTCAAACATTCGTTTATATGCTGATGATACGTCATTGTCTTTGATAGTGGAAGGCCCTTACATGGCAAGTATGATGATGAACTTAGACCTTATTGAGATCGGAAACTGGTAAAAAAAATGGTAGGTAAATTTTAGTCCCGAAAAAAACAGTTGCCTTAAGTACGTAAAACTGTCCCTAATCCAAACCTCCGTAATATTTACTGGATAAGGTTATTAAAGAAGTCACTCATCATAAGCGTTTGGGAATTACTTGTCAAACTACGGGTTTTTGGGACATGCATATTGGTGGCATAGTCTGTAAGTCCAATGATAAAAATTGTTTTCGTATCTTAAAATACAGATATCACGCTGATCTCTAATAATATTGTACAGTGACTTTATACTTCCTCTGTTTGATTATCCCGATGAGGTATGTGACAACTGTACAGAGGAGAAAGCATACACTTTAGAGAATCTCCAGTTGAACAATTTGTGGTGCACCTCGTGGAACCAGCCATGAACTTCTTTGAAGAGAAACTAGATTTGTCTCTGAAATCCCAACGAACACGACACAAACTAACTATCATTTACAAAACGATACATGGACTTGCCCCAAATTATTTTGTAAGACGAATCCCTCGAACCGTTGCACAAAGAACTGCATATTCTCTCAGAAATGATGAACAACTAACTGTGTACTATTTTCTGTAGAACAAAAGGTTTTTCAGATTCATTTTGCCATCTGTAATTTGGCTGTGGAATGAGTTGGATTCTGAATCACGCAACTGTGTAACAGTACAAACTTTCAGTTAGTAATATTAAGTATATTAAAACACTATGACTGGGATGTCCAAAAGTATACCTCTCTGTGGAGTAGGTCAAGTTCTTCATGCTAAATTGCGCTTGGGATGCAGTAATTTAAACGCTCACACATTTGATAGATTTCTTGTGAACGATCCAAAATGTGAATGTGGTTTTAGGTACGAAAGTACCGAACGCTACGTCTTTAATTGTCAACTATATACAGCCCAAAGAAGCACCCTTCTGGACAATTTGAATAACGTTAACGTAACACTAAATACTCTTTTATTTGGCAACCTCCAGACGTCGGATGAGTTTAACAATGAACTATTTCTGAAATTTCAACAATACATAATTAACTCCGGAAGATTTGACGATCAGTGGTTGTGAACGTGACTGAAGGATGTCTATTCACATAACTCATCAGCGACTGCTGTAACAACCAGTAGTGTAATAATCAACCAGTAGTGTAATATTAACCAGTAGTGTAATAAAAATTAACCAGTAGTGTAATAATCAACCAGTAGTGTAATACAAATCAGCCAATAGTATAATAACCAGTAGTGTAATAAACTTAACCAGTAGTGTTATAAACATCCATGAAAACCTACAATTTTTCAACAAAATTTGAATTTTTTTTAGTTTAAACAATGTTTATTTCCGAGTTCAATAGACTCAATAATAGAAAACAATTACAGATGATATATATAGAACAAAAACGGAAAATGGATTCAGCAGCAAGCATATGCTTATGTGAGCTGTCTCCGTTGTATTTTCACACAATATTTATATATCAGCCAGACGAGAAAATTGTTTTACATAAAGATTAGTTGGGATACTCCTGTGTTCGGGAATGATAAATAGTGAAAAAGATTTAAAAAGAGAAAAGAAAAGGGATAGGACAAAAAATAGGATAAAAAAATAGGATAAAAAAATCAAAACAGTTGAGAAGAATAGATATTTGTGTGAGTTTGTATTAAGACAGGACCTGTTGATGACAGAACTGCGGTGGTACTTAAGAGTTGGATAAGCCAGGGGAGGACTAACGCCACAAGTATGTTATTCAAGCTCGTATGTTTTTCATCGTCAGAAAAGAGAATATAGCTACGAAGGGTGACAGTAAATTTCGAACGCATTATGATGGATTTACAATCAGCTCGAGTCCCACCTCATTGTGAATTCATCACAATGCGTTCGAAATCTATTGACCGAAAATTTTCACAGAAACATTTTCAATCAGCAGATCTCGAACGCACGGTGATGGATCCACATTTTTAATCAGTAAATCTCGAACGCATTGTGATGGACCGACACCCCTCATATCAAAGTGAAGTAGCCCTCACAAAACTTTGGATGTTAAGAATTGGGTGAGATTAGGTAGCTAGGACTCAAGAAGTCTATGTACAAACTTGCTGTCGTAAGATGGGACACCACTAGTATATAATTAAGTATTTAGTTAATGTTTAGCCCAGCTGGGCGCAGTCAGTTTGAGAAGTTGACCATCGAAGGCGGAGGGGGGTGGGGGAGGATTAAACCATTAAACCAAGTACCTCCTCGACAGCTTTTGAACTGGGAAGGGGGAAGTGTCACAATATTTCAGAGAATAATAATGAAAATTTTTTGGGATGGCCCAAATCATAGTTTGGGGACGTCTAATCGATTTTTAATCATTTTATCGTACATTTAAAGGCGTTTTGCAGGTCAAACATCATTTCGTGGGTTCAATCCGGCGAGGACAGGTATTTTATGATTTTTATGTGATGTGCGTATTTTATGGTGTTTAATGTCACTTTCTGCATTTGTGGCTTTATGTAAGTTCAAAGTTGGCCAATTATTTATATTAATGTTGTGCTTTTGAGAGATTGCTTTCCCCAGGCATAAGTTGTCAGGTTCTATCATACCAGAAAACTTATGTGTGATAAAGTGTGATATTCAAGGGCTAGAATTGTGTGATCTCCTGCGTTGTCTACAATTATAATATTTAATACAGCCCCGGCGAATCTCTGAATGTCTCTCTCACATCCACCCATTTCAGAAGCTGTATCATTATGCGTGGCTTTTTCAGTCAGTTGACCGTTTTGAATTCTAAAATTCGTTTTTCTTCTGGGAGTGGTGCTCATCATTATTCCTTGAGCATAGACACTCTACCATATTGTACGAAGGTGCGGCGGGGCGGGATGGGGGCGGGGTGGGGCGGGGCGGGGTCGGGTCGGGTATTTGGTCTTGTTGTGAGTTGGTTTACCTAAAATCTGCGGTCAATTATTTTTTTCCATCTTGAAGGAGGAGGTCGGTAAGAGAGTAGAGGGTATCTAAGACGAGGTGAATAGGCCATGTATAGTCAGTCGGCATCGGGCCTGCAATTAGGTTTTTTAGGAAGGAGGAGGAGAGGGGCGAGAAGCTATGTGGGGGGTGTACCCTTGGAGTTTCCGCCGCTTCATTTTCTTTGTGCACCGGTAAACCACGCTATGAATATATACGGAACAGCACCAAAAAACTCTGGTAAAACACATATCGCGAAAAACGGAGAGATCATAACGTTAATTGATTGGAGAGTGTTTCAAGTGCATACCACTCAATTCATTCCACAATAAAGTGAAGTCAATAATTTTAAAGAGTCAAATTCATATTTTGCTAGAATACGTAACCGTGTTACTTAGCTAAGTTAGCAGAATTTGCAATCGAATAGTTGCGAAGCGGGGTAATCTGGCCCTGCTTACCGCTACAGATACTTATTTCGTTAAAACGAAATATTATTTCGTTAAAACGATATAATTATTTCGTTAAAACGAAATAATATTTCGTTTTAACGGTCATATTTCGTTAAAACGAAATATTATTTCGTTATTTCGAAATAATATTGCGTTAAAACGAAATAATATTTCGTTAAAGCGAAATAATATTTCGTTATTTCGAAATATAATTTCTTTGAAACGAAGTATTGTTTTGTTATTTCGAAATATTATTTCATTACAACGAAATAAAATAAGAGTGAAATCTGTCACCTACCGGGCTTCATAAATTTCCTTAAATTTCTTAAAATTGATCCTTAAAATTCCAACTTTTGATATTTCGTGTTAACACTGGAGGGGCGCACATATACCGCTATACTCCCCAATCACCGCCATCTACCACAGAACCCCCCCCCCCCCCCCCCTTCTCAATCGTTCCGCCGTCCAGGGGAATCAATTTTAATAGCTAATTCCAGATTTGATGTAGACAAGCTTATTCAGGGAATGGAGAATTAGGGTCTTTGCGGATAAATAACTATCACTGGATTGAGATTTGCCACATAGAAAGTTAAAAACAATGTTTCACCCAGAACTAATAGAATTAACACTTCTTTAACAGCCAATGAGATCGATGTTCCTTTACACCGGGTAAAAGTTGACTAAAAATCGTATAATGTCAACAATAAGATATCGCCCCCCCCCCCCCCCCCCGTAAAGGTAGACGCGTAAAGCAGGAGATGGGGGTGAGGGAGACCTTTAGTGATCTGTCAGGGCCGTGTTAAATATTATAATTGAAGACAACACGCAGGAGACACGTCCTTGAATTTCCTACTTCAGCACCTGTAAGTTACCTTGACAATTTATTCTGTTATCATGGAACCTGACAACTTTTGCCTAGGGTAAGAAGTCTCTCAAAAGCACAACATTATCATAAATATTGGGCCATCTTTGAATTTACATAAAGCCACAAATGCAGAAAGTGACATTAAACACCAGAAAATACGCACATCACATAAAAATCATAAAAATACCTTTCCTCGCCGTATTGAATCCACGAAATGATGTTTGATCTGCAAAACGCCTTTAAACGTACGATAAAATAATTAAAAATCGATAAGATGTACCCAAACTATGATTTGAGCCACCCCTAAAATTTTTCCAATTTTGTTGAAAAATTGTTGGTTTTCATGGATGTTTATTACACAACTGGTCAAGTTTATTACACTACTGGTTATTACACTACTGGTTGATTTGTATTACACTTCTGGTTATTACACTACTGGTTGATTTGTATTACACTACTGGTTAATATTACACTACTGGTTGATTATTACACCACTGGTTGTTACAACTGTCGAGTCTTACGTTATCACTTCTCAGCTGATACCTGACGATTATTCTCCCCGACGCTGGCAGTATTATCCAGTCCCACATTTGCCGGACGAAATCATAATCAAATAAAACGCAAAACACATTTTGCAGATAACCGTGTAAGCGGACTAGCCGGCTGTCTTTTATTTTCACCAAATTTAACAACACAACGAAATAAAGTTAGCTGTTACGTGGCCGTCCAGGAAAAAACATAGATAACCTTTCAAATTATTGTCATTATGATTTTTTTTGAAAGGAATAAAACTATGGAAACCTGTTATCCTAAACAAGTGCCAGGCGTAACTTATAGTGTCGGATATACACTGTACTACTCTGCAAGGATACATCTTTCTTGCACATAGTAAAAAAAAACACATGTGACGTAATAAAAAAAGAAGATAATCGTAAACCAGATATTAATTGGTAAGTCCAATGCGTTCGCCGAACACGGCTAGAATGATCATTCCTCATAACTCACATTCAAACCTGAATGATTTCCGCCAGTGTGGCCATTGGTTGACAACATCACGTGACAGCAAACATTCTCCCTGTTTCATTTCTGAAAAGGAAACGCCTGAGACATTATTTTTCTGTCTTTAGTTCGAATCGCAGAAAAATACATTGATTGCCAGCTGTTTGAAAAACTTGTCAGATGTTACCTCAAGTGTCAGCGTGCAAAATCACAAAGAGAAAACACAGCCAGTTTCCACTGAAACGTACAATCTACCAAGGAGTTTTGTTTCACATATGCATTATTGTATGATACATTTAGTGATCAGCAACTTGGAATAATATTTTTCAGTTTCTGTGTACTTCATTCCTTAACAACACACACACCGTTTCAATGTTCTGTTTTTTGTTTTCTTTTTTTATTTTTTCCTTCTTTGTCAGAATGGAATATTTTTTGTGTAGGGGGTGGGGGTATTTATATAGGCTGAGCCTGTGCCCTGTTCGCCAAAACTTATTTCATTTAAAAAAGTAGGGACAACACAAGGTGAATAAAAAAACCGCCAGAGAAAGAGTCATGGGGGGGGGGGGGGTGTAACCGAAATTGGCGAGAGGAGGTCAAAGGAAAGAAGTCTTTGGGTGGCCTGCGTGAAAAAGTGAATCCAGGTTTTCAAGAGTATCTTGAAGGCACTTTGGAGGGGAGGGGGGGGGGGGGCACTGTTGTTCAAGCTGAGGCCGCGGTCGTTGGAGATTGGGGGAAATTGGGAAAGTCGGTGAAAAGGAGTGACAAATGTGTAGCTTGGGCGTAGTGGAGACCCTGGAACACTTTATTAGAACGTCCAAAATCCCAGTCTAACAGCATAAGATTATAAGATTCACCGGGAGTAGTATAATGTTGAAATGGGATGGGAGAATGAAGGACATCTGATTTGTGGGTGATGCAAAGGAGATGGTTAGTATGCTTATCGGAGAGATTGTGAAGAATGGGGGTAAAGAGTGTCTTCAAGCAGTTCGTCTCAGTGTTGGGAAGAAAGAGGCGTGGGAATAGAGAGACAGTTGGAAGTACAAGGATAACCAAGACCTCTCACCTATGAACCACAGCAAATCTGCGTCCAGCCAAGTGTTGTTAATATTAAATCGACCTACGTATATAGTGTCAAGGCCTCATCTATCTACAGGGGGTTCCATCCCCTAATTCCATGGACACGCAGACCTAACTTTAGATGTATTTATTCCAGCTGATTCCTGAGAATCATGTTATATTGTATTATTCCAGTTGATTGATTCCAGACGAGATTGTTCGAACACATTTAGCCAGACACCTTCACAAATGTGATCGACTTTTCTTTCAATTACCAGGTCCGAAAGGTAGCCTGGGTTCTCTAGAATCCCTCCTCCAAGAGGGTCAGATGTTTGAAAATTTCCCGGAGAGGGTCCCCTTTGACCCACCAGTAGGAGGGGGCACGCTTACCAACACCTACCCCACCTCTGGGCTACGCATCTAGCTGATGTCCGTGGTATTATATTTCGGGCAAAACTTTCCACCCCCACCCCCCCAAAAAAAAAACCCACCCACCCCACCACCACCCCCTCCCACCTCCAACTATAAAAAATTGGTCCGTTTGCCTACGCCTATGTTGGGTATAATCCGAGAATTCGAAATCGGATTAATATTATATAAATTCTCTTATCAACTTTGCCGAGTGATTTCTCCCTCAGTAGATTTATCAGGCGCTTGCTGAAGGGGGAGGGGGGGGGGGGTGACAGCGTGGCTACGTATGGACGTATTCGTGATCCCTCCCCCTTACAATTTTTCAGTAAATTTTCTAGTGATTACGTATTCGTCATGGTTTAATTCGAAGATATCAATTCTCCTATGCTATTAATTAAAAACTTTCTAAAAAGTATCGATTTGATACTTTGACTTGTGTCGTAGAAACACAGTCAAAAATGGAGGTCTGCAGCACCCAATTTGGGCTGTTGTCGGGCAGGTATGACAAATATGGAATACTGGTACGGCACGTATTAATTTAATAATTAAATAATTTGCGTCACAACTACTATACATGTATATTTTATTCATTCATTAATTCACTAA
Source organism: Pictodentalium vernedei (assembly GCA_031216915.1). NCBI lineage: Eukaryota > Metazoa > Mollusca > Scaphopoda > Dentaliida > Dentaliidae > Pictodentalium > Pictodentalium vernedei. Next base: position 371,238,286 of record CM062294.1, on the reverse strand, counting down.
AGAATTTTGAACAAGTCTTGAGTTTTATTTTGTACCGTAATCACGACTAATTTATATTCCAACTTCGTCAAGACACCCCTTCTGCAAAGGAAAGCCGTGAATATTCAAATCTTACCTGTTCGTGAATGGATCGTCCCAGTTACGTCACATGTGCATTGTTGCAAAATAGATGCCGTTCCGAAAATACACACAGATTCCCATAGAGAATTAAAAAATCCGTTCATATAATTTTCGAGTAAGCTACGATCACAAAATCGTAACGACGGTGAAGTGAAATATATTACAAGTAATCAGGATCTGAAAATCAAATGATACTTTCTTGATTTTGTATTATTCCCGTGTTTATTTCCCCGTGAGGGGATTCGGAACAGACAGTAAAACAAGAGGACGACATTGAGACACCTGAGAAAACAAATTCCTGAAAAACTAAACTATGTTTTGGAGAGAAAATGTTTTAAAAAATGCAATTTGAATTACAATTTTTGTAGATAGCACTGGCCAAATATTTCCATTTCGTTGGGTATTGGGTCAATGATACAAGTCGTCCGGTATTGATTGGCATTTTGTAACCGTTCTCCACTCTTACCACACCAACCCCATCCTAAAAAGAATAGGTTTAAAATTTGATTTTGGAAAACTCATTCACCACCGTGATGCGTCGATGACATTTAAGCTTCGACCCTCTTTTCCATTTCTTCATTTCATCTATCTAGTGATGATGAAAGGCCGTTCGATGGAAGTGAATGTTGGCGGTAGGGGTCGGGCTTGTTGGTGGGCAGGTACATTTTTCGACTTCAATAAAGTTTGCCCAAAGTTTTTTCGCTGGTAGTTCAGCTTATTAATTTCGATTGCTAATTTCTCTATATCATATGTAGGGAACTGATTACAGTTAAATATGTGCGGAATGGAGTTATCATGCAGACATTACCAATAAGTCTCAAATTATGTAAATAGAAACAAACATAAAAAACACAAAACTTCGTCTTTAGTCCAGGAGAATATATACTCCACTGACTACATCCCGCGGGACCACAAGCTGAACTTACCTTTCATGCCCTTGTCTCGCTACAGATTTTGGGTTCTCGTGCAGTATAAATTTCACTTTGCGAGTGTTCAGTGGTATCTACTGGTCACAAACTGTATTTCACCGTACTGTACTAGATAGTAACCTATTATCAACAAGTAAACACTCGATGATTATTCTAGGGATAATTTCACTCTGTGGGTGTTTCAGAGATAAATTCACTTTCTATTTATTGTGTCGTTTTGTTCTGGATCTTAGTCTATTATTAGTTATAAATGTGTTGTAATATTTGAATATTTATTAGTATATGTGGGATCGCGGCGGCTCAGTGGTTATGGAACTGGACTTCAAACCGATCGGTCCACGGTTCGATACCTGCCAGGGATAACTGCGTTGTGTCCTTGAGCAAGGCACTTAATCGCGATTGCCCATTGGGGGCACGGTGGCGCTATGTACTAAGACGTACTGCACGTCGATACTTCTCTCCAACCAATGCTAACCCTGCTTGTGTGCAGTTAGTATGTTGGGGAGTCTGGCCGTTGCTCGCTATAGCTCGGTGGTTCAATCTGGCCTCCTCCACCCGTAAAACTGTCCGACACGAGGTGACCCTGGCTGTCGAAATTATCGTTAAATTCCAATAAATAATAAATAAATAAATAAATAAACTAGAGGGGTGTCATTTGTGTGCAAAGCACACTATAGTATATCCCCGCATTCGCATTTGTGATTATTGGTAAATTGTTGACACAGAATTGAAAAGATTATGCAGACCACACTTATACGTAATCCCACAGATACAAACTTTGTAAGAAAATAATCAAATGTTAATATTTGATTACACATTTTATATAAAATACTACAAACAAGTAAATTATTATCAGAATATGACAACAATTACTGTTGCAATTGAAGTCAATGGCAACAAACTTTTGGACTGAATGGTTAATAATATTTGTGCTACGCCAGCTAAATGTTTCATTTTATACAATGATTTGATATTTATGATGAGAAGAACAGTCTGACAAAATTACACAAGGCCGGAAGATATATACATATATAATACTATTACCCACTTCCCTCTTTTATGTTTATTATAGCAGACACAGAAACACTGTTTTATGCACATCTACAGACCCCATTGACCAACATGAACACACTTTCAGTGTTTCGAATTGAAACTCCTAGGAGTTTTTCGCCGGAAACCATTCCTCTAACGACAAAAGTGGTGCCCCTTACGCCCCCCGACAACCGAATCAAAAATCCAAAACCTTTATGCACGTCTAGAGACCCTATGAGTGAACATGAACACACTTTCAATGTTTCAAATTAAAACCCCTAGGAGTTTTTCTCCGGAAACCATTCCTCTAACAACCAAAATGGTGCCCCCTGCGCCCCTCGAAGCCGAATAAAAAATCCAAAACCTCCATGCACATCTACAAATCCTATTGATTAACATGAACACACTTTCAGTGTTTCGAATTGAAACCCCTAGGAGTTTTTCTCCGGAAACCATTCCTCTAACGACAAATATGGTGCCCCTTGCACCCCTCGGGGCCGAATCAAAAATCCATAACCTTTATGCACATCTACAAATGCTATTGATTAACATGAACACACTTTTAGTGTTTCGAATTGAAACCCCTAGGAGTTTTTCTCCGGAAACCATTCCTCTAACGACAAAAATGGTGCCCCTTGCACCCCTCGGGGCCAAATCAAAAATCCAAAACCTTTATGCACATCTACAGACCCTATTTATTAACATGAACACACTTTTAGTGTTTCGAATTGAAACCCCTAGGAGTTTTTCACTGGAACCCATTCCTCTAACGACAAAAGTGGTGGCCCTTGCGCCCCTGAGGGCCGAATCAAAAATCCGAAACCTTTATGCACATCTACAGACCCTATGAATGAACATGAACACACTTTCAATGTTTCGAATTGAAACCCCTAGGAGTTTTTCTCCGGAAACCATTCTTCTAACGACAAAAATGGTGCCTCTTGCACCCCTCGAAACCGAATAAAAAATCCAACACCTTTATGCACATCTACAGACCCAATTGAATAACATGAACACACTTCCAGTGTTTCGAATTGAAACCCTTTGGAGTTTTTTTCCGGAAACCATTCCTCTAACGACAAAAATGGTGCCCCTTGCGCCCTCCGACGCTGAATCAAAAATACAAAACCTTTATGCACATCTGCAGGCCCTATTGATTAACATGAACACACTTTCAGTGTTTCGAATTGAAACCCCTAGGAGTTTTTCGCCGGAAACCACTCCTCTAACGACAAAAATGGAGCCCCTTGCGCCCCTCGAAGCCGAATCAAAAATCCAAAACCTTTCTGCATATCTACAGACCCTATTGATTAACATGAACACACTTTCAGTGTTTCAAGTTGAAACCCCTTGGTGTTTTCTCCGGAGACCATTCCTCTAACGACAAAAATCGTGCCCCTTGCGCCAGTCGGGGCCGAATCAAAAATCCCAAACCTTTATGCACATCTACAGACCCTATTGATTAACATGAATACACTTTTAGTGTTTTGAATTGAAACCCCAAGGAGTTTATCTCCGGAAAACATTCCTCCAACGACAAAAATGGAGCCCCTTGCGCCCCTTGGGGCCGAATCAAAAATCCAAAACCTTTATGCAAATCTACAGCCCCTACTAATGAACATGAACACACTTTCAGTGTTTCGAATTGAAACTCCTAGCAGTTTTTCGCCGGAAGCCATTCCTCTAACGACAAAAATGGTGCCCCTTGCGCCCCTCGGGGCCGAATCAAAAATCCAAAACCTTTATGCACATCTACAGACCCTATTGATTAACATGAACACACTTTCAGTATTTCGAATTGAAACCCCTAGGAGTTTTTCGCCGGAAACCACTCCTCTAACGACAAAAATGGAGTCCCTTGCGCCCCTCGAAGCCGAATCAAAAATCCAAAACCTTTATGCACATCTACAGACCCTATTGATTAACATGAACACACTTTCAGTGTTTCAAATTGAAACCCCTAGGAGTTTTTCTCCGGAAACCATTCCTCTAACGACAAAAATGGTGCCCCTTGCGCCCCTCGGGGCCGAATCAAAAATCCAAAACCTTTATGCACATCTACAGACCTTACTAATGAACATGAACACACTTTCAGTGTTTCGAATGAAACTCCTATCAGTTTTTCACGGGAAACCATTCCTCTAACGACAAAAATGGTGCCCCTTGCGCCCCTCGGGGCCGAATCAAAAATCCAAAACCTTTATGCACATCTACAGACCCTATGAATGAACATGAGCACACTTTCAATGTTTCGAATTGAAACCTCTAGGAGTTTTTCGCCGGAAACCATTCCTCTAACGACAAAAGTGGTGCCCTTTACGCCCCCGAGGGCCGAATCAAAAATCCAAAACCTTTATGCACATCTACAGACCCTATGAATGAACATGAACACACTTTCAATGTTTTGAATTCAAACCCCTAGGAGTTTTTCGCCGGAAACCATTCCCGGACGTACGGACGGAGACAACCAATATATCCCCGCAATTTTTCAAATGCGGGGATAATAAATAAATAAATAAATAAATAAATAAATAAATAAATAAATAAATAAATAAATAAATAAAAATAAATAAATAAATAATATGTCTATGAGAATTTTTGAAACAAACAGACTAGTGTTTTTGTATGGTTGCTTTTACTTTTCTTTCTTCTTTCTTCGTTTTCTTCTTATTCTTCTGGTCTTCTGACTTCTACCCACTTCTTTGACCACACAATCACTCGAATACAAATCTTCCTATCTCGCTACATTTTGCTACTACCCAATAGACAGTCACTAGTACTAGGCCATCTCTGTTTTTCTGGTTGTTGGGATATTGGGTGTGGCACAATGGCCATTATGGGTCACAGCGTTTTGACAGCTTCTCTCTTCTCTGGTAACAGCAAGTCATACTGAAGCAATAGCTTTGATATATACATTGGGGAATAGTGTGAACAATACTTTGGAGAATAAAGCAAACAATCAAACTGCTAAATTTTACTTTTTGTTTTAGTCTATTTCAATTAATTCTGAAACCAAGTTGAAAGTAACTCTTTGATCTCAATTTTATATTTTATGCAGGTCTGTCTTAAAACACAAGACAACTTCCATTTCAAAGGGGTGGATGAGCCATTTCCATTGTATCTTTCACAGTTATGAATTATTAAATTGAAGTATTTAAGTATTGTGTTTTTAAACCAATTTTTAACGTTATTTTCGAGCTTTTTCTCTCGTGAAAAAATACTGACCCACGTTAGACTGGGCCAGTATACTGTGTGAGACGACATGCAACTTTTTCCAATCGGGAATTGAATCGGAAATCGGATGGGAAATCGAATCGCCGAAAGAGAGACTACGGGGATTTATTCCGTCTTATCAGTCGAATCTCGGAAATTGAGCAAAAATAAATATTAGAACATATTGGAAAATCATCGAGGTTATCCAGCTCTTGCCCAGTCCGAGAAGTCACTGCATTTTTGTCCCAAGATGACAGTGACGACGGTGAAGATACCGCGAATACGAGATGAAGTTGACGACAGAGCCAAACATGTATTTTTGTCCTCGGCGTTTTAAGTGTTTTCTCGATCGATTTCAAAGATTTCGCCCAGACGAGAGCTCTCTGATGCGAAATTAAAATCGCGACGCAAAATGTCAAAACGTGTAATTTTTTGTTGGTTTTCTCAAGTATCTCGTCCATTTGGCGGTGATGTCTCGAATGCGGAGCACTAGAAACCGTCACAAATTGCAAAAAAACATGTGATTTTCCTGCGGTGTTTTTGAGTATTTTTAGTTTAAACAAGATTTTTATTCAGAATTGAACATGATATAATACATACAAGAGATTGATAATGTTACATTAACTGTACATAATTTATATTAGAAGGTATGCATCACAGCAAGACATGTAGAAAAGCTGACAACATCAAAGGAGAGGATTCGGCAGAAAGCGCTTAGCTTATATAAGTCGTCTCCAGGAACATTTCTAAAATAGCAAAGTATATAGGTGTGAATATTTTTACGGCCCAAGAGGTCGATTGGACAGAGATCTCTCAGATGAGAGGAATAATTTCCCTCATATTCGATTGATCGCGGTTCTGTCTGTTTTGTAGTGTCTCTCCAATGGATGTGATCGATTCCATAGGGATCTCACGGACGAGAGACAATTTCGCAACCGTGAGTTAGAACCGAAAAATATATAATATATTATATGTTGTTTTTTTGTTTTTTTTGTTTCTATGTATTATTAAGTAGAAGGAAACAAAACAAAAAATAGAATATAAAATAAAACATAAAGTATAATTATTAAAAAATCATGTCATTTTAAAGGTCAAAGACCTAAGTTGAGAGACGAGAAGGTTCGTCGATTTCTTGAATTGAAGAGGAATATTCGAGAGAGCAATATGGCTAAAGATATAGGCGATATCGAGATGAAATGACAGACGAGCAAGTTGTTCAAACCTATGACAGAAACTCAGGAAGAAACTAGACTTTATGATTTTGGAGAATCATGGCTTTTCCCGATGAGATTCCACGATTTGTCATGACCCCACAGTGTATGATGAATTGCTTTTGACTGTCTCACTGAAGTTCCTTCATTGATGTCATGAAAAAGGTGAGTATAAAAGTCTCAAATGACTCAGTTTGATAAAAAAAAGTGTTCAGATAAAAACCATCTTTAACGGTGGAGAGGGGTAATATCAATATCGTCGTCCAACAAGTTAATGACCGACAAAAGGAGTTTTGTTTGTTGACACATACCCACTGAGTGCTGTATCTATTTGAAAATGGTCCGTTTTATCTCAAATGTATCCAAAATATTGATGTCTGGCAGCTTGTTAAGGGTTAACAAGTGCTAACAGGAATATTTATTCATGCAACTTGTAATTTCACACCAAAAACTGTGAATGGCCATTTTTACTTAAAAATCTACGAGATGTTTTCAGAGAAATCCAGGAGAACATGAATTTGAAGCTGTTGAAGGGTTTAATTGTTTATCCAGCCCAAAACGGGTTAAAGGTTGTTTTTTTTAAACGCTTATTACTTGTAAAATAATTCTCAGTGAATTCTACATCCACTTATGTTGATTTCTCCTCTTAACTTTGGGTGCTGCGGGTATGCAAACACAGCCCACTTTTTCAACATTTTGATGTTTGAGAACCAGCATAGGGTTAACAAATGCTTACTGGAATACTTTGTACATGCAACTTGTAATTCACACTAAGATCTGAGAATGGCCAATTTTTTCTACTTCCACTTATTTTGATCTCTCGTCTCAAATTCGGGTGCTGTGAGTATGCAAACACACCCCATTTTATCAACATTTTGATGTTTGAGAACCTGCATAGGGTTAACAAATGCTTCCAGGAATATTTTGTACATGCAATCTGTAATGTCACACTAAGATCTGAGAATGGCCATTTTTTCTTGAAAATCTACGAGATGTTTTTAGAGAAATCCTCGGATAACATGAATTTTTAACCTTTTGAGTGGTATCTTTCTGTAACCAGCCCTAAACGGGTTAATGCTTGGTTTTGTGAATACCTTCATTACATACAAAAATGATCATCGGTGAATTCGGTACATTTTTAGACTTTTTGACCCTCTATGCGTGTGCCAAATTGTGTGAAAATCGGTTGGAAAATGGCTTCTGAATCGTACGGACAAAAATGTGTGGAAAAAAAAACAACAAAAAACTAGACTTTATGATTCTGGAGAATCATGGCTTTTCCCGATGAGATTCCATGATTTGTCATGACCCCACAGTGTCTGATAAATTGTTTTTAACTGTCTTACTGAAGTTCCTTCATTGATGTTATGAGAAAGGTGAGTATAGAAGTCTCAAATAACACAGTTTGATAAAACAATTGTTTAGGTAAAAAACACCATTAACGGTGGAGTGGGTTAATGTCAATATCGTCGTCCAACAAGTCAATGATCGACAAAAGGAGTTATGTTTGTTTGACACATACCCACTGAGTGCTGTGTCTATTTGAAAATGGTCCATTGCACCTCAAATGTATCCAAAATATTGACGTCTGGCAGCTTGTAGAGTGTTAACAAGTGCTAACAGGAATATTTATTCATGCAACTGGTAATCTCACACCAAGAACTGTGAATGGTCATTTTTTCTTTAAAATCTACAAGATGTTTTCATAGATATCCAGGGAGAACATGAATTTTAAGCTTTTGATGGGTATAATTGTTTATCCAGCCCAAAACGGGTTAAGTGTTGTTTTTTAACTACTCTTATTACTTCCAAAAATAATTCTCAGTGAATTCTACTTCCACTTATTTTGATCTCTCCTCTCAACTTCGGGTGCTGTGGGTATGCACACACAGCACATTTTATCAACATTTTGATGTTTGAGAACCTGCATAGGGTTAACAAATGCTTACAGGAATATTTTGTACATGCAACTTGTAATGTCACACTAACATCTGGGCATGGCCATTTTTTCTTGAAAATCTACGAGATGTTTTTAGAGAAATCCTCGGATAATATGAATTTTTAACCTTTTGAGGGGTATGGATCTGTAACCAGCCCTAAACGGGTTAATGCTTGGTTTGATGAATACCTTCATTACTTACAAAAATGATCCTCGGGGAATTTCACTTCCAAAGAAGGAGGTTATGTTTATCTCGCAGGTGCACATTGCGTGCAATGGGTGCCCAAGAACAGCCCATTTTCTCAAAATTTCTATGCTTTGCAGCCTCTGGAGGGTTAACTAACGCTTACCGGAATATTTTGTCTATGCAACTTGTAATGCCACTCCAAGACCTGCAAATGGTCAATTTTTCTTGAACACTTACTAGAGTTTTATGGAGAAATCCACAGAAAACTTGAATTTTAAGCTTTTAAGGGGTACATCTTAACCAGGCGAAAATGGGTTAAGACCTCGATTTTTTGAATACCCTTACTACTTACTAAATTTTTCCCTATCAGTTTTGCATCCAGTAAAAGAAGTTATGTTTCTCTGTGGCATTCCCATTTGTTGTTGTTGGTGTCCAAAAACAGACTATTTTTTCAAAATGTTGACATTTACCAGCCCATGGAGGGTTAACAAATGCTTACTGGAATATTTTATCCATGCAACCGGTAATGTGACTCCAAGACCTATCAATGGCCATTTTCTGTTGAAAACTTACAAGATGTTTGTAACGAAATCCACGGAAAACATGATTTTTTTTACCTTTTGATGGGTATAGCTATTAACCACCCCAAAAGGGGTTAACGCTTGGGTCTTTGAATATCCTTATTACTTACTAAAATGGTCCTCAGTGAATTCCACTTCCAACAAAGGAGATTATGTGTAACTCTCGAACATACATTCCGTGCTGTGTGTGTCCGAAAACAGCCCATTTCAACAAAATTATGATGCTTGGCATTCTGTAGAGGGTTAATAAACGCTCAGCGGAATATTTTGTCCATCCAACTTGTAATGTCATACAAAGACCTGCAAGTAGTCAATTTTTCTTGAAAACCTATGGAATGTATTTAGAGAAATCCACAGAAAATGGGAATTTTTAGATTTTAAGGGGTCTCTCTCTTTAGCCTGCACAAAATGGGTTAAGACTTCGTTTTTTGAATACCCTTACTACTTACAAAAATGTTTCCCTATAGATTGTGCGCTCGATAAAAGAAAGCACTTTTCTTTGTGGCGTACCCGTTGGGTGCTGTTGGCGACCAAAAACAGCCCATTTTATCACAATTTTGACATTTAGCAGCCCGTGGAGGGTTAACAAATGCTCACCGCAGTATTTTGTCCATGCAACTTCTATTGTCACCTCAAGGTCTGGGAGTGACAATTTTTTCTTGAAAATCTACAAGACTCGTTTAGAGAAATCCATGGAAAACCTGATTTTTTTAGCTTTTTGGGAGTATTGCTGTTTAACCAGCCAAAAACGGGTTAACGCTTGGTTTTTTGAACACCCTTATTACTTACAAAAATGATCTCCGATGAATTCCACTTCAAATAAAGGAAGTTATGTTTATCTCTCGTGTATCGTTTGGGTGCTCTAGGGGCCTGAAACCGGCCCATTTCATCAAAATTTCAATGTTTGGCAGCCTGTGGAGGGTTACCATATGCATCGCCTGATATGCCATGTGTATCAAAGGTCGTGGCACAGACAGGTCTATCAATGATGAAGGTTTAAAAAAAATCTACAAGACATGTTTCGAGAAAGTGCCGATAAACCCCAATTTTGACAGTTTTTGCCAATTCTGACGAAATAAGGGTTAAATCGAAATTTCCGCTTCGGAACATTTTTAGATTTTGTGCCCCTCTATGCGTGTGCAAAATTTTGTGAAAATCGGTCCGAAAATGGCTTCGGAATCGTGCGGACAAAATGTGTGGAAAAAAGAAAAAAAAAAAAAAAAAAAAAAAAAAATAATAATAATCCGTAGAAAAACAATAGTCTTTTCCAGAGGGAAAAGCCTAAAAAAAATAAATAATAATAATAATCCGTAGAAAAACAATAGTCTTTTCCAGAGGGAAAAGCCTAACTAGACTTTTTGATTCTGGAGAATCATGGCTTTTCCCGATGAGATTCCATGATTCTTCATGACGCCACAGTGTCTGATGAATTGTTTTTAACTGTCTCACTGAAGTTCCTCCATTGATTTTAAGAGAAAGGTGAATATAGTAGTCTCAAATGACTCAGTTTGATAAAACATTGCTTACGTAAAAACCATCATTAACGGTGGAGGGGTTAATATCAATATTGTCGTCCTACGAGTCAATGTCCGACAAAAGGAGTTATGTTTGTTTGACACATACCCACTGAGTGCTGTGTCTGTTTGAAAATGGTCCATTTTATCTCAAATGTATCAAAAATATTGATGTCTGGTCCTGTATCAATTATCTCCTATTAGATCACAGTTAAGCATTATTATGTCATTTTTTCACACCTTGTAGAGCTCACCTATCACATGTCTGTTAATAGCAGAAGTAAATTTCTCTCCAATTGGTTTTTCCCCGTAGGATTAGTTTTATTTATTACAATGAAGATATCCATACATACAACGACAAACATGAAGTTATTACATTCATAAATAGGAAGTGTTGTTTGTACATATGTGTAGATAAAATATACCCTGGGACGGAGAAGGGGAGTATAGCCGTCTTACAAACTAGTATATATCTAGCCCCACTGCCGGGGAAATCTTGGCGCCATGCACCACTGCATTTGATAACCGCCTTACAGAGTAGTAAATATACCTGCCCCCCTTCCCATGTTGGGGACCCCCAGCTTTTATTGTAAGGTTCCTTAGGCACAACATAGCGTCAGTAAGATGGATATATACTGCCACGTCGCCACCCTGGGGCGGAGGAGGGGCAGTTTATAGCCGTTTTACAGACTAGTATATACCTGGACCCACTGTCGGGGAAATGCTATAGTGTCAACATTATTTGATATTATAAGTAACTGATCCCATTGCAGCTAACGTTATTTACTGCTTTCTTATCATGCAGTGGCGGGGCGCGGTGGCATTGTGGTAGCCGGTTCTCGTCAGATCACCGAAGTAAAGCAACGTTGAGCCTGGTTTATCATTGGATGGGTGGCCGTCTGAGCGATCAATTCGGACTCCCATGCTGTGTCCTTGGGCAAGGCACTTAACTCTGATTGTCCATATGGGGCATGATGCCGCCATGTACTAAGGCGTACTGCACGTCGACGGTACGCATGTCTTCAACCAATCTAACCCTGCCTGTGCTGCAGTACGGAGTTACGATGTTGGGAAGCTGGCAGCTGCTCGTCGTTGCTCGGTGGTTCTCTCCAGGTACTGTGGCTTCCTCCACCTGTAAAACTGTCATGGACATGATTAGCCATTGTGCATAAGTATATGCCCTTAAACACCAATAAATAAATAATAAATGATATCATGCAGGGCAGTGTGGAATACGAGGGGAGGAGTACCTTTCAATGTGTGTTTGGTTGGAGAAAGAGGCAGGGAAGATGTGGTAACCTTGGTAATTTTGTTTGGATAAATCGACCGCTGGCGTGGGACACCGTGGAATTGACCGATGAAGCGGGACACAGTGAGAGTGGAACTTATGGGCAGTTATTCTTGATAATAAATAACTATACACTTACTTTTGAGTTCATACAAGGTGAGTATAGTAGTCTCAAATGAGAATGGCCATGACCGATGAAGCGGGACACAATGAGAGGGGAACTTATAGGCAGTTATTCTTGATAATAAATAACCATACACTTACTTTTGAGTTCATACAAGGTGAGTATAGTAGTCTCAAATGAGAATGGCCAATATTTGTCTTGAAAACCTACGAGAGGCTTTTAGAGAAATCCTCGGAAAATACGAATTTTTAACCTTTTGAGGAGTATCGCTCTGTAACCAGCCCTAAAGAGATTAATGCTTGGTTTTATGAATACCTTCATTACTTACAAAAATGATCCTCAGTGAATTTCACTTCCAATGAGGAAGGTTATGTTTATCACGCAGGTACACATTGGGTGTTATGGGTGCTCCAAAACCGCCCATTTTTTTCTCAAAATGTCTATACTTTGCAGGCTCTGGAGGGTTAATAATTGCTTACCGGAATATTTTGTCCATGCAACTTGTAATGTCACTCAAAGACCTGCAAATGGTCAATTTTTCTTGAAAACGTGCTAGATTTTTTTGAGAAATCCACAGAAAACGGGAATTTTAAGCTTTTGAGGGGTATATCTCCTTAACTAGTCGACAATGGGTTAAGACCTCGATTTTTGAATATCCTTACTACTTACAAAAATGTTTCTCTATCAGGTTTGCGTCCAGTAAAAGAAGTTACGTTTCTCTGTGGCATTTCCCTTTGATGTTGTTAGTGTCCAAAAACAGACTATTTCTTCAAAATTTTTGACATTTAGCAGCCCATGGAGGGTTAACAAATACCTACCAGTATAATGTATGCAACTGGTAATGTGATACCAAGACCTATCAACGGCCATTTTCTCTTGAAACCCTACAAGATGTTTGTACAGAAATCCAGGGAAAATGATTTTTAAGCTTTCGATGGGTATCCCTGTTAACCTCCCCAACAGGGGTTAACGCTTGGTTTTTTGAATCCCCTTATTACTTACAAAAATGGTCCTCTTTGAATTCCACGTCCAACAAAGGTGATTATGTTTATCTCTCGTGTATACTTTGGGTGCTGTGCGTGTCCGAAAACAGCCCATGTCAACAAAATTACGATGCTTGGCAGCTTGTAGATGGTTAATAAACGCTCACCAGAGTATTTTGTCCCTGCAACTTGTAAAGTCACATAAAGAACTACGAATAGTAAATTTTTCTTGAACCCCCTACAAGTTACTGTTAGGGAAATTCACAGAAAATGGGAATTTAAAGCTTTTAAGGGATATCTCTCTTAGCCTACCCAAAATGGGTTAAGACTTCGACTTTTGAATACCCTTACTACTTACAAAAATGTTTCTGTATAAATTGTACACTCGATAAAAGGAGGCGCTTTTCTTTGTGGTGTACCCATTGGGTGCTGTTGGTGTCCGAAAACAGCCCATTTTATCACAATTTTGACATTGGGGAGCCCTGGGAGGGTTAACTAATGCTGAACGGAATATTTTGTCCATGCAACTTGTAATGTCGCACCAAGACCTGCGAATAGCCGATTTTTTCTTGAAAACCTACAAGATGTTTTTATAGAAATCCACAGAAAATGGGTATTTTAAGATTTTAATGGGTATCTCTCTTTAACCAGCCCAAAATGGGTTAAGACGTCGAATCTTGAATACCCTTACCACTTTCAAAAATATTTTCCGATCAATTTTGCGTCCGATAAATGAAGGCCACTTTCTCTGTGGTATACCGTTTGGGTGCTGTTGGCGTCCAAAAACAGCCCATTTTATCACAATTTTGACATTTAGCAGCCCGTGGAGGGTTAACAAATGCTCACCGCAGTATTTTGTTCATGCAACATCTATTGTCACATCAAGGCCTGGGAGTGACAATTTTTTCTTGAAAATCTACGAGACTCGTTTAGAGAAATCCACGGAAAACCTGAATTTTTTAGCTTTATGGGGGTATTGCTGTTTAACCAGCCCAAAACGGGTTAACGCTTGGTTTTTTGAACACCCTTATTACTTACAAAAATGATCATCGGTGAATTCCACTTCCAATAAATGAAGTTATGTTTATCTCTCGTGTATCGTTTGGGTTCTCTGGGGGCCTAAAACCGGCCCATTTCATCAGAATTTCGATGTTTGGCAGCCTGTGGAGGGTTACCATATGCATCGCCAGATATGTCATGTGTATCAAAGGTCGTGGCACAGGCAGGTCTATCAAAGATGAAGGTTTAAAAAAAATCTACAAGACGTGTTTCGAGAAAGTGCCGATAAACCCCAATTTTGGCAGTTTTTTGCAAATTTTGACGAAATAAGGGTTAAATCGAAAATTCCGCTTTTGTACATTTTTAGATTTTGTGCCCCTCTATACGTGTGCAAAAGTTTGTGAAAATCGGTCCGAAAATGGCTTCGGAATCGTGCGGACAAAATGTGCGGAAAAAAAAAAAAAAAAAAAAAAAAAAAAAAAAAATAATAATCCGTACAAAAACAATAGTCTCTTCCAGAGGGAAAAGCCTAAACAAAAAACAAAAAAACTAGACTTTATGATTCTGGACAATCATGGCTTTTCCCGATGAGATTCCATGATTTTTCATGACCCCCACAGTGTCTGATGAATTGCTTCTAACTGTCTCACTGAAGTTCCTTCATTGTTATGAGAAAGGTGAGTACAGTAGTCTCAAATGACTCAGTTTGATAAAAAAAAGTGTTTAGGTAAAAAACATCATTAACGGTGGAGTGGGTTAATGTCAATATTTTCGTCCAACAAGTTAATGACCGACAAAAGGAGTTATGTTTGTTTGACACATACCCATGTAGAGCTGCGGCTATTTGAAAATGGTCCATTTTATCTCAAATGCATCCAAAATATTGATGTCTGGCAGCTTGTTGAGGGTTAACAAGTGCTAACAGGAATATTCATTCATGCAACTTGTAATGTCACACCAAGAACTGCGAATGGCCATTTTTTCTTTAATCTACAAGATGTTTTCAGAGAAATCCAGGGAGAACATAAATTTTAAGCTTTTGATGGGTATCATTGTTTATCCAGCCCAAAACGGGTTAAGTGTTGTTTTTTGAATACTCTTATTACTTCCAAAAATAATTCTCAATGAATTCTACTTCCACTTATTTTGATCTCTCGTCTCAAATTCGGGTGCTGTGGGTATGCAAACACAGCCCATTTTATCAACATTTTGATGTTTGAGAACCCGCATACGGTTAACAAATGCTTCCAGGAGTATTTTGTACATGCAATCTGTAATGTCACACTAAGATCTGAGAATGGCCATTTTTTCTTGAAAATCTACGAGATGTTTTTAGAGAAATCCTCAGATAACATGAATTTTTTTTTGAGGGGTATCTTTCTGTAATCAGCCCTAAAAGGGTTAATGCTTCGTTTTGTGAATACCTTCATTACATACAAAAATGATCATCCGTGAATTCCACTTCCAATGAAGGGGGTTATGTTTATCTCGCAGGTACACATTTCGTGTTATGGTTGCCCAAAGAACAGCCCATTTTCTCCAAATGTCTATGCTTGGCAGCCTCTGGAGGGTTAACAAATGATTACCGAAATAATTTGTCCATGCAACTTGAACTGTCACTCCAAGACCTGCAAAAGGTCAAATTTTCTTGAAATTTTGTTTTGAGAAATCCACAGAAAACTGGAATTTTAAGCTTTTAAGGGGTATATCTCCTTAACCAGTCAAAAATGGGTTAAGACCTCGATTTTTGAATACACTTACTACTTACAAAAATGTTTCCCTGTCAGTTTTGCGTCCGGTAAAAGAAGTTATGCATGTCTGTTGCATTCCAATTTGATGTAGTTGGTGTCCAAAAACAAACTATTTTTTCAAAATTTTCACATTTAGCAACCCATGGAGGGTTAATAAAAGTTTCCCGGAATAATTTATCCTATCAGCTGGTAATATGACACCAAGACCTATCAGTGGCCATTTTCTCTTGAAACCTCTACCAGATGTTTGTAAAGAAATCCAGGGAAAACATAATTTTTTAAGCTTTTGATGGGTATCACTATTGACAACCACAAAAGGGGTTAACGCTTGGTTTTTTTAATACTCTTATTACTTACAGAAATGGCCCTCGATGAATTCCACTTCCAACAAAGGAGATTATGTTTATTTTTTAGGTACACATTGGGTGCTGTGCGGGTCCGAAAACAGCCCATTTCAACAAAATTATGATGCTTGGCAGCCTCTAGAGGGTTAATAAACGCTCACTGGAATATTTTGTCTATGCAAATTGTAATATCACATAAAGACCTGCGAGTAGTCAATTGTTCTTGAAAACCTACAGGATGTTTTTAGAGAAATCCACAGAAAATGGGAATTTTATGATTTTAAGGGGTCTCTCTCTTTAGCCTGTCCAAAATGGGTTAAGACTTCGACTTTTGAATACCCTTACTACTTATAAAAATATTTGCGTATAGATTGTGCGCTCGATAAAGGAAGGCACTTTTCTTTGTGGCGTACCCATTGGGTGCTGTTGGTGTCCAAAAACAGCCCTTTTTATCACAATTTTGACATTTAGCACCCCGTGGAGGGTTAACAAATGTTCACCGCAGTATTTTGTCCATGTAACTTCTATTGTCACCCCAAGGCCTGGGAGTGACAAATTTTTCTTGAAAATCTACAAGACTCGTTTAGAGAAATCCACAAAAAAACATGAATTTTTTAGCTTTATGGGGGTATTGCTGTTTAACCAGCCCAAAACGGGTTAACGCTTGGTTTTTTGAACACCCTTATTACTTACAAAAATGATCCTTGGTGAATTCCACTTCCAATAAAGGAAGTTATGTTTACCTCTCAGGTATCGTTTGGGTGCTGTGGGGTTCTGAAACCGGCCCATTTCATCAAAATTTCGATGTTTGGCAGCCTGTGGAGGGTTACCATATGCATCGCCTAATATGTCGTGTGTATCAAAGATCGTGTCATGGGCAGGCCTAGCAATGATGAATGTTTTAAAAAAATCTATAAGACGTGTTTCGAGAAAGTGCCGATAAACCCCAATTTTGGAAGTTTTTTGCCAATTCTGGCGAAATAAAGGTTAAATCGAAAATCCCGCTTCGGTACATTTTTAGACTTTTTGCCCCTCTATGCGTGTGCCAAATTGTGTGAAAATCGGTTGGAAAATGGCTTCTGAATCGTACGGACAAAAATGTGTGGAAAAAAAAAAAAAAAAAAAAAACTAGACTTTATAATTCTGGAGAATCATGGCTTTTCCCGATGAGATTCCATGATTTTTCATGACCCCACAGTGTCTGAAGAATTGTATTTAACTGTCTCACTGAAGTTCCTTCATTGTTATGAGAAAGGTGAGTACAGTAGTCTCAAATGACTCAGTTTGATAAAAAAGTGTCTAGGTAAAAAACATCATTAACGGTGGAGTGGGTTAATGTCAATATCGTCGTCCAACAAGTTAATGACCGACAAAAGGAGTTATGTTTGTTTGACACATACCCATGTAGAGCTGCGGCTATTTGAAAATGGTCCATTTTATCTCAAATGCATCCAAAATATTGATGTCTGGCAGATTGTTGAGGGTTAACAAGTGCTAACAGGAATATTCATTCATGCAACTTGTAATGTCACACCAAGAACAGCGAATGGCCATTTTTTCTTTAATCTATAAGATGTTTTCAGAGAAATCCAGGGAGAACATATATTTTAAGCTTTTGACGGGTATAATTGTTTATCCAGCCCAAAACGGGTTAAGTGTTGTTTTTAACTACTCTTATTACTTCCAAAAATAATTCTCAGTGAATTCTACTTCCACTTATTTTGATCTCGCCTCTCAACTTCGGGTGCTGTGGGTATGCACACACAGCACATTTTATCAACATTTTGATGTTTGAGAACCTGCATAGGGTTAACAAATGCTTACAGGAATATTTTGTACATGCAACTTGTAATGTCACACTAAGATCTGAGCATGGCCATTTTTTCTTGAAAATCTACGAGATGTTTTTAGAGAAATCCTCGGATAATATGAATTTTTAACCTTTTGAGGGGTATGGATCTGTAACCAGCCCTAAACGGGTTAATGCTTGGTTTGATGAATACCTTCATTACTTACAAAAATGATCCTCGGGGAATTCCACTTCCAAAGAAGGAGGTTATGTTTATCTCGCAGGTGCACATTGCGTGCAATGGGTGCCCAAGAACAGCCCTTTTTCTCAAAATTTCTATGCTTTGCAGCCTCTGGAGGGTTAACTAACGCTTACCGGAATATTTCGTCTATGCAACTTGTAATGTCACTCCAAGACCTGCAAATGGTCAATTTTTCTTGAATACTTACTAGAGTTTTTTGGAGAAATCCACAGAAAACTTGAATTTTAAGCTTTTAAGGGGTACATCTTAACCAGGCGAAAATGGGTTAAGACCTCGATTTTTTGAATACATTTACTACTTACTAAATTTTTCCCTATCAGTTTTGCATCCGGTAAAAGAAGTTATGTTTCTCTGTGGCATTCCCATTTGTTGTTGTTGGTGTCCAAAAACAGACTATTTTTTCAAAATGTTGACATTTACCAGCCCATGGAGGGTTAACAAATGCTTACTGGAATATTTTATCCATGCAACCGGTAATGTGACTCCAAGACCTATCAATGGCCATTTTCTGTTGAAAACTTACAAGATGTTTGTAACGAAATCCACGGAAAACATGATTTTTTTTACCTTTTGATGGGTATAGCTATTAACCACCCCAAAAGGGGTTAACGCTTGGGTCTTTGAATATCCTTATTACTTACTAAAATGGTCCTCAGTGAATTCCACTTCCAACAAAGGAGATTATGTGTAACTCTCGGACATACATTGCGTGCTGTGTGTGTCCGAAAACAGCCCATTTCAACAAAATTATGATGCTTGGCATTCTGTAGAGGGTTAATAAACGCTCAGCGGAATATTTTGTCCATCCAACTTGTAATGTCATACAAAGACCTGCAGGTAGTCAATTTTTCTTGAAAACCTATGGAATGTATTTAGAGAAATCCACAGAAAATGGGAATTTTTAGATTTTAAGGGGTCTCTCTCTTTAGCCTGCACAAAATGGGTTAAGACTTCGTTTTTTGAATACCCTTACTACTTACAAAAATGTTTCCCTATAGATTGTGCGCTCGATAAAAGAAAGCACTTTTCTTTGTGGCGTACCCGTTGGGTGCTGTTGGCGTCCAAAAACAGCCCATTTTATCACAATTTTGACATTTAGCAGCCCGTGGAGGGTTAACAAATGCTCACCGCAGTATTTTGTCCATGCAACTTCTATTGTCACATCAAGATCTGAGAGTGACAATTTTTTCTTGAAAATCTACAAGACTCGTTTAGAGAAATCCATGGAAAACCTGAATTTTTTAGCTTCTTGGGAGTATTGCTGTTTAACCAGCCCAAAACGGGTTAACGCTTGGTTTTTTGAACACCCTTATTACTAACAAAAATGATCTCCGATGAATTCCACTTTAAATAAAGGAAGTTATGTTTATCTCTCGTGTATCGTTTGGGTGCTATAGGGGCCTGAAACCGGCCCATTTCATCAAAATTTCAATGTTTGGCAGCCTGTGGAGGGTTACCATATGCATCGCCTGATATGTCATGTGTATCAAAGGTCGTGGCACAGACAGGTCTATCAATGATGAAGGTTTAAAAAAATCTACAAGACATGTTTCGAGAAAGTGCCGATAAACCCCAATTTTGACAGTTTTTGCCAATTCTGACGAAATAATGGTTAAATCGAAATTTCCGCTTTGGAACATTTTTAGATTTTGTGCCCCTCTATGCGTGTGCAAAATTTTGTGAAAATCGGTCCGAAAATGGCTTCGGAATCGTGCGGACAAAATGTGTGGAAAAAAAAAAAAAAAAAAAAAAAAAACCCAAAAAATAATAATCCGTAGAAAAACAATAGTCTTTTCCAGAGGGAAAAGCCTAAAAAAAAAAAAAAAATAATAATAATCCGTAGAAAAACAATAGTCTTTTCCAGAGGGAAAAGCCTAACTAGACTTTATGATTCTGGAGAATCATGGCTTTTCCCGATGAGGTTCCATGATTCTTCATGACGCTACAGTGTCTGATGAATTGTTTTTAACTGTCTCACTGAAGTTCCTCCATTGATTTTAAGAGAAAGGTGAATATAGTAGTCTCAAATGACTCAGTTTGATGAAACATTGTTTATGTAAAAACCATCATTAACGGTGGAGGGGTTAATATCAATATTGTCGTCCTACGAGTCAATGTCCGACAAAAGGAGTTATGTTTGTTTGACACATACCCACTGAGTGCTGTGTCTGTTTGAAAATGGTCCATTTTATCTCAAATGTATCAAAAATATTGATGTCTGGTCCTGTATCAATTATCTCCTATTAGACCACAGTTGTTATGCATTATTATGTAATTTTTTCACACCTTGTAGAGCTCACCTATCACATGTCTGTTAATGGCAGAAGTAAATTTCTCTCCAATTAGTTTTTCCCTGTAGGATTAGTTTTATTTATTACAATGAAGATATCCATACATGCAACGACAAACATGAAGTTATTACATTCATAAATAGGAAGTGTTGTTTGTACATATGTGTAGATAATTATACCCTGGGACGGAGAAGGGGAGTATAGCCGTCTTACAAACTAGTATATATCTAGCCCCACTGCCGGGGAAATCTTGGCGCCATGCACCACTGCATTTGATAACCGCCTTACAGGGTAGTAAATATACCTGCCCCCCTTCCCATGTTGGGGACCCCCAGCATTTATTGTAAGGTTCCTTAGGCACAACATAGCGTCAGTAAGATGGATATATACTGCCACGTCGCCACCCTGGGGCGGAGGAGGGGCAGTTTATAGCCGTTTTACAGACTAGTATATACCTGGACCCACTGTCGGGGAAATGCTATAGTGTCACCATTATTTGATATTATAAGTAACTGATCCCATTGCAGCTAACGTTATTTACTGCTTTCTTATCATGCAGTGGCGGGGCGCGGTGGCATTGTGGTAGCCGGTTCTCGTCAGATCACCGAAGTAAAGCATTTATTGTAAGGTTCCTTAGGCACAACATAGCGTCAGTAAGATGGATATATACTGCCACGTCGCCACCCTGGGGCGGAGGAGGGGCAGTTTATAGCCGTTTTACAGACTAGTATATACCTGGACCCACTGTCGGGGAAATGCTATAGTGTCAACATTATTTGATATTATAAGTAACTGATCCCATTGCAGCTAACGTTATTTACTGCTTTCTTATCATGCAGTGGCGGGGCGCGGTGGCATTGTGGTAGCCGGTTCTCGTCAGATCACCGAAGTAAAGCAACGCTGAGCCTGGTTTATCATTGGATGGGTGACCGTCTGAGCGATCACTTCGGACTCCCATGCTGTGTCCTTGGGCAAGGCACTTAACTCTGATTGTCCATATGGGGCATGATGCCGCCATGTACTAAGGCGTACTGCACGTCGACGGTACGCATGTCTTCAACCAATCTAACCCTGCCTGTGCTGCAGTTCGGAGTTACGATGTTGGGAAGCTGGCAGCTGCTCGTCGTTGGTCGGTGGTTCTCTCCAGGTACTGTGGCTTCCTCCACCTGTAAAACTGTCATGGTCATGATTAGCCATTGTGCATAAGTATATGCCCTTAAACACCAATAAATAAATAATAAATGATATCATGCAGGGCAGTGTGGAATACGAGGTGAGGAGTACCTTTCAATGTGTGTTTGGTTGGAGAAAGAGGCAGGGAGGATGTGGTCACCTTGGTAATTTTGTTTGGATAAATCGACCGCTGGCGTGGGACACCGTGGAATTGACCGATGAAGCGGGACACAGTGAGAGTGGAGCTTATGGGCAGTTATTCTTGATAATAAATAACTATACACTTACTTTTGAGTTCATACAAGGTGAGTATAGTAGTCTCAAATGAGAATGGCCATGACCGATGAAGCGGGACACAGTGAGAGTGGAACTTATAGGCAGTTATTCTTGATAATAAATAACCATACACTTACTTTTGAGTTCATACAAGGTGAGTATAGTAGTCTCAAATGAGAATGGCCAATATTTGTCTTGAAAACCTACGAGAGGCTTTTAGAGAAATCCTCGGAAAATACGAATTTTTAACCTTTTGAGGGGTATCGCTCTGTAACCAGCCCAAAACGGATTAATGCTTGGTTTTGTGAATACCTTCATTACTTACAAAAATGATCCTCAGTGAATTTCATTTCCAATAAGAAAGGTTAACTTATCACGCAGGTACACATTGGGTGTTATGGGTGCCCCAAAACAGCCCATTTTCTCAAAATGTCTATACTTTCCAGGCTCTGGAGGGTTAATAATTGCTTACTGGAATATTTTGTCCATGCAGCTTGTAATGTCACTCAAAGACCTGCAAATGGTCAGTTTTTCTTTAAAACGTGGTAGATTTTTTTGAGAAATCCACAGAAAACGGGAATTTTAAGCTTTTGAGGGGTATATCTCCTTAACCAGTCGACAATGGGTTAAGACCTCGATTTTTGAATATCCTTACTACTTACAAAAATGTTTCTCTGTCAGTTTCGCGTCCAGTAAAAGAAGTTACGTTTCTCTGTGGCATTTCCATTTGATGTTGTTAGTGTCCAAAAACAGACTATTTCTTCAAAATTGTTTACATTTAGCAGCCCATGGAGGGTTAACAAATACCTACCGGAATGATTTATCTATGCAGCTGGTAATGTGATACCAAGACCTATCAACGGCCATTTTCTCTTGAAAACCCTACAAGATGTTTGTAAAGAAATCCAGGGAAAACGATTTTTAAGCTTTCGATGAGTATCCCTGTTAACCTCCCCAACAGGGGTTAACGCTTGTTTTTTTTAATACCCTTATTACTTACAAAAATGGCCCTCTGTGAATTCCACTTCCAGCAAAGGTGATTATGTTTACCTCTAGTGTATACATTGGGTGCTGTACGTGTCCGAAAACAGCCCATGTCAACAAAATTACGATACTTGGCAGCTTGTAGATGGTTAATAAATGCTCACCGGAGTATTTTGTCCCTACAACTTGTAATGTCACATAAAGACCTACGAATAGTTCATTTTTCTTGAAACCCTACAAGTTACTGTTAGGGAAATTCACAGAAAATGGGAATTTAAAGCTTTTAAGGGATATCTCTCTTAGCCTACCCAAAATGGGTTAAGACTTCGACTTTTGAATACCCTTACTACTTACAAAAATGTTTCAGTATAAATTGTACACTCGATAAAAGAAGGCGCTTTTCTTTGTGGTGTACCCATTGGATGCTGTTGGTGTCCAAAAACTGCCAATTTTATCACAATTTTGATGTTGAGGAGCCCTGGGAGGGTTAACTAATGCTGACCGGAATATTTTGTCCATGCAACTTGTAATGTCACACCAAGACCTGCGAAGAGCCGATTTTTTCTTGAAAACCTACGAGATGTTTTTAGAGAAATCCACAGAAAGAGGATATTTTAAGGTTTTAATGGGTATCTCTCTTTAACCAGCCGAAAATGGGTTAAGACGTCGAATTTTGAATACCCTTACCACTTTCAAAAATATTTCCCGATCAATTTTGCGTCCGATAAATGAAGGCCACTTTCTTTGTGGTATACCGTTTGGGTGCTGTTGGTGTCCAAAAACAGCCCATTTTATCACAATTTTTACGTTTAGCAGCTCGGGGAGGGTTAACTAATGCTGACCGGAATATTTTGTCCATGCAACTTGTAATGTCACACCAAGACCTGGGAGTGACAAATATTTCCTGAAAATCTACAAGACTCGTCTAGAGAAATCCACGGAAAACATGAAGTTTTGAGCTTTTGGGGGGTATTGCTGTTTAACCATTCCAAAACGGGTTAACGCTTGGTTTTGTGAACACCCTTATTACTTACAAAAATCATCCTCGGTGAATTCCACTTCCAATAAAAGCAGTTATGTGTATCTATCGTGTTTCGTTTGGGTGCTGTGGGGGCCCGAAAACAGCCCATTTCATCAAAATTTCGATGTTTGGCAGCCTGTGGAGGGTTACCATATGCATCGCCTGATATGTCGTGTGTATCAAAGGTCGTATCACAGGCAGGTCTAGCAATGATGAATGTTTAAAAAAAATCTACAAGACGTGTTTCGAGAAAGTGCCGATAAATCCCAATTTTGACAGTTTTTTGCCAATTCTGACGAAATAAGGGTTAAATCGAAAAATCCGCTTCGGTACATTTTTAGATTTTGTGCCCCACTATGTGTGTGCTAAATTTTGTGCAAATCGGTTCGAAAATGGCTTCTAAATCGTACGGACAAAATGTGTGGAAAAAAAAAAACCCCCAAAAAACCCCAAAAAAAACTAGACTTTATGATTCTGGAGAATCATGGCTTTTCCCGATGAGATTCCTTGATTTTTCATGCCCCCACAGTGTCTGATGAATTGTTTTTAACTGTCTCACTGAAGTTCTTTCATTGATGTTATGAGAAAGGTGGTTATAGTAGTCTCAAATGACTCAGTTTTATAAAAAGATTGTTTAGGTAAAAACGATCATTAATGGTAGAGTGGGTTAATATCAATATCGTCGTCCCACAAGTTAATGACCGACAAAAGGAGTTATGTTTGTTTGACACATACCCTTTGAGTGCTCTGTCTATTTGAAAATGGTCAATTTTATCTCAAATGTAACCAAAATATTGATGTCTGTCCAATTGTAGAGGGTTAACATGTGCTAACAGGCATATTTATTCATGCAACTTGCAATTTCAAACCAAAAAGTGCGAATGGCCATTTTTACTTAAAATCTATAAGATGTTTTCAGAGAAATCCATGCGCATGCGCTCTTTTCGAATTCGACGTGACGAAATGCGAAATTCGTATCGCTCTTCATGGAAAGTGATGCCGCAACTATCCATGAACAACGAGTGAAAATTTCATGGAAATCTGCCTAGAATTGGTTGGGATATAGCGTTTTGAAGAGAGGAGGTAACTGTCTCAATTTGGTCCTTCCTTTTCAAGCCAGTTCGAGAAAAGACGTCGTGAATGGGCGCAGACTCCTTTAGAGCCCCCCCCCCCCCCCCCCCCCCCCTCTCTCTGTAAATGGAAGTTGCTTCTTTAAGACCGCCACCCAGGGATCCCAACACAACCTTTAAACCTAAGAGAATCGTCAGAAGTTTAAAGTGAAAAGAAATTGGCGGTGATTGGGTTTCTGGCAGGCAGGAAAAGATTGACGAAGATTTGCATATTGGACATTAAAATAGCACTTCTGACATACACGAACCGTGTCCAGACCACTGGAGGCAGCGACTTGAAATTTTCAGAACTTGTTCTACGAACCCTGGCCGACATTTTGGGATCTGTTTGGAGCGTCCGAGCCGCCTGGAAAACACCACGCATCGCTTGGAAGGAGAGAGTACTATTCGTCCCGACTTTATCAGTTCAGAATGGAAATGGGCAGTGTTGTAGACGACTGTGGAGCTGCGATTGAGCTTAAAGTCCCAGGTTTCGGTGCGGGGGACGGGGGGGGGGGGTGTATCCTGACACTATCTTTAAACCTTAGATAATCGGAAGAAGTTGCAGTGAAAAGAAATCGGCGGTGAGTAGGTGTTTTGGCAGAAAACGATTAACGAAAATTTGTCAATTTGACATTAAAATTGCACTTCTCACAAACACGAACCGTGTCCAGACCGCCGAAGGCAGCGACTTCTAATTTTCAGAACTTGTTCTACGCATCCTGGCCGATATTTTGGCATCTGTTGCAAGTGTCGAGACCGCGTGGAGAACACCACGCATCGCGTGGAAAGTGAGAGTACTATTCGCCCCGACTCTATCAGTTTGGAATGGACTTGAGGACTGTTGTAAACTACTGTAGAGCAGCGATTGAGCATGAAGTCGGAGTTTTTTGTGCCAAATTGCCTAACCGGCTCCAAGGTATGATTTTTCGTCTGTACATCGCCCAGATCGACTGTAGTTTATACCGTTACTATACGTTGAAGTAGCCTTTTGTCATTTTCGCCACTTTCGCCCCAGATTTGAGAGTACCTTCCTTCAACCCCATTTTATAGCAAAATCTAGCCATGCTCCCAACAACGCCCTCTCCCCGTCGGCCCGGGTGCTTCTAAAAATAGAAAGGTCAATGAGTAGGGGCCCGTTAGCAAACAAACGGGTGCACGGCAGGTGTACTTGGTGAAAAAACAGTTGTGTGAAAATCCCCAGAAGTGAAAACCTATGCTCAGTGGCTGTAATCAAGATGTTAATTTAGACTCCCATTACGGCCAAGATACTACAGAATGCAAATGGGTGGGTGGCGGGCATCATCACTGGATCTAATGTTGTATTTCATGTTTTCTTTATATTCTATTTATTTTTTTGATCTCTCTCTCTCTCTCTCTCTCTCTCTCTCTCTCTCTCTCTCTCTCTCTCTCTCTCTCTCTCTCTCTCTCAGTTTAATTTGTGTTTGTCTATAATGTTTATAATATTTAGATTTTGCTAGATTATGTTATTTATGGAATACGTTCTGCCATATTGTAAATTATTAGTCATAGTCACCGTACAGGAACGGAGGGGCTTCTAAGTGGTAAGCACTTGTCCTCGAATCCTGATTTGCATTGTCAAATGGCAAATAAAATATGTTTAATCTAATCTAACAGTAGGTGTGTGTGTGGGGGGGGGGGGGGGGGGCATGTGTCCTACGTAAACAATCA
Organism: Pictodentalium vernedei; assembly: GCA_031216915.1. Classification (NCBI taxonomy): domain Eukaryota; kingdom Metazoa; phylum Mollusca; class Scaphopoda; order Dentaliida; family Dentaliidae; genus Pictodentalium; species Pictodentalium vernedei. Next base: position 371,211,474 of record CM062294.1, on the reverse strand, counting down.
GCAGGGGGCAGGTGTCCTAGGTAAAATAAACAGCATGGGGGGGGGGGGGATGTCCCCGCTAATTAATTTTAATAGCAGGCAGTTGTTCATGGGGCAGGTGTCCTATCCCACTGGTACTTGGCCTTGATGGAAATAACATTTCAACAAGAAACAACGGGAAACTTATTTGCAATAAAGCTGCAAATATAAACTTGATTTTGGACCATTCCATGGACATTTTAAAGCCTACTGCGATATCAGCGTTTCTTACTCTCGTACTTTCACTACACCGCAGTATTTTACCCGAGTCGAGTTCTGACGTCATGCAAGTTTGACCGACATGCTTTCAATTTTGTTATTGACAACAACATATTTATAATTTCGTGCTTACTGATCCGAATTTTGAAAACGACACACGCAATCGCGAAAGCGTTTTCTGAAAAACACGATTCTGTAAAAGGTTTTAGTGAAATTTGATTATTTTTTTTATTTTCAATTTCGATGGCTCTTGTCGAAAAGGTGCTAATCACTGATCGTCCCAAACGAGATCAAAGACACGCCGTAGTTTAATAACAGACAGAGAATCTTCTAAGAATATACATGCGCAATCCTAAAATGCAATAAATCAAGTGTTTTTTCACGTTTTATGAGAGAAATATGTCCAATTGTATCATTGAATCATTTTTAGGTATATGTGGGTGAGAAATTTTCTATACGGACAAAATACAGGCTAAATAAAATATTTGCCATCATTTTCCGCAGACGTATTTTTGTCTTTGCTTCTTGGGGAAATTTCTTGCTGCTAAATACAACGAAGGTGTGTTATTTGATGTGGTCAGAACCGTCAGGTGGTCGGGTCCGAAACCGCACCTCGCAGAAGATTTAGTGGGGGGTGTCGATTTTACAAGTAATGTAGGCAGCGTACACAGCATGGGCTGTCTGTCTTTAATCCGACAAAACAGGGTTAAGGCTTGGTTTTTTGAATACCCTTATTTATTTATTTATTTATTTATTTATTTATTTATTTATTTATTTATTTATTTATTTATTGGTGTTTAAGGTCACGTACTTCTGCACAATGGCTAATCGTGACCGTGACAGTTTTATAGGTGGAGGAAGCCGGAGTACCCGGAGAGAACCACCAAGCATCGACGAGCAACTGTCAGCTCCTCAACATTCTCACTCTGTTCAGGCTCCGCTCAGGCAGGGTTACAGAGGTTGAAGACATGTGTACCATCGACGTGCAGTATGCCTTAGTACACGGGGACATCGTGCCCCCATGTCGGCAACCGGGCCAAAGTGCCTTGCCCAAGGACACAACGTGAGTCGTCCCGGACGGGGATCGAACTCGGGACCTCTAGCATAGAAGTACAACAGTCTACCACTGAGCCACCACGCTCCCTTGAATACCCTTAATACTATCATACATTATTCCTCAGGAATTCTAAGTCTGATAAAAGAGGTCATGTTTATCTATTGCATACCCATTTTGCTGCCCGAAAACAGCCGATTTTATTAAAATTTTGACGTTTAGCAGCCTGTAGAGGGATTAACAAACGACTAGCGGAATATTCTATCTATGCAATTTGTAAGACCTGCCAATGTCAAATTGTTCTTGAAAATCCCCAACAAGCAGTTAGCGAATCCACGGAAAATGTAAATTTTAAGCGTTTAAGGGGCATCTCTCCTTATCCAGTTCAAAATGGGTTAAGATTCATTCTTTTAGATACCCTTACTACTTACAAACCTTAAACACCAATTAGATTCCATGATTTTTCTTGACCCCCACAGTGTCTGATGAATTGTTTTTAACTGTCTCACTAAAGTTCCTTCATTGATGTTATGAGAAAGGTGAGTAAAGTAGTCTCAAATGATTCGGTTTGGTTTTGATAAAAAAAATGTTTAGGTAAAACCCATCATTAATGGTAGAATGGGTTAATATCAATATCAATGTTTCCCTATCAGTTTTGCGTCCGGTAAAAGAAGTTACGTTTCTCTGTGGCATTTCCGTTTGATGTTCTTGGTGTCCAAAAACAGACTGTTTCCTCAATTTTTTTTACATTTAGCAGCCCATGAAGGGTTAACAAATGCCTACCAGAATAATTGATTCATGCAACTGGTCATATGACACCAAGACCTATCAACGGCCATTTTCTCTTGAAAACCCCCCAAAATGTTTGTTAAGAAATCCAGGGAAAACGATTTTTTAAGCTTTTGATGGGTATCCCTGTTAACGTCCCCAACAGGGGTTAACGCTTGGCTTTTTGAATACCTTTATTACTTACAAAAATGGTCCTCTGTGAATTCCACTTCAAACAAAGGAGATTATGTTTATCTCTCATGTATACATTAGGTGATGTGCGTGTCTGAAAACAGTCTCATGTTAGCAACATTACGATGCTTGGCAGCTTGTAGATGGTTAAAAAACGCTCACCGGAGTATTTTGTCCATGCAACTTTTAATGTCACATAAAGACCTACGAATAGTCAATTTGTCTTGAAACCCTACAAGTTACCGTTAGGGAAATTCACAGAAAATGGGAATTTAAAGCTTTCAAGGGATATCTCTCTTTAGCCTGCCCAAAATGGGTTAAGACGTCGACATTTGAATACCCTTACTACTTGCAAAAATGTTTCCATATAAATTGTATGCGCGATAAAAAAAGGCACTTTTCTTTGTGGTGTACCCTTTGGGTGCTGTTGGTGTGCAAAAACAGCCCATTTTATCGCAATTTTGACCTTCAGCAGCCCGGGGAGGGTTAACTAATGCTGACCGGAATATTTTGTTCATGCGACTTGTAATGTCACACCAAGACCTGCAAATAGCCGATTTTTCTTGAAAACCTACAAGATGTTGTTAGAGAAATCCACAGAAAACGGGTATTTTAAGATTTTAATGGGTATGTCTCTTTAACCATCCCAAAATGGGTTAAGACGTCAAATTTTGAATACCCTTACCACTTTCAAAAATATTTTCCGATCAATTTTGCGTCCGATAAATGAAGGCCCCTTTCTCTGTGGTATATCGTTTGGGTGCTGTTGGTGTCTAAAAACATCCCATTTTATCACAATTTTTACGTTTAGCAGCTCGGGGAGGGTTAACTAATGCTGACCGGAATATTTTATCCATGCAACTTGTAATGTCACACCAAGACCTGAGAGTGACCAATTTTTCTTGAAAATCTACAAGACTCGTTTAGAGAAATCCACGGAAAACATGAAGTTTTGAGCTTTTTGGGGGTATTGCTGTTTAACCAGCCCAAAACGGGTTAACACTTGGTTTTCTGAACACCCTTATTACTTACAAAAATGATCTTCGGTAAATTCCACTTCCAATAAAGGAAGTTATGTTTACCTCTCGGGTATCGTTTGGGTGTTGTGGGGGTCTGAAAAGGGCCCATTTCATCAAAATTTCGATGCTTGGCAGCCTGTGGAGGGTTACCATATGCATCGCCAAATATGTCGTGTGTATCAAAGATTGTGTCATAGGCAGGTCTAGTAATGATGGATGTTTAAAAAAAATCCTAAAGACGTGTTTCGAGAAAGTGCCGATAAACCCCAATTTTGGCAGTTTTTTTCCAATTCTGGCGAAATAAGGGTTAAATCGAAAATTCCGCTTCGGTACATTTTTAGATTTTTTGCCACTCTATGCGTGTGCCAAATTGTGTGAAAATCGGTTCGAAAATGGCTTCTGAATCGTACGGACAAAAATGTGTGGAAAAAAAAAAAAAACCCAAAAAAACCCAAAAAAAAAAAAAAAAAAAAATAATAATCCGTAGAAAAACAATAGTCTTTTCCAGAGGGAAAAGCCTAAAAAAAAAAAAAATAATAATAATAATCCGTAGAAAAACAATAGTCTTTTCCAGAGGGAAAAGCCTAAAAAAAAAAATAATAATCCCTAGAAAAACAATAGTCTTTTCCAGAGGGAAAAGCCTAACTTGACTTTATGATTCTGGAGAATCATGGCTTTTCCCGATGAAATTCCATGATTTGTCATGACCCCACAGTGTATGATGAATTGTTTTTGACTGTCTCACTGAAGTTCCTTCATTGATGTCATGAAAAAGGTGAGTATAGAAGTCTCAAATGACTCAGTTTGATAAAAAAAAAAAAATTGTTTAGGTAAAAACCATCATTAACGGTGGAGAGGGTTAATATCAATATCGTCGTCCAACAAGTTAATGACCCACAAAAGGAGTTATGTTTGTTTGACACATACCCACTGAGTGCTGTATCTATTTGAAAATGGTCCGTTTTATCTCAAATGTATCCAAAATATTGATGTCTGGCAGCTTGTAGAGGGTTATCAAGTGCTAATAGGAATATTTTTCCAAGCAACTTGTAATGTCACACTAAGAACTGCAAATGACCATTTTTTCTTTAAAATCTTCCAAGATGTTTTCATAGAAATCCCTGCGCATACGCTCTTTTCCAATTCGACGTGACGAAATGCGAAATTCATGTCGCTCTTCGTGGAAAGTGATGCCACAACTATTCATGAACAAGGAGTGAAAATTTCATGGAAATCTGCCTAGAATTGGCTGAGATATGGTGTTTTGGAGAGAGGAGGTAATTGTTTGAATTTGGTCCTTCCTTTTCAAGCCAGTTCGAAAAAAGACGTCGAGAATGGGCGCAGAATCCTTCAGTGCCTCCTCGCTGGAGTAAGTCCACTTAAATATTACAATTTTGTGTGACTGGTGGAGAGTTGACTGTAAATGGAAGTTGCTTCTTCAAGACAGCCACCCAGGGATCCCAACACACCCTTTAAACCTACGAGAATCTCAGAAGTTTAAAGTCAAGAGAAATTGGCGGTGATTGGGTTTCTGGCAGGCAGGAAAAGATTGACGAAGATTTGCATATTGGACATTAAAATAGCACTTCTGACATACACGAACGGTGTTCAGATGGCTGGAGGCAGCGACTTGAAATTTTCAGAACTTGTTCTACGAACCCTGGCCGACATTTTGGGATCTGTTTGGAGTGTCCGGGTCGCGTGGAAAACACCACGCATCGCTTGGAATGTGAGAGTACTATTCGTCCCGACTCTATCGGTTTAGAATGGACACGGGCAGTGTTGTAGACTAATGTAGAGCTGCGATTGAGCATAGCGTCCCAGGTTTCGGTGCCACATTGCCTAACCAGCTCCAAAAGAGCGGCGGGGGGGGGGGGGGGGTATCCTGACACTATCTTTAAACCTTAGATAATCGTCAGAAGTTGAAGTGAAAAGAAATCGGCGGTAAGTAGGTTTTTTGGCGGGAAACGATTAACGAAAATTTGCCAATTAGACATTAAAATTGCACTTCTCACAAACATGAACCGTGTCTAGACCGCTGAAGGCAGCGACTTCTAATTTTTAAAACTTGTTCTACGCAGCCTGGCCGACATTTTGGCATCTGTTGCGAGTGTCGAGGCCGTGTGAAGAACACCACGCATCGCGTGGAAAGTGAGAGTACTATTCGTCCCGACTCTATCAGTTTGGAATGGACTTGGGGACTGTTGTAGACTACTGTAGAGCAGCGATTGAGCATAAAGTCGGAGTTTTTGTGCCAAATTGCCTAACCGGCTCCAAGGTATGATTTTTCGTCTGTACATCGCCCAGATCGCCTGTAGTTTATACCGTTAACATACGTTGAAGTAGCCTTTTGTCATTTTCGCCACTTTCGACCCAGATTTGAGGGTACCTTCCTTCAACCCCATTTTATAGCAAAATCTAGCCATGCTCCCAACAACGCCCTCTCCCCGTCGGCCCGGGTGCTTCTAAAAATAGAAAGGTCAATGGGGAGGGGCCCGTTAGCAAACAAACGGGGGCAGGGCAGGTGTACTTGGTGAAAAAACAGTTGTGTGAACATCCCCAGAAGTGAAAACCTATGCTCAGTGGCTGTAATCAAGATGTTAATTTAGACTCCCATTACAGCCAAGATACTACAGAATGCAAATAGGTGGGTGGCGGGCATCATCACTGGATCTAATGTTGTATTTCATGTTTTCTTTTTTTTCTTTATATTCTATTTATTTTTTTGATCTCTCTCTCTCTCTCTCTCTCTCTCTCTCTCTCTCTTTCTCTCAGTTTAATTTGTGTTTGTCTATAATGTTTATAATATTTAGATTTTGCTAGATTCTGTTACTTATGGAATACGTTCTGCCAAATTGTAAATTATTAGTCACTGTACAGGAACGGAGGGGCTTTTAAGTGGTAAGCATTTGTCCTCCAATCCTGATTTGCATTGTCAAATGGCAAATAAAATATGTTTAATCTAATCTAACAGTAGGGGGGGGGGGGGCATGTGTCCTAGGTAAAAAAACAGCAGGGGGCAGGTGTCCTAGGTAAAATAAACAGCAGGGGGGGGGATGTCCCCGCTAATTAATTTTAATAGGAGGCAGTTGTTCATGGGGCAGGTGTCCTATCCCGCTGCCCAGTATTCCAAATTTTCTATGGTACTTGGCCTTGACGGAAATAACATTTCAACAAGAAACAACGGGAAACCTATTTGCAATAAAGCTGCAAATATAAACTTGATTTTAGGACCATTCCATGGACATTTTAAAGCCTAATGCGATATCAGCGTTTCTTACTCTCGCCCTTTCACTACACCGCAGTATTTTACCCGAGTCGAGTTCTGACGTCATGCAAGTTTGACCGACATGCTTTCAGTTTTGTTATTGACAACAACATATTTATAATTTCGAGCTTACTGATCCGAATTTTGAAAACGACACACGAAATCGCGAAAGCGTTTTCTGAAAAACACGATTCTGTAAAAGGTTTTAGTGAAATTTGATTATTTTTTTTATTTTCAATTTCGATGGTTCTTGTCGAAAAGGTGCTAATCACTGATCGTCCCAAACGAGATCAAAGACACGCCGTAGTTTAATAACAGACAGAGAATCTTCTAAGAATATACATGCGCAATCCTAAAATGCAATAAATCAAGTGTTTTTTCACGTTTTATGAGAGAAATATGTCCAATTGTCTCATTGAATCATTTTTAGGTATATGTGGGTGAGAAAATTGCTACACGGACAAAATACAGGCTAAATAAAATATTTGCCATTATTTTCCGCAGACGTATTTTTGTCTTTGCTTCTTGGGGAAATCCATGCTGCTAAATACAACGAAGGTGTGTTATTTGATGTGGTCAGAACCGTCAGGTGGTCGGGTCCGAAACCGCACCTCGCAAAAGATTTAGTGCGGGGGGGGGGGGGGGGGGGGCGATTTTACAAGTAATGTAGGCAGCGTACACGGCATGGGCTGTCTGTCTTTAATCCGACAAAACAGGGTTAAGGCTTGGTTTTTTGAATACCCTTATTTATTTATTTATTTATTTATTTATTTATTTATTTATTTATTTATTTATTTATTTATTTATTGGTGTTTAAGGTCACATACTTCTGCACAATGGCTAATCGTGACCGTGACAGTTTTAGAGGTGGAGGAAGCCGGAGTACCCGGAGAGAACCACCAAGCATCGACGAGCAACTGTCAGCTCCTCAACATTCTAACTCTGTTCAGGCTCCGCTCAGGCAGGGTTACAGAGGTTGAAGACATGTGTACCATCAACGTGCAGTATGCCTTAGTACACGGGGACATCGTGCCCCCATGTCGGCAACCGGGCCAAAGTGCCTTGCCCAAGGACACAACGTGAGTCGTCCCGGACGGGGATCGTCCTCGGGACCTCTAGCATAGAAGTACAACAGTCTACCACTGAGCCACCGCGCTCCCTTGAATACCCTTAACACTATCATACATTATCCCTCAGGAATTCTAAGTCTGATAAAAGAGGTCATGTTTATCTATTGGATACCCATTTGCTGCCCGAAAACAGCCGATTTTATTAAAATTTTGACGTTTAGCAGCCTGTAGAGGGATTAACAAACGACTAGCGGAATATTATATCTATGCAATTTGTAAGACCTGCCAATGTCAAATTGTTCTTGAAAATCCCCAACAAGCAGTTAGCGAAATCCACGGAAAATGTAAATTTTAAGCCTTTAAGGGGCATCTCTCCTTATCCAATCCAAAATGGGTTAAGTTTCATTCTTTTAAATACCCTTATTACTTACAAACCTTAAACACCAATAAATAAATAATATCATGCAGTGCAGTGTGGAATATGAAGTGAGGCGGTCCAAAACATTTTAACAAGAAATACGGGAAACCTATTTGCAGTAACGCTGCAAACATGAACTTGATTTTAGGACCATTCCATGGACAGTTTAAAGCCTACTTCGATATCAGCGTTCCTTATTCTCAACCTTTCAGTGCATCACTGCAGTATTTCACCCGAATCGAGTTCTGACGTCATACAAGTTTGGTCGACATGCTTTCAATTTTGTTATTGCTAACTACATATTTATAATTTCATTATTTCTGATCGGAATTTTGAAAATGACACACGCAATCGCGACAGAGTTTTCTGAAAAACTCGATTCTGCAAAAAGTTTTAGTGAAATTTCATTTTTTCATTTTTTTTTTATTTTAAATTTCGATGGCTCTTGTCGAAAAGGTGTTAATTACTGATCGTCCCAAACGAGATCAAAGACTGACGCCGAAGATTAAAAACAGACAGAGAATCTTCTAAAATAAAAAATATACATGTGCAATCCTAAAATGCAATAAATCAAGTCTTTTTTCACGTTTTATGCATGTTTTATGAGAGAAACATGTCCAATCGTATCATTGAATCATTTTTAGGTATATGTGGGTGAGAAATTTTGTATACGGACAAAATACACACTAAATAAAACAATTGGCATTATTTTCCGATGACGTATTTTATCTTTGCTTCTTGGGGAAATCCATGCTGCTAAATATGACGATGGAATGTTATCTAATGAGGTCAGGGTCTGACACCCCACCTCGCAGTAGACTTAATAGGGGTGTCGATTTTACACGTAATGTAGGCAGCATACATGGCATGGGCTGTCTGTCTTTAATCAGGAAAAAGCAGGTTAAGGCTTGGTTTTTTGAATACCCTTAATACTATCAAACATTATCCCTCGTTAATTCTGATTCTGATAAAAGAGGATATGTTTATCTATTACATACGCATTTGGAGCCCGATAACAGCCAATTTTATCAAAATTATGACGTTTAGCAGTTTGTAGAGGGGTTAGCAAATTATTAGCGGAATATTCTATCCATGCAACTTGTAATACCAACCAAGACCTGCCAATGTCCAATTGTTCTTGAAAATCGCCAACAAGCAGTTGACGAACTCCACGGAAAATGTAAATTTTATGCTTCTAAGGGGTATCTCTCCTTATCCAGTCCAAAATGCGTTAAGCTTCATTCTTTTAAATACCCTTACTACATACAAAACTGATCTTCTGTGAATTCTACTCGCAGTAAAAGAAGTTTTGTTTAGCCTTTACATACCCATTGGGTGCTGTTGGTGTTTCAAAGCAGCCCATTTTATCAAACTTTTGATGTTCAGAAGCTGGTGTAGAGCTAACAAATTCTGACCGGAATATTTTGTCCATGCAACATGTAATGGCACACTAAGACCTATGAATGACCATTTTTTTCTTCAAATTTACAAGATGTTTTTAAAGAAATCTAGGAAAAACTTGAATTTTCAAGCCTTTGATGGGTATCACTGTTTAACCAGCCCAAAACGGGTTAAGGCTTGGTTTTTTGAATACCCTTATTACTTACAAAAATTATCCTCGGTGATTTCCACTTCCAAGAGAGGAAGTTGTGTTTATTTCCCAGCTACAGGCTGGGTGCTGGGGGGGGGGGGGGCTGAAAACAGCCTATTTTATCAAAGTGTTGATATTTGAGAGTCTGTGGAGGGTTAACAAATGCTTATCAGAATATTTTGTCCTTGCAGTTTATAATGTTACACCACGATCTGCGACGGACCAGTTTTTTCTTGAAAATCTACTTGACATTTTTAGAGAAATCCACATAAAGCATGATTGTTTAAGCTTTTGGGGGAATCACTTTTAAACCAACCAAAACGGGTTAACACTTGGTTTTTTGAATACCCTTATTACTTACAAAAATGGTCCTCGGTGAATTCCACTTCCAACGAAGGAGATTATGTTTATTTCTCAGGTACACATTGGGTGCTGTGTGCGTCCGAAAACAGCCCATTTCAACAAAATTACAAAGCTTGGCAGCCTGTGGAGGGTTAATAAATGCTCACCGGAATATTTTGTCCATGTCACTTGTAATGTCACACAAAGACCTGTGAGTAGTCAATTTTTCTTGAAAACCTACAAGATGTTTTTAGAGAAATCCACAGAAAATGGGAATTTTAAGATTTTAAGGGGTCTCTCTCTTTAGCCTGCCCAAAAAGGGTTAAGACTTCAACTTTTGAATATCCTTACTACTTACAAAAATGTTTCCGTATAGAGTGTGGGCTCGATAAAAGAACGCACTTTTCTTTGTGGCGTACCCATTGGGTGCCGTTGGTGTCGAAAAACAGCCCATTTTATCACAATTTTGACTTTCAGCAGCCAATGGAGGGTTAACAAATGCTCCCCTTAGTATTTTGTCCATGCAACTTCTATTGTCACACCAAGACCTGGGAGTGACAAATTTTTCTTGAAAATCTAGAAGACTCGTTTAGAGAAATCCACGGAAAACATGAATTTTTTTAGCTTTATGGGGGTATTGCTGTTTAACCAGTCCAAAACGGGTTAATGCTTGGATTTATGAACACCCTTATTACTGACAAAAATGATCCTCGGTGAATTCCACTTCCAATAAAGGAAGTTATGTTTATCTCTCATGTATTGTTTGGGTGCAGTGGGGGCCTGAAACCGACCCATTTCATCAAAATTTCGATGTTTGGCAGCCTGTGGAGGGTTACCATATGCATCGCCGAATATCTCGTATGTATCAAAGGTCGTGTCACAGACAGGTCTAGAAATGATGAATGTTTAAAAAAAATCTACAAGACGTGTTTCGAGAAAGTGCCGATAAACCCCAACTTTGACAGTTTTTTGCCAATTCCGAGGAAATAAGGGTTAAATCGAAAATTCCGCTTCGGTACATTTTTAGATTGTGTGCCCCTCTATGAGTGTGCAAAATTTTGTGAAAATCGGTTCGAAAATGGCTTCGGAATCGTGCGGACAAAATGTGTGGAAAAAAAACAAACCCAAACTAGACTTTATGATTCTGGAGAATGATGGCTTTTCCCGATTAGATACCATGATTTGTCATGACCCCACAGTGTCTGATGAATTGTTTTTAACTGTCTCACTGAAGTTCCCTCATTGATGTTATGAGAAAGGTGAGTATAGTAGTCTCAAATGACTCGGTTTGGGTTTGATAAAAAAATGTTTAGGTAAAACCCATCATTAATGGTAGAGTGGGTTAATATCAAGATCAATGTTTCCCTATTAGTTTTGCATCCGGTAAAAGAAGTTACGTTTCTCTGTGGCATTTCCATTTGTTGGTGTCCAAAAACAGACTATTTCTTCAATTTTTTACATTTAGCAGCCCATGGAGGGTTAACAAATGCCTACCAGAATAATTTATCCATGCAGCTGGTCATATGACACCAAGACCTATCAACGGCCATTTTCTCTTGGAAACCCCACAAAATGTTTGTAAAGAAATCCAGGGAAAACGATTTTTTAAGCTATCGATGGGTATCCGTGTTAACCTCCCCAACAGGGGTTAACGCTTGGTTTTTTTAATACCCTTATTACTTACAAAAATGGTCCTCTGTGAATTCCACTTCCAACGAAGGAGATTATGTTTATCTCTCATGTATACGTTGGGTGCTGTGCGTGTCTGAAAACAGCCCCTTGTTAACAAAATTACGATGCTTGGCAGCTTGTAGATGGTTAATAAACGCTCATCGGAGTATTTTGTCCATGCAACTTGTAATGTCACATAAAGACCTACGAATAGTCAATTTGTCTTGAAACCCTACAAGTTACCATTAGGGAAATTCACAGAAAATGGGAATTTAAAGCTTTCAAGGGATATCTCTCTTTAGCCTGCCCAAAATGGGTTAAGACGTCGACTTTTGAATACCCTTACTACTTACAAAAATGTTTCCGACTAAATTGTGAGCTTGATAAAAGGAGGCACTTTTCCTTGTGATGTACCCTTTGGGTGCTGTTGGTGTGCAAAAACAGCCCATTTTATCGCAATTTTGACCTTCAACAGCCCGGGGAGGGTTAACTAATGCTGACCGGAATATTTTGTTCATGCAACTTGTAATGTCACACCAAGACCTGCAAATAGCCGATTTTTTCTTGAAAACCTACAAAATGTTGATAGAGAAATCCACAGAAAACGGGTATTTTAAGATTTTAATGGGTATCTCTATTTAACCAGCCCAAAATGGGTTAAGACGTCAAATTTTGAATACCCTTACCACTTTCAAAAATATTTTCCGATCAATTTTGCGTCCAATAAATGAAGGACCCTTTCTCTCTGGTATACCGTTTGGGTGCTGTTGGTGACTAAAAACAGCCCATTTTATCACAATTTTTACGTTTAGCAGCTCGGGGAGGGTTAACTAATGCTGACCGGAATATTTTATCCATGCAACTTGTAATGTCACACGAAGACCTGAGAGTGACCAATTTTTCTTGAACATCTACAAGACTCGTTTAGAGAAATCCACGGAAAACATGAACTTTTGAGCATTATGGGGGTATTGCTGTTTAACCAGCTCAAAATGGGTTAACGCTTGGTTTTCTGAACACCCTTATTACTGACAAAAATGATCCTCGATAAATTCCACTCCCAATAAAGGAAGTTATGTTTATCTCTCGTGTATTGTTTGGGTGCAGTGGGGGCCTGAAACCGGCCTATTTCATCCAAATTTCGATGTTTGGGAGCCTGTGGAGGGTTACCATATGCATCGCCTGATATGTAGTGTGTACCAAAGGGTGTGTCACAGACAGGTCTAGCAATGACGAATGTATAAAAAAAATCTACAAGACATGTTTCGAGAAAGTGCCGATAAACCCCAATTTTGGCAGTTTTTTGCCAATTTTGACGAAATAAGGGTTAAATTGAAAATTCCGCTTCGGTACATTTTTAGATTTTGTGCCCCTCTATGCGTGTGCCAAATTTCGTGAAAATCGGTTCGAAAATGGCTTCTGAATCGTACGGACAAAATGTGTGGGAAAACCCCCCCCCCCCCCCCAAAAAAAAAAATAATAATCCGTAGAAAAACGATAGTTTTTTCCAGAGGGAAAAGCCTAACTAGACTTTATGATTCTGGAGAATCATGGCTTTTCCCGATGAGATTCCATGATTTTTCATGACCCCACAGTGTCTTGTTGCTTTCAACTGTTTCAATGAAGTCCCTTCATTGATGTTAGTAAAAAGGTGAAGATAGTAATCTCAAATGACAGAGTTTGATAAAAAATTGTTTAGGTAAAAACCATCATTAACGGTGGACTGGTTTAATGTCAATATCGTCTTCCAACAAGTAAATGACCGACAAAAGGAGTTATGTTTGTTTGACACATACCCACTGAGTGCTGTGTCAATTTAAAAATGGTTCATTTTATCTGAAATGTATCCCAAATATTGATGTCTGGCAGCTTGTAGATGGTTAACAAGTGGTAACAGGAATATTTATTCATGCAACTTGTAATGTCACACCAAGAACTGTGAACGGCCATTTTTTCTTTAAAATCTACAAGATGTTTTCAGAGAAATCCAGGGAGAACATGAATTTTAAGCTTTTGATGGGTATCATTGTTTATCCAGCCCAAAACGGGTTAAGTGTTGTTTTTTGAATACTCTTATTACTTCCAAAAAATAATTCTCAGTGAATTCTACTTCCACTTATTTTGATCTCTCCTCCCATCTTTGGGTGCTGTGGGGTACGCAAACACAGCCCATTTTATCAACATTTTGATGTTTGAGAACCTGCATAGGGTTAACAAATGCTTACAGGAATATTTTGTACATGCAACTTGTAATGTCACACTAAGATCAGAGAATGGCCATTTTTTCTTGAAAATCTACGGCATGTTTTTAAAGAAATCCTCAGATAACACGAATGTTTAACCTTTTGAGGGGTATCTCCCTGTAGCCAGCTCTAAAGGATTAATGTTTGGTTTTGTGAATACCTTCATTACTTACAAAAATAATCGACGGTGAATTCCACTCCCAATGAAGGAGGTTATGTTTATCTCGTAGGTACACATTTGGTGTTATGGTTGCCCAAGAACAACCCATTTTCTCCAAATGTCTATGCTTGGCAGCCTCTGGAGGGTTAACCAATGTTTACCGAAACATTTTGTTCATGCTTGTAATGTCACTCGAAGACCTGCGAATGGTCAATTGTTCTTGAATTTTTTTTGTTGAGAAATCCATAGAAAACTGGAATTTTAAACTTTTAAGGGGTATATCTCCTTAACGAGTCAAAAATGGGTTCAGACCTCGATTTTTGAATCCATTTACTACTTACAAAAATGTTTCCCTGTCAGTTTTGCGTCCGGTAAAAGAAGTTACGTTTCTCTGTTGCATTCCCTTTTGATGTTGTTGTTGTTCAAAAACAGGCTATTTTTTTCAAAATTTTGACATTTAGCAGCTCATGGAGGGTTAACAAATGCTTACCGGAATAATTTATCCAATCACCTAGTAATGTGACACCATGACCTATCAATGGCCATTTTCTCTTGAAAACGCTACCAGATGTTTGTAAAGAAATCCAGGGAAAACATAAATTTTTAAGCCTTTGATGGGTATCACTATTAACAACCACAAAAGGGGTTAACGCTTAGTTTTTTGAATACCCTTATTACTTACAAAAATGGTCCTCGGTGAATTCCACTTCCCACAAAGGAGATTATGGGTAATTCCCAGGTACACGTTTGGTGTTGCGCGTGTCTGAAAACAGCCCATTTCAACAAAATGACGATGCTTGGCAGTCTGTAGAGGGTTAATAAACATCCATGATTTTTTATGACCCTGGAGTGTCTGAAGAATTGTTTTTTAATTGTATCATTAAAGTATTTTATTGATGTCTTGAGAAAAGTGGGTATAATAGTCTCAAATGACCCAGTGTGATAAAAGAACATTTTGGTTAAATCATCATTGTTTGTGGAGAGGGTTAATATTAATATCAGCGTCTGAGAATCAGCGTCTAATGTAAATAGCCCATTGTATCTCAAATTTACCTAAAATTTCGATAGTTGACGGTTTGTGGAGGGTTAATGAAGGCTTGCGAGAATACTTCTTCTCCAGGGTTTATTTGTTCTTAAAAATCTGTAAGAACCAGTTGAAGATATCCACAGAAAATGTGAACTTTAAATTCTTGAGCATGTCATGTATAGTCCCTGTATCAATTATCTCCTATTAGACCACAATTGTTATGCATGATTATGTCATTTTTTCACACCTTGCAGAGCTCACCTATCACCTGTCTGTTAATAGCAGAAGTAAATTTCTCTCCAATTGGTTTTTCCCCGTAGGATTAGTTTTATTTATTACAATGAAGATATCCATACATACAACGACAAACATGAAGTTATAAACTACAATAATTACATACGAAAATAGGAAGTGTTGTTTGTACATATGTGTAGATAAAATATACCCTGGGGCGGAGAAGGGGAGTATAACCGTCTTACAAACTAGTATATATCTAGCCCCACTGCCGGGGGAATGTTGGCGCCATGCACCACTGCATTTGATAACCTACAGAGTAGTAAATATACCTGCCCCCCCCCCCCCCCTTACCATGTTGGGGATCCCCACCTTTTATTGTAAGGTTCCTTAGGCACAACATAGCGTCAGTAAGAAAGATATATACTGCCACGCCGCCACTCTGGGGCAGAGGAGGGGCAGTGTATAGCCGTTTTACAGACTATTATATACCTGGACCCACTGTCGGGGAAACGCTATAGTGTCAACACTATTTGATATTATAAGTAACTGATCCCATTGTAGATAACGTTATTTACTGCTTTCTTACCATGCAGTGGCGGAGCGGTGGCATTGTGGTAGCCGGTTCTCGTCAGATCACCAAAGTTAAGCAACGTTGAGCCTGGTTAATTATTGGATGGGTGGCCGTCTGAGCGATCAATTCGGACTCCCATGCTGTGTCCTTGGGCAAGGCACTTAACTCTGATTCTCCATATGGGGGCACGATGCCGCCATGTACTAAGGCGTACTGCACGTCGACGGTACGCATGTCTTCAACCAATCTAACCCTGCCTGTGCTGCAGTTCGGAGTTACGATGTTGGGAAGCTGGCAGCTGCTCGTCGTTGCTCGGCTGTGCTCTCCAGGTACTGCGGCTTCCTCCATCCGTAGATTAGCCATTGTGCATAAGTATATGCCCTTAAACACCAATAAATAAATAATAAATGCTATCATGCAGGGCAGTGTGGAATACGAGGTGAGGCGTACCTTTCAATGTGTGTTTGGTTGGAGAAAGAGGCAGAGGGGGGGGGGGGTGGTAACCTTAGTAATTTTGTTTGGATAAATCGACCGCTGGCGACCGATGAAGCGGGACACGGTGAGAGTGGAACTTATGGGAGGTTATTCTTGATAATAATTAAATATACACTTACTTTTGAGTTCATACAAGGTGAGTATAGTAGTCTCAAATGAGAATGGCCAATATTTGTCTTGAAAACCTACGAGAGGCTTTTAGAGAAATCCTCGGAAAATATGAATTTTTAACCTTTTGAGGGGTATCGCTCTGTAACCAGCCCAAACGGATTAATGCTTGGTTTTGTGAATACCTTCGTTACTTACAAAAATGATCCTCAGTGAATTTCACTTCCAATGAGGAAGGTTATGTTTATCACGCAGGTAAACATTGGGTGTTATGGGTCCTCCAAAACAGCCCATTTTCTCAAAATGTCTATACTTTCCAGGCTCTGGAGGGTTAATAATTGCTTACTGGAATATTTTGTCCATGCAACTTGTAATGTCACTCAAAGACCTGCAAATGGTCAATTTTTCTTGAAAACGTGCTAGATTTTTTGAGAAATCCACAGAAAACGGGAATTTTAAGCTTTTGAGGGGTATATCTCCTTAACCAGTCGTCAATGGGTTAAGACCTCGATTTTTGAATATACTTACTACTTACAAAAATGTTTCTCTCTATCAGGTCTGCGTCCAGTAAAAGAAGTTACGTTTCTCTGTGGCATTTCCATTTAATGTTGTTAGTGTCCAAAAACAGACTATTTCTTCAAAATTTTTGACATTTAGCAGCCCATGGAAGGTTAACAAATACTTACCAGAATAATTTATCTATGCAACTGGTAATGTGATACCAAGACCTATCAACGGCCATTTTCTCTTGAAAACCCTTTAAGATGTTTGTAAAGAAATCCAGGGAAAACGATTTTTAAGCTTTCGATGGGTATCCCTGTTAACCTCCCCAACAGGGGTTAACGCTTGGTTTTTTGAAAACCCTTATTACTTACAAAAATGGTCATCTGTGAATTCCACTTCCAACAAAGGTGATTATGTTTATCTCTCGTGTATACATTGGGTGCTGTACGTGTCCGAAAACAACCCATGTCAACAAAATTACGATACTTGGCAGCTTGTAGATGGTTAATAAACGCTCATCGGAGTATTTTGTCCCTACAACTTGTAATGTCACATAAAGACCTACGAATAGTTAATTTTTCTTGAAACCCTACTAGTTACTGTTAGGGAAATTCACAGAAAATGGGAATTTAAAGCTTTTAAGGGATATCTCTCTTAGCTTACCCAAAATGGGTTAAGACTTCGACTTTTGAATACCCTTACTACTTACAAAAATGTTTCTGCATAAATTGTACACTCGATAAAAGGAGGCGCTTTTCTTTTTGGTGTACCCATTGGGTGCTGTTGGTGTCCACAAACTGTCAATTTTATCACAATTTTGATGATGAGGAGCCCTGGGAGGGTTAACTAATGCTAAACGGAATATTTTGTCCATGCAACTTGTAATGTCACACCAAGACCTGCGAATAGCCGATTTTTTCTTGAAAACCTACGAGATGTTTTTAGAGAAATCCATAGAAAGAGGGTATTTTAAGGTTTTAATGGGTATCTCTCTTTAACCAGCCGAAAATGGGTTAAGGCGTCGAATTTTGAATACCCTTACCACTTTCAAAAATATTTTCCGATCAATTTTGCGTCCGATAAATGAAGACCACTTTCCCTGTGGTATACCGTTTGGGGGCAGTTGGTGTCCAAAAGCAGCCCATTTTATCACAATTTTTACGTTTAGCAGCTCGGGGAGGGTTAACTAATGCTGACCGGAATATTTTGTCCATGCAACTTGTAATGTCACACCAAGACCTGGGAGTGACAAATATTTCCTGAAAATCTACAAGACTCGTCTAGAGAAATCCACGGAAAACATGAAGTTTTGAGCTTGTTGGGGGTATTGCTGTTTAATCAGCCAAAAACGGGTTAACGCTTGGTTTTCTGAACACCCTTATTACTAACAAAAATGATCCTCGGTGAATTCCACTTCCAATAAAAGCAGTTATGTGTATCTATCGTGTTTCGTTTGGGTGCTGTGGGGGCCCGAAAACAGCCCATTTCATCAAAATTTCGATGTTTGGCAGCCTGTGGAGGGTTACCATATGCATCGCCTGATATGTCGTGTGTATCAAAGGTCGTATCACAGGCAGGTCTGCCAATGATGAATGTTTAAAAAAAATCTACAAGACGTGTTTCGAGAAAGTGCCCATAAACCCCAATTTTGACAGTTTTTTGCCAATTCTGACGAAATAAGGGTTAAATCGAAAAATCCGCTTCGGTACATTTTTTAGATTTTGTGCCCCTCTATGTGTGTGCAAAATATTGTGAAAATCGGTTCGAAAATGGCTTCTGAATCGTTCGGACAAAATGTGTGGAAACCCCCCCCCCCCCCCCCCCCCCCCCCCCAAAAAAAAAAAAAGATAAAATAATAATCCGTAGAAAAACAATAGTCTTTTCCAGAGGGAAAAGCCTAACTAGACTTTATGATTCTGGAGAATCATGGCTTTTCCCGATGAGATTCCTTGATTTTCCATGCCCCCACAGTGTCTGATGAATTGTTTTTAACTGTCTCACTGAAGTTCTTTCATTGATGTTATGAGAAAGGTGGTTATAGTAGTCTCAAATGACTCAGTTTTATAAAAAAATTGTTTAGGTAAAAACCATCATTAATGGTAGAGTGGGTTAATATCAATATCTTCGTCCCACAAGTTAATGACCGACAAAAGGAGTTATGTTTGTTTGACACATACCCTTTGAGTGCTTTATCTATTTGAAAATGGTCCATTTTATCTCAAATGTATCCAAAATATTGATGTCTGGCAGATTGTAGAGTAGTGCTAACAGGCATATTTATTCATGCAACTTGCAATTTCAAACCAAAAAGTGCGAATGGCCATTTTTACTTAAAATCTATAAGATGTTTTCAGAGAAATCCATGCGCATGCGCTCTTTTCGAATTCGACGTGACGAAATGCGAAATTCGTATCGCTCTTCATGGAAAGTGATGCCGCAACTATCCATGAAGAACGAGTGAAAATTTCATGGATATCTGCCTAGAATTGGTTGGGATATAGCGTTTTGAAGAGAGGAGGTAACTGTTTGAATTTGGTCCTTCCTTTTCAAGCCAGTTCGAAAAAAGACGTCGTGAATGGGCGCAGACTCCTGTAGAGCCCCCCCCCCCCCCCCCCCCCCCCTCTCTGTAAATGGAAGTTGCTTCTTTAAGACCGCCACCCAGGGATCCCAACACAACCTTTAAACCTAAGAGAACCGTCAGAAGTTTAAAGTGAAAAGAAATTGGCGATGATTGGGTTTCTGGCAGGCAGGAAAAGATTGACGAAGATTTGCATATTGGACATTAAAATAGCACTTCTGACATACAAGAACCGTGTCCAGACCGCTGGAGGCAGCGACTTGAAATTTTCAGAACTTGTTCTACGAATCCTGGCCGACATTTTGGGATCTGTTTGGAGCGTCCGGGTCGCCTGGAAAACACCACGCATCGCTTGGAATGAGAGAGTACTATTCGTCCCGACTCTATCAGTTCAGAATGGACATGGGCAGTGTTGTAGACGACTGTGGAGCTGCGATTGAGCATAAAGTCCCAGGTTTCGGTGCCTCATTGCCTAAGCGGCTCCATTGTATGATTGTTTGTCTCAATATCGTCCTTACTACTTGTAGTTTATACCGTTGCCGTACGTTAATGTAGCCTCTTGCCATTTTCGAGACTTTCAACCCAGAACGCCGCCAAAGTGAGGAAGTGCGGGGGGGGGGGGCTGTAGCGGCGTAGGGGGGGGTGGGGGGTGGGTATCCTGACACTATCTTTAAACCTTAGATAATCGGAAGAAGTTGCAGTGAAAAGAAATCGGCGGTGAGTAGGTGTTTTGGCGGGAAACGATTAACGAAAATTTGCCAATTTGACATTAAAATTGCACTTCTCACAAACACGAACCGTGTCCAGACCGCCGAAGGCAGCGACTTCTAATTTTCAGAACTTGTTCTACGCACCCTGGCCGACATTTTGGCATCTGTTGCAAATGTCGAGACCGCGTGGAGAACACCACGCATCGAGTGGAAAGTGAGAGTACTATTCGTCCCGACTCTATCAGTTTGGAATGGAATTGGGCACTATTGTAGACTACTGCAGAGCAGCGATTGAGCATAAAATCGGAGTTTTTTTGTGCCAAATTACCTAACCGGCTCCAAGGTATGATCTTTCGTCTGTACATCGCCCAGATCGTTTGAAGTTTATACCGTTACCATACGTTGAAGTAGCCTTTTGTCATTTTCGCCACTTTCGACCCAGATTTGAGGGTACCTTCCTTCAGCGAAATCTAGCCATGCTCACAACCACGCCCTCTCCCCGTCGGCCCGGGTGCTTCTAAAGATAGAAAGGTCAATGGGGAGGGGCCCGTTAGAAAACAAACGGGGGCAGGTGTAGTTGGTGAAAAACAGCAGGGGGGACGTGTCCTAGGTAAAAGAAACAATAGGGGCAGGTGTCCTAGGTAAAAAAAAACAGCAGGAAGGGGGGGGGGGGGGGCAGATGTCCCCGCTAATTAATTTTAATAACAGGCAGGTGTTCATGGGGCAGGCCCACTGCTCGGTGTTCCAAATTTTCTATGGTACTTGGCCTTAACGGAAACAACACTTCAACAAGAAACAACGGGAAACCTATTTGCAGTAAAGCTGCAAATATAAACATGATTCTAGGGCCATTCCATGGATAGTTTAAAGCCTACTGCGATATCAGCGTTTATTACTCTCGTCCTTTCACTGCATCACTGCAGTATTTTACCCGAGTCGAGTTCTGACGTCATGCAAGTTTGACGGACTTGCTTTCAATTTTGTTATTGACAACAACATATTTATAATTTCATGATTACTGATCGGAATTTTGAAAACGACACATGCAATCGCGAAAGAGTTTTCTGAAAAACACGATTCTGCAAAAGGTTTTAGTGAAATTTGATTATTTTTTTTTATTTTCAATTTCGATGGCTCTTGTCGAAAAGGTGTTAATCACTGATCGTCCCAAACGAGATCAAAGACTGACGCTGTATATTAATAACACACAGAGAATCTTCTAAGAATATACACGCGCAATCCTAAAATGAAATAAATCAAGTCTTTTTCAGGTTTTACGAGAGAAATATGTCCAATTGTATCATTGAATCATGTTTAGGTATATGTGGGCGAGACATTTTCTATACGGACAAAATACAGACTAAATAAAATATTTGCCATTATTTTCCGCAGACGTATTTTTGTCTTTGCTTCTTGGGGAAATCCATGCTGATAATACAACGAAGGAGTGTTATCTAATGAGGTCAGAACCGTCAGGTGGTCGGGCCCGACACCGCACCTCGAAGTAGATTTAGTGGGGGTGTCGATTTTACAAGTAATGTAGGCAGCGTACACGGCATGGGCTGTCTGTCTTTAATCCTATAAACAGGGTTAAGGCTTGGTTTTTGAATACCCTTATTTATTTATTTATTTATTTATTTATTTATTTATTTATTTATTTATTTATTTATTTATTTATTTATTTATTTGTTTATTGGTGTTTAAGGTCACATACTTATGCACAATGGCTAATCGTGACCGTGACAGTTTTATAGATGGAGGAAGCCGGAATACACGGAGAGAACCACCAAGCATCGACGAGCAACTGTCAGCTCCTCAACATTCTAACTCTGTTCAAGCTCCGCTTAAGCAGGGTTTCAGAGGGTGAAGACATATGTACCATCGACGTGCAGTATGCCTTAGTACACGGCGTCATCGTGCCCCCATGTCGGCAACCGGGCTAAAGTGCCTTGCCCAAGGACACAACGTGAGTCGTACCGGACGGGGATCGGACTCGGGACCTCTAGCATAGAAGTACAACAGTCTACCACTGAGCCATCACGCCCCCTTGAATACCCTTAACACTATCATACATTATCCCCTCATGAATTCTGAGTCTGATAAAAGAGGCTATGTTTACCTATTACATACCCATTTTCTGCCCGAAAACAGCCGATTTTATCAAAATTTTGACGTTTAGCAGCCTGTAGCGGGATTAACAAACGACTAGCGGAATATTCTATCCATGCAATTTGTAAGACCTGCCAATGTCCAATTGTTCTTGAAAATCGCCAACAAGCAGTTAGCGAAATCCACAGAAAATGTAAATTTTAAGCTTTTAAGGGTTATCTCTCCTTATCCAGTCTAAAATAGGTTAAGTTTCATTCTTTTAAATACCCTTACTACTTACAAAACTGATCCTCTGTGAATTCTACGCGCAGTAAAAGAAGTTATATTTCTCTGTTACATATCCATTGGGTGCTCTTGGTGTCTGAAAACAATCCATTTTATCAACATTTTGATGTTTAGCAGCTCGTGGAGAGTTAACGAATGCTCAACGGAATATTTTGTCCATGTAACTTGTAATGTCACATGAAGACCCGTGAATGGCCATTTTTCTTGAAATTTACAAGATGTGTTTAAAGAAATCCAGGGAAAACATGAAATTTTAAGTCTTTGAGAGGGTACCGCTGTTTAATCAGCCCAAAACGGGTTAAGACCAGCCCTAAATGGGTTAATGCTTGGTCTGATGAATTCCACTTCCAAAGAAGGAGGTTATGTTTATCTCGCAGGTACACATTGCGTGCAATGGGTGCCCAAGAACAGTCAATTTTCTCAAAATTTCTATGCTTTGCAGCCTCTGGAGAGTTAACTAACGCTTACCGGAATATTTTGTCTATGTGACTTGTAATGTCACCCCAAGACCTGCAAATGGTCAATTTTTCTTGAATACTTACTAGATTTTTTGGAGAAATCCACAGAAAACTGGAATTTTAAGCTTTTAAGGGGTACATCTTAACCAGGCGAAAATGGGTTAAGACCTCGATTTTTGGAATACCCTTACTACTTACTAAATTTTTCTCTGTCAGTTTTGCATCCGGTAAAAGAAGTTATGTATCTCTGTGGCATTCCCATTTGTTGTTGTTGGTGTCCAAAAACAGACTATTTTTTCAAAATGTTGACATTTAGCAGCCCATGGAGGGTTAACAAATTCTTACTGGAAATTTTATCCATGCAACCGGTAATGTGACTCCAAGACCTATCAATGGCCATTTTCTGTTGAAAACTTACAAGATGTTTGTAACGAAATCCACGGAAAACATAATTTTTTTTTAGCTTTTGATGGGTATCGCTAATAACCACCCCAAAAGGGGTTAACGCTTGGGTTTTTGAATACCCTTATTACTTACAAAAATGGTCCTCAGTGAATTCCACTTCCAACAAAGGAGATTATGTGTAACTCTCGGACATACATTGCGTGCTGTGTGTGTCCGAAAACAGCCCATTTCAACAAAATTATGATGCTTGGCATTCTGTAGAGGGTTAATAAACGCTCAGCGGAATATTTTGTCCATGCCACTTGTAATGTCACACAAAGACCTGCAAGTAGTCTATTTTTCTTGAAAACCTATGGAATGTATTTAGAGAAATCCACAGAAAATGGGAATTTTTAGATTTTAAGGGGTCTTTCTCTTTAGCGTGCCCAAAATGGGTTAAGACTTCGTTTTTTGAATACCCTTACTACTTACAAAAATGTTTCCCTATAGATTGTGCGCTCGATGAAAAAAAATCACTTTTCTTTGTGGTGTACCAGTTGGGTGCCGTTGGCGTCCAAAAACAGCCCATTTTATCACAATTTTGACTTTTAGCAGTCAGTGGAGGGTTAACAAATGCTCACCGAAGTATTTTGTCCATGCAACTTCTATTGTCACATCAAGGCCTGGGAGTGACAATTTTTTCATGAAAATCTACAAGACTTGTTTAGAGAAATCCACGGAAAACCTGAATTTTTGAGCTTTTTGGGGTATTGCTGTTTAACCAGCCCAAAACGGGTTAATGCTTGGTTTTTTGAACACCATTATTAGTTACAAAAATGATCTCCGGTGAATTCCACTTCAAATAAAGGAAGCTATGTTTATCTCTCTTGTATCGTTTGGGTGCTCTGGGGGCCTGAAACCGGCCCATTTCATCAAAATTTCGATGTTTGGCAGCCTGTGGAGGGTTACCATATGCATCGCCTGATATGTCATGTGTATCAAAGGTCGTGGCACAGACAGGTCTATCGATGATGAAGGTTTAAAAAAAATCTACAAGACGTGTTTCGAGAAAGTGCCGAAAAACCCCAATTTTGACCGTTTTTTGCCAATTCTGACGAAATAAGGGTTAAATCGAAAATTCCGCTTCGGTACATTTTTAGATTTTGTGCCCCTCTATGCGTGTGCAAAATTTTGTGAAAATCGGTCCGAAAATGGCTTCGGAATCGTGCGGACAAAATGTGTGGAAAAAAAAAAAAAAAAAAAAAAAAAAAACCCAAACCCCCCCCCCCCCCCCCCAAAAAAAAAAATAATAATAATCCGTAGAAAAACAATAGTCTTTTCCAGAGGGAAAAGCCTAACTAGACTTTATGATTCTGGAGAATCATGGCTTTTCCTGATTAGATTCCATGATTTTTCATGACCCCACAGTACCTGATGAATTGTTTTTAACTGTCTCACTGAAGTTCCTTCATTGATGTTATGAGAAAGGTGAGTATAGTAGTCTCAAATGACTCGGTTTGGGTTTGATAAAAAAAAATGTTTAGGTAAAACCCATCATTAATGGTAGAATGGGTTAATATCAATATCAATGTTTACCTATCAGTTTTGCGTCTGGTAAAAGAAGTGGCATTTCCATTTGATGTTGTTGGTGTCCAGAAACAGACTATTTCCTAATTTTTTTTACATTTAGCAGCCCATGAAGGGTTAACAAATGCCTACCAGAATAATTGATCCATGCAACTGGTCATATGACACCAAGACCTATCAACGGCCATTTTCTCTTGAAAACCCCACAAAATGTTTGTAGAAATCCAGGGAAAACGATTTTTTAAGCTTTTGATGGGTATCCATGTTAACCTCCCCAACAGGGGTTAACGCTTGGCTTTTTGAATACCTTTATTACTTACAAAAATGGTCCTCTGTGAATTCCACTTCAAACAAAGGAGATTATGTTTATCTCTCATGTATACATTAGGTGCTGTGCGTGTCTGAAAACAGTCCCATGTTAACAACATTACGATGCTTGGCAGCTTGTAGATGGTTAAAAAACGCTCACCGGAGTATTTTGTCTATGCAACTTGTAATGTCACATAAAGACCTATGAATAGTCAATTTGTCTTGAAACCCTACAAGTTACCGTTAGGGAAATTCACAGAAAATGGGAATTTAAAGCTTTCAAGGGATATCTCTCTTTAGCCTGCCCAAAATGGGTTAAGACGTCGACTTTTGAATACCCTTACTACTTAGAAAAATGTTTCCGTATAAATTGTACGCGCGATAAAAGAAGGCACTTTTCTTTGTGGTGTACCCTTTGGGTGCTGTTGGTGTGCAAACACAGCCCATTTTATCGCAATTTTGACCTTCAGCAGCCCGGGGAGGGTTAACTAATGCTAACCGGAATATTTTGTTCATGCGACTTGTAATGTCACACCAAGACCTGCAAATAGCCGATTTTTCTTGAAAACCTACAAGATGTTGTTAGAGAAATCCACAGAAAACGGGTATTTTAAGATTTTAATGGGTATCTCTCTTTAACCAGCCCAAAATGGGTTAAGACGTCAAATTTTGAATACGCTTACCACTTTCAAAAATATTTTCCGATCAATTTTGCGTCCGATAAATGAAGGCCCCTTTCTCTGTGGTATATCGTTTGGGTGCTGTTGGTGTCTAAAAACAGCCCATTTTATCACAAATTTTACGTTTAGCAGCTCGGGGAGGGTTAACTAATGCTGACCGGAATATTTTATCCATGCAGCTTGTAATGTCACACCAAGACCTGAGAGTGACCAATTTTTCTTGAAAATCTACAAGACTCGTTTAGAGAAATCCACGCAAAACATGAAGTTTTGAGCTTTTTTGGGGTATTGCTGTTTAACCAGCCCAAAACGGGTTAACACGTGGTTTTCTGAACACCCTTATTACTTACAAAAATGATCATCGGTGAATTCCACTTCCAATAAAGGAAGTTATGTTTACCTCTCCGGTATCGTTTGGGTGCTGTGGGGGTCTGAAACCGGCCCATTTCATTAAAATTTCGATGTTTGGCAGCCTGTGGAGGGTTACCATATGCATCGCCTAATATGTCGTGTGTATCAAAGGTTGTGTCATAGGCAGGTCTAGTAATTATGAATATTTAAAAAAATCCTAAAGACGTGTTTCGAGAAAGTGCCAATAAACCCCAATTTTGGCAGTTTTTTGCCAATTCTGGCGAAATAAGGGTTAAATCGAAAATTCCGCTTTAGTACATTTTTAGATTTTTTTGCCACTCTATGCGTGTGCCAAATTGTGTGAAAATCTGTTCGAAAATGGCTTCTGAATCGTACGGAAAAAAATGTGCAGAAAAAAAAAAAAAAAAAAAATCCCCAAAAAAAAAAAAAAAAAAAATAATACGTAGAAAAACAATAGTCTTTTCCAGAGGGAAAAGTCTAAAAATAATAATCCGTAGAAAAACAATAGTCTTTTCCAGAGGGAAAAGCCTAAAAAAAAAAAAAAAATAATCCGTAGAAAAACAATAGTCTTTTCCAGAGGGAAAAGCCTAAAAAAAAAAAAAAAAAAAAAAAAATAATAATAATCCGTAGAAAAACAATAGTCTTTTCCAGAGGGAAAAGCCTAATAAAAAGAGAGATCGCCAAAGAATTGAAATCCTTGGGAGAAAGCAGGACATCAAGTTACAGACCTTACAAACCCTATGTTCCAACTTATAGTTACATACCCTTTGGTCAACCTCATTATACACCATCGTCTCCTGCATACCGACATCTTCCTCCAGTTCAGTATCGGCAATTTCCGCCGAGTACTTCCGAGATAGATAGAATTGAGACCGATTCTGAGAGTAAACTATCGATGGTTACTATTGCGAGCACGATCGGCGACACGATGGTAGATGTTAGCAATATGAAACCCGAAGATTACTCGAATCTATTTTAGATGAATCCATAGAGTGCGGACTCTGTCTTTGGAGAGTGGAGAAGCTGTTAATACCAGAGTGAGAAACGAATTGGTAAGCATATGTGAGGAATTGTTGCGACGAAAGATGTTGAACAGAGAAACTTATAAATCGATCATGAACGCATTGAAAGAAGAAGGGAAAATATAAAAAAAAAATAATAGTAAATAAAATAGGAAGCGAAAGAAAATATATAAAATTAAATTAAATTAAAAAAAAATTATTTAAAAAATTAAGACAAAAGATAAAATATGTTAGTGATAAAGAACAAAGGATTTATGAGATCTTATGTCTATGGTGGATCAGGTTTGCTGGATTCAATGATGGGAGCTCTGTCGTGCGCCTTCACTGGTGATGTGACAAAACAGATCGTTTTCACTGCCTTGAAGGTCGGAAAGAAGACCATGATGGATGAGGGTGAAAAAAGCAGTGACAGAAGCAAGCACAAGAATCGCTTCAGAATGTGGCAAAAGAAGTACCGCTTTAATTAAGAATTTGATAAGACCACCACTGGCTAAACGATAGAAATTATCATCGAAATTGGAAGAGATTCTCGCGAACATAAAACTTTGAAATTTCAAGGCTTCTAGCATTGTACGATACAGGAACTCGCTAAGGTATTGAACAACAGCAGCAGTGGATCAGGATTGAAAATGTTAGAAATAAATTTAGGAAAAAAATTATTTTATATAATAGGATGAATAAAAATAAAAAATAGCTTAAAAAAACCCCCAAAACATTTTTAAAAAACTTGGAATAAAGAACACACACACAAAGAGAATGGAAATCAAAGATTTATCGTTGAATGCTCCAAACACTACGAGATCGAATCACAAACTCTTTCCTCAAAGCATAAGAGTATTGATAGGGGAAAAATTGATTGTGGAAAGATGAATCTGTTGATGAATCTGTTGTTGCAACCAGAGTGGTTGGATTACAATAGATTGTTCATATTTGGCCAGAGTCTCTTTCAACCCGAATACAAATTATTGCGAAAAGCTCTGAGTGCAAACTTACCGAGATGAATTTGAAAAATGTGATCAATCGCTGGCAACGATCTTATAAGAAACGTCGAGACTTTTTCTATCTATCTCCAAATTATTTCACATTGCCGAGACAGACAAAAAGAGAGAATGCGAATTTTCTGGGCCTGTTTCATCAAGATTTCAAGAATCTCAATCACATTTACGATGATCACGTGGCCGATGACATGAGCAAAAAAGAATTCAAGAGATTTTGTAAGCTGGTATGGGATTGTACACCTTATAATTTCGTGGTCATCGATCTGATGAGCAGTAAATACTAGGGGAAATATAGGAATGGATTTGACGATTTTTATTTTCTGGATGATTCCAATTAATAATGAAAAAAATATCATATTTAGTAGAAAGAAAAAATAAATAAATAACTAAATAAAAATATATAATTATTAAAATTAAAAATATTTAAAAAATGTTGCGAGAATATTGAACTCAATTATTAGGAAGGATAGCCGAGAACACGGAGAGAATTACCAATAATACGACCACAAAAGATTCTTTTCCCATCATGGTGAGTGATGACTAGACTCAATTCATGACGAAATTCAATCCACCGATCGAATTGAAGATGTATAAAGAAGTATGCGGTGGCACTGGTAAGCCTGGAGAAATACTATTCGTTCCCCAACATCATGGAGAAAAATAGTATGTTCAGATATTCGAATGGAAAGGATCGGTTTACGATTTAAATTCCCAAAGGCAGTTATGACATAGTCGATCTGAACGAACTCATTCAGACTAGAATGAAGATCGATGGTTATGACAGCACTGCCATCAACATAACAGCCAACGCCAATGCTCTGTAATAGTGGACATGAGAGAGGGTTATTGGGTGGATTTTAGAGGAGATGGCACTTTCGGAAAGATGTTGGGATTCGATCAAAACATGTTTGAAGGACATGCGACGTCAGAAAATGTGGTGGACATTCTCTCTGTCAACAGAATTTTGGTGAAGGTGGATGTGATCTATGGAAGTTATGTGAATGGTGGCACACAGCCCACTATCTACTCGTTGTTTCCAGACGTTCCTCGGGGTTACAAGATCATAAATCTGGTCTCTTGTCTGTGATAAACTCATACTTTATATAGTATTACCACTGAATTAGCTGATCAAGATGGAGAGTACGGTATAATGGGGTGTTCCAGCCCACCCCAATCATGTGGGCTGGAAAAGGTAGGTGGGCTGGAAAAGGTGATTTATTTTGGAAAAATTGTAAACTGGGCTGATAAAATTGGCTGATAGAGATTGCACGTCCGAGTCTAAAATTAGCTCCATGGCGATCTGGAATGGGATCGCGATTGAAAATGTATATATTATAAGTTATAAGACAAATAATAAAATTGTTTTAAAAAAATTTTTTTTTTAAATATATATATATATATATACATATATATAAAACAACATTCCAAAAAAAATAAGAATACAAAAAATAGCTGTTTTTTCATTAAAAAAAATAAATAAATAAATAAATAAAACAATGTTTCTACACATCGGAGATTCGAAGAGAAGGGACGAGTTGGTTCGAGAATTAATATAGAGTAAGAAGAACATTCAGGCGCAGGATAGGGTCAGGTGATTAGGAGAGATGGGATTGAGACGAGAGATGGCCAAGTTGTTCAGACCCATCACCGAGGTTCAGGAACGAGCCAGGAAAGAGATCATCGAGGAATTGAGACCCATAAAAGAAGGTTCTCAGAAGACAACTTCGATCCTTAATAGTTTTGTACCGAGAACTTTGTCTGAATACACTCCGACGGGAATCGAGAGCGATCGAAGTAGCGTCGATAGCAATGCTTCAAGCATTGTTAGCAGCACCATATCTGACAATAGTAGTAGTGGAATCGTGAAAGATCCGAGGTACGGATTTCGTCACGATCGCGATAAAACTTTCGTGGGTGACACGGAAGTATCACATGAAGGCGACTATTTGATCGTCAGTTCGAACAGGTGCGAATTGACCAACGGACTGTATACTCTTCTCACTCACCATAGACCCGCAGATTACACTGATGGCGATTACAACAATTACGGAC
Source organism: Pictodentalium vernedei (assembly GCA_031216915.1). Classification (NCBI taxonomy): domain Eukaryota; kingdom Metazoa; phylum Mollusca; class Scaphopoda; order Dentaliida; family Dentaliidae; genus Pictodentalium; species Pictodentalium vernedei. Next base: position 371,180,955 of record CM062294.1, on the reverse strand, counting down.
ACATTCTGGTTCAGACCCACGCCATGAAGAGGAACAACGATCCCAATTAGATGAGACTGAAGGATAGGAGAGGTTACAAATGGAAGAATGTTGTGATACCCATATGGGGGCGAATGAGAGATTCGTGAGATCGATGACTGGAAAGGGAATGACTGATATGATATTTCTTCCATGCAATCCTGATGCCTTGTCGGAGAGACTAAGATTGTTGATGGCCAGCAGAGAGGCTAGTAACACTGGAGTGTATAACGAGATAGTGAGCATGTTCAACGAATTGTTGAGGCAGAAGGTCTTGACTAGGAAGGATTATAAAGAGTTGATGAATCATTTGAAATAATAAAATAGTAAGAGAAAAAAAAATATTAAGTAAATAAAAAAAATATATATATATTCAAAAATAATAAAAAAACGAATTTAAAAAAAAAAATTGTTAGTGATAAATAACAGGGGATACGCTAGATCTTACGCTTATGGTGGATCGGGCATCGTGGATTCGATGATGCGATTTTTAACTCATAAATTCACTGGCGATGCCATGAAACAGATCACCTCGAGCACTCTCAAAATTTGAAAGAAAACGGCGATCAATGCAGGTAAAAAGGCAGCGACCGAAGCGAGTGGTAGAGTAGCTTTGGAAGCTGGCAAGAGAGGTGCCGACACATTGATTAATAAACTGATAACTCCACCACCTGCCAAACGATCGAGAATCGAACTGAGAAGTTGGCAAGACTTCTATGATGATGATGATGTTGTACCGATACAAGACTTAGCTAAAATGACGAAAGGAACAGGATTGAAAGTGATTTATAAATAAATTTTTTTTTTTTATAAATAATATATATATAAAATAGGAATTAAAATAAAATAAAAAAAATAGAAAAAAAACATAGTTCAAAACTGAATTTAAAAAACAGTTCAAAAACTGTGAAAAAATGGATATCAAAGACATGTCTTGGAATGAAGTGATGACCAAGAGGTTGAATGGCAAAGTTTTTTCCCAAGAGCATAAGAGGTCTGATAGTAGGAAAATCAAATTGCGGAAAGACCACTCTCTTGATGAATCTACTGTTGCGACCCGACTGGTTGGATTACGACAGATTATTCATTTTCGGCAAAGGTCTCTTTCAACCGGAATACAGATTGCTTCAAGAGTGCATGAATCATAAATTATCCAAGGACATCATGGCGAGAAACTTCGACAATCGAGACAAATTCAAAGGACACGAGACTTCGAATATATTGGAAGGGGCGGCAAGAGAATTGACTAGGAGAAACGTGAGTGTTCGGATGTGGAATGTCTGTTTTATGAGAACGCCGACGATATCCCCAATCTCAGACAGCTGAAGTCAGAGAATAAGAATCTCATGATCTTCAACGATAGTGCTGTTGGAGAGACAGAATCGATGCGAATCGTATTACGTTCGAGGACATCACAGCTACATGGATTGTTTCTATCTGTCTCAGAATTATTTTTGACTGCCCAGACAGACGATAAGGGAGAATGCTAATTTTCTGTGTCTCTTTATTCATGATCTCAAGAATCTCAATCACATCTATGGAGATCACATGGCCAACGACATGAGCAGGAAAGAATTCAGGTGTGGGACAAAGGACTTCACAATTTCGTGGTGATCGATTTGACTAGCGAATTTAACAACGGAAAATATCGAAGTGGATTCGATGATTTTTTTTTTCATATTTCCGATAATAATAATAGAGAAGAAAATTAAAAAAAAATATAAAAAATATCGATAAAACATAAAAATATATAAATAATAAAATGTCTATTAGAACAAATAGTCGAGAATACGGCTGTGAAACAGTCCTTTCAAATCGTAGTGAGTCACAACACGACTCGATTCACTACAAAATTCGAACTTACCATCGACTTGAAGAAGGAAAAGAGATACGAGATGGCATTGGTTAATCTCGAGACTTACTATTCGTTTCCCAACGTCACCGAAAAGAATAACGCATTCAAGTATTCCAACGAAGTGGATTGGTTCAAGATTCGAATTCCCAAAGGGAGTTATGATATAGATGATCTAAACCGTAACATCCAGATGAGACCGAAGACCAATGGTCACGGAAGCAAGATGGTAAGACTCGCCACCAATACGAGTACTCTACAGACGATATTAGACTTTGGAGATAATTTTCGAGTGAATTATAGAGCAGTAGATTCGATAGGCAAGATGTTGGGATTTGATTGAATGATGTATTGAGGTCACGCCACGTCCAAAAATATGGTTGACATTCTCGCGGTCAACAGCATTTTAGTGAATGTCACTGTAATCACAGGAAGTTACGTCGATGGTAGCACTCAGCCTACGATCTACTCGTTCTTTCCAGACGTTTCACCAGGTTACAAGATCGTGGAGCGACCTCAAAATCTCGTCTATATACCTGTGATTCTGGACACATTGTATAGCATCAAAACCACATTGACGGATCAGCATGGCAATCTGTTAGATCTTCATGGAGAGAGAGTCACTATACGATTTCACATCAGAGAGGTATGAAAAAAATAATAATAATAATAAATAATTTGAAAATATCTTTAAAAAAAAATATGCATTTTTTTTTTATTTAATATTTATTATATAAGAAATAAAAAAAAGAAACTTATGATATTAATAATTTAAAAAAATATATATATAAGCAAATCAAAAAAAATAAAATATATGACTCAATACGTAATTAAAAACGTGAACATATTCGAAGGACAGATTAGATTTAAATTCAATCTTCAAGAGAGTGGCAGTCACGATCGGATCGCCTGGACTAAAACTCAAATCAAAAGGATGGAGAAAGCAAATCGTAATCGAATGGGAATGATGGTGAGACTGAGTCCCACTCAATCGAGATATAATTTGAGAATGAAAGGTGGTTTGTTACCACTATTGGTGGGATTCGCCACCAAAGTATTACCCATTCTCACAAAGATGGTGTTGCCAGCTCTGGGCGTGGGAGCTCTGTCGGGACTCGCTAGTTCGGGAGTCGACAAATTAGTGAGTTGAGGAATGTTTTTGAAGAAGAGTGGAAACAGACTGTTTTTGAAGAAGAGGGGAAACAGACTGTTTTTGAAGAAGAGGGGAAACGGACTGTTTTTGAAGAATGGAGGAGCCGCATGTTGCATAGATGTCGAAGTAAAGGATTGTATCTGGGACTTGTGAGAAAGGGTGGTGGCGATGCTTTCAACAGAGGTGGTCTCTATCTGAAGACTGCAGAGAATGTGGAACCGATCGGTGAAGGTTTGTTGTTGGGTCCGAATTCGCCATTTAAGAATATACTCCTTTTGGGTATGTTATTATAAAAATAACAATTAAAAAAAAAAAAAACAAACTCTAATTTAAAAAAAAAATGAAGAGAAAGGAGAGAAAAAAACCATCTTCCAACAGACTTGTTAACAAAACGTTTGTATTACGAAAAGCTTTTAGCTTTTTCTAAACATTTACATGAGTATGCATTAGAAAGAATTAAATTGGAACAAATCGTACATGATGTGGGTTTAAACATGTACGGAATGTTGTTTTCATTAATATTGTTATTCATATTCCTAAATCGAAGCTATTTCGAAAATACCAAAACGATGAAGTGTTCGAACGAAAAAAATGTGTCTTACCAAGACTTTTATTACAGAAGAGATTATTGCATGATTATAGATATCCTAGATCGTTTAAAATACAAAGCGAAACTTGTAGAATGTTACAATTATGCGAAATGTCCTTACATTATTTATAGCACAAAAAATGTAGTTAATGTATTCGATCATGGTGGTGATGAAAATATTGAAAAATCCATTCGTGTGTGTTTCGAATTTATTCACAGATTACACTCATTTGGATCAAATAGATCATGGATCAAATTTGCTAAAAGGTTAAAAATAATTATTGATTATTACCCATATCATTCTAACGACGATGACGATAAAAAAAATGGTTTTATCAAAATTCGAAAAGCATAAAATCCTATTTTCGAAAAAAATGTCATCTCTTTCCTATAATATGCATGATCGTAATAGATGAGAAGTATTCGTTCATTCCGTCGATGATGCGATGAATAGAATGTGTTATAAAAAAAACAGTTTTAGGATTTTGAAATTTTTTTTTATATATAAATAATTATGAAACAAATGATTCCACGGAATCGAGGGCTTGGTTTCTTCGAAGGGCACTGTGCAGAGCTTACATGATCTGCATGAATGAACAACTTCCTCATGTCTTGCACAAAATATGTCTCAGCTGTTGGGAGGGGAGAAATTTCAACCATGTTAATCATTCGTGCCTTACAATGGAATAGGAAGACAGGGTCACCACAGATTTCATGCCTGCATTGGAATACATCCGATGCAATGACGTGATCGAATGTTGGAAACAATTCATGTCTTGCATCGGAGAACCCAAGCCCATTAATTTGGAAGAGTTGAAGTTAGCGCATCAAGGTCTCACCACTGAAGACAGGGGATGCATTTTGGAATTATTGTTGAAAAAAGGGGGAGCCCACTAATTTTTTTTGTTGTTGTTGTTAAATAATAAGGGATGAAAATAAAATAAAAATAAATACATAAAAACTATATATAAATAAATAAAAAAATAAAAAAAACAAAAAAAAAATAAAAAAATGGAAACTCAAAGTAAAAAAATATATCCACTGTTATAGATGTTGAGAGTCGAGCCCACGGCACCTTTTCCACCACCACCACTAGAACAAAGAGAAAGTGATGAGGTATCGAATCGAACAAATCAATAGAATTTAATTGAATCTGATGCGAGAGAGAGATTCTCGTTGTTCGCTCAATAGGAAATATTCGAGATTAGAGAAAGTTGTGAATGGAATGAATTTTACTCTCATCATGGCCTCTATGGGTTTGAATGTTGCCGGAATCAGTCTATTGTCGACTGCCATCATTTCTCTTCTGGTCGTGTTGGCGGTAGAAGGATTGGCTTTGACTCCCGCATTCGTTAGTACGACCAGAAAATTACTCACTAAGAAATTATCTGTAAAGGCTGTGAAGCACGAAAACATCCGCATTTTGGTGGATGCAAAGATTGACACTGTGTCGGATAAGATCTCCCTGATGTTGAAAGACAGTAGGATTTTGGACTGCAAATACGTCGACATATTGAACGAAAAACAAAAATATGAAGTCATGAAAGCGAATATAAGAGTCAAGAGTCGTCAGATCATCAAGGAACAATTGAAGGATTCTCTCATGGAAAAAGGTAGGGAAGAAGCTAGATGATTGTTTCGTAAATTGTTGGATCTCAAAAAGATTCCGGAAGCAGTCGATTGAAATATATATATATAAAAGAAAAAATAAATAAATAAATTATATATATAAATTAAAAATACGAAAATAAATAATTAAATATATACAAAAAAAATGTTTTGCATCAAATGCAAGAGAGTTACCAATATGGTTAATGTTAAAAAAGTACTGACAAAAAATAACAGACTCATGCTTTGCAGAACGTGTAAAGTGTGTGGTTTGACCAAGATGCAATTCGTCAAATGCGGTGCTGGCCTGACGAATAAAATGATTAATAATCTACCCTTCGAAATGCATCTGCCAGGACATCAATTCATATGACCCAGCACAAAATTAAATAAGAGATTGAATCGAGATCTGACTCCTAAATCTTGGAGCAAACCCATTAATAGGGTGGAATCGGCCACTTATGTTCACAATCGGTGCTACGCTAAACATCCTGACAGTGAGACTCATAATCGAATCTGCGATAAAAACATGTTGACAAAAATGAAAAATATACTGAATCCCACTAGGAGAGAGAGAATCAAACGTTCGCTGGTCAGTAAAGTGATCGGTACCAAACATCGATTCGGATGGGGTGATAAAAAAAAAGTGTTCAGAAAAAAAAATTATTAACGAATGCATTGGCAGATGAACTACACAATCCCATCATGCATAAATTTCGAAGGAGAAGGGTGTTTGTGAAGGGTGTGGATCAGATCTGGTCGGACAATCTGGTCGACATGAAATCAGTTTCGAGACAGACAGAGGGCATTAAATACATACTGATGATCATCGACGTGTTTTTTAAATACTGATGGGAGAGAACTCTGAAGAATAAATCAGGAGCTTGCGTGGCCGAGGCACTGAAGAGCATATTCGCATCGTCTTCTCAAAAACCGAATAAATGGTGGATGGACAAGGGGAAGGAATTTCACTGTGGTCATGTTCGTCCATTGGTCGACCTCTATTCCATCGAAAATGAAGGGAAAGCTAACGTGATCGAATGTTGGAATAGAACCATGAAGGAAAAAATGCACAAGTATCTCACGGCCAATTCAACCAAGAAATATATTGACGTCCTGGACGAAATGGTCGAAGAATACAACAACAAGTAACACAGATTGATCAAGATGATGCCCATGGAAGCTAGCGATCCTCGAAATGAAAGATGCGTCTTCGCAAATCTCTATCCCGAAAGGATTAAGATCAAGAAGGAGGTCCAGACCACCGAAATTTGCAGTCGGCGATCGAGTGAGAATCACTTCTTATAAGTCACTCTTCACAAAAGGTTACACTCCCCGATGGACCGAGGAAACCTTTATGATCATTAGAATATTTCACACAGATCCAGTGACTTATGAAATAGAAGCATTAAAGGATGACAAAGATGTCAGCAGAGAAATCATTGGAACATTTTATGAACAAGAATTGCAGAAGATGTTGTTTTAAAAAAAACCTTCACTTTTTTTTTTTTACACATATATAGTAAGGAAAAAAAAATAAATGAATAAAATAATAATAAGAAAAAAAAAAATTTATAATAAAAAAGCAAACGAATTAACAAAAAAAACCATAATGAATGTATAGATATAACCGAAGATCTATTGAGAGATGAAAGCATTCAAGAATATGAAGTTCACGAGTACGAACCCATGACTGGAACCAGTCTGAACAATGCCGGAGAGATAAAAATCAACGTCGAGACTCAAGATCTGTTCGTCCACCCCAGCAAAAGTTACATAGTGATACAGGCACATCTCACCAAGGAAGACAGAAGCGATTATGCTGATGATGATGTAGTCACACTAGCCAATAATGGCATAATTCATCTGTTCAGTAATATAAAATACATGCTCCTGGGACAAGAGATAGAATCCGTGTTTCATCCCGGGCAGGCCAACATGATCTACGAACTGTTGACGTATCCGGACGATTTTTCGAAATCTAAAGGACTCAATCAATTGTGGGTGAAAGACATGAGTGCAGCTAATGCCGGTGTGGCCATAACATTCGACTATGTTGTCAAGACGTCGAGACCCAAAGGAACGTTTTCATTCAGGATACCTCTGAAACATATATTCGGATTTGCAGAAGATTAAAATAAGATTCTCTACGGACTCAAATACAATCTGACATTGATTCAAAAAGAAAACGATGAAGCCATCATGAGACTCGCCACGACCGATGCGGGTAAGATACATCTGAACAAGATATCTTGGTTTGTTCCACATGTGCTGCCTTCAGTCGCAGAGAAAATAGTCTCTACAAGATCATAGAATCGAAATTACCGGTGGGATTTAGAATGAGACAGTGCAATATGGTTAGTATTCCATCATCCACCAATCACTTTGATTGGAGATTGACCATGAAATCTGCTTCGGGAAAACCATGATTCATCGTAGTGGCATTTCAGACTGATAGGGATGAGTCTCAAGAGAAAAATCCTTCCCTGTTCTATCATTGTAACATGAAAAACATGCAGGTATTTCCAAATGCCACAAGATATCCAGCCATCGATTATGACACCTCTTTCGAATGATTTCTGCAGGCTATACAGCGATGCCACCAATTTCAGAGAGAAATATCATTGACTGGACGAATTGATGGGTAATCTTAACTTCATTCCCATCGAATACAAATCAATGTATCTCCTGTTCGTATTCAATGTTAGTAAACAGATTGAGCGACTCAAGAGTAGCGTCTTAGACATTCAGATCAAGATGCAATTCGAGAGGAACATACCAAAGAGAACCGAGGATTTCGCCCTAGTTCTTTTGGATAGAGAGTTAGAATTTGAATCAGACAGACAAAAGATGTCCTTCATTCGATGAAAATAATAATAACTGAAAAAAAAAATATTAAAATACCAAAAAAAAGTAATAAATAAATAATTAAAAATACCCCCCCCCCCCCCCCCCACCAAAAAAAAAAAAAATGTCATTCGATTTTGAGAGATTGAATATTCAATTTCTCAAAATCCAATTACATTTATTTTTTTTATTTTGAGTTGTCTCCCCTGCATCACAAAAGTGATTATATATATTTCAAATTTTTTTTTTCACTGTTTGTTCAGAGGATCGAGTTCGATCAACAGAGAGACCACGGAAGTGTCAGCTTCGGGATTATTGGTTTTCGTCATGAAATTGGTCCTATCCCCCATCTGCACCTTGAGAGGCATACCAAAGACGCTGATGTTCGAGTGTTGATCCTCCATTTTTTCGACTCTGTACCTCTTATCATTTTCCACACAGTTCACCACAAGACTGACAACCGCTCTATTGTTCAAGTCCGTAGAAGCCAGACTCATTCGAATAATCTCGCCTCCCGTTGAGATGGGATATCCTATCTGACCATGCAGCAGTCCATTACCTCCGTTTCCGAAGGACCATTCGGCTTTTTTCTCTTAAAATGCGCCACTGTCCTCGGCCCAAATGGTGATCAATTGTCTGGCGTATTTTATCATTTCCATGATGGAGATCAGAGTGCAGGCATCCAACATGTGCACGGGATCCGCCAGATTCGTGAGTGTGTGTCCTCCCATGTCCAGTATGCCTTCCATGACATCACCCTTTCTCCAGACTGTATGTTTGTCCAAGTACTGTCTGCTGACCGTGCTGGAAGTGAATTCCTGTTCGTCATCTAGACCGAATAGACTGTAACCATCCATGTCGATGCCGGCCTCCATGGTTCCTCCGGATCTTTTGTTCAGATACAATTCATCGACTTGAGATTCCAGATAGGATTTAGAATCCTGTAGGGCCAATCCACATAGCCTTTGTTGACCGCCCTCGAGTCTTCATCCGCATCGTCAATCTGTGACAGATTCAATATCTTGTTGAATTATGCATCCAGATCCGATTTCATTTCTAGCTCATCATTATTCTTTCTCAGTTCCAAGTCTACATATTGTTTGGTTGCCGCATCATTGGGATTCATGGGAACGGACACGTTGGTTATCTTGTTAGAATTCGCATTCAATTCAGACTGCACCACTTTAGGAATGCAGTGATCTCTCAGATGTTTACTGAATCTCGTGTGAGCGTCATCCACATATTTTTTAGTGGCTGCATCAGTCGAATCTCTAGGATCCACTAGATTCACCACTCATTTAGATTCCAAGTTGAGATCGTCCATCATGTCTTTATCCATGTAATTATCTCTCATGTTCTGCCGGAAATTTTCGTCTCCTCCATCAATGTATTTTTTAGCCATGGCATCTGCCAGATCGATCGCTTCGGGAAGATTGTAGATTTTCTTATTGTTAAGTTTAAAGGTTCTTCTCGAGGTTCATATCTCCAGACGAATCATTCATCCAAGTTGGTAATGTCACTGACCTTCATTATCATCAGCACAATCAAATTTATCGACTGGCATGTTTGTTTTGTTTTTTTATTATTATTTAATTTTTTTTTGGTTTTTTTTTATTATTTTTATTATAACTTTATTTATTTTTTTTACAACTTTATTTCTAATTAATAACATCTTTTTTTTATTTTATTTTTTTTTATATTCTTTATTTATATATCTATCTATGTATATATACACACTTCATCAAATATTTTATATAAATTCGTCAATTTCTCTTGAAAATGTAGAGACACAGGTGACTGCAAAACACTTGATCCGCCACTTGCACTCGTTCAATATTGCAAATAACTGATGTTAAATAGTTCCTTATTTCTATCAGCAGCGAGATTCCGTAGCTATCAAAATAATAATTTTTATTCCGGTTCAAAAACCATGCAACCCAATGCGTGTCTTCACCTCTGATATCGTCCAGATTTAAAATTCCGCATTCCGAATCGTCTTTTCTCTTCGGTAAGGAATTTCTAGAAAACACACCTCGAAAATGTTTGATTTTTAAATCTTTTACCGCTTCGACAGATGAATGTTGGACAGGAGTTTGTTGGGTAAGACAACACCTTCTACGGATATGTGTTTTATTTTCTTATTAATATTTTTTTTTTTTTAATTCTTTTTTTTAATTTATAACTCGCGAGTTTTTAAACTTACAACATTTTGATGCTTTCAGTCATACTGCATTCATCTTCTCGATTTTGTTGAATTATTGTTGAATAATGTCCAAGCGTGAAAGTGTGTATTTTATTCTCAGATATAATTCTCTCATCGTTGCCGGCTGTCAACGCAATCTTATTGATTTCTTTGGTGTACATCTCATGCTTTTCTCTTCAAATTACAGTCATCCTTTTATACACCGTCGAACCTTCAAAAAGACACTCCTTATACTCATCGAATGTGATGTTTTTATTCGTCACACATGCTTGAATGCCTTTACATCTCTTGATCTCTTCACCGTCGAGGAGATAAGCATACAATTTTGGTCTCAAATCCACGAAGGCAGTGATCTGTCTTCCACCACTCTCGTCTTTGAATTTACCCAACACCTTTTTATTGACACCTGTTGGAATTTTAGATGGGTGATCGTCGGGATAATTACTCATGTTGAACCATTCGTTCACGTCTGGCACTATGTCCTCGTATAGACGTCTCTATCTCATAAGCCAGACTGTCCGTGTCAGTGAACAATAGTTTAGCTTTCAAATCGAATTTGGATTTGACGTAATCATAGCGAAACTCGTACATCAACTGCTTGCTGACGTCTAAGATGACCGGTCCGAGATAATAGGCTTTGTCAAACTTCAGATGTGTCTTTTGCATGTGTACGGCCACTAGATTTTCATCGAATATGGTTCTATGTTTATAATTGGGTTTTGAGATTAATTTTCTAGACCTCTCTTCAGACGTGACGAGTTGAACGTCGGTTCTATTCCAAATGTTTTCATAGATTTCCTGTACACACACTTGTTCATGAGTTTGAAGGAATCTTTTTCGAAGTCGCTCTTAGCCCGCATTCTTAATTTCATGTTGAGATCAATGTATTTTTTCATCCAAGGCTCCTCGTCGAATCAAATAATTTGATGCACGTCGATTAATCTCAATCTCAAACTGTGATCGATGTAATATTTCAGATTTTCACAATAGACTGCGTACTTGCATTTGTGATTTAAATTGGGAATGAGTTTTTCGATGCTGTTCACTTCCATTTGTTCGGGAGCCAGCGGATAATCATTGTGTAGATCATGTAACGTTTCTGGATAGTCCAAATCGACTTCTAGAATACAAGGATAGTGTCTCAATTTTTGTTTTTCTTCGGATGTTTCAACCCATTTGAAATTTCCGATCGGTACAGGATGACTCATGGCCCAACTGTACAAATTATTAACATCTCAATACTGTATGTATTTACTCGGTTTTACTGAACTGAAGTCTTTTTCCATGTGAGAATTATTAGCTTTATCATATCTGGTGGAAATTATAGAGACGCCACCCCTCGTGGCCTTTTCAAACATGTCGGTGTCCATTAATAATTCCAATTGGACTTCGGCCATCTTAAAAAGAGCATCCCAGGCAACTCTGGGTGCCGTGAAATACCAAACAAGATCGAGTTTGTAATGTCGACAACACACTCGTTGAAAATTTTCGAACACATCTGCCAAGAGAAGCACATCAGTTTTCAGATAGAGGTCCTGATAATCTCTCATGGATTTCATGTCGAATAATTTCCACACTTTTTGCACGTGTTTGTAATCATCGTCAAAAATTTCCTTTAGGAGGTAGAGTGGTGCGTCGAATTTCTCGAGATCACTCATGTAATCGTAAGGGTAGATGCCTTTCCTCAAGATGACATCCACCAATTGTCGTCAATCAAAATGTTCACTCGTGATTTTAAATTTCTCCTTATTCAAATTGTCGTTCCAGACTGGTCAACATGAATTTATAACTGTCGATGAAACGTATTTCTCTACGGATGGGAATCGTTTTCTGAGTCAATCCATCGACAATTCTCTTTTTATCAACAACCTTCCATTTAGTGAAGGAAATGTATTTTTTGTCACTTTGTGCGATGTAGCTCAACTCTCCGTCAGTGAGACCCATATTTTTCATGAACAGGTGACTGTCATAGCCTGAGAGATTGTGAAATACCACCGGATAGAATTGAGCATCTCAAAATTTTAATTTACATTTGTTGTGAGCTGCACCACGAAACAGACCCATGTATTGATTGTGATCTCTAACTTTTTTATTATTTTCAGACTCATTATCGAATGAGTGTCTACAGATGTGACATTCAGTGGTTTCATTGTATTCTTGCTGTTGCTCTGGCGTGATGATCATGACTTGGGATTTTTTTAATTTTTCATATAATTTTTGAATTTTCGATTCTAACTCTTCCACGAATTTTTGAGCCACGTCGTCGCATTCCGAACGTTTAGTGTAGATGAATGGACCCAACAATTCTCGATCGTTGAAAGAACATTTCACGTAATAAAAATAGCCAGAAGGTATGTGCTTCTGATATTTTTTGGCATAACTCCTACGCTCATCGGGCTGGCAAGAATTCATTTTTGTGGTGAAACATTCGAAATCCCAAGATGTTCACGGCCACAGTGGGATTTAGCTTTTCGAAATGCTCGATGTCTTCCAACCACATTGGGAAAGACACTCCTGTTCAATTGAGATTTTTACAAGTCTCTGTGTACTTGGAAACTCTCTGAGCATGCTTTTTATGGGATATAAGGCCGATATGATCACCCATTTGAAACACTCGCTATCCTATTTATTTCTCACGTTAATCACGGCATTTTTTTAAAATACGAAATAAGGCAATTTTACATAGGAAGACGTTTTCAAAGGGTTGTGTCTGTCCACGTGAATCTCGAGATTCAATACCTTCTCGAACGTCCAACCATTTCCCTTGTCTTGATAATTAGCTATAGATTGCAACATCTTGTCCTTCATCACTTCGTAAAGATCGGCTAATTCATCATCTCTAAATACAGTCTCGATTTTAGAATGGAAATAGGCATCTTGCACCACGCTCTCACCCATGTTCACGTCGACTCTTTTAATCAAACAATGCAAGATCATTTTTATTTTAGACCCATAACTAGATGTTTTTGAAATACATCCAACACTCCACCCTTCGCCCGTTCCATGAATGATTCAGGATCGAGTTTTGCGAGACTTGGGAATCGCATCTAAAGTTTTTAAAAATCCTTTAATGGCGACATCTCGTTCTATCAGAATCAACGATGACTCTAATGCTTTGATTATGATTCCCTTTATCGCATCAAGTCCCTTTTTTCATTCAGTGCTCTCACGAGTGCATCCATCGTTTTTTGTAACGAATCGTCATCTCAAACTGCATCACTTTTCATTTTTTCATTCTCTTTCGAAACCTGCCATGCCACTTTTTGTTTAACAGCCTTCTTCTTAGTTTCCACAGTCGTTTGTCAGCATTGGTTTTTTTTGTTGCTGTCGTAGATCTTTCGTCCATTCCCTTTCCGTCAAGCAAATGACCAATGCATTCGTCTTTTGCATGTATTTAACACCTTTCAAATTCAATGACTGACACACTTTGTCTTGTAATTTCACCAGTGTTAGATTACAGGTCTCCTCACACATGACTTCAATCAATTGTCCTTTGGTTCCATAACGGTTGTAATTTTTAATTCTTAGATTTCTACAGTACTTTTTCAACTCGGGTACGGTAGATGAATATAACTTTTCCATGACAGACATTTTTGTTATTGTCATATTTTGTGTTAAACTTCTTATTTAATATATATAATATTTTTTTTTTTTTTAATTTTTTTGCGAATTTTTAAACTTCTTATTTAGTATATATATTTTTTTTTCTTTTAATGAAAATCATCTTTTTTTAATGAAAATCAATTTTTTTTAACACAAAAGCATTGTAAAATAAATTAAGATGATTAGATACATCTCTTCTGAACTAATCGTTTATACCTCCACTCAAAACAAAAACAAAAAAACATTTGAAGACTGATTCCCATCAGTAAAGCAACAAAAAAAATTGTATACCGCAGAAAACGAGTACTACCTCGCTTCCCACTCCATTCCAAACAGTGGTGAATAGTCACACGCATTGAAAAACACTCCCCCAGATTGTATATTAAATAAAATCCATCGACTTAACATTTTTCACTTCATTCAGTAATGAATGCAGGCATTTTGAAAACCGGTTCTATTTTTCAAATAAAACAGCACAATAAAAATATCCGGGTGTTCACACAGTGATATGTTCATGGTTATCTATAGCAGTGCACACTTCAAAGTGGGAACATCCGGATATTTCTATTGTGCAAAATGAATAATCTGAGTGAAAAGCAATCATTTTGATTCGCACCTGTAGAATCACACTAATTGAAATATTAATCGAGTGTGAAAACATACACATTCCCCAACTGAAAGAGACAGAGATGAAAAGCACTTTAATGGGCTTTCAAGTCGAGATTAAAATCTATATCTAATGGACTAACTCACTTTCATAATTTCATATCTGTGACGAGAAAGTTAACTTTAAAGCTATCGGCTCCCCACTGATAAATCCATTGGAAAATGAGATTCACCCTCTTGAACGTCTGTTCTTCCTTAGTTGTCAGATTCAATCTATCGACCACTTCTTTAGAGATATTCAGATATATATTACTCCCGTAGAATAGCGACAAATCATCTGGGTCGAAATTTTCTATCTTCTCTGAGAGGATGGCTGATAGATCGTCTTGATATCCATACATTAAATCCAGGGTGGTCTCATTCAATTTCAAAGGTAATACATATTTGTCGTATTCCTCTCTCAACCCACTCATCTCCACATCCTTCACTTCGATGGCATCATGTGATCGCAGTCTATAAATTTTACTATCGAACTTTGAATATCTCTCAACTCTCTTTAATTTTAATGCAGATTTTTTAGGTATTGTCAATTCCATGACTGATTATTTTTGTTGTTGTTTTGTTGAATTTTGTATAAAATATTAAATTTTTGTGTTTTTTTTTTAAAAATGATAATATTTATTAATTATAAAATATTTTTGTTTTGTTTTTTTCTTCTTATATATAAAATAACTTTTTTGCAGTTTTTTTTCTTTAATGAAAGAAATCAATTTTAATTTTTAAAACAATTTATTGTTCGTCTTATAATATATACATTTTCATGATCCCATTCCAGATCGCCATCGAGCTAATTTTAGACTTGGATGTGCGATCTTTTTCCAACCTATGACCACAAAAAGCATGTCTTTTTGGAATGTTTGCCAATGGGAATCTCAGTGCTGATCGTGTCTCTGGTCAAATCGTGAAAAACCCCATTTCAGGAAATTCGAAAAAATTCACCCCAATGGAGAAGTCAGTGTTAAATTTATGACATTTTCAGGAAATTGAGTCAAAAGTGGGCCAGAAATGTTCGAATTTTAAACATTTTCTGGAAAAAACAGGGTTTTGGGGCAAAAATTGAGTTATTTTTGGGAAAACCCCAATATTTTCCAAGAAAATCAACTTTTTTACAAGAAAAATTGAGGTTTTTCCAAAATAACTCAACTTTTCCAGCCCACCTAACTTTTCCAGCCCAGATGATGACAAGAAGTATGAGCGAATGACGAAATTGGTGGATGGTCTGGACCTGTCTTTCATCACCATATCCAGGGGTTTGGGTGTTGTTGGAGTGAATCTCTTTCTGACTGTGGCTAATACTGCTGTCACATTGGTGATAGACGGAATTGCTATCGTGACAGCATTCTTGGGCATGGTTGGAAAATTAGCGAGTAAAAAAATTATCACTGAACATCAAGAAACATCAAAATATCAGACGTGAAAATCAATTTCATAAGCGACATGATGTCCACTTTTCTAAAAGACAGAAGAATTTCTGATGGGGGATTTTGCTTCATTCTCATGGAAAGGGGTAAATTCTAGGTGCTGAAAGAAGATATGAGAAAAAGATCTCATTAGATACTCAAAGAGGAGACAAAAGTTAATTTGGTAGAAAAGGTCAAGAAAAAGCAAAGGAATCTTTCATAAACTCTTGGGAAAAAATATATATCCAGATTTAAAGTAAAAAAAATATAATGATATTAAATATGTATAAGAAAGTAATAAAAAATATTACATAAAAATTAACAAAAAAATGTATTACATAAAATGTAGGAAAACTACGGATACAGATAACTTGTGAAAAGTGCAAACTAAAAATAATAGGCAGATGCTTCGCGACACTTGTAATGTGTGCGGTTCGACTAAAACTCAATTCGTCAAAAGAGATGGAGGAACAGTCAATAATCTTCCCTTTGAAATGTATCTGCCAGGACATCAATTTATGGGGCCGGGTACGAAATTGAACAAGAGATTGAATAAAGATCTGACTCCAAAATCGTGGAGCAAACCCATCAACAGAGTGGATCGAGCTGCCTATGGCCATGATCTCTGTTATGCTAAGCATTCTGACATGACGACTTGAAACGATGTGTGCGACAACAACATGTTGACAGATTTGAAAAATATAGTCAATACCATGTTGAGAGAGAAATTTGAATGATCTCTAGTTGGTATACTCATCAGCACGAAACGTCAATTTGTAATGGGAAATAATAATAATAAAAAAGCAATTCATTAACACATTAGCAAACGAACTGCACAAGCCCATAGTGCACAAATTTCAAAAAGAGAAGAGTATTCGTCAAAGGATTGGATCAGGTGTGGGCTGCCAATCTGGTGGGCATGCAGTCGCTGTCTAGACACAACAAAGGTGTGAAATATCTATTGACGGTCTTAGATGTGTTTTCGAAATACTGATGGTTGAGAGCATCAAAAAATAAATCGGGAACGAGTGTTGTTGAAGCTTAACAAAATACCTTCACCATTTCTTTGCAAAAACCTGAGAAATTATGGGTCGAAAATTTTACAACGTTCATGTTTGTCGACTCGTCAACATCTATTCCGCAGAAAACAAGAAGGTGAGCATGGTCGAACGATGGAATATAACCACAAAGGAAAAAATGCAGATATTTCATGGCTATCTCAACTAAGAAATACTTGAGTGTCTTAGACCATTTGGTTGATGACTATAACAACAGATGCCACAGTTTCATCAAGATGACAGCCGTGGAAGCTAGTGTTCCTCAAAACAAAAAGGAAGTCTACGCGAATCTCTGTCCATTAAAGATGGCCACTGCAACAAAACGACCGAAATTTGCCATGAGTGATCAAGTGAGAATTTACAAGTGAAAAAAATGAAAAAGGTTATAGACCAGGATGGTAGGAGGAAATCATCGTCGTGGTTTGAGTATTCTACACCGATCCCATCACTTATGTGAGAGAAGCATGAGACAGTGAAGAAATCACAGGAAAGTTTTATGAACAGCAATTGCAAAAGACAGCATTTAAAAAAAATAAAAACAAGGAGAGGAACATTTTTTTGGTCACTTATATAGAATAGAATAGAATTGAATTGAATACTTTATTGCACTACCAATATACATGATCTGGTATGGCACAGATGTTGTTTAAACATGTTAAAATACAAAATACAGCGCATCTATCATCTTACCTAGGAATAATACAAATATGTTTATATAGATCATGCAAACAAAAATATTATACATAAGTAAGAAATAAAAAAAAAATAAAAAAATAAAAATAAATTTATTTTAAAAAAATAGAGTGAAATAAAAGAAAATGTGGAACATATTAGACATAATGCACGGTATAAAAGAGATGAAAGTATTCAAGAGTATGAAGTGCACGAATATTTATTGGCTGGAGCTAGTCTCAATAACGAAAGAGAGATAAGACTCAATATCGAAATGCAAGATCTCTCTCCATCCTAGCAAAAGTTATCTCCAAATAGAAGGGTGAATGAAGAAAAAGGATGGTAGCAACTATGCTGACGATGATGTCATGACATTAGCTCATAATGCCATGATGCATCTTTTCAACATTATATCATATAAACTCTCAGATCAAGAGATAGAAACTGTTTCATCCTGTTCAGGCAACCACAATGTTGATGATTTTGAAATATCCAGACCATTTTCCAGACTAAAGGACTCAATCAACTGTGCATGAAGGACACTAGCTCTGATGTGACTGCTGAGAATGTGGGGACAGCCACGAGATTAAAACACGTCATTCAAGCATCTTTGGATTTGACGAAGATTACAACAGAATCATCTATGGATTAAAACACAAACTCACACTAGTTTATAAAAATGATGATGACATCATCATGAGAGCTGCCGCAACAGATGCAGGCAAAGTGCATCTGAGCAAGGTAATGTGGTTCATGCCACACATACAACCGAATGATGAGCAAAGAATTAAACTTTTCAAGACCATCGAATCAAAAATCAAATTACCTGTTGGATTCAGAATGAGACAGAGTGATGTCGCAAATGTGCCAACATTGACTCAGTTCAATTGGAGATTGTCTGTGAAATCTTTTTC
The DNA here is from genome assembly GCA_031216915.1 of Pictodentalium vernedei. NCBI lineage: Eukaryota > Metazoa > Mollusca > Scaphopoda > Dentaliida > Dentaliidae > Pictodentalium > Pictodentalium vernedei. The sequence goes on along the minus strand of CM062294.1, from coordinate 371,162,372 downwards.
AGAAAAAATGCATTTCATCATAGTGGGATTTCAAACGGACATGATCAGATCCTAAGAATAGAATTCTTCACTATTCGATCATTGCAACTTGAAAACATGCAGATGTTTCTCAGTTTCATGAGATATCTGGCCATAGATTACAATCCCTCGTTCGAGAAGAACGACTTTTCTAGGATGTACAGCAATGCCACAGATATCAGATCGAAATATAATGTGGATGAATTGATAAGCAATCCCAACGTAACACCCACCGAATACAAGACACTCTATCTATCCCCTGTGCGTGTTTGATGTCAGTAAACAGAGTGAGAAACTCAAGAACACCATTCAGGACATCATCATCAAGATGCAGTTTGATAGGAATGTACCTAGACAAACTGAAGCTTTTGCAGTTGTCATATCCAACAGAGTGCTGACGTTCCAAGCAGATGGAAGTAAAATGTCTATCATTCAATAATTTTTAAAACAAATTCAAAATAACTTCAAAAAATATTAAGACCAACATAAAAAACTTAAAATAACATAAAAATAACTTCCAAAAAAATAAAATAACATCAAACAATTAAAAAATTTAAGCAGCAATAAAGGATCTTGAGAACTTTGGAAGTATTTAATAAAGGTCTCAAACTCCCTTATTTTTTTTTCCTTCTAGTACTTCACATGAACAATTCGATTACAAAAGTTCACCGCATAATTTTTATGCATTCAAAGGATCACATTCAATCAACACAGATACTATAGAAGTAGAAGCTTCGGGATTGGTCATCTTTGTCATGAAATTAATTCTATCTTCCTCTTGGACTCTGAAAGGTGTTCCGAATTTGCTCATATTGCAATTTTGATTCGCCATCTTGACTTTATATCTATCCTTTTCTATGCCATTTACCACCACGTCAATGACAACTCTGCTCTTTGAGTCATTAGAATTCAGACTCATTCGAACAGTGCATCCACCTATCAGCATTGGATATCCTACCTGACCATGTAGTAGTACATTTCCTCCATTTCCGAAGGAAATCCTGATTTGACAGAATCTAATGCATCACTTTCTTCTGCTCATACAATTATCAACGGTGTCGAATATTTTATTTTTTCCATGACCCAAATTATAGTGCAGGCATCTGTCATCAACTCGGGACCGGGTAGATTCATGATTTAATTACCTCCAATATCCAGATCACCTTCCATCACATCCCCGGTTTTCTCGACTTTAGTGTCATCCACGTATATTCTGCTGATAGCACTCAAATCATGTTCCAGATCATACTCGAGACTGAATAGTTTGTTATCATTCACCTCGATACTAGACTCCATCGTTACTCCCAATGATTTGTTAAGATAGAGATTGTCCACATGTTCTTTGAGATAGGTTTGAGTTTTCGTGTGAGCAGAATCCACATTGCCTTTATTGACCATGGTCGATTCAGTATCTTCATCACCGATTTGTGCCAGTTTGACAAGCTTACAAAATCCGGCATTCAGATCGGTCTTCGTTTCATTTTTCTCATTCGAAGCATTGACGATCTTTCATGCCATGGTGTCTATGTATTGTTTGGTGGCTGCATGTCTCGAATCTGCATGAACTACCACGTTCACCACTCATTTAGATTTCAAGTCTAGATCGTCAGTCATGTTTTTATCTAAGTAATTATCTCACACACTTCTTGAAATCTGCAACTGTCTGATCTGTAAACTTTTTAGCACGGCATTGCTGAGATGTATCATTTCAGAAATGTTATAAAGCTATGGAGACTCGAACTTAATGAAAGCAAGAGCAAAGTTATACCTGTGGGCCGCAAAGTGGACACCACTCAAAAGTGGAGAGTGGGGGAGTTCTGCATTTGGGAAGGTAGCAGCAAACTTCTTAGTGTAGGAGAGACTAGTGACTACGAGTACCTGAGGGTAAATATAAACATCACGGGAAGAGGCATCTACCGAAACCACACAAATAAATTGATTCTGAAAGGGAAGTGAATCCTTAACCAAATGAAACTTATAGGGAGAAACAGTTTCAATAAGGTTTTCGTGGGGAAAACCATTTGGGAAATGGTGGGTCTGCCAAGTATAACATACGGTATGGAAGTTGTACCCCTAAACCAGACGGCTGTTAAGAGCTTGGAAATCCTGCAGAACGATGCAGGCCGATGGATAACAGGGTCGAGTAATGCTGCAGCACTAGAAGCAATCAGGGGTGAGCTTGGGTGGATGAGGATCAAGGACAGGATAGATCTATTGAAACTCGGTTATCTTAATTATTTGGTAAATCTCCCCCATAGCCGATGGTGTAAAGTAATGACCCTGAGAACTTTCAACTCAAATATCAAAACGGGGGAGCTAGTAGAGAACTACTCATTGGAGATCTCGGACCTAGACGTTGGGGCAAACCAGAGTAAAAAGATCGTCAGAGAAAGGGTCATGGAGGATTGTAACCGTAATTGGCGAGAGGGGGTCAAATCAAAGAGATCTTTGGGTGGCCCGCGTGATAAAGAGAAGCCTGGTTTTGAAGAGTACCTTGGTGGCACCTTTGGGGGACACTGTTGTTCAAGCTGAGGGAGAAGATTGGCAAAAACAGTGAAAAGGAGTGCCAGATGTGTAATTTGGGCGTGGTGGAGACTCTGGAACACTTTCTTCTAGAATGCCCAAAATACCAGTCTAAAAGAACAAGATTCACAGGTAGTATAATGGGGAAGTGGGATGGGAGAATGAAGGACATGTGGTTAGGGGGCGACTCAAAGGAGAGGGTTAATATGCTACTCGGGGAGATTGTGAAGAATGGGGCAAGGGAGTCATCAAGCAGTTCGTCTCCGAGTGTTGGGAGGAGAGAAGAAGCGTGGGAATAGGGAGGCAGTTGGTAGAACAGGGGTAACCAAGGCCTTCTCATACGAGAACTGCGACAAATCAGCGGCCGGCCAAAGTGTTATTATTATAATAGGTAAAACGTTGAGGATGTCTTTAAAATGATGTTTCGAAGATCATCTCTTGAGAATGCAGAGACACAAGTGTCCACAAAACACTTGATTGCAAGGTTGCATGTGTTAAGTTTTGTAATAAATCAACGATTTTAAATAATCCGTCAATTCATTGGGTGGTGAGATTCCGTAACTGTTGAAATAATAATTTCTTCTCAGGTTCTTGAACCATGCCACCCAATGTGTGCCCTCACCTGAGAAATCGTCTAGATTCGAGATTCCACATTCATCGCCATGTTGCGGTTTTCTAGGCAATGCATCTCTAAAACATGTTTTAGTTTCAATGCTTTGACTGCATCCAACACATCGATGGTAGAGAGGTTTGTATGGGAAGATGACATCTTGTACCATTATGTTCATATTTTCCTTTTTTTTAATTTATTGTGAATTTAATTTATTTTGGATTTTTATTTTTCATTTTATTTTTATGTGAATTTTATGTTCTTCAAACATTTTTTTATTTTTTAAATTGGTTCATCATAGTTCTGTCTCTTCAACATTTTTAATCATTTTTCCTTTCATTATTTCCTTCAACATTTCATTCATCTCTTCACGTCGTCTCTTAAATCTCATGCAATCCAAATAATTTTGTTGCCATGTTCCTTTTTGCACTTCTCTGCAAAATCCCAAATGAACAATGGAAATATTTTATTTTTCATTTCATCAAAACTAACTGTACATTTTATTTTTGTTCCATTTTTGTTTTAATTGTTTTAAGGAATTTCTTCTTTATTTTTTTTTCTGTTTTAATTGTTTTAAGGAATTTCTTCTTTATTTTTTTTTCCTTTTGCTATTAATTATCTTCTAGATTTCTTCTATGTCTTAATCAGTTTGCAATATCTTGTACTTATCTAAACCATTTTTATTTTGAGGAATGAACAACATTGTGGAATAATGACTGCGAGCTAATGTGTTTATTCCCTCCGATTGCATGATTCTCTTATTATTATCAGCGAATAAAGCAATTTTATTGATTATTTCCATGCAGGGATCATGTTGACTATTTTCATGCTGTAATGCGTAAAGTTTCAGATTTTCGCAAGAAAACTACATACTTAACATTTGTCATTTAAATTTGGAATGAGTTTATCGACTATTCATTAATTAAACGTTTTTCTCATGATTGTTTGTGAACTTATCCGTACAGGAACTATGTTTTTTTCTCGAATCGTCATAACCCATGTGGACAGCGATTGTAGAATTTTGATTTTCAAAATGATTGATGTCATGTATCCCAGTCGGAAAATTCATTTCCGACCAATCTAAATTCTTAGAAGTCTTCACATACTTTGATACTCTCTTCAGATGATTTTCTACAGGATATAGGGCAGAAATGGAAGCCCATTTAAAGCATTGACTGTCTTCTTTATTTTCCACGTTGATTTCAACTTTTGTTCAACTTTTGTACCTTCTATGAAATAAGGCAATTTTATAATCGAAGATGTTCGCAATTGATTGAACTTGTCGATATGATTTTCTAGATTCAATACTTCATAAGATCTCCAATTGCTACCTTCATTTTGATACTGCACCATAGATTGTATTATTTTTCTTTCCTGTTATCGAAGATATCTGACATAGAAGAGCCTTTGGTCACAGTTTTTCTGCAAGAGTGAAAGTAAGCTGTTTTTTCCATACCTTCACCCGTGTTCAGCTCGATCTTCTCCATCTGACACTTCAATACAATTTTTGTTTTAATACCATTGCCTAGCATTCGACGAAATAAATCCAACATGCTAGGTTTTATCTCATTCAAGAAATTTTGGGGATGAAACTTTCTTATACCTTTGACATCAAACATTTTGAAAAATCCCTTGATGGCCTGTTCTCGTTCTATGGGTGTGGGCAACATTTGTTTGTGTATGGCTTTAGCTAGTATTTCTACTATGTCACCATCATTTTTTTCGAGTTCAGTCATCGCTGCTTTTATGATAGTCGTTATTTGATCTTCTTCTTTTTATTCCTTTTTATTTCCGACGATTGAATCTAATTGTTTTTTCGTTTTCTCCTCGTCGTTCCACCTAATTGATTCACATTTTCCCCATCTAGTGAACAAATAGTCTATAAACTCGAATCTCTTCAACGATCATACATGTTTCAATCCTAACTCTCGTGCTCTCGATTTTAATTCAGGTACTTTTTCTGACCAATCGCAGTACATATAACTTTGATCATTTGTGGTTTAGTTCTATAACGTGATGATTTCTTGATGCCAAGATTCTCTGCATAACTTTTCAATTGAGCTAGACAGTGCATTTTCAATGAAAATGACATTTTTTTAATAATTAAAAGTTGTTTTGAAATTTTAAAAATTGTTTTAAATGTTTTTTTTTATGCATATATATAATATGAAAAGAAAGTTTTGACTGATTTTAATTTTATTTTCTTCAATTTTTCACTAAAAACCAGTTTTTCAACTCAGGTAATTTTTCACAGTTTTTCAGCTTTTTTTCTCGAGACATCAACAGTAAATTCTTTTTCCACTAAGTTAATTTCTCTTAACTTAAAAAATATAAAATTTAAAATCTGTGAAAAAAATGTTTCATATTATATATAGGGAATATAAAAAAAATAATGAAAAATTAATTTTAAAATTAATCCAAAAACTTTTTCATATTGTATATAGGAAACAAACAAATTAATTTTTAAAATTAATTAAAAAAAAATAGCAACTGAAAAAAAAATCCAATTGAAAAGAATCACTTCAAAAATGATAGTAAAACTTTTTATTTGAAACCTAATCCAATCCAATTGAAAGATGTCGAAGTAACAAAGTTCGAATATAAATACAATAATCATAGCATAGGGTTAATACTGAATGAAGATCAAGTTGATTTATTTTCAGATTTAGAAAATTTGTGTCGCAAACTCGTGAATGAAGAAGAGAAAAATATCAAGAAGTTTACTCTGATCTATGACAAAAACAAAATATATCTGAAAATCAATAAACAGTTTTGTAGATTGACTTGGAGAAGAAGCTCTAAAAATGTGAAAAAATTAACGAAAGTAGACATGATCATCCAGCATCTACACAAAAATGAAGAGGGGAAAGTGATAGCTCACATACAAATAAAAACATGTGACTTTGTAAAAAAAAATTTGGAATTTATTTTTTTCATAAATAAATATTTTCAATTTTCAAATTTGATTTTCTTTAATTTTTTTCATTTTAATTTTTTTTTTTTTTTGGTAAAAATTTTTTTGGGGAGGGATTTTTTTTCTCTTTATCTACTCATGAATTAGATACAAAATCAGTCCATTCTCTCCTCTTTCGAAAGTCTGTTGTGAGGATAAGTATCATCACAATCATTTATGCAAACACATTCAAGTGAAGTCACGGTAAAATACTTTTCCATAGTCTTAGGAAGATATTGTTTGTGTTCTCGACAATATTCCATCATGATATCGAAATATTTATCATATTTCGAATAATCCGTTTTATTTTTTTTTATTTTAATAATTTTTTTTTAATTTGGTGATTTTTGTTCTCCTTCATAAGATCTGGGTCGGATATTCGCTATCCAGTGAATGTGAATGTTTGAATTTTCGATTGAGGACGAGTCATCGCACAACTCAAAATAAATTGAAGTCATATTTTGCATTATTTACTCAGTGGGACTCGGTTTTCCTATGCACAAGACCATCTCCATCCAAATTCTCTTCAATTCACACTTGCTGACCATATTTAATGCAGACACAAAACACATGACTGTTGCGTCTTCGTGTTCCGTATCTTGACAGTCATGCCCATAGTCCCATCTAAACTTATAACCAGAGCATCTTTCCTTCAACCCTCCAGAAATGTTTTCTCACGAGATGGGCAAACAATTTGTAAAACACATCTAGGAGAAATTTGTTACTCTCTACTCCGTTTAGTTCTTTCATTTCATCTAAGAATCTATCTATATTTTTTTATTTTTAATAATTTCTTTTTTATATTTTATTTTATATTTTATTATTATTTTTGGGGGGTTTCCTTCTACTTAATAATGCATAGAAAAAAACAACATATAATATATTATATATTTCCGTCCATCACAGGGAGATCCCGGTTCTGGCTCGTGGTTGCGAAATTGTCTCTCGTCTGTGAGATGTCTATCAAATCGATCACATGCATTGGAGAGACACTACAAAACAGACAGAACCGTGATCAATCGAATATGAGAAAATATATTTCTCTCAGCTGGGGGTTCTCTGTCGACGCGACCATGTGAGCCGTAAAAACACTCGAAAACACCGCTGGAAAATCATGTTCTTTGCAATTTGTGACGATTTCTAGTGCTCTGCATTCGAGATATCACCATCAAATCGACGACATACTTCGACGAGATACTTGAAAAAACTGACAAAAACTTACACGTTTTGACATTTTGTGTCGCGATTTTAAATTTCGCATCCGAGAGGCCTTGGCGAAATCTTTGAATTGATCGAGAAAACACTTCAAAGACCGAGTACAAAAATACATGTTTGGCTCTGTCGTCACCTTCATCTCGCATTCGCGGTATCTTCACCGTCGTCACTGTCATCTTGGGACAAAAATGTAGTGATTTCTCGGACTGGGCAAGAACTGGATAATCCTGAAATTTTCGAAGATTTCCTTATATATTCTAAGATTTATTTTTGCGCAATTTCCGAGATTCGACTGATAAGATGGAATAAATCCTCGTAGTCTCTCTATGGGCGATTCGATTTCCCATTTGATTTCCGATTCGATTTCCAATTCGAAAAAGTCGCGTGTCATCTTACACAGTATACTGGCCCAGTCTAAAGCGGATCAGTATTTTACTCGAAAAAAACTCGAAAATTGCGAGAAACTTCCACAAGGCCAGAACTGGCAATTTTACTCTACTGGTTACCACAGACTTTATTTAATGCATGTCAATAATAATTCAAGAACACTTTCAGCAGTCACATTGCCGCTCTAAACACAGACAGGCATCAATGAGATCTCCTAATTTTCTCATTCCCAATGTGCCTTCATATGGGACCCGAGGCCTTTAATGACTTTTTCCGTCGAAACTTAATGAAGGTTCAAAATATGGGTGAAGATCACTGAGGCCACCCAGTGTTTATTGACTGCGTTTTTCAGTATTGCTGGAAATCGCATTTTACGACCCCCTAATGCATTCCCGAAATTCATACATGCATTTTGACACTCAAAAAGATGAGCTGGGCCAAATATTTTGGAAGTGAGTCACTCTCATTTCTCAAGCATGTTATGACCTATGGACCTGCGACCAACACCGAATGAGTCGAAACTTAATGGAGGTTCAATATAAGGGTCAAGGTCACTGAGGTCACCCAGTCGTCATTGAATATATTTTTCAGAATTGCTAGGAATCACATTTTATCACCCCAATACATTCCCTAAGTTCATACATATATTTCCACACTTCAAAAAGTGGGCGGAGCCTAAAATATGGAATATGGGTCACGCCCATATCTCAAACATAGTATGACCTGTCACCTATGGACCCGAAACCAATATCAACTTACCTATGGACATGGACACCGAATAAGTCAACACTCGCTGGGGGTGGGGCGGGGGGGGGGGGGTCAAAAGATGGGACAAGTCCACTGAGGTCACTGAAGGGTCATTGAGTTTTCAGAACTGCTGGAAATCGCATTTTAGTCTGTTTAATGCATTCCCGAAGTTCAAACATCTATATTTACACTCAAAAATGTGGGCGGACCAAACATTTGAAAGTGGATCACGCTCATAGTATGACCTATGGACCTGGGACCAACTCCAAATGAGTCGAAAATCGATGGGGGTTCAAAATATGGGTCCACTGAGGTCACCTAGGGGTTGGTTATTGAGTGCTTTTTCAGAATTTCTGAAAATCGATCGCATTTTATGCTCTCCTAATGCATTCCCGACACTCATACATGTATTTTTACATTCAAAAGAAGGAATGGGGGAGGTCGCAAGCATGTTGAAAGTGGGTCACTCTCATATCTCAAGCATGGTATGATCTTTGGAACTGGTGCCAACAGCAAATGAGTCGAAATTCAATGGCAGTTCAAAATATGCGTCGAGGTCACCGATGTCACCCATGGGTCAGCGATTGCATTTTTCAAAATTGCGGGAAATCGCATTTTATCCCCCCTTCCCCCACCCCAAATGCATTCCCGAAGTTCACACATGTATTTTACACAAAACAGTGGGCGGGCCAAAAATTTAATTTGAAAGTGGGTTACGCTCATATCTCAAGCAATGGTATGACCTATGAACCAGAGTCAAACGCCAAATGAGTGAAAACTCAATTGAGGTTCAAAATATGGGGTAAAGTCACCGATGTTATCCAGGCGCCATTGAGTGCATTTTTCAGAATTGTTGGAAAGCACATTTTATGGCCCCCTCAATACATTTCCGAAGTTCATACATGTATTTCTACACGAAAAACTGGGTCACGCTCATATCTCAAGTATTGTATGATCCATGTGATCTGTGTGTCTGGGACCAGCACCAAATGAGTAGAAATGAGCTGCAGGTTCAAAATATGGGTCAGGATTACTGGATGCATTTTTATAATTGTTGGAAATTGCATTTTTAACCCCCTAATGCATTCCCGAAGTTCATAATGCATTTCATTACTCGGAACAGTGGGCCTGGCCAAATATTTTGGAGATAACCCACTTTAAAAATGTTTCCCACTCCCCACTCTGTCCACTTTTTAGAGACTAGCCTAAGGTTAAAGACAACTAGAAATTTGAAATTTTGAAAGGTGGTTATGCTGATATCTCAAGTATAGTATGAGAGATACGAGGAGCATTTGTACCGACCACTTCCGCACACAGCCAGTCTATTGTGGAAAATGACGTCCTAATATTTTTGTTGCAAGAAATGATATGTGATGTTCGTTGGGGGAAGGAGTGCACGTCTGGGAAAGATGCCAATTCGGGAGGTACCGTATAGTGCATTTTGGTATTGTGGTTTGACAGAATAGCGTTACGAGTAAGCGGGGTGACATCCCACACCGGTGACACTTAGGAGTACCATTTAATAAAGTAGAACCAAACTTGTAAGCGCAAAATTTTAAAATCTTAAAAAAAACTTTCGACTTGAAACGTGGGGGGGGGGGGGGGGTAGCAAATGGGTCATTCAACATGCTGGTATTGGCGATGGAGCGCCATCGATTTTGGTATTGATATTTTTGTCACTTCATTATACAACTATGTTTCATGTATCACAAGACCTAGGTTTATTTGAAATATCTGAAAGTCTTACAAAAACACATATGATTGCGTAGCAGAGGATTAGTCTGTGCCCCCCCCCCCCCCCCTCCCCAACACACACACCCATCGGTATTTACGCCCCTGCCTCACCGACACAAATATGGAGGGGACTATCTTCTGGGTCTCCTCTAACCCACAAGATGCAAAAAGAAATAGAAATGTGGGTCAGGTGTGGCCCCTTCAAAAACAAATTAGATAGTTTTCACAGCGTAATCTCGTCGATCTCCTCAAGCAACTGCACCTTTGGTGCATTTGCAATGCGGAAGGAACAATACATCATTTAGCAGAGTTATCTCCCATGTCTTTGTACACGCGAACAAAAGAAATCTGCTTGATAGTCACCATGAAATTGGAGCACGGTGGCTCAGTAGGTAGAGATGCAGGCTGCACGCCGAGAAGGTCCTCGGTTCGAATCCCACCTGCGGCAATCGCGTTGTGTCCTTGGGCAAGACACTTACTCCCAATTGCCCACGTGGGGGCACGGTGGCCCTGTCTGCTAAAGCATACTACTCGTCGATGGTGCACTTGTCTTCATCCAATGCTAACCCTGCTTGTGTTGAGTTGGTACGTTGTGTAGTCTGACAGTTGCTCCCCATTACTCGGTGGTTCTCTCCGGATACTCCGGCTTTCTCCACCCGTAAAGCTATCCGACACGAGATGACCCTGGCTGTCGAAAGTGTCGTTAACCCCCCCCCCCCCCCCCCGCCAAAAAAAAAAAATAAATAAATAAATAAATAGTCATCGTGAAATGGAATGAAGGATTGTTTTGAAAAGGGTGTGTGCTTTCTGAAGTAGACAGTGGCGGCTTTGAGCAAATGTAGTGGAGTGATAAATATTGCCGTTTTTTGTTTTCATTTTGCGAGTGTGAAAGCTTGAGGAGTTATTTTCATTTTGTGCAGGCACTTGCCTCCATCTAATATGATTATGATATAGACGAGTGGTAGTTCCTCACCTGGTGAATGTTCGTCACTGGATAGTAGATATTGGTTCTTTGTATATTGTTTGGCGGAGAACAAATAACTCTTTCAAAAAGTTTACTATTAAATTAAATACATATTGTGTGATTGATAGTATCAGATGTAAGATTACTAATATACGTTCAGATTGGCGAAAAATAGAGCCTTTCAGCTGAACCACAGACTACCAACTAATAGTAGGATAGAAGAGTTGAGACTGGTGAATCTGCCAGAGCTTTACTGATGCCGACATGAGGCGTGTTTGTCGCTCAGTCCAAATGTATCCGATAAGTGGTATACAGACTGCATGTATACTCTAGTATGCTATGGCATATACTGTTATGCATGTTCATGACTTCGGGCATATAGTATAGGTATGTGACAGCAGACTGATGGGAAAGGTGAGCTTTCTTGAAAGTTTTTCCCGTGGCTGGGGTGTGTTCATCATACACTAGTCTACCATACGGGATAACCTAACATACTCCACAACAGTGCATGGCCTAGCATCACGTACTACCTATTCCGATCGTGTGATTGCATAACACATTGGATAGGTCAGGTGTTTTTAAAACTGACAGTAGAACAACAGATGTGCAGACAGTCTAGTGAGTAGAGAAAAACAGTAGTTGGTTTAGTTAAGTAGGGGTAAGGGCTAACAGTAGACCAAGAGGGTATAAACAGCCCATACTATGCTGCCGTACAGACAACCAGGCATACCCCACAACATTGCATGACCTAGCAATATGTACTGCTTATACCAAATGTAGGATAATAAAAGGCATTCAATGGATTAGTAGAACTAAGGGCTAACTGGGCTGTTAATCGTCTATACTAATCTACAATGTCATTCCAGTACGAGAAACCCGACACAGCCTGACCAGAACAACGTTGATGTATGATTGGACAGTGGACATCAACCACGGTCAGCATGTACTATTACTTCTACTAGAATACTACTACTACTACTACTACTATACTACTACTACTACTACTACTACTACTACTACTACTACTACTACTACTGTGCCTCCTCTGCTGATGTTGCCACTTTTACCGCCTCAGTATTACCGATATGAGCGCTTGCGGTGAGCATGTCGAACTTCAAATCAAGAGGATGTGAGTTTGTATCTAGCTACGGTTATTGCGTTGCACCCGTTAGCAAGACTATTAAGCTGGCTTATTGTTGTTGGATCCCCATAGCCTCATATTATCTAGCCACGGCGATTGCGTAGAGCCCGTGAGCAAGAGACTTAAGCTGACTTGCTTTTGTTGGAGTGCCGTAGCTTCATGTTATCTAGCCACGGTTATTGCGTCGAGTCCGTTAGCAAGACACTTAACCTCGCATGCTTTTGTTGGAGCCCCACAGCTTCGTGTTATCTAGGCACGGTTATTGTGTTAAAACCCGTAAGCAGGAGACTTAAGCTGACTAGCTTTTGTTGGAACCCCGTAGCTTCATGTTATCTACGCATGGTTATTGTGTTGAGCCCGTGAACAAGAGGCTTAAGCTGACTTGCTTTTGTTGGAGCCCCGTAGTTTCATGTTATCTTGGCATGGTTATTGTATTGAACTCGTGAGCAAGAGACTTAAGCTGACTAGCTTTTGTTGGAACCCCGTAGCTTCATGTTATCTACGCATGGTTATTGTGTTGAGCCCGTGAACAAGAGGCTTAAGCTGACTTGCTTTTGTTGGAGCCCCGTAGTTTCATGTTATCTTGGCATGGTTATTGTATTGAACTCGTGAGCAAGAGACTTAAGCTGACTTGCTTTTGTTGGAGCCCCGTATCCTCATGTTATTTAGCCACGGTTATGTGTTGAACCCGTGAGCAAGAGACTTAAGCTGACTTGCCTTTGTTGGAGCCCCGTATCCTCATGTTATTTAGCCACGGTTATGTGTTGAACCCGTGAGCAAGAGACTTAAGCTGACTTGCCTTTGTTGGAGCCCCGTAGCTTCATGTTATTTAGCCACGGTTATTGCGTCAGAGTCCGTTAGCAAGACAGTTAACCTGACTTGCTTTTATTGGAGCCCCAGAGCCTCATGTTATCTAGCCACAGTCATTGCGTTGAGCTCGACGCAAGACACTTAACCTCACATGCTTTTGTTGGAGCCCCGCAGCTTCATGTTATCTGGGCATGGTTATTGTGTTGAGCTCGTGAGCAGGAGACTTAAGCTGACTTGCTTTTGTTGGAGCCCCGTAGCTTCATATTATCTACGCATGGTTATGGCGTTGAGTCAGCGAGCAAAAACCTTAAGCTGATTTGCTTTTGTTGGAGCCCCGTAGCTTCATGTTATCTAGGCACGCTTATTGTGTAGAGCCCGTGAGCAAGAGATTTAAGCTGACTTGCTTTTGTTGGAGTCCCATAGATTCATGTTATATTTTAGCTACGGTTATTGTGTTGAGCTCGTGGCAAGAGACTTGAGCTGACTTGCTTTTGTTGGAGCCCCATAGTTTCGTGCTATCTAGACACGGTTATGGTGTTGAGCCCGTGGTAAAGAGACTTAAGCTGACTTAAGCTGACTTACTTTTGTTGGAGCTCCTTAGCCTCATGTTATCTAGCCACGGTTATTGTGTTGAGCCCGTGAGCAAGAGAGTTAATCTGACTTGCTTTTGTTGAAGCTCCCTAGCTTCCTGTTATCTCGGCACGGTTATTGTGTTGAGCCCGTGAGCAAGAGACTTTAGCTGACTTGCTTTTTGTTGAAGCCCTCAATGTATCAAGACATGTTACAATTTGTTGGTGCAAAAATAACATGATGACACAACCAGTTCGAACTTACACATATCTGGTTAGAAAGCTGAAAACTCCGACTGTTACTTGCTGCTATTTTGTTGTTTCCATTGAGTACTTCAGTACTTCTTCAACAACGGAACTGCTCAACAGTGTGATCTTGGTGGTCCAAAGTGTTAAAACCGAAATAAAGAAATAAATACGCCTCTCATCCTACAACGTATTCTACAGCACCACTGGTACGATATTACGAAACAGTCAGTTCGTACGGCAATTAATCTCAGCGTACCAAACACTGAAGTTAATCATTTTAGGTTACGTGATATTGGCTAATTGTACTCACAGAACTTAATTGACATTAGTTCGTTTTCTTTACTGTTAATAGTAATTATTTAATTATTTTTTTCAATCGCAAGCAACGCGTAGCATTAATCTTTAACTCATCGTCGATAAAATGAATATTTTAAAAAGCCAATATTTTTGCGTCTTTGAAATCCATTTTTATATTTAATGGGACAGTAAGCTGTTAATTTGAAATTATATTGACTCTCGGATTTTGCTTGTTTGTGGCAAAAGCATGTACAAAGTATTGGGCGTCAGAAGACAAAAAAATTACTTAAATCTGTCATTAAAAAAGTTTCTTGGAGACGAATTTTAAGAAGATATGACACTGCGAAGATACAAAAAACGTTGCCTGAAGTAATCGAAAGTAAACAGAACTGCGTGTTTTAATACAAGTGGAAATAGTTTAATTCCTCAGCGAAATTCCGAAAATTTGGTCTCCACGAACAACTGTACATTATTTTAGCAATAACTTGGTATTATCAGATCAAAACTTGTGTATTATTTGAGAAACACTGTTATGCTTTCAGTAAAACACACAGAACGAGAATCGACAAAAGCAAACCAGGATAGATTTCAGGGACGCGCACGCCATAAACTGAAACAAGTGTGAACAAACATTTCTGAGAGAGCTAATTTCGACGAATAAGAAAATGACCTTGCACTTGGCGCTGTTCCGGAAAATTTCCGTGCATGATCGGGTAATAAGATCGAGGTGAAAATCTATGGCATATTCTTTAGATAGAGCCAGTAAATTCTCGCCTTTGAGTTAATTTATTTAATCGATTCGAGTGCGTTCATACGAATGATATTTGAAAGATAAGGGTACTTTTGCATAACAAAAAATATGGTTTTGTCAAATGGTCAACTTATTTTTTTCAAATTCGCGGCTTATTATCACTTTAATTCGAGAGAAAATTAGACAGACTCTGCAGCAATTCAAATTACTCTTCTTAGTAAGAGACACTTTTAAATAATTTATAGAAATTTGAGTTCTTTTTCAGTATTTTTACAAAACGTATAAAATGTAATGAAATTCATATTTATTTAATTTTCTATTCATGCCCAACACGCCCCACATTCTTGTTCTGGACCTTTCGTGACAACAGTCTTTGAGTTAAATAAAACAAAAATTGTGTCTTAAGTTGCATTCAAATAAAAAAAAGTTTGAAGAACGATTTTTTTGCGGACCATGATTTCTTCTATAAATCCGAATCCGAAAAAGACTTAAATAATTAGCAAATCCTGAAAGTAATAAGAAGCGTGTCCCAATTTCAGTGACCCCTGTAGATTTGTTGTCGTTTATAATTTGTCAGGTGTACCTCTGGTCTTTAGGCGTCTCTCGATTTATGACATTAAGCTCGCTGTGATTTGATTGTGTTTTGGTTTCTGAAATTGGAGGGTAGCAAAAATATATTCTAATCTACCAATTTGTGAGTTCTTTCTGTAAGTGTTGTTCTTGTTTACCTGATCATTTTGCCGCTAAAACATTCCCAGGACTTTTTTATCCTTTTATCCCCGTGGTGTCGATTCATTTCAATAATATGTAGAAAATCTCCCAGCAGTTTACTTGAAAAAAAAGATTTCAAGAAACCTCGTGATAGACTCCACCGGAGTCGATATCAAAATCGGCTCATATTTCAGTAGGACAAAAACTTTAAAACAAAAGATTGATAAACATAACTTTTATTGCTATTTCTCAAAGAACACACCTTCGTGGAAAGAACAGAAAAAACACAAAAACGTGAAAGTTATGGTGATATTTGAACTTTCCTTGTAGCCGTTGTGTCATTAAATACAATGACAACTTAATTGTTATGAGAATTATTATTGATGTTGTCACCTAATGTATCAAATCAAAGTTTGTTGAGTACAACATACCTATCGACACATGTGATATATTTCAATGTGTCCCTATGTTTCTAAATAGAATCGCCAGAAATTTATCATTTACACATAGAATTATTTCCATGTAAAATCAAAACCGGGAAAGCCCAGTATATTACCTCCTCAGAGAGCCCACATATACCCAACACTTAACAGCTAGAATTATAGTGAGATATATATTTTCAATCTGTTTGTATATATCAAACAACCACATGTTACACTTGTGCATCTCTACGTATCACGAAAGACCCCCCCCCCCCCCCCCCCCCCCACACACACACACACTTTACAGGGTCGAATTCCGACATCTCGTGTAACTGTCAGAAGACAATATATGTTACAAGTGACACAAGGTCAAAGATCACGAGTGTCACGACACCCAATATTAAACAGTTCCATATCTAGCATCAGAACTTCATGTGATGAATACTGAAATTTGTTACATGAAGGACAGCCTAAATACCGTTTACCATCGGCAGTCTTCAGAAGACCAAGATAAAAAACCGTTAGCTATTCGGATAAGACAAAACTCGAGACTAAGTTTTATTTGCTCCAACATCTCGGTGATAGATTCATTCAATGTTTACCAACTCGTCAGAATACAGCAGACAGATATTATGGAATGTAGGATTAAATTTTCAGAACCAACTGGAAACATATCCCTCCAATAACATATTCTGCCCAAATATTCCCCATGTTCAAAATTTGACAATATGGCGCTTTGCGATTTGTAACTCGTTTATGTGCAACTTGGAGCAGGAAATGGGGTACTGAATCGTCGTTTGGGATCTCTCAGTATTTTGTATTTCTGTTACGTCATCATAGAAAGGACAAAACTGTCAGTGACAACAAACAAAACTGAATTTCACTTTGAAAAAAATTCTGTTCGGTTTTGTGTGGTCCATTCCTATTAAAACAATTGACAATCATTTGTCTTTTTATTCGCCATTCGTAATCGATACATCATGTACAACTATTCGTCTCCACCCGTCGAGCGGGCGTAAACAGATGTTCTTTTCCTACCTTGTAATAATACGCTTACTAAATATTGTTAGACGCGCTTCCTCCTTGGCATCTAAGGAAACCTTCCGCATTTTTTGGACCTTGCTTCCTCAAAACCATCTGAAACAAACTCTCTGCAGTTCAAACAAAAATATGCCGAAATAAAGTCAGAGTACTATAGCGCATGTATAAGAATCTAAACAGGTGGAGCAAAAGGTGGTGATAAAGTGTCATCAGCTGTTGTCACTGGCATCATGTCACCTCGCTCAGAATACCAATATAAGTTCTATTTTTACGGCTAAGGTCAAAGCGTTACACCCAGTCCTTGAAAACACTGAGAATGTACAGGATGTAAAGGATAGGAAGTCTATTATATTTTCCGACCCTTTTTCTCTTTACTAGGGTTACCAACCCCAAGTTAAAGAACTCTTTCAGTTTGGAATTGCGTGAGAAGCTAATTACTCTCATGCCTGATCGATATGATATCGTGTTTTGCTCGTTACGTGGACATCTCCGGTAACACCAAGGCAGACAGACATCAGGGCAAAACAGACCTTAAACAAACCTCTCGCTGAGTTTAAAATTCCTTTCAGCGATTTTAAACCACATATCATTAACTACTTCAAATCTGGATTATTTATTTCAGTGTCACGATCATGTACATTTGTTCATGAAATCCTCACATATTTTACTTAATGAAAAAATCTTTTTACTCTGCAGAACTTTATATCGCCACAATATAGCCTTGGTTGCTGATGTGGCGCTAAGCACCAATGAATAAATAAATAAATAAAGTTAGTCGTGCTGTTCCGAGGTGCAATGCAAAGTAAAATCTGCATTTTCTAGATTTGGTTTAGAAAAGTGACGTACATTTGTCCTCACTGAAGGGGGTGGGGGATAGTATCCGAGATACGTACATCAGGGTATAATCAAGGCTACCTGAGACCGAATTTATTTTTTTGCAAAATAGGAAGTACCGAGTAAAATTCCGAATTGGACTGACCTTGATTCCCTGATCTATCTACTATCTACTTTCTAAACATCCAAGCAGCATTGATTTCTTTATCCAGAACGTACGTGTATTAAATGTGTGAATTACACCTGTAAGTCGAATAAAATAATTAGGGCGAAATATGGTTTCATTTCTTGGTCTGGAATTAGATGTTGGTTGAAACTGCTCCAACCTTGTCATTCCCATTGTTACTCAACTAATCCCCAACTTAATCAACTGCTGAACAATGGGGTTGATTGGAAGATAAGCAGAAATATGCACTTCTGTTTACTTCTTCGATCCCAGGGACCCCAGTAGGCCTGCTGTATCTGGCAAATTGCCAGGTATCGCTGATAGTTTGGGGTCCACGGAATCATAACATATTTTTTTAGGCATGAAAGGATTTCTGTTCCTTATAATTGGATACCATCTACAAACTAGTCTGGCCGGCTTGTTTGTGGATGGTATCCAATTATAAGGAACATTATAAGCGGCTAAGTTCAAGAGAAGCCATTAAAATGAGAATTAATGTGCTGGCTATAGAAATAAAGTCAGTTTCTCGGAACATTCATTCTAGTCTGAAGGCGTGTAAGACTGTGGGTCGTATGCGAGGAACTGGGGATGCCCCATTCTATAGGTTAGAGGAGTGCTGCATCGGTGCGAAAGTAAAGGCACGTTGTAATGCAGGGTGCCACAGAGCTCATATTTAGAGTAGGAACAGTCACGGGCCAGCTGGGTGGACATATACGAGTGTGGGAGTAGGAGTAGAAGTACGAGCTCCTTGAGCTCACGAACTTGGTATTTAGGTAGACGGTATTACCTGTTGTAGAACGCAAGCCATCCGTAGGCAGAGTAGGCTTTGCCTGTATGAACATTATTCTGAGATAAATAGAGGGGAGCATATAACCCCATAAGTGGCGACTGTTTGAGTGAAAAGCGTACAGTCAAGTGACGATATATTATTGGCCGTGCGACGGCAGTGGTAGAGTGACATTCCGTCACTGGTTACAGGAAAGGCATCCTGTAAAGTGTCAATACGCTAGTGGCCGTGCGACGGCAGTGGTAGAGTGACATTCCGTCCCATGTTAGAGCAAAGACGTCCGGTGAAGTGATAATAAATTAGTGGCCGCGCTGCGGCAGTGAAAGGGTGAAGTTCCGATTGTATGTTCGTGAAAAGGCAAACACCAGCGACAAGGCAGAAGAAACCAGCGACAGCAGAGAACGCGGGCCCGCAAGTGACTCAAAAACTGTGTGGGTGGGGTGTGATTGGCGTTTGTGTTGCATTCATTGGACTCTGTGTAAGTTACAAATTGCTATATTTTTCTATATGTATTAAAATTGTAAATTTCAGTGAACTCTTGTTAATTTATGCTTTTTGAGGAAAAGTCACTGACCCCTTCAGGATAAGAACCACCCTAACAAAACGAAAAACGAAACGGGCGGGTTCGTCACGGTGAGACATACGTTCACGTACGGATTCAGGCGACGCTCCTTGAGTTTTGGCTGAATACGCGGCGTGAATCTATTTCCCCCAGCAACGACCACGCCCCGGTTTCCTACACCTTGCCCGTGACCTCAAGTCAAGACAAGGCTACCATTCTTCGGTCTATATAGATAGACAAGGCTTTGGCTGGAGATCACTGTTAAGCCGCTCGACACACAGGGGGTGGTATCTTATCAAAATTATGGAAAATCTATCAGACTCTAAGGGGTAAAAGAGACTTGGTATGGTACCATTAGGTGTATTTTGCAATTTGCAAACATGTCTTTTAGAATCCTTTAGCTCATCACGAGTGGTCCATGCCGGTATTTGCAGCTTTACGTATTTTCCAATTAGATGGTCCACAGAAATCGCGCTCCTCCAAACGACAGGGCTGAAATTGTATTTGGGTACTTATTTCCTCCAACCCCCCAACCCCCCACCCCCGAATCCCAGCCCGCGGTTCAGAATAGAATGGGTTACGATTAGCATACACTTTTCTAAAGGAAAAAAAAAAGAAATAGAGACTATTTCGCGAAAACCACCTAAAAAGAAAAGTAGTAAGGAAATATAATTATTATGCATAAATGTATATATCTTAATTCCATGCCAATGCATAATGGTGTTGCAGCCAAAAGATTTTGTGAAAACCAACTGCTTTTCTCGGGATAAAATGCCAAGCTTGAAACAGTGCCAAAGCTGCGATAATGAGCTTACGATTTTATCAATATCCTAAATAACATTTGTGTCAGAAGTTGAAAATCGAAAATCTATTGCAAACAC
Organism: Pictodentalium vernedei; assembly: GCA_031216915.1. Classification (NCBI taxonomy): domain Eukaryota; kingdom Metazoa; phylum Mollusca; class Scaphopoda; order Dentaliida; family Dentaliidae; genus Pictodentalium; species Pictodentalium vernedei. The sequence goes on along the minus strand of CM062294.1, from coordinate 371,142,000 downwards.
AACATTCAGCTCCGAAACGCAAAAAAAGAAAAATCATTACGGATCCTTAGACGTATTTTGCTTCTGTGCGTTATTATAAAAATCGGTTTGTTTAGGCACGTTCCTTTAACCCATCATATCCACAGAAACATTTTTTCATTACTATAACTGTCCTGTTTGGTCACTTGCTTGATTAACCCTCCGCCTCGACAAATTTATTATTTAACAAACGTTGATTCCCAAAGGATGTAATCTGTAGGGAAGCTGTATTTTATAGTTGTAAGCTTGTGTAGCAAAGGAGTCTGCTTCATCAGTTGTCGTCCAACTTACTCGTTTTCTATGGTAATTTCCGAACTTGGAATTCGACGCATTTCGAAATTCCGATCACACTCAAACACCACCTCGACTCACCTCACCACCAGCTTGCTTCCTTTTTAACAATTTGTTCATTCCACAACGAATAGACTACAGTTGGGTAGAAATGGGTTTCACAAATGACGATAGTTTCCCCAGTTTCAAATAAAGTGTCTCTTTTAAATCTTTGTTCTTCGTATCAGTCTGAAATCGTATTTCCAATGCACAAGTTTCAAAATCATGATTTTTGTCCTATGATAAATAGCGTCCGATTCGTTAATGCACTGGTGGTCATCTTCGTTTCATTGAAATTTTGAATTTTGATGTGTTAAAAAATTGATTGGTTGAGAAATAAACAGAAATCAAATGAATAATTTAAAATCCCTTTCCTGTCTTTCCGCCAGGTGTCATAAAAAATGTAAACATCAAGTTATCTTTCCCGTCGGTATGTGGTGCAACTGGTCAGATGCGGCCACAAAGCTCGGAACTTGATATTGTTCAGTACTTATTTATGATTCGATGATGATGACCAGTGCACTTCTAAAAGATCCTCAAGGTCCGACCTCTCTCCCAAACATGTAAATCGGTCAAAGCCTCTGTTTTGTCATTTTCCATTCTTTTGTAATACCTGTGATATCAAATAAAAATTCATTCAATACAAAAAGCAAATATATACTGAGTCAAAAAAGAAAGTATAATAAACTTTGAGGAGCAATTTTTTAGTATTATCGACTTTAATCCCAAACAAACTATTGTAAATTCATATTTCGAGTCTAGCTGTATGAATTTGCATAATTTAATGTTCTTACTGTTGTCAGCGTCACGTTAGGATGTCGCAAGTCAGACATGGGTTGAAATGAAAAGTTCGCACATGCAGTCAATAGCGTGTATTTCCACCGTTTGCTTCTTGGATGGCAAGAGATCGACGGCGCATGGACCTGATAAGTCTCTGGATGTCACTCTGTGATATTGCGTTCCACTCTTGCCTTAGAACATTACGTAAATCGCCTAGCGTCCGAAGATCATGAAGTCGTACCCGACAGTCCAGTTGATCCCAAAGATGCTCGACTGGCTACAAATTTGGCGAAAGTGGGGGCCAGGGAAGAAGTTCGATGCTCTGCTTCTCAAGAAAGTTACGACAGATACGCTCCACGTAACATCGGGCATTGTCTTGCTGGAATAACTGCAATCCGACGTCAGCGTTGAACAACGGGACAACAACAGCGTTAAGAATTTCTTCCCTATATCGCTGTCCATTCAGACTACCATCGATGAAGATCAACTGTGTTCGATAGTGTAATGAAATTCCTGCCCAAACCATTATGCTAACCCCGCCGAAACGGTCGCATTCCCGCACGCAAGCATCAGAAAACCGTTCTCCTCGTCGGCGATACACTCTTGCCCTACCATCAGCGCGCCGTACACAAAATCGTGATTCATCACTAAAAAGAACTGTGCTCCAATGCTGCTGAGTTCGACGAACACGCTGACGTACCCACTCCATTCTAACGGTACGATGGAGTTGGGTAAGGATCGGTCCGTGGTATGGACGCCTACTTCGGATGCCGTGTTCAGCTAGTCTGTTGCGGACAGTTTGTGCAATAATTCTATTGTTAGTTCTACCAGGAGTAATTGCTGCTGTCCTCGTCGCCGGAAGGACGCGATCCCGCAAGTGGGACGTCCTGATGTGTCGGTCTTGTGCAGGGGTCGTAACACTTGGTCGACCTGAACGCGGTAGGTCGGCATTAGATCCAGTGGTTCTGTACCTTCCAATGAGACTGTAAAATGACGCGATTTTCTTCGCTTGAACGTTATAATGGTTGCCTATGCGAAAATATTTAGTGCTGTGATACCTGATTTAATGTAATGTCCTTCACGCAGAGATGGATACATACATTCTTTCGTTCTCACATTACATATATTTTATTTAAGAAGTATTTAATTCACATCGATTACGCAACATAATCATAAAACTACAGTTGTTACGAGATTTCATTCTTAATGAATGGTAAATGTCATCAAATATTCTGTCAGATCAGTCACAACATGATGGGGAAGATAAGTGAAATTTATGATCACTCTAGAGCTCGGCCTTACTCGGGGAGGACAACCGGGCTTTTGAGTGAACATACGTCTCTTCACCTCGCGGTGTTGTGGTTGTGATGGGGGTGATTCGTCATCAAGGTGTCAGTGACTTGAAAATTAAAAATATAACCGACGGTATCATCTGAATATAATTTAATGAAAATAAATCACTATTATGTCCTCATATGTACGCATCAAGAACAATCCATGAAAATATATAAACAACACAAAACAAATCACAGATGAACTTTCCTCATCCCGAAAGTTAGAGTTCTTTCCGGGGTACCCCGTGTTCAATGTTGTCGCCTGGTTGCCTCTTGTTGTTCCTCAGCTTCTGGTGGTCCTCTCACTTCCAATGCAATTGTACACATAACGTTTAGTTTATTTATAGTCGCTTCCACCTTCAAGTACGCTCAATTTGCACGTCAACGCCTCTAACCAACTCAATTTATCTCACTTTACACGTGTGATGATATATTCTCACTCCACGTTACAGTTTTGTACCACCCTCTACCACTACTAATCGGGGTAAGGTTCCCACTGGTCCCCCCCCCCCCCCCACCTCGGTGATCGACCCTTGTCCCTTACACCAGTTCCCAAAATGTATCATGCTTCATCTTGGAGGCTGAGGTAGTCAGCCGCCACATTTTCACTTCCCTCAATCGCCTCAATTCTAAAACTGTAGTTCTGGAGCAGGAGCGGCTACGTCATGATCCTACTGCTCTCAATCTTACACCTTTGAATATAGGACAAGGGCCTGTGTTCAGTGTTCAGTACAAACTCGCTGCCGTACAAAAAGTTCTGAAACTTTTTTTACTGCGAAGACGCTCGCGAGACACTCTCTCTCCATTGTAAAATATAATACTAATATATCACACACACACCTGTATCTGTGTGCACTCACGCAACATCTGCGTAAAGCACAAAAAAATAATATTAGCAAGGGGAATCCACCCTGACCCAAGCCAACCGATAGGCCCCTTGCCACAACACCTATCATCTCACCAACTTGCCCCCATCCTTGGATAGGGTGCCCCGCCCGGCAGCGGGTTACGTGCCCTATTATGCAGTAACTAAATATTCCCATGTATGATGGGACCCACACTTTGCCCTAGAGAGACCCTCGGCCCCCTCCAGCGGCGCCTATGCCTTGGGCTCGTGTTCCACCAAGGACCCCACTGTCTTCACGCCCAACACCTACAGGCCCACAGGCGATGCCTGCCGTACCAGAGCTCGCTGCCTCAGATGCAACGCTCTGTTTGTCTCTCGCCAATCTTCCCTTGGGTGCCCTCTCCAGGTCCCAGGGCCCCACCTAACCGTACATCTCTGATGCACTTGTGTGGCTACTGCGTCCACCTCTCGCAGCCTATCTTGGCCCAATGTACCTCCCCCGAATTGTTGCCCACAGTCCCACCATTACTCCCTTGTGTTTGGGCCCTTACTCTCAATAGTTCTAACTGTCTCCCGTGCTCTCTTTCGGCCTGCTCTCGCTCTCGTTCAGCCCTGGCTACTTCTGCCTCTCTCTCTCAGCTGCCCTTTCGGATGCCACTTCGCGCTTCAGGGCTACTTCTGCCTCTCTCTCTTCGCACTTAAGGGCTACTTCTGCTTCTCTCTCAGCTGCCCTTTCAGCAGTCTCTTCGCGCTTCAGGGCTACTTGTCTTTCTAATTCCCTCTCATGCCTTAACGCTAATTCCTTTTGCTCTCTCTTTTGTTCCACGTGGACGTACTTTTGGAGGTCTGCCCCCTCCAATTCCATCTCCTTTCTCAGCGCCACAAGTTGAGACAATGGGGTAACAGTATCCATAATTACAGCTTCTATTAAATGAACTACAATCAAATAATAATAATAATAATAATAATAATAATAATGCTTTTAAAAAAATGACCGCTCAACTGTCTCCTATCCTTTTATCAAATTCGTTTCTACATAGCTTTAAGCCCTGAACTTCTTTTCCCTTGCCAATTTACCAAGGGCTTATTCAAAGGCAAACTGCATGAACATTATCGGTAAATTATCTCAGTGATTCCGTCGGTTTTTAACTTTTCAAAAAGTTACCTTTTCAGATGAATCCTGGTAGCTCTCGCCAGTTTATGTCACAACACGATGGGGCAGATATGTGAGATTTATGATCACTCCAGAGCTCGGCCGTACTCGGAGAGGACAGGCGGGCTTTTGAGTGAACATGCGTCTCTCCACCTCGCGGTGTTGCGGTTGTGTTTGGGCAGATTCGTCATCTTAAGGTGTCAGTGACTTGATAATTAAAAATATAACCGATGGGTATCATCTGAAGTTTATTTAAAGAAAATAAAACACTATTATGTACTCACATGTACGCATCGAGAACAATTCATGAAAATATATACACAACACAAAACAAATCACAGATGAATTTTCCCCATCCCGAAAGTTCGAGCTCTTTCCGGGGTACCCCGCGTTCAGTGTTGCCGCCTGGTTGTCGCTTGTTAGTCCTCAGCTCCTGGTGGTCCTCTCACTTACAATGCAATTGTACACATAACGTATAGTTTATTTATAGTCGCTTCCACCTTTAATTACGCTCAATTTGTCCGTCAACACCTCTAACCAACTCAATCTATCTCACTTTACACGTGTGATGATATATTGTCATTCCACGTTACAGTTTTGTACCGCCTAAACCACTCTTCGTCTACCGTTTAAACCAATAACGTTCATGCATACGGTTTGCCTGGCTTCCACTAAGCTCACTCCGAACTCCTAACTTAAGTCAAATGTTCGAGCCCTCGATAGCTCCAATTAAGTCAACTGTTCGAGCTCTCGATAGCTCCCTCCAATTAAGTAAAATGTTCGAGCTCTCGATAGCTCCCTCCAACTAACTTTACTTCACGTTAGACGTTAAACTTAGCTTATGGCTCTCAAAGCCCTCTCGCGTCACTTAGTCTGATAACTTCTCGACTATTCTAAACTATATGTTGGACCCGCTGGTCCCACAACTCATTAACACGTCCATAGTCAAAAACAGCCACCGGGCTGGAGTTTGAACCTTACGATCAACACTAGTTTTTTCAAATCTCGCGACTACTTTTTATATTATCAACGAAAAACAGCCACCGGGCTGGAGTTTGAACCTTACGATCAACACTAGTTTTTCAAATCTCGCGACTACTTTTTATATTATCAACGAAAAACAGCCACCGGGCTGGAGTTTGAACCTTACGATCAACACTAGTTTTTCAAATCTCGCGACTACTTTTTATATTATCAACGAATACCACGGGGGAATCTGAGTGGTATATCCTTGAAGCCATCGGCATTGATTTATGGAGACCTTTGACTCTATTGAGTTCGCAGGCAGCGAGACAGCGCCATGCTGTGCGAGGATTTTTATCTTTGCCCGATTTCCTATCTGCGGGGTAAAGTAATTATATGTTCACCTGTTTTCATTGATAATGTTGATGTCCAATCAATTAAGAGATTAACAGTTGGCTTCTGCTTACCACGGATCAAAGAATTATTTATTTTACATAATATACACGCTATCAATTCGAGTCGATCTTGACAAGATCAAGTCTCGATTGAGTTACATTTCTTGCGTTGATTCAAAGAAAATGAATGTTTATGGTATTTTTAAATCCAATCTTCTGTAATATATCAGTTGGTCAACAACTCGAACCGCAGGTTTGTTTTACGAACAAATTAAATATTCCAGACGAGTGAATCTCAACATAGGCGATGGGCGATTTAAGGGTTAGACTGGTTCTAGGCCATAACAACGTCGAATTCCTTACGGAATTAGAATAATGGCGTGGGATCATGGGCAAGGTAATGATCATTAATGTTATGTTTCAGTTTATTGAGAGTTTCCCATGTAGTCAATATTCACGTCAGTTTTATAACAAGACCCAGATGTATGGCATAACACTGACACCAAGTATCCACCAAACAAGCAAGAGGGTGCCATTCAACTTCATCATACCCATTGTAGAGCCACCCAAAACATCTTGATCTCAACGATAGAGATCAAGTATCCACCAACGAAGCAGGAGGGTGCCATTCAATTTCATCACGCCCCCTTGTGGAGCCACCCACAATAGTTTGATCTCAATGATAGAAATCTAGTATCCACCACACAAGCAAGGGAGCGCCATTCAACTTCACCACGCTTCCTTATAGAGCCACCAACAACAGATTCATCTCAACGATAGAAACCAAGTATCCACCAAACAAGGAACAGTGTGCCTCCTGTATAGCCAGCAACACCAGCATGATACCAAGGATAGGAGCCACCAACAACAGTTTGATCTCAACGATAGAAACCAAGTATCCACCAAACAAGCAAGATGGTGCCCTTCAACTTCATCACACCTCCTTATAGAACCATCTACACCAGCTTTATCTCAATGACAAAAACCTAGTATCCACCAAACAAGCAAGCGGGCGCCATTCAACTTGATGACGCTCCCTTGTAGAGCCACCAGTAACAGTTTAATGTCAACGATAGAAACAATGTAACCCACAAACATGCAAGAGGGCGCCATTCAAACTTCCTCACGCCCTCTTGTAGAGCCACCAACAACAGCTTGATCTCAAAGATAGATTCCAAGTATCCGCCAAACGAGCAAAGAGGACGCAATTCAACTTCATCATGCTACCTTGTAGAGTCGTCAACAATAGCTTGATCTCAACGATAGGAACCAAATATCCACCCAACAAGAAAGAGGATAACACTAAACTTTATCCAGCGCCCCTTGAAGAGCATCAAGAACAGTCTCTCTTAACAATAGAAACCAAGAATCCACATAACAAGCAAGAGGACGCCATTCAACTTCGTCACGCCCCCTTGTAGAGCCACAAACAACAGCTTGATCTCAACAATAGAAACCAAGCATCCACCAACAAGCAAGAGGGTGCCATTCAACTTCATCACACACCCTTGTAGCGCCACAAGCAACAGCTTTATCTCAACGATAGAAACCAAGTATCCCACAAACAAGCAAAAGGGTACCATTCAACTTCATCGCGCCCCCTTGTAGAGCCTACAACAGGTTGACCTCAAGACAGAAACTAAGTATCCACCAAACAAGCAAGAGGGTGCCATTCAACTTCATCACGCCCCATTATTGAGCCACCTACAACAGCTTGATTTCAACGATAGACACCAAGTATACACAAAACAATCAAGAGGGCGTGATTCAACTTCACCACCCCCCCCCCCCCCCACCCATGATGAGCCACCATCAACAGTTGGACCTCACCGATAGAACCGTACTACCCACCAAACAAGCCCAAGAGGGTGCCTTTGAAATTCTTCACTCCATCATGCTACCTTGTAGAGCCATCCAGAATAGCTTGATCTCAACGATAGAAACCAAATATCCACCAAACAAGCAAGGGGATACCATTAAACTTCATCCCGCGCCCCATGAAGAGCATCAAGAACAGTCTGCTCTCAACAATAGAAACCACGTATCCACCTAACAAGCAAGAGGACGCCATTCAACTTCCTCACGCCCCCTTGTAGAGCCACCAACAACAGCTTGGTCTCAACAATAGAATCCAAGCATCCACCAAACAAGCAAGAGGGTGCTATTCAACTTCATCACACACCCTTGTAGCGCCACCAGCAACAGCTTGATCTCAAGATAGAAACAAAGTATCCACCAAACAAGCAAGAGGGCGCCTTTCAACTTCATCACACCCCCTGTAGAGCCACCAACACCAGCATGATATCAACGATAGAAACCAGTAACAACAGTTTGATCTCAAACAAGCAAGAGGATGCCATTCAACTTAATCACGTCCCATCGTGTAGAGCCACCAACAACAACTTGATCTCAAGGACAGACACCAAGTATCCACCAAATAAGCAAGAAGGCACCATTCAACTTCACCCCCCCCCCCCCCCCCTGTAGAGCCACCAATAACAGCTTGATCTCAACGATAGAAACCAAGTATCCACGGCGCCATTCAGCTTCATCACGCCCCCTTATAGAGTCACCTACAACAGCTTGAACTCAATGATAGAAACCAAGTACCCATCAAACAAGCAAGAAGGCGTCATTCAACTTAATCACGCCCCACCTTGCCACCAACAACAACTTGATCTCAAGGACAGTCACCAAGTATCCACCAAACAAGCAAGAAGGCACCATTCAACTTCACCCCCCCCCCCCCGCCCCCATATAGAGCCACCAATAACAGCTTGATCTCAACGATAGAAACCAAGTGTCCGCCAAACAATCGAGAGGGTGCCATTCAACTTCATCACGTCCCCTTGTAAAGCCACCAACAACAGTATATCATCGATAGAAACCATCAGCAACAGCTTGTTCTGAACGATAGAAACCAAGTATCCACCAAACAAGCAAGATGGCGCCATTCAACATCATCACGCCCACTTGCAGAGCCACCTACAACAGCTTGAACTCAATGATAGAAACCAAGTACCCGCCAAACAAGGAAGAGGGCGCCATTTAATTTCATCACCCCCCCCCCCCCCACCCCTGTAGAGACACCACCTACAACTTGATCTCAACGATAGAAACAAGTTATCCAACAATCTAGCAAGAGACCCCATTCAAACAAGCAAGAAGGTGCCATTCAACTTCATCCGGGGGTCGCGGTCGCGGTGGCTCAGTAGGTAGAGGTGCAAGCTGCAAGCCGAGAGGTCCTCGGTTCGAATCCCACCTGCGGCAACCGCGTTGTGTCCTTGGGCAAGACACTTCACCCCCATTGCCCATGTGGGGACACAATGACGTCGTGTACTAAGGCGTACTGCACGTCGATGGTACGCATGTCTTCAACCAATCTAACCCTGCCTGTGCTGCAGTGCGGAGTTACGATGTTGGGGAGCCGGCAGCTGCTCGTCGTTGCTCGGTGGTTCTCTCCGGGTACTCCGGCTTCCTCCACCCGTAAAACTGTCACGGTCATGATTAGCCATTGTGCATAAATATGTGACCTTAAACATCAATAAATAAATAATTCAACTTCATCACGCCCCATTGTAGAGCCACCTGTAACAGCTTGATCTCAACAACAGAAACCAAGTAGCTCACAAACAAGCAACAAGAGGGCGCCATTCAACTTCACCACGCCCCCTTGTAAAGCCACCAACAGCTTGATCTCTACGGTACGATAAAACCCAAGTATCCACCACACAAGCAAGAGAGAGCCATTTAACTTCATCACGCTCCTTGCAGAGCCCCTAAAACAGCTTGATCTCAACGATAGAAACCAAATATCCACCACACAAGCAAGAGTGTGCCATTCAACTTGATCATGCCTCCTTGTAGAGCCACCAGCTACAGTCTGACCTCAACGATGGAAACCAAGTATCCACCAAACAAGGATGATGCCATTCAACTTCATCACGCCCCTTGTATAGCCACCAACAACAGTTTGATCCCAACGGTGGAAACCATGTATTCAACAAACAAGCAATAGAGTGTCATTCAATTATATCACGCCCCCTTGTTGTTCTTGTGAAATGTTATTGTATTATCAGTCTGGTACGAATACAGTAGCAGGCTTCTTGGAACCAGTGGTGCCTGCTGTCAACTCTATGAGTTGATTACATATGTGTTTCGTGTTCAATGCATCTCAACCTTCATTTTGATGTATAATTTGTGTATATTTAATTTGAATTTAAGGAATATCAGAGGTGGGAATTTCAAAATAAACAAAATTCTCTTACTTATATAACACCTTAAAGAGAATAACGCCCCAACGTCAAGCCGAAGAATACACTGCAATTACATATAATATTACATCGACGGATAGATTCGTGTCCTATCCCGGAGTTTCCTTTTTTCATATGTTGACTGTGCTGTGCTTGGCATTGGTAACGTGTTGAAACATTGCATAACTGTATCAACTAAATCAATCGTTAAAAGGCGTTTCTTTATTTTTCTGCTTACACCTTCAGATGACATCAAAGGAAAAAGTAGTAATATACCCGGTAAAGGTATTAATAGATTTGTGGTAAATTCTCAGCACCTTGCATAATATTTAATGGATTCCTCAATCGACACAATATGTCAGAATTAGTGTTCGTAACCGACAGAAATAAAATCACCGCTAAATTTCTGTGGTTTACATTAGTAATTCTCCTCCGGAAAACACTACTTTTGTTTACTCGCACGTGTCAAACTAATGTAAACAAATCCCCGCATCTTGCAAGTTCGATTCATATTCTTCTAATAGACATCGAATTTTAAATATTTATCAGCCCGGCTGATCTAAATTCCTGACAGTATTCAGACGGCCAGTTCTATATGGGTGTCTGTATCTTTTTGTGCCGCTGAAAATAGGTATCAATTTTTTTCTAATCGCTTTTTTTCTACATGTGTTCAACTTTCATTTTGAAGGTCTGTTTGTATCTTAAACACTCATTCATCAATGCAGGCGTGGCGTTATCTGTCATTATGTGCAGACGTCAATGTAAACTGATTTGAGTTGCTAAGGAACCGATTCTCATCCAATAGAACGTAAATCCTGAGTGTCAATCAATTTCACTTGGCGCCTTTGTACGGTATACGATATGCCCACCCACGGTGGGTCTCTCGACAGCTTTTGAAGAAAGTAGTAGCTAGCCCCACGTGCAGTGATTCAGTTTGCGGTGTAGTTAGTTAGACGTAGAGAAGGATATTAGAAAATATGAGGATGGACCCCCCAAATACGCAGTCACCTAACAGTAATCCGGAGGATAGTCTACCAAATGATCCAGGGTAAGTGAATCAATCATTATACTTCTCGTAAATTTTGACGCCTTTTGTTTGACAGCGCGATTGGCGGTCACTTCTTTTCTCAAATAGGTCATGATATGACTCCCGATTTCCTTCTGATACTACCATATTTTTTGTTTTCCTTTCAGAAAAATGTTTGTCGGTGGACTCAGCTGGCAGACCAGTGCAGGTCAGTTCCATTTTCTTTTATTTATTCCCACAAATCTCAGTCGGTTGGTCTCGTTTAACATTGTTTTGATTATACCGCTCGTCTTTCCCAGATTGATTCACTCGGGCTGTATCGAATATCCATGTACAGCGAACTCGGTAATTGAATGCCAATGACTTTCCGTTATCGGAAGTAAATGCACGCCTGATGAAATTCTATTAATGCCAGCCAAAAGCTTTTAAAATAACGTGTTTACATTTTAATTTCAGAGAGTTTAAAAGACTATTTCTGTAAATATGGGGACATAAAAGAAGCAATGGTGATGAAAGATCCCAATACAAAACGATCCAGGTGAACATTATTGCTATCTCTAATATATATATATATATATTATATTTATAAACTATATATATATGTGCACGGGAATTTTTTTTAAACCAAAGCTGTATGTAAAAGTAATGCCAGGAATATTAGTTTCTGACTTTCTGGACCAATCGAGTCTGCAGGACAGAAACCACTTCCAGGTTTTCATTTGATGTGCCGTCAAATTCCACTCCGCAGATCTTTGAATGAAAATTGGTAAGCTTATCTTTCGTTTGCATTCCCTCTTTTTAACTTTTTAAGTATGATAATCGAAATTTCATGCGATATATATTTATATATATAAAGTTTCCATCAACCCTTTTTTCATGGGAGTCTCTAGTTCTAATGACGTATCGAAAATGAATGAATTATGCCTTTGCAGCCAGACGATATAGAGGTTAATTTGTTCCCTAAAGACACCCGATGAGTGAATACCCGCCCATATCCTCATTTCATAGTTCAGACAGAGACTCGATTGACCCAGCCTGCAATTTGGGAACGCTGGGTGAAGTATCTGTTTGTCTGTAAGCTGAAAAGTAATTAATAGGAGTCCTAAGCATCCTCACGTGGTCTTGCAAAGAAAGGTATTATGGATAGGAACCCGATGGTAGTCCGTCTTCTGGGTTGCAGAGGACCAAATAATTATGTATGTAATACAGTACTTTCCTCAATTTACTGATGCTGAATATTTCACTCAGTGAGTTTATTCCAAGTTCTTCCCCACGGAAACTTCTGGAAGACGGTCAGTGCTTGTTTACTGTGGAATTCAAGGTGTACTTTACTAATAGAACCCGGTAACCCCCCCCCCCCCCCCCCTCCACGTGAGACTCTTCTTACGTTAGAAGCACGTTTACGTTTGGTTGAACTTTACTTTATACTTCTGTTCCAGTCATGATGTAGCCATAACTGCTGAACGAGACCTTAATCCCCAATGCACATTGTCAATGCCAATGAAATATAGAGCGTTTGAAGAGGCGTTTAATAATCCCCCACCGGGCCACCCCCGACATTGGGTTTCCAAGTTTTCGCCAGGGTGTTGTGGTGAAATCCACTCTTCAAGTTATGGCCTAACGGTAAACCACACCTTGTGTTAGTAAATTAAAGGAATCCAACCGCAGCTCTTTCCATAAGGTTTCATGAAGAAAAGAGTTTTTCACTTCCCATTGTTCGATTGATGTTTATTTTGAACCTTTTGGCTACTTGGATAAAGTGTTTCTAATCTGATTGTTAACCAACCCACGCGTATTAATTTTAGATGTAGACTAATTGAATTTCACCCGTGCAAATCTTAGATTTTTTTAATCGCTAGCATACATAGAGTTAGAATAGAAATTCTTTGCACGACATGTTGTGTTTTATTTAGTCGAGCTTCACTTTCGCTCATATATAGGAAGAATGTTGACGGCTTTCAGTCTATAGCACCTTTATATAATGATGGGTTAAAATCTAGTCGAATGTGTAGATTAGTTACATTACATATAGATACTATTTCTTAAAATGTTTTAGTGAAAATGATGCGTTTTAATGATAGTAATATCTCACCTTTCTCGTTGTCACTTTTACACCTCGCGTTGAATGCAGTTTCTCAGCATTTCACATTTTTAAAATTATCAGGTAAACGTGTAGGCCAAAATGCACTAATTAAGGTACAGGGATTATTAGCCAATTATCTGCTCTCCTCACAATAAATGGACTGACCGACCATTCATTCCCAGCATTTTTCTTTTTTTTTTCTTATATTATGTTTTTGTTTTTTTTTTCTTATGTTATGTGTTTGTTTTTGTCACAAACATATATTTTTCAATAAAACCTATGAATAGTATTGGAACCACCCTCTCTCTCTTTCTCTCTCTGTCTCTCTGTCTCTCTCTCTCTACTCCCTCTCTCTCTCTCCCCCTCTCTACTTCTCTCTCTATCTCTCTCTCCTTCCTTTTCTCTCTCTCTCTCTCTCTCTCTCTCTCTCTCTCTCTCTCTCTCTCTCTCTCTCTCAACCAATCACCAAACGGTCAGTCGATTTTATTGTGGGTAGAGCAGGTAATTAGCTACTAATCCCTATACCTTAGTTACTGCACATTCGCCTACACTTTTACCTGATACTTTTTGTAGGCGAATGTGCACTGTAGGCGAAAGTACACTGAACCATTTTATGAGGTCGAAAGTGACACGTTATCCTCTGTCAATCAGTATTAGGCCGAAATAAATTACCTATTTGGCGGATGATGTACAATCTGGGTATGGTTGTCGTGTACTAGTACTTATCTAGGGATCATATGGGGTATGGGAAACCTGGAAGCCTTGAAATTTTCATTTTTGTCAATGCCTGGAATACGGTGGGATTATTTTACTAGGTCACTGAAAATCAATTTAAATGTGCTGGAATTTCAGAATATTAAATCTGAATTGTGAAATTTAACTTTTTATTCTTCATTGTGTGCAATTGGTGTTTAACCCTTTGGGTCTAATTCCGACTTTAACCACTCTTTTCTAAAACAGAACAGGTGTCCATCATGCAAGTCTTTAGGTGAAGTTAGTTACATTCAAAGTGCTTTGGCAGTTATTTCTTGCTAAGTCTTGGCTGTCTAAATAGATAGCCAAGATTTATCTAGAAACAACTGCAAAGTCACAGAATGTGGGCTGTCAATGTGTAGCAAAAAATGTATGCAAATCTCCAGGCATTTAAGGAATAAAGCTATGTTCTATAAGCAAAAGTTATAAAATGTATACTGACAACTGAAAAACGTAAAAAGTGGTGTAGTATGTCAAGATATTGGCCTCTAGTTCTATTTCCAATTAAGCGTGAAAAAAAGTCGTGGAATTTTTTTCGAAAGGTCATTGAAAGTCATGGGGTTTCTTTCTGCCATGTGTATGAACTCTGTTACCTAGTTTCTTATTTTTACCTTTATGACACTTCCACAAAATGAGTTCCATGATAATTCCGTGTATATCATGGTGAATATGGTTAAATTCTAACTGAAGATTTGTTAACCCTTTACCCAACTTAACGGCCCAAACCGGCCAGCCCTATTCTCAAAAATCGCCAATTAATTTTCTATTTTTTCATGTTTGGTCTCAAAAACATAGGTTATGACCCCTCGTTGGAAAGAGCTCGTCTGGCTCGTTCCAATGAGGGGTCATAACCTATGTTTTTGAGACAAAAAATGAAAAAAATTAGTTATTCAAGAATCTGTTTTTCAAGTGTTGTCTGCTTTTCATGTTAGGTAAAGGGTTAAGAGTGAAACGGAATGTGTGTTTAAGAAACCATTCCCTAGAAGTTCCTTCAATTCAAGCGCGAGATTTGTTGAAGTGAAAGGTAGAACCGCAGAGGATTCCAAAAAGAAAATGTCAGGTGTAAAGGGGAGTGTGTTTAGGGTATATGCATCGCATGTGTGTTTGGTTTGGTTTGAGTGGGGTGGGGTGGGATTTAAATTCGTGGCTCTGAGTTGACCTATACTCTTTGTGAACCATCGGGATGGAGGTAAAGGTTATTTATAAGCTGAATGACGCCTATACTTTCTTTTGTCCATATTCCAGTGATCTCAGTGGTATATTGGTTAATATAATATTACCGTTAATTACAAAATTCTTACAGGACTAAGCCCACTACCGAACATTAAGTACAAATTTAACTTGTTTATTGCACACTGTGTCTGATTATCCCGTGTTCTGGATATGATATTTTGTACCTGCGATACACAACAGAAAATTTTCCAAGGTTCAGAGATGCGATCTAGTATCCAAATTAAAGAATCGAGTATTTAATTGAACCTATTTCATTATTATGTTGTTTATCAGAGCTCATTGATCTTGAGCTCCATGGGCTCTGTCAAGCTAGCAGTGATAAATTGAATTCTTATCATAAAACATATTTCACAAAATTTTTGAGACGGGGATACCCCTGCAATGGATTATTTCAGTTTAATTTAGATTATTTTTTTATCACTAAATCTTGTGTAAATATGTTCCTGAATACACGTGTGACAGAAGGTTAATCAGGCTTCAATATGGGGGCTATGTGTAAGCTACCTGTTCAGTTCAGTTTTTTCTACCCAATTTGGGCTGTTATCCCAACCCAGCCAAGTTAATGCAAAAAATCGGGAATGCAGTACGGGGCTATTTTGAGGTTTATCTCTTTTACCAGTTCCCATTCGTCAAATACAGCACAAAAGCAGTTGGTTTCAAACCTGTAATATAATTCAAATTGCAAAGCATCTCCTCTTTTCGGAAACGTTTAATTTTAGCAATGCGGGCAGAATGGGTTAACCCGTTATTTTATTCATTTAACCAGGCTTTCACCGGTAAAATAAAATTGTATGGTAAGACTCAATATACAGAAATGACCGGATCCGATTTCTTATTGAAAATTTTCCGATAAGTAGCTAATTAATGCAATGTGTGGGTATCCAATTAAAACAAGTAGCTACTTAATAGCATTTCAGATGATGAACATATTTTATAAATTCATTTGAAAAATATCATTCGGGTAATTTTTAAAATCTAAAAATTGAAATGCCAGTCAATCCCAAAAATCTAAGTACACCCATTTGTTTTGTTTTTTTCTTGACAAAAAACACATTTAACTCTATATATTAATATAGTACACACAATGTGAGTCGGTACTCAATCACTTTATGGGCGGTGCAGGACATCAAATGTACTACCGTGTTCTTCCCGATGCTTGAAAGGTTGGACTTTCCATGTAGGTTGGAACTATCGTGGTGGGTGCTTTATAAATAGACAGGAATTGTTTTAGATGGTCTGGGAGGTTTCAACCGTGAAAGCAAGGCTTCATTTCTGAGACGCACTGTCATGCCCATGGCTCACATAATTTGCCACCGAGATCGCGGTTCTCAAATATCAGCAGGGGGATATAACTAATAATTTCTACCCTAGACCATAGGCCTACCTTGGCTTAGAACCCGGGTGGCCTGAAGCGTGTCCTTGAAATTATTACACATATCCATCTGCTGATGTTTTATAAGCGGAGAATAAGTTGGCCCGGGGTGACGTGTAACGTTTAAACTAATAAAACTTAAGACACAGCGAAATTGCAGCGTAGAACTGACTATATATTGGGTATGCCAACCTATGCTCAAAATGCACGCAGGCTTTAGGGACAGGGTAAATATTTCCGGCGATTATCATAAATATTATTTTCATTATCATACATCGTGCATACCTACCGACAAATAGGATAAATCAGGGCTTTATTTTTTATATGATTTCAAATTTTTTTCCCCAACAGTTGCAATTGGATTTTTTAATTATTTCTTTGAATTTACTTCAAAATGATTTTTCAGACCATTTTCATGTGAATTCAAAGAGCTAAAATGCTATGAAAAGCATAATAGAATAATATGGGGGACATGAAGCTTGATTTTGAAACATTTCCCTCTAGGCAAATATGATTTCAGTTTATTTTTTGAAAGTGTGTCACGCCTCTGAGCTTATCGGGAACTTTTCTCGATATTACATGTATATAAAATACACTAGTTTGTAGAAAATAATATGCATTTCCACAAATCACTTGCCATGAACATCTGTGAAAACAATTTTACTTGCCGTAACAGCCCATCTTAATAGATTTAGGTGCACTATCTTCCAATCGACTTTGTTTCGACAAAAGTGGAACTCTTGAACCTGGCCAAGTATCAAACCACTCTATTTGTACTTCACACCCCATCGCCCCACATTTTTTATAAAAAAAAATGCCGGTAGACATAATTCTGTTGGACCCTTTTTCTTGTTGACCATTCAACTATTTTCGTGAGTTGCCTACTGTGTAAATTAATTCATTTGAGAAGTTATTGACAGTCAGATGAAATCAACACTAGTCGGAAGACATTATTTCAATTTAATTTTTTTATATCTTCATATTCTAAAATTATTTCTCGTAAAGAAATAGATCTACCGTTGAGCTTTTCACGACCATTTGAGAGCACATGGAATTTAACTGTTAACTTGAGACAGGAAGTTTCGACATATATGATTTTCTAAAAGACGTTAGAACTGCTGAAATAAACGGCACTAATATTACAAGTATATCCTTAACCCTTTACCCAACGTAACGGTCAAAACCGGCCAGCGCTATTCTCAAAAATCGCCAATTAATTTTCAAAATATTTTCATTTTTTGTCTCAAAAACATAGGTTATGACCCCTCGTTGGAACGAGCTCGTCGAGCTAGTTCCAACGAGGGGTCATAACCTATGTTTTTGAGACAAAAAATGAAAAACATTAGTTATTGAAGAATTTTTTTTGCAAGTGTCGTCTGCTTTTCATGTTAGGTAAAGGGTTAACAAGAACATATTTTCATTCTCGTCGGAAATACGCGTCATGCATGAACGTGCTTGATAACGTCACTCAACAAACGTTGATCTTTGCTGGAAAATAAAGATTATTTTTGTAATTCTGGGCATTTATTTGATACGGTGGCAAGGAGAAAGTACTCCTTTTAATCTATTTTGGCATATTCAGTTGAACATAGCAGCCAACGCCAGCTGGTCTCTAAATGATAGAAACATTTATAACAATATAATTAACAAAAATATGCCACGGAAAAACAATTTTGTTGATGCAAAAGCAAACTATTTGTTCCAGAGAAAAACGCGGGATATGGGGATAAACCACAAGTAAGAATCTGTTCAGTCAGTTCACAAAATCATCGTGAATAGCTGGCATTATCCATGAAGGAAAATAAGAGAAACATTTACTGAGTGTTCCAGAACTTATCTTACAATGCCCTCTGGGATAAGTTGTGGTATAAACGGAATAAAATATATATTTCCCATTCATTCGTAAAAACTGTTCCCAACTTCCCAAACAAACAATTGTAGTAAAGCTCTCCGAGGGAGCTTCCTTTTGTTGCATAGTACGTTAAGAGTGGTTTGCTATGTGGCCACGTCCTCGTACCAAATCATCTTGTGAGCACCACAGTAATGTTTAGCACTTATTTCTTGTAGCTGTGATATGTTTTGCCTAATAGTTGTCCGATTAAATCGGCGTAGTCGAACAAACGTAGATTTTTAACAGTCATTCATTACAGTTGAAGCACATGCATGTCAACGTGTAGCAGGTTTATCGCAAATTCGTTTAAACGTCTTAACCGTCAAATGGTCGAGTTTATCTGGTGAAAACAGCACCCCACGTTGTTCCCTGTTGTGTCACTATGCATGAATGTGAAACCGCTCCCACCCTGCCATGTAGAACCACCTATCTCCTGTCGTCAAATATCCTCTCGTCAGATAGAATTAGTGAGTTTTATCATATGCCTATCAATGATACAACGCTTTTTCACCATCGAATCGTGATCGCCGGGTCACATTGAGTGGTTTTCCGATTCCGTATCAGATGGTTGGTCTCAGAACGAGGATGGTACTGGAGAACGTCAATCGAGGCCGTCTTGGTTACCACCCGTTTATAGGCACACTTCATTTATGTAAATAAACATAATCGAATAATGTGAATTTATAATATTGTTCTTAACCAATGTTATATTGATTTCTCGTGTGAAACGTAAATTTCCTTACTATAATAAACCGATCGTTATGATGGTAAATGATCTGGTTTGTCGCATTCCATCTCGTTGACGAGGTCAGATCGCTGGATCACACGAGCCACCGAAGAGGTCAGATCGCCGGATCACACTTGTGTGATCCGGCGATCTGACCTCGTCATTTCGACGAAATACGACAATTGAGATCATTTACTGTCGCAATAATCGCTATTTATTATTTTGGTGTGCTTTGTGATATTTGTATTATGCCAGGTAGACATTTATTGGACCAACTTTTGATCCAGGTTAATACAAGAAAAGATAGATTGCCCTATTGTCCCCTATAGAATGGCTGTTATATATGCATGACTTCTTGTGTCCGAGTCATTCAGTAAAGTTGTTTGAGTGCAGTGATCCAAACCAATCAGTTTCTGGCCATCGGAGTGATAAAATTTATCAAATAACCACAGGTGTTGACATTTCACCCTCTTGTCAATTGAAAGGGGTTGATGAATTTATAAGCTGTCAATCAAGTTGACGAGAATCCCACTAAACTGCTATTCCGATTCAAAGGTTTAGGGTAGTATAAACGACTTCCCAAAAGCCGTCTTTATGGCTTCAATTTGTTGTTGTCACAAAATAAACTTGGTAACAAAACTAGAAAGTAAGCTGTAATAAGCAACTGATTTACTTACCTTTTTGGTAAGGGATCCTGAGGGATCGGGCATTTATTAGTATCGTTAGTTACTTGATCACTTCCAAATTTAACCCCGCAAGAAACAGGTCTGATATTTGATACACTGTTTGTCAAATACTCGCGAATTTAACCACTGGGGTATGGCCCACTAAAATATCTGTATTTGTCATCCAATTCTGTCTACTTCTCAAAATAAAAACAACCTTGACGATTGCTTACAAATGGAACACCACAGGACTGTGGATACAAGACGCATTCGTTATCTGATGTGGCTTGCTAATTTTACATTGTTGACTGGAGGTCGAGCATTTGCTCCTCAATCGCTTCCAAATGAAACCCCTGTGAGAGATTTCTGTATGATAACCTGTTCCGTCGGTCGCTTGCAAATTTAATGTAACTTCTCGGGTCGAGCATTTGTTGTCCTGCTTTTTGACAGGTAGTAAATTTAGTCTGGAAGTGAATATGAGGCATATGTTACCCAATTATGGCTTTGAGATTTCACTTTGTATCATGGACGTGGCTAGAGGTTTCCCGATTGGAGGGTATAGGGTAGTGAATTTCCAACTAGGGGGAGGGGGAAACCCCCTTCAGGTCCCTCCCTCTAGTTGGAAATTCACTACTGAGAAAAGTTTTGAAAATGAAGCCATGAAAGGGGCATAAAATTGTTTCTAGTTACTGAAATGCCAACACATTTACGATAGAATTATCAGGTTGTTATTATTATTTAGTATTATTCTGGGAATTGAATATGTGCTAAACAAATGTTTAAGCTGAGAACTTTGAGCAATTCATACTTTTCTAACATTAAATCCGATTTTATGCAGGAATGATCAATTTTCGATGTTTAATCATTTGTAACTGTGAATGATGTATTTAACTCAGAATAATGATTTTATATGGTGAGATGTTCTTGAAGTGCATTTCGAGGATTTTTTTTATTACGATAAGTAAACGTACTATAGAAATCTCGTTCCGATTGACATCATCCATACTTTTGAAGCTCGATATTGCGTACACTGTAGTTGTAAATAGTAACAGTTGGAATTTTTGCCGATTTGAAACAGAGTTGGGATTTTGGAAAGTAAAGGAGACATCAGCATCATCCAAGAAGCTCTAAAATCCAGATAGATGGAATTTCCAACTACTCGTGACTTGCCCTCCGAATTTCCATCTATAGGAAATTTTGGCCAGGATTGGGGGGGGGGGGGGGCACCCCTTCCCCTATCGCCACGTCCCTGCTTTGTATGGTGGGGGGGGGGGGGGGGCGGTATTTGTTACACTGGTTTGTTCATCGACATCGCTTGCAAATTCGAGCAAGTATCTAAGTTGTGGCACTGGCTTGTCCAGCGCTTGCAACCTCTAGGTGTCATTTCCACTGGACGTTGCTGCTTTTGAACACGCAAAAGTCTTGTGCATCTGGAGACTGCGGTGAAATAGTTAAAATAGGATCATTGAGTTTCATCAGTAATTAGTTCTATTTTCCCGGGGGCCGCGAATGTTGACTGATCAAAGCCGAGCTGCAAACGACTGAGCACGTGGGATTTTTTGCACTCCGAACAAGATGTCTGAGTGATATAACCTTTGCCTGTCAGACAGCACTCAAATCGAAGCAGGCCAGATTTAATTTCCAGCGTGGGTCAGTTACTATTTTAACATCCATTTGTGGAGTAACAGTGCTCTCGCGCGATAGACCACTGTTCGACGTTCCTGGAAAGTTACGTATTGGTACTTCTTGGTGCACACGACATGAAGGTTAATTTGGTACTGGACCGCCCACCTCGGTCGGTATAGCACATGTATATATACGGACTGCCCGGACATGTATTGTATTAAAATTTCTCTGTGTTAACACTTGCTTTACGCCATGTAAATGGTTAAAAGTGAATAAATGAAATGAAAATGAAAACCTCGGGGCGATATCAGTTTTTATCGATTTCACCCTTTTTGTCATCTTTCATCACTAATGTTTAGCTCTTTAGATTAAATGAAAGTGGTCTGAAATCAAAGATGTGTGAGTTCAGCTGGTTTCAACTTATTTTTGGCACTGAAGTGTTGAAATTTTATTTTAAATAAAGTTAGAGGAAAATGGTCTGGAAGACCATTTCCCTGAAGTTTTATAGAAATAAAAGGTATAGCAGTCAGTTCTGATTTTAGATATCCATTTATTTTTGTTAAAATGTGGGTGTTTAAAATCTGTACATGAAATTATAAAATTTCAGCTTTCTTGGATGAATAAAACAAAAATGCCTGCGAAATTCAAAGAAATAAAGGCCACTTCACTGCTTTATTATTTATTTATTTATTAATTGCTTTTTAAAGTCACATTTTTCGGCACAATGGCTAACACTGCTTTATTTATTTATTGGGATTTAACGACACTTTCGACACCCAGGGTCACCTTGTGTCGGACTCTGCTTTATTGTACAGGATATAATTTGTTTGGGGACATAATGATGGTTGGTAGGTTCGATCCTGACTTGGTTCGCGGGAATCGGTTTAGATTCTCGCAAATTTCTGCCTCGAGAATCGATTTTCATAAATATTTAGAATTTGAGAGTACTGTTTTACCCTTGTGCGTGCAACCAGTTCATATTTCACAGCACCCCCCCCCCCCCCCCCCCCACAAAAAAAACAAAAACAACAAAAACCCACAAAACACTCGCCTATATATATATTACCCGTGAGTGATCCTTTTGCTCTAGAGTTCTTATTTTGGCGAGTTTCCTGTCTCATATCTACATGTAGAGAACATGCTCCAATATACTGGCTTTTATTGATCATGCTGAAGGAAATGGCTGTCCATTTGCAGGGATTTCTAGTGAGGTCTTGGCTGCCTATATAGACTGCTGAGTTTATGTGTTACCTTATTATGGGGGTGAAAAAATCGATTTTAAGCCTCACATTCTCAGAAAGCAAATGCCCGAGATCTTTCCAAGAATCGATATCAGTGGCGTTCATTAATATACTCTTCGAAAAAGGAAACGCAAAGCGGGTATAGTCACGATAACATGGCAACTGTTTGAGAATATAGCAATGAAGTGTGGCTGTAGATATGGTTGACGACATATCGTGGCGGTCTAAACATTATGTGACATTTTGGACAACTGGGCATAATTTCGGCCACCTTGAACCCCAAACCCCAAAATATTGGAAATCAACAAAACAAAGTTTCCACTGAGTGAATACCTGATCATGAAGTTACACGCTCAGAGCATGCGAGCTGAGCGTGTGGGGGTATAAATGGACATGGAAATCGTCCGGAATTAGCACAGCGTTGAAGGGATCTTGCTCATGCAAAATGTCGCGTTTGATCAAAGCTCGGAGAAATAATGCCATTGGCCGCTTGGAAACAGGCGCATCAGCTTCGAATGTAGCGAGAGTGGTCAATGTCTCACTGAGTACCATCACACGCCTGTGGAACCGCTACCAAATCCAGGGGACAACGCAGGACCTTCCATGATCCGGGCGACCCCGAGTGACTACCCCAGCTCAGAATCGATACGTCATTTTTGTGGGAAAGAACAACCACAGTGACCTCTACAATGTCAACGCTACCTGGTCGGCGGAGGATTTCAGATCAGACCGTTCGCAACTGTCTACACGAGGCAGGTCTGGCGACAGCGACTTCAATGGTGTCAAATGCACAGGGCATGGCCTCATCAGAGATAGAGAACGGTATGGTTCAGTGACGAGTCACGTTTCCTTCTTCGCCGAGTTGATGTACGATGCCGTGTGTACTGACGTCGTGGAGAACGTTTTGCGCCTAGCTGCGTTCTGAAGGTGGACAGATGTGGTGGTGGTAGTGTTATGATGTGGGCAGCCATCTCACACATGGTAGAACGGACCTCGTCCATGTTGAGGGTAACTGGGCGCGCGGTGGCTCAGTTGGTAGAGGTGCAGGTTGCAAGCCGAGAGGTCCTCGGTTCGAATCCCACCTGCGGCAACTGCGTTGTGTCCTTGGGCAAGACACTTAACCCCGATTGCCTACATGGGGGCACGATGACACTGTGTACTGAGGCGTATTGCACGTCGATGGTGCGCATGTCTTCAACCAATCTAACCCTGCCTGTGCTGCGGTGCAGAGTTCAGAGTTACGATGTTGGAGAGCTGACAGCTGCTCGTCGTTGCTCGGTGGTTCTCTCCGGGTACTCCGGCTTCCTCCACCCGTAAAACTGTCACGGTCACGATTAGCCATTGTGCATAAGTATGCGACCTTAAACACCAATAAATAAATAAATAAATAAATAAATAGGGTAACTTGATGGCTCAGAGATGAAATTTGGCACCCACACGTGCTCCCCATCATGCAGAATGCCAACGCCATTTTCCAGCATGACAACGCCCGATCGTATACAACAAGGCTCATGACATCTTATCTACAGGATAACAACATCGAAGTCCTGCACTGGCTCTCCAGATCGCCAGATTTGAAACCAATCGAACATCTATGGGATCAACTGGATCGACGTGGACGACAACGTCAACCACAACCCCAGACGTTACCACAGTTGGCGCAAGCGTTGCAAGAAGGGTGGAACCCCATACCTCAAGCTTCCATCCGGAATCTGACTGCTTCAATGAACAGAATGTGCCAAGTAGTTTTGAACTCAGATGGCGATCACACTTGATATTGAGTTTGGATGATGTCGACGCGTGACGTTAACGCCCGAAACGTCACCATTTGTCCTTCATTCATCCATTAAAACTTTGGTTATGAATTGATTTCGTTCTCTATCTGTTTATCCCATAACGCGGGAACGTCCCTCGTCGCAGAAAACTCTGTTTGCGTTTCTTTTTTATGAACAGTATATATCTTTTGAAAAAAATACCCGGCCTTCTATTGGTTATCATGCAATTTATTTTGACTGACACTAAAAGGTGATGGCTAAAGACCGCAAGAAAACTCCAGGTCAAGTTTTCCCCATCAGGATGGGAAAGACAGTGTCTTGGGTACTCTCTAGAAAACTTTCGAAGTAACGATGTCAAGGCGAATCAAGTTTTTTTGTGGCCAACAATTTACTTTTTACTTGTTGCTGTACATTTATTATAAGTCTCATTTTTGCTGTTCCACAAGAGAATCTTAATTTGCTTCCCAACTTCGCACTGAATTGATATAAAATCGAGTCACGAATTGTCGGGATTTATCAACATCAAACTGACATGTCTGCATGCTATAAGGTTTGAAGAGGTGTGCAGTCAAGGGTGGCCAGAGGCGCACTGCATATTCAGGTTAGAAATGTTGTTAATGCAGATGCTTTGCCATTGTATCATATGACAACTTTTAATTTTGTATCACCTAAAATAGCTGGGTTATTTTAAATTGTCCCTCTCCGAGGGGAACCCTGGAAGTGTAGAGTGCTCGGCAAAGTAAACATGTTATTTAATAAGTAAAAGAGGACCCGGTAACCAACGCTTGGGGCGGATGTCCTCTTAGGTGGACAGCGTAGGTATAACTGAACTTGATTTCAAACTTGTGCGTATGTAATGATATTCCGACACGAGGTGACCTTGGCTGTAGAAAGTGTCATTAAATCCCAATAAATAAGTAATGATATAGCTATAGATGCCAAAAATGACCTTAAACACCAATAAAGTGTTTTTTTCGAAAACTGTATAACCGAGAGAGCCCTTTCCAACAATTAATCAGATGATAGGGGGAGTTTCAAGTATTTCATAAATTTTATTAAAACTTCCTCGCATACAGGCGTACATAGAGGTCCTCAATATATGGATAAAGTGGGCGTGGCAATAAAAGGATTAAATTTTGTAATATTTTCAGTCGCATGTTTACATAATGATAAATAAGAGATAAGTAGCAGAGTTATAATTTTGTTTAGATGATCTCAACTGATACACCGTAATATTTTGGTTTTTTTCTGTTCTGAACGCAAGAATAAGAAGGGCATAAAATAAACGTCCAGTAGGAGTATACTTTCAGTAAATACAAGGTGGATTTTCACTCGTTGGAGTGGAATTGCCACTCAGGCAATAAACACTGGCGGCGGAAGGGGGGGGGGGGCGGGGCGGGGTCCTGTCACTTCATCAGACCCTATATTTTGGCCCACGCACTTTTGATGAATAAAAAATTATCCGTGCAGGGTTTTTAATCCACATTTTTTATTATATTATCATTTAACAGATTGCCCAACGCGAATAGCATTCGACACTTGCCAAACAAATTCTGGAATAACTAAAAAAGTAAAGTATTTAAAAAAAAAAAAAGCTTGTAATCCCTCACAAGAACGAGCTCGTCCCTATGAGGGGGTCATAAGCCATTTTTTAATATAAATTTGAATTAAATATGTATCCTCCCACCTATTCATTTTAATTCCACCGCCATTGGGAATAATGCTTAAATCCTGTGGAAAAAAACAAGAAAAAAGCAGTGTTTGAGCTGAATGTAACTCCGAAGACAGTTTGCGTTTCTTATCCAGTCCGCTAGCACTACGTGTAGGGGAGACTTTTAATGTAATTGCCAATATCTAAACAGAAACATCAAATTCATTTTTACTTCCAAACCAAGAAATACATGCATGCCCTCACTGGTACGTTTAGCAGTGCTCGTGCCATTGAGGTCTCATAAGCTTCATCTTGGAAGAGAAAAATGTAAACAGTAAAATTTAAATTGTGATTTTAGTGTATGGCATTGCAATGCAATGGATTTGATGTAAAGGTTTTTTAAGATGTTACTGTCTGCATGGAAACTACTCCACGAATGATGTTGGGTGGGTTAATGGTTGGCCAGTCTCCAAGTACTGTAGCGATAGTGTATGGTGAAGTTCTTCTGTTCTTCGGGAGGCTATCGTAGAATAAAAAATTGCAGGTACTCTGGGGTAGACGCATTATTTTCTTTCTGTTAACCTTGCCCTTTTTGCTTTGGTTAATTTGCTAGTCTTTTGCAGGGAGGGTAACAATCTATGAAATTACCAGTTCTCTCAATAGTTTTCGACGAGGTAAAGTAGTATTAAAGCCCTCAAATGAGTTTCTGATTGGCCTGATATGTCGCATATTGACATGAACTGTATTGAGATGGTGAGTGAATATGTACGTATCAACGCTTTACTAAACGTTACGACAGAAAACAAAACCTGAAAAAAATATTTTCTTGATTGACCAAAAATTTTAAATTTTTGTCCCAAAAATACAGCTTTCGATCCATCATTGGACTGTGCTCAGGTATCTCATTACAATGAGGGAATCAAAGCTATGTTTTAGAGAAAAAAAATTGAAAACATAATATTTGTTTGATAAGCATTGATCGGATACCGCCATTGTATTAGAAAAAAAACCTTAACACACGAATCGGCCTACATTACGTTCTGTTTCACAGACAGTGAGTCAAGTGATAATTTACAGAATTACCACTAGAAACATTTCTTCCTTCATTAATAACACTAAGACAAAACATAGATTCTTGGAAACCTCTCTGGAAGAGCTTTTCCAGGATCTTTGTGTTGTCTCAGTACTGTGACGTGTCGGAAAAGGAAATTGAGTGATTTTTTATTTAAAATTCATTCAATATTGAGCATTAATTGAATATCGCTGGGTGTGTGTGGGGGGGGGGGGGGGGGGAGGCTTGTCATTTCACATTCCCATTTTCAGAATTCTAGGTCTATGTAAATGTTCAGTTTACTTTTGGCCGTCAATAGTTCTTGTGTTCAGAAGGACCAGCCAATCCGAGATAAAATACACTTCTCAAAAAGAAAAATGGTTATCTTAAAATATTTTTAAGAAAGCAGAAGTGATCTATGTTATTCGAATCTTAAGAGGTGCAGTTACTGCATAAAAATCAAAGCATTTCTATCTTCCCAATGACTGTTTTAAAAGATTAGAATTTTTTAAATGAAAGAACAAAAGTGAAGTTAATTGTTTCGATATAATTTTTTTCAGATTTTTAAATCACTTTTTTTACGATCCAGCTATCCACAGTAGATATCGTAAATTAGCTGACCCCGTTATATTTTATCGCTCACTGTCACATGAAAGTGCAGGTTCGAATCTGATTTCTCATCTCACAAACCATCCCCGCAGATATACTATTTATTAAAACGCATCACTTATTAAATCATTCCAGTTTAAATGACACATTCTCGACTATCTATGGATACTTTCAGCATCTAGAATAGAATTTTTTTTCTCATTTCTAACCCAAACTCCCTGTATGTGTTCTTATATGTATATATTTGCTTTTTAACAGGGCGGCTATTGTTAAATTTCAGTTGGCTTTGTGTAAAGAGCATTTCTAGTCTAGGCCTGTAGTTTGTCAAAGGACCTCAATCAGATTCTTGTATTCATCCTTCACATTTCAACAACACGCACATCAAAAAGACCGAGAGTCAACCTATTGATCTGATGTACTTTCAGGTAGCGTGGTGAATTAATATATTCCACTTTCACGTGGATACCACTGTATTCCTTGCACACTACATACATTAACCGTCACCAAACGTAACACTATTATCTTCCCAGCGCTATTCACAGTTATCACCTTTCAGATTTTAATAATGTTTTTTTTTCAATTTTGCCTCCAAAACATAGATTGTGACGCATAATTGGAACGAGCTCTTCAAGCTCGTTCCCAATGAGAAGTCATTAGTTAAAGGGTTTCATACAAATCACCGCCTCCCACAGATCTTTAGTGAAGTGAGGTATTGGTCCTGACCACGTGACTCCATTGCATAATTAAATAGTTGTGAATCTGAGTTTGAGTAAAAAGGAACCCCCCCCCCCCCCGGATATCTTCTGGTATCTGGTGAATAAAACATTAAGCACGTGACGCCATTGCATAGGACTTCAAAATTAATAAATATTCAGCACCATAAAAAGTTGTTTAATGAATAAAAAAAAAAAATTCCCTTTTTTTTCATTGACAGTATATCAACAGTCGGCAATGATTCTTGGAATGGTCTGTGGTGTTTTTCCTATAATCATTGTCGGAGACGGGTGTCGTCCGTGAAGAAAAGGCGACTTGATGTTATTGCAGTTGTTATTCGTAGAACATGTTTGATAGAGCTTGTGAACTGCGAATGATGCGAATAGATTAAAAAAAGGGTATATAAAAGTGGAATGCAGTCAGACTGTGCCTTCTTCGACCAATACGGCTCAGATTTGCGCCTTTAAAAAGTCTGACAGGTGCTCAGCACTGCTCAGTTCCCTGTGAGAACCCCGGGAAGTAAAGCAGTGCCTATTTGCAAAGTGACATGTTTTACACGCTAAGTCATTGGGGTGAAATATGTGACCTTAAATAAATAAATAAACTGCTCAACTGTTCTCCATGGGGACACCGACTTCCTCCACCCACCTTCCATCCATTCCCGCCCCGAAAAAAACACATACGGGATTACCAAGGGGCTTTTAGACCCATATCGTTCCCAGTAGGCGTACGACTCCGACGAACCATTCTTTATCTTCTGTGGTAATCTTTGTGTTTATTAACCTGCTTGGCTGTGTTATAAATAACAGTTGTTTTGTGGTGAAAAAAGAGTTCCGTTTCTCTTAACTTAAAATTTAAAACAAAATATTCAAAATGAGCAACCTCCTTGACTTGACAATTGACAATCGTGTTTCGCATGAACGAACCATCGTGTTAGTAAAACAATCTTACAGAACGCATTTTCGACCAGATCCTCCGTTTTAAGCTAAGCCCCCCCCCCCCCCCCCCCATGTTAGGGATGAGATCTTTCCTTATGTAATCAGATTTCGCTTTTATCCCTTATCTCTGATTATTTATCTTTTTAAATTTACTTGAAAATTATCTTTCAAATATCTTAAGTGCAAATTATTCAACACGTTTCGTATTTATAATAATTTTGCTGACCTAAATAGGTCCTTGTATTTGAACGGTTAGGTTTTTGTTCTAATCAATTGTCCTAACGCCAGAATTTTTATGTCCTAACGTAAAACCGATAGGTTCACGGTTCGATCCCAACCAGGGGCAGCTGCGTTGTGTTCTTGGGCAAGGCACATAAACCTGATTGCTTACGTGGGAGCAGGGTTGCACTGTGTATACTGAGGCGCACTGCACGTCGACGCTGCACTTTTGTCTTCAACCAATGCTAACTCTGCTTGCGCGGAGTTAGTACACTTGGGTGTCTGACAGTTGCCCGCCCCTTATGGCTGCTCTCTTCGGATATTTTAGCTTCATCCACACATAAAGCTGTCCGACACGAAGTGTGACCCTCGCTGTGGAAAGTTTCATTAAACCCCAAACAAAAGAAACTCGAGAGTGGAAAAGTTGGAAAAGTTGCAAGAACTGTCTTCATGTAACTCCTTATCTGAAACGTATAAGAGAGGACACCTGTAAAAAAAAGAAAAAGAGTTGGAAATGACTAAAATTTTCATTTTGTCACGGAAGTATAGCTTGTGACCATTCATTGGAACGAGCTGAATGTGATCGTTCCAGTGTGGGGTCATTACCTATGTTTTTAGGCAAAAATTGAAAAACATAATTCGTACCTCTGTCAAAGGTCATGATAAAAGAACAGATACCGAAAATGTCCTTAACCCTTCACCCAACGAATCGCCCGCATCCACCCGCGCAATATGCAAATTCAGCAGCTCAAAAAATATTATATTTCGAAAACTTTCAACAAAACCATATCATGTGACCCCTTTTTGGAACGAGCTCGTCGAGAGGGATCACATGATATGGTTTTGTTGAATTTTTTTTTTAAAGTTTAAAAAATGATATTTAAAATAATGAATTTTGATATCGTCTGCGTTGGTTGGGTAAAGGGTTAAACGCTGATGAATAATTACATGAACATAAAACCACACGTTGTTGGCAGATATTTCTGCTAGTTTACAATGATACAACCATCTGAGCAAAAACTGAGATTAACCCACAAGCAAAGTTTCAACTTACGGATCACCTCTATGAACGAGGTAGTCGATTAAATATTACTTTTTCTTGTGTTTTTCCGAAGAATTTGAAACATATCATATGAGTGAAAACTCCCTCTACGAATTGATGCTATACAACCCATGCTTCTCCCATCAAAATATTCCCCTGTAAATTGGACCTATGATCTCCTGTATCGTCTTTTGAAAGGTAATGTTCTTATTGTTTTCTTTTTAATCCGTGGGAACCTCCGTGGACTGGTTACTTTCTGTGGTAGACAAGTTCTCTTGAGCGATATAGTAGGACTCGATAACTACTAACCAGTATCTTCTAATTGAGTGGACAATATTGGTATATAATTGAGTGGGCAGTATTGGTATATAATTGAGTGGGTAGTGGGCAGTATTGGTATATAATTGAGTGGGCAGTATTGGTATATAATTGAGTGGGCAGTATTGGTATATAATTGAGTGGGTATATAATTGAGTGGACAGTATTGGTATATAATTGAGTGGGCAGTATTGGTATAATATATTGGCTACATTTGTTGTGGTCATTATGCAGGTTAGAGCGCGGTGGCTCAGCGATTACAGTATTAGACATTAAACCGAAAAGTCGACTGTTCGATCCTGAACAGCGGTAGCTGCGTTATGTCCTTCCTTGTGCAAGACGCTTAATCCCACATGTCCATGAGGGAGGGGGGGGGGGGGGTACAGTGGTGCTGTGTACTAAGGCATACTGCACGTCGATAGTGCACTTGCTTTAAATCTCTAACTCTACATTCGCAGAGTCAGTAAGTTTGAGAGTCTGGCAGTTGCTCGCCGCTGCTTGGTGGTTTTTTCCGGGTACTCTAGCTTTCCTCACTCATTAAACTGCCCGACACGATGTGACTATGGCTATTGAAAGTGTCGTAAAACCTCAATAAAGAAACCAAACATGATACAGATGCTGAAAGTGGCTATATTGACAACAAACAACAAACGTGAACTTTGTAAAAAATTTTTAACAATTCCTGTCATGGTTGCTTTACCACAGCCATGATTGAAAATAATTCAAGAAAATACTTCGCTGGGTATCTGAGGTATGCGTTAAAACGGTGAATGTCCACAAAATCTGATGGAACAAGTTAACTTTATCGGTTTTCCTCGGCTTATACGAAGCCGAGGCGTTAGCATGTCCCATTGATAAAATTAAGACGCACAATTGCTGATCGATACTCCATCTGATCGGTCTACATACCGAGACGATGCTGACACCAGGAAATTTCCTACAGCACGCAACATCATCAAAACATGTCCGACCACATATTTCAGTTATGCTGTTTTACGGGCTGGTATACTGACGCCGCGTAACACCAGATCCGATTTCACTAAGTGGAAACCTGGTGTCAGAAGTCAACCCAGTCAACAGAACGATTCTGTTTACTGATGGGAAAAACATGTGGTTTTTTTCTGAACGATAAAAAACCAATGCTGGTGAGCATAAATCGCCTCGGTTATCTATTGGAATTTATATCACCAGTTTCCGTCAGATATGACACTTCACAAATTGAGATTATTTCTAGTATGCTATTACTTTAACAAACCACATGGAGTCACGCATCACTTGTTGACCCCTCTGTTTAACCCTTACCACTCTCTGGTAGTGCAACGAATTTTCTACAATTACTCTGTTTTTCTCTTAATTATCTATGAATTTGACCAATTTTATCTTGTTTGACAGAGCTCATTGGTTAAATATCAAACTGCATGATGGGAAATATTTGCTGCTGAAAACTTTGCCATTTTGACACCAGAGTGCAGGCTGTTAATCCGCTTGCCCGCTGATCAAAGCTGAGATCATATTAAATTTTTCAAATATTAGCAAATGTTATTAATCTATTATATAATTCTGTAACGCTGGCCACCCATTTCATTCCCACTCTTCACCCATCATCTAATCTTTGTTTTTCGAATCAGTTACCATGTTGTCCATAGAGAAGTAGAACAGCTTGTTGTCGATTTTCACGAAACACTCCGTGGACTGATGTTTCCACCCAAACAGTAACTTGCAAAGTCTCTAGGAAAAAAAAATCCATAAAAACATAAGCCGTTTTAAACTATTAAGTTCGATATGGTGGTTCATTAGCTGAACCTTTGCTTTTGCTTTTTAATACCTTTTGACAATTTGTGTAATTGTCTGAGTGTAAAATCAACTCAACGGATGTTGGCAGGCAATGCACTTCCATATGCTTTCCATTCGGCACATTTGTCAATATTACACCTTTAAAAGTAAATAAATAAATATTACATTTTTAATCAATTTTCAACCCACAGTTCAAGGTTCCCTTAGCTACTTTTTATACTAAATTTACGACAAATCATTGCGCATGTCTGCGAAGTTTATATTCTGGAAACATGACAATAATAACAATTTGGCGCGAGTTTTGAGAGAGGAATTTTTGTCGATTTGATCACAGAAAGTTTCCTTCGTTGTTTGGTGTCATGAAAACCATGGATCGTAATCCATTCTATCCGATATGGAAACACTCTGACGTAAAGAAAATATTGAGAGCTTGTGAAAAGGTAATACAATAAACAGGAAATGGTAGGGAGTATGAGTAATAATTGAACCTAATGCCATGTAGGGTTAAATTGCTAATAATTTGAGTATTATTAATAATTTGATCCGTTTGGGCTGTGGGGTTAAATCGCCGATCATTTGAGTATTAGTAATAATTCAATCCTTTTGGCTGTAGGATTAAATCGCCGATCATTGGAGTATTAGTAATAATTTAATCCTTTTGGCTGTAGGATTAAATCGCAGATCATTGGAGTATTAGTAATAATTTAATCCTTTTGGCTGTAGGATTAAATCGCAGATCATTGGAGTATTAATATTAATTTGATTCCATCGTGCTGTAGGATTTTAATCATTTGAGTATCAGTAATAAATTGATCCAATAGGGCTGGAAGGTTTGATCATTAATCATTTCGTTTGGTTTCATTCATTCATTTTTCGTGCATTTTCGCACCTCTGAACTCAGATTGCGAGCATCCTAATTAGAATCTCAGTTATGGAAACACTGGAACTACCAGTGCGACTGAAGAAAACGATAGCAGCTATGGGCGTCTCTTGCCCTGTCACCTGGACTATCCAGGAGACAGGCAAGAGCGTCCATCTGTCTCTTGAGTTCAAGATCAAGAAACATAAGAAATCACCACCCTACTCGGGGAGGTAGTACCTTTGATGAGAGGGTCCGACGATCCCCTCTCACACTGGTCCTCACCCGAGTAGGTCAAGAGGCCCTGAAATGAGAAAGAGAAGAAAGAAGAGCCCGTCCACCAAGCGGAGGGATTCCCGACGCTTGGAGGCATTCTTGGAGATGAAGAAAGAGAAAGGTGAGGAAAAGAAAGAACCAGAGGCGGCCACCACTTCCCCTCCCACTCCAACAGACGGCCCCATCCAAATGCCGGCTTCCCAGTCGGTATTGTCGGATGTGGAAGAGTCTGTGGAGACTGAGGTGGAAATGGATGCTGCCCTCTCGCCTCTTCCTGATCCCCACTCGCCTCTTCCTTCTAAACCAGAATGCCAGGACGCGGACGACAGGATAGAGAACATCTTACGGGAAAACGAGATACAAGGGGAACTTCACAGGCAAAAGATGGACAGGCAATACGAGGAATTCCTCCAAAAGGTCGAAGAAGCCAAAAAACTAATAGACGCCAGAAATCAACAACAACAAAAGACTCAGAAATCACCCACAACCACTCCAGACTCGGCTAGGACCAGACCCTACAAAACTCAGTAACCACCATCAGGCAGCCCACCAACAACACCAACTAACACTGTCTCTCCTTCCAAACCTCCACCTCTGAAAAAGAAGCAGAAAAGACACAAGCGCCGCTAACAACCCACAACTTCTCCTCCTTTACCACGGTCTGACACTTTCAAATTCTACAGCTAAAGAGGGTCGAAAGGGGCTTGCTCCCCAAATCGTCCCTGCGCGCCTTCGGCGCGGAAAACCATTTGATTTGAATTAATCATTTTTGGGTATCAGTAATAATTTGATTCCATAAGGCTGTTTGGTTTGATCGTTAATCATTTGAGTATCAGTAATAATTTGATCCTATGGGGCTTTATGGTTGGGCCTCCTACAGATATAAAATATATAAAATATAGATTCCTCCATTTTGCGGTGAGTAATATTCTATGAGACGTTGCCATGGAGTAAGGCACGGTTGGACAGGTTGAAATTATCTTTTCACATCTGGAAAATGGTTGATTTTTAACCGAGTGTTATACCACGGAGTTTATATTTTGATTTATAGAACTATAGTTATATCACATAACCCTGTTCTTTTAAGCACCGTGTCAGTAACCTGAAGTAGTTGTTCTAGCCCCCACTGGCCCACTCATATGCACACACCTAGAGACGATGACAGATTATCGATTGTGAGAAAGTGAAGTTCTGGAGGAATCCGATATGCACCGGATTCCCTGAGAAATCTGTAACCCGAGAAACACTCATTCACAATTTCCGAGAATAGAGTGTTACTATGTGCCTTTTGCTGAGACAACAGTTTTGATCATTGTCGATATAAACTTGTCATATCACATTATGACCTTTCAGTTAGAGGTCATTATCATTGTTGTGCGGTTCGTTTGAGCTTCATTGACGCGACGTTTCACTCAGTCATCAAGTTTTGCTACGTCAAATATTCATCATGAAGGTTGAAAGCTAAGAACAAGTTAAATATATTCACACTTAGAAGAGAAAACACGTCTGTGCCCTTTCTTCTAACTCTCCGACCCCGTATCCGCTCACGCTCTATTTTGCCGCCTTGTGGCCAAAATAATATCGTCGTGAAGGTTTGATTGTCATAAACATTTCAGATGTCTACAGTGAATGTCTGTAAATGTGTGAGTACGCGTTAGACCCTGAAATGCGATACCTTCATTTCGTAAGATAGGAATTATTTCTTTGAGCAAGAGATTTCTGAACATTTCTTTTCACAAAGTTAGTTAACTCAATTAATTCCCACACCTTCTTCGTTCCTGACAATTTTACCACCTGTTGCAAAAGCTTATAACAAACTTCCATCTGCATGTCAGTCTTTACTGAATTAGAGATTTTGACATTTTTATTTGGAGAAAGATATCAGCGGATCATTTAAGAGGAGAATTGCACGGAAAAACCATTTCTGATTGTTGTGAACACTGTCGTTATAACATTACAATATGGACATAAGTGTGATTCGATATGCATATTAGACACCTCATGTTTATCGTCCACCTCTTGGGCAAGACACATCCCGATTGACTAGGTGAGGGCACGGCGGCGCAGTGTACTGAGGAGCACTGCATGTCGATGGTGAACTTGCCTTCAACCGCTTTTAACTCTGCTTTTTCAGAATTAGTAAGTTTGAGACAGTTCCTTGTCGATTCTCAGTGGTTCTGCCTGGGTCCTCTTGGCTGTTGGAAGCATCGTTAAACCCCCACATACAAACAAACATCCGTATGTTCTACCAGCGCTGAAACGATTATGGAATTGAATTGTGTAACCGGCTAACCATTGTGGTTTAACCGTTCCGTTACCCATTAACGGCCCATTACTTAGGAACAGACAATATACATATGCTAGAGTTTTGAATCACGATAATCACAAACAATGAAGTCAGGACAGAGATGAAAATATACCGTATTGATGGATGTAATTCTTGCTTATAATACTTGGCGCCTGGAAGAATGTATCTGCGAATTTCGCATAAAATTCTTTGGCCTGGTGATCTAGATTTGCACAAATTTCATCCTATATACTCCCCATTGTCGGAAACCACTAACACAGAAGATATCCACACAAGTTTATGTCATATCGGTTAACCAGTAATGCAAAT
This sequence comes from Pictodentalium vernedei, assembly GCA_031216915.1. NCBI lineage: Eukaryota > Metazoa > Mollusca > Scaphopoda > Dentaliida > Dentaliidae > Pictodentalium > Pictodentalium vernedei. The sequence continues at coordinate 371,105,446 of CM062294.1, read as the reverse complement.
CGTTAGCGGAACAGTTTTCAATCGTCCCGGTACACGTTAACCGATTATTCGTTTCAACACCAATTTCTACTTGAGATGGAGATTGGATTAGAGATAAAAAGAAATTGATAATTCATACTCCTCCTTCGGCGGACTCAATCTTCAAGGCCCCGTGAGGCTTCGGCGTTTTTCTCTGCCCTCAACCATTTGTATCCGGTACACAAAATGGTTTTGCGTCAATAAAATTTAAAGCGGCGAAAACCAGACGCCATTATGAACAACAAAATCAGAAGGGGTGATGAATAATAATATAATCCTCCAGTCGTATAATAGGCATGTAGGGATAACAGAGGCGCGATGACTTTGTGGTAAGAGCATTCGACTTGTTCTAACCCTGCCTGTCCTGCAGTGCGGAGTTCCGATGTCGGGGAGCTGGCAGCTGCTCGTCGTTGCTCGATGGTTCTCTCCGGGTACTCCGGCTTCCTCCATCCGTAATACTGTCACGGTCATGATTAGCCATTGTGCATAAGTATGTGACCTTAAACACCAATAAACAATAAACAAACTGCTATTTCCCTGTTTGATTATAAACGTTAACTTAACAAGTGAATTGTGTAGTCAACAATTGGGTCATGAATCCCTACGCGCAAACAAAGACGCTTTGCCGTGGGTGTAATGGGGACTTCATTGTTTTTGTAACCCTTTACCAAACATGAAAAGCAGACGACACTTGCAAAAACATTCTTGAATGACTATTATTTTCATTTTTTGTCTCAAACACATAGGTTATGACCCTTCATGGGAACGAGCTCATTCCAATGAAGGGCCATAACCTACGTTTTAGAGACAAAAATTAAAAAATAATGAAAATTAATTGGCGATTTTTGAGAATTGCGCTGGCTGGTTTTGGCCGTTACGTTAGGTAAAGGGTTAAATAATATAATTATCATTAATAATGAAAAGTAATAAACAGAGTAATCGCTTGACTGGACTGGTTACGTGAAATAATTCATTCGAGGCGAGGGACTATATTGTAAAACACTCGTGGGCCTTCGCGCACTCTTGTTTGTACAACGACCCTCACCTCTCATGAATTATTTCACGTAACCAGACCAGTCAAGCGATTACTTTCTGTGTGTCCTAGTGCGATACTTAATCTCCATTGTCCCGCGAAGGTAAGGCGCACTGCACGTTTATGGTGGAGTTGCTTTCAACCGCACCTCTGTGCTTCTCTTTGGGTACTCTGGCTTTCTCCGCCCGAAAAACAGTCCGACACAATGTAACCTGGCTGCTGAAAGTGCTGAGATTCCCCAGTAAACAAAGATGTAGGAATGAATACACTTACCGAACCTCTCTGAAATTGTAAAATAGAATTCGTCCACGTGCAGTCTAAACACAGTGCAGTATTGAACGATTATATTCGGGTAAAGCTGCAGCTGGTTATAGTGTTGTTTGAACCCTGGCAGTTGGTTTGCCACGACCTTCATCATCATCATTTGTGCGAAAACAACCGAAATTCCGATTTATGGTATATATTGTAAAGCTGTCGGCAGAGATTTATTTATTCGTGCCTCTCTCGAAAGGGTTTTTAAGATCAGCAGTTGTTTGATGATACTAACACTTTATTACACACAAAGGGTTAAAGGCTGCCAGATTGTTTTCTTTTCTATATATCAGTAAGATTGGCTTATGACGTAATGACAAATTACCGTTTTCCGGCAAACTCGGCCTGTAGTGTCCAAAGATTTGACGTGAAACAAATTTTGGAGATACAATTTTAATTTTCGAACAATCGCCGACTTTATTTTAGACTACAGTACAGATGACACTCCCAGACTGAGCATGTTGGTATGAAACTTGCGTTCAGATTCGGCCAACTTCTGTAAAATTAAAATATCTAGTTTTCTTCTGAGCTAAAATATTTTGCTACATCACTGCCTAGCCTCTAAATTGACCTAAACTCTTGCAGCCCTGATGCTCTAAATGGAATCGTCTTATAGACTGCTGTGTACAGTGAGTGTGTGTGTGGTGGTGGTGGTGGGGGGGGGGGGGGTGGGTCAGAAATAATTTAATCCAGACAACCTAAAGGACTGTAGGGTTACATTGACAATGATACTCCTATTGTGTTGTCTTCTCGTGGACTGTCAACTTTTGCTTAACGAAAGGATGACTGCATAACGTGTTGAAATAGTATTTATCGTTAATTGCGTTAATTGCCCATGCTTAACATTTTCAAACACTCTATTCCCGATTGAGTTCGTTCGTCTGAAATAAAACAGAATGGGTAGGGCAATCGTGTGTGGGATAAATACGAGGTTCAGTCATAATTTAACCTCACATTCCCTTGGGGTGGGTCCAACGATTTTATATTATCACTGATTATTTGACTGCGGAATTAAACTTATCACTGATCCTCATAAGATTCACCAGCTTCGTCTTTTTCTCATTGAAAGTACATTTAAATGGAAAATAGGAGAGTAATGTCGCAGAAAAGGTTTAATACTAAATGTCAGTTACTTGGGCGAAAAAATGGTTTGGTTCAGGTTACATGTAACAAAAAAATAGGTACCGTAGGTAGAAATATTTTATTTTCTAATAGCTGCTTAATCATTTACGCAACCTATTGACCAAAACCGGCCTGAGTTATTTACAAAAAATCGGGACTCAAATATTAGTATTTAAACAAATACCTCAATAACATAGTCTATGTCCCCCTCATTAGAACGAGCTGGTGACTGGTCATAATCTTTGTTTTGGAGGCGTAAAAAAGAAAATGTTTAGTTACTCAAGAATTTTTTTTTCACACAGTTCATCCGCCAAGGAGAAGGGTTAAAATGCATTCCTATATTCGCGGTGTACATGTATTTGAAGTCTGCCCTGTAAGTACCTTCCTGCCGCGTTGTGCCCTTGGGCAAGGCACTTAATCCCGATTGTCCACATGGGAGCACAATGACGCCATGTACTAAGGCGTTTTGCACGTCGATGGTGCGCATGTCTTCAGCCAATCTAACCCTGCCTGTGCCGCTGTACGGAGCTACGATGTTGGGGAGCTGGCAGCTGTTTGTCGTTGCTCGGTGGTTCTCTCCGGGTACTCCGGCTTCCTCCACCCGTAAAACTGACACGGACATATGACCTTGGATGTTAAAGTGTCGTTAAACCTTAATAAATAAATAAATAAATAAATAAAAAAGTATCTTCAAAATACCGCTTTAAATGAATATAACCTTTTTTGTCAAATGCTGATAAAAAAGATAAGAGTCGGACATTAAAGTTTGGATCGGTCGGGAAACCCAAACCATTTCACCTTTTCCTCTCGGCCTTAGAGTTGTTGTCAAGCATTTAGTATCATATAAACCATTATCAACTTCAATATTAATCGTTATGCAAGAGTCCACATGATATTGATAGGGTGGTAATAAACTATTTGCTTTCCATTATTTTGTCATTATAGCGATACCTACAGGACACTATAAAATGGCGTGTACTTATACCTCATAAACCGTCCATGTTCACCCTACCTGTACTTCCCGATCTTTATATAATTTTGTCAGCACAGCGCATATTTCTGATTGAGGTCCTTTTCATCAGTATTAATTTAGTGACATATTGTTGTAATGGTGTTATGTTAATTTCAGGGGCTTTGGCTTCGTTACATACAGGGATCCCAATAGCGTAGAGAAAGTTTTAGATATGGGGCCTCATGTGCTTGATTCCAAAACGGTACGGTAGTAATGATTTTTATCTCCGTATATCAACGACTCCTTCATACTAGGAGGAGGAATCGTGTCGAAATGAATGTCTTGATGGATCATCCGAGTGTTTGTGAATATACCTTCTTTTTCCTCAAGAAATTACCTCACTGAGCCTTAAAGGTTGAATCGATTCGAGCAGCTCTCCAATATACAGATGCCATATTTATAATTTTGACACACGATGCCCTTTTAAAATATCACACATATATCTGTTTCTCTAAATCGTTATTGGGTAGATGTGTGTTCATTTTTAAAGGAGCAACTGACACGCTCGCGATTTATGTTTAAATTTCCGGGCCTCCACTTTCCACGCTCCTCCATACTCGGGCCTTTCCGATCCACGCTTGTGAAATTATATTATGTTGCAGGATATAATCTTCTAGAAATTTCTACCTTCGGTGCTTTTTTGTTTTAAACAGCTCTGTATTCTGTAACTGGTATTCTCCAACTTGATCAAAGCTACAGCCACCGATTTTATCAATAGTTATGGAGAACTGTCGTGTAACAAACGCTTCTACAGGGCTGTTTTATTTCTTCAGAGCTCTTTTTAATATTAAAACGCACACGTACAAAAACACCAAAAGTATATTCTAGAAGAGTCACAAAACTCAGGCTTACTTGTTCTCGAACTGCAAAAATATCAACGGTGGGATACTTCTAATCATTTCTACGTTATACCTCAGGCTTACCTGGGCTTAGAGCCCAAGTGGACAAGAAGTGTGGCATAGACTTTATTAGAACCATCCTACTGTTGATATTTTAGTAGCCCGAGAAAAGTGGCCTTCATTTGTAAATAAGGTTCGTAATTGATTGGCGGGAGATTAACGCGTATCAAAAATGAAGCCCTGAAGACAATTTTTCTCTCTTATTTTTTTACTTTAGTAGTAACACAATCCAGTAGCATTGAATCTTGAAAAGTTCTGTGAGAGAGAGAGAGAGAACTGTACACAAGAATCAATATCCGAGCTGGTTGCATTTTATCGGAATGCCTGAAATGGAATATGGAAAGTGAGAACACAACCCTTTACCCAACGTAACGTCCAAAACCGGCCAGCGCTTTTCTCAAAAATCGCCAGTTCATTTTCTTAATTTTTTCATTTTTTGTCTCAAAAACATAGGTTATGACCCCTCGTTGGAACGAGCTCGTCGAGCTCGTTCCAGTGTGGGGTCATAACCTATGTTTTTGAGAAAAAAAATGAAAAACATTAGTTATTCAAGAATTTGTTTTGCAAGTGTCGTCTGCTTTTCATGTTAGGTAAAGGGTTAAATATCCCATCAATACCCTGATTATTTTGAAAGGTGATTTTTCGAGGAAAATGAAGGATTAATTTTCTGGAGACAAAAGAGAATACTTTTCTTGCTTCGCCAAGGAAAAAATGGTTTATTATTCTTAATGAGTGCTTATTCAAAATCTTGGATTATCGTGCATATTTCTTGTGATGTGCGCCACCTGGCGGATATATTTTGGAAATTCAACAGTGAATATTCCGACGGTTTACACATCGGATTTTACACTTGTTTTCCTGGAGATATTGAATGAAAAACTGAAACACTGTTCGTTAATTCAAAAGCACAAGGGATCTTAATTAACGTGTCTTGGATATATGTCTCTCATTTTTAGGAATATTCATTTTGAGTGTTGACGGATTTGGGAATACTGCATGTTCTGCCAGCTTGTGGAGTTATACAAGGTGGTGTTTTTCTTTAAATTCGCCTTCTATGTATTGTTAGCGATCTGGACTAGTGTTTTTCATGCTTAGTAGATTTGTTATTTTCTGAACGCATGTTTCACTATAGACTTCAGTATTTCGACACTGCTATTTTATGCTTTGTGTATAACCAGCGATAGTACATTGATACACGTGGTGTTGGGTCCTCGGTGCTTGCACCATATTCACAGGAATAACATCATGTACAGTTTATGTGTCAGTGTAAGTGCATCTCCAACTCGTGTTTTCATTGAAACAGGAACCACAGAGGACTTGGCTACTCGGAAGTAATACAGCTAGTTTATTGCCCTTGCAGCCCGTTGAAACGCAAGGAAATTGAGTAGTCCTTATCTACAGTGGAAGAGTAGTTCTACTTGGGTTATTCTCAAAAAACGAATTATATTCAGCGTAAAAGTTTTACAGACTGGCTTCTAATTTTGAACAGAAGGTTTGAAGTGACCTTTAGATGCCAGTGGTTGTGTGTTGACTGTAGTGAACCCATTAATTTGAAAACCCAAATTCAGTACCATGAAAGTTCATATTTTTATTAGCTCACCTGACTGAAAGTCAGGGGAGCTTAAGTGATCACGTTCTGTCCGTCGTCCGTCCGTCCGTCCGTCCGTCCGGCGTGAACATTACATTATCGACTTCTCATAAACCACTGGGCCGAATCGAACTAATTTAATGTGCATGTTCCTTATCATATTTCAATTCACGTTTGTTCAAATCAAGTAGCGCCGCCCACAGGGAGCGCCACAAGGGGTATTACTCTGATAGCACTCCTACATTGTTTAACAAAATTAAAAAAATCTTCTTCAGAACCATCAATTACAATCTTTTGATATTTGGTATATAACACATCTCTAAGGGAGGGTGTGTGTGTGTGTGGGGGGGGGGGGGGGGTCAGATTCAAATTTGTTCAAACGAGCCCCTGGGTTAATAATATTTGGGCACCCTATGTGGGAGCCCGAATTTTAACTTTGTACAATATGATGCAATTTCTTTAAAAATCTTCACCTTCAGATCCCCCAGTCAGAATGCTTTCATATTTGATATACAACATCTCTAGGGGGTTGGGGGTGGGGGGAGTGGTTCAGATTCAAGTTTGTTCAAATCGAGTCCCTGGGTTAGTATTTGGGCTCTCTATTAGAGGCCAAATTTTAACTAAATGCAATTTGTGGAAATTTCTTTAAAAATCTTCTCCAGATCCACCAGTCAGAATCACTTCATATTTGATAGGCAACATCTCTAGGGTGGTCAGATTCATGTTTGTTCAAATCGAGTTCCTGGGATAATATTTGGGCACACTGTGGGAGACCCAATTTCAGGTTTGTGCAATATGAGGAAATTTCTTTAAAAAAATCTTCTTCAGATCCACCAACCAGAATGTTTTCATATTTAGTATACAACATCCCGGGGCGGGAGGGGGGGGGGTGGGGGGGGGGGAGTAGCGGATTGTAATTTGTTCAAATCGGGTCCCTGGGTTAATATTTGGGCCCTCTATTGCAGCCCGAAGTTTAACTGAGTGCAGTATGAGGAGATTTATTCAAAATTCTTCAACAAATCCACCAGCCAGAATCTTTTCATATTTGGCATATAACATCCCTAGGGGATCAGATTCACGTTTGTTCAATTCGAGTTCCTGGGATAATATTTGGGCACACTGTGGGAGACCCAATTTCAGGTTTGTGCAATATGAGGAAATTTCTTTAAAAAAATCTTCTTCAGATCCACCAACCAGAATGTTTTCATATTTAGTATACAACATCCCGGGGCGGAGGGTGGGGGGTGGGGGGTGGGAGTGGCGGATTGTAATTTGTTCAAATCGGGTCCCTGGGTTAATATTTGGGCCCTCTATTGCAGCCCGAAGTTTAACTGAGTGCAGTATGAGGAGATTTATTCAAAATTCTTCAACAAATCCACCAGCCAGAATCTTTTCATATTTGGCATATAACATCCCTAGGGGATCAGATTCACGTTTGTTCAATTCGAGTCCCTGGCTTAATATTTAGGCTCTCTGGTGGGGGGGGGGGGGGGAGTTGGAGGGGGGAAGGGGCAGGCTAGGTTCGAGGTTGTTCACATCCATTCCTAAGTGTTTTTTCATAACATTTGCCTTTCAAACTGCAGTGACATAACAACCCTTGGAAGTTTGACAGTGCTTGTCTACAGCTGGTAGAATTGGAAGAAGTCAGGAAGACTCATGGTAATAATCATCTGACATGGACACTGGAGTTATGAATAATTTCAGGACTTCATTCCTCTGTAGTGTTGATGAACCATGACTAACTGAATATGACCCAAAATACTTCTTCGATCCCCTTTATCAGGTGAGCGATTAAAGCCCATTGGGGCCTCTTGTATTAGCAATCGTGGGAATTAATAAAAAAGACCGATTATTATTTTTCACACGCACCCAGCTGGCTTCAGTTTTAACAACGTAGTTAATCTCTGCATCCAGATGACTGCGGTTTAACAACGAGTTAATCTACCCTACATATTACAAGGTGGGATTGATAATCATCATCATTTATAGGGCTCTCTATGCAGTTAAAATGGCGGAGTATTTTATTGGTGCACTTTTGGTTTTCGTTTATTATAGTCTATTTGGAAAAAAATGTTTCCGACTTATTTCAATTCACCGAAATTATAAAATTACTGGTAACACTCGCTGATTCACATGAAGCCGCGAATTCGCACATTTTAATAAAAAAAGAACCCCCACTTCGACCAAAGTTCGACCCGGAATGATTCCAAAGCATGTCAAACTTGGTCTTACTGTTTGAAAACTGTTTGAAAAGACGAGGTTTTAGGGCCTTACATAAGTCGCCTGTTGCAGGGATTTTTCTACCTGTGTTGGGAAAGGGTCATGCGCCCTTGTTGTTGGTATCGCATCATAGAAAACCAGAATTGGAATTTGTGTCAATCCATTACAGGCTTTTAAATTCTACCAAGTTACAACAACATTCCCAAATGGGAGGGCATAACAGACAGATTTATTTCTTTTGATGCCTTTTTTCACAAAATGGTCTTTAATCTCTTAAGTCCCGGGGATTTTCAAACGTTTTTGTTCGATATTGATAGCCCACAACATGTTGTTTTGCAGTTGTTTCTGAAGCAAGTCTCGGCTGCTTATATTGTCAGCTAAGATTTGCCCAGAAAGAACTGCTAAAATGTCGCACACTGAAACAGTAATAATAAAGTATTCATTGCTATACTCACAAGTCTGTGGGCTTCCATTTTTGAAATATATCTACCAATTATCTTCTAATCCTTGTCAGTTTGACCATTTTGATGGATTGGGAATTTTGAGGTTAGAAATTAGGAAAAATCATGTCCAGATATCATTGGGAATGTAGACAATATCCGGCCCCTGTCACAGGTTCTCGGCACAAGCTGTGAAATCGAAAAAAAATGATATTTGATAGCATTTTTTAATCGATGCTGACGTGCTCCCATAATGGTATATAAATATTAACAAGGTACACAACTCGCTTTTCGAAAACGATAGCACTCATCTTAGTTATACCCCCCCCCCCCCCCCCGAAATTTGAGTCACATAACGTAACCAGCAGAACCCGGGTCAGTGGAAAGGGAAATGAATAAGTTTTACAGTGGTGTATTACACGACCGTTGGGTGTTCTTGGTTTGTTCATGATAACTGGGAGAAGTCGCAGAAAAGGCCGAAAAACATTTAGTCGGACAAGATATTGTACAGTGGAAAGTGGGTTACGAGCGACAATTCTCCGATTTATTATAAATAATTCGAGGTCCCATTGTGTATGGAGGGCAGATTCAAATATTAACCGTATACCTTTATCAATTTTCAATGTTGGGTTGACATTTATTCATTTCTGGAGTTCACATTTACCGTTTATACACTTTTTAGACGTCACTTGAAACTTCACGAAGTTGTTGGCGTCTATAGATACGGCGTCTCGCACCAAAAATTTCCCCATTCTCCCATTGGCTTGTTTTCATATATGATTTTCTCGGCATAAATAGTAGCCAATGGGATGTTTTTGTGAGCATCTTTGCTTCCATGGATGACGTTAGCTTGTTGAGTTGACAAGAGAGAGGTTAAAAACGGCAAATGTGATCGCCAGAAATGAATAAATGTGGATCCGAGATAAGTAATTGATAAAGGTATACGGTTAATGTTTGAATCTGCCCTCCATAGACATTCGGACCTCGAATTATTTATGATAAATCGGATAATTGTCGCTCGTAACCCACTTTCCACTGTACAGAATCGTGTCCGACTAAATGTTTTTCGGTCGTTTCTGCGACTTCTTCCAGTTATCATGAACAACCCAAGAACACCCAACGATCGTGTAATACACCACTGTAAAACGTATTCGTTCCCCTTTCCACTGACACTGGGTACTACTGGATACGTTATGTGAATCAAATTTGAGGGGGGGGGGGGGGGGGGGTATAACGAAGATGAGTGCTATCGTTTTAGAAAATCGAGTTGTGACCTTGTTTGGGCAAGACACTTCATCTCCATTGCCCTCGTGGGGGCACGATGGCGCCGTGTACAAAGGCGTACTGCACGTCGATGGTACGCATGTCTTCAACCAATCTAACCCTGCCTGTGCTGCAGTGCGGAGTTACGATGTTGGGGAGCTGGCAGCTGCTCGTCGTTGCTCGGTGGTTCTCTCCGGGTACTCCGGCTTCCTCCACCCGTAAAACTGTCACGGTCATGATTAGCCATTGTGCATAAATATGTGACCTTAAACACCAATAAATAAATAAATGTGACCTTGTTTATATTTATATACCATTACGCGGCCACGTCAGCATCGATTCAAAAATGCTATCAAATATCATTTTTCTTTCGATTTCACAGCTTGTGCCGAGCACCTGTGGCCCCTGTTGTCACTCCGAAAATCACATAGGGTTACCAGTAAATGAACTGTAGAAGTTCTGTATTGTGTGTAATATACATTAAAATATTTAAAACAGAATTGGAATAGACGAAAGCTTACCACGTATCGGTCAAAATCTCTCTTGTGTGTGAATGGGGTCCATTGTCTATCCTGTATCAGAGAGAAATTTTGAAAGCCCTGATGTCATAATGAAAGTATAATATTTATACCCTACTCGCGAATGGATGTGGGGGGGGGGGGGGTGGTATACTTGATTGCATGCCTCCGTCCGTCCGTCCGTCGATCCGAATCTCAGCAGTGAGTGGACGGATTTGAACGAAACTCGGTTTGCAACAGTGGGGGTATGCAACCTGGTCTAGCTCTTGCTTATATTTGTATTAATAAAGAAGAATGGAAGAAAACATTATTCTGATTCCGAAAAATAGTATAAATGTATTCACAATGAAATCACAAGAATAATTTTAGTATAAATAACCAGGCGAGTATGGTGCAAATACTTTTAGTGCATTTAAAAAATGTGATATTAGGTTGTTAATTTCTCGCCTGTTTATTTTCATCTATGCAGTGAAAAAAAAATTGCCAGACCTTTGGCAGTATGTCAAGTGAGTTGACACAATGGGAAGATGCCTGCTACTTTGTATATTGACTTGGTTGCCAACAGTTTACAAATACGCGAGTCCTCTCAATTGGGCATCATGAGTATAAACTATAAACTATAATTCGACTTTATATACTTATGTCTTCATCATATAGTGATAAATGATGGATTTCACTTTAAAATCTGGTAATAAAAACCAGGTAAAATGTTGGTTATGTTTATTTCGTCTGCAAAGAAATTTAGTGAATTCAATCATGTTTTTACTACAGCAACTGTCGACAGAAAAATTAACCCTCTGCATACTGATGTCGAAATATAAAAAATTCAGGCTGCAATTTTTTTTCCATAATGCGACTAGTTAAATTCCCAGTTTCTGTCACTATAGTATTATTTAAACCTTACAGTTGTTTCAGTGTTTACTCATTGGGGAAATCAATTCCTGATAAAATTCCAGTAATGATAATCTGGTCTTTGAAGGTGAGATCCAGGTGTGAGATGGATTGGGAGCCGGGAAGGGGTGTGTGTGACTTGAACACACCCCTCCACCCCATAATCCTATTCTTCTGAAATAAGTTGTAAGAACACCATAAGTAAATTTGCACCCCATTGCTTTCTGTTGATGATTCCAAGCAATAACATCCACTCTTGACGACTGCTTCTCGATGGCTTCCATTGTTCTCTCCCCTGAGAATTCCAAACCTTGACATCTGTTCTTGAGAATATGTGCCTGGTGGCTTCTCGAGAACGATAATTTTCACCCCATTCTTCTCTGTTAATTATTCCAAGCCTCGACATCCGTTCGTGGAAACATCTTCCCGATGGCTTCCTTTATTCTCTCCCCGATAATGCCAAGCCTAGAATCCAGTTCCCGGGAACCTCTCCTTGCTGGCTTCTGTTGTTCTCTTCCTGATAATTCCAAACCTTGACATCTGTTCTTAGGAACCTCTCTTTGATGGCTTCCACTGTTCTCTCCCCTGACAATTCCAAGCCTTGACACCCGTTCCCAGGAGCCTCTCCCTGATAGCTTATATTATTCTCTCCCCTCATAATACCAAGCCTTGACACCCGTTCCTGGGAACCTCTTCCACGTGGCGCTTCAATCGTTCTCTTCCCAGAAAATTCCAAGCCTTGACATCCGTCCCCGGGAAGCTCATCCTAATGGCTTCCATTGTTCTCTCCTCTTATAATTTCCAAGCCTTGACATCCGTTCTTGGAAATCTCTCCTTGATGGATTCCACTGTTCACTTTCTTGATAATCCTAAGTCTTGACATCCGTTCCCGGGAACCTCTCCTTGATGGATTCCACTGTTCGCTTCCCTGATAATTCCAAGCCTTGATATCCGTTCCTGGGAACCTCTCCCTGATGGCTTCCCGAGAATGATTAGCAACAAAGAATTCATGTAACAAATTTTCTTGTGCCTACCCAAGAACTTATTTTAGCGGGCATTCCATGTTGACTAAATTAAAACAGATGCCTAGGATAGATCCAGATAACACTATATCTGTCCGAGCTCATGAAAGATCCAGATAATACTATTCATGTTCGAGCCCAGGATCGCTCTCAAGTATCCCTATTCATGTCCGGCTGTGGGGTACTTACAAATAGCACTATTCAAGTCCGATCTTAGGGTAGCTCCAAATAGCGCTATCAATGTCCGTGCCCAGGACAGATCCAGATAGCACTATTCATCTTCAATTGTAGGATAGTTACAAATAGCACAATTCAAGTCCGGTCTCAGGATAGCGCCAAATAGCGTTATCAATGTCTGTGCTCAGGATAGATCTAGATAGCACTATTCATGCCCGAGCTCAGGACATATCCAGATAACACTATACATGTCTGAGCTCAGGATAGATCCATCTGGCACTATTCATGTCTGGGATCAGGATAGATTCAGATAGCGCTATTCATGTCCGAGTTCGGGATAGATCCAGATAGCACTATTTCAGGTCAGAGCACGGGATAGCTCTCAAGTAGCACTATTCATCAATATCAATGTTCGATCTGATCTCATGATAACTCCAGATAGCACTATCAAGGTCCGTCCTCGAGATAGATCCAGATAGCACTATCAAGGTTCGAGCTCAGGATAGATAGATCCAGATAGCGCTATCAAGCTCCGATCTCAGGATAGATCCAGATAACATTATCAATGTCAATGTCCGATCTGATCTTATGGTAACTCCAGATAGCACTATCAAGGTCCGTCCTCGGGATAGATCCAGATAACATTATCAAGGTTCGAGCTCAGGACAGATAGATCCAGATAGCGCTATCAAGCTCCAAGCTCGGGATAGATAGATCCAGATAACGCTATCAATGTCAATTTCCGATCTGTTCTCAGGATAGATCCAGACTGCACTATCAAGGTTCGAGCTCAGGATAGATCCAAATAACACAATCGATGTCCGATCTGATCTCAGGATAGCCCGGATAGCACTATCAAGCTACGTGCTCAGGATACATAGCTTCCGATAGCACTATCAGTGTCCGAACTCATGATAGCTCCAGATTGCACTATCAAGGTCTGACATCAGGATCCAGATAACACTAATCAATATCCGATCTGATCTCAGGGTAGATCCAGATAACACTATCAATATCCGATCTGATCTCAGGGTAGATCCAGATAACACTATCAATATCCGACTGATCTCAGGGTAGATCCAGATAACACTCTCAAGGTTCGAGCTCGGGATAGATTCAAGTAGCACTATTCATGTTCGAACACAGGACAGACCCAGGTAGCACTTTTCATGTCCGAACCCAGGATAGATCTAGGTAGTACAATTCAAGTCCGATCCCATGGGAACCTCGGGAAGTGAAGTAGTGTTTGTTTCCTGTGGTGAAGCAGTGTTTGTTTCCTGTGGTAAACAAGCTGTTTTACTTGTAAAATAGAACTCGGTAACCAATGCCTGGGGTTGAAGTCGTCTAAAATGGGAAACTTAGATATAGAGGATTGCCTGGACTTGACATTATATCCATATCACGATTAGCCATTGAATTTGTACAGAAATGTGTGACGTTAAATACCCACAAATAAATAATCATGTCAGAGCTCAGGATGGCTCCAAATAGCACTATTTATGTCCTAGTTCAGGATAGTTCTAAATTGTAGCACTATTCATGTCCGAGATCAGGATATCTCTAAATAGCTCTATTCATTTCCGAGCTCAGGACACATCCAGATAGCATTATTCATATCCAAGCTCAGGGTGGCTTCAAGTATCACTATACATATACGAGCTCAGGATATCTCCAGAAAGCACTATTCTTGTCCGTGCTCTTGTCCAGTCAGAGCTATACACATCCGAGATTAGGAATATTCATGTTCGACCTAAATAGCACTATACATATCCGAGCTCAGGATAGATCCAGATGGCACAATTCATGTCCGCGCTCAGGATAGCTCCAAATAGCACTATGCATATCCGAGCTCAGGATAGATCCAGATAGAACTAATCATGTCGGAGCTCAGGATGGCTCCAAATAGCACTATATATATCCGAGCACGGGGTAGATCCAGAAGGCACTATTCTTGTTCGAGCTTAGGATAGATCCAGATAGCACTATTTTTGTCCGATCTCCGGAGTGATCCAGATAGCGATATACTAGTCCACTTCCCCGATCGGGACAGATCCAAATGGCACTATTCGTGTCCGACCTCATGATAGAACCAAATAGCATTATACATGTCCGAGCTCACGCTAGCTCAAAATAGCACTACTCATGTCCGATTTCATGATGGTTCCAAACAATAGTGTCAGAGCTCAGGTAGACCCAGATAGCTCTATACTTGTCCGAGCTCAGGATAGCACCAGATAGCACTATAAATGTCCAAGTTTTTGATAGTTCCACGTAACTTTATTCTTGTCCGAGCTCAGGACAACACCAGATATCACCATTAATGTCTTAGCTCACGGTAGCTCCAAAGTAGCACTATTCATGTCCGGGCTCAGGACAATGGTACTATTCGTGTCCGATTTCTATACGAGGGACATGATGACCCCCCCCCCCCCCCCCACACACACACACACAACACAATGCTTTACTGTACATGGTATATGGCCGCGGCATGCATTTTAGCACCATTGTCGGAAAATGTCACCTACGTGCCCCCCATGTCGGGTTTTCTAGCCGCGGAAACTGTTACCTACCCGCCCCCAATATAGGGCATCCTAGCTGCGGAAACGGTTACCCACCCGCCCCTCATGTCTGACATCCTAGCTGCGGAAACCGTTACCTATCTACCTTACCTACCCGCCCCTCATTATTTATTTACTTATTGGTGTTTAAGGTCACATACTTATGCACAATGGCTAATCGTGACCGTGACAGTTTTACGGGTGGAGGAAGCCGGAGTACCCGGGGAGAACCACCGAGCATCGACGAGCAACTGTCAGCTCTTCAACATTCTAACTCTGTTCAAGCTCCGCTCAAGCAGGGTTACAGCGGTTGAAGACATGTGCACCATCGACGTGCAGTATGCCTTAGTACACGGTGTCATCGTACCCCCATATAAGCAACCGGGATAAAGTGCCTTGCCCAAGGACACAAAGCGGGTCGTCCTGGACGGGGATCGAACCCTGGACCTCTAGCATAGAAGTCCAACAGTCTGCCACTGAGCCACCGCGCACCCCACCCGCGCTTCATGTCAGGCTTCTAGTTGCGGAAACTGTTACCTACCCGCCCCCATATCGGGCATCCAAGCTGCGGAAACTTACACACATCCGTCCCCATTTCAGGCATCATAACTGCGGAAATGGTTACTCACCCTACCCTCATGTCGAGCACTCTTGCCGCAAAAACTGTTACCTACCGTCGCCGTGGGAGCTCCGGAAAGAAATAGGAACACTTTCTATTAGAATGTCCAAAATACTCGTCTGACAGAATAAGATTTACCCGGATTATGATGGGAAGTGAGATGGGCGAATGAAGGGCATGTGTTTAGTTGGTGACACAAAGGAGAGAGTTAGTATGCTTATCGGGAAGAATGGGGCACGGGATGTCATCAAGCAGTTCGTCTTCGAATGTTGGGAGGAGAGAAGAGGCGTGGGGGGAAGAAGGCACTTCTTTCCTCTCCAGTATTTGTCATTGAGAACTGGATTTCTTTTGCACATCGAGATTTCCAACATTTTTCTAAATTCGTTGATTACTTTTAGTACTTTGATGGGTCGATGATGTGTATTTAACTGACTGTCCACACCACATATCTACCAAATAGGTGCCAGCAATTATATACAAACATCATCGAACACACTTTTCTTCTTGTTAGAGAAGGTAGCTTATGCCACCCCTCTCCCCCACCCCCTCCCCCAGCTTTGAAAGGAGTTGTTTAATCGAGAAAGAGACTTTTCTCGTGTTTTTTTTATTAAATATTTACACCTCGAAAAGGGACAATAAACATTTTTATTCGAAACTACTATGATATGGTGTGTCCCTTGGTGTTGAAGATTAAAGTTTGTTCAAGGGAAGATGGTAGGTCAATATTTG
The DNA here is from genome assembly GCA_031216915.1 of Pictodentalium vernedei. Lineage (NCBI taxonomy): Eukaryota > Metazoa > Mollusca > Scaphopoda > Dentaliida > Dentaliidae > Pictodentalium > Pictodentalium vernedei. The sequence goes on along the minus strand of CM062294.1, from coordinate 371,089,025 downwards.
GGCTCTCTGTGGGAGCATATCCATTTTGGGTTCTGCCCAAAACTTGTATTTCAAGAACCGGTGGGCCGATTTGAACAAAATTTGGCATGTAGTATAAGTGGGTCCTAAGCAATTAGTAATTGACTGATGCCTGAAAAAATGTTCACAGCCCCCGTGAGAACCCCTAGGGCTAAAGATAGAAAAAAAATTAAAACGCCCATATTTCCCAAATCACACGGAACAGAGAACTATTATTTGGTATGAAGCATCAGGATCAGTAGAATGTTATCGTGAAAAAGAATTGTCATCGGTTGTGTCAGGCTGTACTATACGGGGCATCGAAAAAATGCAGGATATTTGCAAAAAGTGAAAAAAAATATTTTTCTTCAGAACCACTGATCAGAATATTTTGATAATTGGTATACAGCATCCATAGGGGGTGGGGGTGGGGGGTCAGATACAAGTGTGTTTAAATTAAACCCCTCGGTTAATATTTGGGCTCAATACAGGAGCCCCAATAATTAACTTAGGGCAATATGGGGGATAAGCTTTAAAAATCTTCAGATGCAACTGTCGATTCTTTTGATATTTGGTATACAACATCTCTAGGGGAGGGGGCGGGGGTGGGTAACTTTCAGGTTAGTTCAAATTGAGACTCTTGGTTAATATTTGAGCTCCCCATGAGAGCCCAAATATTAACTTAGTGCAATATGTGGAAAATCTTTAAAATTCTTCTTCTTCAGATCCACCAGTATACAACATCTCTAGGGGGTCAGATTCAAGTTTGTTCAAATCGAGTCCATGGGTCAATATTTGGGCTCCACATGGGAGTCTTAATTTTAGCTTAGTGCAATATGGGGAATAATCTTTAAAAATCTTCTTCACATCCACCAGTCTTTTGATCTTTGGTATACAACATCTCTAGGGGAGTCAGATTCAAGTTTGGCTCCCTGGTTGATATTTGGGCTCTTTTTGGAGCCCAAAGTTGAACTGAGAAAATTTCTTTTAAACTCTTATCCTTCAGATCCACTGGGCAGAATCTTTTCATATTTGGTATACAACATATATCTCTCGGGCGGTCAGATTCAAGTTTGTTCCAATCGAATCCCTGGGTTAATATTTGGGCTCCCCACGGGAGTCCGAATTTTAACTTAGTGCAATATGGGGAATAATCTTTAAAAATCTTCTTCTTCAGATCCACCAGTCTTCTAATATTCGGTACACAGCATCTCTAGGGGATTCAGATTCAAGTTTGTTCAAATCGGATCCCTGAGTTGATATTTGGGCTCTTTATTAGAGCCCAAAGTTTAACTTAGAGCAATACGAGAACATTTCTTTTAAAATCTTCTTCTTCAGATCCACCAGTCAGAATTCTTTCTTATTTGGTATACAACATCTCGTAACTGATAGATAAAATAATCAGTTTTTCTTTATTTGGCAAAAAAAAGGAATCATTTATTTTAGTTGGTAACATTGGCGAATGGGTGGATTTTCTCTTATTTATTTATTGGTGTTTTTAAGGTCACATACTTATGCACAATGGCTAATCGTGACCGTGACAGTTTCACGGGTGGAGGGAGCCGGAGTACCCCGAGAGAAATACCAAGCAGCGACGAGCAGCTGCCAGCTCCCCAACATCGTAACTCCGCACTGCAGCACAGGCAGGGTTAGATTGGTTGAAGACATGCGCACAAACGACGTGCAGTACGCCTTAGTACACGGCGTCATCGTGCCCCCCATGTGGACAATCGGGGTTAAGTTCCTTGCCCAAGGACACAACGTGGGAGTCCGAATCGATCGCTCTGACGGTCACCCTCCGAGGACTAACCGGGCTCGACGTTGCTTAACTTCGGTGATCTGACGAGAACCGATTACCGCAACGCCACCGCCCCCCGTATTTTCTCTTACCGTGGCGTGTATGAACGGGGATATTATTGCCATGTGCATATTTAATTTTTTCATTCCATGAATATAATGGAAAGAATACTCTGAACAGAATTTTCCTGCCTGTAATTTTGAAGAAAAATTAAAAGCTGGGTTTAAATTCAATTTCACACTGTTGAACGTTTGTTCAGAGTAAATCCAGTTTTACCCGCTAAATGACTTTTTATATCTCTAATATCTCCCCGTCGGCTCCCCTGGAAGTGAAGCATTGCTTGTTTACTATGGTAAACAAGCTCTGTTTTACTGGTAAAATAGGATACGGTCACCAATGCTTTGGGGTGGAGGACATCCTCTAAAATGGGCAACATAGGTATAAACGATTGGCTGGATTTGACTTTATATCCATGTTGTTGACACGATTAGCCTCCTAAATATCACTAAATAAATAAATACTTATTGTAACGGCCATTATATTATTTGATTCGTTCAACGATATTAAGGATTGGCGACATTTATCGGATGTTTCAACCCTCAACGCACTGATGTTAAAATAACAGAATTTCGACCTATGAATTCTCCCATAATGCAACTAGGAATTTAATCATTTCAATCTTGTCTGATAGAACTCATGATGCTCTCTCTCTCTCTGCCAGACAAGATTGATCTTCTAAAATTCCTTGTTGCATTATGAGACAAAACTGTTGCTGGAGTTGAAATTTCAGTATTTGGACATCTCTGTGAAGATAGGGGGTTACTTTTTATACGCCCGTTTGAAAAAAATACTGTCGTATTATGTAAATGGGTTGTTCGACCGTCCGTCCGTTTTTTGGCGGGAGATTTTCTCGGCTACTTGAGGGCCATTCCCTTCGAGACTTGATATGTATGTTCACCACCACGGGAACGTGTGTATGTGCGCTTATAGTTCCGGTGGGACTATTTTTGCCAGAGTTTTGCCCATTTACGACTTAAAATATGTGCCTCATTGGTCTGAATTTTGTCCGGAGATTTTCGTGGAGGTTTATGGACCAATTCTTTCGAAACTTGGTGTGCCTGTTCACCACCATGTGCACCTGCGTTTATAGTTCTGGTGGGACTATTTTTGCCAGAGTTATGTTCCTTTTCGACTTAGAATAATTTACCACATTGAATTTTGTCCGGAGATTTCCTCGGAGGTTTATAGACTAATTCTTTAAAAACTTAGTATGCATGGTCACCCTTGCACCTGCGATTATCGTTTTTGGTCAGCCGATTTTCTTCTAGAGTTATGCCCCTTCTCGACTTGGAATAATATCCTGCATATTAAAGTCTGAATTTTGTCTGGAGGGTTTCTCGGAGGTTTTTGGATCGATTCTTTCGAAACTTGGTATGCTTGTTTACCATCATGGGAACCTGTGCATCTGTGATTATAATTTCGGTTGGACTATTCTTTCCAGAGTTATGCCCCTTTTCAACTTTAGAAAATCATTATTTTGTCATCATTTCGGTTTTTGGCGATAACTTGAATTTGGAATTGACAATCAGCACCAAACTTGGTTTGTGACTCAGTCATACTGACATACAAGTTCAGTTCGAATTGGGAGTCTATCCGATGCTATTGGTTGGTCCATGGATCAAAACCGTAGTTAATATGTACAATTCGAAAAAGCCTTCCAGGCGTATTATACAATGCTAAGTGGTGCTCCTGTTTCAAGTTAACCCGGGGGGGGGGGGGGGAGGGGTCAGGAAAAATATAGATGCCGAGATAAGGCTGAAAAAAATATTTTCCGCTCTTAGACCACCCACACACCTTGCAGTTTTTTTCCTCTCTCAAATGGGGACCCACCCTCTAACCTCACGAAAATTGGCTCTTCTCCACCCCAATGTAGGCGTTGAAATGATTAATTAATACAAGTAATAAAGTAGTTAGGAGTAGTTTAGACTCGTTTTCCTTACGGTAATTGGTGAAATTGAGTTGATATTTGTTAAAAACAAGCATTTGGAAAAAGAAAAAAAAGCAGGACATGTTTATTCCACCACCCACCTACCCCGGTCTTATATCCAGATTTTTTTAGGACCTTAAATGCAACTTACTCCTCTAACTCTGCTCAACAAAACAACATTTCTGTTCTCTTTTGTCGTTTGCAAGTTTACTCCAACTCATACCATGGACGTGTTTGTGAAGTTTGTTGCTGTGATCGTGTCAAAGGGTGTTTTATTTATTACAAGGGAAGGAAGGAATGTTTAATTCGATGGAACTAAATTTTTACTTTATTCTGTAATGTCCGATAAATGCCTTTTCGCAGCTTGGGGGATCTATTTTGGGAAAAATAGCATCTTCAACTTTTAGAAGAAATCCCTCCATAACAACCCCTGTTCTTCATATGTACAATACTTTCCACTAATGATAAATGAGATTTGCCCAGCTCCCGTCCGTTGTGTAACTAACCCCTCTGAAAAAATGGCAGAAGAGATACAGAATATGAGGAGTGGTTTACTGAGACGTATTCCCAATTTGCGCACTTGAGGTGGAAGGAAGCCCTCTGGTGACATATAAGTTAGAACAATGGAGTGATTGGACTTCAGATCAAAAGGTTGATGGTTCGATCCTGCCTCCTGCGTTATGTCCTTGGGCAAGGCTCTTCATCCCGTTTGGCTAGTAGGTGGGTGCACACTGACTCTGTGTATTAAGGTGTTTGGCATGATGACGACACACTTGCCTTCAACCGATGCTTACTCTGTCGTGCCGGTTTAGTAAGTTTGAGAGTCTGACAGTTGCTCGCCATCGTTAGGTGGTTCTCTCTGGGTAAGCCAGCTTCTTACATCCTTCAAACTGCCCAACACGGTATGACCCCCACCGTTTAAAGTGTCGTTAAACCTAAATAAATAAACAAACACATTTTGGTGGGAAGGAGTTTGCCGCTATCGTCTAGATCGATATCCCCACCACCGGTATTGAGGCCAATGAAAAGATGTTAAAGACACCACAGCGGAATGTGATTTACTTGTGCAGTGGACCTTGAAGTTAAGAACTTTTTTCAAAAGATGGGAAAGAAGTGAAAAAAACTTCGCCCATAACCATCCGCTGGTTGAGTGCTGGAAGCCTAGACTTGGACTCGACTAAAAAGCGCTCGTACCGATATTATATTTCATATCCCATAGGCACTCTCCAATAAATTGCAACAAAGCTATTCCTTGTGAATAAATTTTGACCTGTGAAAGTAATCTACCATTCTGTCAATTATAATTTTTACACCTTAGGACACGACAGAAGGATAAAACTCTCTCCAGCCGCAAGAATTTCTTTCCATTTTCATTTATTCAGTGACGATGTGCAACTTTTGGCAACGATTGAAACACGGTGCAGTAGGACACTCTCATAAAAGCTCCCCCATGTTTGGTCATTGTATTCATTAATTTCAAGACATTTTGCTATTCGACGTGATTTTTCTTTAGCCGCCCCTCCCCGAATATTCAGAATTTTTATCTAGCAACCACCTATCCCCCTCGGTGGTCTACCGCTAAAATAGTGGAAATTCAGTGGAATTTCCTCAATGACAACAACACGAGAAAATTTTTACCACTGGGCCATTCAGCTTAACACATATTTTGACACATTGTTTGTTTTTCCAAGGATTTCTTATGGTGTGGGCGGTAACTCCACCCTGTGGGTGCTTTTGGTGATGAGCAATTTCTATATATTACATGACTGATACAATAGACCCGATTATAAGTAGTTCTATTCGACTTGATCTGCCCAAATGATACCAAGACCCTGTCAACATAACTGGTCCAATCAAATGCTCTCGTAATCAATGGGCATTTGCCAAGTTGTTTGAAAACGCATAAAATCTTAAATAGCTGCAAAGCGATGTATATTGCGTCGACATTTGGCTTTCACTCTGTTAGTACACCACGCACCGTCGGAACTCATTATCCGAGAAATGTAATTTCCTCTTTGTGGGAAGAGTTTGCCCTTTTCAGTTGGGGTGTCCACCGCTCAATTCAAGGCAATTTATTTTTTTTCTCAAAACTAATCTGATAAACAGAACTTCATTAAAAATGTAACGCCCACATAACGGAACAATAATTACAAGTCTATAATTTCTTGCCTGCCACCAGACCGTTACAGACGTGTCTTCTATAATGGTAGATAATGTATTCACGGATTTCAGTCAACCGACTTTTAAAAAGAAGGTGGATACTTCTTATTACTTTGACGGGCCCTGAAACGATAGGAGAGTGCCTGTATATACCAGCAGACTGAAACGACCAGAGAGTGCTTGTATACACCAGTAAACTGAAGCGACCGGAGAGTGCTTGTATATACCACTAAACTGAAACGGTCGGAGAGTGCTTGTATACATCAGTAAACTGAAACGGTCGGAGAGTGCCTGAATACATCAGTGAACTGAAACGACAAGCGAGTTCTTGTATATACCAGTAAACTGAAACGATCGGAGAGTGCTTGTATGCACCAGTAAACTGAAACAATCTGAGAGTGCTTGTATATACCAGTAAACTGAAACGATCAGAGAGTGCTTGTATATACCAGTAAACTGAAATGACCAGAGGGTACTTGTATATATCAGTAAATTAAAACGATCGGAGTGTGCTTGTATATACCAGTAAACTGAAACGACCGGAGAGTGCTTGTATATACTAGTAAACTGAAATGACCAGAGGGTACTTGTATATATCAGTAAATTGAAACGATCGGAGTGTGCTTGTATATACCAGTAAACTGAAACGATCGGAGAGTGCTTGTATATACCAGTAAACTGAAATGACCAGAGGGTACTTGTATATATCAGTAAATTGAAACGATCGGAGTGTGCTTGTATATACCAGTAAACTGAAACGACCGGAGAGTGCTTGTATATACCAGTAAACTGAAACGATTGGAGAGTGCTTATTTGTACCAGTAAATTGAAACGACCGGAAAGTGCTTGTAGATACCAGTAAACTGACATGACCGGAGAATGTTTTTATGTACTAGTAAACTGAAACGATCCGAGAGTGTTTGTATGTATCAGTAAACTGAAACGACCGGATAGTGCTTATATACACCAGTAAACTGAAACGACCTGAGAGTGCTTGTATATACCAGTAAACTGAAACGATCAGAGAGTGATTGTACATATCAGTGCACTGAAAGGATCGGAGAGTGCTTGTATATTACAGTAAACTGAAACGACAAACGAGTTGTTGTATATATCAGTAAACTGAAATGATTGGAGAGTGCTTGTATACACCAGTAAACTGAAACGATCGGAGAGTGCTTGTATGTATTAGTAAACTGAATCGATCGGAGAATGCTTGTATATACCAGTAAACAAACGATCGGAGAGTGCTTGTATGTATCAGTAAACTGAATTGATCGGAGAGTGCTTGTATATACCAGTAAATTGAAACGATCGGAGAGTGCTTGTATATACCAGTGAACTGAAATGACCAGAGGGTGCTTGAATATACCAGAAACTGAAACGATCGGAGAATGCTTGTATATAACAGTAAACTGAAACGATCGGAGAATGCTTTTATGTACCAGTAAACTGAAACGATCGGAGAGTGCCTGTATCTGGTATGTACCAGTAAACTGAAACGATCAGAGAGTGCTTGTATATGCAGTACACTGAAAGGATCGGAGGGTGCTTGTATATACCAGTTGACTGAAACGACAAGCGAGTTCTTGTGTATATCATTAAACTGAAACGACCTGGGAGTGCCAGAACATACCAGTAAACTGAAACGACCGGACAGTGCTTGTGTGTACCCGTAAACTGAAACGATCGGAGAGTGCTTGTATATACCAATAAACTGAAACGAAACAAATCTGTCAGCAGTACGTTTTTTCACTGCTTGATGTGGAACATACGTGGAATGTGAAACCACATTGCCACAAACTTCCATCCCTATTCAGCAGAGCTCTCAATGAGAGTAAGCTCCATTGCTCTTTAACATCAGCAGCCCCCCCCCCCCCCCAACAGTTTCTTTGTGGTGGGCCTCCGTGGTTATATCGGAATGTGGGTGGACCAGTGCTTGTTTGGCATGACAGACAAATTCTGCTTCTTTGGTGTAATAGAACCACCAACTCTTGAGATCAGATTTCATTACACTGGGTAGCATTGGTATAAAAAATTGCTTAAACTAAACCTTATATTTGTGTTACGACCACGATATAGCTGTATATGCTGAAAATGGCCCGAAACATCAATAAACATTGTGGCAGCAGTTAAGACATTTAGTTGGCCAGAGTAGTTGGGATATTGAGAGGTTAGCTGCGCATGAGTTGGTCATGCAGACGATACCATAAAGTGACAATTCTTTCTAGGATTCGATTTCATTCAGCCAATACTTCAGATTTGTTTCATTCAAGGTGATACTTCAGATTCGGTTTCATTCAGGGTGATATTTCAGATTTGATTTCAATCAGGGTGATACTTCAGATTTGATTTCATTCAGGGTGATACTTCAAATTAGATCTCATTCAGGGTGATACTTCAGAATTGATTTCATTCAGGGTGATACTTCAGATTTGTGATACACAGAAATTGGTTGGCGTAGAAATGGAATCCACATAACCAATGAATAATATTTTCGGACATCTTGTCCCTTGTTGAAAATATTTTGCAGAGACTGCTCTCTGCTCGTTTGTATTTGAGGCTGTAAAGTGTCTGATTTTGTAAATGTTTCTGTTGTACAAGCCCCGCGAAGATAACAGATAAGTTCCCGGTAGAGTGCAACCGAGAGAGGACTCACCTAAATCAACTACATCCGAAACAACGTTCATCAGACTAGGAATACCTAGTTTATACTGCTATGTCTTGCACTTAGTCAAATTTAATTGTGCTGTCTTGTTGGAAGCACTTTCAAACACCCTGGAGTTTCTGACCAGTTAGATGGTTCGTACATGTCTTCGTGAGTGTTGAAAAGTACTTGCATTTTAAAACTGATACTTCAAGCCATTGAATGTGCTTGGAAAAATGTACCTTCGTAGAGAAAATCCTGGCAAGTCCTTGACAAGTACATTCAGGTAACTTCTTGCCTCTTAGTTCTGTGAAAATACGTTCTTCGATGTTGTGGTATTTTTGTTCCGAAAATTACAATTTATGTCCTTAGAAACAATACCGGTACCTGGCACTGATTATTGGGATGCTATGTGGGAAGCTTAGCACTAGGGCTCACTGGGAAAGGTTGTGTTAGGGCTTTCTGTGAGATGTTAGCATTAGGGCGGCTCTCTATGAGAGGTTAGGGTTTGTCTGGGAGAGGTTAGTGTTAGCGTTCTCTGGGAGAGATTAGCGTTAGGGCTCTCTGGGAAAGGTAAGCGTTGGGGCTCTCTGGGAGAGGTCAGTGTTAGGGTTCTCTGGGAGAGGTTAGTGTTAGGGTTCTCTGGGAGAGGTTAGTGTATGTGTTCTCGGAGAGGTCACTGCCTCCTGGAAGAGGTTAGTGTGATGGTTCTCGGGGAGGTTAGCGTGAGGGTTCTCTGTGAGATATGGTGTTCTGGAAGAGGTTAGTTAGGGTTCTCTGAGGTAAGAGTTAGGTCCCTTTGGAAGAGGTCTGTGTTGGGTTTTATTTCTGGGAGAGATTAATGTTCTCTGGGAGAGGTTAGTGTTAGTGTTCACCTGGAGAGGTTAGTGGTTCTCAGAGGGGAGGTCAGTGTTCTCTCGGTTAGGTTAGTATTAGGGTTCTCTGAGAGGGGAAAGTGTAGTGGTTCTCTGTGGGAGTTCAGTGTGAGGGTTCACTGTGAGTTAGGAGTCTCTGGGAAAGATTAGGGTTCTCTGGGAGCGGTTAGAGTTTGTGTTCTCCGTGAGAGGTTGGTACTCCTCTGGGAGAGGTTAGTGTCCTCTGCGAGAGGTTAGTGTCCTCTGGGAGAGGTTAGTGTCCTCTGTGAGAGGTTAGCTCTGGGGTTCTCTGTGAGAGGTTAGCGTTGGGGATCTCTTGTGAGAGGTTCGCGTTGGGGGTGTCTGAGAGAGGTTAGTGTGAGGGCTCTGTGGGTGAGGTTAGAGTTCTCTGAGGGAGGTTAGTGTTTATGTTCTCCGGGATAGGTTAGAGTTTGTATTTTCTGGAAGAGGTCTGTGCTTCTCTGGAGGAGATTAGTGTTCTCTGAGAGATGTTAGTATTATGGTTCTCTGGGAGAGGTAAGTGCGCAGATTCTCTGTGGGAGGCTAGTGTTTGGGTTTCTCTGGAGATGTTAGTGTTAGGCTTATCCGGTCGAGCTTCCAAGGGACAAGTGCCTGGTACATGTATTATCTGTTTGGAACACATATGAAAGAATTGTTAACTTATATGCATAAAAAACATCAATGATGATAAAATTAATTTAGAGTAAACCTAATGGAAAGTGCTTGACAATTCTCTGCAAAATTCCTCTGAAGTCCTGGATTTTCTTTCTGTCGGGGATGTGCAAATTCCGAGTTAATATAATTCCTGAACTATTGTAAAGCAAAAGCATATACGGCAACTCACAAATGATGGAGCTCCGGGTTCAACCTTGAGCTTCATTCGCTGAAACTGTATAATATACTCAAGCTTCTTATGACACTGTCAGCATGTTAATTTTAGCAACGATGATGGTCATTTGATATTTGGAAACCCAGAAGTACCCCAACGACAAATTCCAATTTCTTGAACATTTCTAGAAGTACCCAACAACAAATTCATATTTCTTTGATATTTCTAAGAAATTGAAATTTGGTTGGTACTTTGGATTTTCAAATATCATAGTTGTTGAAATTAACATTCATTATATGGTTTGTAGACACACAGGAGTATAACTGAAAATACACTGATCAAATTATTCAGATCACAGAAAAATTGTAAGGTTCAGTAAATATTTTTGGTAAATCGGCAACAAAATGTTTCAAGATTGGACGCCAGAGTACATGCCGGTTACATCTATGGACAGAATGTTACCTGAAAATGCCCAAATCCTAGTTGCCTCAGCTCATAATAGTAGGGTTGTTTGAACTGGGAAGTCGTTTGCCACAAAGCACAGTTTTGACTCACCTGCTCACTAAAATTAAGGATATGAAGAGACAAAAAAAATGATGATTAGGGGGCGATTTATTAATTTCAATTTATTTATTTATTTATTTATTTATTTATTTATTGGAGTTTAACGACACTTTCCACATCCAGGGTCACCTCGTGTCGGACAGTTTTACAAGATTGAGGAAGGTGGAGTATCTGGAGAGAACCATCGAACAATGGCGAGCAGTTGTCCGAGTCCCCAACGTACTCCACACAAGCAGGGTTAGCAGTGGTTGAAGACAGGTGCACCATCGATGTGCAGTACGCCACACTACACAGCGCCACCGTGCCCCCACGTGGACAATTCGGATTAAGTGCCTTCCCCACGGACACAACGCAGTTACTCCTGGCGGGGATCGAACCTTGGACCTCTCTGTTTGAAATTCAAGGCCGTAACCACTGGACCACTGAACCAATGCGCATCAACAATTCCAATACTTGGCGATTTTTTTATCGAAGGTGTCCCAAGAAATGATGTACAGTGTTGGGTTTATCGATTAAAAGAAAATGTAACAAATTTTCCTGCAATTATCCAACAGTTTTTCAAGCGTGTTCTGTAATGTCGGAGCTTCCCGATTAACTTTTGTGTATGCGCTCTTATTGAGACGAAAATACAAATTATGAGAAACATGTTTTCAATTAACAGACGCCTTACAAAATGAAGTTGTTAAAATGAAATTCGTTTAGATAGAGAGGTTACTGTTCTTTCACATTATCTCCCAAGAAAGAATAACATTTCAATTTTTTGTGGTTAACCTGGAATTCATTTTGTTTGGCATTGTATGGTTTATCTCACTGAAGAATGCAAATTACATTGGAGAACTGTCGAGAGTTCGATTTTCTACTTCTTTCAGGAAATTATTAAATCTGGCATAAGTTTAGTCAAGTAGATTTATCGATTTCTCCTTCCAGATTTCAGTTCAAAACGCATTTTAGTTTCTCGTTTAAAAATAGTTGTTAAAGCGAAGTCAAGCAGAGACGTTCGTTAGAATGGCTGCTATGGCAGTGTGCTGTACCTTTTCTCAGCTAGGAGCATATGCCATATAAAAGTGACATCTTACAATAGTAATCGAATGATTTTATTTTCCAATGTTATATTTGTATTGATTTTTTTTACAAACGAGTCCTTCATTGAACTCTTATTCCGCCCGATTAAAAACCACAAGAATACATCTTTGTGGGTGGGGATATACCCTCCTGTGCATTCGTTTAGGAGGGATAGTATGAGATCACTCATCCTGCCCTCTATGTTCTCCAACTCGTGCGCAAACGGTCAGAGCGAGTCATCCGTTGGATGTATTTAACCCTATACACACATATCGTCGCCTGAGTGCTAGAATGTTCTATGTCCCGTAGGGGACATAGAACATTCTATCACTCAGGCGACGGTATGTCAAAATACAGAAATTTCAAGTAGCAAATACTTTCCATAATGCAATTAGGAATCTAACCAATTCAGTCTTGTTTTGATAGAGCTCATTGAGTTCCGTCAAGCAGTATTAAATTGTTTTAACTTCCTAGTTGTATTATGGGGGACAATTTGCAGCCTGAAATTTCGTTACTTCGACATCAGTTTGCATTGGGTTAAATACATTCATTGTTTTCTCAATCACCTGTATCTCATGCACGATACCAGAAGACAGTTTGTTTGTGATGTTTCCTTTGCTGGTGGTCTTACGTCTGTATCAACAGGTTTCCATTCGTCGCGAGCGAGCCATTTCATCGAAATGCTTTGCAGAAAAGTTTCGAATCATAAAAATTAACTCGATGAGTCTGGGCACTGGGTTGGCCGGCTCACCGGGAAATCTGGCTGTCTCTCCGTGCTCCAGGTCTTGGCATCAACGTGAGTAAGGGCTGATTTATTATTTATTGAAGTTTAAGGTCACATATTTATGCACAATGGCTAATCATGACCGTGACAGTTTTACGGGTGGAGGAAGCCGGAGTACCCGGAGAGAACCACCGAGCAACGACGAGCAGCTGCCAGCTCCCCAACATCGTAACTCCGCACTGCAGAACAGGCAGGGTTAGATTGGCTGAAGACATGCATACCATCGACGTGCAGTACGCCTTAGTACACGGCGCCATCGTGCCCCCACATGGGCAATGGGGGTGACGTGTCTTGCCCAAGGACACAACGCGGTTGCCGCAGGTGGGATTCGAACCGAGGACCTCTCGGCTTGCAGCCTGCACCTCTACCTACTGAGCCACCGCGCCCCCCTCCCCCCCCCCCCCCCGAGTAAGGGCTGAGTGAGAGGCAATCAAGAAATGATGCCAAAAGTAGCTATTACAAGCGATGTGGAAATGGAGTTGGAATTTTCTCGTATTTAACCTTCAGCTGATATAGTCTTGTGCGTTCGATTTCATGCAAATGTTCAGTGTCATCTGAAGTGAGACTTTTCTATCTGTCTCGTCACTGTTCATTTTGAGAGAGCTTTTTGTTTTATTTCCACTGTCGGTGGAGAGATTTCATGGTAACTATAGTAGCTACCATTGATGTAAAAATCATGAAATCTTCTTCTGGTTACCACCATCGTTTTCCCGAAAATGCCCCAGTCTGGTAATGCTTTGATTTACATTATGTTTGATTCCCATCGAATAAAGCGATAGGCCCAAACGCAGGGTCACAGTCACATCTGAAATCCTCTGGTCTGCCGTCTTGAATAATTGCAAAGAAACTTGAAATGAGACAAAGTAGGATATTGGCGGTTTAATGGGAAGATTGTGCACGATAGCACCGTTGAAAAATAACATCATAACTTTTCTGTAGCCACAGTACCAGTCGAAATAAGATATGAGATAAAAGTAAAACAGAACCCATTCCTTCGCGAACAATATGGTATGGGCGAAAATTATTGAGGATTTTCAGACCTCTCTATGTTGAATAAAATTATCCTCATTGATAGTTTTTATTGATTTCTGTTTTGTCACAACCGAATACCACGAAATTTTGATGGAAATATTTTTGACAGAGATTTGACTTGTGTCCACGTTGCAAATTAACTTGCCACCGCGCCATGTCGCCCTCTCATATTTTCCCGGTCGACTGAGTTGGAGTGAGTTGACCCGGAGACTCGAGTTTATTTTTTTCCTCATGTTTTTGTTTTTTTTGTAACATACTCTTCTCCCAAGTTGTTTAAAACTGCTAATTATCGAACTAACTATGCTCACTTCAAATGGGATGGTCAATAAAAAGGCAAATATATTATGATCACATTTCAAGTTCATTACATCATCAAAAGAATTAAAATGAAACCTCACCTCCCCGGGTGCGTAGCCAGGTACCTATATAGTGTGTGGGGCACGTGGATCCTTGGGCTGGGAGTGCAAGCATTTTTAGGCCGGTTGCGTATCCCGAAGATCGAAATCTTGAGTTGGGGAAATGTATGGAGGTGGTTTCCCTCTCGGGTTGGTGCGACCCAGGGGCAGGCTATCTTTAAAAAAAAAATTCAGGCTTGGGTCTCCCCCGGAGAAATGTTTTTAAAAATAAGCCAACAATGGCGTCATTATGAGACATTGTTTAACTTTAGGCTCGAAAGAGGGGTTTCTAGGCGGGCGTGAGGATTTTTTGGGTGGGGTGGGCTATGGCTCTCCTGGATACGCCACTGCCACCCTCACTAATTTGAAAAAAAATGCCTGAGAATCAGTTATTTGTTTATGTGGCCTGAGCGATAAAGTTTAAAATGTCACAGGATGAAAGATGGTACATGTTTAAATAGTTTATTTTTCAGTGTAACATGGGTTAAGTAATATTGATAGTCGAAACTAGGTAATAAAATATTCATGCGATCTATTACTCACACGATTGATGTTATTGTACCAAGACGTGTAATAATTACGTTATTATCGCGTCGAGTCTTTGTGGCGAAATCCTTAGTGACAAACTCAGGTTGTCTTGATCTTTAACCTTTCAATTGACGCATAAAGTGTGTCAATAAAATGGGCGTGTCTTTCCAATCAAACACTACAGATAAAGGGAAAATGATTTATTTGTATTATTTTTTTTTTATTCTTCCATTCCTGACGGATTTCAAAGAAGGTACACGTTTGTCCGTGTGTCTGCCTGTCCTAAAACCTTGTGTAAATCATCCAAATCTCAGGATATTTGTGCCTAATTTGGTACACATTATGGATAGATTTCTTGAAGGCCTCAGCTTGTAATGTAGAGCGTGTTTTGGCCCTCGACACTGACTGAATCACCTTATCGCAACTTCTGTATTTCTGAACTCATTTCAACCAGTTCTGGTGAACGTTGTTGTATTGTAGGTATGCGTGATCACAAATGCTCCGTCAAAACAAGGCCCTAGACTGAATTTCAAGGCCCTAGACTGAATGTCAAGGCCCATAATTCCAGAAGAAGACATTCGTTTTCCTTCATACACATCTTCCTATAAAACACCAATAGAACTGGCTAACAGTGTAGCAGTTGCGGTGATGAGGTTTTTTAACTGGCTGAATGCTGGAAGTCCAAATTTGGGCCTTACTGTAAAGTGTGGGTACCACAAATTGAAAGTCTTCATATTTTGTGGTTATGCATATATATATCCGTTGAAGTAAGATTATTTAGCCTGCAAGGATTTTCTTTATTGCAGTTTATGGGAGGATGCCCATAGACACTCTTCCATAAACTGTAACAAGGCAAAGACATGTAAACGAATTTCGCTGACTCAAAATAATTCAGTACTCTACCAGTTAAAAACTTAGTACACAGGAGTCATACCCTAAATGATAAATAGATCGCATGTTTTTTCCTTACATCTACCCACAATACTATTTTTGTGAACGAAAAGCCGTTGAGTTATGTGGAGGGAGTTGTCTTGTAAATGGAAAAAGGCTCAGACAGATTTCAGCCTGCCTGTTTCATGCCCAGTATTAGACAATGTCACCAGCTAATGCAGGTCAAACTTACTCGTTGGTAGAAGCATTGCTTACTCCAACATTGATCGTCTCCACCAACATTGGTCGTCTCCACTGACTGTTATATCATGTGAGCTTCATCGTGGAAATGAGTCTTGGATGCTGCCAGTCCCTTTTCTGTTTTGTGACGTTTACAAATTGTAGGAATTTTACGAATTGCTCGAGGTATTGATCGTCTCCAATCGTTTTTTTTCAAAATGAGGGATTCATAGATCCGTCGTCTCCACTCGTTTTTCCAAAGTGTGTGATTCATGGATCGAGTTATTGATTGTCTCCAATCGTTTTTCCAAAGAGTGAGCTTCGTGCATATATGTTTTCCAAATTGTAAACTAACTCGTGCCCAGTGGCACTGAGCGTCTTCATTCGCTTTTGCATGCTGTTCTGTTAGCTATCTCATTGCTTGAGTGTTCAATCGTTTCCAAACGCTTTTAAGGGTTACGTGACTCATGTGAGCTACCTCATCACTAGTTAAAATCGTCTCTGATCGTTTTTACATGTGGGTGTAAGTTCATCACAAGGCGCTTCTCAGTCATCTCCAATCCTTTTCCCACCTCATCGCTAGTTATGAATCGCCCCAACCGTATTTTCAAGGTTTATCCATGGGAATCCAGGTAGGTGGATGAGTGCTTGTTTACTGTGGTATACTGTGGGTTTTTGGTAAAATGGAACCCGGAAACCAACGCCTGGGTGGATGTTCTCTGAAGTGGGCAGCAATCGCAGCATAGATATAACTTACTGGCTACATTTGATTTCATGCCTGCGTTGCGATCATGAGGTAGCCATATATTCTGAAAGTGGTAATGAACATAAATAAGAAGATAAATAAAAAAAATCTTTCTTTCTAGGTTATGAGCTAGCTTGTTCATCACAACATTCATCTCCAATCCATTTTCCAGGTTGTGAGTTACTCGTCGCTGGAGTTATTATTATTCCAATCTGTGAGGTACCTAATGGTTGTGAGTTACTCGTCGCTTGAGTTATTTTTATTCCAATCTGTGGGGAACCTGATGGTTGTGAGTTACTCGTCGCTGGAGTTATTATCATTCCAATCTGTGAGGTACCTGGTGGTTGTGAGTTACTCGTCGCTGGAGTTACTCCAATCTGTGAGGTACCTGATGGTTGTGAGTTACTCGCCGCTGGACTTATTATTCCAATCTGTGAGGTACCTGATGGTTGTGAGTTACTCGCCGCTGGAGTTACTACAATGTGTAAGTTACCTGGTGGTTGTGAGTTACTCGTCGCTGGAGTTATTCCAATCTGTGAGGTACCTGATGGTTGTGAGTTACTCGCCGCTGGAGTCATTCCAATCTGTGAGGTACCTGATGGATGTGAGTTACTCGTCACTGGAGTTATTCCAATCTGTGAGGTACCTGGTGGTTGTGAGTTACTCGTCGCTGGAGTTATTCCAATCTGTGAGGTGCCTGGTGGTTGTGAGTTACTCGTCGCTGTAGTTATTCTAATCTGTGAGGTACCTGGTGGTTGTGAGTTACTCGTCGCTGGAGTTATTCCAATCTGTGAGGTACCTGGTGATTGTGAGTTACTCGTGGCTGGAGTTAATTTCAATCTGTGAGCCACTCGTCGCTGGAGTTATTTATTATTCCAATCTGTGAGGTACCTGATGGTTGCGAGTTATTATTATTAAATTCTGTGAGGTACCTGATGGTTGTGAGTTACTCGTCGCTGGATTTATTCCACTCTGTGGTGTACCTGGCGGTTGTGAGTTACTCGCCGCTGGAGTTATTACAATCTGTGAGGTACCTGATGGTTGTGAGTTACTCGTTGCTGGAGTTATTCCGATCTGTGAGGTACCTGATGGTTGTGAGTTACTCGCCGCTGGAGTTATTATTCCAATCTGTGGGGTACCTGATGGTTGTGAGTTACTCGTCGCTGGAGTTATTACAATCTGTGAGGTACCTGGTGGTTGTGAGTCACTCGTCGCTGGAGTTATTACAATCTGTGAGGTAGCTGGTGGTTGTGAGTCACTCGTCGCTGGAGTTATTACAATCTGTGAGGTACTTGATGGTTGTGAGTTACTCGTCGCTCGAGTTATTCCAATCTGTGAGGTACCTGATGGTTGAGAGTTATTATTATTTCAATTTGTGAGGTACCTGATGGTTGTGAGTTACTTGTCGTTGGAGTTATTATTATTACAATCAATGAGATACCTGGTGGTTGTGAGTGACTCGTCACTGGAGTTATTCCAATCTTTGAGGGACCTGATGGTTGTGAGTTATTATTATTACAATCTGTGAGGTACGTGATGGTTGGGAGTTGCTCGTCGCTGGAGTTATTACAATCTGTGAGGTACCTGATGCTTGTGAGTTACTCGTCGCTGGAGTTATTACAATCTGTGAAGTACCTGATGTTTGTGAGTTATTATTATTACAATCTGTGAGGTACCTGATGGTTGTGAGTTACTCGTCGCTGGATTTATTACAATCTGTGATGTACCTGATGGTTTAAGATATTGACAAGTCTTTGTCGCTTTCAGCTCATCAGGCCGAAAGTCTGCATAGTCTCTTTCCATCACTTGGCACCCCTTTCCGTTACCGCTTGCATTTCAGTCTTCTTTAGAACAACAAAGTCAAATTTAAATATATTAAATTTAAGGGGCAATATAAGTAATGGAATTTTGTTTATTTTGAAAATTCTCACCTCTGATATCCTTCAATTCAAATTAAATGTACAGAAAAAGGTACACCGAAATGAAGATTAAATATGTATAGAACACGAAACACGTGTGTAATCAACTCATAGAGTCGATCGTAGGCACCACTGGTTTCTGGAAGTCTGCGACCGTATTCGTACCAGAACTGATAATTTAATAATATTTCACGAGAACAACTTATGGCCAGATGTGCTTTACATATCCAAGAACAAAGCTAGGGTATCAAAATTCTTCAAAACACGGCGACAGAGCTGCGTTAGGGGTAAATTCCAAAACCTTTGCTTTTGTTTACATGTGAATTTACTTTCGATTTCCGGACGACGTCATCGGACGGAAAAAGCATTTATTTACAACGCCGTCTAAAATCAAACAATGAGAAAGATCGCCTTAATACAGTATACTGTTATTAGATAAAGTCTGCACAGTTGTCATATTCAATGCAAGGTATCATGATACCTGTTGAAATTTCTTAGAATTACGATTTTGTTTTTCGATGAAAATTCGTGGTATCAAGTGATTTGCGCATGTCTGTCGAACATGGAAACCATCTTCAATAAAAAATGCAGACAGTGTTGTACTTTTCCAAAATGCAGTCCTATCGCTGCACTCAAAAGTCTTTTGAATGCCTAGCTTTGTTATTGAATATCTGAAGCACATTCGGCCACGAAATATTATTTTATTATCAGTTCTGGTACGAATACGATAGCAGACTTCCAGGAACCAGTGGTGCCTGCCGTCAACTTTATGTGTTGATTACATATGTGTTTCGTGTTCTATACATCCCAACCTTCATTTTGATGTATAATTTGTGTATATTTAATCTGAATTTAAGGAATATGAGAGGTGAGAATTTCAAAATAAACAAAATTCCATTACTAATATAGCCCCTTAATTACCTGTTGTCTTTGTCCACTGCAATGAGAGGTATCATACTATATCCTGTCACGATTAGCCATTGTGCATAAGCATGTGACCTTAAACACAAATAAATAACTAACTAAATAAATAAATAAATAAATAAATAATCATACTGTATTGAAATTCTCGAGAAGAAATATCGTCAATTGTTTCTTCATCGTGTCGAGTGTGTGAAGGCATTTAACCGATTGACTTTTCTTCCTCCGATGACAAACTAATTTGTTCGGTATACTGTATACATCGACTGCTAATGCTTGGTAATCCGATTGTATTTAATTGGGCGATGGCTGATGTGAGAAAATGTAGTGTTTATATTTACGTGTAAGATAAAAATGCATATAAAACATGCGTGTCCTGTGCGATTATGTTAATTTTTTCTGCCGTCACGAGATTTTGTTTCAATGACGGCTGAATTGTTAACTACGAGAATGCGACGAAATGCCAAGGTTGAGATTGAAATTAACATAGATAGTAATCCGAGTTAGTTAACCCCAACCCAACCAAATCAACGCTCGAGCCCTTTTTTCCCGTTCGCGCAGATTTGACATAGAAACCCATGTTCACGAATGTTTAGCTCACCTGACTGAAAGTCAGGATGTTCTGTAGTGATCACTCACCGACCGCCATCCGTGAACATGCTGTTTGCACCTGCCCCTCTGAAACCGCTGAATCATTTTTAGTTAACTTTGAGGTGATTGCTTGTTCTGATATCGCATTTTGTTTTGTTTTTTTTTGTTTTTTTTTTTCAAATCAACTTTCCCACCCCCATAGGGAATCATTCAAATTTTAAAAAAAAATCTGTTTCGCATGAACCAGTGGGTATAATGACTTGATATTTGGTATATAGCTTCCATTGGAGGTGTAGAATTAAGTTTGTTCAGACGAAGTACGTGGAGCAATATTCGCCGTTGTAATGGTAGGGACAAAATTTATTTTTGGCCCCGCCCCAAATTTATATTTTCTGAACCGATGGTCCGATTTGAACCAAATTTGTTATGTGGTATTATTGAGCCATAAGTACTTGGCTCATGCAAAAAAAAAAATCCCGTGGCTCCACGGTAACCCTAGGCGTTAAAATAGAAATATTTTCAAACGCCCATATTTCCCAAACCACACGGAACAGAGAACTGTTATTTGGTATGAAGCATCCATCCTTTGGACCAGTAAAATTGTATGCGTCAGCATATTTGCAAAAATTAAAAATAAAATATCTCCCAAACCACTGATCAGATTCTTTTGATATTTGATATACAGCGTCCATAGGCGGGTTAGATACAAGTTTGTTAAAATGAAGCCCCCATGGTTCATATTTGGGCTCAATACAGAAAACCGATTTTTAACTAAGAGCAATATGGGGAATAATCTTTAAAAATCTTCTTCTTCAGAACCATTAGTCAGAATCTTTTAATGTTTGGTATACATCATTATTATGAGGGCCAGATTCAAGATTGTTCAAATCAAGGCCCTCGGTTATTCTCGTGGAAGCCCGAATTTTAACTTAGTGCAATATGGGGATAATCTTTAAAAATCTTCTACTTCAGATCCACCAGTCAGAATAGAATGCTTTAATATTTAGTACACAACAACTAATTAATTTTGCTGTAGCTCTTCCTTAACTATATAGGACCAGGTAACCAATAACCATTGTTTTGGGACATGGAATGCAAGTCCTTCAAATTGGGCAACAATTTATATTTATTAAACTGGGAACTCCATGGAGACCATCTATTTATTAAACACCGTCATGCCTCGATATGAGAGTTTTGACTTTCTCTAAGATTTGGTGAACAGAAGTTCTAGGTTGTGGCGTGTGTCTGGTCGTGGGAGGGGAGGGGAGGGGAGGGGTGATTAATACTGATTATATAAACTATCCCTGAACACAAAAATCTAGAAGGGGTGTATCCCACAGGGTTGGTGCTGCTACGTGACACACGACTGGGAAGCCGTCACTACAATTGTATCTCTCACAACATCATTCGTTGAGCAAATTGAGCTTACTGATCGCAGAACCTTCATGAAACCCCGAGAAATGGAGCATCACTTGTTCACGGCGATAAACCAGTTCTGCTTTACTGGTAAAATAGGATCAGTAACTAACGCCTGGAATAGATGTCCTCTGAAGTGGGTATAAATGATTGGTTGAACTTGACTTCATACTAATGTTGTGGACATGAGAAAGCCATAGATGCTGAATGTGACCTTCAACACTAATAACTAAATAAATACAAAATAATGAGCGAAACAAAAAGTAAACTAAACTGAGATATCCTCGTATGCTTAAATCAGTAACAGGTATATCCAACGCTTAGATTATATAAAAAATATTCTGCCGATTGAAAAGCAGAAATTATGCTATATTACTTCAGTGAATAATTTTGTAACAGCATATATTTTGGGGGTACCGGTAATTGATATTGATCGTTTTCAAAATGGTTTGCCACATGGATTTAAAAAAATAAACCAGACAACGACCAGTCATTGCTCACATCTGCTCCTCTGTCTTTGGTCATTTAAATGGTGAGCGGCGCTTTCTTACTGCGATAAACTAGTTCTATTTAACTTTTTAGCTCATCTTGACAAAGTCAAGCTGAGCTAATCTCATCGCTTCCCGTCCGTCGTCCGTCGTCCGTCAACACCATCTTTTGGTCTTCTCCTCCAAAGCCACTGGGCCAATTCAAGTGAAAGTTTGTGTGAGTGATGGTCCCAAAGGGGCATTTCATTTTTGTTCAACTCAGCATGCTCAGCCCCATAGGGAGGGAGTGGGGGAAAATGCTCCAAAATATTTTTAAAATCTTCTTCTCAAGAACCAGTGTGTACAATGACTTGATATTTGCTATGGAGCTTCCATATGAGGTGTAGAATCAAGTTTGTTCAAACGAAGTTCGTGAAGTAATATTTGGCTTTGTAATAGGAGGGGTAAGATTTTTGGCCCCGCCCAAAATTTCTATTTTCTGAACCGATGGTCCGGTATGAACCAAATTTGGTTTGTGGTAGTATTGGGTCATAAGTACTTGACCCATGCAAAAAAAAACAATTCCCGCATCCCCATGGGAACCCTGGGAGCTAAAAATAGAAATATTTTCAAACGCCCATATTTCCCAAACCCCACGGAACAGAGAGCTTTTATTTGGTATGAAGTATCCTTATGACCAGTAGAATTGAATGGTAAAAAAAAATTGCCATCGGTTATGTTAGGGTGTTCTGTAATGGGCATCGAAAAAATGCTGAGTCAGCATATTTGCAAAAATTAAAAAAAAATCTTTTCTCCAGAACCAATCATCAGAATCTTTTGATATTTGGTATACAGCATTCATAGGGGGGTCAGATAAAAGTTTGTTGAAATAAAGCTCATTGGTTCATATTTGGGCTCTCTACAGGAGCCCGAAGTTTTAACATAGGGTAATATGGAGAATATTCTTTAAAAATCTTCTTCTTAAGAACCACCAGTCAGAATCTTTTAATATTTGGTATACATCATTGTTATGAGGGTCAGATTCTAGATTGTTCAAACCAAGTCCCTAGGTTAATATTTGGGCTTCCTATGGAAGCCCAAATTTTATCTTTGTTCAATATGGAGGGTAATTTAAAAAAATCTTCTTCTTCAGATCCATCAGTCAGAATGCTTTGATATTTGGTATGCAACATCTCTATGGGGGTCAGATTCAAGTTTGTTCAAATCAGATCCCTAGATATATATTTGGGCTCACTATGGTAGCCCAAATTTTTACTTAGTGCAATATGAGAAAATTTCTTAAAAAACCTTCTTCTTCAGATCCACCAGTCGGAATGCTTTTATATTTGGTATACAACATCTCTAGGGGGGTCAGATTCCAGGTTGTTCAATTCGAGTGCCTAGGTTAATATTTGGGCTCCATATGTGAACATGAAATTTAACTTAGT
Source organism: Pictodentalium vernedei (assembly GCA_031216915.1). Taxonomy (NCBI): domain Eukaryota; kingdom Metazoa; phylum Mollusca; class Scaphopoda; order Dentaliida; family Dentaliidae; genus Pictodentalium; species Pictodentalium vernedei. The sequence continues at coordinate 371,065,750 of CM062294.1, read as the reverse complement.
ACAATATGAGGGAATTTCTTCAAAAATCTTCTTCTTCAGATTCACTTGTCAGAATGCTTTCACATTTGGTATACAACATCTCTAGGGGGGTCAGATTCAAGTTTGTTCGAATCGGATCCATAGGTCAATATTTGGGCTCGCTATGGTAGCCCAAATTTGAACTTAGTGCAATTCAAAGAAATTTCTTTACAATTTCTCTTCTTCAGATCCAACGGTCAGAATGCTTTCATATTCGGTACACAACATCTCTAGGGAAGTCAGATTTAACTGTGTTCAAATCAAGAGCCTGGGTTAATATTTGGGCTCTCTATGGGAACCGGAATTGGCCATTTTGCTGAAGAATTAAAAATTTTGTATTCAGTACCCTCTAGAGGAACTAAGATTAATCCACATAGGTTGTATCAAGGGGCTTCATAGGGGAGCTCTACATTTTACTTATGATCAACTGAAGAAAAGGCATGATGCCTAGATTATTTTTGTCACTCCTGAGGGACTCAAGGATTGACAGTGTAGCCTATGGAGATGGCTTGCTTAATGTAGACTCATTCTTGGACTCTGTTTAAATTGTGTTCTGTACAAGATGAGCGCTTCAGGCTCCGTGGGGCCTCTTGTTATTAGATACGATAACCAACTCTTGAACATGAGGGCTCTTAAGTGAGCAGCATAAAGATGGTTGACTGCGCTTTACTTCATCTTCCGCGTGAACCCGGGAAGTGGAGCAGTGCTTGTTTACTGCGGTAAACAAGTTCTGCTTCACTGGTAAAATATGTCCAAAAAGTAGGAAACCAAGGCCCGGGGTGGAAGTCGGAAACCAACGCCCGGGGTGGAAGTCGGTGGGCAGCAAAGGTATAAACGATTGGCTAAACTTGCCTTTTTACCTTTGTTGCCAGAAGGATGAAGCCAATGATGCTGAAAGTGACCTTGAACACCAATAAATTAATAAATACTTTACTTTTTATTTATGTGGAGGTCATGATATGGCCAGTAATGTCAAGGGCAAGGCGGCTGGGAGTGTAAATACAATTCGTCCTGACTGTGATAGCTTAACCCTTTACCTAACCTAACGTCAAAACCGGCCAGCGCTATTCTCCAAAATCGCCAATTAATTTTCATTATTTTTTTCATTTTTTGTCTCAAAAACATAGGTTATGACCCCTCGTTGGAACGAGCTCGTCGAGCTCGTTCCAACGAGGGGTCATAACCTTTGGTTTTGAGACAAAAAATGAAAAAAATTAGTTATTCAAGAATTATTTTTGCAAGTGTCGTCTGCTTTTCAGGTTAGGTAAAGGGTTAAGTCCCAACTGACTTCGTCGATATCATGCCTTGATGTTGTAGTTGGAATATTTGTCAGTCGGGATTATATTTAAACAATTCCAGACTTCTTAGAAATTTATTGGTGAATAAATAAAATATATATGTAGTGGAGACGCAACTTCTAATTTAATTAATACGGTCCGTATCAGTACACAAAACTGGGCATGCTGCCCCCCCCCCCCCCCCCCCCCCCCCAACAGTCCAAATCGGGTACGACAGACCTCAGTTCTTATGGCCGACCGTGTGTCCGTATTGAAGTGATCTTGAAAGTGACCCTAAACATCAGTAAACATAAACAGTGTTCAATTTAAAAAAAAATAAAATAAAATAATTATGGAAATTGATTGAAATTCAACTTTCAGAATCGAAGTGAGTTCCACTGGATGCAGGAATCGTGGCTTTCGTTCAGAACGTGGTCGCAGTCTTTTGGCTTTAGTTGTACTCATTTTGTGAATGAAACTTTCGCAGGCCATTGTAAATTGTGACACTTCAAACACAGGAAATTGTTCATAAATTTGCCGATATTTCCTGAATTGCCTCCGATTACTACTCTGATCTATACTTCACCGAGTCCGGAGTGAATATCAGTTTGTCTATGTATTTCACCACAAATATTCATTCGTAAACGATGTTGATTCTGTGAAAGATTTTGCTGAAAAAAATGTAAGTTGTTTATTAAGAAGCAATGTTTGCCATTTCTCTTCACAGGTCGACCCAAAAGTAGCATTTCCAAGAAAAGCACAGCCAAAAGTAAGTATACAATCACGTTTTTAGTAATTTAGTTTGAATTTTGATGGTCATGAAAAATGATGCTGAGCCACAAAACTAAGCGGAATTCGTTTAATCTGTTGATGATGTCTTGAATCATAAAGGTTCCTCTTGATTATTGTTACTACCCATTTTGGTACTATAGGCCTTATTTTTCACTGATGCAGAGTTGAGATCAAAATGCTTAAATTTATTTTATAAATAAAAACATATATGCCTTCACTATATATATATGTGTGTACTTGTAGTTTTGAAAAAAAAACAATTTTGACAAATATTTCGGTTGAAATGTCTGAATTACCGTTACTTTTAGTTGCCATCGACTCTCATTCTTGATTTTTCGTCTCTTTCCAAAACTATTCGGATTCCAACAAATTTCTTCTTCGTACCCAACACAGTCCAATATCATAGATTGCCAGGTAATTAGAAACATTGGGTCAAACATGGTTGAAACATTTCTTTGTTTCCCTGAGCGTGACTTTTGCCATAAAAGGGTTCCAAAATTGTCACATTTTCTCCAGCGTCGAGTCTCGCAATGTTCACTCACTTTTGCAATTCTTTTTACACAACGACAGCAGGTTTTTTGAAGAGTGAATAACAAATTTATGTCCCAACTTTCAAAGTTGAAAGAACTACCAAACTTTTGTGTTCTGTTTATGTCTTTAGGTGGTTTCTGTTTTGATGTGCATTAAGAGCCTGAAAATAGAGCGAACATACTTAGTGTAGTGTTTTTTTAATATTCTATGGGCGATGCTTTTAATGTATTTGTACTCCCTCCCTTCGATGGGTACAGTTTTAGAATTCAACTGCAAGTTTAGTTCTATTTGCAGAGATAACGCGGGGGAGATAGCAGGCAACAATTTAATCTTAACTGTGGTATTCACTGAATAGTGTTGCCAAGAAACGTATATCTAACGGTCGACATAATGCATTAGCTTGTGTTGTTAAAACTGTATTTCACTAGCTTTGTTTCATGTCTTTCACAGCACCTGGCGTTCTCAGGAAAAAATCTATCCTACTCCCACCACACTATTTATATACACTATGCATCCCGCTCCCATTATTTGTTTGTTTGTTGGGGTTTAAAGACACTTTCAATAGCCTAGTTCACATCGTGTCTGACAGTTTTATGTGTGGAGGAAGCTGGAATACTCTCAGAGAACCACTGAGTAGCGAAGAACGACTGTCACACTCACCAACTTACTAACCCGGCACAAGCAGAGTTAGCAGCGATTGAATGCAAGTGCAGCATCAACGTTCAGTATCCTTTAATACATAGTGCCACCACATGCCAACGTCGTGGGCAATCGGGTGTACGTGTCTTTCCCAAGGACACAGTGCAGACTGCGCGGGTCAGGATCGAACCTCGACCTTTCGTTTTAAAGTCCAAAGGTCCGACCCTTAAATAACTCTTGTCACATAATTTCCTTCTTGCAAACGCAAAGTTTTGCCAATTATTTTTTTCATCCAGATACACAGGACTCCCTTTTGTCTGCTGTTTATCTTGTCAGCAGTGCCATCGAAAGTGTGAACCAGAGGGACTGGGGACCCGAACAGGGGATCTTTGCACTCCAAGACCAACAATGACCTACGTAAAGCGCGCTATTCTCGTCCATCGATATGGAAAGCATATTGTATCCTTGACTAGTCTAAAAATGTAATCCAGCTACTGTAATTATCTTGTTCTTGCTACACAGAATTGTTGTCCATACCCCCGTGGGAACCTCGGGAAGTGAAGCAGTGCTTGTTTACTGTGGTAAACAAGCTCTGTTTCACTGGTAAAATAGGACCCAGTCACTAATGCTTGGGGTGCAAATCCTCTAAAATAGGTAACATGGGGTATAAACGATCGACTGACCTTGACTTTATCTCCATGTTGTGGTCATGATTAGCCATTGTGCAGAAGTATGTGACCTTAAACAACAATAAATAAATAAATAAATTGTCCATAACCCCAGAGTGTGCCTTGACCTTGAGACCACGTCAAGTTCCAAGACACAGGGAGGCTGATATTGCTGCGCGTCTCTTGCTTGTTTTCCATGTAATCTGATCCCGTTGAAACACCTTGTCCTCACTTCACACAATTATTGCCTCTGACTTAAGTGTGTGTGATGACCCAAGGTCATATCTTTAAGATCAACGTCATGGGCCAGCATAGGTTGATTTTGCTACATTGGCGTTTAGAGCTAGAGAGCTTGTTAACAATTCACATTAATGTTGTTCTTGGGTGTCCTAACTTTTACCGAATGTCATAGCGCCATGGTCACAGAGAGTGAAACATTAGTGCTGTTCTAGCATCCCGATCCGTTCCATTTGTCAGAACTTAAAACAATTGTTGCCAGTCCCCCAGTGGCATGCCGTGACCTTGACCTGAGGCTATACCTGAAAAGCCGGAGTCACAAACAAGACGATTTTGATATTGTTGTTATCTAGACAATGGGTCTTGGACAACAGAAAGTATTGTGGTAGGTGGACGAGAAAATCCTATCATGAAATGATATGCTAATTCAGTACTTCAGTTCAACAGCCTCTTTTCATCTTCAACCCATATTAGTAATCTCTTCAACGTGGATGGATTTGCCCCCACCCCTTCAGCACCCATGCACAGACTGTCGGTTTATCGAAATAATTACCGTCTATTTTACTGAAAATTTGTTTTTAGTGAAAAAAAACTACGTAAATACATATCTAGTCCCAATGCGCGGTGGCATGGCGGTAACCGGTTCTCATCAGATCACCGAAGTTAAGCAACGTCGAGCCCGTTTTGTCCTCGGATGGGTGACCGTTTGAGCGATCGATTCGGACTCCCGCGTTGTGTCCTTGGGCAAGGCACTTAACCCCGATTGTCCACATGGGGGGGGGGGGGGGGGGGCACGATGACGCCGTGTACTGAGGCGTACTGCACGTCGATGGTGCGCATGTCTTCAACCAATCTAACCCTGACTGTGCTGCAGTGCGGAGTTACGATGTTAGGGAGCTGGCAGCTGCTCGGTGGTTCTCTCCGGGTATTCCGGCTTCCTCCACCCGTAAAACTGTCACGGTCATGATTAGGCATTGTGCATAAGTATGTGACTTTAAACACCAATAAATAAATAAATAAATAAATAAATAAATAAATAAATAAATAAATAAATCTAGTCCCAGTAATAGACATTTTATAAACATGTTGTCCGGTGGGTTGATCGGGATGGAACTGGTAGGAGTGGTCAAATATTATTTCAAATATTAATTCAGTATATACCACTTTTTTAAAAAATGTTCGCGTCAAGCCTAGTTTTCACTTTCGAAACTGTCAGGACATCTTAGTATCCACAGAGCCTTTGCCATTGGACACCTGTTGTGGCCCTATTTATTTATTTATTTATTTATTGATGTTTAAGGTCACATATTTATGCACAATGGCTAATCATGACCGTGACAGTTTTACGGGTGGAGGAAGCCGGAGTACCCGGAGAGAACCACCGAGCAACGACGAGCAGCTGCCAGCTCCCCAACATCGTAACTCCGCACTGCAGCACAGGCAGGGTTAGATTGGTTGAAGACATGCGTAACATCAACGTGCAGTACGCCTTAGTGCACAGCGTCATCGTGCCCCAACACGGGCAATGGAGATGAAGTGTCTTGCCCAAGGACACAACGGGGTTGCCGCAGGTGGGATTCGAACCGAGGACCTCTCGGCTTGCAGCCTGCACCTCTACCTACTGTTGTGGCCCTGACTGACATTTAACAGGGCGTCGTAGTATTAATCGAGTTTTGGTCATTGGACCTCTGCAGTGGCCCTTAACTGGTATTTAATAGGGCGTCTTAATATCCACCACGTCTTTGTCATTGGACTCCCGGAGGCGCCCTTAACTGGTATTTGGCAGCGCGTCGTAGTACCCATCGAGTCATGGTCATTGGACCTCTGGAGTGACCCTTGACTGATATTTAACAGGACCACTTAGCACGGCATCTTAGTATCCACCGAATCTTTGCCATTGTACACCTGGATGGCCCTTAACCCCTTTCAAATTGGAACTCTCGAACAGTATCGTCCGAAAGAATATAATTTACATCAAACTGGGCGAACCTATAAGGCTGAATTGCATTTACAGGGAGGCCTAGTGAGGTTCCCATCAAATCAATTCATTTATTGGGGTTTTAACGACTCTTTGGACAGTCAGGGTCACCTCGTGTCGGGCAGTTTTACGGCTGGTGGAAGCCGGACCATTCAAATGAAAAGTCCTTGAATTGTTTAGTCTTCCATGAAAAGGCTTTGAAGTTGTTTTTATAACCGAAAGGTACTTGGTTTTCTACTATCCTCCTTGAAATGTACTTAAATTCATTTTATCTATAACCTTTGAGACAAGAAATGCCATGATAACATGGTGACAGGTGATATCACAAAATCTGTCACATCTCTTTTGATCGCTGTATTCCCCCTTGATTGGAACAAGGAGCAATTGGTAATGCTTTAGCATTGCAGATGGCATCTTATAACACTCAAGGGGAGAAATATATCCAGCTGGTTGGGTTTTCCAGACACCGAGTTCTCGAGGCTGAAATTCTGGGTGTTGTTCATGCTGGTATGAGTTCATATGAAAATTATAATAGTCCTTGGAAATCGTGGCCATTCCTTGAAAGATGGTTAACTAGTGCTTGTATTTGGTTCACTGATATCTTTGGGAACCCTGTTTAATAGACAAAAATAATTTAATCCTATAGGATATAACGGATGATAAGATAAGGGTTAACACGGATCTGGGACAAGCCGATAAATATCCACGTGGTTAGAATGTGCGCGTAAAGCACGAGGATATCAATGTATTCTCGTGGACCCGCTTTATATCAAAGTCATTAGCTTTGCCGCTACCCATATTAGGGCGGTGTTTTCTCTGATGTCTGTGGACTGAATCAAGTGGCGTTACAGATGTAAAATACATGTACATTGATTCAATTTCATTTGACTCAGAAGAATTAACTGAACACAAGGGTGATACCGATTGCTTATTTAAGCAGTCTGATGGAAAATTCTCTTGACCCTAAAGTAGTTTATAGGATATCAAAATCGTCTTACGAACTAGGCTAGCCCATTAAATTATAGCCACAAGCATGCCAACTACATAAGTAGCATGACTGATGTCTGGACAAGATGTTAGTTTGTTAAATAAAGCATCTCGAGATTTATGTTTTCTATTGATCACGCTTCACATAACTCTTCTTATAATCCTTAATTTAATCGAACGTGTCCCTCGAAAAAGTCACTCGAAATAAGTTTTAGAGATAGGGATCAGAACGTACATCTTTAAAAGTTGATCTCATGCCCCCACAAAAGTCGCGACTTCAAGATAGATTACAGAGCACATTCCCAAATATATTATTGGTGATAGTAGTTGAAACCAAACGGCAAATGTCGATCAGTCGATCATGCGAAGTGTTTTTAAGTAGCGTGTATATGTATGTTTGGTGAGGCGACAGAAGCTTACTGAAATTGTGCATTGACGGTACCAACAGCACGTGCGATCATTCGATTCAGAAAGAGAACGTTTTCTTTTACCTGAATGTCGAGGTCACCGTTTTTTTGATAACAGTAATTAAATGATAACTCATGAGCTCAGCTAAATAAATTATATTAGATAGATCATTTTGCCATGCTATTTTATAGGTGACTACTATGCGTTAAATATGAAAAATAAAACGAAGAAACACATAGTTGAAACACTACTATAAACTGCATGGGTTATAATGTAAGTAGAAAGAATAGTGAATGGGGATTGCGTTAAGCAGAGCGTAAGATCGCAATACCATGACGTCTAGACTTTGCATCTGGGTCATTTATCTACTCGTCTTAACGGACTCGTGGATATATGAGCAGTGAGACGAAGTCCCACTTCAATGCACCATCTCGGAAACGCACAAGGTGGAAATATCGTATATGCCCCACTTTTATAGGCTGCATGCAACGACCTGGCCATGGTTTCATCTATGTCTGCATCTGGGTTATTTATCCGGACTCGTGGGGCGCGGTGGTGTTGCGGTAACCGGTTCTCGTGAGATCATCGAAGTTAAGCAACGTCGAGCCCGGTTAGTCCTCGGATGGGTGACCGTCTGAGCGGTCGATTCGGACTACCGCGTTGTGTCCTTGGGCAAGGCACTTCACCCCATTTGTCCACATGGGGGCACGATGACGCCGTGTACTAAGGCGTACTGCACGTCGATGGTGCGCATGTCTTCAACCAATCTAACCCTGCCTGTGCTACAGTGCGGAGTTACGATGTCGGGGAGCTGGCAGCTGCTCGTCGTTGCTCGGTGGTTCTCTCCGGGTACTCCGGCTTCCTCCACTCGTAAAACTATCACGGTCATGATTAACCATTGTGCATAAGTATGTGACATTAAACACCAATAAATAATAAATATCCGGACTCGTCGAATATGACCCGTGAAACGGAAACCCACATGGTGGTAATATCCTATGTGCGCCTCTTTTATAGGCTGCATGCAACGATCTGGTCATGATTTCATCTATGTCTGCATCTGGGTCATTTATCGACTCCTCCTGACGTACTCGTCGATATATGAGCAGTGAGACGGATTCCCACTTCAATGCACCATCTCGGAAACCCACATGGTGGTAATATCCTATATGCCCCTCTTTTATAGGAAGCATGCAACGATCTGATCATGGTTTCATCTCTGTCTTCTACTTAATCGATTTTAAGGCTAGCATTTGACTTAACCCAATTTAAGGCTAGCATTCTACTTAACCAATTTTAAGGCTAGTATTCTACTTAACCCATGTTAAGGCTAGCATTCTACTTCAGCCATTATAAGACGAACGTTCTACTTCAGCCATTTTAAGACTAACATTCGAGCTGGAAGATAGTTGAAGTAGAAGAATTAGTCAATACGGATGGCAGGTGGAATTCAAATGCAATTGAATTTGTTTACATTGAGTAGATAATATAATACAGTAGAAGCTTCCCCTTTATGGACACGTGCGCATACTATCAAATTGTAAAACTCATCGCGGAAACCATCATGCAAACATGGAACATGTCTGTGGAAGGACTTGTGTGGGGGCACAAGTCCTATCCCCCTCGACTCCTTGGAATGTTCGCATACATATTTCAGAGTAGACAATCATGTTATACTAGAATTTAGAATTTTTTTTTTTTCTGATTCCCTGTCGGGCAATCAGACGTCCAAATCCTAAAGCACTTGGTCAGCACACCATGTCGCAGATCGTCAAGAATAATGATCTGATCTAGTGTTCAGAAGTAGATGTCACGATTGCTTGGGGCCCACGACGTTCGTATTGCAACTACATGAAAGTATGGAAATGCTGGTAGAGGTTCGATGAAAATGCGTTGGATCGCACCAGACGATGACTGATACTGGCATGCTTGTATATTTTGAAAGACGCAACCCTTTAAAGGAATTTAGAATGTTGGTGTCTAACTGAAGCAAAGACAACACTGTCCGACAATCGGAACCCATAACGCCTAAACCAGAAGACCAACCGTAAGAAACATATTTAGACGTTGTGCACATGATTGCTCGGTCTACATGGCCTCCTCTAGTTATTTAGTGGACAATATATCTCGTTTCTCTGAGACACACCTATACAAACGGGCCTTTTGATCATTATGGTCGCCTCTCATCTGCCTTACTGGAACCGACTTCCCATTCGCCTGCATTAGTAGACTTAGACATAGAGCATGGAAGCTTTCTCAAACTGTTCTTAGTATTCATTTGTTAACTCTTTCAGAACGACATGTTTATTACACTGAGGATAAACCTAGTGTTCTTTGTGTTTTGTGTTTGGTGGTGAATTGTTGTGGTATATAGAGCTGTTGGAATGGGCTTTCTGCGCCCTTTACAATATTTCATTCCTATTACACCACAGCATACCATTGGAAAGAAGTTTAGAAACAAGGCTGAAGCTGTTTCTTGGAAGCTTATCAACTATCTTAACACTGGTAATCTTTTCACTATTAAAATGTAATATACGAAATCAGAAAAAATGCCGCCTGAGAAAGTTTAGGGAACCTTTTCCCGGTTGCCTCAATATCTTGTTTGTAGAGTACTGCATGGATCTCATCAGACTTATATTATTAAACATGTTTATGCTGAAAATGTTGCATTTCATTCGTACTCAAGTTACTGAAGAAATACGTGTCAGAAGATCCTATACTGTTTTTTTTTCTCATTGTTTGGATTTCTCGATCCTGTAGAGATTACAGAATTGGCTCTATCTCAAAATATAGTTCACGTCCCCTCATTAGGCGGTTGTAGTTTATAATCGTATATATCTGTTTTGATTCGTAAGATGGTCGTAAAAACTATGTCTGCATAAATAGCCTGGTGAACAATATCGCCTTCTTCTGGCGTTTATGCTGCTTCCCTCCGTCTTCTACAGGGAACAAGATAATGTTTTCCTAATAAGCCTACTTAGTTCAAGGCTCGGCTCTCTGCGCGTACTTACATTTTTAAGTTCGACTCAATGTGACCCTGGCTATCTAAAGTGTCGTTAAACCCCAATAAACAATAAACAAATTTTGATTTTGTTGGTCGATTGTTGACGAATATGGAAAATCACCTCAGCGGATAATGGTCAGAGAGCTAATACTATTTCAGCAGCGCAACTGTAGTAAAAGCGAACTTTGTTTAAATATAGATCCAACATGATATTTCTAGAACCACAAAATTGCTGCAATTTACGGTATCGACAATCACACGAGTTAGGATTGAATAAACGAAGTCAGGTCAGGCAGACTCTTACAGAGCATGCCTCTTTGCCGTGTAAAAATCTGTGCACCACATTTTTTCTGTGGAGAGTTTTGTCGGATCACCACTAGTGATACTAGTAACCCCATGTGACTGTTATTATGATTTATCGACAAGCTGGGTGCCGGCTTATTATCCTCTATTAACTCGTTTAGACTGACTGCCTGTCAAGTGCAACTCACTCCATTCAACGATGAGAAGATTGTAAAAGAACGTTACTGGCTACCGGTTTCCAGTTTCGCCTTTCGTTCTATGAGAGGAACTGTCGTCTGTCGTCCGTGAACATTGTGTTTGCACCTGCCCCTCCTAAACCGCTCAGCCAATTTTAGTTAAATTTGAGGTGATTGCTTGTTCAAGTTGTTCTGATATCGCATTTTGGGATTTTTTCAAATCAACTTGCCCAGCCCAATAGCGAGGGGGTGGGAGAAAATCCCCCAAAGTTTTTGAAAAATCTATTCATAAAACAGTGGGCACAATCACTTGATATTTGGTATGTAGCTTCCTTTTGAGGTGTAAAATCAAGTTTGTTCAAACGAAGTTCGTGGAGCTATATTTGCCTTTGTAATGGGAGGGGCAAGATTTTGGCTCCGCCCAAAATTTCTATTTTCTGAACCAATGGTTCGATTTGAACCAAATTTGGTATATGTTATTGAGTCATAAGTACTTGACTCATGCAAAAATTTCCCTTGTCCCCGTGGGAACCCCAGGAGCTTAAAATAGAAGTATTTTCAAACGCCCGCATTTCCCAAACCACACGGAAGAGATAGCTGTTATTTGGCATGAAACAGCCTTAGGACCAGTAGAATTTAATGGTAAAAAACCAATGGCCATCGATTGCATCAGGGCGTTCTGTGGGGAGAGGGTGGGGTGGCATCGAAAATGTACTGTGTCAGCATATTGCAAAAATGTGATTTTTTTTTCTTCAAACCACTGATCAGCTTCGTTTGATATTTGGTATTTACAGCATCCATGGGAGTGGGGGAGTGGGGGTAGATACAAGTTTGTTAAAATAACACCCTATGGTTCATGTTTGGGATGCCCGAATTTTTAACTTAAGGCAATATGGGAATAATCTGTAAAAGTCTTCTTCTTCAGAACCACCAGGTCGAATCTTTTAATTTTATGTTTACATCATTGTTATGAGGGTCATATTCCTGATTGTTCAAATCCCTCGGTTAATATTTGGGCTTCCCAAATTTTAACGTAGCGCAATATGGGGGATAATGTTTAAAAATCTTCTTCAGATCAACCAGTCAGAATGCATATTTGGTATACAACATCTCTAGAGGTGGAAAGGGAGGATCAGATTCAAGTTTGTTCAAATCGGGCCCCTGGGTTAATATATGGGCTCCCTATGGGGGCCCAAATTTTAGCTTAATGCAATATAAGGAAATTTCTCTAAAACATTTTCTCCTTCAGATCCACAAGTCATAATCGTTTCATATTCGGTATGCAACATCTCTGCGGGGGTGTGGGGGGGGGGGGGTTCAAGTTTGTTCAAATCGAGTGCCTGGGTTAATATTTGGGCTCCCTGGTGGAGCCGAATTTTGACTTAGTACAATATGAGGGAATTTCTTTAAAAATCTTCTTCTCCAGGGAGGAATTTCATATTTGGTATACATCTCTTTGGGGGGGGGGGGGGGGGGCGACGGATTAAAGTTTGTTCAAATTGAGTGCCTGGATTAATATTTGGGCTCTCTAAGAAAGCCCATATTTTACCTTGGTACAATATGAAGAATAATCTTTATGAATCTTCTTCAGATCAACCAGTCAGAATCTTTGATATTTGGTTTTCAGCAATGAACTCCTTAGAATCTTTTGATATTTGGTATACAACAATGAACTCCTTAGGGAGGTCAGATCTATGTTTGTTCAAATCAAGACCCTGGGTTAATATTTGGATTCCCTATTGGAGTCCAAAGTTTAACTTAGTCCAATATGAGGAATAATCTTTAACAATCTGCTTCTTGAGATACAATCAGAATCTTTCGATATTTGGTATACAACATCCTTTGAGGGTTCAGATTCAGTTTGTTCATATAAAGTCCCTGGGTTGATATTTGTGTTCCCTATAGAGGTGGGGGTGGCAAATTTTAATTTTAACATAGTGCAAAATTGGTAATATTATATTCTCAAAGTCTTTTTCTCCAGAACCACCATTCAGAATCTTTTGATATTTGGTATACAACATCCTTCAAGTTTGTTCAAGTCAATAATAATAATTAATAATAATAATTTATTTATATAGCGCTTTTCCCAGCGAAACGCTGCTCAAAAGCGCTGAAAACATGGGTGACGGCAACAATGGTATAATCAGCGGCCGAAGGCTGCTTGAAAGAGATGGGTTTTCAGAGCTTTCTTGAAGTGATCTGCATTTAGGGTTTTTCTAGGGTTCTGAGGGAGGGCGTTCCAGAGTGAGGGAGCTGCGAAAGTGAACGATCTCTTCCCTGCCGTTGATCGAATTCGCGGTACGACAAGGAGACTCTCAGAAGCTGATCTGAGATTCCTCGACGGTGTGTGTACTTTGATGACCTGCTTAAGGTAGATTGGTGCTTTGTCGCTATGTAAGATGTTGTGTCACCGCCAATACCTTATACTTATTGCGAGACTCAACTGGCAGCCAATGCAGAGATTTCAGGATTGATGTAATGTGGTCATATTTTTTCGCACCGGTAATGATCTTAGCTGCTGTGTTTTGAATACGTTGAAGCAGGTACATTGATTTCAGAGGAAGGCCGAAATGGGACACCGAAAAAAGTCAAGTCCCTTTGTTGATATTTGGACTTCCTGGTTTTCCATTACCGGAAATCTGGGCCTTATTTCTGTGGTAGCATCCCAATACTAGGAGAAAATCCTCTGGCATGGACAGCAAAGTTATAAACAATTAAATAAGTTCACTCGTCTGTTGTGTTAGATGGTAATTAAATCCTTCTTTAAACAACTTTGGTGAGGTGAAAGCCTCAGGCCCCATGGGGCCTCTTGTTCTATAGGTTGTCAACATGTTATATAGTGTGACTGTTAACCGGTTACGCGAGATCGCGGTGGCCCAGTGGTTGTGGAATTGGACTTGAACCGAAAGGTCCACGGTTCGATCTCCGCCAGGGGTAACTGCGTTGTGTCCTTGGGCAAGGTACTTAATCCCAATTGTCCACGTGGGGCACCGTGGCGATGTGTGCTACTGGGTACTGCGCGCCAATGTTGTACTTGTCTTTAAACAATGCTAAGCCTGCTTGTGCGCAGTTAGTACTTTGGATGGTCTGGCAGTTGCTCGCCACTACTCGGTGGTTCTCTCTGGGTACTCTGGCTTCCTCCACCGTCAAACCGTCCGACACGAGGCGACCTTGGCTGTCGAAAGTGTGGTTAAAATCGAATAAACAATGACGGTCTACGATGTAAGTTTTTTTTTATTTCCATGCGTGTGAAGGTCCTGGATTTTTTCTTGAGGGGGTTCGCACCTTATACCTGAAGTAACGATTATCGCGATCGAGATCAAGGGCCAAGTGTAAGTGTGTAGTAACCGATAATCAAGATAAAGAAATAGGCAAATGAGGGGAGTTGCTGTCTATTTTTCTAAAGAACATTGTTGGAGTTTCAACTTTCTAACTTCCACATACTCAAATGTCTTAGATATTTCCATTTTCTCACCTCCGAAACTATTTTTTTCTTTCAAATTCCCAGTGCAATCCATAAATTGTGTGAGAAAGCCGAAACATCTGAGGGAAACGAGAAAAATCAAAAACAACATAGGAATAATGTTCGTTCGGCACGAGTCGAAGATCTGTCGCGACTTTGCGCGGAGGTACACACGAAACCGCAAGGCATGTTAGAAACTCGCTTGCGCACATCACTTCCGTTGAAAAATATCCCAAACTTTATTTTCATTGGCGGCAGCCAGTCAACAAACATCATTGTACAAAGACTTGGATGTTTACCTAATTCGCCTACGGATACCTTTACCGAAAGAAATATAACCATTCATTCACCAGCAGAACATCTTGTTATTTTGTATCTATTCCACAAAGAGCCATCCTCAGATTTCCCATGCATTGAAAATTGTTTGATGATATCTGCGATTTCAGAATTTGAATTACATTCTCCTTATGAACCATGGTAACAATGTACTTCCAGTGTACCGAGGTAGATGAGGTCTTTTCTCCCTGTGTATTGATGTTCTATAGCCAACATCTCTCCAAATGTTGTAACTCTTTCGACGCCGGTGTCGTACAAATGCGACATCTGTCGTAACTACATCGTATGTGGACCCGTCAATGCAAGCTCGAAAATCTGTCGAGTTAGTCAGTTCCACATCTTACATGCTTAGTCGATCGACACTAAATCTTGGCGACTATTGTTCGTTGGCACATATTGCTCCCACTGCCACCGTAGATTGATCCTGTTGACGACCAAATGGTCACGATAGATGACAAATATCAGTTCTAACATTGTGAGGCGAGCGACTGTGTCATAGAAGCCTCTCCTAAATTTGAACAAAAAGAAGGCGTTAAATGCCCGCCTTGAATTTTTTGTTATAAACTAAAGGTTTTTAAAATGTTCACAAATCTACTGGAAACAAACAGATTCTGTTTAGGTGGGTGAGGTCGATTTTCTAGACTTTGTACTGTTAGTCTATACCACAAACTGTAAGTCAAGTGGCATAGTCGTGATTTCTAGAGGTAACGAGGGCTTCACTAGAAACCGGTGCCAGGGTATTTGACGAGTGTCCATTGGTCAAAGTACTTGTTCTGATACCCCAAAGTTTGCCAAAATCGGATAACAACCTTTGAAAGTCAAACTCTTTGAGTGGACATCTTCTTTTTATGGGGGGGGGGGGGGGGCGGGGGGGGGGGGGTTAGGGTTAAAAGCATTTTCATCAACCAAGGGCACATTGTGTCTTGACAGTTTTACGGTTGGATGAAGCCGGAGTACCCAGAAAGAACGGTCGAGTGGCAAACAAACTTCCCGACTTATTGACATCCCAGAAGTTGAAGGCAAGTGCGGCATCGACGTGTTGTACGCCTTGGCCTCCCGCGGCGTGATTAATCGGGATTAAGTGTCTTGCCAAAGGACACAATGTATTTACTGACAGTCAGGATTGAACCGTTCACCTATCGGTTTGAAATGCAATGCTCTAAACACTGAGGCGCCCACTCCACGATACCAGAGCATTCTCGCATGTAGGGGTCAATGTTGGAGATGGAATATACATAGAGAAATTTTTAGTTGTACGATATGAGCTGGCAAATTCATTCGTGCAGCGAATGTTCCCTCCCGTATTTCTGAGAACAATCTGAAACAATACACTAGGTCTGTTAAGCAATACACAAGGTCTGTTAAAATATACACAAGGTCTGTTAAAAACAATACACAAGGTCTGTTAAAACAATACACAAGGTCTGTTAAAATCGAATTGACGTTGAACTCGAGTAGGAACTGAGCGACTGCAGTGACGAGTTATTTATTATCTGCCGGTTGTTGAACTAACTGTTAACACATACAGTTGGTACTTTCTTCCTCAGTAACATTTGAACCGATTCCACTTCTAGAGTACCAGCCAAATTATGTCAGGTGACCATTAAAATTTGCTCTTTTATTTTAACTTTCACAGGACAGTTAAATAAAACTCCCAATCTCTTCAAACTCGTTCTTCATTTTCGATTTGTGTTCTACGCGTAATTTGGAGAAAAAAAAATCTTTTTTAATTTTTTCTTTTTTCGGATTAACACGACGTACCGGCTAAAGAAAGGGACATCTGCTAAAGGCATGTCATTGACAGTTGCTCTACTTTTGGGTTTGATGGACAAACCTTCCTCTTAGTGAGTTACCAATCATCTCAAGTTTTTCATCCGCTTCACCGACGGTGGCTGTAGTATCCATTGTGGCACCAACTTTTTGTTGTCTTTGTGTTTGAAACGATGGATATATCAGTGGGAAGATCCTTCTACCCATTTTCTGTCAAATTTTGAAGAAGCCGGTTAACACGGGTGTTGCCGAAACGTTTTTTTTAAAATTAGGATTTGCTGGCTGTGAAATAACCCGCGAAAGATCATTATTTAGGTTACGTGGTGGTTACGTAATTTGTAAAATACGTGAAAGAACTGCAGGTTACGACAAATTAATACAACACAACTTGATTAAATTGCAAATCTCACATGTTTTATCAGAAAGACTTCACCATCTATCTGAACTACCTCGATTCAAAGATTGAGCTTTGTATCCACATTATGAATAGAATGGCATGCTATTTCCATCTTAAAAGAATTTCCGCCTAAATAAATAGTAACAACTAACGCGCGATCTCGCTTTGGCGAGATGGCGCGTTTGTTGCTATTTATTTTGACGAAATCCGTTAAAACGTAAAACAGCATGACTGGCGTTTCAAAACAGAGATGGCGCAGAAACATCACAACAACATTTTTCCTATGAATTATCACCATGCTATGTAGCGTAACCTGCCAACAAGTTACCATAGAAACCCTTTATATCCAGGCATGATTTGGGTTTGCAACTGAAAGTAGTAGAAATGTCCCGACAGATTGGTAGAATATTGTTTTTACAGTTTGTGGGATTTCTAGATTCGTTCTGGAATTTCGTTCTTTGAAGAAATTCTTTGTTAGGATTATCATCTCGTGCGCTTATGAGCTTTTTCTCGAACAAAAACGCATTTAGCCATACAGATAGCAATGAGTTTTTTGTTTGTTTGTTTTTTTTTTTTTTTGTTTTTTTTTGGGGGGGGGGGGGTCTCAATTCGTCAAACATTTCTGTCATTCACTGTTGTTCTTACTTGGAAAATGAAAAATTTGAAGTGTTGCAATATTGTTCCCGCTGGGGTCACCTGGTCAATAAAAAAAATCAGATGGCACTGAAAGATCGTGCAATATTTCAGTTCAGGCCTTTTTACCATCCATCTTGACTGCAGTTTCAGACTATTATTTTTCTTGGTGGCACCATTTGTGGGTGGCATTTCATCCGGGTTGTTGTGAATACACCCTCACCGCCCCCCCCCCCCCCCCACCCCAGATTTGGTGTTCACATTAGCATTTCTAGTCTCAGAATATATCTTTTCCGAGTGCTTCTTTCTCTTCGATCGTCTTGTGTTTTGTGAAAACAACGGTCGATTACGAAGCATCTTACCTAACCTTACCTTACCTTATCTCATCACGAGACTTTTTATACTCAAAGTTTTCGTTTCGAGATGTTGGCCCCATATTTCCAGTCTATCCAACTGAAATACTGTCTCGCAGTTTTCGCGATTCACTGCCGCGTGCGGAGATTACATTGAACTCTTGAGATCTTGAAATTATACATTATAAGAAAAGTGATGTCGTTAAAATAGCCTGAGGCCAAAAGCTATACATAACAGATTAAATCAAACGAGATGTAGCTGATGAAAACAGATAATGGATTTATTATGATTCAGATGCATACATTTTTTATGAGTGATTATTGAAAGTAATGTTACCGAGCTATTTACAATTTACGAATTAATAAACGTAACCCACTAAAGACGTTACTACAGTATCTTCAGACATTTTCGGAAATGTTTGATATCAGCGAATTTTCACGGTAAATTCCCATAGACTTATTAAAAAACACTTGAATCTCACATACCTGAAAATATTGGGTTCAAAGTGCCAGTTCTAGAAAAAAATATTTATTATAGGAATTCCCATAGGGTACGTTTACGTCTCATGTATCATCCCCAACAACTATTGCTGTCAACATTTGTGTTTACCCTCGCCCCCCCCCCCCCCCCCCCCACACACACAAAGTCTAAAATTCGTTGTCAAGGCAGCCCGTTAAGAAAAATGGTTAATCACTTAAAAGCATCGCGTATATCGGGTGCAGTGAGTTACAACCCCAATTCCTCTTGGGGGAATCTCTGGAGTTGGAGCACTGCTCGTTAACTCTGCTTTACCTGGAAAACTGGACTCTGTAACCAATGCCTTGGGTGAAGGTCCTCTAAAATGGGCTACAATAGGTATAAACGTTTGTCTAAACCTGACTTCATATATGTATAGATTGCGGTCATGTTAGAGCCATAGATGCTGAGAATAACTTTAAGCACGAATAAATTAATAATCCTAATACTTAACTTAATTGCTTTTCCATAATTCCATTTATTGCAGTGGTGGGTGCATGATAATGAGTTGGGGAGGAGAGGGGCGCCTTATTTCAATCACAGGTCATGGTGTGAAGCATGACCTGGCACGCACAGCAGTGAGTTGTTGGTGATGAGCACTTGAGACAGTCTCCCACTCTCATGGTGCAGTCTCGGAGCCTTCCCGGAGAAAATTTTGGAAAATGGAAGTTCAGTGTGGCCCTCGGGTCATCCAGAGTTGTATTCACAGGAGCTATGGCCGTATCCATGGGGTGCGGTTTTATCCGGTAGTGAACGTCCATATGTTATCGTGGATTACAACGTGTACCCTGATCTCCTGGCGGAGGGGCTTGGTATTGGGTGAGTACCTTACGCGTTAGCAGTGTGTCTCCTTACTGTAAGTGATGTAATAACAGGTACAACTCCTCAATGGAGTGATATAAATTAATGTTCCCTCCGTTTGTGGAATATTTCGATTCTTCTACTTTATCCGGTCCAGTTAACTGTGAGGTAACATAAAACTGGTGAATTTCTGCCGAGTTGGTCTGTTGTTTTCTAAGCGAATAAGACTGAGAGAAACTCCTCTCTCATCAAATTACCAATATTTCAACGCATCTCTAATGGCTGTAGCAGATTCCTTTCAAAGTTCAAATTACTGGAAATATGGGACGATTCTCTCGACAATCCATGTTTATATTTAGTTCTGTGGTGGGTGAAAAATCTCAACGCGCCCGCTTTTGTTTTTCTATCGAACTTTTTGCACTGAATACTGGTTGATACCGAATGTTGTAGAAAAAAGGTAGTAAAATCATTTTCTAATTGTGCTCACCATAATCTCGTTTAAGCCCACGGGAGAAGAGTTAAGGCAACAGTTTCATTCGTTTATTTATGGGTAACTTTTTTTGTTAACCTTCACTTTGACACTTTCAACATTCATCAAGCCAAGTTTTGAGAAAGAAATTAAAGTTCAAATGAAAACAGGTCGGGAATTACGTCATCATTTCGGCTTTGAACACACTCTTAAAATTGAGGGAGTGTTTGACTAGGTTAAGTTTTCGTATATCATAGACAGTTCAAAGATATCTTAATGATTCTTAATATTACATATTGCATCGGACTCAAACAATTATTATTAGTATAATTTGTCTGTTTGAAGCCTTTGTCCGTAAATTCTTGGAATTCCTCCGTAACACTTTGGGATATATTTCGCAAAACTACTAGAATTCTCCATCGGTGATTGCTAAACTAGACTTTATAATTATGTCGTGGTCATGATATAGCTATCGATTCGGAAAGTGGCTTGAAATCGCAATGAACGACATTTTATCAGCTATTCACAGGATTCTTGTTTTCACAGCTGAAATTTATGGCCGAAATTCGGAAACGTTCCTTGCACTTATTGAGTGAGTAGTTGAACGTCAAATAAATAAATAAAATTGAGATGTCCACCTGAATTTGTTGAAATAAAACTCTCTACCCGAGCGGAAGAAACTAGCGTAAATGGAAAAATGAATTATTAATAGTCTTGTTGGTAAGTGTTAAATGTTGACTTTTCTTAATTTTAACTACATCCTACATGTGTATCAGTCGCAAGTTTAATCCTATTAAATTTGATTTCTGTCTTTTATCATTCAGTTTGTGTGTACACTAGCCTATCCCGTCGTTTATTCGTTATTTATTTTAATGACACCAGCCCATGGTGATTTTCAGAACACGTTTCTTTTCAACTGGTTTCGTTTCGGCACCCTGTGTATGTAATTAGATTCACCTATTTCTAATAGGTGAATGTATTGTTATTGCTATTTTTCTTTTTTTTTTTTTTTTTATTTTTTTATTTTTTTTTTTTTTTCTTTCACCGATTCTTGTCTGACGGATTACGCGAAAACGGTCTGTACGATTTTATTGAAATTCGGCACATCTATAGAGCATCATGCGAAGTTTCTCACCTGGGTCATGGCATTTCTGAAGTTTTTCGTTTTCTGCCAAAATCGTACAAAATGTAGCCAAAATGTCACGTTTTGCCCCAATTCTCAAAAATGCTCTGGGCGATTGGGCCGAAATGTTCCTAGTGTTTGAAGCATGTGCACCTGCATCTGTCTGCATAGGCAGTATTACCCACGTTGACCCTGTTTTGCCACAAACGTCACCTGAAAATGCATTTTTGGCGAAAATTGCCAACATTCACATGCAATTTCTCAGCACTGCAACCACATTTTCTCAAATCACGTCCAGTGAGAAGATTGGGCATTCATCCAAGAAGAATTTTGCTGTTATATGTTTTATTCATAGTTTTGGCTTTCACCCAGTTTTCGGGCCTTGAATCAGAGGACCCTAAAAGTCTTCTTAAAATTCGCTCATTTTGAGTTCAGTTTTCTTCCACTTTGGAATGGAATATCGAAAAATAATTTACATGTCCGCATCCACAATTGCCTACCGATCATATTTGCTGTTGTAAGTTTGGTTGTAAAGTTTACCCCTATGCCCATTCTGGTTGCCTAAAAGTAGGTACCGTCCAAGAAAACTTAATTTTTTTAGAATTTGGTAACTTTAAGTGTCAATTTACTCCATATCTAATTGATTGAGCACTGAATGTTTTCTATGGCTGCATGCAGCAGTCAAAGTATGACAACTTTTGTTTTATATGTTATTATTAAAAGTTTAACCCTTGCCAGATTTGGGAGTTCCCATAAGGGTACTGTCGGAATAATTGTTGTTTTCGCCAACTTTCACGTGCGATTTCTCAGCACTGGACTCATATTTTCTCAAAGTTTTTCCCATGAAAAGATAGAGCGTACATCCTAGAACAATTTTGCTGTTATATGTTTTATTCAACGTTTTAATCTTCATACAGTTTTCAGGCCTTGAATTGGACTACCCTCAAATTCCTTATAAAAGTGGTTTACTTTGCTAATGCCAGTTAAAATTCCTCAAGCTTGCTGTTATCAGTAACTGTCAAGCTGTGATTAACGTTTTATTTGTATAATATCATTAGTAGCTGACCAGCATTCTCCAGATGCTGTTTTTTCTTATTTGATAGAGCACTGCACTTTTCAAAATATCCATTAACCCTCTTTTATGGTTTTTATTGTAACAGAATTCATAAATGTGAGCAAAGCAATATTGCTATAATGCAGTTGATTTCTAACTTAACCCTGCATGCTCGGTTACAGAGAAGTAGATATGGATTTCCAGCAATTATGGCTGGAATAATATGAAAGTCTATGAGTGTGTAGGCCTACCTACCTGACTAACAGAAAGTACATCCTGACTTCGATTTTAACCATTCACCAGTCATGTCTATGTGAAAGGGTAGAGTCGGAAGAGTTGTCAGAAATGCCTGTCTACCCTGACTTCGAAAATAACCATACAACAGTCATGCCAGTGTGAAAGAGAACAGTCTGTTAACCCTTTGTTACTGATTTTTTCATTGCAACAGAATAGATATATGTGTGGTGACACTATGTCCTAAGCAGTATTGCTATGATGCTGTTGATTTCTAACTTAACCCTATGCACGTGGTTGCAGAGAAGTAGACATGGATTTTCAGCAATTATGGCGGCTGGAATATTATGAAATGCAGTTTGTGAGTCTACCTACCTACCTACCTGCGTGACAACAAGCCCGTCCCGACTTCGATTTTAACCATTCACCTGTCATGCCTGTGTGAAAGAGTACATTCGGAAGAGTTGTTAGAAATGCCTGCCTGCCTGCCTGCCTGCCTGCCTGCCTATCTACCTAACATCAAGTCTACCCTGACTTCGATATTAACCATTCAACAGTCATAACTGTGAGAAAGAGAACAGTTGGAAGAGTTGTTAGAAATGCCTGCACGCCAGCCTTTCTGCGCGCTTGCCTGCGCCTGCATGTGCGCCTGCCTGCCCAACTGCCTGTGTCTGCCTGCCTGCATGCGCACCTGCCTAAGCCTGCCTGTGTGCCTGTCTGCGCTTACCAGCGCCTCCCTGCCTACGCCTGAACACAGTCTGTCTGTTTATCTACCTACCTGACATCAAGCCAGCCCTGACTTCGATTTTAAGTATTTACCAGTCACGCCTGTGTGAAAGAGTACAGTCGGAAGAGTTGTTAGAACTGCCCGTGCGCCTGCCTTCCTGTCTGCGAGCCTGCCTGCGCTTGCCTGTGCTTGCCCGAGTGTGCCTGCGCGCCTGCGTGCCTACCTGCGTGCCTGCCTGCCTGCCTGCTTGTGCCTGCCTGCCTGCCTGCCTGCCTGATTTTACTGAGATTTGGCACACGTATAGAGTTCCATCTGAAGTTTCTCACCTGGGTCATGGCATTCCTGAAGTTTTTCGTTTTCTGCCAAAACAGTGGAAAATGTAGTGAAAATGACACGTTTTGCCACAATTCTCCAAAACCCTCTGGATGATTTGGCTGAAACTTTCGTTATATTTGTAGCATAACTTACTGAATCTGGCTACAGAGGCGATATTTCTAGCGTTGACCCCTTTTCACCACAAAATTACGAGCAATGTGCATTTCGGGCAAAAGTGGCCAGTTTTCACATGAGATTTCTCAGCACTGCAGCCGAATTTTGTCGAAACGGTTCCCGTGAGAGGATTGGGCCTTCGTCCAGGAACAATTTTCCTGGTACATGGTTTATTCAAAGTTTTAACCTTCACCCAGTATTCGGGCCTAGAATTCGAGTACCCTAAAATTCTTCGTAAAATTGGTTCATTTGGAGGTCACCTTTCGGCCATTTTCGAATAGAATATCGAAAAATGATTTAAATGGTCGTATTCACAATTGCGTACCGAGCATATTTGCTGTTGTAAGTTTGGTTGTAAAGTTTAATACTATGCTCATTCTGTTTGCATAAAGATAGGTGCAGTCAAAAAAAAACTCTCATTTTTCAGAATTTGGTAAGTTTAAGTGACGATTTACTCCATTCCTAATTGATTTAGCGCTGAATGTTATCTATGGCTGTATGCAGCAGTCATAGTGTGACAACTTTTGTTTTATATGTCATTATTAAAAGTTTAACCCTTAAGCAGATTCGAGACCGCCCATATGGGTACGGTCGGAATAATGGATATTTTCATAAAATCACTGAATATTGACAAGCGTGCAGTGATAGTTTGGAATAGAATATCCGAAAATGCTTTCGAAATTCGGATTCACAGTTCAATTCCAAGAATATTTTCTGTTATAAGGTTGCTGTAAAGTTTAACGCAGTCCCTGTCTCGGATGCATAAAGGTAGGTGCCGTCGAAAAAAACTCTCATTTTTTTCAGAATTTCGCTGGTTTAAGTGTTTTTATTGTAACAGAATTCATAAATGTGAGCAAAGCAATATTGCTATAATGCAGTTGATTTCTAACTTAACCCTGCATGCACAGTTACGGAGAAGTAGATATGGATTTCCAGCAATTATGGCTGGAATAATATGAAAGTCTATGAGTGTGTAGGCCTACCTACCTGACTAACAGAAAGTACATCCTGACTTCGATTTTAACCATTCACCAGTCATTCATATCTGTACTTTGAAGCGAAAATATATAACAGTGACATTGGCAGACCTAAGCAAATTTCGCTGTTTTCATCTGTGTATCTTGGAAGTCTGGGTTAACGTCAGCGAGACTGGGCTGTTTACTTCACTCTCTTGAGTTTCAAATTGGTCATTCAACGCCCATTCATTCATTTGATGGCGGGAAGGGTGCACCACAAAATTATTGCGACGAAACATCAATGTGCAAAAACAGTAGAGAATGGGAGCGATAAAAAAGAAAGAAATCTACTTTGAACAATTTATAAAAAAAACACGCTTGTGTCTTATACATTCTACTCAGGTTTTTAATGTTTTTTTTTAAAAAAAAATATTATCTACTTTTATCGAAAGTCTTTCAACCCAGTGAATGTTGCGCAAACTATATTTCACGTTGATGGAACCCGCTCATAGATTGAGATTGTACAGCGAACACTTAACATCAGGTTTTAACAGTTTGAAATAATTAAATTAGAAAAGGGTCGTATTATTGGTTGTAGTAACTTTTAAAATAACTTCATCATTCAACTGGGTTCAGAAGTCTAGTGCTATACTTAACCCTTTATCCAACATAACGGGGAAAAAGGCCAGCGCTGTTCATAAAAAATTACCATTCAGTTTTCATTAATTTTCTCATTCTTAGCTCACCTAGTCAGGGGAAGCTCAAGTGATCACTTTCCGTCCGTCCGTCCGTCACTCGGGAACTTTACATTATCGACTTCTCCGAAGAAACCCCTGGACAAAATTGAACCAAATTTGATATTCGTGGTTCTTATCATATGTTAATTCAAGTTTGTTCAAATAAAGTTGCCACTCTCCATAGGGTGGAAGTGGGGGAAAATGCTCCAAAATTCTAGAAAAATCTCCTCATGAACCAGTGGGTACAATTACTTGATATTTGGTATGAAGCTTCTTTCTGAGGTGTAGAATCAAGTTTGTTCAAATGAAGTTCGTGAAGCAATATCTGCCTTCGTAACAGGAGGGCAAGATTTTGGGCCACGCCCAAAATTTCTATTTTCTGAACCGATTGTCCGATTTGAACGACATTCGGTATGTGGCATTACTGGGTCATAAGTATTTGATTCGTGCTAAAGAAAATTTCCCATGTTCCCCGTGGGAATCCAGGAACTAAAAATAGAAAATATTTTCAAACGCCCATATTTCTCAAACCGCACGGAACAGAGAACTGTTATTTGGTATGAAGCCATCGGTTTTGTTAGCGTTGTTCTGTAGGGGGGCATCGAAAAAATGCTGAGGCAGCATATTTGCAAATATTAAAAAAAATTTCTTCGCCAGAACCACTGATCAGGATCTTCTGATATTTGGCATACAGCATCCATAAGGGGTGGGGGGGGGGGGGGGGGCAATTTAAGAATACAGGAGCCCAAGTCTTAACTTAGGACAATATGGGAAATAAGCTTTAAAAATCTTCTTCAGAACCGCTGGTCAGAATGTTTTAATATTTGTTAAACATCATTGTTACGAGGGTCAGATCAAGTTTGTTCGCATCAAGTCTCTCAGTTAATATTTGGCCTCTCTATGGAGGGCCCGAATTTTACCTTAGTGCATTATGGGAAAATTTCTTTTAAAATCAGATTTAATTTGTTCAAATCGAGTCCCTGGGTTAATATTTGGGTTCCCGATGGGAGCCTGAATTTTAACTTAGTGCAATATGAGGGACTTTCTTCAAAACTCTTTTTCTCCAGAACCACCAATCATAATCTTTTCATATTTGGTACATAACATCTCTGGGAAGATCAGATTCAGCCCCTGCCTTAAAATTTGAGCTCTGTATAGGGGGATAGGTGGGGGTCCAAGTTTGTTCAAATCCATTCCTAAGTGGGGTGTGGAGGGGGGGGATCCATAAAATTTGCATTTCAAACTGCAGTAACATAATAGCCCTTGGAAGTTTGGCAGTGCTGGTGTACAGCTGATAGAATTGGAAGCAGTCAGGAAGACCTATGATAATAATCATCTGACATGGAAACTAGAGTTATAAATAATTTCATGTTGTTTGTCTTAAAAAAAACTATAATTTATTACCTCTCACCCCTCTCATTGGAACGAGGTGGTTCCAATGAGGGGGTCATAAGCTATGTTTTTGATGCAAAAACAGAAAAAAATAGTTATGTTTGCAAGTGTCGTCTGCTTTTCGTGTTGGGTAAAGAGTTAAGGCTAACTTGTTTTTCAAAGTCAACACACAGACTTAATAATCAAGTAAATAAAAACCATGTATCGGGGTAAGTGGGGTTGGCCCATTTTATCAAAATTTTCAAATTACAGATGGAAGATTGTCTCTCAAGTGGAACTCAAAATTTGTGGGGAGGTGCGTTCGCACCCGTCGCATCTCCCCTGTTTACGCGCCTGTTTCTACCTGCACACCAGCGTGGAAACCTCTGGACGTGAATCAGTGCTTCCCCGCTGTTGTAAACAATTTCTGCTTAACTGGTGTAATGGACATAGTAACGAACGCCTTGGATGGGAATCCTCTGTAATGGGCAACCATTGGCTAAATTTGATGTTTGTGTTGTTTTTGTGACATAGCCCATAGATGCTGGTAGTGGTGTCAAACTCCAATAAACCAGTTGTTACCACCTAACTTTACAGATTACAGATCCTAAAAATCAGAAGAGGAAAGAAAATCAGATCAGGACTTCTGATTTATTGATCGAGTAAAACACAGTCGCATTCATAAGATAGTAAATAGTTCTGTTCTGGTGATTCGCCATCTTTGAATTAATTTATTCGACAGTTTAATAAAACATACAAAATGAAGAAAACATTCCTTGCAGCTCGCGTGAAGAACACACGAAGGGTATGAAGTCTCCACCATCGCTGTTCCAGAGAGGCGCGGTGAATAGTTGGGATTGGGAAGCCCCCAACTTTTAAACCGAGTGGCCAGGCATCGCGAAGGACCCGGGTCGACTCCCCTGAGATTTTTAGCTCTCCGTCCGTCGTCCGTCAACACCATGTTGTGGGCTTCTCCAAAACCACTGGGCCAATTGAAGTGGAAGTTTGTGTGGGTGATGGGTCTGAGGGGGCATTGCGTTTTTGTCCAACTCAACATGCCCTGCCCCATAGGGAGGGGGTGGGGGAAGTTGCTCCAATTTTTTAAAAATCTTCTCCTCATGAACCTGTAGGTACAATGACTTGATATTTGGTATGGTGGTTCCGTTTGAGGTGTAGATTCAATTTTGTTCAAACGAGGTTCGTGAAGCAATATTTGCCTTCATAATTGGAGGGGCAAGACTTTTGGCCTGCCCAACATTTTTATTTTCTGAAGCGATGGCCCTATTTGAAGCAAATTTGGTTCATGCTATTATTGGGTCATAAGTAATTCATTTATGCAAAAAAAAAAAATCTCTGTGTCCCCGAGAAAACCCCAGGAGCTACAAATAAAAATATTTCCAAATTCCAATATTTCCCAAATCCCACGGAACAGAGACCTGTTATTTGGTATGAACCTTCCTTAGGACCCATAGAACGGAATGGTACAAAAATTGCCATCGGATCGGTTGTGTTGGTGTGTTCTGTGTGTGTGTGGTGGGGGGGGGGGGGGGGGGGGGGGTGTCCATATTTGCACTCAATACAGGAGCACGAATTTTTAACTTAGGGCAATATGGGGAATAATCTTTAAAAATCTTCTTCTTCAAACCCACCAGTCAGGTTATGGCAGCCCGAATTTTAATTTAGTGCAATATGTGGAAATTACTCAAAAAATCTTCTTCAGATCCACCAGTGAGAATCCTTTCATATTTGGTATACAACATCTCCGGGGTGGGGGGGGGGGGGGGGGGGCAAATTCAAGTTTATTTAAATCTGGCCCCTGGGCTGATATTTGGGCTCCCTATGGCAGCCAGAATATTAACATAGTGCAATCTAAGGAAACTGTTTTAAAAATGTGCTCCAGATCCACCAATCCGAATGGTTTCATGTTGAGAGCCACCGTTAATATTTGAATTTTAACTTGATGCAGTATGGGGGAATTTCTTTAAAAATCATCTTCAAATTCAAGGGTCAGAATCCTTTCATATTTGGAAAAAACATCTCTAGGGGGTGGGGGCTCAGATTCAAGTTTCTTCAACTTGAGTGCATGGGTTAAGATTTGGGCTCCCTATGGGAGCCCGAATTTTAGTTTAGTGCAATTCTGGGGATAATCTTTAAAAATCTTCTTCAGATCCACCAGTCAGAAAGCTTTCATATTTGGTATATAACATCTCTAGGGGGTCAGATTCAAGTTTGTTCAAACTGGGTCCCTGGGTTCATATTTGGGCTGCCTATGGTAGCCCAAATTTTCACTTAGTGTAATATAAGGAAATTTCTTTAAAAATCATCTTCAGATCCACCAATCAGAATCTTTTGATATTTGGTATGCAGCATGTCTAGTTCACTATTCAGAACCCTTAGTCCAATTTTAACAAAATTTGATATGCAGCATAAGTGGGAAGCAGATCTTTGATTTATATGAAAAAAAATTAACCATAGCTGTCGTGGGTCTCAATGTGTGGTAAAAATAGACACATACTTCCAATTTAATTTTTTAAGGAGCCATGAAAATTAACCATAGCTGTCGTGGGTCTCAATGTGTGGTAAAAATAGACACATACTTCCAATTTAATTTTTTAAGGAGCCATGTAGTTGAAGAATTAGAAACTTTTTATTCAGTACCCTCTAGAGGTGTGTAACTAAGATTAATCCACATAGGTTGTATATCAAGGGGCTCCACAGGGGAGCTCCACTTTTTACATTACGATTAACTGAAGAAAAGGCATCATGCTTGTACTATTTTAGTCACTACTGAGGGGCCCAAGGATTGACAATGGATCCTATGGAGATTGATTGCTTAATGTAGATTCATTCGTGGACTCGGTTTATATCAGGTTCTGTTCAAAGTGAGTGCTTCAAGCCCCGCGGGGCCTCTTGTTGTTGTTAAGCCTTATCTTATACTACTCAAAGTTTGCTAAGCACCAAATGTTTGACACATCATTGTGAAATTTGCTTGTGACATATTTGCGATATATTTGGTGGATATGATTGAGGAATGTATTCAGATGGTTCCCAGTGTTTACATTAGCTCTCTTGACAGGCAGACTTTTCGTGATAGTCATGGAAAGCATATACCCTTGATTTTCATGATGTTTTCGTGCACTGTCTACATGACATGTGTAGGGTATTCAATCTTCACTCTTGTGATTTGATGATTGAATATGGCGAATGCAAATGTAAGAAGATATTTGTCTGAAGCAGAAATGTGGCGGGCTGTTGGGATGGTGGAGCAAGAGGCTACGCATCGTCAGGTTGGTGAAGCCCTTGGTGTGCACCATACGTTGATCACCTGAGCCTGGACAAGATTTCAGCAGTATGGTACGCCAGTAAAACGGCATGGGGGTGGCAGGGACAGGGCAACATCTGCAGCTGAAGACCGGTTTTTGATCATTCAGGCCCGCAGGAACCGCTTTGCAACAGCAACCCAGCTTCACAGTGACCTTCAGAATGCATCCGGGGTAAATGTTTCGACGCAGACTATCCGAGCAAGGTTGCACGAAGGTGGTCTCCGATCGAGAAGACCATATATTCACATTCCGTTGTCCCAGAACCACCGCCAGACACGATATGAATGGGCCATGGACCATGTTGGATGTACCAGAGAAGATTGGCGACCTGTCCTTTTTACAGAAGAGTCAAGGTACTGCCTAGACTACACAGATAGGCGTTCTAGGGTATGGAGAAGTCCAGGAGAGCGATTCCATGCAGCCAACATTGCTGAACATGACCGCTGTGGTGGAGGGTCAATAATGGTCTGGGGCGGCATAAGCTGGGATGGACGTACAGAGCTCTGTGTCCTTGGCCGTGGTACATTGACTACACAGCGGTATATTGATGAGATCCTGGATGCCCACGTCAGATTGTATGCAGGTGCAGTGGGTGATAGATTCATTCTGATGGACGATAATGCCCGTCCTGATGTTGTCTATGCTGTCCGGGAGTACCAACAGTGTGTGTGTGGGGGGGGGGGGGGGGGTGAGCGTATGGACTGGCCAGCAACACCCCCTGACCTCAATCCAATCGAACATGTCTGGAATGAGTTGCTGCTTACAATTTCAGCCCGTCCAGTCAAGCCAAGAAGTGTCCAGGAACTTGGTGCCATGATGGTCCAAGAATGGAACAACATCCCATAAAGGACCATCGGGAACCTGATTGGGAGCATGAGAAGGCGTTGTCAAGCTGTAATAACAGTAATGGGTCTCATGGGTGCGCGGTGGCTCAGTAGGTAGAGGTGCAGGCCGCAAGCCGAGAGGTCCTCGGTTCGAATCCCACCTGCGGCAACCGCGTTGTGT
Organism: Pictodentalium vernedei; assembly: GCA_031216915.1. NCBI lineage: Eukaryota > Metazoa > Mollusca > Scaphopoda > Dentaliida > Dentaliidae > Pictodentalium > Pictodentalium vernedei. The sequence continues at coordinate 371,034,974 of CM062294.1, read as the reverse complement.
CCTTGGGCAAGACACTTCACCCCCATTGCCCATGTGGGGGCACTGTGACGCTGTGCACAAAAGCGTACTTCACGTCGGTAGTGCACCTGTCTTCAACCAATGCTAACCCTGCTTGTGTGGAGTTAGTTTGTTGGGGAGCTGACAGTTGCTCGCCTTTGCTCGGTGTTTCTCTCCGGGTACTCCGGCCTCCTCCACCCATAAAACTGTGGTGGTCATGATTAGCCATTGTGCAGAAATATGTGACCTTAAACACCAATAAATAATAACAATAATAATAATGGGTCTCATACTCGATATTGAACCCATATCAGTTCGCTCCGTCAACTTTTTGGCAAATTTGAAACATTTCCTCTTTTACCAATAATATCCATTTCCATGGTTATCGTATTCAAAAGCTAAAAGATAATGTCAAACACTAACAAAATCTTAATTTCTGGACTTAAATCATTAAAGATATAATTAAATAAAAAATATATACACTTTTCATAACAATATTTCAACTAAAACGTAAAACAGGTAGTCGGATAAACTTGGTGCTTAGCAAACTTTGAGTAGTATATTTTGGTATGCACTTTTCAACAAAGCCCTGGGAAAATCGATTCCAGCACTGACAGTGGCTAACGCTTTATCTAACACCCCCTCCACGACACCTGCAAAAAAATCATAACTGAAGGGTTTTTTTACATTTTTGCCTCAAAGATATAGCTTATGATTCCTGACTGAAACGACGTCCATGAACTGTCATTAGGTCTGCAAAATTGAAAATATAATAAATTTGAATGGAGATGTTTGTGAAGCGCACTTGTTGGCTATGACAGTTACGGTGGGTAAATGGTAAATAAACGTAATATGTAATGAAGATGTTTTGCAATATCACACTTCGTTTTAGGAAACTCGGGAAACCTTTAATTATCTAAAGCCCCTCCTTGCACAATTCAAAATATAATCTGAAATCCTCAGCCAAGTTTGAATCTTTTCTTGCGGAATGATTTTTAAATTCGCTTCTTTTGTTCTTTTGTAAACACATAGACTGGCAACAAACTCGTGAATAATCACCTTATATATATTGCAATCTGAAGGAGAATATTGTACCTCTGTATACATACACTACATTTAATTTCTAACCACGTGCAAAATCAACCCGTTTTCTTTTATTATCTTTATCTCGACATACTTGTTGAATCTAGAAATTATGTCTTTTCTCCCATTGACGGTTCATTTTATTGAAACCGTTTGAAAGCGTTACTAGGGCGTTCAATCAAATTTTGATATGGCAAGGTGTGGCGATATTTGTATTTCGTTTTATCAAGCGGAAGATATTGTTAACACTTTGAGTAATAGAAATTCTCACTTTTTAAAAAAAATTGTTCTTCGCAGTGAAACTCTTTCGAATTGTAGAATGCTTTGTACTTAGGCACTCCGATTTTGTTCTTGTGCCGACATTAAAGCCTGTAGACAACCCCTAGGTATACGATATCCTAAATTTTAGACATCGGTAGAAACTACCAAATGATTTTAACCTCACGCAATCGAACACAACTGGATACACTTTAGTTACGACAGAACGGTCTATAATGCGACTTTGACCTTTACCAAAGGCATTTATCTTTCTATCTGTTTTTGGAATTTATCTTGTCTTCACATAAAGAGCTCATATCCATCTCAAACGGACGAGTACGTTGAGGGCTCATAAAATGTGTTGCAGAAAAAAGAATAAAAAAATATTAAAAATGTTTTAACATTCTTGGCAGAATTAACTAGTTTTGTTAAGATAGTCAACTTGTATTTGCATATATTGTTATTAGCTCACCAGGCCTAAAAGGCCATGAGAGCTTTTCACATCACTTGGCGTCCGTCGTCGTCCGGCGTCGTCCGGCGTCCGTAAACTTTTCACATTTTGATCTTTTCTGTAACCGCTGAGCAGGTGTGAACCAAACTTGGATGGAATGGCCTATGGGAGGCTCTCTACAAACGATCCTCATTTTCTTCCCGTCTGTTGAAAAACATGGCCGCCAGAGGCATTCTTTGATTCTGGTTGGTGGATTTTCAAAAATCTTGTCCTCTGAAACTGCAATGCCAAATGTTTTGATACTTCACATTAATGATGACTGGGACCCCCTCTATCAACGATCCTCATTTAATATTGATGGGGTTGTAAACATGGTCGCAATTGCGGCTTATAGTTACTATAGGAACCCAATGGGAAATCACATTTTCATCTTCTCTGGAACTACTGAGCCGACGTGAACCAAACCTGGCAGGGATAGTCTATATAGCAAGTCCTCTACAAACGCTCCTCCTTTTGTTACCGTGCATCGAAAAACATGGCTGCCAGAGGTATTTTTTTATTCTGATCGGTGGATTTTGAAAAATCTTCTCTGAAATCACAGGGCCAAATGTTTTGAAACTTTGCATGGTTGATGACTGGGACACCCTCTACCAATGATGGCCACAATTGCGTCTTATAGTTACTATAGAAACCCTATTTCCATATTCTTCTTTGGAACTACTGAGCCGACGTGAACCAAACTTCGCAGAAATGGTCAATACGAGGCCCTCTGAAAACGATCCTCTTTTTGTTCCCATTGGTTGGAAAATATGGCCACCAGAGACATTCTCTGATTCTGATTGATGGATTTTGCAAAAATCTTCCCCTCTGAAACTACAAAGTTAAATGTTTTGAAACTTCACATGATTGAGGACTGGGACACCTTCTACCAATGATCCTCATGTAATGTTGATGTAATGTTGCAAACATGGCCACAATTGCAGCTCATAGTTACCATGGAAAGCCTATGGGAACTCACATTTTTATATGTAGTTTTATTGTGGGATCTGTACCGACGGATTGGGTTTGCGCGTCCAACTTACGATCTAAAGGATTTGAGTTCCATTCTGATTAGTGTCACCCTCGTTGTATTACTAAACCTCTATTGCTCAAATGGTGGTCCCGTGGCGCATTGTACCAAACGTTACTCGAGCCCTGCCAGAATGGGGGCGTTTTGGCACAGTGTACCTGGAGCCAGGAGTCACTTGTGCCGGTTAGAATGAGAGCGTCGTATCCGAATGTCCCCTGATGCAACAGTGTCACACAGGCTTGGTTGTAATTGGAGCGTCGTGGCACAGTGTGGCTGGCCTAGTCATTTGTGTCTGGTTAGAATGGGAGCGCTATCGCATAGTATGTCTGTCGGCAATAGTCGCTCATACCCGATTAGAATGGGAGCGCCGTTGGTGACACAGTGTCTGGATACAAGAGCCACTCGTACCTGCCTGGTTAGAATAGGAGTTCCGTGACAGTGTGCGTGGAGGGAATCCTCGCTCGCGCCTTGTTAGGACGGAAGCGCCGTGGTACAGAGTGCCCGAAGGCAAGAGGCACCCGTGATCGGTCAGAATGGAAGCGTCGGCGCGCATTGTGCCTGGACGCAGGAGTCACTCATGCCCGGTTAAAATGCAAGAATCACTCTGGCCCGGTTAGAATGGGAGCGTCGTGTCACAGTGTGTCTGGAAACAAGAGTAGTTTGTGCCAGGGTAGAATGTGAGAGCCATGGCCAGTGTTGCCCGATGTAAGAGTCACGTGTGCCGTGTTTGAACGGGAGTGTTGTAACACAGTGTGCCCTGGATCAAGAATCTCCCGCTCTTGGTTAGAATTGGCACTTTTGGCACTATCCAATCAAATGTAACAGAGTAATTTTCGGTGGAAAGAAGTCTGTGGTCAAGAAGGATGTAGTACTCAGCCCGTTAAAGACGAAAGTGGTGTTCATGATTCGGACGCGTGTTTTTAATTTTGAACTTTCAGTTTTGGTATGCATATATTTTTGCGTAAATTAAGAAAAATCAGAGTCAATAAGAAGCAAGCAGTGGTTGCAGAATTGGTAGTGGATTATTCTCACAGCCTATGGGTTCCAAAATTAAATTATTACCAGCCTTCCCATCAAATTCAACATATATTGGCAGATTTACATTTGGTAGTATTGTGTGCGGCCAGGCTAGGTGGAATGAAGTGAAAAGTGGTAGCACAAGCGGTATTTGATGCATGATAGGAAATCGTTTAGCTCCGAGGACCAGAAGGCAAAAAGCGTGTGGGGGTGTAGTTCATACTACGTGGACTTTAGTAACTCGATCCTCAAGTTTCCGGCAGAGTAGTAACAGTCTGGGGCTGGGTTTTGTGAGGGGTAATTCCTAGTTGAACTTTCGTTCCCCCATCCTTAAGTTTCCGACAGAGAGGTGAGTGAAGTCGTTAATAACCGGAAGCTAATGTTTGTGAGAGGTAATTCTTATTTGAACGGCCATTCCTCCATCCCCAACTTTACAGTAGAGAAATGAAAAGATGAAGTCGCTAACAACCGGAGGCGGAAGTTACCCCCCACCTCCATTTTCCCGGTAGAGAAGTGAGGGGATGTTTTTTTTTTATTGGAAAATAAAAGAAATGAAATGCTTGGCTTTAGTCACCCATCAAAAAGTGAAAGGATTCACTCTCCAGTTTCGTCGAGCATGAACACTCTCCATGGCTTGTGGGAAATTACCCAAACGTCTCAGATTTAAGCTGAACTATCCACCGCCCCTTCTCAACTTCTAACACTTCCGGCTGTACCAGCTTCGCAAGGACAGTCCTTAATCTGTATGAATTGTGGAACCACGATAACATTTCAGTTGGTTTTTAGAAAATGTTTGTGTGCATAGGGGCGTTCGCACCCCCCCCCCCCCCCCACCCCCCCCCCACACACACACGCACACGCACACTCACACCCACACAAAGAACACATACACACGCACTCATTCACATGTCTCCCTAGTATGTGGACGTACTGAATGGTATTTTGTCATCAATTATGTTTGTTTCGAAGTGTTTAAAATGTAAAACATTCCCGCTCATGTCCCGTAAGCACATTCCGTCCGGTATGAAAATTATACTGGAACATCAACGTACGTGTGTTAGTTCAAGAAATCTAAACGCCTGGATGCTGTTCTCCGAAATATTCAGGTTTCTGAGCAGTAGGCATCCAATGACAGGAAACTTGGGTGATTGTCACTGGAAATCATGTGGAAACAGGAGTGGGTGTCGTGTGGACAATTGAAAAAAAATGCATGCATTTGTTTCCAAAACTGTATCTACTTTGAAAGCAGTACAAGGGCTTTCATAATTTATGCAACCAGTTTCCACATTCAAACTCATGTAATACACAGAGATTGCAGAAAAATGAAGATATCCCTGGATATTCCCTTTGTACGCTGTTGTGAGGTTACAATTGTTACTCTCATGCGTACCCTAACTGTCCAGAGCTAACTTGAGAGTTGTGGCAGCAACTCAAGTTCACCATTGTGAATTCCACCACAGTGTCCAGCATAGGAAATCTTTGATAAAGACAGTTATATGCCTTCAGTCTTTTGTAATCGTAAGGAAATAAATAAAACTTTGATTGTTTATTGATTGGTTTGAAAATGAAAGAAACGGAAACAATAAAATCATCTGCGGTAAGTCGTCGCATCAGCTTGCTGTTGATAAAAATATCACTCAACCTGATTTAACATCAACAGAAATATCATTATTCATATATTTGTTACTGCTATTGGAATTACCTTATCAGATCTGATGTCAACTTTAACTAGTAGAGTGCTAAAAACATTTCCTGACCACACAGGACACAGAGTTTTTTCATCAAATATTACTCTGTCACATTTTATGGGATAGTGCCTCTGGGCACTATACAATCAAATGTGAGAGAGCAATGTGTCTTGGCTTGCAGCACTCTACCAGTTAATTGTTTGAGTTATATCTGGTGACAGGTATTGAACATGCATTGATGGTATTGATCATGTACATCACATTAAATATTATTATATTGACTTGAAAACCCATTCAGATTCTGTTTACATGAAAAACATAAGCTTTGATGTGTGTGTGTGTTGTGGGCGGTGGGGGGGGGGGGGGGGGGAGTTGTCAAAAATTTGTCGGAAAAATGTTGCAGGTAAGGGTGGGTCCGAAAAATGTCAATACCAAAAAATGAGACGTTGTCTCAGCAGCCCCCCCCCCCCCTCCGCCCCAGTCTAACAGCAGTGTCCAAGAGACTGGACATTTTTTTATTTGACATCTGTGTTGGCACACTTTGTATTAGTTTGTCCGTGGAAATTACTTACAGTGTTTGTTGGTACCTTTAAGCGTAGACGTTGGTATTTAGAGTTTAAAATTATCTTTTGATGCAGACTATGAATTTCTTCAGAGGTTCGTCCTGAGTTCAGTTCGATATTTTTATACGATTAATTAATTTTACACAGGTAATGCGTTATTTATTTCGAGTTATGTCCCTTCAATATGAACAGGTGAGTTGTGATAAAAGTAAACCAGTTGAACGATTGAATTTGATTTATTAAGTGTTCTGGTGAAGCTTATTCAAATACATTCAGTTCCAAGCATTCGTACGACGCAACATAACCGACAATAATTGTAATCTCTTATCAGTGCTTTCAGTAGACTCTTCACAGATTCAATTTCATCGCCGCCACAATCGTTTGTTTTTCTTTACAGTATTGATGAAAACAAGTTGCGAGTGATAGATTGATTCGTTACGTTTTCAAAACCGGCAAGCATTTTTTGGAAAGGACCACATTTGCATATTTTCGTGCTGGTGTTTTATGTGATAAAATCTACATGAAGTTCCATAACTACTCAAACACAACTACACAGCTATGGTGCACATGCTCCTTCCCCACACACACACCGTGTACTTGTAATTGCGTATGGAGTTTGTCTTGTTGGAAATACTGGGTAACATTGACTGAGGGAGCATGTTGGTGCTTTGTCCTAAGGGGTTCTGCATGTTTGTTGTACACTTGCCTTCAACCGCTACTAACGCTACTTGTGCCGTGTTAGTAAGTTGGGGAGTCCGACAGTTACTCACCGCTGCTCGATTGTTCTCTTCGGGTGCTCAGGCGTCCTCCATCCGTACAACTGTCCGATACGATGTGACCCCGATTGCTGAACGTGTCGTTAAACCCCAATAAACAAACATTTGCCAATCGTCTGTCTTCCTCGATCCACCCAATGGGTTTATATACCACGCCATATCCTCCCTGTTGAATAATACCTGAGGACCCAACAAACAAATTTGCAATCGACGGACTACCCGATAGATTCACATAGAATTCTTTCGTACGCAGCTTTCCGTTAAAATGCAAAGTAACAATACCAGAAGATGTTCACCCCTTGTGTGGCCGAGTTGCAGTTAGCTTGTGTAAAGGGTATGACCGTGTTACCCCATCCTGTCCTACAATGTGGTTTGCGATAGAATTGGTCCTCCAGGTTTATTTTCGCGTGTTCGAATGTCAGTTAGAAGGGTAGTTCTTCTCGCTGACGGGTGAAATTTTAAGTTGTTCTCCATATAAATTAAAACAGCTAAAACACACATTAATAATTTCTTCCACACAGAATCTAAAGTGTAACTAGGCGGCAGCCAGAAAATATTAAGGACACTAATGAGGTACCATAAAATAAAATTCGTTTTTCGATATCCGAAATAAACAACATTCTCACAGAAAATATATGAACAGAACTTGTGTACTTATAAATGTTATATTGTGTGCCAAATAAGATTCATTCTGTTGTAACAAAAAGGCCAACAGAAGGTTGGAAGTTTTTCTCATACATTACAGTTTCCAAAGGCGTATTGTATATGCAAACGAATATACGTTTCAATACGATTGATCAGGAAAATATTTCGTTGGCTTTCATCAGGTGTATTCTGCTTCTCTTGTCATCATTGGAAATTGTAGCATATTTACCAGTAGCATGCACTAGGGAAAAACTGTCATGTTTTCTTGAGGGCGCGGGTTCCATAAATAGAATGATGCGAAATAAGCCGGGCGGATCAGAAGTAAGCACTGCCGACCCCATTGTAGGGGTGGTTTCGTGCTGCTTACTACAATTTCTTTACATCAGACCCATTCAGCGCCATTATAATCTATCATTTAAAGAATATTCTAAAGGTATATGAAACGGTAGTAAGAAAGTGAGATTATTTGTAGAACTCTTACTGCATGAAAACATTTTACAGGGTTAAATACATGGCCTTTGATGTGACGAATGTCTGCAAAATCTTTATCATTTGAATCTTGTCATAGATTCTGAAAGTGTCCTTAAAGGCCCTGAGAATTCTTATTTTTGCCATCATAATAAGGTTACAGTTGACTTAGAAGTCATCACTGGCAAGTTTCTGTAACTTCCTGTAACTTCCATAGCCTGTATGTTAGTATATGTTTCAACATGTTCTAGTATAACAAAAAACTCACCAATATTGGAACTAGGCCCTTATTAAGCCTATTGTTAAACTCTAGTAGATATATAAATATAAGGTTAATCTTTTACATTGAAATGTGTACTGTTGTACTCACAGGGGTATAACAGTAATCCCAAATTCTATTTTTTTTTAAGTGCTGAAAATTGATTTTCGCACCAGGAGTTCACGAGAATCAAAACCCATTCTCGCAATCAGGGCATGTTTTAAGGCCTGATACCTACCTGTATGTGCACAACTACCATGGATTATGTTTTCGCGTGGGCTGATGGACTGCTTTAAATATCTAATTCCATCACCTTGGCTGATCTAGAGCAAGTTGACGGACGGATTTTAGTATCTAATTCCATCACGTTGGCTGATCTAGAGCAGGTTGACGGACGGCTTTAAGTATCTTATTCAATCACGTTGGCTGATATAGAGAAAGGTAAAGGACGCCTTTAAGTAACTAATTCCATCACGTTGGCTGGTCTAGAGCAAATTGACGGATGACTTTTTAAGTATCTAATTCCTTAACCTTGGCTGATCTAGACCAAGTTGTCGGACGGCTTTTGTATCTAATCCCATCACGTTGACTGATGTAGAGCAAGTTGACGGACGGCTTTTAGTATCTACTTCCATCACATGGGCTGATCTAGCGCAAGTTGACAGGTCTGCTTTAAGTATCTAATTCCAGGAACGGCAATAGATTTTTTTAGTGTCCGACAAATTGTGAGGCACTTTTGATCTTTTTGGAACCCAGGAATTATGACGTAGTTTGTCCACACGTGACACGCTGCGGACACCACAGTGCCCCCAGCCCCCCCCCCCCCCCCCCCCCCCCCGTCTCGAGATGGGCCCTTTTGCAATTACTATTGTATTAAACCCTATTCTGTAACTTTTGTTTTTCTAAAATGTTTTCGAACAAACCAAAACCTAACACTCATTTATTGCAATGTGTCTCTATAGCAGCCATTACTATATGATGTCTTTTGTCAGGAGTGTCAATGGGAGAGGTGCTTGAATACTTCACTGGGTTGGAGCACTATATTAAAAAATTGTGATGCGATCCGTCTACGGCATACATATGGTTAACGTAATAATTAATAATAAATTTTTGGCCATCCGCTGGTTTGTCGCGGTAAAGCTTATCTTGAGACTCTCTCGATAAATCATATTTGAATTGAAAACGTTACGTTGACTGAACGAATCAATTATTGCGATTGCTGATGTGAAAAAAACAATGTATTTCCTTACTGTTTCCACAGCTTATCTTGTCGAAAACTACCAAAAATTAAATAAATAATGGTGTTCCAGCAGTAGGAAATGCATTCTTTATTAAAATGATTATCTTATTTTACTAATAAATATATGATCGCATAAATAATATTTGAGGCGATTGACGATTTGTAGCTAACTCTGCGAGATCCTTCCTATTAATATCAGCAGCTTAGGAATCCTTCCTATTAATATCGGCAGCTTAGAAATAAAATGTACTTTATTGAAAACAGTCTCAGAACCACAGTGTACCACCACCAATTTGATCACTAACTGTAAAGAACACCTTTGATTTACTTTTCTTGTGTTGCGCAGGGTCGCTCGTATTTAAACTATTCTATTTACGCTTTCAAAAGGGTCTCGTTGAGTGTATCTTGTTGACTCATAGTAACTCCATAAAGACTTATTCAAGGTTTGTTTACACAGTATGACCTGCAGTTCAACTGTCTATTATGTGATATGAGAACTGTAAGCCTTTCAGACTTGACAGTGAAAAGCTTTTGCGCTCTTAAAAAATGTCATAATTTGACAGTTCCTTTGACGCACTGAGAACTGAAACATTTATACCAATACGCAGTTATTGCCCTTGAGCTGTCCAGGAGTTCCCAAGTCTGGGCATTTTTTATAACAGCCGTGCTACGGTTTGTCTTTACATCTGAGCATCTTTTGAGTTGTTCATAAAATTCCTTAATGGTTGATACATCGTATCTTTGATGTGATATTTCCCATGTTCATACACTAACAACTACATCCAATATAGTTTACATTTTAGAATGTCAGCTTTGGGAACTATTGAAAAGTGATGGGAAAATAAAGATGCCAGGTCTTTTAATTCTTAAATTGACCCATCCTTTCATTTCTTTTGTTATAATAAGTTGTGATAAACGGTTATTAGGAACTTTTGCTTACTGCTTTTGTCACCCAAGCGATCCAAACGATGCGGCCCTATTTTAATGATAATCAAATTCTAGGATGGGTGGACATGTTTCATTTCAAACGAGCGTCTCGTAAAAGTCAGCTCGACATCGTAGCCATTCTCCAAACTATTTATATATCATTCATGGGCAAATATGTTCTTTGTCGCTGGACCCCGTAACTAGGGTTTAGTGTGCAAGTCCCCTTGAAGTGTGTAAGAATGTAGTTTGATACTATATTTTATAAGCGTAGTGTATCTGTAGGTGCTAAAGGTGGCCTTAAACAAACACTACAAAAACCCTTTAACAAAACGATCGCACAAGCTCTGCTGGATGTTTAATTGCTGTAAGAAATGTCCATGAACGCACCTGCAGCGTCACAATGAGCCACAGGAAGTGCTTAAATTTTAAAATAAAAATGCCAACCTCTTGAAAGCGCTTGAAAATTGCACTTTGTTTTGGAACAAGACCCGAAAAGTCCTGGAAAATGTATTAAAGTGATTGTTGGCCTGTTTGGTACAAAATTTTTACTTTTTTACCATGATTTTCTGTGTGTTGTTATTGTGTAAATTGCTTTTTGTGTCAACTGAAATCTGGAACAATTTCCCAAGGATTAGTGACATAATATTATGACAGTTTTGATAGTATGGAATATCTGTTGAGGAGTGTTAATTGGTAGGGTTTAATCGGTTTATTCCCACTCAGCCAACCTTCCTAAAATACCAGTTAATAGGTGTGAATTACAGAAAGGTGTTAGGTTGGCTGAACGCAACTTTTGCAGTAGAGGATTAGGCTATAGTCTGTATCGTCTTACCTACATAATCAAACAACATCATATCAAAATACATCTCAACTTTATAATAAAATCTATAAGTACCTTCACATTATTTCAATTTTAGTAATTTACTTGCTTCGTCACCAAATTCAAAAACGTCCAGATTGCCACTATTGAGTCTGTTCTTCAGTGTTTTCAAATGATTGTCTATCGTTCTGTAACGCTTTCGTCTTTTTGGTGCGAGACCTCCGGATTCAAGTTGAATCATTTTTGCTTCGTTGGTTGCCTGCAATTTCTTTAGCAACACAAGGAAAGAGTATATGTTTGGGTGAGCAGCTGTGCACATTTTTTTTTATTTTGCTGTGCCAACCTTCCGCATTGTTGGTTGTTCTTGCGCCGTCGTTGTTGTGATGGTTCCATTTGCTGATGGGAACACCCTCTACCCATTGTTCGGTAACATAGTCAGTAAATGCGGTGACATCCACGGAAATGTCCTCGGCTGATTCTAAAGCATTTAGCCAGAAATCTTCAACATGTTGGACGGGAATGAGTGGAAGAACAGCAGCCCTCCGGACAAGAAGTTTGACGTCATCATCTTGATTGTAATGTCTCACTAAACCAACGGATTGAGTCTTCCTCCAGATACACTGTGTAAAGTGGAAAAAACAACCTTTAACCACCACGGAAGTAAACACGCACTCCAAAACGTTCATCACCGCCTATCTATCATGAATGTATCTGGTGCAAACGTTAAGTTTCGTTGAAGAATCTCATCCTTCAGAATGTTGAAAAATATTGAGTAAGTTGATTGAGTTTTATTTGGCAGAAGCGCGAACACCAAGGGGAAAACTTTACGGTCAACCATTCCATGAATACAATACAGCTGATAAAACAACTCGGGACACGAATAGAATGTTCCATCTGCAAAAATAATGTCAGAATTGCACAATCGTCGCAAATTGTCGTTAGTGCTAAAAACTAAGATTCGTCGGTTCTGTTCATCAACTATGTCACGCAATAGAAACCGTTCTCCAGCAAAAGTTTTTGTCCATTCATCACCAAGTTCAATTTGGTTTTGCTCTCGTGGCAACTTTGGAAGAACTTTTAATCGATTCCTGTATAAAGACGACTTACAGCTCTCAAATGTGGGAATTTTTTTGATAACTTCATGAACTTCATGTGAATCTGTATTTCGCAAGCTTCCGAGTTCTTCATCATAAATGCTCGGGATTGGTCCGACTTCTTCGCGACATCGCTTCTTAACTTTCGACAAGAATGCACTTGAAGCAGTACTCTCAATATCAGAAGTATGATTATGTCCATTACTGAACTTAACAAGAATACTTTCTTTTGTCACCACTGTAGCCGGACAATTCCGATCAACGCACCTCCAATAGCAACGTCCATGATTTCGTGTTCTGATAGAGAATTTAAATCCACCATGAATCAAGAAAAAACCACCTCTACCATTATCAAGAAAATCAATGTCAACTTGTGCGGAAGCCATGATTACTGACAATTCATGCTGAGAAGATCCATATATATATAATATGGGACTGTGTTTTGAAAACATAAAATAATAGATGAGACAAACACCGTGATTGTTGTTCACTTCAAAGGCACAATTAGTGAATCTAAGAAATATCAAACACCGTGTAAACAAGACAGCGGCAGAATATTTTATTTTTGCAAAACAAGACATCAGAAACAATGATAACATATAACAAATTAGAAAAAACAACATAACTGCAGAATATTTTAAAAATTAAGACATCAAAGATGATGATAATATATAGTAACAAACTAATTAATTGTTTTCTCAATTCAACCGACTGACAAAAAACAACAATATTTTAATTTGCAAAAATGATTTTTATTTTGCAAAATAAAAAATGACAATTTATATGCTACAGACTATAACAAGGATTAAGCAAGTGTGAAAAAAAAGGTTGGCTAGACGCTACTCCTGATCATTAAAAGGTTGGCCAGACGCTACTAATGAAATTAAAAAGGTTGGCTAGGTGGGACGACACCGTTTAATCCCCTCTGCACATATCGAATTTTCAAGATGCACATCTTCTCCATTATACAACGAGGAATTAAACTAGTTCAACCTTGTTTCAAAGAGCTCAGTTAGTGCTGTCAAACAAGATTGAATTTGTTTAAAGCCCCAGTTGCATTGTGGGAAAACTTTTTCATGCAAGTTTGATAACGACATCAGTGTGCTTAAGGTTAAAATAGTTTTGGTTGAAGATCGTGTAAAGTGTTTGAAAATTACCTGGGAGAAGTCTTAAAAGTCGTGGATTATGTTTGTTTTCTCGAAAGGTTGTACCTTAAAAAGATTACAAAGAAGAAGCAAATATAAAACAAAACCCTAAAACAAAAGAAAACTTTCATTTTGGACTTCGAAAAAGTGGTTTACTTTACTGAATTTTATATTTACAGCATTCATTTATTGGCGTACATATCTAGGTTGTCAGTTGTATTGTATGTCTCGAACCAAACCATGACCGTCTCTCTTTCTATGTATGAAAAAAACTAGCTCTGTCTGTCGTCATTGTCGTTCGATTGCACTTTCCGTCATCTTAATTTTGAGTACACAGCCGAAAATTGATGCTTTAATCTGTTAACTTCTCTCGTAACTCTTATTATGTCCATTTTCTGGAACATGGGTTGATGGAAATGGTAGTGATCATGATAGTGATATTGCACAACCATTGAATTCACTGGCGAAACAATCACGGAGCTTGAGATGGTTGAGTTCCTGTACGCATTAAAACAACATGTCACTCGAATAAAATGTCATGATCTGGAAACAATGAC